>JAXCHO010000017.1:9732500-10992500 GCA_036630365.1 Acanthiza pusilla
TTGAATAGGATTCATAATAATTTAAATACAAAATTCATTAGAAGTACTGCTACAATTTTAATAAAGATATTGTTTTTTAATAAAAAAAGCTAAATGTCAGAGTGTAACTATTGTGATGACTGTACAGTTTCCACATTATAAATAAAATACATGTGTTTTTGAACAAAGACTAGAGCATGCTTCACATATTTCTTCAGTTGTTGCTTAACATATCTGGAATATATTAAGAAGTCATATTCAGCTGTAACTCAAGCAATGCACACATGCCCTGAAATACACACTCTTTGTGCAGAGGACTAGCATGCACTCAGCATCAGTTTTTCAAAGGGACACTATTGCCATGTGAGTGACACAGGACCCAGCACAGACACACCAAATTGCATGTTTGACTCCCACATTAGGTGATAATTCCTTTCCAAAATTCAACTTTCTTGGCTGAGTTCTCACTCCAAATATTCTCCTTAAAGAGTAAGGTTTGCTACCAGCACAGCTTGCTTTTTCTCTTCTGTTATGACAGCTTAACTCAACCTGAGGTTAATGACGCAAAACTGGAATGACAAAATTTCTGTAAAATAATGACAGTAAGTTTCCCTTGTTCACAGGCTCTTCATTCATACCCTTCCAAGTCAATGACAAAGATTCCATTGATTTTAGCAGTGATAAACCCCTACCCATATGAAGCACAGGTTTTGACCCCATCTTTGGAATGCATATATATTCTTGGAGTTACATATTGCTCCATAAAACTTTGGGAAAAAGGCTATATCAAACCACAGAAAAAATATCTGTATTTATGTCTCTGGGGAAATCACTTAGATGCACAGAAAAACAGAAAGACTGTAGGGATTTGCTTATTTGCTTATGGAGATGTTTGTCTTCAAATTCAATTCACAAACAAATCACAAATCTAAAAGGCAGTGAGATAGCAATGTGATTAATCATATCTTGTTTATCTTTAGTGCATCCTGGGAACACAGATCAGCAACATATTCCCCTTTGGGCTTCATTCAGCCTCCTTTGAAAAACAATGAAAGATGCCAAAGACTTCAGTGGTGAGTTGAAATTGGAGATACGATTTCTGAGATGTAGCTAAGTCAGGGCTTTGGATAGGGTTTGTTTTCTAAATAATTATTTGTACTGAAATAAAATCTCACTTCCACCATAAGAACATGTTCAGCGTTCAGTCCTGGGAGAATATTTATTCTTGATCAGAATAATCCTCCTACTCACAAATTAGATGTAGTAGAGAATATTTCTTTGATTTTTATCAAGAAGAAAGACTAAAATTACTACAGAGTTTGGAAGACTGACATAAGCATTTATTTGTTTTTTGCATCAGCTTTATTACTTCCTTGCTATGTAACTGCAAGTTTCTCTAACAAAGGGAGCAAATATTAAAGTGCTTTTGTAATAACTGCATACTTTTAACATTAAGTTGGCAGAAACAATCCATTTTTAATAAGTCTGTCTTGGTAACCTTGTATTTTGACCCAAGGTGAAAGGTGAAGATTAAATCTCTTCCACCTTTCTGAATGCAGCTGCTGTGCACACAGACTTTAATTGATGTGAGCCTCAGCTTTGTAACCCAAGCCCATCTCCCGCCTGCAGCACTGAAAACGTGCGATTCAGGGCTCAGTTACTGCTGATAGCAGGGCCCTCTCAGCTGACGGTGTGGACAGGAGAATAAAGTCTTTGTCACTATCTATTCTCCATCAGAGTGACTTTTTTCTTCTTCATAACATCAGTATTCAGGTCAGGCCTATAATGGTGGCCTCTCAGCAAGCACTGATATAAAGTAAAGCAAACTGAAAAACGAGACAAACAGCCCCTGGGTGAGCAGGGTGGTGGTGCTGAGCAGAGACCCACCTGACATGCACTAGGCAACAAGTGTGTGAGTTTTTGTCGGGACAAGGGTTTGGACAGATATAATTTTTTTTTCCTTTCAATTCTCTTTTGCTCCTGACTGAGTACAAAGATCTCCCAAATCTGAATTCCTTCTATTTCCCCCGAAGTACAAATGACTGTACATTAGGAATGAAGTTGCTGGCCTTGGAATCATGGCAGCTTTAGTGAAGTAATTCTTTAGGTTTTTTAACCATAGCCTTGACTGTATTACTGTAGCTTGAATGACATTAGTACTCGGAGTGCTGTCCTAGAAATGTCTCTCTGAAATCAGGGCCCAAATCAAGGCACAATAATAGAAACTGACAAAACAGGTAAGGTTACTTGAGCCTTTCCTAAAATTAAACCGCATATACTGATATGCAAGAGTATCTGAAAGCATCAGGAGCTAATCAAAACCATTTAAAAAGTCTAACTTGACTTTCAATAAACACGTAAAGACTTCCTGGACTGTGCTGTGCAGTTTTCTCAGAGGCTTAAGGTATAGCCCTACATGAGGGTCTAGTTGCAAGGCAGCATCCCTAACACATGGCAACCAAACACACTTGCTGAGTTTAGATGGAGGACCAGTATGTCTTACACACGTTGGACTTAAAAACCAAAAGAAAATGATTTTTTGCTGTGTGCTGGCAAAGATAAAAAATGTAAAAGAATATTTCCACAATACCACATTAACTTTTATATAGGAGACTTGAAACTTAAGTTGTATCGTATATGCACAGTATAAACAATCTCCACTGTTTGCACTTGAAAAATAATGAATTTTTAAAAAATGAACCCCAAAACCCTGGGGTAGAACCAAAGAACAGCATGTGCTTCCAGTCTAGTTTTCCAAGTCATATCTTTCTGGCAGGTCTACTCATTTTAGAGAAACTTGGCTTCTATCACTTTGTGATTTTAATTCCAGCATTTGGCAAAATTTAGTTTTCTAATCACTGGCTGAGTTCAGAGGTCCAAATTACAAAAGTGAAGACTTTTCCCTACCTGCTGCCAGGGCCAGGTGACCGCAGTGGGTCTGCTCTGGGGTTTCCAGAACACCCGACTGTATGTGTAACTAGACAGCATCCTGTTTAAAGGCCAGCGTAGCATAAACTATGTTTGAACCAGGGGGACATTTCTGATGAGTCTCAAACCACTCCAGTAATCCCCTGAGACTCCAGACGCTTTCACAGAGAAGCATTTCCAGAGGATCACCAAATGCTCTGAGGCTTAGTGCAGGCAGTTCAGAGAGTGACTGCATTTTTTCCCCTCCACTCTAAACAGAACCATTTAAATGTGAGAATTGCAAGCATTTTAAGATAGATCACTCTCCAGTTATGCCTTATTATTCATTATACGTCTCAAAAGGGAAAAAAATAATACTGAACTTCACACCTCTGAGAGTTAAAATCCTGAGACAAGAAAACAAAGATGCCTAAGATGCTGAGCTTCTGCTAAACACTGCTGGATTCAGCAACGTTTTTAAGGACCCTAGGCACTCCCTTTGGCCATTGACTTTGCTAAATACTTGCATCTTTTCTGGACAGTGGCAGGAGCCATGTCACTTAGGAACCTGAAATACCTCGAAGAAAGGTCTGTGATGCAGTGATGGAGTGTTTGCAAAACTTCATTCCTGTGCAGCTGGCAGGTATGCACCAGCAGCAGCTTGCAGGCACAGCTGGAGCCTGGCCTCTCCCTGCTGTCCGCTGCTAGCTAGATGATCATAATTATGACATCAAAGTTATCACTCCATGAGAAAATACACTCTGGTTTTTCAAAGGCTGTGACATTTTGTGCACTACAATTATCCCCACAGCCTCTTTAGAGCTAATTGCCAATCAATACCTGATTTCAGACGGCACAGATTGGGGTTTTTTTAAATGCAGAAAAATATCTTTCAAAGGGGCTCTCTAAGAAGAGTTATATGAAATATAACTTACTGTATGAGCTGATTCCAAATGACTTGCTAATTAAGCACCAAGTCATCTGTTAATAGAAGTAATTACAGAGGGTTCAAGAGACCTTGAATCATATTATTATTCACAGCCTGAAATCTGCAATCCTGCTATGTTATGCAATTGATGGTGTACTGTCTACAGAGGCCAGAGATGGAGGTGAAGTGAAAAACTTAGCACCACTAACCTAGTCTTAAATTACCTCCTGAGTCATTACCAACATCAGGTAGTGTCTGAATAAAAGTGAGGAGGAAAAGACAAAAATAAAATCACTACGAATAACTCCTATTTTAATACAAAACCTAATTCAGGAAATAGGCCAAGGTTGCAAGGGCATTAATATGTTATTATGCTGATCTCAGGGTCAAAAGGCAGCCAGTTACAGAAAAAGAATTACGTAACTATAGGGTGTAATATAGTCCATTTGTCACAGAAGTTTTGCATTTAAAGCCATAGCCCTATGGCTACACTACACTACAGTGCTGTTACATGGCATAAACTACCTTTATTCAGACCAAAAACTTCTTATCCTTTTTCTTTTCCTAAAGATGTAATATGCTACAGGACAGGATTTAATTCTTAAGGGCCCTAAGTAAATTAGGTGAATAAAATCAGAACGAATCAACTCACTCCTTTCTCTCCATTCCTTACACTAAAAGGTGAGCCTCTTGTTTACTCCACAGGGTATTACCTTTAGGGAGGAAAAAATGATCGACAAAAACAAAATAAATTAACCCATCATCTTCTTACTACAAAGATATTGAATTAAATGGGGAGGTGGAAGTATTTTTACAATTCTGCTTGTCCTAAATGCAGTAAATTGAGTCTTGCTTTATTTTCCATGGACTTACTCAATTCCATTTCTCTTGATAAGGGAATCCACAAGGTGTTTGTATATGGGCACCATACGTTACTAAAGAGAAAAATACCGTATGACTTAAATATGACTTTCTTATACATACTCCTCTATCTGGCTGAGAATAAGTGAATTCTTCTTGCACTGCAGATGGTTTTGAGCAGTCCACACCACCTCTGATGACCAAGGGCTAAGGCTGTACCAAAACGCTGCTATAATGAAACAACAGTTGTGAGAACGTTAGTCTTGCTCTCTCCAAACTTCTGGGTGCCAAGTGCCATCCTCTCAGTTATTTCACTACACCAGCTGGTGTGGTCAGGCCTATGGGCCTGATAGAAGGAGAGACTTCTTCTTTTAGGCTTGAGCAATAAATGGGGTGATAAAGACATTTTGGACACAGACTTCAGCCGAGGTGACATGAAGGCAAGCATAGAAGAAATTGCCAAGGGGAAGGTTAATTATGCGTCTTAGGGAGCTGTTATTGGGTTTGATAGACTAGAAGCAGAATTTGAGGTCCTTCCAACTCATTAAACAATGTCTTCCCAAGAAGGCCTAATTGAATAAGATTTGAGATTAGTATTGAAGAATCTACTGGACCTCACTGCTTCACAGATCCCACAAGGGGTCAAAAGGACTCTAAGGAAGACAGCTGCAATCAAGGGCACTTACTGATGATTGGAATAGCACAAGTAGATCATGAGGCTAGAGTGGGATTCTTAGGTACCTAAGAAATAAAAATGTAAATTTGACTCTATTTTGCAGATTCAAAGTTGCTTTTGAGGAAGATAGAAACAATCACATACCCTCTTTTCCCAGGAACAAACAATCATCACTGAATAAAAAAGGGAGTAAATGTAAAGACCAGATGTTGTCCATAAATGTGGCTCTCTATGATTTAAAATCTCGCAGTTTGACCTAATAAAAAACACTTCTTAGAATTTCTTAACCCTGAGATAAAACATGTGTGATACAGAATGTGGAAACTTCCAACCAATAAACATTAATAAATTTCTGGTATATCAAATTCATTTGGCTACATAATTATTTGCCATGCAATAGAGTGAAAGAAACTGTCTTTATTCATCTCATGGACCCAGTCCGCACATTAATTTAAATGCTTGTCTCTCAGTGGGAGTTGTCTGTTTAAAGTAGTTTTGAGGGTCTGGGCTACAGCTCTCAGCTCTTCATTGACTTAAAAAATGTGGTGTGGCTGCTTATGCAGAAAGGGACTTTAACCCAAAACAGCATCTTTGTAAGAGGATTAGAAAAATTCCATTCTTTTAATGACTGCCTAGATGTTTGCTCTCCTTTACTTAATACTCTTTGTCTGTTATTCTTAATTATCAACATAAATGCTTTAAACCAATGTTGTAAGTAATCTGTCATTTTACTCAAGTTTTTGTTGAATGGTTCTTTTGAAATGATCTGATTATTGATTTCTTTAGGCGACCATTCAGCTAAATTCCCATGCCTGCCCACATAGCAGTATCTCTGCTGCTTTTGGGAGGTGGTGAGTTCAGCTTAGTGCTAGCACAGGCAAATCAGGAACTTCACTGCATGGGAAAGATGTGCCTAGGACTGCCAGAAAATACTGGCACAAAACCTATTTTTTAATGTCATTAATGATACCTAGCAATTTGTGCCACACTTTCTTTGTTCCAAACACTAATGTTTTCACAGTACCTTGATAAAAATGGAAAGTTTCTTCCCCAAAATCTTGTCTACCAATCAACTCCCTTGGATCCCAAGTAACTTAAAACTAGTATTGGATATTAGCAACTGACATAGCTCCTTAAAAAATCCTGGCTGAGGACTAAATTCCACACCATTAATACAGTCCTATGTTACAGGATAGTGTGTGATAACAGGCCTTTTAAAACAGCCAAGATATATTTTGTAATTTAGAAAATTACTCTGAGGAACCATTTGTCAGTTTAATGAAAATCTGAAACTACAGGTTTGTATAATAGAATTAATTGTAATGGCTCTGCTGGAATGATTTCTTTCAGATGGGTTATTTGAAGGATTGAAAGAGGGATTTCACAGCTGAAAGAAAGAAAGGATTTATCCTAAGACCCATGTAAGCAAAATACATTTAAATTTCATAATACAGTGCCTTCAACTCTGTGGGACTATTGTTTTCACATGTCTTGAGATGCAGGAGATACTTCTATTCACAAGTCTATTCAAGAATATCTTGAAAGAATTCCATGCCCTCCTAATGCAGGTGTTCTTCACCCACAGATGGCAAAGCAGTCAGTGCATTTACTTATTACATTGTGACCTTATAGAGTTACAAAGAATTACACAGGGTTTTGTGACATCCCTGCCAAGATGGAACTATAGAGTAAAGAGGAAACTGGTTTCTAAGACAGAAGAAAGACTCAGGTCTCAAAAAGGTGAGATGGATACAAAAAAATATAAAAAAATATATAGCTCAGAATGACAGCATGGTCACCCAGAAACCTGCCGGGAATCATCAGTCTCTACATTTAAAACATCATTTCACAAGAGGGTTGGTGACCTTATGGGAGAAAATAAGTCTTGATAATACCAATGTGTAAGTTTGCTGCTTAAGTCCTCAAACAGCATCATTATTAGCAGCACCTTACGCCCTTCATTTCTCAATATTAACTTCAGAGCACAATGTGTGTGTTTCTGTGGGGGGTAGGGGGAATTTACAGTACTTTGGGTTGGGGCTCCCCCTACCCAGATGATCATTCCCCTTCAGTCTTTCAAATAGAAGGTCACTTCCATCCCTTATTCTATTTCTTTTGCTGCAGTTGGAATGGTTTTGTCAGCCATTCGGTGGGGAACAAAAACATAGTCTATTCCAACAATCCAAACCCATCCCAGTGCCAGGCCTTTGTTAGCATCAAGCTGCAGAAAGTGTTATGGAGCAAACATTATTATGAAGCAGAAAACCAGAAGAATTCAATTCCATACAGCTTCTGTTCTCCCCAGCAACTTCTTGGCCAGTGAGCTCTGCCTGTGAATGGAGAGTGGCACTTAACAGACAGGAACAAATTATACGGACACGGATGCAACAGCACATCTGATGCACTGCGAAAAGGAGCAGGTGGGATGAAGGTCCCAAAGCTCTGACCAAAAGTGCAGCAAACAAACAGCAACAGTAGGTAGCGTGACATGTGTAAAGGGCGAGAGACAGCGCAGTTTGACATCTTTGCCATAAGGGCTAGCTGGGCCAAGTGACAGCTCATATCCTGGCCTCTCACAGCTGCAGTTGCCATATTGTACCCATTCTTCCCCTAAAATACTGCTGAGTAGTCAATATGCAAACACTGCCGTTTGGATTCATGGCAAGAAGTACTTCTTAGTGCATGGACTACCAAAGGATATTTAAATACAAACTCTCTTGCTGTTTTGGAATTAATTCTCTACCCCTTGGATTGAAACCTTCTCCATGTTACACAGACTTTGATTCTACTATACAAATATATTTTCAGGATGTGCAGTGTTGCTCTCTGGCCTGCTGTAATGAAAGTGCCAATGTGTAAAGTAAGGTGTTTACTTGCCTTCTGCCACTTGGGCTATAATTTCCTCTGGGGGAAAAAAAAAAGATTAAACCACGTTTCTGAACTAGAAATCTAAAGTGTTATTATGGTTATTATGGTCACAGCCATGGCAACACTAGAACTATAAGAAATGTAGCTACCTCCACTATATGATTTAAAATAAAAACATAATTATCATTGTCTTCTGGTAGCTAGGTAGAAAATTATGCATTGCCCTTGTAATTCTACACAATTTGCTCCAAATCTGTTATTTGACAAGTGTAGGAAAGTGCAACCAGCGGCTGGAATGCAAGGGAGTGTCTTGGGAACTGCCATAAGGTAAATAGATGTTAGTGAGTCCCTGGCCCCAAAGGCCACACTGCTGAAGCCGAGCACTGTTAAACACAGTGTACTTGCCAACCTGCAGGCCACCTGCAACTTCCTCTCCCTGAAGCAAACAGCAGTGCTCAGCAGACCTCAGCTGCATAAAAAGTATATTTATGCCCAACCTGTTTTCCCAGAAGAGTACAAAGTACTGACTTGAAGCAGCTTAACAATAAAGCAATGATAATAATAGGACATTATCCTCCTTAGCACGGTTCTACAGATAGAGAGTGCATTTTTGGTTCAGCTGCCTTCTATAGGAAAAAAAAGGTTGCCTCTTAAATTACAATTTACCCTGTATTACTTTGTTTACAACATTTCTCCACCCTCCATGCCACCCAGAGTGAAAGAGAGTTCATGACACTTTTGATGTGTATTTTACAAAGAGTGCATTTTAAATAAGCCAAGGAGGTTAACTCAAGATCCTTTAATCCCAGCATATATCTTTGTTAAGAAAACATAGACCAAACCATTGAAAATCCCAGCCAGAAAACAGGTTTGAGTAAATCCCTCACCCTGGGAAAAAAAAAAAAAAAAAAAAAAAAAAAAAAAGGCAAAAAAAAGCCATCTGAGACCAAATTCAGTGATGTACATTCAGATTCCTTCTGCAGAGAAACGCTCAGTGGTGGCCAAAGAGACAGTGTCCCTGCCAGCTGGGGCTGTGGCTCTTGTGCCCTGGCTGCAGCCTGGCAGAGTAGAATAGGATGCCGTGCCCTCACAGGTTTTCAGAGCTTTGTGGGTGCCTGGGGTGACCCCCCAGCTTCCCTCTGCCCCCAGCAGGCTCCCAGCATGCCACCTTGCAGAGGAGACCATGGGATCTTGGGAGCGGCACGAGGTCTGACAGCAGAGCATCCCACACCCCTCAGGCAGCTCTCTGACAGGAAAACTTGCAAAGATGAACAGGTATCTTTGATCAGGACTGACTGAAATTAATTAGCCTGTCCCCCTTCCCTATTTCTTTGTAATGCAATGTCTTTTCACTTGCTTAAAGAGCACCAATATTTATGCAAGTAGGTGCTACCCTAGGTTGATGTTGACCCCAAGCCCTGGAAAAACAACCCATTTTGGTTACAAATGACCTCCCTTACCTCCACTGACAGCTAAATGTATGTCTGCTATTCATGAAGTGAAAATGACTGGGCTAATGGGCTGGCACTGCTGTGTCTCAGCCTGAAGAAGGATTTTTAGAGACACCACACAGTCTGGTCCAGTTAAAATGCTCTCTAGGACCTTTGGAAATCTCAGTATCTGCTCCTTCTGCATTTGCCTCTATTTTGGAACTGTCAGCCCCAGGGAAGAGAAGGGCATAACTGCACAGCAAGCTAAAATGCTTTGAGTATCTAATTTCGTTATTTTGCAATGTTTCTTTTTAAATTAACTACCATAAAGACCTAAACTAATAGTGGACAATGCATGTAAATAAACACCTTCTCATACAAAGGACCACATAAACTTATGTTTAGCTTTGGAAAAAGAGGAGTGTTTTCTCTGTTTGATAAAAATGAAAACGGATTGGTTTGGGGGGGATGAAGAAGAGGAGAATTTCTGGCTATTTTTAACCAAACCCTACAACATTTCAACAGAAATAATCACTTTACTCATTGAAGTGTTTGTTTTCCATAAAATGATCCAAAACCAGTTTTACTATCATTGATATATGTTTTTCCCCCTTTCATGGGCTTGTTCATTTTCCTCTGAACTATAGCAAAAAGATTAACGTAATCAATTAAAGTAAATGTAAGTCACAACCCAGAATTGGATCTAGTGATCCAGCACACCCAAAATAGCATCTCATAAAAAGGTTTTCAAGACTTTTTAATAAGGACCATTTCTAAGCAATAACATTTCTTTTTTGTTCTTTTATGTGAGCCTGAAAGAAAACAAAACCATGGAGAATGCAGTAAATAAAACAAGCACTATATAAAATATGATAAAATAGATGGTAGAGGAATTTATCCTCTTTTGGAAAATGAGCTAGGCTAAAGTAAACTGAAGTCTCTACAGGCTAAAATACTTGAATTCCTAGAAATATTTGCATGCCTAGAGGTAAGCCCTTACCCTCTGCTCTGGGTTTGGTAATTTTTCCCGCCAGAAATGATATGCTGTCAAGATAAGATAATAAATTTTCAATATAGCTTTTGTGAATCGCTGATTCAATCTTTGATTAATTAAAATGTTTTAGCACTTTAATTTATATTTCACTGGAAATGCAGCTTGTTCTCTTTACATTTTGTGTTTCCTAAGAAGTGTCACTGGTTTGCTGTGACTTATCTCTTTTGTATCAGGATGCAATTTCTAATGAGCTTTTCTTTCCAGTAACTTTGCACTATCGCTATTTTGTGGTTTTCCAGAACTGATGGGACGTGTTTACAGTAAAGAAATAATACCCACTTAAAGTAGCTCTTTCTGTCTGGAAGTTGTGCACTGCACACACAGCCCTGAAGGTTAGCAAGGGCCAGACTCCTTGCAAGAGCCAGGAAACCCAGGAGCAGCTCAGGGTGATGATTTCTGGCACGTTGTCCTCCTGCCAGGTGTGCAGCAGGGAAAAAGGCCATAATAACTTTCTCAGGGTTGCAGATTACTTGCTGTTCTTTGCCAGAAACATTTACTAATGGCATCACAGCTTCTCCCATAAACTGAATTAACCTGCCTCCAGCACAGCTTACAGGAGGGGCTCAGAAATACCAAACACCAAAAATAAACAGTGGGGCAGAGGACTTCAGTTTCAAAATTCAGAAACAACAACAAACATGGACCCCAAATATCGCAGCTAGACTAAGACCTTTCACCCCCCTCCCTTCTTAGTCCTGGCTCAACTGGTGGCAGAACACATACTTGGGGAAAAGCAAGTAAAACCAAAATAGTAAAAGCCCCCCAAAGCCTTATTTAGACATCTGTTCTTCCCTGCTGCCAAACAACCAGTTTTAGGAATGAAGCACAGGGGTGACACTAAGTTGAGGATTTTTGGACACACATCTGAAACAACTGAAAGGGCCACATAGGGCTGGATAGCTCCAGGGAAGAGAAGCAGCAGAGCAGGGAATGGACTACGACATTTTGATTTTAAGGTGATTTTTGATGGCTACTTGTACTAAACTAGAATGAATTTCCTCTGATCCAGCACCACTGGAGTGATGGTTCTCTGATAAGTTGGGATGGCTTAAAAAGACTGAAAACAAAAAAGAAATTATCTGCGTCTCTTTCCATAGCACCTGAATCTTTTCTACATTTGTAGGCACGTCATGGTCTAGGCTCCAATGTCCCTGGTCTGCTGACTTGTTCTAGGTCACAGAGGTCCCATGTGCATGGGACAGCACTAGCACAAAATCCTGCTAGGAATGGGCCTTTGCAATATCTGACTAGAACCACTCAACACCTGAATCATTGGATCAAATGTACATCCTATATCCAGTTATGAAGAAACCCATCCCCCCCCCCCTTGATTTCATATAGTACTTGTGGTTCAATGAACCTCCTTTTGTAGGAAAAAAAGGTTCCCAAAAGTCCAACACCCAAGACTAAATCCAAAGGTTTCAAAACAGCATTTACCAGGAGCATTTGTTCTTCTTCGTTATTACTGGGCCTCTACTTTCAGCTGGAGGTCTGTGTGTGGCCTTCATCTAAATTATGCCTTTAAGGATGAAAAATAGAATTTTAAATATTTGTTAGTTAAGGGCCCCCACTGTGTTTTTAAAATATAAATACACATATCCTCTGCAGAAAAATGACAAATTCACGTTTACATCAATGATTTTCCTTCCCACTGTGCCCCCTCTCCCCCAGTCCCTCAAGAAATATTGTCTAAATACTCTCCAAGGGTTTTCCCTGCTCCTGGCATGCATATGAATCTCCTATTAGTGTCAGTGAGAGTTATGTCTGCATATTGTAAGAAGAATAGATAGCTAAATAATTCATTAGACCCTACACGTAAGTATGTTTTCCTTGATGAACAGTTACTATCAACATTCATAGAAAGGTCCATTTCTAAATATTTTTAAAAGCTAACCAAGTGTTTCAGTTATTAAGACTCTGCTTGCAATGTAAGTGATTTAAAGCAGAGAAGTGTGGGCAGCACGAATTCCTGAAGATTTTCTACAGCAGCATCAGTTACTGATGCTGACACAGGAAAAATAAGGGGGAAAAGGCAATCAATGGGACTACATTTTTGACTTGACTTAATTCATTAATATTTGAAAACAAGTAAGTCTGGTTTGCCCCAGGGATTGGTAATAGGATACAAGCCTTTCACCTCTAGGTCAGCAGTTCAAAGCCAACTTTGGGCAGCACTGACTGAAAGTCATTACTATCTATCCGAACACTCTTCAAGAGTATATGTAAAATAAGTTGGTGGTCTCTGTTTATTTCCTAATGGCTAAGGCCCTGATTCAGCAAAGCTCTTAAGCATGTACTTAATGAGAAGCAGATGTTCAAACCCTTTTGAATTTAAACATCTGAATACAGTTAAGCACGTTCTGAACAGCCCCACCAGCATGGGCAGGCTGTAGCGCACACAGAGGAAGGTTTGCTAAATGAGCCCCTCAGAGTGTCGGCCTGACAGTGGTTTGTGCACACACAAACACGGGGAACAAGCGAGCCAGCCCATTTCCCCTTCCCCAAATAATATTGCCCACATGCTGCACTGTATGCTAATAATGGCACGGCGTTAGAATGAGACTATCAGCCACAGAAGAGTTCCCCCTTTCATTCACCCGTACTAATGAGACCAGGTGGGGAAGAAATGTTTGCATTGCCATTATAAAGCTGAATATAAGGCCACAGAACTGTACTGCCTTTCTTGCTCCCCAGCCCATCGGCTTTCATGAGCATGGAATGCGCTTTAAAAAGGAGTGGAATAGGAACGTGGTATTTACATAACCTTCCTGCTGCTTATTGATGCATGTGCTGTGCTAAAAAGCGCGTGCATATATGAATCCAATCTGGAAGAATGCAAGCCTCATAGCCCAACCACATGCAGTATTTATCTACAGGTAAAGGCCATTTCTTAAAAGTTAAGGCTTTTCAAGAAGGAGGCGGGGGGAAGTTAGTTGGGAATTTAATGATTTGAGTGCTTATTTGTACTTGAAAATCATTAGGACTGGCATATGAGTAGAAGTTTTTAAACACTCCTGTTAAAGCCGTCATCTCTCCTGCTAGATTAAATACCTTCTAAGATTACCAGTGGATCAGATTTGTTTTGCTTCTTTTAAAGAGAATTGTATTCTGGGACTTTTCCACGGTGCTGCTGCTTATTGTCTTGCACGATCAAGGTCAACTGCTGTGAAATTAAAGCTAGTGTTTCAAACCACAGCAGGCTGAGAAAACCATCATTTCAGTACCACGACTGTGTGGAAGTAAGGCAAGCAGAATTTCATCAACTACAAGTGCTGCTCCCTGTCTCTTCAGACCTCTGCAATGGTGTTAGCTGTACAGCCCAGTAAGTCCTCCCACAAAGAAGAGATGGTCCCAGTACTGCTGTCCTTGAGTTGAAATCAGGGGAGTGAAATATATCATGGGACTGAGATCAGCATCTAGAGCAGCATTTGGTAAATCTTCTGGAAGGTTTTCGCTTGAATTGCAAAGCGATAGTCAGCAATCAAATTGGTTCATAATGAAATGATCACACCCAATTTCCTGCAGCTTAAGCAACAGTTTTCCAAATATCTAATCTCAGAAGATTTCTATCTCACAGTACTTTGGGTAAGGTTTTAATAAACATCCTTTACTAAAATGCATGAAACCGCTGGCCTCTATTAAATTTATCCACTGCCAGTGGAAAATCAACATAAAAAAGTCATAATAATCAAATGTTTGGCATGACTAAGAACTCCTCAGCCTGCAGGAATTCTCAGAAAACACTTCCTATAGCATGAATGCTCACTCTTCTTCTGGAACAATCAAGAAAGGCTATTCCAAAAACTCCTTTTTCACTCAGTAACTGGATGCTTCATGCTGATCCCAGTTTTGGGACTCTTCAGTGCTTTGTTAAGGCTCTCCAAGACAAGCTCTGAGTTCTTGTGTTTCAAACAAATGCACTGAATTCCTCCACTTCTTTCTTTAATCATAAGGCACCTACCTACAGTTTTGATTATGATAACTATATTACTATACAAACTTGGCAATTTCAAACTATGAATGGTTTCAAAACAATTTGCATTGGCTGTTTTTCATTGTGTCAGTTTTTGTTCTTTGCAGCTTATGATCAACCACTGACCTTCATAAAAGACTAGCACAGCAATTAAATAGAACACAAAGTAGGTCCTGCCACCCTGTCTGAGCTGGGAAGCAAATCACTACTGAGCCAAGTGATGCTATGGCTATTCTTTCATTTTGCACAGTTCTGTGCTAGGAGAGCTCTATAACTCTGTGAATGGAGTTCATGTTTATTTGGGATGCTCTTGCTGTGCTCTCAGGCCAGAACTCTGCTTCTGCTTCTTTATTCCAGGAACTTTTTTGTTTTATTAGTCATAGTAGCCACAGGAAATTACAAGTACCACCAAGACACACTGATGATAAATAAAGGTTTGGAGCTGCCTTTCCTTTCCCTTTCCCATTTATGGGAGAGCTTTATCTACTGTGACAGTAACCGCCAGGAGAATCAGCTTCATTCCAGTCCTGCAGTCCTATAGTGTACATTCGACTTTCCTGAGAACAAAGACAAGGTCCTGGTTCATTATTCAAAAATGCTCTGACTATAACTCAAAATAGAAAAGAAAGCATAACAATAGGTGCTCAATGAAGGAAACACCTGCTTTTCATTTTCCTGCAGTGTTTAAGTCAAGCAAATTAGATAACCTAATTGAGGACAAAACTTTAAATCCAGGTTGGAAATTGGAGCCGTGTTACATTGCCTTAGACTGACAAGCAGGGTGAATGCATGTTAGATTCAATTTAAATTTTGGTGGTTCTTAAGTTTAAGATCTTGGATGGAAAGTATACTATTACCTGTTAAAGTCCCACGATAGAATTTCTAGCATGTCACCACAAATGTGTCACACCAAAACGTTTTGATTATTTGTATTTCAGAACCACCGCTTACAGCAGATGAGGCACTTGCAGGGTGAGGTGCTCTCCTTGAAGGGGTGTGAGGGGTGGGGTAGACCATCAAGAGACACCCAAGCAGCCTGGGAGAGGCGCAGGCTTTGTTCTTAGGTTGTCCACACGGCTCTGCACTGCGCCATAGAGACAGCTTTCAGTGAGAGACGAGCAGGATCCTTGCCCCAGGGAATTCCAGCATCCTTAAACACTTACAATTGTCTAACAATGCCAAAATACCTCTGAGATCTCAGCTTTTCCAACGTGAGCAAATAAGACAGATAAAGCCCCAGATGAAATACGTTCAAGCACACACACACACACAGGAGTCAAGAGGCTGAAGAACAAAGGAGCCACATTTCCATGACTTCCAAGCCAGTGCATGGACCACTGGGACAATCGAGCTCTACTGGTATTTCCTCTGAATTCCACCCAGCCCCAACCCCAAAAGCTGCTCACTAGGCTGGAAGCAGGGAGGAGCCATAAGCAGGAGCTCCTCAGCTGGTGGAGCAGCACTGGGGACCCTCTGCAGCTGCTCACAGCACTTCTGGAACTGCAGCAGTGCCAGCACAGCCACCAGTGCATCACCACAGCAGCTGGACCACTTGTTTCCCCAGCTGTTTGCCCCCACAAGCCATAGGAGGTCCTGCAGTCCCCATGGCTCTGGGATTGGCCCTGTGGCAGGAGCAGGCAGGGAGGTGGCTGAAGCCCTGCAGAGCCAGAGGCTGATACCGCTTCCTCAGCAAGGGAGGAGAAAGGGGCAGATTGAAGCACAGCACCAAGGGTTGATGCAAACCCCATAGAAACCTCAGTTCTCAGGGGCTGGATGCTGCACAGTGAGAAAGTTGTACATTTATGGGCTAATCCTTTACTGTTCAGTGATGTGGTTTCATGTTTTCCATGTTTTCATTTCTGCTAAGTGGGGATGGGGGGAGAAAAATTACTTTTACTTCAGAGATGTGTATTTTTTGTGTTTTGGAGGGGACACCCCAAACTGGAAAATTTCCAACTAAAAAAATATATGTGCATCAGTAGTTCTCCTTCCCCTTCCTCATAAAACTTGGACAATTTTCAAATTTATAATGAAATGGGGAAAAGATTTAAATGTGAGCAATTTTGCCTTTCATTAGGAATATCTTAAATTACATTAGCTGGGGATGACATAGGCCTGTGTGTTTTTCTTGGAAAGCCAAAATTAATTTACTACACACCTTTGAAAACAGCACCTGTGCACTCTCCCATCTCACTCCTTCCCTTCAGTATCCCCCAAAAGTCTTGAGACCCCAAATTCTTCTGTTGGGTGTTTTCAGCAGGGTTTCTGTGACCTGCTTAGAGGGGAGCTCCCCTTTCAAGGATCTATGGAGGGTTTGCTGGCATGCAGGAATTCCAGCCAAAGTGTTAAAAAAACATCAAGCCAATCTTGCAAGGACAGACTTGTTCTCTGATAAGAACCCATTTTGTTAAGCAGAAGGGCACTTTTGAAAAATATACTTTCCATGCAAATTTTCTATTTAAACGCCTAAGCACTTTAACCAAAATATTTTACAAAAAGGCACTTGTAACTTAAGCTGACAGCCAGGGTTTGAAAAGAAATTTCTCTTTCATCTGTTTCTGCCAGACTTCCAATTCATATCTGCAAACAGAGCATGCAGAAAATATATTTCTAGAGTTTTTATTTTGAAGCTCTTGCCTTTCTCTTGCCTGTTGGATCACCTTTACTGTTAAATCAGACTGGATGCTCAGTGACTATCAGTCCTGTGTCAGTCACCATACGTGCCCATAAACCTGAATTTTCCTGTCATTTGAATAGAACAACAAAGAATGTTAATTCCATTAAAGAAAAGAACTGAAACTCAAAAGAAATCACCCTGTGGAAACACAGCATTATATCCCATTCTCCAGGTTCTCTGAAATCAAGAGCTTAGGCACATTATCAAATTCAAAGAACCTCTCCAGGCACACTTAGTGTTCTACACTATCAGAAATCTCGACATAGACCAGCTGTAGGGCTGGAATCAGCTCAAGGGATACAAGAATCTTGTGTATGATTACACAAGATTTCTAATTCAACTTTGAAGATTCAATAGGGATCTGATCCAAAGCCTACTGAAGTAAATGGAAAAGAATAGACTTATATCTTAGTTTAGACCTATTCAGTTTGGATACAGTTCAGAGAAGTACTCATACTTGGCAGCTGATGTAAACTAAACACATTAACCTATCATTAGAAAAAAAAAATGCCAGAATAGATCTATATAAGGAAAAAACTGTGAAGTATTGTTTTATGGCCTGTCTAGCCATTCCAGGATTCCAACACCTTAGCAGAGAGGTAAAACAAACTTTTGGTCTATTTATAAATGCAAAGCTTAAAGATCTGATCCTATTCTTTTGTCAATTATTGCCACAGATAAATGCAAGTCTACAAATAAGCAATGACTTTTTGTGAAATTAGTGTTGCTCCCAACGCTACTTTCCTTTAATTGGTGTTCCTTGACACTTTTCTTCTGTTTGTAAAGGAACAAAGAATTTATCACAGTAATGAGATAAAACTCCATTAAATCATTCATAACTTACTTAAATATTTGTATTTTAGCGGCGAAGTATAACAGAAATTGACTCTTAAACCATAGCACAGTATTAATTGCTAATTAGTTTACCATTATGACTGGAATGCCTTCTAGCATTCTAAGTCAGTTTTAATCCATATAAACAGCTAAGGAATGCTCTATCTCAAAACATGTAATTATGGGGGATTATATTACACCTCCAGCATTTTGGCAAAAGCTTGAAATGGCAAAAGATATAAAGTAATACCAGACTTCTTGTGATTTCATACAAACAGGGGGAAAAAATGGATCTTCATCACTACAGCACATTTGCTGTTTAGTAGCTCCCATTTTTAATTTTTTTTTTTAAATTTAGTGATAGGGGCTTTCTGTCCCTTACAAAGTTTTTCATCTACATTGTCTTTTGTTCATGTCCCTCCTAAAACAGAGAACTTCACAGAGCTGGAATTTATTCTCAAAAATTTTAAGACAATTCCTGTATACCACCATACATGCTACTCTTTTAAATAAGATTACACTTAAAAAGAAAATCCAAACAAATCAACAACACAGACCTTTGTTTTTGCCAAGAATTAAACGGCTATTATGGGATTGTTTGCTGGCTAAGGGACAGCAGATTTGAGTACCAATCATGCTTACAAGTGCCATGGTCCTTTTAGACAGAGCCCAATTGAAATCAAAGGAACTAGCTCGTGGGCATTCACCTTCTTTTTGAAGAGACACAACTGTCTGAAGCATTTATTGGAAGGGGTCTCAGCCACAGAGGTATAAAAGAGCAGGAGACAAACTTCCTTTTCTCAGGATAATTTACTGGCTTGAGACAAGAGAGATCTGCTCAAATATCTGAAGTTTCTAGGCCCTGGGCAGCTCTGCCTTCCATAAGAGCGGAACTGTCGCAAGTGGGCACTCCACAAGATGAGCCGAGACAGGGAGGGTGGCCACTGCGGAGCAGCAGAAAGGAGAGCTCCCCATGCCCTTTGTCTTCCAGCCATTTAACCCGCTCCTTTCAGATTTGTAAGGATGCAATTTCCCTGCAATTTAAGCCCTGGATTTTCCCAATCAGACAATGAATCCAGGAGTTAATGACCCTACTGACAGCCCATCCCGCCCTGGCACTGGCGGCACTCGCAGCTCTGCCTGTGACACCTCCTCCCTGCACACCTGGAGCAGGGCTGCATTTCACCACCTCCCACCCTGCCCCGGCCTCACAGTAGTTCTTCACTCTGTTTCTTGCCTGTGTCAGGCAACCAGAATAGTTCTTGCTTTTCCCCAAAAAGCAACAACTCTGTTTTCAAGGAGATGGAGGCTTTGCCCATGTTAATACCAAGAGGCTCTGCTGTCCTTTGATGGTTGCCAGCTGCTCCTCTGTGGCCACAGAGGTGTCCCCTCACTTCCTGGCTGCCTTTGGACCTTCTTGGAATTAAGTGATAAAATTGATTGTCCTTCTCCCCAGCCAATCCACAGGATTCTCATTGACTCTACTAATGAAAACCCTGATTTTCAGCATCTGCTCCTGGATCACAGCTTTTCAAGAGGCCTCTCTTTCTTTTCAAGCCCTTTGGAAGGGGTGCATTTAACAAGATATGTCAATATTTGGCAATAAATGGATATAGTCAACTTTTCCTATGATTTGACCAGTGAATGAGCAGAGCTTTTCTGAATTTTGGGCCCTGTTCTCTCCTTTTCACTTTAACTGAAGCCATGGAAAAACTCCCAGCCTGATGGCTTGAAATGTATTTCTCGTGGACATGTTTTTAAATCCAAGTCTTTTGCACTTTGGCAACACAGTGTCATTTTCACTTAATTTTCCTGACGACATGCCAATAAAGCCAAAAGTCTGTTTAGCAAAAGTGAATTAAAGTGCACCTTTCTCATCTGAAGAAATAACATCTGCTGTTCTAAAGATAACTTGTTATTTCTCATGGAAACAAGATATTAAATATCTGAGTCTTGTTTGTTTTCATCAAAGCCTGGAAAAATAACAATAAACTGACTTATTTGGAAAAAAGGTTTGTTTTTGAAGCACATGCTTTAAGAAATGTAAGGTCCTGCCCTCCCTGCTCTGCTTGTCACAGAAGTTTTGATTTTGAATCTTTCAGTATCCCAGTATTAGACATGATGAATTTGATTCCAAGTGTAAGAAAGTTCTTTCATCCCATGAGTCATTCAGCTTCTCTCTGGATGGGAGCTTTATTGATTTCAAAGTTTTCTGTTTCGTAAACAGGCTCATCATTTTTCTGTGGAAAATCGTCACCTTACAAATGGATCTTGGAAGGACTCTCTGCCAGCTGACTCGTATCCCAAAGTAAAAATTACAATGGTTTAGGTGATTTTTTTTTAAAATCCATTAAGTTAACCCAGAAAAAAATCCTTACAATCTAAGTCAGTGGAGATTTAAGGGAAGTCTGTGAATTTAGCTGGAAAGTATTTTTTTAAGCATTTGGCAGATTAAATTTCTCAATATCAACAAACCTCTAATGTCACTTAAGTCCTGGAAATAGGGTTTATTTGTCTTACGGATGAATAAAGCTCTCTCCCAAGCACTGGATTTCATTCTTTGTGAAACTAGTGTCTTATGAAGCACTGAGTGGATAACAAGGCATGCATTTAATACATAAAAATCAGAGTCATGAGACACTGAAAGTTAATTATAATGTAGCAGAGTTTAAGGGTCAGGATTAGCAGGCTAAGATTACTTGTCAGTAGGAGTAAAAAGACCAGGGAAGAAGAGGTCCATCACAGTAAGGTAATAAGAGAGGGCATTAAAAGGACATTTGTGGAGAATATTCTGCTTCTACTTTTTGTTTTGTTTCAGGTTTGTTTTGCTGCTCTGTTTTTTGGGGGGGGATTTTTGTTTGTTGGGTTTGTGGTTTCTTTTAAAGGAAAAATCAGCATTGGAAAATTGAGCCCAGGTATCCAAAATCAGAGGAAGTTATCTGATTTTTGAACTTTAAAATTTGTGTTCTTTAAACCAAAAGCTTTAACTTTGTATACTTTTCTTTTCCTGGCATTGGTGAAGCACACTTTCCCTCTCATATTATTTCCATTCTAGCCTTGTGCTATGAAAGGAAAAACCTTATGGAAAGAACAGAGTGCCTTGATTGTCCCTATATACTACAAATAAAAAAAAAAAAAAAAATAGAACAATCTGAGCAGCACTTGGGACTAGATACATATTTAAAACCTGTTTCAATGAGAAACAGACTGTACTAACTACAGGCTGAAATGACATACCATTTTCAGATATATTCCACTTCCATGTCACTTTAGCAGCATTTAGCACATCAATTGCTAAAAATTAGATTTGGTTGGCAAAGAAAAAGGTTCAGAAGAAAGGTATTTGTCTTGGCTAATCCAGAAACCTTCAGCTGTTTGTATTTAGGGAGTAGAACTATTTAACATGGGCCTGGTCCTCAAGACTGTCCTCAGTTTTATATTCACTCCCTACTCTGGAAAAATTTCCAGTTGACTCCAGTGGATATTTTGCTGAAGTTTAAATTTAACTGAGAGCTGGTGCAGAAAACTCTTCTGCACATGATTACTGCTGGTAATCAAACTCCTTGAAGTCAATGAGAATATTTACTGGAATAGTCTTAACTGTTCTTTGTAACCTTGAACAAAAATTTTGCCATGAGGTCAAGAACATTTGATAATTCATCAAAGAGGAAAAAATGTATCCTTCAGAAACCTTCACAGACAATTAAAAATCTTATGAAAAAGGAAAAGTTTTTTTCTCCTTCACCCCCCAAACAAATAAAACGTAACTGGCTATGCACTGGCTACTTAAAATAGCTGACATAGTGTCCTTGAGATATCTGGGAGCAATGACAACCTTAAAAAATAAACCTTCCTTGCATATGTGAGACAAGCAGAATTTCTGTGATTTGTTGCAGTTTTGTCCAACTGCTCTCTAAAGTGCACATATGCTGCCATTCCTATTCCTAGCCTTTGTGGTTAGATTGCCACTAGCCAAGTTTCCAAAATAAAATCCGAAGTTCCTACAACAGACAAAAGTGTCCGGTGACACGGTCCAGTACAGTCAGAGATTAGACTAGTCGGTAAATAAAATAATACATCACTTATTAGTTAGAGGCCGGGGAAGCCAAGCCCAGGAGGTGGGGAGGATCAGCGCAGGGCTGCCAGACACCGCTAAGCCGGCACAGAGCGCTAAGTAGGGCAGCAGCAACCGAAATCAAAGGTTCACAAATTGGCAGGACACATTCCTTTGTTGCACAGTCACTGGTATTTGAAGGGTGAAATCCAAGCTGTGCTGAAGTCACCAGGAAAAGTCTCTGTGGGCCAGGACATCACCTTAATAGAAAGTAATTAACCTCGCTATTCCTGCCAAGAGTTTGGGTCTGTGGGCACCAGCCCATTAAGCCCTGAAGCTCGCCTGTGCTACAAGAGCAGTCGATGCAAAAATGTGCAGAGCACGGCAGGAAGAAAGGTTGCCCTGGCGAGGTTTGCACACTGTGGTTGTTGCATGATTATATAGGAGAGCGTCTCCTTTTCCAAGCCAATATCAATGATAATCAGCAGTGATGTGAAAAGAGATGATGAAACACTAAAAGAGGGCATTTCAAATTCAGTTTTGGCAGTAGACAAAACTCACAGCTTCCAACAGCTCTGTCTACAGTATGGAAAGCAGCCCAGCTCAGTACCCTGGGATCTGAGCATGGGCTTGAAACTTGTGCCCGTATTTTAGGCACCCAATTTCTCCCCTGGTGGAAAAAAAAAAAAAAACCCAAACCAGTAAAAGCTAACTTATCATACTGAACATTGTGTTTATTTCAAGATCATGTTTCTCTTTGGTAAGACAGAAGACCTTTCAACCTTCATACACATGAACCAGAGGTTTTCTGGAACTGCTCCCACAGCGTCCACTGACAAAGATAATAATGAGCACTCCTATGCACTGTTACTTCTTTATACTGAGTCAGGCTAGAATAACTAAA
Source organism: Acanthiza pusilla (assembly GCA_036630365.1). Classification (NCBI taxonomy): domain Eukaryota; kingdom Metazoa; phylum Chordata; class Aves; order Passeriformes; family Acanthizidae; genus Acanthiza; species Acanthiza pusilla. Next base: position 9,755,646 of record JAXCHO010000017.1, read on the forward strand.
ATCAGTAAGGAAATCCATTCAGGGAGGAAGAGGTCTTGACTCATTACCATGAGAAAGACCAAAATCAAGCAGATTGAAAACAGTAAGTGTTCTAAAACATGAAACAAGGTGTTGTCTCCTGTCACTGAATGATATCTTCCAAAGCAGTGGTCTGCAGTCTTTGTCTGGATAGAGAGATAGCAGAGGTATCTTGAAAATACGGCGGTTTTAATTTCCACCTTTAGTGAAAATACTGTCACTTCCAGCCAGATGAGCATCTGGCCATGGTGAGCCAAATAATTGTTGATTACTGTAATTCACTCTCTGGAGCTGCATCTGAACATCACACATTTCCAGCTTCCAGAAAATGCCCTTTCTCCCTCTCTCCCAGCAGAGACCACCACATCTCCACCAGGCCCACATTCCACTGGCATTGATCCAGCTTCCTCATGTCAGTGGGACTATGCAGTGTTGCATTTCAGTGCAACCATCAGGCTGCTGTTTGTCTTAGAAACACACTCTGCTCAAGGGCACTATGAAACCTGAACTCCTGTGACACACACTGGATTGCAGAACCTGGGAGAAAGTACACAGAAACACTAGAGAAAACATTTCTGACTCATTGAAATCACTTCTCAAAGAAGGTCACAGACAGACTCTGGCCACTCAGAGGAGACGACAAAACGTTCCCCTCTTCTCCCCTCCCCTTTACCAGAAATGTAAACAGCAACCAACCAAAGTAAACGTTAAAAGAGTTAAAATAATTACCAACTTTAAAAGATAATCACTGCTGAAATACTAAAAATCAACGCCAAACACCAACAACTCTCTGCTGAACAGAATTCTGACCCTGAGGACACTCATGTATGAAAAGTTCAAAGGACTGCAGCAGGGTTTTGCCAGTAAGGCAGACAGGATGTAAGTGTGCATTAGCACAGAGAGCAGATACTTGTTACAGTGGGGGCTTGAGTATGGTTCTGCTTTTGCAATCAGAGTTATTGTTGTGAAAGCACAGACTTCTCTGGGCCCTGCACTAGGATGACAATGTTCTCCAAAGTCGGTAATGTCTAGGACCATATGGAAACCCTGAGGCTCATGTTATCAGCATTATTATGAATGTGTTTAACTCTTAAAGTTTCCCTTAGCTCAGACAATACCCTACAAATTGTTTTCTCCAAAAGGATTTGTGAAAGTGTTTTTATTCTTGTTCAAAAAGTATTCTGATGTTAGGATTCGGTGATTGCAAGTGATAAACATTCTTAACAGACTTTTTCTGGTACAATAACTACAGATTATACAGGACATAGTCAAGTGAACATTACTGAAATTGGCCTGATATTGGATACCCAGAGTGTATGTTTGCAGACGTGTTGGCTCTGATTGTAAATGAGCTTGTCTTCCATTTTAACTACAGTTCATATCCAGGGAGCAATTTCTACTGTTTTAAAACCAGTCTGTACGTGTTGTACCAAAAAGCAAATCAAGAACATTTAGAGATGGGAAGCAGCATGTGTATATTTCCAGAGAAAACAGCCATTTCAGCAGAAAATTGTGCCTGACAGTAAATACTTGACCATAAGCAGCCTGGCAGCAGAGATGTTGTACGGCATAGTGATGTATCTCCAAAAAAGTAAGCAGATCGATACAAACCAAACTAAGAGTCTTATTTTCCTTTGGGTTTACAAGGAGTTTCAGAGAGTGTAAATTTCTTGGACTGAAAAAATCTAAAATGAAAAATGAAGCTGAGAAGGGCTTTTAATAATCTAGCAATGTATTTTCCATGTATTTTCACATGTCTTTGAGATAAAACAATTCTTCTAAAACACCTTCTGTGTGTCTCTGCATGAGCAGAATTATTTGTTGGGTTACTCACATCAGGCTTGCAATATCCCAGTTCCACCTGTTTTATAACTTACTGTCACTTCTTTTATCCATAACAAGGGTGCAACGCCTACCTGAGACCTGATCTGCTCCCTGTCCCTTTGATGTCCCTCACTCTGCGCCAGGGGTCACAGTGCTGGCAGACATGCCATGGGCTATGAGTGATTTAAAGCAACAGGTGAAAGTCTTTAAATGAGTGTATTACCAGCACCTTTCAAGGACTCTGTATCAGCTATGCTTGATCGTATTCCATGAGCATTCTCAGATGCACTTTCCTTTGTGTTGCTGTTTAGTGGCACGGTCACATTTCATGTAAGTTTGCTACTCTGTGAATTTCACATGTTCATCTTGTAAAGCTGGACTTGTGTGGATGGCTAATCTCCCGGGCTTTCATCACTCAGTAAGGGACAGATGCACTTCAGTGTTTAGCAAACCATTAATATTTCCTACATTTCCCATGAAAATACTTCTGCCTGCATCTCATCCACTTACACTTTCTGTCTTTAACATTCACCTCTGCTGCCTCCTCCTACTGCAAGAGTCTGAAGTCCCCTATGCCCTAAACAATTTGCTGGATTACTTTACTTCATTCAAATCTTTTTCTTAAAAAACACTTCTTCAAGACTATTTTATTCCACAAATCTTTGAAGGCTCATCACTGACTGAGGCATGACCTTTAGCTAGAATTCCACCACCAAGCTATGATCAGACACTCCTCTTTTGCACAACTGCAAATTAGAAGAATCCTTACTTTTCAAATGCTTCCCAAGATGTTACATTTGCATGACAGGTGTAATGACTGCAGACCTAATTGTGGGAAAAAAATTAAATCAAACAAATCAAATGCAAAAACTGCAAAGTCCCCTGATGCAAGGAAAAAGATAGTGAGGACTATAAAGTAGAAAGAATGTCATTAGAGGTCATCTGTAAATACTGCTCTGTCCACTAAAATAACACACACAAAAGCAACTGTGAGAACATGCACCTCTGATCTCAGGGTTTCAGTACTGAAAATTTCTGCATTCAGCAAGGAAATAAAAATTTTTCCATTCCCTTCTTGCTCTGCTTTCCTTTATCTCATAGCAATATAAATGTACTTATCATAGAAAGTAAAGACTAAACAAAAATTATTCCCAGATCAGAGACAGTCAGTCAGGATTTCCTTGATAGACAACATGATATTTACTGTGCATGGAACAGCAAGATTGGCTCCTCATCCTGATAATAGAAGCAATGCTGATAAAAGGCTAGAGAACAGATCAGGAACTAGGAACAGTCTGTTTTAATCCATGCTACACCACTGCTTAGTCATAATGCTGACCGGAATGTTACACAACTCAATGCCTCTCTCCCCACTACAATGTGCTTCTAGTATGTAGCTCTAATGCTGTAAATAATTCTTTAGTAGTTCCAGTAGCCTCAAAAAAAAAGATGATAGATCACTCAAATGTGTCCTTGAGCTCCTGGTAGCATTCTGTAGCACATCAAGAACTTAACATTTTCAGGTGTTTAAATATAGGTGAATTATGTTTAAAATAAAGATTTTTAATAAAAATTAAACAATTAAAAGCTGCAGAAATTAAACACGCACTCTTGGCTTCAGACTCCATTTGCAGATTGATAATGATCAGCATCTATAAATCCTCATGGGCAGTGAAATGCTGGAAGGGAGAGAGAATGTTTTCAACAATAGCTGATGTCTGCATCAGCAACAAAAACAGTCTCTGAGCACTGGCATCAAGGAGCATTTGATGTGAACAAAGTGACATCTTGTTTCATCAAAGGTTAATGAGTACAGCAGCTCTGTCAGCAATACATTAAGACAGCAGTGTCACTGTTCGTCATACTTGGTGAGTTCAAGGCAGACTGCAAGCATCACCATTTGTGGATTTGTCGGGGTTTCTTTTCTCTCCCGCTTCAGTGAGTTCAATGTGACAAGTTAGTATTTCCCCATAAGCAGCTCTTTATGCTGTTTTTCTGTACAGCAAAAGTGTTGTTGTAAGCCTGGTACTTGTGCTGACTGGAAAACTAGAGGCTTTTCTCAGTAAACTGTTACACTAGAAAATATTAGAGAAGATGTAATAAAATATTATTAACCTTTTCTTTTGTTTTAGTTTTCTGATAAAAACCTTTTGATGGATTTTTTAAAAATGTAATATTGCTGAGTTAAAGACTTTCTTTCCAAGGAAATATATTTGTGTAAAAGTTTAGATATTAATCCATAACTGTCCATGAAAATAAATGGAAAAGTATATATCAGCATGAATGGGGGGGACAAAAAAAACAAGCAGCAGTGAATTGCTGTATAGTCAAATTTCAGCACCATGCACAAATTCTGCCGCTAAATCCAGTGTCACTGGGCAGTGCTCAAAGATATTACAACTGACTTCTGGGGTGGTAGGGATTTCTCTTGGTATCTCAGGAAATTATTATGGGGCTGAGCAAGCACCTGACTACAGGAAATATTAAATAAGGACTTGATTAATGAATAAAGGTTTGGGATTTGGACCTTAGATGCAATAGCGCTTGTTGAGTTCTGTCATCCAAGTTCACAACAAATAGTGACTCATTTCCCTGCTGGATAATACCTTATCTTTCTCTAGCTGTGGACATGACCTGGATGAGGCTTCTTCACCTCACATGGCATCAGCTTCCAGTATCCATGACTGAAGCCAAGGATGAGAAGCTTCTTTCTGCTTGGGAGCTGCTCAGATGAGGTAAAAGTGCTCGTAGCCTTTAAGAAGGCAATGGTGATATCCTGTGTTTATTACGCTCTCGTTCTGTGAGTTGTGCTCATAGTGCTGCTCAAAGTGCTTCGGAGTCCCGATGCTATTGGCAAGTTGTGGCTATTTTCAATAGCTTTGGTTCTCCCTCCTCTGAGGGCTGAATGACTCATTTGGGACAGTATTTCTATTAGCATGTTTCTTTTACATAAGCCAAACTTTTAGCTCTGCCAGTCTCTAGCTAGACAAACCTTAACAGCTTGGTGCACAAAGGTCTTGTTTACATCACTGCATATCTGTGTTTCACAAGACAGCCTGTACTTTATGGAACAATCACAGAAAAGGGGGTTCAAATGGAGCTCAGGAGGCCTTGTAGTCATCAGGTATTCTTACGTAGATCCTGACAGATATTCGCATAATCCTGAACAGGATCTGTTAGAGGTCCCACCTAATCTATTCGACCTTTGCAACCTTTGCATTAGAAAGGTTCCTTCTCCCCCATAAAATATCTACTTTACCTTGTTATTGGTGTTAAAGCTTGATTTCATCACTGGGAACAAATAAGCCAGACTATTCCTCTCCTTCCTGCTGCTCCTTCCAAGGCTAACCAGATATTGTTTTGCCTTCCCTGGATAGCTCAATGCCACACAGAACTAGGAGTCCAATGTACAACTTCTCCTATTTCCTCTGTAGCAAGCAGCTTTACTGAATCAGATTATGAAATTATGAAGACTTTAACTGGTGTCTCACCTGTTGTGTTCGTGCACAATGCAGCCCCATCTGTGCTGTAAATCTTATTCTTTCACTCTTTGGCTAGCATTCCATCCCATTTGCTGTGGATAAAGAAAGCTTCAATTTGGAGATACTGTTTTGGTAGGTCCATTCTATGGTTTTCAAAGCAGAGGGAATGAAGGCAGGCATGACTTTTGCCCTGGTTTCCTAAGGATCTGAGACCTACACGATCATGCTACACAAGACTTTCTGTCCACCCATCCCACCCCCGTAACAACTTTAGGTCAATGTCAGCCTGATTTGACAGGAATGAAGAGTTCAAAGACTGAGTTTCTGCAAGACTTGGGGGCAAGGGAAAGAAAAAAAAGGGCACAACCAACCAAAAACAAGAGTATGAATGAGCAGACGACATATCAGATTTTCAGAAACCTTTTAGGAGAGACACTTACAAAATATTTGTTATTCAGGACAAGTTTCCCTGGAAGAGCTGGAGTGGCCTATAGCACATATTGGTCTTCTTGGTTCCAGAATTCCTGGATCCGTTTTCACTTACATAGAAAATAAGTTTGAAAATAAGACATTAAATTCTCTGTGAATAGGGTTATTATTTCTGTGAAGCGCCTTTCATCAACAGATCTGAAAGCATGTGACAAAAGGAGGCCTTGAGCATTATCTCTGATCCATGAATTGAAGAACTGAGAGGTGATGCAACTTGCCTGAGGTCACTGGATCAATGGAAAGCCCAGGTGTCCCTCAAGCAGTTTTCCATACTGCTTCAGGAACACCTCAGATAGAATCAAGTTACTTTTATTTTGCTATCCTATTTTTTCTAGTGTAGACTTTACACTCACATGGGAGAATGGTCTAAGTGACTTTTATTTTTACCTGACAGATACCAACAAACAGAAAATCGCACATCTCAGATTTTTACAATGGTATTCAAGTGAATATCCAAATGTTGAAGCTTTCCAGCAGAGAACAGAATTACTTTTAAAAAAAAAAAAGTTATCTCCATCTGAATTAACCAAAGGAGTTCCAAAATCATCTGCAGCCCCAGATGACAGAAACTCTTGCCGAATTCTGAGTTGGGTTTTCTACACTTGTCCAGAGAAGTACTATGTGCTTCCACATAAAAATAATGTAATCCTTGTGCCCTCATAATCTCAACATGTGATTTACTTACCTTTAAATATATTCTAGGATATTATGTAGCCTTAACAGGTGTGTTCAACTATCCTAAATAATTCTGTTCCATAATCAATATCCATCCACAAGCCATTTCTAAAAATCAATCTGGCAGAAAGAATGTCACACTGAAAATGAAATTTCATGGAGGATCCATGTTCATGTTATCAGAACCTCTTTTAATGCTCCAGACAAATCCACTCAATGTCAATGATTGAGGGTAAAACAAAAGGTGGCGTCCCCCTGCTAAATATTAGTAACAAAGAATGATTCATTTGAAATAAGACTTCCAACTGCAATTCCATCCAAATAACTAGATAAATTAATTGCTAAAAGCACTGAGTCCCAATGATGTCTCTGAGATGCCAGGAACGGAAAAAGAGCTAGCTCTTACCATACAACTGCATTTAAAATTAAATTACCCAGCAGCCTCCCTCACCCATCACAAGTGGTCCTTCTCATATCTTCACTTCAACTATGCAGATCTGAAGAACCTTAAGATGGTAGGAGATGGCCATTGAGGAGAGTTGATAACAGTAAGTGGAACTTGAGTTTTAAATCCAGTTACAGACACTTTATTCTGGCCGTACCAAGATTTTGGCGTGCCTGTGCATTCATCAACACAGATATAACAATGCCAATGTTGGGATTATTCCCTGAGCCCCAGGGAAGCAGCAGCCCTTCTCTCCAGGACAGGTATTCACCCCTGTGACCAGCAGGCTGATCTGGCCAGGCAGCATCTGGACTATAACTGAGACACTGCATCACAGCTATTCCAAATACATTTTATGCTTATACATTTATCTACATCTGCTTGGAAGTTTTGACTTTTTTTCCATTGTAGTTTTGGGCATTGTTTCACTAAGATGCTTTAGCAAATATTTGATTTTCATCATGTGAGTAACAGAGCCATCTTGCACAAAGCAAGGCTTGTACAACACACAGTCTTTATCCACCTCACATGCATAAAGGACTAAAAACATGTTTATGCCTTGTGTTGAGCTGGAAACATTGTTCTAGTGACAGGAGCAGAGCTATTGGTAGCAGTCATCGGCCCAATACACTATCACTGGAACTCACATCTGATCTTAAAATGTCTTTTTATACAACTCCTGTGCCCTTTACCAAGGACAGCACTAATAGGTTTGAAAAGGACACTTCTCTTTTTGAATACTGTGCTCCAGTTCCCTATCACACACAGTTTTCAAACTAGAGCACACAGAGAATTTTAAAACCAAAACAAACATAGTAGGGAGAAAAAAAGATAAAAATAAGGTTTGTATTCCATCAATGGAATCTCTCGTGTAATGTGGTAACTCCTGAAATTAGGGACAAAGACATGGACCAGAACATTATTCTGAAAATGACAGCACACAACAAGTATCTGCATTAATATGTAATATACAGAAATGTTCAGGCTTCAATAAAGAACATACACTGTTAATTAGGTCTGAGTTGAAAATAATATCAAACACTCTGTGGGGATTAGAGCAAAGCCTGTGAGCATGCACTTACACTGAGGATGATTTTAGTCACTTTTTTGTGGGTTAAAATTTATGAAAGGAGAGAAAGAGTCAATGGAATATGAATAGAAACTAAATTATTTAATTAACTAAAGTGATTTTTAGATGTATAATCAGTTTCAGAGCCTAACACTTACTGCTTTCAATAGCTATTTAAAACACTACTTGGGATGTTAAGGATTATGTGCATGCTTGAATGAAAGTAGGAATTTGGGATTTGGATTACTTTGATCATTTAGGGTATGGCGTCGCAGCCTCATGTTAGCATACCTGAATGGGATGGTTCATGTGAACAAGGCTGGTCGTGTGCTCGTGTGGTGGCCACAGCCTCCACACAGAGTAGGGAGCTTTGGGGCTGAAGGCACCAATCTGCACTTTTGGTGTAAGAGAGAGACTCAGGCTGGGAATTGTTACATATCAAATAATCTGTCTCAAGTAATCAAGCACAGAGATGGTGCTGCCAAATGCTGCATTATACAAGTTTCCAAACCTGGGCTTCTAGGGCACACCACAGATATTCTACACATTTAATTTGCAGGCTTGGGTACCACTCTGGAAATCCTCAGATGTCAGCAGATCAGTACAGTTGCTGTCTAAAAAGAGGTACACAAGATACAGGAGCCCTTATGTCAATTCTTTGCCTGCTTTCACAAGGTGAAAATGTCACTGATCCACAGATAATAGAAAAGTTTCACAAAACTATAAGGTAGAAGTATGCTGCATAAACCAATCGGGCGGCACCTACAGCATTGAAACATCCACTAATACAAACACAAAATGTTTCTACTTTCTCGTCTAGTAACTGCATTTTCCATACATTCCTATAATTGAGAGTTTCTTTAAAATATGAACACTGCTTTGAATCACGTAATCCAGGATTTTACTTTGGAAATGAGTCAACATGTGGACAGTTACACCATTAACTTCTCTGTGAGCTCCCTTCCAGATTTTCATATATTGGAAAGCTTACAGCACAATGTAATGAGCAGTGTGCATCCATTCTAGACATCACCAGACTTTATAGACACACCCTTAAAGTAATGAGTAACTGTATATTCAGGTATCTCAATCTGTCTTCCTAGCAATAACTCAAGCAGTCTTTTCACTAGGAGTCCTCACCATCTTAGCTCTTTCTTAATTCCAACAGATACAGCTACTTCCCATGTCCTCACAAACACTACTAGATTATGAAAGGTGAGATGGAGGATGGCTCCTCAAATCCAGCCCATATATTCCTAGATTTACTTCTGTATACCATAAATGGGAAAAAAACCCCAAACCAAACCCAACCAACCAATCAAACAAACAACAAAACCCCCCAACTCTATAAAGATTTTTTTAAATTGCCAGTTTCAAGCACCATTAAAAGGAAGACAAATTTTGTATTTGCCCCATCAAGATAACAATAAAGTTTTTGGGTTCTCCTTTGCCCTGGATTTATCTATGCTACACACTCTCAAATCAGGTCAGAGTGCTTTAAACAGACATGACATGAAATAGAAGCTGAACAGTAAGATTTTTATGTATTCACTAAGCATATACAAGCTCAATATATTCCTTTTAGATTGGTGAATCCCGAATATAAATCAAATGTGCATGATGAAAATACAAGAATGTACAACACTAACACAACAGCCTGCAGAAATGCAGAGAGCAATCTGAGCTTAATTCTAGGTCTGTTTGTGACTTTTAATGCTGAATTCTACACAGACACCTGAGATGCTCTACCGACATTACATTTCCATCTGAGTCTTTTCACAATATAAGAGAATGAACACTATATTTCTCATTGTCTTTGAAGGGCTGATGGGATACCATGTTTGCAAATTGTGTGCGATGAGGCCAAGGGCAATCTGAGATGGTCAATTTGTTTGTAAGGGTGCTTGAAGAGAAATTTCAATTGGTCAAACTCAGTAACAGCAGTTTCCACAGCATCAATTTGCTCATGTTCCTCTCAAAAAGAGTCAGCATCACCAAAGACACATCGATCTTATGCATTAACAGAATGTTCTTTTAGGAACTCTTAACAGCAGAATTTAGGGCCAAGTCCTTTTTTTATTTTTTATTTTTGGTGTGCTTATCTTACAAACTGTTGTTGTCTTTCAGGTTTTCCTGCAGTGCTCCTGTTTGTCTACCCACATTGCCTGCCTCTTGTCATACGTTTTTTCCCCATGACTTGCTCTGGAACAGGAGCATCTTGCTTGCAAAGAGCTTAGCAATCTGAATTCTGACCCACGATGAAGGGTCTCAGTGCTGAATATCATAAAGCCAAAAACTTCCAGGTGTTATTGCTTTACCATTGACCGGCTTTGAAGTATCAGGCAAGCCACTGCAGCAATTCTTCTAAAAATAGGATAAATACCACCATTTTTAGAGCAATGACAAATGCTGCTTGTCATTGCTCTAAATGACAACATTTTCATAAGTATGCATTTTAGACCTGCAAAGTACCTAGAGCAATCAATTCTTATTAAAAGAAATACTTTTTATCTCTGCAGATGCCAAAAGAAAAAAATGCTGACCAGAGGAGAGAAGGCAGATGGATTATTTAGACAAGACAGATATCTCCAAATAAGCAAGGCTTCAGGAAATCTGGTCTTGACCAATTCAGGAACTAATCAAAGTGGTCTTTAAACCATAGGAAACCACCTTTGAGAGTACACAGAGGGCAGGAACAAGAAGAAAGGAGGAAGAAGGAATCACAGAAGGATTGTTGAAATCACAATCCACTCAAGTTCTGGAAAGGTTCTAGAGCAAATGATAAAGCAAACAACTTTCAACCCCTGGAGTATGACAGTGATAAAAAGCACTAGAAAAAGAACATGGCAAGTCAGCTCAGTTTCTGGCTTTGATAGATTAATAGGTTAAGTAGGTAACAGGAGAGCAGGAGATCTATTTCAGTTTGAGTAAGAATTTTGACATGTAGTGCATAACTTTATTAAAATTAATAAAATAATTGGTTTAAATGTAACCATCATAGAGTATATTCACAGCTGAGTAAAGAACACCTATTGGTGATTCACTGCTGAAAGAATTCCTATAGAGGAACAGGTATCTGAAGTATCCTTGAAGTATTTGTACTGGGAATAATTTTTGTTTAATTAATGTTTTTTCATTGGAAAAGGAAAGGCAAGAAGTGTGCAGATAGTAATCAAATAAGGGGGTACTACAAGCAGATTCATGACCTTATCCTGTCCCCTAGGACTCTTGAGTAGTATGGAAATAATGGGATATAATAAGGTGATAAAGCACTCCAGAATAACCAATAAGTCCAAAACTAGAAGATGAACTTTGGAAAAAATTACTTTGAAGTATAACACGTGGGGGAAAACAAGTCACAGGTGCCAAGATAACCAACAAGAGAAACACGTGATCTTCCTGTCCCTAATGGCAATTTTAAGCAACTGTGCTAATGGCAATTGCAAATAGGGCACAAGTGAGTTTGGAGGTACCGAATAGCTGCAGTAAGGACAGCCTGTTGGGCAGCATAGCTCCAGAGAAGTGTGCACAGAACACAAAAAACCTCCAGCCAGTCACATCTAAGAAGCTGTTATGTCAGCACATTGCCTGAGAAAGCACTTCCCAGCACCACCTGGCATGAAAGCACCAATGAGAGAAAGATAACCAAGACAGCCAGCAGGGTGCACAGGAAGAAAACTTTCTACAATAATTAAATTAATTCAAGTAAAGGCCCATTTGACACTGTGAGGGGGGAAAAAGATATTCACCTAAAACCACCCACAAAGTAAACTTCCTACACAATTCGGTTTCATTTTCTCTGTTTGGAAGTTCAATCTGTCATCACAATGTCTTTGAAACCTTGTTTACAATGAAGATAGGCTACAATGGAGCAGAGGAGATGAAAGTTGGTGACAGACAAGGCCCAGAAAGGATTTTTATAAGCTAAAATCATTTTTATCAGGAAAATCAGTGAAGAATAAGACTGCAAACTAATTCAAACCATACATTTTCTTTTTCAAAAATTTCTGAATATTTTGGAGTAAAGGGAATAGTTCTGGGCATTCATACAACTAAATTGAAATTATAGTCAGAACTTACATGAGTACTCAAAAATTATTTCTTTTGCTATTTTCCAAATAGCTTACCGAATTTTATTCTCAGATATGCATTGCCATGTGGCAGGAGAAAAAACCAAGGCTGACTGGAAGTTTGAACACAGGGCTGCTTGTGAGGCCACATGTGAGAAATATGGGTTACACTATGCTTTGCTTTTGGCATCTAACAAACTTGTCTGAGAGAACATACCTGCCAAAAGTTACATTAGCAGCAAGGTATCTTGTGTCTCTGCCAGCACATTTCCTTTCAAACATGGAAATAACTTACCCCACGTGTCTGGCCTTCACTGATGTCTTGAAAGCCGAAACATATCTGCTGCAAATTAATTTGAGATTTTGGTTTGGATGAAGGAACCAGTCTGCTGACTTGGTGGTATTTGGAGCATAAGGTGAGAGACTGAGAGAACTGGATTTGTCCAGCCTCGAGAAGAGAAGCTGAAATGAGATCTTATGAGTTTGTTCATCTACGTAAAATGTGCTTCTAAGGAAGACAGAGCCAAACTTCTGGAGGTGCACAGGAAAAAGGCAATAAACACAGGCTGCAACCAAGGAAATTCCAATTAGATATTAAGAACTTTTTTTCCATCATGAGAGTGGTCACAGACTGGAACAGGTGTGCAGGGAGGACAAGGAGTCTCCATTCTTGCAGGTGTTTAAAACCCAACACAGCCCTGAGAAGCCCAAGTTATCTTTGTAGCTGGATCTGATTTCAAAGTTGGATCTGCTCTAAACATGCCTGTTGGACCAGGCAGCCTCCAAGGCTGAGTTATTCCCCAGCAGAGAGAGCTGCTATGAGGCTGATCTCTTAGAAAAGTGTCTCACAAGAAACAGGGCCTGATCTTAACAGCACCAACAACAAAGCACCAACTTTTAGGTGCTTCTCTCTGGCCCCATACACCAGCAGGTATATTATGCAGATATGCCCCAGAAAGAGTTGAGCATTCTGTCAATGGACAAAAACTTCCTATAGCTGTAATTTCTCAAATGGAAGTTGTTCCTTCATGAGTGCTGCCCCAAAAGCTTTACAAGAAAAGAAACGTGCAGGCCTTGTTTTTTTACCTTGTGCTGACAGAACAGAGACGCCCTCTCGTTGTGCTTGCGCTAGAATATAACAACCCTGAGTTGGTTTTATTTTTCTGTGTGTATGTTTGCTTTTGTTTTTAACATCCCTAAAAGCTTCCTAGTGTTAGAACTGAAAACAAGCAAACAAACAGAAAACCCAAACAGGATCTGAGCTTCATGTTACATTTGTATCCAGCATCTGCAATCTGATCTCAACAAAACAAGGGTTTTGTTTAGAATTAGTCTGGATTCTAAACAAACAAGTGAAGAGCTAGAAGATACTCTTAAAGCACATACAAACCACACATCAAATAGACACTGCACTGGACTTGGAGATTTTGCTCAATACCCAGTTCTGCATGAAAACCCTAAAGGACCTTGGCCCAGATATTTTGTTTTTCTCTGTCTTGTTTGTCTCCCACAGAAAGGAAAATTATATCACCTTTTTTGCCACTTTTTGCCTTTATAAATACCCAGGGCTGAAAATCCCACTGGAAAGGAGCTCTGTCCTCTTACACTATGAACTCACCAGCAGTCAAGTTATTAAAAAAAAAAAAAAAAGGCTAACATATGGTGAACAGAAAGAGAAAGAAAGAAAAAAAGCAAGTACTCCCTTGCAAGAATACTATTGATTTGGCCTAACTGGAAAACTGATGACTCTTGGAGGGTGAAGGCTCTCGCTATCTGGAAGCAATGGCCTCAGAAAGAGCCCTCCTGCCAACGTGTCCTGAATAATACAAGAGAACAAGTCCTCCATTGTTGCCCAAGCATCCTATGTCAATACAATAAAATCACTGTCTTCTGTTCTCAATGTTACATTTGTTTATGATTACAATGTTTATTTCTTGCTGTGAGACTATAACTCTGCATGCTTTTTTCTGTTAAAATACATTTTACCACCCCCACCCTCTAATCCTTTTCCCACCCTTCACCCACTTTTCGACTTGTTGCCAGAGCAGGAAAATTCTCTTGCAAAACAGTATCATGTTTCTTTTTTAGCACTATTAATAATTGGGTTATAATTGTGGTGACAACATGTAAAAAAAATGTATTTATGTACTTGCTTTACATAACTTTAAGCAACTTAGGCAAAACCAATGTGAACAGCTGTATAATTTTTATTGGGTTGAAAGCACCACAAAGGTCAGGAGACAGAGGTTTCATCCCAGCTTCTATCCCTTGCCCTATAATTCTGCAGCAAGTCTGTTTTCCTACTCGTGCCTTGCAACCCAAGACAGAAAGTGCCATGTCACCTCTTTCCCAAAATGCTCTGAAACACAAGGATGGATCAATTCAAATACTCTGTCGGTACAGATTAGGATAGCTGTGGTGCTCCAAAGTTTGCAGTGCAGAGGCCTTTCCACTTAAAGGACAAGGTCTGTATGGGAGAACAACTTTGTCTTCAAGTTTCCACCACTGAGTCTTTTCAAGCTCAGCAGCACCCACCGAGCCCTGCAGACAGGAGCAGCAGAGGAAGATGCAGGAATTTTCCTCCATGGGCTGCTCTGCCCAGCCCACAGACCTGCTCCTGTCCTTGGGCTCGAGCTCCACCGGCACAGAGGATGTGGTTGCAACCTCACTGCTTACTAAGAATTATTTTCCTCCAAGCAATACAGTGCCATAGTACAAAAGTGAGGCAAAGCAGCCACCCCGGAGCCTGTAACAGAGTTAATGCAGTGAGTGCTGTCTGGGGCAATCAGCTGCTCCAGAAAGGATGCAGGGTGCAGTGCTGTCAACACCTAAAAATCCACCCTCCACTAGGCTCCTGCCAGAGCAATCATAAAAAAAGTTTTCTGTCATTCCCCACGGCAGTGATAAGTCTCGCCTCCCTGGAGAGGGTTTTGATAAAGGTCTGACTGGGGATGGGATGAAAGCAGCCGCCAGGTTCTAGCTGCTCTCATAATATATACTTTGTCTCTGTGCCACAGAGCAATACAACCTACAACATATCTAAAATAAATATTTGGCTAGTTAAATAATTATGCTGAAAGTCTCCCTATCTTTATTGTACCAGAAAGAAATGCATAAATCACCTGATCTGAAGAAACTTCCTTTAGCTGGGGCACCAGGAAGTGATTCACAGTTGTGAGTTGGGGTAAATGGGAGGAAGAAAAGGCTGTAAAATAATTTTTAAAAATATTAAAAAAAACCCAAACAACAAACAAAAACAAGCAACAAAATTATTTGCTGATGCTACAAAGCATTCTAACAGGTAAAATTGAGCTGCATATAAAAGGACAGGTGCACAGATGCACCACAGCTCTGAAGAATCTTCTAATAAAGATAACATCTTTACTAGAAAGGACAAAGTTCATCCTTTCCTGTTAAAGATGCCCATGCAATACCAGTGCAACTTAAATAATCATAGCTAAATATTGACTATTTGTGGAACAGCTTTCATTCCTGAACTCTGCACATGATGTACTCATGTAACACAAGACTGTACCACACCAGCTGTCAGGCACGAACATCTTTATGTATAAACAGGGTAAAATTGTGGATTCTTGTCTGCCTTGGCTCTTTCTGCCTCCATTTGCAAGGAAAAGTTGAATCATTTTAAAAGAAAGACACTACTCTCTGGAGAATTTGCTTGGGTATGGGTAAGAAAATACTCAGCAGCTACATTTCTATTTTTCCTGTCTAGCTCTTGATGTAAAACTTATTAAAGAGGGCAGGT
This sequence comes from Acanthiza pusilla, assembly GCA_036630365.1. Classification (NCBI taxonomy): domain Eukaryota; kingdom Metazoa; phylum Chordata; class Aves; order Passeriformes; family Acanthizidae; genus Acanthiza; species Acanthiza pusilla. The sequence continues at coordinate 9,771,484 of JAXCHO010000017.1, forward strand.
AAAAAAAAAAAAGGCAACACAAAACCACAAAAGACTGACCCAAACAACTTGAAGGCTTTGTGAATAATAAAACACCCAATATTTGCTTTTAGAAATGTTAAACTCCTGAGTGGCAAGGGAACTGTGACTTATACAGACATCATTACTAATTCACCATCATCTTCTCTGATGACTTTGTACTGATCATGCAGTTAAATTCACACCTAGAAAGGCATAAACCTAGAGAGGTAAGAAGACATATGAATCCAGGCATACAACAGGTTGGAATACATAACCTTACTGCACCAGAAAACAAAACAAGAAGCACAACACACCAAGTACAGCTTTTACTTGTCACAGACAACACGATATATACTTGATGTTGTCTCATTCCTGTGTCTTAATTCTCCAGCCTGGATTTCTTATTTTCAGAGGTCATTGCCTTTCCTGTTGCCTGCTGTTCTGATTTTTAAAACTGTCTTTGAAATAAATCTTCTCTAAGATTGATTTTCATTACTCATTTATTATTTAAATATAGGCTGGTCTAGCTGATATTTTTAATTCTGTTATTTATTTAACACCTCATGAGCAGTCTTGAGCCATCCTATCCTTCACGTGCTCTTGCTTTGTCTTGTGCAGGATTGAAGTTTCTGTATTGAATTGCTCTGCCTACTGGCTTTTTTATGTTTCACAATGGGGCAAGCTAACAGTTAAAAATTTAGCTAGCTTTGAGTTAGTCAAATTTCATCTCCTGTTTGCATTTCTAAGGGTTGGTTTGTTGGGGTTTTTTGGGGCTGTTTTTTTTTTCATCCAATATGCTCTTGCACTCCAGTGTCAGACAAATATTTTCAATAACTATACAGTGCACATTTATTAATCTAATAACTGAAGAATCCCTCCTCTAGAGGAAACCGTATCAGAGCTAGACACAGGATTATGGGCAGGATTTGCTCTGTTGCAGCAATCTGGAGATTCCTTATCTTAGCTGAAGAACTTGAGCACTAACCTTTCTAATTTTCCAGGAAAATTAGAGAGGTAAAGCTAACCATAAGGAAGTAGTATTGTAGCACACTAGTGCTTTGAACTACCAGATATTTGGCCAATAGTTCCCTTTTTTTAGCATTGTGACTGGTCAGAAGTGTTAAAATGATATTGTAGCTCTCAGGGAAAGGCAGCTAAAAAAGCAAACTGTGCATTTTATATCTCATTTTAGAGAGTTTCCATGGGATTAGCCAGTGGAACATAAGGGTAAGCAAAGTCACCAAAGGCACACAAATTAAGACCAGAGATGCAGGAAACAGGGGATATCAACTCAAGCATCAAGGCACAGCACATAAGCAGAGAAGTGGGTCAGAGGTGTTTGTGGGCCCCTTATTCACTAACCATAGTGTCTTTAAAGAATGGAAATATGCGTAAAAGATGGATACAAATAACTGGAGATGAAAAGCATGGCTTTGTTTCTAACAGAACACAGATTCTCTTCCTCTGTTGAATTTCAGTTCATTCACACTGCTGTATTTGAACTCACTGCTTAACTGCTAGGACCACGATGGGATCTATCGACCACTGTTCCCCCAACATAGCCTTTTTGTAAGTATGGGCACTACATCAAAGCTGGGGACAGGAAAAGAGTGCCATTGAATGAAAAGGGTTTCAACATATATATAAGGATTGTTCTCATGTAAAATCAGAGAATAATTAGCTTGAAAAGCTAGAGGAAAAAGGTCCCTTTAATTTTCCAGCATCATCTAAGAGGCACCCTCCAGCACTCATTAGACCACAAACAGGGTCATGTAACTACAGGCCATTTACAAAATCACTGAGTCAGGAGTTCTATTACAAAAGAAACAACATTGGAACGGAAAATAATTAGTTTATGGACTTAATTCAAAATTTTCCAACCCTCTTTACTTTGGGAAAAAAACAAATATGGAAATGTATTAACCATGAATAAATGCATAACCATGAACATCAGATGTCACTTTTCAGTGCAGGAAAAATACAGCCTTTGGTTTACAATTTGGGAAAACTCATAGATCATTTACACATAGCAAACATACTGTCAGAAGGAACTGAGGATTCTCTTAATAAGATGGAAATTTCTTGGCACTTACTAAAAGTTCTTGTCTTAGTTTATCCCACTCTAGCCAAGAACTGGAGCCATTTGAAGCCTCACATTAAAATATCTCACATCACACAGTAGTCACTTTCTCCTCTTATCTTTGTGCTGTAATTAATAAATGTAGAACTCTTGAGGTTTCAGACCATTCAACAATCTTCATTATTAACACAGCAAATAATTAGGAAACAATTACAAAGACAAACAACAGCATAAAAAAATAGCAAGTGTAAGTCTATTCCTGACAGTTGAAGAGACACAATTTTAATGTTTGCACTCATGTATTTGACACATCTTTTGGGAATTTATCAAGTTGACGGATTATGACTTTCTGATGTTGAAATAATTGATTATTTTCTACATTTTGATGTTCTCTTGCTGTAAAGTTCTTGCCAGCATCTTACAAGGCATAGTACATCCTAAAACGAATTAGCATTTACAATGTTGTTTGTTTATTAAGAACAATGTTCTTAAGTTTAGAAAACTGCAAAAGTCTGATCTATGGTAATCATTTCCATAAAGTTGCTCTGCTCGTAACAGAAAGGAGAAATCAGTAGAGACTAAATGAAAGATGGGCCAAATTGTATTCTAATATACCTCACTGTAAATCAGTCTTCTGACACAAAGTCAATTATTTCAGACCTTTACTCCACACAGTCAAGTGCCTCGAAACTAGCAAGTCTTGCCTAAAGAATTTTCTCTTAATTTGAAAACAAATGGAGTTTAAAGCATACAGGTATGACTAGGTTAGATTACTTCCTCTTGTAAAATAAAATACACTTTTCACTAAAGTGTCGTTTTTCAGGTACCAAAAGGAGGAGAGTTCAGAGGGACCAGTCCAGCTTTTATGAATAATTACAGAACAGTTCAATCCCAAAGTTTAAAAACCTTGGAGTGAATTTCAAAGGTAGGTACTGAAACTATTCTCAGTCTATATTCATAACTGGGATGTAGAAATTAAGGTTTTCCTTTTACTTTTTAACATCTCTGTGCTTGACTTATGCAACGTGCAACATCAGCCTACACATTTGAGACAATATTGGAGCCCCTACATGGCTACCAAGAAGAGGTAAAAAAAATAATTTCTTAATTAATTTCACTGATACAATCATCAAATTGCAAAGAATAAACAGAGCCTCCATTTCAACTCTCTTCTATCCATTTGGAAAATAAACCAAACTCTCGTTATTGTTTAAACAGCATTTTATATGGAATAGGTTACATGCAATTCCTGAGGCTGCATGAGCCAAAGCAGGTGTTTCTGGTGGAACACAGGAGAGCTCCTACCACCAGCAATTCAAGTGCAGATGTAAACTTTCAAATAAAAATTTGATCAATATATTCTCAAGGCGTTAATACTTTTCTCAAATAGGATTTTGTTTCTTCTATAATTGAACAGCATAGTTCAGCATAAGCGGGCCCAATATCACTTTTCCCATTTTAGTAGAAATTCTAACTAAGCTTATGTATTTTAGGAGGTTAGATGAAGCAGTCAAACATATTGAGTCTCTTTCAGAGAAATACTTGCCTGGTAATTTTATTTCCCCATATTGCAAAACCAGGCTTGCTTTGCGAAAATTTAATCGCAGCAGAGTTGCCCACAAAAGTACACCCACCATGCTTTACTCCATATTCCCACGCTTTTTAATATTTGTCATATTTCATCTTTTAATGCAGTCCTAATGAGAGCATATTGAAACACCACAGAACCAGGCTCATAAGAATGTGGTCTTGAAATAAAACGTGGAACAGAAGGAGCATTGTATTACAGCCTCTGTTAATGTTTTAATGGTTGAGAGATTTCCAACATGTTGGCAGTGTCAGGACAAACCAATTTAATAAATTATTAACACTAATCAAACATTTTTATGATGGCAGTCAAAACTTCCTTGGCAGTTAAGGTTAATTCTGTTGAAGTTTGACAAAGATGTTACTGTTTGATGGAAACCGCGTTTGAAACTATAGCCTCCTTCAAATCAAAACCTTGCAGTGCTCTGAGCAGAAATGGTTAAGGAACACATCCTGAAGTGCATAAAGAAACCCCGAAGGCAGGGCTACAATCTCTATGGGCAGCGGCAGCACCAGGGCTGACGAATGATAGTGAAATGTAAATTGATTACAGCGTATATAATTTGCCTGCCACTACTTGGGAAAGGATATAGAGGGACTGTTATCGGCAAGAGATAAAGCTCGGGCTGTTGAGGGGAGAGCGCTAAATCAATATACAAAGAAAATCTAGGAATTCCAGGCACTTGACAAGAGGGGTAGAGAGAAAAATAAAGAATCCTGCCAGTTTTGATGTATTAAACTTCGCAGAAAAGGTATTTTAAAACATCCTTTCATTCAAAAGGCAACCAACAATAACAATGCCAGACAACGCCACATTCTCCCTCCAGCTCCCCTAGCCTTGCCAGCTAGTTGAAATCCAGCACGGCAGAAGCTAATGAGGGGTATGGATTAACAATACAATGTTTCTCAGGCCTTTCTTGGGTCTCCCCTGGGGCACCCTCAGCCTATACATCATCAATCTACTGCAAATTGATGTAGTCAGCCTGTGACAAGGGTCAGGTTTCCAGGACCAGCTACCAGGCATGATCTAGTCATTTTGAGTTATCAAGACAAAGCTCTGTTCTGCCGAGCTCTGGCCATATAAAATCCACAGCTCTCCAGGCTTTCAGTGAGATGAAATCAAACCATAGAGCCCTCTCTGTTCTCCTCCATGCCTGCTGAGAAACCAGCTCACCTTTCTGAAGTGACACTGTTGTTATTATTTTGTGCTCTCTCACATATCATGCTCACAAACAAGAAAAGCATGTGCTAACTCATCGGTTTCTTAGTAATAATAACTACTGTTCTCATTTATTGTATGCTAGTTATAAAAATAATAACCAGAAAACACACATATATGTATATATTTTCAGTATATGACAAAAAGGAGGAAAAATGTGCTTGCTGATGCAGAGTTCTAAGTAAGAAATAAGTTTCATTGGAGTATCAAAAGCTTTTATTCTCCCACAGTATTTTTTCCTGAATAATCACATGTGGGATCTTGCTTTTATCCAACAGCTCAGGTGCCACAGATTTTCCAAATACTCCGTGGATTAGTTTTACCCATGCAAATTTGTGCTGGTGTTCCCTTAGCGTAGCTGAAGTCAGTGGATTTCCATGCAAGCTTGGTGGGAAGTGTGCCGTGGCTCACTGCCCTGCAGCCCTGCCAGCTGCACCCAAAGGCATCCATTCAGGGGTGAGGAGACTCAAGAAACAGAACATGCAATGCATGAGAAAAATGAGATGTTCTGTCAATAATATGTGTGCAGTCTAAATTAAAGTAGATTTAAACCATCAGAAGGGCCCCTATTAATTAGAATGGCTTTGCTGGCGTTCACATTTCCACAGAAACTACAGCATGTAGGATTTACATAATACCTATAGGTTTAGCACCACCTAAACTTACAATTAATAGTTCTTCCTGAAGAAAATTTTTATGGCTGTTCATGGAATCATAAAACATCCTGACTTAGAAGGGACGCACAAGGATGATCCAGTCCAACTCCTGGCGCTGCTCATGGGAAGCCCCAAGAATCACACCTTATGCTTGACAGCATTGTCCAAACTCTTACTGAACTCTGATGTATTGATCTGCCTCAGAACAATTTAAAAAAACAAAACAAAAACAAATCCCCAAGGCTGACAAATAGTGAAAAAAAAAGGATTCTTGGATCTCAGCTATCTATAAGATGGCAGATTTCTGAGGCATCCAATATACTCAAGTTAACTTCAAATATTCAGAGCTCCTTGTGGTCCAACACACATGTGAACTACCAGTAGAAAACAGACTTGTTTATTAATGAAGGAACTTAAATGGAATCCAATATATTTGTTGTTTATGTTTCTATGAATGCATCCCATTAATATATTGTAAAAGGTCCAAAGTGCCCAAAATGTCCAAAAGAGAATCCTTGCAAACATCACCTAGGCATTTATTAACAAAAAACAAACCCTCAAATTCACTTTGTGTTTTGTCTGCTCCAAATGAGCAACAAGCTTTGAAAAGCAGGCAAAAGTACTGAGCAAGCTGCTTGTGGTATGAACATCTGATGAACATTTGCTCATATTTATTCATGCAAGCATTTTGGAATTTCTCTGTCGTGGACGGTCTTCCAAACACAACGTCATGCATATGAATGCACATGAAAAGCAAACAGAAAGATGCACTAATATCTTGTAAGTAACTCTGGGGCTTTTATGCGATAGATGCTTGCAAATATTTTGTTGCATTATTCAGTCAAGTTTTTCATGCTGCTGGCAAACTTCTACAGGGGAGAGAAAAACAACTAAACCAAAATCTCTAAATGGCAGGCAACCTCAGGTCTCATTTTCCACAGCCCCTTTGCGCACCTTGAGTAAGTTGCTAAAACATGAGTATGTGCATGTGTACAAAAACTTGGCTTGAACTCAAGACGTTTCCATGATCTCTCACAATGAGTTCCTGCCACATTGACTTTCTTGAAGAACCAATTCCTTTTGAAGTTCCCAAAAAGGAAAGCTTTTTAACCTACATTTACCTTTCCATTTTTTATACGTTTGCTTGTGTGGGTGCACACACATTCACCTTTAAGGGCCTGTGTAGAACCATATCCCATCAGTTAAAAGCAAAGTCTCAGTTAAAGGTGATATAAATGGAAGCTTGCACAGAGGATGATTGCACTCTTTCTTGTAGTGTACTACCAATCATAAGGGATTTTACCTAATCATTTGGCAGGTCTTTTGATTTATTCTGTGCTAAAGACAAAAGCTGCAATCATATTACTATAGCTCACTACTCTTGTAGTGAGCAATATTATTTGAAGCACACTCTTTTTAAACAGCTGATAATATAAAATTAATATATGTTTTGGAAGTAAGCATCAGCACTTTATAGAAGTACAGGTTCACCTGAAGTGATCTGAAAGTTTAAGTTGCCTTCTATCTGTTTTTTTCATTGTTAAAAACTACGAGGAGGAACAAATTTACCCTTCAAAGGAATTATAGGCAAGATGTGCTCAATATTATAAAGCAAAAAAAAAAAAAAAAAAAAAAAAAAAAAAGGAGAGATATCCTTTAGAAAAGGCTTAGAGAAATTGCTAGTTATCAATTTAAGTACTTCACTATGCATATCATTAAGATATGCCAGAGGGAAGAATTTTGCAGGTGTCTCAATTTGTGGGTGCAACTGGTGGCCTGTTCAAATTCTGCCTGCACATGGAAGCCCATGGAATATACATCCCCTGAACGAGCTCTGCACTGCTGACCTGCATTCTAAATCTCTACTGCAGCTTCACCACTGATGAGAGTGCTTGCTAGCTTTGATCAGTAGTGAAGGATAGAGGCTAAAACCCCAATTCCCAGCTGGAGGAAGTTTAAATCATCATCCAGACATGAAATTTTACCTATCAAACCTGGAAACAGATCACACCAATAATTTCCTTCATCTAGAACGTTTGCCTTTCCTCCTCCTCCTGACTGCAGCAACACTTCCTACACAAGCAATCCCTACAGGAGTGGAAAACCTTGCAGCGACTATTCCCTTGGAGGAAAGCTATTAAAAACCTAGCTTCCAACTTCAAGCTGCTCCAGTACAGGCCAAAGGCTGGCTCTGGTCTGACTGCTCTCTATGTACAGAATTGTTACTGCTTTCTTCTTCCTGTGCTGAAGCTAAACCCAAATGCTCTTCAGTGCAAGTCAGCTTTTTGAGCAATAATAAACCAGGGTGGCTTGTCTGTGCAACACACTGCAGAGAAACTTCTAGCACTGTTTACAGGAAAGTTCACTATTCCCCTCCCAGAACAGTGCAGCTGCCCTTTCAACTTTAAAGGCTCCCACTTTTCTTTGCTCCTCTTCCCATCTATCTCTGTTTGGCTGCTTTTCCAAGGGCAGACAAGAGCTCTGTGCCATTTTCTGAATCTCTTATATTCGGAGAACAAAATACCTTCCCCCATCTAAGAGAACTGATGTACTCTGCTGGCTTTGAACTTGTAAAATAGCTCTCTGTTGAAGCAGCTGTTGAATAATTTATATTTCTTAGAACCAAGCTGAGAATATGTACATTTTACTTTGATACATATGGTATAGTTGTTTTTTCTTCCTTTCCATTGCCATTTTGTTTTCCACTTTAAATTTCAATGTAGGAAATTCTGAACACTTCAGAGCCTGGGAAAATTATTTGGGTTTGAGAGTGGGAGAGAAGGGGGTGCAATTTATTTGTGATGGTTGGTTTGATTTTTTTTTAATGGAAGGAAAAAATCCTGAACAGCTTGCAATTAGCAGCTCTGAAAAGTTATAGTTTCTTCAATGGCACACAGCATGCCAAGAAAACCTACAAGAGATTCCTCAGCTTAACATGCCTGGAGCAGGATCCAGTTCCTCTAAATCAAAGCACAACTCACACTAACAGTTGCAGTATGTTAGTGGCTGGATGGCTGCTTTATGAAGAATTATAAAGTGACACAGCAGTCTGGCTGAAAAAAACACACACCACGCTTTGATGTTTTTAACCACTGACTTCAAGAGGACCAACAGAAACCTTCCTGTTTTTATTGCAGCCTCTCTATCATCCCTCCCCCTGCTCCCTCCCTCCTCTCCCACTGCTAGATGGGGGACTGTTATCTTTCAGTCACTTTGTAAGCTTGACTTGTTTACAGACTGAATGTCTCTGTTTATAGGCCTCTATCAGAGAACAAACAGGGCAAGTGTGACTTCCTAGGACCTGAAATGCGATGCCTTTTCCTCTTGGGCAAAAGCAGGAGTGGCAAGGGAGGGAGAAATTATGGGGAAAAGAGAAATCCTGTAATTGTCCTTTTTGTCCATCTTCCCTCCAGGATTAATGCACACACCTGTATGGTGCAAAGGTATTTTAAGAGCCAGCTGCTTAAATGTTAGCTTACCAAAACTCCATGAAAATGCACAGCAATTGTCTCATGAACACTTCAGAACCTCTAACAGTAAAATCAATGCCAAATAACAGCTTCTCTTAAACTCCCTGTTTTTAAAGTTCTTTATTATAGATCCATTTAGATGTTTATTTGGGGAATCTTAAAAGCTTATACCACATTTTACTGGGGACATTTAAAGGGTGCCAATGGGGTAATTATAAGCATACACACTGTAATGATGAAATTTTAGAAACCATTAATGGCATGACTTTGTATATTCATTCTTATCTTGAAAAATATTTTACCTCAGGCATAACCCTAGTCCAGTCAATAAGAATAGCCCTTAATAAGGTACTGAAATGACAAGAGAGTCAGTCTGCTTATATTGCTAACAGCAGATTTCAGCTCTCGATAACATTCAGATTATAAACACCCCAGAGGAGGCAGGGCTTTGTCCTTACTAAGGGTGTCTTACTTTTACACTGGCAATTTTTATTTTAATTGTATGATTCATTTTTATAGGTTTCTGGTTTCAAAGGGCTTCCTTTTGCACAGACACACACTGGAGAGCATGAGGAAATTTTAAGGAGGGTACAAGGGAGCATATCACATGATAGTTCTTTATGGTGAGACAGTGGGCCAGCCAGTTTTGAAGCTAGCTCTGTCTATGCTTTCCCTTAGAGGTTGTTTACCCAAAGAGATTGAAAACCTTTTGAACTAAAAAAATAAAACAAAATAATGAAATCTAGGAAGTTAACTCTTTAAGCATAACCCCTTCCAAATAATTAGATCAGACAGGACAAAAGAGGTCAGAGTTTACATGTAGCTCTTCCTTCAACAGCTGTGCCCACACAGGTGGGACCTCGGGGCAGCAGTGCTTGGTTACACACAGCCAGGCTCCTGTTTGTAGCAGTTCCCTGTCCTCTCTGGGTCCTCCCATCTATTATGAGATCTGTCTGCTCCCTGGTCCTCACAGCTGGCTCTCCAATCCCTATGATCTCCTCAAACGCCCTCAGCAGCATCCCAGCAAGCTCCTCTCCCTCCAAGGATACCACTGAACCTTCCTGCTTTCTACTGATGGACCACATGCCTTGGCAGAGCACAGTCAGTGAAAGATCTGCTGTGCAAGGGAACAGACAGCCCAGCATGAGCTGGGTCTTCTCCAGTGGAGGAACTTTTGAAATAAAAGGGAAAAATTGGTCTTCTTTAGAGTTCAGGTACAACTTAATCAGTTTAAACACCCTAATAGACATTACCTAAATGGTCTTGGTGTCACTTGGCCTGCCGGCAAGAGCAGAATTGCTCCTCCTTAGCTGGCCTAGTCTGAAGACATCCAAGGGTACTGCCCTGTCAGTTTTCTCCCACAGCAGCAGGTCAGTCCAGAGACACCCTGTGTCTTCCTGCAGGCAGCCAGCCTCACCAATTCTCCATGTGATCTTGCTGCTTTCAGGTCCTGCCTCAAAGGAAGTGCAGGCTTGTACCTCTGTCTGACATTTAACACCTATGAGGCTTCCTCAGCACAGACTGCAGAAAACTTTATGCAAGATGTGGTCTTTGACCTCTGTGCTCTCCTTATTCTGGAAGCTATGGAGACCTGTGAGCTCAGGGTACACCAATCCTGTCAAAATGCAACCAATGAGTAGCGAGGCCAACCAGCCCTGCAGAGAGTACCAAAGCCTTCCAGTGCAGCTCAGTGTAAGGGGAAGACAGGGATTTGTGGTTGTTCTGTTTTGTTTTAAACTAAATTGCTTCAGCCATCCATACTCTTTCCAGTTTTTGGTCTCATCTGAGAAAGACAGAGGAAATTAAATTATAGGAGAGGAAGGTGATTTTTTAATCACAACCACTTTTCCCCTAGAGGCCAAAAACATATGTTTGAATTAATGGACTCTTTCCATTAATCATAAAGGGCACAGGAAAGATGCAGGAGAATTTAAGTTTTCCTCATCACGCATAAACTTCTTCCAGCTCTCTTCAGCAGTTTCTCGTGGGGATGATGAAGGCATTTAACCTAACAAAAGCCCTGGCTTGAATCCTGGGCCAGAACTCACATACAAATTAACTTCTGGTTTTGGCGTCCAGATAGGATTAACCCTCCTTCTGTCCATTTTCGCATGCTCCTCCTTTAAGATGGCTGAAAAAACACTTCAGTGTTGAGCCATAAGTATGGAAGTGGGGCTAAATTTGAAACACAAGCCTCTCTTTATCACGGCCTGCCAGGATCCATAGATTACTCTTCCCCCTGGACCTCAGTATTGTCAGATCCTATTCTGACACAAATAATTCTGTCTGGGCCAGAGGCACTGAACTTTATGTTATGGATTCTACTATATAGGATACACCAAGACACAATGTGACAGGATGCTCAGCCCTTTATGCAGCTCTGGTCTTTACCATATCTGGCAAATCAGACACTTCAATTTTTTTTCTGCCATGTCTGAAAATAAAGCCTTCACAGCCCTGCAAGGCTGAATAAGAGACAATCACATGCTATTCCTCATGGTTCTAAGGAAAACCAAGACTGAAAACTCAAAGATACAAAACTATGTAAAATTTACACACACTTACAAAAGGCATGATACACTTATCTAATTTTCAGGAAGAAAAGTGAATGAGTATTTTAAGTCCTCAGTCTCAAAACAGGTAGTATTCAATTAGTATTATTTCTGTAGCTAACAAAAGCTCAAGACATTTCACAGATGGACAAGAAATTCACATCCAAGCCTTCATCTTTCCCACTTTTTCTGACAAATTGCCTTTCCAGATGACTTATCATACTCAAATTCCCTGTGAGAATTACTCCCTCTCAGAAAGTAATAAGATAGAGGTAGAAGCATCAGCATCCACTGAAGAACCAGAGAAATGCCAGGGCTGAAACATCTCACCCAGTGCAAAAGTGGGTGACTAGAGGTTGTGTTAGAGCTGGGTGGGGTGTGTGACTGAGCCCTGCTCTCCTGAACTCTGCTCCTGTCAACAGACACTGTAAACCAACAGGTTTTCCCTCTTCAGAGCTACCTCTGGGTGCTTGCGCAGTGTGTGCCACAAAGCAGGGCTTGTGGGCAATTATGTTTCTAGAATATATATAATCATGCCACAAAAAGTATAATTTTCTTCACTGTATGATTTCCTGAGCTACTTTGCCCTGCGACAGCCAGCACAGAGGGAACCTAGGCCTCAAGTTGTTCCTGAAAGCTCAGGTTGAAAGCCAGCTGTTGCCTGCGTTCCCGTGCATATATGTACCGTGAAATTCAAGATCACGAAGAAGATCAAAGTTGTAATTCCATCAGTGGGAAATAGCTGGCACAACTCTGGGCATTGGGGCTGCAGGTCCCTTTCCAAAGAATGCCACCTACCTGTCCTGAGACCTCTCTGGATGCACTGTGCCCTGCAAGGCTGATTTGTTCCCACATCTTGTGGGCTGAAGCTGTGCAAGCTCTAGGGCAGGGCTGGCCCCAGCTCCCACACCCCCTGCCTTCATCTCTGTGCAGCGCCTGGGACTCCACGGCTCTATTACAATGCCAGCACTAATTAACAGCCTGAGCAGGCTTTGTGCAACAGTTGCCAAGCTGAGTTCTTTGCCTTGAACTGAGTCGCTTGCCCTGCTTAATTTTTTAAGTTCGTTTACTGCAATGTGGTAAGGTATATCATAGAAATTTTTAGAGGCATGGCTCCACTGCACTAGTTACTTTTGAACAGCAACAAGTCATCGTATGCTTGTCCCTGTGCTCTGATGAGCTTTGAACTTTAATAAATGATTAATCCTATTTAGAAGTAACTTAGGACTGCCTTAACTGCATCTTTCCATGAAGTGTCACTTTGACATCCTCTGTTGTGTGCATTCACTGCAACTTTCACACGCTGTAAATTAAGAACATTTACACATGCAATTAGTGTTAAATAAATGCCTGAAGAACTCCTTGGGGATTAAGCAATTAGATGGCATCATGGAATACCCTTTGTACTCAAAGCTTATGAGGAAAATCATCTACCCGTTCTACACAAATTGCATACTGGGGTAACCATTGTGCTGGCAGGAAGTGCTGGCATGAATTGCCAAATACAGCCTTGAGTTCATACGTGCCGCCTTCTCCCAGCTCTCCTGGCCCTCCCTCCTCTTTTCCAAGGGAAATTAATAGAGAAAAATTTGTGACCAGGATAGTACTTTGTTATTAAATTATTCCCTCCATTTAAAAAAATTCCATAGGATTTAAGAACTTGAATTTTTAATATCATAGTTATATTAATAACAAAAAGGTCTGTCTAGGAAAAAAAAATACAGCTATGTACACACAGGCCATTTGCACAGCCCATGATAAAAGAGACTTAATCCTTTCATACCCTAACCTTTATTTTATGGCACATGAAAATTGCAGTCAGCTAGTATGGCAAAGTGTGCAAACAGTCTTAGATGGAGAAACACTTGGCACATTAGAGTGCCTTGCAAATGGGAGCATGTATTTTATATACACACCCTGCACACACACCTAAAGCCTGCTGAAAATAATGACAACCATTTGCCCTGCTATGTATATGGTTTCCCTTCACCGAGATGGTGGGTTAAACACCAAAATGTAAGTGTTGGGAGAGAAAAGGACAAAGAATTTTTATGTTTTGGAGTTCAAGGTTAAAGGGAATCCAACTCCCTTTAACACCCATCATTCACAGGCAGCCTGGAGAAGAAGGGACAACTCACCTTGTAAAAGCTGTACCTAACTCATGGAATCAGACACAAAGAAACTAGAGCTGGACACAAAAACCCAAATCAAACAAATAAAGAAAAACAACAACAAAAAAACAGTTACACCCTCAGCATTTAAGGCAGCAAAACTACACCCCCTCGATGCTGATGCCAGGACAGGGCCCCCCTGCTGGGGGGACCATGTCCTCCACCCCACCAAAAGGGCGGAGGACTCGGAAACTGCTCCCAGAGGTCAGCCCCACAGCCGAGCACCCTCCTTACAAAGAACCCATTGTAGCCAAAGAGCTTCCCGAAGCTGGTCAGGGCTGGGATACAAAGAAGGTGGTGTGTGAAGGGAACTAGTTGAGGCTGCGTTTCACGGGAGAAGAGAGGACCCTGTTTGGAGAAGAGTGGGATTTCTAAGTGCCAAGCATTAATTTAAAATATTTAAAAAAAAAAAAAAAAAGGGAACAAGAAAAAAATAAAAACACAGCAAACCACCAAACCCCAAACAACATAAAACAGCTGCAGGGAAGTTGTTTTTCCACTTGAAGCAGCCCGTAGAAGCTGTTTAAAGGTATCCCTGCGGATGCGGAGTCGCCGCGGCGATCGGCGCTGTCCCAATCCCGGGCTGCCAGCGCCACCTTCTTGCCGAGGAGCTCAGCGGCAGCGGCGCACGGGGCTTGTAATCGTCCCCGCTCAGAACCAGGAATTCAGTCGGCGAAGGGAAGGCCAAAAGAGCCATCAGCTCCCTGGAAGAGAGGCTAAGCTCCTCCTCATGAATCCTTCAACCCACGGCCGAGCACCACGGAGGGGTTCCCGTGGGGAAATCCACCTCCTGTCCCGGGGTCCAAGGGCTCATGGCTGCACTTGGTGATTTTGTTTGTGTTGAAACGAACTAGCAACATTGAAAAAGAAAGAAAAACCTCTCTTGAAGAATTTCAGAGTAATGAAATGTGCCAAATTGATGTCCTCAGAGATGCTCTAGTGACTTAGAGCTACAGCACTGACCCAGCATCAGCCCAGGGGAAGATGATTCTGGTTTTTTGGCCTGAGGTACATCAAATATGATGCGAAAAGACAGTCCTCAGCATGTGAGAATGACTCTTGGGCCTCTCCAGTTTACTTCTGTGAAGCGACTGTCACAATCTAATGATGCCATCTACAATTTAAAAATAAATTGTCTGATTTTTGCACATAAAAATTATATCTCTTTTGGATCCTCTGGTCATTTATAGTCCATATTCACTTCAGTCACTAGATTGCACAACTAATAATAGCCTACACATTTTCATACAGCTCTTTTCCCAATTTTTACCTGCAATGGATGTGAAAACAACAAGGTCCCAAACGAAAAGTATACTCTAAGTATTTCTGTTCCATGTGTAGCTAGTGAGGAAACATAATGAAAAGAGATTTTCTTTTACAATACAGTTTTGCATCAGATGATTCAAACAAGTATTTCTGGGTAATCATCCAAATAATAAGGCCTTGAACATTTCATGACTTGCTATTCCACTTCTAACCTCAGGATTGCAGGGGAGAGCAATGGCAAAAGGATGTGACCTTTTAATTGCATCCAGAAATCTGGAGTTTCCCCGTCCTGACCGCATGGACTGCAGACATTTGCCAAATGAGGAAGAGAAGAAGCAGAATCAAAAGGAAGCACATGTTGATTCACGTGCATACAGGGAAAAATAAAGGTAAATAAAGAAGTTTACATTGAACTTTTTGTCAGAGTTGATGTTAAAACCTGTCTCACCTATATATTGAACTCATATAATCTTCCTAAGAATTGAAGCAACTTCAGCAAAACTGTTGGAGAGGGCTGTCTTCTCTTCTAAGAACCCACTGAGACTGCAGCCGGATTGTCAGTGTTAGATTTTTATATACATAAAACTTGCATTTGCATTCACACCCCCCTGCAACTAACTGATAACAACAGAGGCAGGAAAATGGAAATAGGGAAACACAAAGGAAAATCTAGAGGACACTTGAAGAAACAAAAAAACAACAGTTGAGACTTTGTCAAATAAAAAAGCCAAAGTGAATATTTTCAACTTTTGAAAACCCTTGAAAACATTGATTATTGTGAAATAGGACTGCATTTCACATCCCACACCTTGATCTCAGGAACATTCAGTGCTGGTGGCTTTAGAAACAGCTAAAGAAGCAGCAGCTAAGCTCTCCGGTGGGTGTGCACCCTGCCGTCCCTGGGACTCCCCAGCAGCTGGCCCTGAGATGCACTCGCCTTGCGAAACACACGCTGGGAGCAGCCCCAGTGCCACGGCCAAGGTAAATTCACACAGCACAGCCTGGAACAGCACAGCCAGACCTGGTGCTGCTTCAAAAGCAGAGCAGCACTGATGCTGCTGATGAGTGGTGGGGCTCGAGGAAGGCACCAACCTTGCTGCTGTCACTCCCTGCTGACTGCAAATCGCCCCTTGCCATGTCTGGGGAGACATCCCTGGAGGGCATTACACTCCTGGGGAGCTCCCTTCCCTCTCCAGAGGGCTGCTCCCATGGCTAAAGCTGAGGCCCACCCGACCTTGCCCATTTCCTGTTAAAATCTTGTATTTGTACATATATATGTATAATATGAGTATATATTTAATATCAATTACAGGGAAGACAGGGCAGTCTTTCAAACTTCCAATATGTCAACATACTGTACAAACAGGAAGCAGCACTGCAGTAACAGGTCATTAAAAAGACTGCATACCAACCAAGAACCAGGAGAGTCATCTAAAAAATGAAGAAAAATGAAAAATCAGGCCTTTTCTACCAGAGCTGGCATACACTTAATCTCTCATGTTTCATACCCCACAGAAGAGATATGTGTGTTTTAGGAAACTACCCAAGTAAGCAGTGTTATAAATAATCACATATTTTCTTGCTGGTTTTTTCCATAACACCCTCCTTATCCCTTAATTGCCTCTGCTCTTTTGCTCTCTCCTCGACAGACACAACAATCCTACAAAGGGTGGGGAGAGATGTTCAGAAACTGGTTCTCTCTCCTTTGGTAGGAGCCTTTCCATGGCAGAGGCAACATGAAAGCAGGAGCCTGCTTTTCCCCTTTTACAGCTTCAGTATCCCCGTCTCCTACCCCAAAAAGAAAATTTAAGGAAATTCAAGACAGTTTACTTTCTCGAGAAGCTGACGTGGGATAGGCAAGATTGGCTGCCAGCTAGAGGGAATCCAATGGTAGGTAAAAAACAAAACAAAAAAAAAAGCTCTAACCCACCCAAGTTTTTGTTCATGACAAAAGTATCCATTACAACAGAAAAAGCCCAGCATTTGCAGTATTGCTTTGAGCACTCTCATCCAGAAAGGATCCATATCATTATTCTCTATCCCATAACCAGCTGAAGTTGTTATATGCTTTAATATCTGAATGGCAGCTCTATTCCTTTTCCACTTTTTTTAAAGTGAAATTAAACCCACCCTACTTCCCCCAAGTATTCACTGTTTTATAATCCAAGCTGTCCCAATACAGCAGTATCCACACAACCAGCTATGTTTTTTAACATCTGTTTTTCATTCTCTTAACAGGAAACCAACACAATTTCCATGACAAAGGAGGATTCTGGTGTTATACTCTCATTTATCTGTCATGTGTACACTTGGCAGCATTTGATCTTTATTCTCCAGACACTTAAGGAATAATCTAGGAATTACTGCTTCTTGACAATACAAGCAAATAAGGCTATCTATAAATAAACCGCAGTGAGGACGGGGGAAGGGTTGTTTTGCACCCACAGAGGGGCTGCCTCGGGGCTTCTTCTTGTTTATTTTTTGGCCATCACTGGGGATCAAGAGGTCACCCTCCTTTCTGAGCCCTTTTGTGCAAGCCTGTGCATGGGGAAGAGGGGCCCTCACACAAAGAACCTCTGAGGAAATTGATTGATTTTTCCTCCCCCTTCTTGCAAGTCACCCTGACTGGGTTTTGGTGGGACCAGGAAAGGTGACATCCCAGTGGCAGCACAGCCCCTGCAGCCCCCTCCCTGTACCTGTGGCAGGTAGGATTCACTTGCCAAGTGCTGCTCACAGGAGGCAGGAAAAGAGTTTACAGGAGATATTTAACCTTAACTCCACCCTACCAATTTCAGTTTGAAAACTCAGGAAGTCTGATATTCTTTAAATAAATTGCAGCCATTGTTTAGTTTATCCTATACTCAGGCAGAGCATTCTTGCCAGCACCCACCACATGCTGCCTTTTTTTTCCCATTTTTCCCTTTTTTTTCCTTTTAAATTTCACCATTTGTAGCATCTCTCCCTGACTGTTCTTGTTTGCCTTGGGTCTGATCCAAACAGCTATGGGAGGAAACAGCTAGGACGACTATTGACTTATATAAAAGTTGAATCAGGGCCATGGACAGTAATGGATACAATCCAGAGTCTTTTTTGAAGGCTCTGAAATTAATATCTGTCCCTTGATATATATATTTCTAATATGACAGGTATGTTTTAAAAAGGACGACCTTTATTTTTATCTCTGTCTTCTTTCTATGTGAAAATGTTGCTCATTATATAAATATACGTTTGTAAAGAAACCTTCAAATTCCATCTAAGAGAAGTTTTATAAGGAGAGAATTTTGAGTTAGAAAATTAAAGACACTAGTTAAAATTGCTCCAGTTTAATATCTTCAATGTTAAATTATGAGATTGACCCTCCAAATGCTCCATTACAGGTGGGACTTTCTTGGAACTGAAGAGCACAAATCAAAGAATGCACATTCTAAAGTCATTTGTAGACAGATGAAATTAAAATAAAATGGCATGTTGCCTACCTCCCTGTGGCATCCAGAGGCTGGAGGTGTCTCAGATTTCTCTGCAGTTAATGAGAGCTAGGAGAGAACTCAGCAGAGAAGCTAAAGCAGCCTTTGAACCAGGAGACACCACTGACATAAGCGTGTTCAGCATGCAGCTACTTGAAACCGTGCAAGAGAGGATCCTCAACGCCAGGCACTGCCCCAGCTCTTTACTCCTCACAGGGTTTCTGCCTCTCACCCCTTGCCACAGCAAGGTTGTCCTTCCCTATTTGAGATCAGCAGCCTGGCATGTCTCTTCACAAAATCTTTGCCTTGCTTTTCAAAGACTCAAGTAGAAGTTAGCCTTTTTAGTGGCATTTGGTGCCACAAGCCATGGTCAACACAAGAACTCAGGGGTGGGAGCATTACCATGGGAAGTGGAAACCTGGAATCTAACTCTCTGTCAGCCTGGGACTGTCCAAATATGTGAGCCATCAAAAACTGGCCTGGGAGATTATATGCCCAAAAGGCTACTATCCAGACATAGACCAACAATAGTGCTATTTTTATGTACAAACTTATTTATACTCATCTTACTTAATCTTATTTCCTAATTAAAAAAAAGCTTATTTTTGTCCAAACAGACCTGTTTGAGGTTTGCCAAACAATAACAATTGAACTTTTTTAAGCAGAGATTGGAAGCCAGACATAGTCTTAAAAAAAATAAATATTAAAATGACAAGAAATCCCTAATTTTGCAAACTCCCTAAAAATAGATAAACAAAAGGCTTGATCAAATTGGTCCATTTTAAAAAAAAAGAGAAAGAAAAGCTTGAGCTGGGTCAAGGAATTAACCTCACTCTTCACGGATGAAAACAAGGAAACTCATTTAGGATTTGCAGCAATATTTCATTTAGTAGAAAGAGAAAAGAAAGAAAACAAACTAGAAAGAGTATCAAAAAGTGTTACTTTTTCCTCTCTTTGTGGATGATAATTACATGAGCAACCTCACTACATTTTCTGAGTATTTCTATTAATAAGTTCTCAATATGTAAATACATGGTACATAACTTGGCCTACAGAACAGAGATATCTGGAGAAAAAGATAATCCTTGTAAGCATACATATTGGAATTTGTGCCTTTATTAACATGTCTATCATGTTAAAAATACACCCAAGCAAACAGTTGATACCTTGTTGGGAGAACAGCAGTGAAAATCTAGAAAAGGTTAAAACCGTATGGCCAACTAAAAGCAAAAAAAAAATCTCTTTAGCCTCCACTGGTAGTTCCTTTGCATTTTTACATATCCTTTTTACTAGTTAAAATAATGTTCAGCAATTTGAAATATGCCATGTTGGAAGAATTAGATAGAATAGGTGGGAAGTAACAGTACTTGAGAGGCAGTTTTCTATTTAAGCTATTACTTACAGGAAATATTATATTTTTTACTGTCCACACAGAAAATTTTGACAACACATGCAGTTTTAGGTGAATCTGAGTCAAGATATTTTATCTGTAGAAAAGCAACAATTTACCTGGGGTCAGTTCAACAGTAACTTGCCCATGACTGAGATGCTGCAATTATTCATGGAAAGCTATAGTGAGCACAGAAAGAGACTTCTAGTTAGCACTCTTCAGTTTTTGAGCTTGGTTTCCCTTCTCTCATCCCTCACCCATCTCAACCATTTTTCACATGACTAAATGAAAGGAGTTTTCACCTATGAGTAAAATGATTAAATTACTTCACCTGTTTCAAATTAAAACTGTGCATGCTGGCTACTCTTCTCGCCCAAGCTGCATCTTCTTCCTGTGGCCCTGTCTAGTGGTCTGTGCAGAATTCAGCTGGCTATCTTTGTCTGGGAAACAAAAGCGGCACTTTACAATTACAACTTTACTTTACAGTTTTTTTGTGACTTACACCAGCCTTATAACCTTTGTGTTCATTGGCTCCATACAAGTGCTGCTATGAGCAGCAATCCTGCAGAGCACTTGTCCCTTAGGACCTCATGAGTAGGGGGTTCTGTTAGAGTCACTAATTGAAAAAGAAGTAAAAGGAACCTATGCAATTGATTTCTCCAGATCCCAATACTTGTGCTTTTACATCACAGATAAGTTCTGCTAGATCTATTCTAATAATTAGAAACTTTGAATAAAAGCAGCCTAGAGTATCACTCCATTATCCTGTCTCTGCCCACTGCCAAAGCAAGTATTGCATCAGTTTTTACAGGTGCATGTGTATGCAAGCATTCTCCACATCCACCTACAAATGCACCTTTATGCAGGGAATGTATGAACATATGTATGTGTGAGCATAGAAAACCAGCTCAGCATGTGGCACTCAGACAGCCTTTCCTGCCATCATTATGAATGAATCATAATGCCAGCAAAAATTTCAGCTTTCAGACTCATGGAGAATGTTATATTATTGTTAGTTTATGTCAAAGAAAAATAGTGGGATAAAAAAGTAGGTCCAGTAAGGTCCAAGTTCATCTTCATCTGTACACGTCTTTTGAGGTCTCCCTAGGTTCTGTTTACTTTCATAAACTCGAGAAGCATACTTCGTATTTGCATTTATTGTGTTTTATCACATTGCAGATATAGAGAACCCATTTTGGAGTGTGCAGTTTATATATTTTATATACATCTACTAAGTATAATGATCTACAATTTGATTCTATGGCCTGTATAAATATTCATCTGTCAGACCAGAAAAGCAGAAATTTAATATTTTACTTTGTTTTGTACCATTCTTCATCCATACACAAAGGAGGGAACTTAATCCTTAAAGTAAAATTACCTTTAGCCTTTCACTTTGCTGCCATAAGAATGAATTCCAACAATTAACAGAAATAAGTTTCTTATCTATCCCGTCACTCTTACTTCCAAAGATATTGCAATAGTGCTGCCATCCAGGGATGAAAAGACAGCCTCAACAAAATGGGAAATCGCACCCACAAGATCTTTGTTCACGATGATACTTCCTCTGAAACAAACTCACAAGAAACTCTAGTACAGTGTTTTTGTTACTGAATTTTATGCCACTCCTTCGTCTTGCAGTCTAGCCAGACTGCGCATTCAGAGATGGGTTTCTCTGCCATCACTTCACAAATTTGAAATACAAAAGTCAATCGCTTAACAAGACAGAAAATTTTGATCCAAATACTTCAGAATCTGGGGAAATAAAACTATGAGTAGGTCATGACATGGGCTAGCACAGTCTCATTGTTTGACTCCTTTGCTTTTATAAATATGCTTCCTCCTGTTCCTAGCAAAAAGTCCTAAGACAAGCAGCTGCAGCCACCTTTTCATTACTACATGCTAGCAGTGAAATGACTTAGCTCTTACCTGTCTCAGCCCTAGGCATCCAAAGCAGATATACTCCATTCTACTCCAGGTCATATCACTGTCCCCACTGCCATCCTTTCAAAAAAAGGCTATTAATGTTTACAATGGATCCAGCCATCCTGTGAACACCTGGGAGGGGTGGCAATGGAAATTCAGACTGGGTGAATCCCTTCCTGAAATCCCTCAAGAGGTTCCTGAGCCTCCTTAGATCCAGCCTCAGGCAGGAAGACAGGGACCGTGTATCTGAGGAATCACCCATGAGGAAAGCAGAGCCTGTTGCACTTGTTGCAATGGACATTGCCTTGCATTTTCAACAGATCACGTTCTAGGTGCATTATGGTATCTAAAACTATCCAGAGGAGCAGCAGAATATTTTCATAATACCGGAGAACCCTCCAGTAGTGAAGGGTTACTCTAGTTTCACTTCCTTTGGTCTCTCCCTCTAGGGAGTAGGGAACAGAGGGCACTACTCAAGGTAGAATAGCACAGGATCCAAAAAATACTTTCTTTCACTGCAAGGTTGCTTTCTTTCACTTGAAACAGGACAGACACTAACTTACAGGGAAGCATTTTTACTTCTGCTGTCAGCTGAAGACTGAATGATAGCAGCTTCTCTTCCCTGAGACACAGTTTCTTCCCTAACCCTGTGGAATGCTGATGAACTACAAATGCAAGACTTCTACTGTAAGGTATGATGCACTTAAGCAGCTCATGTGAGGATGTAAAAATTCCTTAGTTTCAGACACCTGTCTGGTCTGAAGCTTGTGTCAGGGAAAAAAGTCACCTACGAGAATATAATAATTAAAGTTAGTAATTATGAGACTTCAGGAGTAGAGAAGGATAAATAAATTGTGAATCACAGCTAGCACCTTCTTCCATAACCACAGACCTATACAAACAATACATTCTTGACATCTTTTGTTATCAAATCACAAAAATATTTCTGTGGTTTCTACCTCCTGGGTATTACTACAGCAGGACCACTAATTTTTCAGCTTTAAATCCCAGTCTGAGCACCCACTTTTATGAGAAAAATCCACAGGCTACTGTCTGGCACCATGGAGTAGGTGCAGAGTCAGATGGTGCAATAATCTGATCAGCGTTAACCTTCCTGCTAAGTCCTTTATGTCATAGGTAATAAGGAAGATTTGTTATGGCCTCTGGCAAAGAAGAGTGCTTTGATGAATCAGCTTCAACAAAGGAGACACTGACTTTCAGTCTGAAGCAAGATATCCCTGCATTCATGCTAAGGTTTGGGCATTTCTCCTCTGGTGAAGAAAAAATGCTTCTACACATGGGCTCCATTCCTGTCACTGTCAGTGGAATTTCAGTTTCCTTAATCCAGAGATGAGTTTATTTCCACAGAGTGCAAAAATAAATTTTCTCTGCCAGTTTTCAGCATACCAGACACAAAAAAAATTGTTCCTAATAATGATTAAATGGGAAATTTTACTGGTACTCTCCTGCACAGGTTTTTGCAGATCTTTTTGGTGTGACATTAAAAAAATTTAAAAAAACCCAGAACTGTGTAACTGCAGCTGCTTTTCCTTTAGACTGAAAACTATATTTTCAGTTAGTAATGTTTACACATTTGGATTGGAAAAAAGTTGAAACAGAGTTTCACTCCAGCAACTAAGTCAATATACAACATGCTCCTGCTTGTAGGGAAGAAAGAAGCATGCAAAAACCTAGGCCAGAGCTTGCAGGGGTAAATGAATGCTTGCTTGTAGAATCTGCCAGGGGCAGGTGGGGGGGAAACAGAGCTCACCTGCAAATTACCTTGTAGGCCAGTTGTATGGCTTTAATCTTTGGCTCATGCTCTGTCTAAGGCTGCATCTCGAGCTGCAGCTCCCTGCCAGTACAGGAACATGGCACTTTCAGACACAGGATGGGCACAGCTCACAAGGCTGTTCAAGGGTTTGATAAAACTAAAGCAGCTAGAGCATTAAAGAGCAATTTGACAGGACAGCTGTGTCTCCATGGGACAGTTCAGCGGGGACTGCTGTGCTTACCAGGATCCTGCCTATTTGCGTGCAGACTGACGGAGCTGTGCTGGCAGATATCCCTGGTGCAGAGCTTGCCTCCAAGGAGATGAGGAAAACTGAGAGAGAAGTTTATGCTTGAAAACTGTCCAGCATCAAATGCAGTGATTTTACAGTGCAAAATCCAAAGCATTTGGTCTCTTCTACTCAGGGAGCCTGCAGAGCCCCAAAGGCACAAAGAGCAAGTGGCAGGACACAGCTCACCTTCCATAGAGCTAAACCTTCCCTACTCCAAACGTGTGCCGTGCCTCACTGGCTTGCAGGTGCTGCCCCAACCTTTGCTGTTCCTTGGAGACTGCCCAAGGACTTCCTAGGAGACTGCCAGTTGGCAGGGATCAAAATCACACCAGGAAACATGCTAACAATGAGAACAGTATAGGGCAGCTGCAACAGAGTGCTCAAGGCTATGAGCAGGACCTGAATCTCCTGCTGCAGACTTTCCAGGCACCACTGGAATAACTGCATGAGCACAGCACACAGTTTATCTTGGAGATGTATAGAAAACGTAGCCCATGCTTGGTTCTTAGATACCTCTGTACATCAAGTAGCTCAAAAGCCTGTGAGCACTGCACTGGAATTCTAATTTCACATGATGAGTGAACTATTTTGGAGTTATCTTTTTGTTGCAGCATAGACACAGAGACAAAACACATGAAAACAGTAGTAAATTATTTTGTGATTATAATAATTCATTTTCTTTGCACATAATGTTTCAAACACTCTACTAATTCAGATGCCATGAGAAATGCAACATTATCAGCTTTTCTTTCTCCACAATAAGTGTTTTGAAAACATATCTGGTACAAGTTTCCTGGAGTTAGCGAAATATTGTTTAAACATATACCTTTCACAAAATGCTTTGGGATAAAGAATTTTTAGAGCTAGAAGATCTCTCTTGCAGATGAATACAGTCCTAGCAAGCAGTGAGAGCAACGTGTGGGATGATGATTTTCACAGAATTCATCAGGCTGGGGGAGTGACCACTCACATGAATGAGAGAGTCTAACTCCAAAATTATACCCAGCTCTCCATGTTCATTGCATTCAGTTTTTGGCCTCCAAAATATACCAGCTCCATACTTCAGCACAGAAATGTCAGTATGCTGTCACCTGCTGAGGTCATTTAACCTGTCATTGAAAAATCATCATTGCCTGGGTAGCAAAGCTTATGAACTGTGCTCCTCTGAGCCAAAAAGATTAGCCTGTGACTTAAAAGCACAGGTTGCAGATGTAGAGCACTTCTCAGAAAACACAGAAACACAAAATCAGCTGAGACTGGGACAGATTTCTGTTCAGCTGCTTCAAGCCCTCAGTCACAGCAGAGCCAGCTAAAGAGTTATATCAGACCAGTAAAGTTTTAATAAACCAGCCTCCAAGGACATGGATTTCACTGAATTTCTGAGAAATTGATCCTGCATTTAACAACCTCTCAAGTCCCAATTACCCAAGATGCATGTTTTCTATTAAGCTACGTAACTTCTGAATAATCAACAACGTTCAAAGACTACACAAGAGTTTTTCTGCCTAACTTCTGTAAATAATTTTTTGCTGTGAGAGAGTATAGAGTTACTTTATCCTTGAATTTTCACAAATAACATTTGAATTATAATAGAATATTTCAATCCTATCAAATTGAGAGAATAAAATAACTGATACCAGGAAACAGTTTACATTAGTAGTATAGGTCTGTGAACATGGTATGCATAAAATGTAAAACACAGGTAATTTGGTAAGATAGGAGTAGCAGCAGGTTAAGTTGGGACACTGTTTCCCACAGAGCCAAACCAACCACAGCAGTGTATCCTTGTAGTCTACTAATGCTCTAAAATTCACCGTTAGGATCTAAAAGACACAAATGGTGAGTTTGGAGTTGTACAGTCACCTCCAATGTTGCAGCGCCAGAGTGAACAAAGGGGTGGGAAAACAATCAATGTTTTAGCATATAGTTTTAATATGTTCCTTTTCCCATTATACTACTTTAGACTTTTAATTAATAAAACAGTGTAATACGTAGATAGGAACATGAAGGATCCTGATTTATAATCCCCTTCACTGTACTGTAGATTTTACAGCAAATCCTGGCTATTTTAACTATACACAAACCATCATACAAGCCTATAGGGTACATCTTACCTCCTCATCATTTTCTCCATCAGCTTCAGCATCACTGCTGCCTTATTAGAAACACAAGCAAGAGAAGAACCACTTGAAGGCCCAGCAGCCTGCGGGATATCCTCTAAAAACTGTAATGATTTCTCCCCAGTCGACCACATTAAGGAGCCTGATTTTCACCCAGCTCTGCAGATTGAATAGTCATTTACACATTTGCAAACTATTACCAGTTGATAAGGTAGGATTTTGCCCCCACTTTGAACTCACTTTGAGCAAGTATAAGTGACTATGCAAGGCAAAAGACATAGGAAGAGGAGGAGGCAACTCAGGTGTTTCAGAAGCTTAATTACTACAAGACTAAAAGTCATGGGTTCCTCCTAAGGGATCACATTAACTAGAAGTTTTGATATTTAGACCCAGAACTGAAATATCTGCAACACAGAAGATGAAGTATGAACCATCAGAGAAGTACTGATTTAAAATTATATTAAGACCTTTTAAAATTTTTACTTCTGTTAGCACGTTACTTAGGAGCCCTAAATGACTGTATATTCTTCCAGTCCTCTGAGAAAGGACTCAAGACATTAAATTAGCAGAACACAAACCGAGAAAAAAACCCAATCAAACAAACCCAAACAAAACAAAATTTAAAAACATCAATAAAAAAACAAACAAACAAACAAACAAAAAAACCAAAAAAACCCCCACCTTCACCAAATCCCATTCTTCTGTGTTAGCAAACTGAATTAGGTCATCAAGGGATCAGAGAAAAAACAGATGAAACTAAGGGGACCAAGACTGACTATCAGGCCAAAGAATGGACAAAAGGGTAAACAACAACAGTGAAGCACCAGATCTACTCTCATCAGAGCACCTTGAAGTGTAGTGGAAGGTTGATGGAGCTATCACAACAGGCAATTACCTTGATATAAGACATACATTCTCCCAGTTTCCAACCTGTTTTCCTCACTTATTTACTCATAACCCCAGTGCAGAGGTGCAGTTCTTTCAGTGCCAGAGTGCATTGCCATTTTTGTGCATTTGAATATCTCAGGTGATGCACAGAAAAACAGCAGACTGAGGGACCTGGGCAGTCTCAAGTGGCCATGAACTGTTACACATACACTTTTGCTATCAAACGTGTGGGGATCTTATTTAATATAAAATATAGACAATACGGGGGGTTTTATACAAAGGCATAAAAAATGTGCTTACTGCACATAGTCTAAATAGTGATTGGTTTGAGATTTTAATTTGTCCCAGTTGGACTTCTGTGTTCAACCAGTGATATGGCAATTTTACCCTCTAAAGCCGGCGTTTCACCTACAGTTAGTTTACAGCAGCTCTTCAGCCAGCCGTGACCATGGTTTGCTCTGTCCCTGTCCCCAGGTCCTTAGCCCCACCACTGTGACCTTGGTGTCAGACGGGCTGTTTGTGTGGCTTTGCTGCAAACCTTGTGGCAGGAGATGAGGTTCCAACTTTGAGAGCCCTGCTACCTCATCCCCATTTAAATAAGTGTATCTGAAACTGTACCTTAAATCTCATGAGGCAGCAATCCTACAGAGATATTCCTGGTGGAATATTCCTAGGAGCCTGGTTTTGCTTTTGAACCTGGGGGCTCTTGAATGAAGTACAAGATTAAACAAATATAAGGATGTCATCAATTTATACCCAGGTAGCATGGGTGCAAATAACAGTACTAGGAACAAGGTAATGGTCAAGCCAATTCACTGAATATCATGTATTTTTCTTTTAATTTTTACATGGTAAGGACTGCAAACCTTCTCTAAGCAGTATCTCTGTTTTCCTATGAAATCAGCAGGACCAGGCACTGCTTCTGTTCAGGGTCATTACAGAGGATATGGGAAGGGGGGAAGAGGTTTTCTCCAGGGAAGTGTGAAAATCATCCATGGCACTGTACCAAACAGAAAGCCCACGGAGCTTCTCTGGACCAACACTTACACAGCTGAACCTCTTTTCAGCTGCTCTGGAGACATTTACCTTGAACTATTATTTCTATTGTTTTATCACTTGCCCACAAAATTTCACTTAGCTTGAAACCTGGCACTTTAAGACATTATATAGGAGTGTGAAGGGTTTTTTCAAATTCCTTTAAAAGAAAAAAAGAAAGGAGAAAAAAAGATCAACATATTGCATTTAAGTTAAGCATGCACAAAGGAAAACAAACAAGCTTCCCAGTTTTAACTGCTCTCCTTCTTTCATGCTTGTGTAACTTAAACAAGATTTTATTTAAAACATATTTTTCAGACCCTTAGACCTTTATTTGAAATGGACATTTCTGGAATTTCTGACTCAAAATTGAAATGTCTGAGTGGCAAATACAGCAGTATAAGAACACAAGCCCTGTGCATTTTATTTATAGCATGTTTTATTGCATATATTAATGTTAAAATCTCTCTGTAAAGTTTAAGTTAAGATTGAAATAATACTACAGGTAAGATTACCTCCCATGAAGGGTTCAGTTGGTTTTGGGTTATAGCACATCACATCAGCATGGCCCTGTTTTATCACCAAACAGCCAGAGTGTTTCTTCAGTCACTGATATACATATACCTGTGTGGCTAACTTTAGTTATGCAATTAATGAAATTGGTTTCACACTCTCTATGTTAGTTACATGCTCAAATATTTTTCTGGACTTGAGCTAAGCTCAACAGTATGCACAGTTCCTTTAATTGACTGCCACATCCACCATAATGGGAAAGTACCGGCATACTGGGGAATTCCCAAGGCATGAACAGATCTTACAAAAAAAATGCTAGAGAAAAGAGAGAACATAAATACTAACAGGCTGCCCCTTTAGGTAAGAAAAATTGAATCTAACCATGATCATATTCAATAAAATATCTTGGATTACTGTAAATATGTGGTTCCTAGCTTTGGTGGGAGTGTGACACAAATCTAGCTTTACTTAAACACAGAATCGATTTTTTTTCTTCCCTCTTAATTAATTTAACATGTACTCCCTTTAGTTCATTATGGAGCAAATTTTGAACGAGTATAAATCCTGGGAGTTTTACTACCTAATTAAAAACATGTTCCTGTTCCACACATTGATGGGAAACTCATGTCTCAATGGGTTAATTAACAGTCTTTACACATTCTGTATTTAGCTCAGGGTACAAAGCCAAAAACATAAATAATGTTTTAGACGGAAACAGGAGGTGCAGATGGTTTTTAAATTTGGTTCTTAGTGCATTTTACACTAGCCAGAAATATGTACTGTACAAAACCGAAACAATGACTCAGTAACCATACTTAAAGCACAGTTATATTTAAAATGTTCTTCCCCTTTTGCAACTTCACCTCTTTTAAGCTTCTAAAACAATAATTGCAGGCATGTTGCAGTCAGAAGTCTGTAGAAGAAGCCTTGAGACAGGAGTGCAACAAGGGTCTCGTAACTGAGAGACAAATGACAAGTATGAAACTACACTGTTGTGTACACAACAGATAATCATCTGACAAAAACAAAATGAAACACTGGGGTGACAACAGAAATTAGCACACTGATTTAGCAGCTCTCCATTTACAAAGCAAACACCCTATAAAATAGCACTAATTTGGCATTAACTTTAAATGAAGCAGAATTATTAACTGAGACTACCAGCCTAAAAGAGAGAAAAGACCTGTCTGAGAAGAGGTCTGAGAAGAAAATGCTTAAAAAAATTCCATTACAAAGGCACATGAACCCTGCTCAGCCCACACAAGTCCTGCTAGTCCCCCATCACCAGCTCTCACTTACATAAATATTCTATTGATTCCAAATGGAAAAGGGACCTGGTAAAAGCGAACATTAATTGAGACAGCTGAATGAGGCCATTGACTGAGAGGCTGCTAATTAGGTAAAAGTGTTTGCAGGTTTGAAACCATGTACAATTGCTATGGGACAGTGGCAGAGAAGGAAGCCTGAGATGAATACAGAAAAGAACCAGACCATCTTGTTCTCTGTCATTACTAACCCTTCTGTTCTAACAGTTAAGTGACCTTGGACATGTCGTGACATTTTTGTCTCACTCTAATGTCTCTTAATGGGATTTTAACTAACCTCTAAAGGTGCCATAAAAGTGAGTTAATTTTTAACAGGCATTTTGTAAGAGACCCATTTAGTGCAAGTTTACAGATTTGTGAAACGTCAATGACACACGCTCTTCAACAAAAAATTGCCATTTAGGATCACAGTGGTCTCAGACATTAAATACAAATATTCCTACAAACCACCTACAGCTAAACTAATATTCCACTTCAGAACTGCAGCTCCAGCTAAATTGCCTATCTTCCCATGTCAGAGCATTTGCCTCAAAAGGAGGCTCCAGTCTCTGGTTTCAGAGCAGAAGATAAACAATTCCCTATACCCT
Organism: Acanthiza pusilla; assembly: GCA_036630365.1. Lineage (NCBI taxonomy): Eukaryota > Metazoa > Chordata > Aves > Passeriformes > Acanthizidae > Acanthiza > Acanthiza pusilla. The sequence goes on from JAXCHO010000017.1 coordinate 9,801,796, forward strand.
TGACTTAAAATTGAACAGCTCACTGTTTTTTACGAGCTGAGTATTAGACACTATGGTCCTATTAAGGGTTCCTTGCTCATTATGCTGACACTTTTGGAAGCACAAGTCTAATCTACCTTTGACCTTTAAATCCTGTAGGAAAGAAGAAACCTTGATACCTTGGTGTCAAGAATCTGAAAACCAGGATCTGTAGTTCACCAGCTCCTCTCAGGAGTATGTTTTTGTGTTTAGAAGCAATCTGCTTCTAAATCATGTAGACAATCATCAAATGTTTTGTCTAGCTAGCAAACATGGCTAATCAGCTGGAATCTGACACTTACGAGGAGGAGATTATATGGATAATATCTCAGATGAAAATGGGTAATGCTATAGTCACGTTTTCGTGCATTTCCAATTTTGTGCCAAGTACTTTGTGTTCCAGCATTAGACACATCTGTCAGTGAGAGGCATGCTTCTCCCTCTGTTCAGGATAGTAGTCTGTCCTTTCTGCCTCACCCAGAAAATGATAAAAGTGTGGCAGTATGCCCTATCTGGAGTTGGCAGTATTCATTGAGAGAGCATTTTGCTACTTCTTCCAAGAGTAGGAAAGTGGAGAGTGGGTAAATCAGAGTCTTGGATGTCATAGCTAAGGTCCAGGCTGCAGTTTCTCTATAAAAGGTGAAGCTGGTGGTCCCACAAATGTTATTTTCAGCCCCCATGTCTCTGATGTGGAGATTCACACTGTCTCTGCCTTGTGTGTGTGCTAGATGACTATCTGCTCTTGTCACCTTTTTCCTCCCCCCACCTCTGGGCCTGTCATCTCAACTCCCTGCTGTCCCTAAGACAGCAGAGTTGCCCCACTTGCAGGAAATAACCCTGAGCTGCTGGAGCAACAATACAGCAAATCATGAAAGAACTTGCAGGGAATTTTACCCCAAAGCTGATTTCAGACACACTCACACTCCCACCCCCACTGGAGGATGCTGAGGCTTGTTGTGTATGAGTGGCTGCCCGGCACACATGTGCATCCATCCACATCCTCATATCCTGCGATCCTGTCCTGGCCTCTCTGTGGTGACACACAGAGGACCTGTCACCTATCAACTGCTCCTCGTGTCTGCTCTCCTTCCTCAGCTGGCAGCCCCGTGCTGGTTTCAGATGTGCTTTTTTGCACGCTTCAGGGGATGACAGTGATTAATTTCTCCATCCCATTCCACCTCTGTGAGTCATCAGGATTTACTCACTCTACTTTGTCTCCCACTCTGGGTGACTTGAAAAGCTACACACATGTGTGATAGGAACCCGATGACCTGCTAATCCAGCTGTCATTTTCGTCACCCTTCTCCAGCTGTCTACTTGCTCTGGCATCTCTGCAACCAGACTTACCCATTTACTCTCTTAAGATGCTCATTTTAACATTTCTTGTACAATGCTCCACATTTTCCACCAGCCTTGGTGGGTCATTTCTAAATATTATATGGAATTTTTTCTGTTGTGATCTCTGTGCAACCAAATTTATTTGTTCAGCAGGATTCCGCCTTTTTGCTTATGTAGAGGGAAGGCGACAGAGCCCTGCCTCATATTGTGGAGAATGAAGTACACTCACAAAGGATAGAGCCCCAGTAAATTCTATGAGCTGGTGATGCTGAGCAAGTGGGAAATTAAGAATAAATTCAATGCACCAGGGTAGAGCAACACTCCACAGCCAGAACAAGGGAATACAGTGAAATGAGAGGTAATGAGTATGGGAAAGAAAAAAGCAGGTACAGTACAGAGCAGTTCTTTCTATTTCAGATTAGCCCCTGAAGAAGATGAAAGAAAGAAGTAAAGTGATACCAGGTGAAGAACAAAATGTGGCTGAAAGGAAGATCCTCTCAGGAATATCACGCTGGAGGGAAGCTGAATTTCTCACTAAGGGAAGTGCAAGTTTAAAATAGAAAAAGACTAGGAAACAATGTTTGTGGCAAACAGAATCACAAATCACTGCATGTCTTGCATGCATGACATTATCTCATACAACTGTTCTTCGTCAGAACACCATAATAACAGAGACGGAACCACCAGCCCGGTGCTCAGCACAATGGTGTTTTCAGAAAGAGGACTGCTGGAGGCATTTATGTAGGCAGCCACTCACTATTCCACCTATAGTAACAAACCTCTTATTTACATTCTTGTCTACCAGTAAATACCATAGGACTCCATGTGGGACCTAAGTGCACACCTGATATTTAAAACAAGTACTTCACTGAAGAGCTGTGGCCTTCAGAACAAGCCAAAGTCCTCTGCTGTAGTGTATAGAGTAATATCTAAGTTTTATCTGGGTCTAAGGGCTGCTGTAATATGTATAGAAATAGAATGCTTTCAGTGGGGCCAGTGTGATTGGCAAGGAAAGACAAAAAAAGGGGGAAAAGGATTTTAAAAAAAGGGAAAAAGGGGAAAAAGTAAAAAAAAGGAAAAGTGAAGCATGTCAATAAAATAAGAATGCAGCAGAAAGATAAGGAGCAGAGAATATAAAGAGAGCAAATAAGCAGTTCTGTCTCTTTATCCTCTGATCTTAACTCTGTATCCCACATCTATTACTGTATCTCTCAAGTATCTTTCTTGGTTTCCCCCTTATTGCTCTCCCCACTCCCCAGCCACCACTTGAGGCAAATAATTGCTTTCCATTCCCCTCACTTAGTAAGTTTTAGTTGACTTCAGGTTTTCCCAGCCTGTTCAGCTCTTGAACCCATCCAACAAAAATACAGGCATATTTATCCAGGGTAATAGAGACATTTCAGTACTAAATGCTTAATTTTAGGGTTCATTGTTGCTACCCGCCAAGCCTTATGCATTTCATACCTTAATAACTCAACCAGAAAATTACAACTAATTTTGAAGCACTGCTGGGGATGGATGGGAAAGAGGAGGAAAAGAACCCTGGAATTACAAAATTACTAGCACAGTCTAGTTAGAAAACAGATGATTTTCCACATCTTGCTTTGTAGAAAGAATACATGTGAATGCAGTGACTTTTCTTCTTTAGGTGTCCACTCAGGGTTGCTGAGCTTGTTCAACTTGCTGCTTCTTTTCTTGGAGTCCCCTTCTTTACCAGTTTGCCTAACTGCTGTTTCTAGGAATATTTGACAGCTTGAGCAACACAGACATCTCTGTGTCAGAAGAATGTTGTGTCAATCTGTTTTCTGCAACCCATTAACCACTTTTTTCCAGTCTAGGGCATGAATCCAAAAGATAACATTCTGACCCTAGTCACCTCCGTCCCCATATGTACCAAAGACACCTGGTGCCTGATGGGAAGGCAGTCACACAAATTGAATTTTTAAAAAAATCATCCACACGGAAGGAAAAAGAGGCTGTCCATTTTGTTATGTATGTAAGTGAAGACAAAAAGTGAAGCAAATATATGGCATTAAAGATATAAATTGTTTGTCACTTGAATTCTTAAAAAAACCCCTGTTCTGGGTTTTTTTTCCTAAGAAAATTATTCCCCTCTTCCAAGAAGAGAGTTTTTTGTACCTAGAAATCATAGACCATATCCTGCGTGTGTCCATTTCCCAGTGGTTCCATTTCAAGGCAGAATAATAAGAGAATATATTCCTAGAACAATGGGAAATTATCTCGCAGTACAAGACACTGTGCCACAATTTCTCTTTAGCTCCAGAATGTTTAACAAGGCCTGCAAATTAGGTTTTGTTGTACCAGGAATGCTTCCATTTTCTCTTACTTGCTGTGAATGAAATTGGTGTCACCCTCTTAAAGAGCAAATAATCTGATTGCCTGAGGAAAAACAACCTGGGAGTTAAGTAGTAGCTCTTCTGATTCAGCAGCTTCAGTTCATGGATTAGAACAGCATCCACAGTCTCTGTCTCTGCTGAGCAAATGAGGTAGGGCTAGATAATTCTCAGGCTGCTCCAGAGGCCAATGAAATAAAAGGAAAGCCTCCTTTCTCTTCCTATGAGCCTGGAATTCAGCCCTCAGGCACTGAGGCCAACCCAAGTCCAGCCCCACACACAGTCTCAGCTCCAGGTACTGCAAACCTGAGCTATTCCCCCATGCAAACATTGCAAAACAGTGTTTGTGCACAGCTTTCTGCTGGCCTCTGTCCCCCGCTGAATTGCAGCTCTCTGTTTACATCAGGATCAAAAGCTGAACTCAATACTCAATAAGGAAATACATTTCTTGTTTTCTCAAGTATCTGAATCTCTTAAGATTTTTGGACTGGGTTGAAAAGTGAGTAAGTAAAGTCAGTGAAATGATGGAAATATAACTGAAGTAAGTTTTTGGTCCAGAATCTTGGAATTGGGTGTAAAGACTTTGTATCTTAATATTTAAAAAAACTCAACAAAAAAAAGGAAAAATTAAGTTCAAAATGGATTGTGCCTTATTTCTTGGTTTGCCAATGGAAAAACAAACAAAAAACAGTTAGTCCATTCAAGTGCACGTTATGTACTCATTCTGAGTAGTGTGTGCATGCCAAGAACATTTTCTACTATACAATTCTCTTACTATGTATAACTGTATATTTCATTTTGCCTAGAAATAACCCCACAGCATCACACAGTAGAAAAACAATGGCCAAGAAAATTAACTACCCACAAATCAACATTGCTGCATGGGTTTGCAAGCCAGCATTTCAGATGATTGGGAAATCCAAGTCTATTTTTAATGTCGTATTTGTCCCCCAACCATTGCTTCATCAGCACGATAAACATTATAATTTGTGGCTTGAAAGGAAAAAAAACAACCTCAAAAAAACCAACAACAACAAAAACCTACCTACCTGGGCAAAACCATATTTATGTAACTCTATAAGCACCCAGAGCACAACATGTGTATCAATTAATTTAAACAAAACAGTAATAAACAAACAAATCAGTAGCTTTCAGTGTTTCTACTTATGCTATGCTGTGATATTATCTTCTGGTATTTAGTGCAACTAGAGGACACAGGAATCAAAGGTCTTTCGTTAGTTTGTAAACTCCCACTCATTGCTGCAAGCAATTTTCTTGTCTGCCCAATGTATTTATTTTTTCTATAACAAAACACACTGTGTGAGTTGTTGAGGAGGCAATCTGTACTGCGTTTCTCTACTAGTGTGTGCAGTGTTTACTTCAGGCTCTCCTAGCAAGAAAAACAGGCAATACTGAGAGAGAAACCTGAAACTCTGTGTTGATCCAAGGTTATATGCTTCATCAGCTTAAACAGCCACCAAAAATAAACCTGGTACCCAAAGCAGCCAGAGTGAGGAAACAGAGCTGGTGAAGGGATGGAGCACGGAATAGAAATGGCTGCACAGGAACATGGCCTGAGTGTCACCAGGGTGATGAAATCACAGCAAACAAGCACAGAGACTCTGGCGCATTTACCTGCTCGCTGTCACCACCATCAGCCTGTTGTCAAATATAATCCAGTTTTGTACAATATTTTGACTTTTCACACAGATGTTGGCATCCATTATCTATGAGACTTAGTTTGTTACTGGATCAGCTTATGCTGACCATGAGCACTTTTTATTTATATTCCTAATTTAGCTTTCTAGTAGTGAAGAATTTGGCTCCAGTGAGCTTTGACTTTTTTTTACTTTGAACAGTCAAGAAACTACTACAGAACTCACTCCACCAGAGTTCAACAAGGCCACCAACCCTGCACCTCTGCCACTTCATTTCTTCTATTTATCAAACACAGGGAAGAGCGAATGAAATGAATATTCCTCCTCCTTGCTTCAACTCTCCTAAAAGAAACTGAATCATCCTAAAATCACAAAAGAGGAGCATTTCTTCAGAGTCTAAATGGATATTTTTAAGCCAAAGTTAATGAACCAATGCAGAACAGTTTCCTGCTGTTACTCAACAACACTACAATATGTATTTTTTTGCTTGCACGAAAGAGATAAAACCTCTGGACAGAGAAACATGTTTCTCCACCTTACTGACAAACTTCTGTGAATGTCTTCCTCAAAGCAGGATTAGCAAACAGGGCTGTGCTTGGCTGTTTTGGGACACTCAGTGCATGTGTGTGTTTCTGCTGTGAGCTCTGCTAAATTTGTTAAAAGTTTTTATCCCCTTTCCTCTTAACAGGTCTCTCCTTTTTTTTTCTCTTTGCCTTACTTTCTCCTCATTCCCTTGACAGCAGCCTGTGACAATGGTCAAGAACGAAGAAAGAAACATTATCTTTTAACACAGAGCAAGAAACATTGCTAGTATGAGGAAAAGAGCACTTCCATAGAGGTGGTCTGTTTTTTGCTCACCTCCTCACAGAGGGAAGCCTTTCCCTCGTTCTCTTCTGACTCCCATTCATGACTGACTGACTGGCCAAAACTGTTTTAAAAATTAAAGAAACAGTGCTGGTATCTTCACAGAAGGTCAGTGGTATTTACAAATGTATCTCATTTTTACTCAGCTTCTGATGAGAAAACCCAGTTATTTCTGAAAGCTTCTAGCAGCAAACCTTCCCTGAAAAGAACTAAAGTTCTCCTGTGTCAAATTTACATTCTTCACTAAGTACAAAACCACATCTAAAATACTGCATTTCTTTTAAAGGGAAGGTGAAACTGAGCTGCACTAAGTTATTTCATGACATTGAGAAGTAAGAATAATATATAAAAAAGACCTGACCACGAATTTATAGCACTGTTCTCCCAGCACACATGTGACTCATAAAGAACTGGAGTTGCCAAGTCAAACACTCAGAAAGTCAGAAGTGACAATATACCTGACCTTACTTTGGTCTCCCTGTGAATATATAATACAATGATTACACAGTCAGGTTGGGTTTTGGGTTTTTTTTTGAGTGGGTCTTTGCCTCATTTTGTGAATTGAAAAGTGTTCACAAAACTACAATGCTCAGTTGGCAGTTTTGACTTATTTTTCAGTGTGTAATCATGTCCTTTATGTGCTTCACTTTATTCAAAAGCTATTCTCAAGGTAGCTCTATTAATTTCCTTAAGATTTTTTGTGTCATATTCAAAGCAGTAGTATCTTAGTGTTTCATATGTATTAATTATCTTCATAGTATAGTTTCCATTTTGCAGCTGAAATAATGGTAGAATTTTTTTTTTAGTTGTGACCCCTGGGAATTAAGTTTTCACAGTACTTACATGCCCACAGTAAAGGCCCTACTGCCTTCTGCACCAGTAAACATCAGAAATAAGACCAAAATTCCAATGTTTCCTACTTTCAGAGTCTAAATAACATTTAATTGCTAAAAGTATCCTGTGATGAGGATGCAAAATTGTACATTATTTTTATTAACTAGTTATTCTTTTTAAGCTTTCTCTATTAATACAAAATAAAGCTTAAAGAATCATATTTATTTAACACAATGTGAAATCTAGTTTTACTCCAGAAGAAAAATCTCTGCTAAGGCAAAAGCTGTTTTTTTGACACGAGTAAGCAGCAATTGCCATTCACAGTTTTGCCTAAACTTTTTGCTTAAACTATCCCAAGGAGATGCAACCAGTTAAATGAATGCAGCATTGTACACTCCCTTCAGCTTAAAGAGTTCTAAGTACTACACAAATATGAATTTGTTTGGGCTTCTTGTGAGGTACCATGGTCCTTATTTAAAAATGGATAAAGGTAGACTCTACAGAGGCACAATTGCAGTGGTATAAACCTGACTATCTTGGACTCCAAATACAGTTAACAAAACTCATAAGAAAATTCTTCCTGGGATGAAAAGAAAGGTGCCAAATGGTTCAAAGGTGCAGATAAGATTCAAAGACATTTGTCCAATGTCTGTAATGTTTAGGCAGCACTAGGTTCCTTGGGAAATTTCTACCTTGGAAGATTTCTACTTTGGTGAGAATAAATATCTCTTAAAGCTTCTTCATAGAGAAAATACAAGGTGGTGTGCCTGGAGGAGCTGGAGTCTACATGTAGCTCAGCCTGTTCCCGCAGGAAGATTCAGGGAGCTCCACTCAGTGTCTGTTCCTCACTGAAAGCATAAGCACAGTTGCTGGAAGCTTCTTACTATACATAGCGATGTGTGTGAACTCATACCAGAGTCTCAGATCCCAAATCTTCTGAATGGCTTAATGTCTGAGCACAGATCCAAATTGAGTACTAAAAATTCTCCTCTCTTTTTAATGGCTCAACAATTCTTTCTCTCCTCTTACTGCAAATATCTCTGAAATTCAGTTGTTTTTAAGTTTGGAGGGCTGAACTTGAATCGGTATTTTTTGGGGGTCTCTGAAAAAGTCTGCTACCTCTTCATAGCTGAAATTTCTTATGAGAATATGTGAGCTAATTCTCTTTTATTGACAGCAGAAACTAGTAGTACGTGAATACTAATCCTCACTCCCCAGGACTGCAAGAAAAGTCAAGCTTTCCCTGTGAAACAAAAAAACCCAAAAAAACAAAACAAACAAACAAACAAAAAAACCCCAAAAAAACCCCAAAAAACCAAACAAACAAAACCAAACCAAAACAAAACAAAACAAAACAAAACAAAACAAAACAGAAAGGCCATACATTTAGGTAAGAATAGCTTATGATGCATTTATTTAACCTGACCAAATGAAACAACATTTTCAAACCTGATAAATTCTCTTCCAGCTTCAGCACTAGGATTTAGGCTGTTGCCCCTATAGTGGTCATTGCTGGCACACTCGAAACATGTTGGTGACTGACCTACTAATTGCAGTGGTCCAGAACTTTTGTAACTACACTCTGGTAAAAGAACCTAAGCATTTTCTAAGCAAGAGAAAAAAGGATGGATATCTAGTCCTTACAGCATAATTCCAGAGTAGTGTAAAAGAGTTAACAGCAGGACCTGAAATTAATTTTCTTCCCATGACTTGACTAGGCCATGCCTTGGCCATGTGATATTATAAAGAGCCTTTTTGTGTCTGAAACCCCAACGCATTAGGAGCACATTTTCTGCTATTCTGAAATGTAAAACTCCCTGTTGACGTTGCAATACTGCAGCTGTCAAACCACTGGGTTCTTTCTTCACCAGAGCACAGTGTTCACTATCAAAGATTAAACAGAATCTGCTTCAATATCCATAAGAACCTGTAAGGAGCTAGGAAAAGATGACAAGCCAGTTTGTTAGGGAGCATGCTGAGTGTTGCACCAAACTCCAGCTTACAAAAACAGCGCTCAGTCCAAAGGGAGCTGCAGGCACAAAGGGACTGACTAGGTAGGTTAGATATTACCCCACCAGACAGCTTCCCAGATCCTTACTCATTTTTAGAACCAGACTGGGACCAAATGTTCTTAAGCTCTCGGAATTTCTGAAGAAGTGTTTTTTCGATTCCACTGTCCAGCTAGGATGGGAAACAGAAGTGCTGAAAGCTACAGGAAAAAAGCTGCTCCAGCCCAGTTTTACAGTCTCAGAAAATCTGGACAGCTTTTATAAACTTTGAATCAGTGACTGCAGCTCTTTCTGAACCAAACCTCTGAACTTTTGAAGTCTGGCCAGGGTTCAGATAATTTGTTGACTTTCTCTGCGAGACAGTTCAAACGAGGAACGTACATGTCTGTGCAGCTACACAACGTAAACACACGGAGACTGCTCCCTCCTCACCTGGAGAAGACAGTGATATTGTCACTGTGGTCATTTTCCTATTCCTCAGGGAGCAGCCAGCACCACATGACATTTGAGTTCAGCAGCTATGGCTGCATGTATCCGCCTCCCGTGTCACTCTCTGCCAAATGGGAGAGAGCGCAATCCACCGTACGGGGCCTTTGAGTCACGGCCCTACGATATCTACTGAAATAGAAAAGGTTGGTAAAGGCTTCCCTGCCAGCCTGCTTGCATCAACAGGTCCTCCAAGCCTGGAACAGCTCGTCCTGGACACCCTTTGTCCTGTCCAGCTGAGCACAGGGACAGGAACACTTGAGCTAGGCCAGGCCCAGAGCAGCCCTCCCAGTGAAGCATGACCAAAAACACACCACCGTCGGATCGCCACCACTTGATCCCTGACTGCAGGCTTGAGAAACACACTGTGACTTTGAAAACTGAAACAAACAAGCAGCCTAAAACTAAGATCCAAACTTGTACCAAATATTTGCACATTGATGTTTACAAAATGCTCTACCAAGAACTTGAATTTTTATTTATGCATGAACACATTGATGAAACAGAAATAGTAAAAACAGAGAACCTGAGTAGAAATAGTTATTTGCCAAAGTGACCAAAATGGGTAAAAGTCAGAGCTTATCTTTTTTTATTCTATTAAACCATGAAGAAATAGCTTGAATAACACTCAACAGTTGTTCACTTACATTTTCTACAATATTCCATTATTTTAATAAAGAGGTCATTGTGCATAGAGTATAATTACTAGCTCAGGACAAAATTAGCTATGTTGACTTAATTGATGCTATTTACTTTTGCAGCCCATTGGCAGCCAGCCATTTTCTGTGAATACCAGTTCTCCAATTAATCATGATTTGCCTTCAGCTTGCCAGACTTTTCTGTAATGGCAGCTGCTATCTGGGAACAGCTATCATGCATATAAGCAAAAGACCAACCTTTAAGTTTAAGAATTGATTGTTTTATCCCTCAAAGCATTGTCTTGAGGCATGATCTTCTGAAGCCTCTTTTACGACCATTGACTTGATAAGATTTTAGTGAAAGTCAGCAATATATCACACAAGAGCTGTTAAATAAACCCTTGATAATGGCTCAGGTAGTACCTATTAAAAAAATGACATGCATTTCTAACTAATCCATTTTACAACTGCTCAGCAGTGTCCTGGGAAAAGACCAGTAGATCGAGATGTAGGAGGTGGTTGGGAAGAAGTGTAAGAAAAGTGTTGCTTTTCTAAATCCAAAAATTTCTGAGGCACATGCTTGTTCCTCTCAGACACTGCTGCAGGAATGAATGCTGCTATAGTTTTCTACAGGAAATCCTCAAACCCTCTCATTCTGATGGCATGTTATAATGTTCCAAGAAGGCGGTTTTTGCAGAACTGAAAACCAGGAAAGAGTACATAGCATTTTGCCTTTGAAGAAATCAGCTGGATGTGGGCCGTCTTTTGACTCACCTTCAGCTTTCTATGTCTGATTTCTGTTCTTGTCGGCCTGGCTAAAGTCATATTTTAGTAGTGTTGTTGTTATTATTTCACGGTTTAATGGCTAACAGATGTGAACTGGTTCATCCCACTTCCTGTCACTGCATATACAAAAGTAAATGTCTTACTTTAGCCCACATACACAGAGCTGGAAGCACCACCTTCTGGAGGTCTGGTAAGGCAGAGAAAATGGGTTTACTAATATACAAATGCACACACATTTACATGTGTATACAGACAAACATATTTGTTTATTCATGGAGAAATGAAAGCTGAGCAATGAATTGGTCTTGCAGAGAAGTTAAAGAGTGAAAATGTATTTTGCAAATGCACGTACTGATTGAGAAGCGTTACTTAAGAGACCATATGTGTCCTGATCCTATGGGGAGTTATCCAACTCAGAGCTTGGGCCTGATGGAATGAGGGTGGAACAAAGATGAAGCCAAGACATTCTCCTTCCATTAGCTGGAATAACTGACTACGAGGGGGAAAAAAAGATGATGCAAAATGCATATCCTCTGTTAGTTTTGCTGCACAGAAACCTGGTGTGTGTCAGGCCACAGGAAAATTACTTACTATAACACAGTTAGATCTGGAATTCTCTCTGCAAAAGATGCCCAGTCAACTGGATTTTGCTAACCTTTGGTGCTTTAGACATACTCAATTCAATTACTACTGGAAAAGAAACTGGTGCTCAGACTAAAAAAACATTATGAATGAACACATCTGTGGCTCCCCACTAGCTTGTATATTCTTCTCAAACTTTTCTGTTAGAATTGCACACATTCCTGTGTTGGCTATATGTTGCCATATATGCATACTTCTCTGTAGATACATCCATATTCTAAGATCTATTATAATTGACAAAATTTCATTATCTGTTTGAAGTTACACACAATGTGTTTAATGCTGTTGCTATTCTAACACACCAATAAAACCAAATGAGAGAAAAACTATTAAAAAATCTGTTTTCTGAATATAACCAAACTGCTCCTTAGAGTGCTTACATCACCTCTCTGCTGGAAAGCCAGCTGAGATGGAAAGTATGATAAAATCTGTGCTGTGCGCACTATTCCCCGGTGTAGTCTGAACTCTGAATTAAGCCTTACAATGAAAATAGTGAAATACTGAGGGACAGTTTATAAGATACAGAGTGTGCAAAGTCACTGTACTTTTCCTGCTTACCTGCAAATGCTCACATTAATCATAGACTTTTCCCCATGTTTACTAAATTATAATTTTTATTGTTTCTCCCCAGGTAATGCAAACTTGTTGAGCATCTTTGGCAATGACGTGTCCCAACAAAACTGCTATGAGTTATCCGGTTTCCCACTTATCAGGACAAGAGCTGGCTCCAGAGAAACTAAGTGATTTTCTGATTAAATGAAGTTACCTTGGAAATGATCACTCGCGGAACCTACTATGTCTCATTTAAAGCTGATGAGGTGTTCGCCAAATCCAGCATATGGTACTGGGGTCAGAAGTAGGAGAAATCACAGAAGATATGAGGAGAAAGTGCTGAAGGATAGAGAAGGAAAATCCAGAAGGACACCTCTTGTCTCTCATAGGATCTCATGACATCTGACCCAGGAACACACTTGACTCTGCAGTTTTGGCAGGAACGCTGCTATTCCTCCTGCTACTCCTGAGCACCCGGGCCAGCATTTGGGATCCCTGGCTCTCAAGGCAGAGCTTCTGAGACCTCTGCAAGTGATCTTGAAGCCTGAGAGCCTGAGCTTTAACAAAAGCTCATCTCTACTCATCCCTACTACATCTGTGTGCCTGGAAAGCTGAACTGGAGGAGAGACAAGTCTCCAGGCAGTCAAATGTAATGATGAATGTGGCATAAAAATATGGACAGAGTGGAATTAAGAGGAACTCAGCTAGTACTCTGAGAAGCAGCACAATACATTTTACATCTGTCTTAAACATGTTAAAATTCACTCTTGAAAAAGTCTGTTCATCACTTGAGCCTACTTATTAAGCTCAGAATACCACAGATCTTGCCCTGCTCCAGGTACTGTACAATAGATTCTGCTGTTAGGTATTCTGTTACAAAGTCAGTGTGAAATGCATTTATGGAGGTGGTGAAACTCTCCTAGTCTTGCCAAAACATTTATATTACCAAAACACTAACTCAGAGAAATTAAAACATTTCACCTTAGAGAAAAGAGGTGTGTTACAGAAGTCCTGTAAAGGAAGTTAGAAAGCAAAGGACATTTAATTTCTATTTTCCTATTGGTAAGCCATTTTCACATTAAGGCAGCTGACCTGCTGTCACTCTCACTACCAAATTCCACACAAAAGATTTTCATCATCAAGATCTGTCAGTGCATAATTTAGTTCTGGATTGATACAGATATGGTCCTTCCCTTAAAACCTAAGCAACATTTTTATATATTCCTTGTGACACTCTCCAGGTAGGCTCCCATCAGCCTATGAGCCACGTTTTTCTGTACAATAATGCATTTTTCAATGCAACTGTTTTTTATATATATATATATATATATATATATATATATACACACACATACACATTTTGTGGCCAATTCTAAACATTTAAAACTAGATACATCCATTACATTGCAGAAGCCTAGTTCAGCATCCTTATCATGTCTTCTTCCATGACCTTGAGGCTGACAGGAATTTAGAGATCTGCCAGATGTTTGGTATCTCAGCTGGAGACACAGGGAGTTCTCCTCTCTGCTAAGGAGTGAAATAAGGAACAGTGGAATCTCAAGCATTTGCCATGTGTTTTTTTCTATATGACACAACACTACTTGAGATAAACAGATGCACTCCAGTAACATCTCTTGCCACATTAACTTTCAAAGACTGGTGTGAGAGAATATTCCATTCAGCAAAACTTTCCAAGCTAATGCCCACCTCTCAGCCTATGTTTCATTTGCATTCATTTTAATGAGACTTAAGAAAAGGCTTTTCTAGTTGAGGGTTGACACAGAGAAATGGTTAAGCACCTTTCTGAGACAGGACCAAAACTGAAATAAGCAAATAACCGTTAAAAAATCCCATGTAATGTGTAACACATTCCCATTCCACTCACGACTTGTTTAGACATACAGAAACATTGTCCAAATACTCATGCAGCACACTGGCTGCCTACTCTAACACAGGTCAAAATGTTCTGTTAAAAAAAAAAAAAAAAAAAATTTGGATACCCTGCAAGTTTCCAAGGCTTATGTTACTGTGGAGGAGGTACAACGCATGGGAATTTTTTGTTGTATTTTCTTTTAATGAGTGCTGTAAGCAATTGTTTCACAATACAGTCTGAAAGGCTAGAACAATTAAATGACTACAGATGTGTCAAATGATGCAGGAAAACCATGAGACACTTCCAAATGAGTAGGCGGAGGGTGTGAGGAGGCCATATCCTGTAATATACGAATCTCAGATTCTTTGGCATGCAGCTTATTTTTATGGAAATGTCCCGGTAAGCCTGGAACAATCTAATGGTTTTCAAAGCATTAAAAACCAACAACATAAAAGCCCTTTTGAGAACAATTTTTTTTATGCTGTGGTGTTTTTGAATTGGCTTAGGAACAGCATACTAAAAAATATGCAAGAGGTAAAAGGACCAAATTATAATTGCATTTTCAAGCTGTAGGTGAGAACCAATTTAATAAATATAATAGAGTTCATTAGTGCAAGAGGCATAGAGGAAACAGCGCTGGTCGCTTTCATCTGTTTTTGCTGACTCTCAGCTTGGATCTCAGCCATGGACACAGCTTGCAGCAATAAAGGGCAGCTTTAAGTTCTGCCATCTTCAAATGGGCCTCTGTGGAGGCTTGTCCTGCAACTCATTACACAGGAGCCAAATTTGTCACTTTGTCTTCTGAGTCCCCTGGTGAGTGAGGGCCACTTCTAGCCCTCTTCTCTCCCATCTATACCTGAAGGAAGGCAGGTCTTGTAATTGTGATTGTGTGGCTCACAAAATCATAATTTGGACTAAGTCACTCTTGATATCACTGGTGGGAGGAGAAAAAACAGAGCTCTCAGCAGCAAAAATGAGATAGGAGGCTCCTTTGCTCAGTGAAGCCCCACATGAGATTGTGCCAGCACTACCTGAGCACTGAGTCGAGCACTGTTGGGGGTGGCAATGACTCCATGTGTGAGCAAAAGAGGGAAACAGGTGGGCAGGCAGGGAGGTGACAAAACTCCCTGCAGGAAACACCAGATTTGAAATCATGGAGTCTTTCGAGGGACATGTCTCACTGTGAGATGCTGTTCCTTTGCCTTGTGCATAGCAAAGATAAATCAAGGTTACAAAATTCCCAAACATGGCCTATTCTTCTCTACAGCTGTGCGGATTTTTCACAAAAGAAATAATTTAGTAGTCTTGGTTAAAAAACAAAGAAACCACCAAAAATGCAAACAACAAACATAAAAAACTAATCCCCAAAACCCACAAACTCCAATCACCGGAAACAAACCAAGATTACTTCAAAATTAGCTCTTATGTACTATTGAAGGTTTATGGAAAACTGTCAGGGAAAATCAAATATGTGAAAAGGTGATCTCAGGTGAATGTGTTTCCCAGCAGCCCGGAGTCAGAAGGTCCCTGGATCCACAAGGCCGCAGAGTGTTAGGATACACCACTGTGGAGGGAGAAGTTATGTGCTTGAGCTTCTGAGATTTTCTGCTTTAGGGCTGGTCCTTAAAAGAGGATGAATCTTGCCAAAGATACTTGGAGATCACTGGTGGTGCCTGCCTCCACTACTTCAAATATTTTCAATACATTCCCTTCCTCACATTTTTCAAGAATGCAATTAGATGTCCTAAACATTAAAGTCTGTGTTATTCTAAAAGCTTTGATATAAAACTCTCTAAGAAAATAGGCATATACATAAACAGAAGAAACCTTCAAGTCAAGTGACATACAACAAATTCGTATGATTAGTTTAAAGCTCTGTAAAAGAAACAAGCTGTTTAGAAAATTGTTCTATTAAATGATGCTGTATACAATTGTCAGCAGAAACCAATTACTGGAGTATCATATGATTATACAATGGGAAAAAGTCTTCAGGTCATAGTGGAAAACCCATCTATTTAGCCTTGTAGACATTAAAGTTTTGTCACTATTCATTGAGATCAAGTAATAAGGGGAATTTCTTACACTCTTTCTTTGGGCTTGTAAAGAAGTCTCTGGAAAACTTCTTATGCTATCCAGCTGAATAAAGAAAGAAGGGGTCCCTTCTCTCCCCTGTCCAGCAGCAATGCCCTATTGGAAAAACTGAACCTGATAAGAAAGTTGCAGCAAATTCTGTAACAATTTCACTGAAACAGTCATTCTCCTCATGAAGTAAAGTGAAAGACCACACAAAAAAGGCAGGATAAAGTATTGCACTACAACAGTTAGAAGAATTGCATAGCCAATATCAAGAACAGCCCAGTTACCAGACCATCGCTCTATAAATATTTCAAGCGCATGCAGTAGAAATCAAAATGTTCAAATTTTACACCTTCATTCCCAATATGTAGACAGCAGCTACTGATGACAAGGTTCCTGGTAGAATGGCCTATTACACAATCCGTTTTCTGACTTACTTATGAACATGTGATGTAAATGAGACATAACATCTGACTTCAGCTTTTCTCCACCTTTTGAGAACTGGGCTTTATATGGATCTATTTTCCAGTTCAGAGAAACTAATGCAGCAGACAGTCCTCAAAAAGAAATTAGATATTGAATGTTTTATAATGCAAATGGTAAGATGGTACTTGCTTCGAGCGCAACATTTTTAATACTCTAAAATATAAAACTAACTCTATAATTTTTTTTCCATATTATTATCAACCTGTCTTTGGTGGAGCATGATGAATTAGTTGAGAGTATTTTTCTTTAAAACTTTAGTAGATTATTCCTTTCTGATTTGCTCAATCATAAATGTAACTGAGGAAATTATAATATAAGCAGATGTATTTTTATTATGCGAAATATCAAACATAAATACAAGCAGAATCACCTTTAGGCTTGTGATATTTTAAAGGAAATTCATTTTCATTATTGAAAACCACATAATTTATATATTAGTTACATTGCCATCTTAAACAGAGCCACACTCCTTTCATCTAGCCTCACTCAAGTAAATGGAAATGTTTTCCTCAGCTGTGAAGGGCTGGGAAAAGCTTGAGAAGAGTAAAATCCGTAAGAAAAAGGTTTCCAGGTACAACCCTCTGCTAATAGCTGCTTTCAGGTGACATCTCCATGGCTTGCCAGTACACACAACAACCTACAGATTGCTGTTACAAGTTGTAATGCATTTCATCCAAAATAGCCCAAAAGCACTTCACAGGTTTAGAGCTAGTCTTGAAGTAATTTATCCATATAATCGTCCCATGGACTTCTCCTGTCCTCACAGCACTGAAATGAAAAATATATAAGCTATGTCCATGTCACTGGCTCACAGCAGAAACCTTGCCTTCTCTGAAAAACATTTCAGAGAAGAAACCCTGTTAGAGCAGCATCGCATCTAATTATCTGTATTATATTTTCAATATTTCAATAGAATACCTCTAATTTTTTGCACATTCCCCATGGAAAAGAGACTCAGAGAAAGAAAAAATGTTTCTCAAGCCTATCAAGCAGGCCAATAACCTGCTCAATCTGATGGGAAAAGCAAAGATGAGGCTGAGAACCAGGATCTCACTTTTGGCTGAGCCTTCAGGCCAGGCTGAGTCTGGTTCTGCCTGCGTGGGGAGGATGCTCTCCCTGCAGGGGAGGACTCTGTGCTGCACAGAGGGGCATAAAGTGCTTTCAACTCTATAAATTAATTCAACACAAAGATTTTGCGTGGATTTGTTCCCTTTCAGTTAGAGCAAAGGTACTCTAACAGTAAAGTTTATATCACCAGCAGCTGCTACACTATCAATTCTGTGAGTGATAAGGCAAATTCTCAGTACCTCTTCCCTTCTGTTCATTCCCTATCAGGCTTCTGCCTCCTGTGCTGCTGCCCCCCGACAGCAGCTGCTGCTGCAGCTAATTCCTGCTGCTCACCTCAGCTATCAGCTAAAAAGAGGCTTTGCCAGCTTTACTCTTTAGTGAACCCCTCAAACTGCTATCAACTGGGTGTCATATGGCTGAAATAAAAATTAGAGACTGTAGTTACTGACTGAATAATATTTACACCTAGAAATGAGACACTGTGAACATTTCATCCCTCAGAAAGCAAATTTTCACGGCTTTTTCCTACACAGTTATCAAAACTTATATTTTATAATCAAAAATTGGGAGGAAAATATTGAGTGAACAACAAGGAAAAATACAGTGCTTTCTCCATGAGACACCATGCATCTCATGAATGAAACTGAGTGATGTTTCTTGTATTCATTGAATCTACACATGGAGTTCCTCTGTTGGTTCAGAAAATAACTGGCTCCAAGCTAAATTAAACAGAAATTACCACATTGAGGCAGGTCATAAAACAGTGAGCATTTTAATGAGAGACTTGGAAAGAAGGGTCAACATACTTTTAAAAAATTTGTCATAAAATTTCCCTAGTTTTTGAATTTGTCATAAAAGTTCTCTTTTCCAGAAAAATACAGAGACTTTCTGGAGAGAAGAACCATTATCTATTCAATAAATTAATAAAGAAAAACTAAACTTCCTTTAAAAAATTTAACATTTTACTGAAACAAAAAAGTCACAAAGGACAGTCCTTTTTGTTTTCTGAAAATCTCTTGAAATAAAAATTGCAATCTGTTTCCCTGTGAGGAGTTTAACACACTTGGATTAAGTCCATATAACAGATGTAGGATAGCGAATGTTTTTGAATGCATAACACAGACCTCATAGGATAGACATTTTGGGTTGAAGGAAAAATGCCTAGACTTTACCCTGGAAAACAAAACTCAGTACATGTCCATGTCTTTGCCAGATTTGCTCAGTCTGGCAAGTCGAGGGCAACAGTCTTGTATGGTATATAAAAATAAACAAATATCCAATTAAATATATATATTTGTTAGTTTCCTCTCTCACTTCAGCAGCTTGACATTGGTACAAATTTTTGAATCTTATTCCTTAACCACAAGGGCTTTATGGATCTGAACTCAAAAATGTATTTTCCTGGCTACGCTGTACAAATATTTTAAGTATTTGACCAGAAGCTGAAGATTGGCCATTTTCATGAAAGAGATAAAGAAATTTTAATAACAAAATTGGAAGAATTGGAATCCTTGGGTAGTCACTGTATCCGTGTTATAATTCACATACAGGAGAAAGGTTATATGTCCAGATCCTGAATGTATTTAACAAATCAGAATACATTTGAGGAAGAAAAGAACTTGGTGCCTTTCTTGGGGGGGTTATTTTACTCAATATTTTATATTGGGTTATTCTGTATCATTAAAGAGCCACTAATCAGAGTCTGATAAAGTTCTATGTTTCAGGAAATGGTTGCTCACTCATGTTTGAAAGTCTGATGCCCAGACATATAACCCTTATGCCAGTAAATGAGGATCTCAATGTAAAATTTTACCCCCTTGGCCAGGAATAAGTAATGTATAGAAGTGAAAAACTCACAATACTTATTAACTGAGATTCATAGAATTCTTTTTCCCAAAAAACAGGTTTTACAAAGTCCAAGATTTCCTAAGTTTAATATTCTGCCATGAAAAGAGAGGAAAAATAAATATAAAAGCTCACATCTTGAACAATAATGCCAGTTTAAGAAAATTCATGAATACTGGACACAATAACAATTTAGCTTTCCCCTTCATTTTTACTTTGATGTTGGAATTAGAAAATTTCGTGTGAAGAGTTGTAATTGCAATCAATATACAAATTTGAAAAAAAAAAGCCCACTAAAAACCAAGACCATGTTTTAAAATGTTCTTCCAAACAGCTGGACCATTGTGTGCCTTAAATCCATGTACCTGGTACACATTTGGGCTCAATTAGGGCTACACAACTTAGTCTTGCAGAATAGCTATTTTTAAAGAAAGTGCTACATAAGCAAGCTCCAGCTAAATTTTCTGAAATTTGGAATGAGTTTTGTCTCTTTATCCTATTTATGTACTTCTGCAGCCAGAAACATCAAAATACTTGGGCTAGTCCTGTGGTAGTTCCTCAGGCACAAGTCTTGTTGACTTGGGCTTTTGCTGGAGTAGGGAACTCAGGGCCATTCCCATGCTGCAGTGTTTGGTGTTTTCTCAAAGGTACTGAACACAGCTGTTAAAATTCTTTCTTTTTCTTTCCACAAACATGCAAATGTTTCCCATAGCTGAAAAAATAAAGTTTTCTAATATGCTATTAATTGCTTATTAAGATTATATCTGAATGAAATGGTTAAGACCAACTTAGTACTGAAGAAGATACAAAGCAGTTCAAGGTAATAGAGAAAAGATTGCTGTCATAACACTGCCTGAGGAAGAAGTCTGAGGCTGAACAGAGTTTATTTTAGAACAAAACCCAGAAATTAAATCCTCCAGAGATCAGCAGTGGCATTTGGAGTCTTCCATGTTAAGGTCACCAGTTCAAACATGGTGTAGGTAGGTCACTTACCAAGTGGTCATTACCAGCTCATGGTTGGTGAATGAGCTGGTGATCTCATGGACGGGAATCCACACCACTAAAACCTCTTCCACAATTGGCATCTTTACTGAATAGTTCACTAAAGAAACCAAGGACTGGGCTGAGTGCAGAGACAGAACAATATTTTCACCATAAGAGGTGACGCCTCAAAAAACAGGTTAGTAGGATTTATGGTAAACTTGTCTAAGCTGAAAGTTACTGTTCACATTCATAACCAATAATCAAGACAGAAAACATGTGTGTCAGATTCCTTCTGACCTGTGTTAGTGTTGTGATGCCCAAATAAATTCCCAAATAAATTCTAGATAAACAAGTTATTTCTGTCTCTTTCATCAGGGTAGTGATTTCTGTATTGCTTCAAGAGAAGAAGACCACGTAATTATGCCCATATGGAACCCATTTCTTCCCCTCTCCAAATGATAATTTTAGATGTTGATTTCATTGCCAGGAAGAATATTCAGTTTGCAACTAGATGAAGAACAGTTTTCTAATAATACTTGACTTTTCATATTTTCAAATACAAAGGGATGCTCCTTTTAGTACCTTTCAGAATGTGTGCAAACCAAGTGAAACAAAAATATCAGGACTTCACATTGTTACGATTCTGAGGCTAAGAAACACATTGCAGAATCCACTCCTCCTCCACAGCTCTCTGTTTTAGAGCACCAGCTTGGCTTGGTACTTTATCATAAATTTGTGAAGATACAGACATGAAAATCAACATTCCTAACTGACTCTTCAGACTCTGGAAAGCTAGCGATGAGTAGGATGTATAGCTCTGCTCGTCTCATACAAACTGGAGATCCCATTATTGTATAGGTCAAGAAATAAAGCATTTTCCCCAGATTTTATAGAAAAAGAAATCTTACAGAAGTTATAGCCTCAGTATTTGTTAGTCACATGAACAGTTAGGGCCTTGTTATTAAAAAAAATATTTAGCTAACAAAATATTCTGTGGTCATAAGGATTCATAATAAAGCCCAGTAGACTCAGTATAGAGACCATCAAAGAAGTATTTTGTTTGCCTGGAAAACTGTTACTGAACATTGTGCTGATGTTTTGATGTGTATTACAGTGTCATGGTCCCATTCCTGAGCAGCTGAATTCAGTTCAGAATCTACTGTTTTTTCTGTTAAAAGATGAGTTTTATTGTAGACCATGTTCCTTCACTGGAACCAGTCAGACAAGAAGTAACAGCTTTAGTCCAGTTTGAACATATGAACAAATGAAAGATAAAACTGCAATTTAGAATTGGATTGCAAAAGAAATAAAACCAGCAGGAAGAAAGCTGTTAAGTTTTTTAGACTGACTGGGATCATTTATGTGCCTGTCAGTAGTGATTCTGGAGCAATGAGAGCTCTGAACTTGGCCACAGAGAAGACATCATAAGTGCTGCACTGGGATTTTGATGTCTGTGAAAAAAATAATACCAGAGTTGTACATCCAAGAACATTTTCATTTATGCATTACAGTTGTGTTTGTCTATTTGCATGATAGAAAATAGGAAATAAGGAGTTCTCATTATCTTACATAGTTGACAATAATGAAGATATTACTGCACTTCACTGTGCAGTACAAACAGTCACTGTCAATGACACTGGTAATGAGAAGTATCAAGGCTGAAAGATGAGACACTTGTTTAAAGTTCCCAAGAAATTCAGTCCAAGTCTGGGACTTAGGAAAACCTCACTGACATTTTGGTGAAGAAAGCATTCCCAGCAGCCGGGGGCTTTTGGCACATTAGTTGCAAATCTTAAAGATCAACTGAGATTTACTGAAACTCAAAATGGTACATATGTCCTTTAAGAGTTGGCAATTTTGGCTATTATGACATTTCTATTAAGTTCTATTTGAGTGGAAAGACAGTCTCCTTGTTTCTAAGGCCCTTGATTGGCTTTCGGAAAAAATAAGTTAACACTCAAGTCCATTTGGTGTGATCTGGGGCCAGTAATTCAAACTTGTTTCTCCTCAACTTTACGTGTGATTTAGGAACAATAAAAAGACTCTTGTTCATACATGGGTTTTTCTCACTGTATGTGACTGCTTGCATCACAGCTATTCTAGCAAAGGCTTTCTCATAGAGCTTCTATTTCATAATTGTGTTCTTAGTTGTCATCTTTTCAGCTCATTTTCTCTTTCTACTAATTTCTACACTGCCAAGTACACAGCGTCTTGGGTTCTGTGCAGAAGTACCACATGTGGCTAGTTTTAAGTGTTTTCTTCCTGTAGTGTTGAAATGACTACAAAAACTGCTTTTTCCTTTCTTCTCTCTGCCATCAGTAGACTGCCACGGATGCCTCCTCAAAGCCAAAATGGATGCCAGATTAAGACTCAGGTCTAATCCACAAAATAAACAAAATAAAGCTGCTTATAGACATTTACCTGAAGTGAGCCATTCATAGAATGATGAGAATCTCTTTCAGTGCTTAAAGTGTCTATTATTTTTCACATGTATTTGAACCAGAAGCAATAGGTCACGCCCAAGAGTGGGTCTAAGCACATGGCAGAGTGTAAGGGCAGTTTCACAACAGGGAATTCAAATGTTATCTCCTCTCTACACTGGCAGTGACTACTGTAGCAAGAGTCTTCCTTGAGTGTATTCTGATGCAGAGCAGCTATTTTAATAAGTATACAGAACACATTGTTAGAAACTATAAAATCAAGTAAAAAATTTGAAAGCCCCTTTTAGAAGACTCTCAGTAAAATAGGAAACTTTATCAACAGATTGGACAAAGCATCATGGACCCAACTTCCCTTTCAAGGGAAGGAAAATGTGTCCATTTCCCAGCTCTACTACAGATTCCCATCATCAGAAGTATCACAGTTCATAACTTGTCCTAAAAGATTTTATATGAGTCTGGCTATAGATGAATTCTCTGCTTGCACAGATGTCTCACTTCCTGTCCTCTCTCCTTCCCCTGTCATTTGCCAGCAGAGAGCACATTTATACCTTTTCCAGTGGAACTCTGGGACTGTAGGATGGTACAGGCTGCAAACCTGGCACACTGCCTGGCCTACACTCTCTGCTGTAGAGCCCTGTAAAGGATCCAAGCAAGAAAAAGCCAAAATAAACCAAGAAAACAAAATATTTTCGTTCTAATGTCTCATGGAAGCAGTGGGCTTAACAAAACTTTACATGGCACTTACTCCAGAATTCTTATTGAGAATCCCTAATTTTTTCTCAGGATAAAAAATTAGTTTCTAAACCTGGTCAAAATAATCCTAGTTTGCAAGAGAGAGACAACCAACACACCTTGGATGATTATTAGCAATTCGTTTCTTCCTAATCTGGAAAGTTCGTCTCTCGGCTGAGGCAGGGCTCTCTACCAGCATGACAGAGGCTAAAGACCAGCCTGTAACTTCCTGTTCACCTTGGCCCACTGGCTTGTTTACTCAACATTTTCACGTATCAGTTACTTAAAGAAAGGAAACGTGCTCTAGTGTTCTTTTCTAGGAAAGCATTCTGAAACCAGGACACATTCCTAGATGGCTCCAAGTCTGGGTATCAAATGCTAGTAAAGGCATGCAAAACTGACACTGAGTGAAGACATTACAGGTGATAATGATCCTAAACAAATGCAGTTTACCGGGCAGGCAGGCAGACAGGATCTAAATGCCCCCAGTATACAGCAAATGACAAGTTATTATTTCTGTAATACAAAGTCTGGCATGAAGTACAGTCAGCTCACATGACTGTTGCTATTTATTAATAAAATCCAGATGTGTTCCTCCGGACCTGAGTTTTGCACAAAAGCAGATTGTGTTGGAAATAGGTCATCTCCATCAGACCGTCCACGGTGCTATGACTTCTTTTTGTTTGGGATACATATTTCCTGAGCCTTCAAAAATATTTCTCACTTTAGCAAAAACAGCGTGCTAAGTATTCACATTTATTCAGTGGATATTCGTATCACATTGGCAAGCAATCACTGTCATCAGTCTTTGACTTGCACAAGCCAACAGCCCTGTGTGGTGTGGAGACTTTTTGGAAGTTTCTTACTCTGTTCAGGCTGTTATCATGACAGAATCTTGATCTGAGACGTTTGGAGTCTCCAAGGGTCTGTTAGGTAAGGCTCAGTTGGGCGTCAGCAGTGTTAGTGGTCTCCCATCGTTTTTGGCAGGGCCGCCTAATCACAGGACTGAGCTTTCCCATTGGAAGTCCTTTGGCTGTGAGATATCCATCAGATGTTTTCACAGCTCCCACATTAGCCATAAGCACTAGAGGAATAGTTTGACACAGTCAGGAAGATGCACTGAAGCTACACAGAGCTGTGACACTCACTAATGCTCTAGTGCTGCTTTTTTTCCAGACATACACTGAACAGATGGCCCATTCTGTTCAGGAATGGATAAGAAACTTTTAATTAGCTTATGATGACCATCAATATTTGCAAAACACATCCATGCAGCTCCATGCAGTATCACTTACAAATCACTCCCCAGAATACCACAGCCCATCCAGCTTCACCTCTGAAATACTTATTCCCCAGCTGGTTTTTGTAGTGACTCACTCAAAAAGGGTTAGTATTACAGCTCATCATGGATAAAGGGAGGCTTGGGCGAATCCCAAAGGCTGGTTCCCTCTCTCTTTCGGAATAATTAGGACACGGGCCAGTCCTTCCCATGCACACCAGCTGTGCGCTCCTTAGCCATTGCTAAGCAGACAGATGCAGAATCTGGAACTGCTAGCTGCTGTCAGTCAGCTGGCTGCTATTACATCAGGCACAGGATAATCTCCAGGACATTTTACAAGGCAAGGAGCTCTCAAGAGAACTTCTTGACTCTGCCACATGTGAATAAGTCAAGCAGAGAGAAGCCAAAATAAAATAAGACAGAACAAGTTCAGTTTTCTTCCAAATTGCAAGCCACTGAAGCGTGCATAACAAAGGTTTGTAAAACCTCTCAGTTTGAGCCCTTGTACAGAGCTCCTCAGCAGAAAGCAATGTCCCTGAGCCTACTCAGGGGGCTCCTATTACCGCAAACTGCAGGTCACCACTTGGGGAAACCAACGCCACTGCAGTGACCATCCTCCTTTCGCTAAGCTTCCTCACCCCATCCAATCAATTCATATCCAGAGCAGCTGCAGGCTCTCCAGAGTTATGCCAGAAAATTTGTGTTGCTGCAAAGATCCGACTCTCACAAAAGACACCTTTGAAAGACTGCACAAGTAAAAGGCTCACAGCATGAGCAGGGTGAGTAGCTGAAGGCACAGGTGTTTACACAGGTCCTGCTCTCTGTGCAGAAACACACATTGCCTCTGACTGTGCCCTCCGTGGGGATCCCTCACCTGGCCCAGCTATGCTGTAAAAAAATAAATACATAAAGAAAGAGGTCAGTTCCTCTCTAGGAACTACGGTCAGGTGAATCAAGATGATGTTTCTGTTTTGGATCTTGTCATCATCCTGTCAGTGTTACAATGGACAAACTTCTCAAAACCCTTCATTTACCATTGTGTGCCTATGATGGTGATTTACAAACTGTCCATTTCGTCGAATGCAAGACAGATTTTCTAAAGAGCTCAGCACGCACTTTTAAAAATCTATCTCTGTATTTTGGGACTTTCCTTTGATATCCCAGTCCAAAGGAGGTTTCTGTGTGTGAAGTTCTAAGTACTGCTGGTTCTACAGCATCTTTTATATTCCCAAGATGAAGATCTCTATATTTCAGAAATGACCTAACATACTAAATATCAGCAAAATAAATTACTCCGTTCAATTCACTTTGAGAGTTAAGAGGCAGACTTTAAGATTCAGTGCATGTACATAACCCCTCATAGCTAAAATAATCTGTCAAAATGTCATTTATAAGGCAGTTAATCTTCTAGGGAATATTAAGTTTAAGACATATTTAAGAAAAAAATTTTTAGACAGGCTGGACGGTACAGTTTGCATGACTTTTTAAAAACTTCATCAGGACACAATAACTCTTAGGAAAAAAGATCTATGTAGAGAGAAATATTTCTTTTACTACAAAAATACCATCATCCCAAAGAAAAAAAAAAAAAAATCATGAGGTGACAGAACTGTAAACAGGCCATAGATATTGGCTTTTCCCCCCCTTTTTTGCCCCAGCTGGAAAGAGTGACTTCTTAGATTCAAGAATATGTTGTGGACCTGCATACATAGCCACATGTCATTTCAAACTGGAACACTGGAGACAGCAAGAAATGGGAACTTGAACAATCACAACAGTGGCTGTGGTGATTCAGTTCCCTTTTAATTAGAGAAGGTTGGAAAAATTCTTACTAAAGAGTGTTTCACTGGAATTCAATGATTTGGCCAATTTAGAACTTTTCACAGACATGGATTAATTTCAAAGACACTGTGACAGACCCTAAGCAGCCTCCAATTTGAGCCTCACTGCCAAACAGGTTTTAAAACTTGGGTTCCTGCTTGTCCAGGTTGTTGACAGCCCGGTTAGCAAGCTGCTGGGAACCTGGATTTGCAGGGCCTGGAGATCCCCAGCTGTCCTTCACCAAACCAGTGCAAGAGCTCTGCACCGATTAATAGAATATTCCAAGTGTTTTCCTTCTATTTCTTCAAATGGAACAAACACAAATGTCAAATTAAGCAAAAAACTCAGAGAAAAAGAATTGCTGCTTTTATCTCTCTGACTGATTCCAATATTAAAGAACATAATTAAAATATTAAAAATCCACTTGGTAGGATTAGATATGGGGGCTATTGTCATTAATAAATATAAACCAGATAACATGTAAAAAAAAATGTCTTCAGCAGAGGCTACATTTTGTTGGGGTATTTTTACATCATTCATTTGTAAATATGATAATAGGATTCGGATTCCTTTGTCAAAATACAAAATGAAATCAATAATACTACACCACAGGGGAAAAGGAAATCATTGCCACACCATCCTTCATGGTGTTTGGACATTAAAGGCAAAACCAAAGTCCTGTTAATTAACGTTAATATTTATGCAGTACCCACAGGTCCAAACTGACATGATCATCTCCTTCCATTAAGCCTCATAATTTTCTATTCCAGAGAGCACTAAATTGGCTTATATGAAAACAAAGAATGGAAAAAGAAACAGAACTACAGGCTGAGATCATAGAAATACTGGAGTGAATTGTTGCCCAGTTTTCAATTTGAATTTATGAATATGAAAAAAAATAAATCACTGACTGCAGAAGTTCCTCTTTTGTCTGTAACTCTTTTGGAACACTCCAGGCATAGAACTTTTTCCTGTGTTTCTATTTGCACAGAGCTCTTGCATTTTTTAAATTTTGAAAAGTTAAGGGATAGCAGAGAATTTTCACCTGTGCAAATAATCTGAGTAAATTCTTTTAAATTTTGTTTTCCATTTGCCACTGAAGAAAAGTTACAAAGAAGAAAATAGAAAAACCATCAACAAATCACGAGCTTTTAGATTTTTGTTTTTGAGGAATAATAAATACATTTTTTCAGATTGATTTAGCATCCTATGCTCTCTGCCTACCCTCCATGCCTGTAAAATGGCATGTTACCAACTTATTAGCACTGTCCTTCTTACAAGAGTTAAAGATGTAAAGAAAATTGAGCTACTGCCATTATCTATAAAGTGTTGCCCATCAAACACATCCAGTGAAACAGTGCCTCAGATATTCCTTGTGCTCTGCCTATTTACCCTTTTTATCTTTTTTTTCTCCCACTGAAACTGCTCCCAGTGAGAATAAAAGTGGTTCCCAGCCAACTTCGATGCTTCCAGAAGGCAACAGCAGCAGTGCTGTTAGTTGTTCAGATACTGGAGCCACTGGGAAAGCTTTGCAAATAAACCCTTCAAAGTACACAGGTCCCACCCCATCACTGTCAGACCCAGTCAGCTGAGCTTGGGGCACAACATCTGGGCTTTCCCCACACCTCTTCCACTCTCCAGAAGGGCAGTCTTCTCCAGTGCTTGCTTGCATTGTGTACTGGCTATTCTCATTTCATACAAGACCTCAAACAAGGCTTCAGACATGATCCTGGAAGGGCATTTAGCCATAGTGGCCCTGGATTGAGTCTAGATCCTAAATAGGCATTATAGGTCTCTCAGGGTAATGTTGCTCAAAGTGGTTTATACAGCAGACTTAATGGAAATTACATGAGTTAATCCATCAGATTAATCATATGCTTCACTGGTAGAGTCCCCCTGAAAGTATCTCAATGCAAATCCTGGACATTTCATCCTGCCTATGTCCTATCACGTTCTACAAATCCGGTGTGACCACTTGTGCTTCAGTGAGAAACCTTGATTTCTAAATTTAAAGCAACATTTCAGGAGCTGCCAAATGCTCATACTGTCATAGTTAAGCTTTTATCCCCAGAATTGCTTGTCAGAAGCTTCTATTTATAACTCATAACTAATAACAATGGATGCAGATTCAAGAGCTCCAGGTTTAGTCACATGCCTGTCTCAGACACCCTGCCATGAAGTTTCATTATTCCTGTATGCTACAGAATAGCTTCTAAGTAATGTTTTCCCCTTGTCACAGAATCTGACAAGAAAAGTAAAAATGCTATCAACTAAATTCTTGACAGAAAGAAATTAATTACTCAGCATTTTGAGCCAAGGATGATTTTTTTTTTTTCTTCAGTGCTCCTGTGTTTTTCAGTGAGAAGTTTTTCATCTTCTCTTGCAAGTTAGCATAAATAATTAGAAAACTACAGTTCCCAGGAAGGAATATCATTCAGTCAACTCTCTTCTAATTCCAGTATTCTTAATTTCTATGAGTGGGAGGAAGAAGTTTGCTAAAACTGCTGGTTTTGCTCCTCTGAATCATCGTACACACACACAGGCTACATTCTTGCCTTTATCTCAAATAGATAGAGGTCTTTTGGATGAGTCACAATAAAGAGAGGGAATTACATAAAAAGTATTTGTCCTTCAACATATTCAAAATAATAAGAAATGCTGTTTTCTTTGACAACACGGAATTGTGCTTTGGGGCGTGGAAAGGAAACGTGGCTACTCAAAAGCAACACACTTATACTACAGGCAACTACATAATGTATTTCCTTTCCCCTTATTTCAGTATCATATGCAAAAATAAATTAGATTTCATGGCAAACATGCTGAACTGGAAGTAGTCCTAGTGCTCTGAGGATATCTACAAGACCTCCATGAAATGATCCCCTACATTGCTATCATATATGCCAAGTTATACACATTGCAAGCCTGGCAGATTTTCCTTATGGAGACAAAGCAGAACAGTATGGGAGAAAGAAACATGATTTGTAGATGGGGAATTGTATATAGTTGACTTGACAATCCTTGGTGTTAAGATTCACTTGTATCTAATGAATCTGGTTTTGCCACCAGCATTTCCACGTGTCATTTTAATGCACATAAATAGCCCAAGAGGGTCCATTGTAATTATTCAGGTGCATATGGTTGCCCAAACTGGACTCTGTACAGGTAATAACTGTAATTTATAGTTTTAATTTCAATTTGATTTAGTAGCCAAGATACAATATTTCAGTGTGATGGGATTGTTCTATGTCACTCTTGTTCTTTTCCATTTCTAAACTTTTCCAAGTTCAGTGGACTTGGTTTTGCCCTGGTCTTTCCTCTTCTGTTGCAGAAAATATGGTACTGTAATTGTGTTGCATTTAAGGGATTGATTGGGTGGGGATTTTGCCATTATTGGTTGATTGGTTGGAGTATTTTTGTAGGGGAGGAATGCACACGCAAACTAAAGTGATGCACGTCTTATAACAATCTATTTAAGAATGAAGGTCATGCTGACATGAATCCCGTATTCATCAGAACTGGCAGGGATAATGATGAAATTATCATTAGCTCTTCAGACCCCTGCCTTATATTTCCATCACTGCACCTCTTAGAAAGACTGTTATCAGGGAGCAGACAACTATTTACATTTTCTTTCTCTCCATTCATGTGAAAGGGGCATCATATCTGTAGTAAAAGAGACAAAGTTTATATATATTTATTTCTGTACCTGTCTATACCAGATTTTTTATCTAATCAGTTGCATTTTAACCTGATCATATTCTGTGTTTAAGTTCCCAGCCTCTTTTCCTTCAGGGTTTAATTAAGAAACAATTCCACGAAGAAAGGGCTCTATAAAACTTCAGCGCTAGTACACTTTTTAAAAATTTTTGATTAGAATAATTCAAATACCTAGGGTCAGCCCTTCCCTTTTTTATTGAAGGAAATTACAAACGAGAATGGTGCCCTGCTCTTTGATGCCCTTACCCTGAAGAGAAAATATACTTGAAATTCCTATTGCTGCCTGGTGTGCAGCAATGTTCTTTTCTGAAATAATGTCCCTATGTTTTTTGATTGCCATGGACACTGAAATAAGCTGTCGGAAGGCAGATTCACATGGATGCCATGCTCTTTGTAATGCCCAGATTACCAGGTGTAGCTTCCTATCAGGAATGATTATTTGGGAGAAACTAGGGTTAAAATGATCTTTTGCTCATTGCAAAACAGTATGGAAGGAACATGAAAGCAGATTCAAAAGTAGATACTGAAAATTCACACCTACAGAAGTTGCCAGCCAGAATTTCATTTGGACATGAATCAGGGAAGGCAACAGAGAGCTTTTAGGTGACTCTCTGTGGGACTTACCCTGATAACCTTGAATTCCATACAGTACCTCTCCGTGGAGGAAGCATTGGGGTTAACACATTTAAACCATCCTTTGCACTCTCCTTGGTTTCTTTTTTTATATTCTGACTAGTTTAAAGCTGTTTCATTTTTGGAGAAAGCACAAAGAGTTACTCTAGTCCTCCCTCCTCTCTGTGTGTATGGCATCCATTCAGGAACAGTGGAGAAGGAGTAAAGAATAAAGTTGTAGTTTGACATTCTGTAGATACAAACCCAGTGATTTTTTCAGAGTTCAGCAAAAAACTGGTCAGTGAAACTTTTCTCTCCTCAGAATATAACATCCTGAGTGACTGGACTACATAAGACCATTAATTCCATTAATGAACTATGGTCCTTTCAGAATGACTTTCCAATTTTCAGGCAGAAACAACTCTGGGTACTATATGCAACAATTCAGACACAAAAAAAAAAAAATCAAAGACTTGTGTATAATAGAATCAGAAAGAAACCAAATGGTGAGAGAGAAGTTGGAAAAAATAACCATATTTCTCAATGTCTGACTCGCTCCTGATTTTTTTAACAGAGTTGTTTTCTTAACCTCTGACATTGTGGTTACTTCTGTGGGCTATTTCATCAGAAATCAGTTGAAATAAAAGATGAATCCCTTTCCCAACAAATTCCAAAGCATGCGTCTATCAGATATTGTTCAGACTAGTGGCAACAAAAAATGTAAACTATAAAGTATTCCTGATGTTTCCCTTTTACAGAAAGCTCTGAGAAACAAAACAGCTGGTGTGATCTAAGCTGACTACAAATGTGCATTCTTAGGGATACACAGAATTAAAATGAAGCAACAAAGAAAATGGAGACCTGGACTTGAGAAAATGAAACCAACTACTTATCTGTGTAGGTGAAATTCTGAAAAACACAAATATTATGTAAGAGCTGACTTCAATTTCAAATGTGAATGTGTTTAAAGCACTTTTTTTGCTTCAAAGAGTATGTAAGTCACCTCAACTTTTTGGAAACTCTGCAGTTAGGCACTCCTGAAGATGCTTTTTTTTGACTGAAATAAAAGGCATGCAAGCAACATGAGCAAGCCTTTTTCATTCCTCTTTTTTGTATGAGAAAGGCTGCTCATGGGTAAAGGGCAAAGTCTCCTGTCCCGCTTTCTGTTCTTCTTTTGTAACAGATAAATTATTTGCCACCTGAATGCAAAAAAACCCCACCGTTTTTACTCTAGCACTATCTCTGCCAGAAGTTTTTTATTTAGAAATGACCAGTTTTTCTACTTTTAAAGATAATGTTCCATACCTAGATAGACTAGGGTTACCCTTAGTGATTGCAACACCTTTGATTCTTTTGTGGGCAGAAAAAACAAAATTTGAGTTGCAGGTGGTACTGAACTTCCACGGAGCCATACCAGGCTGCAGGAAACTGCTGGCAGCTGTGGGAATTAGACCCGAGCACATGGATACCTGATGGCCACACCTCAGCTCACAACTTGTCCTTTACATTCCTTCATTTTGAAATTTTTGGGTCTAATAAAGAGTCAGAGGAACATACTATAAGATTTAATGCTCTATTTCCTCATCTTAACCCTCAGCACACAAAACAGCAATCAATGTCTCCAGCTCAGGATCTGGGGTGCTATTTCTCCTACACCAGAGATGCAGAAGTCTCATCTTATTCTGCAAGTTTTCTGCTTTCTTTAGGACTTACCTGGCTCCTGCATGTTTTACATATTTTATTAACTACATAACATTTTCTGTCTTTTTCATACGTGTTTTTCCCAACATTGGCCAACTCTCCTAGCCTAGTCCACAGCAAAGCCATTGAAAAAATTGTCTTTCTTTCACAAAAAGGATAATGTGGGATATAGATCAAAAGGTGGAATGTAGATCAAAATGGGATTATGTAGTACAACACACACTGAAAAGGGAAGAGTAGAAACAATTCTGTTAGATTAGCAATTTTTCTACTGTTAGACTTCATTTGAAGTTCATTTACGAGTGAACTCAACTTCAGTCCAAGTTCAGTTTTAAAATGAAACTACTGGATTTAGTGCCACAAGAAGAAAGGAAGTGGCTTTAAAATCTTGCAAAGGAATTAATACTATGCATATTTCATTGCATAAGAGTATACGGTTTATCTCTCCTATGTTATTATTAGGGTGGGACTTGGCATAAAATCCATCCCCTGCACAAGTTCAAAACAGGCTTGGTTAACTGCTGGGGTGTTTTTCAGCCAAGTGCAGAAGCCTAATTGCAGACACACCACACTATAAGAAGTTGTTCTCATGATGTCTCTTTGCAGGCAAAAGGAAATGAGCACTGGAAAACTCATAAGAAAGTCTGCTCATGTAACATTTCCACTCTGATTTCCAGACCAAAGAGGTTTGGACAAGTTTTGGTTAAACATACTAATTTCTGGATGCTTATCTGAACTGAAAAGTCTGAATTTTTTGAGGTTCAGTGTTGGTTACTATCCATTTGAAGAGCTATTGGCACTTCTATACATATAATCAACCAAGCCTTTCATCCAAAATGCTTCCAGCTTGTTCCATTGTGTTTCCAGTATGTGCTCATAAACATGCAGTGTTGAAACAGGCTGTCTCCTAGCACAAAAAAAAAAAAAAAAAAAAAATTGTATAGCTATTTCTACCCTGGGATCTTCTATGAATTTCTTCAGTTTATATAGCAAGAAAGTATCTTTTGGGGATGCAAGGGCTGGGGTTTTTTTAATGGGATCCCAGGATATAGCTAACTAAAGCACTAAACATACCTGATATGTTGTTTTGCTGCAATAGGAGACAACATAATACCACCTCTAGAACACACAGCCTGAAAAAGAAGGCCTAAGAAAGCAATGGTTTCATTAAATGGTGTTTTCATTACTTACCTGATGTCTAAGTTTTTGATAACATGAAAGTCTCATGCAGCATTTTAGATCACTTTCAAATGTGAAACTTCTAAACCTTCATTTTATCATATTATAAATCAACTATGATTTTACTGTTCACTATTTCAAAATTTTCTCCGTAAGCTCACTCGTTATGGTCTTCACTAATTCCCCTTTCAAAATTCCTCCTCTTAGGTCTCTCCGCCCAAAGATTTGCATTACATCCTATTGGACTTCCTCTAGTTTTCTCAGATACTTTGGTAAGACCATCACCAAACCCAACCAAACTAATCCAATAAAGGATCACCCTAACCTAGAGAACACAGCCAGGGCTCTTCAAAGACAGAATTTGCTGTTTGATCCGTGGTATCCTGAGCAAAGATTCATTAATAAGGTGTTCATGAGAACCAATATTTTGAGTGTTGGCATTTTTAATTTTTTTTTTTTCTGAATATCTTATGTTGATTTAAAAATGCAAGAGTCCATGAAACTTCAACAGCTCCTTACAGCTTACCTGGCTGAACCTCACATTATATTATATATATCTGGTTAGTTTGTTTCTTTTTTTTTTTTTTTTTTCAGTCCAGGTTCTATAAAAACAAATCTTTCCCATTTTAGTTTTCTTCCCCAGCTTTTTCTCTGCCCTAGTTCCTCCTCTTAGCTGCAACTGCACACTGTGGAAACTTGCAGTGCTATGACTAACTGCGGAGGGAACAAGTCATAAATTAGTCACTAGCAAGACAAGCATCTTTGCAGGCCCACAATGACTTAAAACATTAGACTGGTTTCTGGCCCAAGGTCAAGCTCCTAGAGATCATTGGGTACACAGAGCTAAAAAAGCACTAATTAAAATTGTTGGCTCTTCACTGTCCACCTGTATGGAGTCTGGTTACACAGCCTCTAACGAGCCACCGATGAAGGGAGCCAAGCAGCTGCTCATGAAGATGTTGCCTTCTCTACTTTTTGCTGTGCCAGGAGGTAAACACACTGTTATGAATTTTCTTTTTTAATCTTTGTGTCCCAAGACATAAATTGCAATGCATTACTTCTGCTTTTACTTAGAGCAAACCAGATTTTGTTACTAAAAAAAGTTCAAAACTCTTCAACTGAAAACACCTCATTGTGTATCACTCCAGACAAGCATGAAAACAAGGCTAATAAAGCAAAAACCAGTTCCTTGCTCAATGAACTGTTCACAAACAGGCTCACATGTCTCTGACTAGCTCATGGCACTGGGCACACTGACACACACCACAAGCTAGAGCTACCAGCTCAGATCCATGTGAGGCAGAAAGTCTAGGGCTGTTGACTCTCCAGCGTCCTTCCAGTGAGGGCACAGCTTCCAGCAGCTGTTATTGGACACAGAGTTGGTGTATTCTTTCCAAGGGAAGCTGTCTGCAGGCAGCCCCTGCTCAGTGCAGTAAATTCAATATTGCTACACTAGATAGCAGAGCTAAGCTCTCACCACCTCCACCCCAGCTCAGCCCAAGGCTTGAAATTGTGTTATTTAGTGATGCACGTGCAGGCAAAGGGGAAGTAAAGGTGGGGAGGAATCTGCAGCCTGAGTGATCAGATTCGCTATTCAAGGACTCAGCTTTTTTCTCCCTGACCAGTGCCTCGCAGCCAGGGCTGGTTCTCAGCTGAAGGGAAAATACCAGTTGTGTCAGCTGACAATTTCAGTGGCAGCAGCAGCACAAGAGGTCATTGAAAACTGAAAGTGAACACTTTTGTAGGTTATTATTAGCGGCTGAGAGATGGAAATGTGATTCTCTGACAAATAGCAATTTTCTGACTTGGACTCTCTTTGAGTAAGCTATTCCTGAGCACTGCCATCATGCCACTCTTCAAGACAGCACAGATGAAAGCAAGAAGGGGATTTCTCAACGTTAATAGCTTTTCAACACTTTAAAAAAAAAAAAAAAAAAGAAAATCAGTTCCTGCATTATTTCCTCCGAAATGCAAAGGCACAGGCTGCCCAGTCCTACTTCCCTAGCAGGAAACAGACTTTCTTTTTCAGCTTAAATACTCCCACTTCTTCTGTTCACTGGTTGATTTTGTTTTGCTTGACTTGACAAGACCAGGTTGGACAAATCTGAATTATCTGTACGGTGCTGACTGGATCAGATGCAGATCCTTTAGTATGCTTGTCATTTAGTCTTATAAATTACGTTAATGAGGGCTGTAAATCTTAGCTCTGTGAGGACATAGCTGTACAATAAAAAACTATTCAAAGTTTTAAAAAAGCAAAGATGCCCCTAGAACACAGGCTGTTCTTTAAATGAAATGTACCCTGTCTTGGAATTTGCCCTGGATTTCTGCTGGTTAGTTTTCTAAACATAAGTTACCCTCTTTAAAGAGAAAAAATAAGCTTACCAAAAGGCAAACTTGTCTAAATTTCAGTAGAATAGAAGGAAAACATAATTTCACATGGATATATGCAATTTTGCATGAGTAGAAATATGGGACAAAATATTTTGCAAACACGCCATAAGAGTGGTCCAAAACTTTCTTCTGATATATTTATCCACAGCTTTAATCCATGAAAACAGTGGTAGCTACTAAGCAATAAAATAATATATATTCTGTTTATGCTTTGTTTATGTCTAAATAAAAATAATAAGAAAATGAAATCAAGAGAATAGAGAAATCAACGTATAGAACTACTAAGTTATTAACAGAAAGAACCATGCTTAAAATTCAAGTCTTCTGACGTTCAGTACTGCATGAAACAAAGCAGTGTTGAAGTACATTCCCAAAATAGGCTTCCTCTGATTTCACTCTTTTCAGAGGCATAGAAGGGTTGTTAAAAAGTGATATAATGCTCACACCTTTTTATGAGTTCTTTTTACAAAGAATTTGGAATTCAATTAAATGTATTAAGGCTGAGTCATATATTATAAATCCCAGTTTATACTGAGGAGGCTAGCATAAAAAAGTAAAGTCAATAATATGATCTCAGATGGCAGACATTTTGAAGACATTGGTCAATTGGTTTAGTATAGATAAGACAAGCACACTACATATATATTTATATCTATCTATCTATCTATCTATCTATCTATCTATCTATATCTATATCTATCTATCTATCTCTATATATATCACTCCCATAAAGTAATATGCATATTTTTATAACTGACCTATGAGCCCACAAAAACATTTTAAGAAAGATAAACAGCTAAAAGAAATTTATTACTTGTCTGAAGTGAACATAAACAAGTACAAGTAACATGGTATTTTTCTGAGATCATACTAAAAGATGATTCATAAGATATGCATATTAATTTCTAACAATATTAGAATTCTCTCTCTCTTCCTCATATTTCTGACATTCCCTGATATAAACATATAAAATTGCATTTTTCATGATCTTGTTTTTTGATACAGCATTTTAGCTTGCCCACAATGACTAGAGTCTATAACTAATGCACATGCATTCACTGGTTTGACAGGGCCACAAGCATTTCACAAAATCCAAGCTCCTTTTGAATGCACATGATTATGTACACACTGAATGATGCTCTGTCATTTATTGCCCAACTGTGACTTGTTAGACTCAGAGTTTTTCTTCCTTTCTTAGCTATTCTGCATCTGATCTGCAGATTGTTTCATTATGTAAATATATCAGATGTCCTCTCACACCTCCAGCATTTTTTTTATGGACATCCCCCAAGAAGTGTCAATGGCTACAAAAATTCCTCAACTCTCTGCACCTCTGTGTAACACTAATAACCAGACACTTTGCATGAGCTCTGCAAAGGTCTTGCTTACACTCTTTATCGTCTGGACCAGGCTCCCTCCATTAATCACATGGACCTCTGCTGAGGAGTGCGGATGACCAGGGAATAATGGACGTGCCAGTACTTCTCTAGAGTTCAGCAACTAGTAAGATCCTAAGTAAATTCCTGCCTATTCTGAGAATGACTCATTTCCTAAGGACCTTCCAACTCCCTTAGAAAAAAAGAGTCTGAAACCTTTTTTTGTCATTACATTTCCATGCAGAAGAATTATTCTCAAAATGCTTCTACTTGAAACTCTGATGTACCTTGATGGTTTTCAGAACATCCTCTGTGAAAATATTTCCTTACCATGCTGACCTTAACATTGCATCTTACTATCAGTATAAGGCGCCCAGAATATTTCAGTTACTACCATCTCTCAGGATCCACAAAATGCAGTTAGTGACTCTAATAAAGCAGTTTTTATTAAAATAATGATGTTCCATTCAATCTCCATTCTATATGTTTTCCTACAAGGTCTCTACAGACAAATAGCTAAAGCTGGTTGGATCCTTCCATGAATCAATCCAGCTTCATAACCCTGCTGAAAACTACTCAGCGAAGACAAAGGAAGGGTGGAAAGAGTGGCAGAAAGACAAGAAAGAGAAAAGTCCAGCTCTTTTCGGTGTCAAGAGACTGATAGATTTCTCAGCTGCTCGCAGCACTGTAATCTCGGGTATGTTTCAGAAATGGCTATGCCTTGTAAAAATTAGTAGCTATAAAGGATGGCATCAAAATGTGCTCAGCAGATGTTGCCACAAGTCTTGCTGACACATTTAAGTGTTTATTCCAAATGGGATACATTGGCTGCGCAATTACACTTCACAAGTTCTTTGTCTTTTAAGTATTAGTCTTCCATCTCCTTTGTAATCTGATTTAGTGACTTCCTAGAAATTTCTATTTCCAAAGCCATAACAGTTTGTTTTTCCTCAATAACGCACAACAGGTGTGTTCATCATGAACATTTCATGGCCTCTTTGATGACACTGGAGTTTAGGGATTTCAGCTTCACGCAAAATTCTGGCAACATCCAAAATTGAAAAATCAATGGGAATTTAGTCAACTCTCAGAAGGGTGTGTTACAAATTATGCCCTAAGATTACAGTGAATTGCCATTTAAAGGGATATCACTGAAATTAAATGAATGAAAAATACTCTCTGTTCTATTCCTTCACTTCTTCTCACAAATGGGATCTTTACCACAGATATAAAGGTATGTTTTTACCCTGTCGGGTAGCTTAGAAATGTTATAAACTACAGAAAAAAAAATCACCAGAGCCATGTTTATACAAGCAATAATATCAAAGTATGCCTAAAATTGTAGAAGAGCTATTTACGAGGAAACTGAAGCACAGATAAAGCAATGCTGCCAAGTTGCACTAGCACCCTATTTTCCTTAGTTTTTTATCACTGTCAGTTATTAACCTGGCTCACTTAGTACCAAGAAACTCACTAAAACTAAAACTAAAGGGAAGTAAAATTTTATTTGGAACAGAGTTGCAGGATTTCTCTCTTTTTAGGTTTGCTTTTTTTTTTTTTAAAAATCTTATTTTTATTTTTTAATTATTATTAATTTTATTCCTTAACAAATACTTATAAAACAGTTGGATGAAATATGCTTCTGGCTATGAGGGCCAGTAAACTAATTTCCTGGAATTACAGTAAAACCACTTATCTCATCTACCACCTATCATTATCAATTACCGTGTTACAAATCCTGGAACAAACAAAAGGCCAGGAATGTGAAAAACCAGGTTATGGGGCTCCTCAGACATTTTGTTTTGGCCTTTTCATTAAGTCTAAGCATAATTACAGGTATTAGGAACAAAGACAGCAGTAAATCTGATCAATGAAATTACATAATTAAATGGTCCATTTTAATTTGTGATGGCACCATCCAAGAAGCAGAGATTAAAATATGTTAGAGCAAAGTGTCTACCTTGGGTGGCTGGCTGGGACACTGATCATCGCTTCTGCCATAAAATCAGGTAGAATTTATTATCTACAGAGAAAAGGTCTATCCTTGTCTGGATGCTATGGCAAAACTAATTTTTGCTATAATTATAAAACCTCAAAGTTTAATCTTGTATCCATCCCACCTGGCAAGAATTCTGACTTTGTCAGTGTGATCATCTACCAGAAAGGTCAACAATTTTACTTTAATGACACACAGCTTAAGGAGCCAAACTCACTTTTTTTTTTTTTTCACTTGTGCAAGGAAAAGATCAATAGGAATTATGACTGAATGAGGACTCATTTAAAATTTTAGTGTTTGGGCCAACATCAATAACTTTAACAGTGGTTTTAACAGTAATTTAATCTCTGATGTAATTCCATCTATCTCAGTTGACAATGGGTCCTGTCTCAAATCGTACCATTCATTTTAAAAGCATTTAAGCAGTTCTACTTTTGAAAAATGTACAGGTATCACCTAAGAAATTAATCCTGAAAGCTAAGTTTTAATGAGCTTGAAGGACAAATGTTGCACATAAACATCCAATGTTTATGTGCAACATACATTATTTACACAAATACAGAGCTTTATGAGAAAATCAGAAGGTTAGGCTAGATCCAAGAGAAAATATGTCTGATAAAACCTACACTGAGATTTATGTCTTTCCAGAGAACACACTGAAAAAATCCAGAGAGATATTTTCTTATTTTGACTTCTTGCCTGGTCTGGGGGTTTGTTATACATCTAAATTTGAACTGAAATATTAGAAACCTTGGTGAATTTAGACTGTTTTCAGGAAGGCAGGATTTGGAGCTTATG
Organism: Acanthiza pusilla; assembly: GCA_036630365.1. Classification (NCBI taxonomy): domain Eukaryota; kingdom Metazoa; phylum Chordata; class Aves; order Passeriformes; family Acanthizidae; genus Acanthiza; species Acanthiza pusilla. The sequence goes on from JAXCHO010000017.1 coordinate 9,842,353, forward strand.
CTCATTAAGGAATGTCAATCTGAAGCTACAGTCAATCTTAAGAAAATTGTGTCTGCTTTGAGGTTTAACTGGCCTCCCGTAAAAGAAGTACCCTGAATATACAAATTCAGGAAAAAATAAAACAATGCATATATCTGAGATTATTTTAAAGATCTAAATACATTTTCTCCCCACTGTTTAAAAGAAATAAATAAATTTACAGAAAAAAGAAAAAAAAAAGAAAAATATGGCGGTGGTAAGGTCTGTATTACACATGCTTTTTAAAATCTCTTCTATACCCAATACATATCTAGAGTTGTTTTGCCAAGTCATAAAGCTTGGCAAAATACCTTAGGGGAGCAGTTCAGGTCCACAGGGCATGCAAAAAATAACTCAATTACCAGCCCCAACCATATTTTTTTGTTTGTTATGATTTAGACTGAATGTGGTTTTCCTTTCCAGAGCAGTATTTTCCATTTGGTTTTGTTTTATTTTTCTATTTCAGTGATGAGGAATGCATCAAGGGGCTGATGAATTAATCTCCAATTCCATGTGTGTACCTGCAAGTACTTCAGTGCGTTCAAGAAAATAAAGCTTCCACAACCACTGTTCTGACTGAAAAAGGCACTTTTTTTCCCACAGTTGTCCTAAAAGTACACCACAAATGCTCTCTTTCATAATTCCTGAAGGCCCCAGCGCAGGACACTGGAATTCCCATCTGTACAACGCACGCTTTCATCTGTGTGATCACCAGCACGTGGCGAGTGTGTTTCTGAAGGGCTGTTTGAAAGCGATGGCCGTGGGACATCATGTGACCACTGAATCATTTTCTTCCAGCTGAGGGTACATTTTATCTTGCCAAACATTTTCATAGTTTGTGCAAGCAGTTCCTGAGGTCTGATTCAGCTGCTCATGATGTGGGTGTCTGCTTGTCTGAGTGCAGGGGAAGGTTTAGGATTTCATATTCCTCTCCATGCTCTGACTTTTAATCCTCTAAAATGTTTCCTGAGTGTTGAACATATGCTTGTTTGATTATTCCTGGCAAATGGTGTTTAGGAACAGTTTGTTGATTAATTCTAAGCCATGCTGTGATGGTCTTCAAAGAACACCTTAATAATTTTAAGTAAGCCATGAGGAAAATAACTTTTTTTTCATTCCAATATATATTCTGCAGCAGCATTTTTCATATTAATGAGAATAATATTTTCACGGTGTATTAGGAGAGATTTTCAGGGTATGTAATATTCTTATCTGCACCATATTTAGTAGGATTTATTGCACACGCCCTCCATTTAATGAGGTCAAATACACACAGCAAAGTCTGTTAACCAAACAAAATAAGTCAGGCAGATGCAGACTTCATGTAACTGAACCAGTGGAACCAAAAATCTAGCAGCAAACTACAGTTATCTGTAGAAGCCTACTGGGGGTTTTTTTAGGGCCAGTTCAACACCCATACAATATGTTTAATCTACCAAAGCATTGATAACCAGAGAATTAAGTTAATAGTGAGCACTGTCAGCCAAACACTGCCCTCACTCAACCTCTTCTTTGCACACCAGTAGGTCAGAGTGCTACCCACCACTTGGACAACCAAGTGATTGTTCCACAGTGAGACAAGAATCAGAAGGTACAGGCACATTAAGAACCCTTTCAGAGCCACAAGGCTTTAGTTTTCACATTGATTTCTTTCTCCTTGAGGATTCATTCTTCTGGTTAGCCTCACACATGGGTTACAGGAAACTCTCTAATACAATGTCTGATATAAGTTGTTTAGTATTAGCACCACAGCTAAGCCTAGGCATACACAAGACTTTCCTAAAATTGTAGACTCTTAAAATTGTTCTAGACTTCAGAGATGCAGAAGGCCTACTAAGTGAGCCAGCCCATTTCCCAATATCAGTGAAATGCTGGATTTTTCTGTGCTGCATTCAATCCAGTTTTAAACTCCCTCAAGTGACATGGCTTCCTCTGCTTCCTGCAGGAGACAATTGTGTACTCTAACAGATCTTTTTATAAGAGACAAATGTTTCCCCTGATACTTTGCATAATTCTTCCTTTTTAATTTAATCCCATTAATGTAAATTATACTCCCTTTCCCTTAATTTGTATCATTGTTTTTCAAAGGAAACATAACAAAAGTTTTAATGAAAAGGAAGACTGCCTTATGTAAACAGTAAAAATTCACTTTAGAAAGAAAATTTACCCCACTTCTATGAAGCAGGGAATTAATACGATGAAAAGTAATATAGGACTGTAGCTCATGATGAGTTGTGGTCCAACAGAACTTCAGCAATAAAGTTGCAAGACCTTCACTAATGCCACTACCTATTATTCAGGTAGGCTATAAATCTGGCAAACTATTTCCACTGAGGAACCTTACACACTAATCAAGTTTAATTAGCAATTTATGTAAGGGCTCAACTCCAAGGTCTTTGAAGTCAGTGGGATTCTTTCCATTCATTTCATTGGGATCTGGATGACGCCTGTATTACACATGAGAACAACACTGCATTTGATAGTATGCTAACAGCATGAAAGTAAATAATGGGCGAACATCAAGAAAATTGGGGTTTTTAAAATATCTTTTACATATTTTACTTCTATGAAAGTGTTTCTGATGAAATCACCTGCATCCTGTGTTTTCAGAGCAAGAAAATTTTTCAAACCCTCTCAGTTTTCACATTAAAATTATTTAAACTGCAGCAGCATGCCAAGTGAAGTATCAATTTCTTTGACAAAGAATTCGTTTTCCATATGGTTTCAGCAACAAAGAGCTTTAACCTGTTTACAGTAGTTATAAAAGGCAGAAACATGAGTACCTCTCCTCAGTGTTACTAGACCAATTTAATATAAAGTTTCACAGTGCACATATTATCACTTTCTTTCTTCTCCCTTTAGAGGTATCTGGTCAGTTGAATTTCAGAGAACAAGTTTTCCTGTCGGAGCATAGAGGAAAGTGCTAATGGCTGCTGCATTCTATCTCTCCTGCATGAAGTTCAGAGATGTTAAAGGCACTCCAGCACAAGCTCTCAACCAGCCCTGTCCTCTGCCCCACAGAGAGCGAGGCTTGGTATTCTGAATGGTGGTCAGTTTTCATCCAAGCAAAACAGGCTGATGTATTGGTGATGAGATAACATCTCACACCTGTGCTCAATGATGTATCCTAAACCGTCTATGCCAGGCATAAACACCTATACACCCATATCTGATATATGCACTTCATCTCTTTGCCTCTCCTAAGAACTCTCTCCCCCCTTAGCTATGTGAAGGCTGAACTCCCATGTTCGTGCTAAATCATTGCTGGCCCACTTAAAGTAAACACAGCAGAGATAATGCTGCTTTTCTTTCCAGCCAGAAATGCTGGTTTTCTGCTTAAATACATACCTTTGATGGTGGTTCACTGGCAAAACTTGCCTCAGGTAAAAGAAACAGAATTATGCAATTTTCAGCTAAAATAATTTTACCCTCAAAGGGAGAGGGAAACAGTTTCCAATTTCCCAAGGAGAGTCCACTTGTGAAATTATAATTATTTTATTGGTCTAAGCTCATTTCTGTTTAAAAATAATTTAAAAAAAAAAAAAAAATGACTAGGGCTTACATGAAGCTAACAGGCAGCAATCTAGTGGCCTGTACGGGCTCCAAACTGGGCTAGTAGATCCAATGTTTTTGGAAAGCTTATTACATTCACAAGTTACACATAAATAGTTAGGGTATATATACATTTATAAAAAGATACAGATCTTAATAAGACATGAAGTACAAACAGTCTGTATTATTTCTACATTTCCATATTCCAGAGTGAAAGAGGGCAGTGCTGTCTCCTTATCATTCTGTCGATCTTAGAACTCAGTTTTACAGACTTGAAAGGAGTGAGGCCGAAAGGCTTGGAACATGTCATATTTAATGGGACTGACTGAGCAAACTGCTGTGAAAGTACACTGCCACAGCCTAATAAAACTGCATACCCAGCAAGGCTGTGCTCGCTACAAAAATGCTCTTTTTACACGTTGCAATTATGATCCTGGGTCACAGAGGTGGTGGTACAGTTCAACACAGAGTAGTGACATGTGTCTAGTACTAGTTAATAGATAAAGTTCAAGACATAGATTTTATCAAATTAAGGGATCCACGGTGTTTTACTGTCAATGCAAAAGAGGCGTTTCCTCCACACTCTCCATTATCCAGCGTGCAGAACATCAGAACCTCACCCAGCAGGCAGCTGGGAAGCAGTCCCTCGCCTGAAGCTCCCACAAAAATAAATGCACAATATGGAAGAGACTAACAAAACTCTCTTACTTTCCCCAGTCATGCCTTTTTTCATCTTTTCAGAGCTTGGGAAAGCTCTGATGCAGTTTTTATGGTTCGGCACTTCCTCCACTCTGGGCAGCAATTATTTGCAGTGCTTAGGAACTGCAATTTTCTACAGTGTTATGAAAAGAAGCCATTAATTTGTGTTTCTCATCAGACTTGAGCATGGAGTTAATTGTGCCTCAAAAGCACAGGGGTCACTAGAAAAGATCTGTGCTGTTCTCTTAGCACTCAAGTGTGTTTGCCAGAGCAAAAGGCTCAGATGGAACAGAGATTTCCCTCTGTTGGAGGAATGATTTTCATTCGTGGTGCTGCTGGTGCTGAGAGAAGAGATAGGCACTGGGCTGAAGTTGGTTTAAGAATGTGCTGATCCACCACAGGTGAAACACTATTCATTAAAATCTGACTCCTGCCCTCTGCTGCCAGACATCAGTGAAGTTTTACCTCTTCCATTTAAAACTGAAGCCCAACCCAAAAGCTGGACACTCCTTTCACTCCCCATTGCCAGGGGTTCCCAGTTAAAAATGTTCCAAAGCTGCAAAGCTGGGATATTTCTCTGCAGCAGTTTTATAAGCCTCTTAAGTTCCTGCATGGACTATAACAACCTCATTTAAGCCCCAGGGTATCTTCACTGACATCAGCAAATTTGGCTCAATATCCTCCAATAGATGGGCAATTTGTTTTCATAATAAACAATACCACAAATCACAAGAAAAGCAGCATAGCTGCCAAAATGTCTTTAGCCCTTGTGAGAAAAAAACCAAAACCCTGCTGCAATCAAAGGATTTTGTTTTCATTTTGGTGAAGTGAAATATTGCATTCTCTCAGAGGGTTTATGTCTCTGATTCTATCAAACAGACTTTTGGCATTAGGGACGGTAGAGACTACTCTGCAGTGTGAGACTGCAGAAAGCCACCTTGGAAAAGGAGAAAAAAAATAAAAGAAAAATTTCAAGCAAAACTGAATGTGAAAACTATGAGAAATTCCCTTTATGAAGGATTGACATTATTAAAACTTATTTGCTGCCCCTTTCTCTGAGTTACTATTACTATGTGACTTTTAGCCTCCACAGAAGAAGGAAGAATGTTTCTTTCTCCTAATAAGGATTAAATATGTAACAAATTTATGATGAATACAGCAGGAAAGCTATATAAGTAATAGAAAACATACTTGTTTAAATGAAATATGAGTATTTCTTAGGTGGTGAAGCTCATGTACCTTGAAAACACTTCAGACATGTTATTTAATGGTGAGGTAGTTCTTCATTCTATATTCAAAGTAAATAGCACCCATAAACAGTTGCTATTCATCAAACATAGGAGGACTGGATTTGGATGCATTTCCACGTACATTTCCTTAGTCTCTAATCTGCCCTCTTCTTAAGCAAGTAAAAGTGAACAGAGTACACACTGTCTTGAGAAGAACAATTTGCTTTTCAAAAGGATCCCTGAATGCTGGCAGTGCCAAGCCCCCAAAACATCTCCCAGTTAAGTTTTGTGACAGAACTTAGCAGAATTAATTATTCATTTCCACTTTCTTCCTGAAAAATAGTAAATAGCATAGCATATGCATGCATTTTTAACTGCCAAGGATATATTATTTCGCTTGCAGATTTTATTTCTATAGGCCTGGTTTGTTTTGAGACAGATAAAAAATCCTCAAGTACAATCAAGATAAAAATCACTGAGACAAGTCCCTTCTGAAATAAACAGCATGTATTACCCCACTGTCATATCATAATATTTTAAAAGTATGTTTCAAATAATGTAAAAAACACAGATGAGTCTTTTGAACTTGGTTCAGGAATCAGTTTGAGAGTTTGGAGTACAGAAGAAAGACCTGATAGTTTCTTAAGTATAACTTCTCTCTCCTCTTCTAATATTGCTCTTTCCTGGCTCTTAACAAGCCACAGGCTATTATTATTGTGGTGCAGGATGTCCTGTCTGTGGTTTCAGAGGAATGTGGGAAGGACATATTCCAATGTGTCTGTGATGCTCAGGACAACTTTCTTTGAACTGAGACCTGGGCTGTCAGTGTAGGCAGCTAATATGTTTCAGAAGTAATTTTTTCCTGCAACATTTACTCAACATGTCATGGTTTTGTTTGTTTTTTGTTGATTTTTTTTTTTTTTTAATTCATTAGAGGGGAGCCATGAAGGTGAAAGCATGAAACTATAATCTGAAAATATATTCTTTTTCCTGTCCTAAGAAACACATTCCTGACAGTCATGATAAAACAATAATGTGAAAACTTTACATGTATTTAAAGAAAACTCAGATATGTTCTGACTTCAAACTTGACTAGGATTTGAGGCACTGCACCAGTGAGGAAGCAGAAGCAGGTTGCCCCTTTTGGGACGGCAAGAAAAAGCAGCAAATTCCTGTCCAAGGAAAAAATGGGAGAGCTGCTGTTTGAAAACTGATGAAGTTCATGTGTGTATTAGAGGAAATTAAATGACATTGACTTTCAGCCACACAAATTACTCCACTGTCATGAGAAGGTACTCAAGTTAGATTTAAACTTTGATCACTGTAGATCTTTCAGACCAGTACAAAACCACATTTTTTCTGTTTTTCTGGTTTCCCTGATGCCCCACTAACATAGTTCTGCCCTCTACCATTCAAAGTGAGCTGCCCCAAACTTGTCTAGGTCGAACTGCACTTGCCTTTGTGTAAACTATGACACGCCATAAACACTGAAATCACTGCAGGCTTTCGGTTTACTTCCAGGAATGAAGAATCTTGCTTGAAACTTAAACCTGCCCAGTGAATTCCAGATGTCACCACAAACTGGAATCAATGAATCCAGTCATTCATTTATTATGTATAAAAGGAAAAATGTGTTTTTAAGAAAAGCAGACATGCAAAGAAAGGGAGAACTGCAGGACCGCACATGAGAGACTGCAAAAAGGGCACTATTTATAGCCTACTTTGAGATCAAGAATATCAATTAAGAATGATAAGAAGCTAGCACTTCTTTAATTTGAGTAAAATGTTCAGCTGAGGAAGCAGGATAGACATAAGAGGGCTCCTTTTGAGCTATTAGCTGTTTGAATTGATTATTAAGAGACTGGAGGGATGGTATCACTGCAAGCATGTTTTTAATCACTGAACTCTCCCTGACCTCAGTAGTGGCATGATGAGGCTCTGAGATATAAGAGAAAATACCTGTAAGACTTGACCATGATTCACACTGAGGCAAGGCCTTTCTAGTGTTTTCAAGAGAATATGAAGAAATACATGAAATACTTGTCTCCCTTTGCCTGTCAGGACGATATAAATGAAACTGGCCACTAAATGCTGTGATTTATAGTACATTACCCTAAAATGTAGTGGATTACTTTGAATAATTGGTAGATGCAGCCACTCCTTTCACTTTCCAAGCTGTTTGATATTATCATTCATTTTTCTACTGAAGAACATCAGCTGAATTTTAACACCAGTGTGGGGTGAAGTGAGGTTAGAGCTGCCCACTGGTTGTTCTTTCCATGTTCCTCCATTCAATGAAACAATAGCAGAGCTTTACACAATGGAACGCCTCTGGAAAAAGCAAGTGAGAAAAGCCTGGCTGGAGCTTACAGGACCACAACGGGGATTGAGCTAATTATGTGATAGAGCCATTTAAGTTTTCTGTTTAACATAGTTCTGTAAAATAAACACTTCAGGAAGTTATCACTCTGAGCTTCAGTTTTTCCAAAAAGTGAACATTCTGCAGGTAAGGGGTCTGAACCATCCACAGTGTTTGCTGACTCTTTAAAGTACTCTAACACCAAATGAAATAAAATGAGACTGTTACCAGGAGAACAGCTAAGTTTGCACATATTTTCTATGTAAGACTAGATGGTATTATGGAAGGTGGGGAATTTCAGAAAATGTGAGATTACTTTCAGAAGAAAAAAACAGACCTCCTTGTTAAAATCTCTATGGTAATAACTGCATAGATTACAAGGACAGATTGTGTTTCATGGTCCCATCTTTTAACATCTAGATACACTTAAAAGATATATCTGGAACCTTGCTATTGTTGTATGCACCAACAGTCAATCTGCACTGAAAAAGTGCAGTACTTGATCAAGATGTGCTCCTGAATGTTATTTGCATTTTTTATTCTGTATTTGTTCATGTACTTTGTCATCTTTCTTTCCTTTTGTTTCCCCCATAGATACTAATAACTCCAATATGGATGCTTCAAAAGAGACAAAATAAATATGTCTGATTAAAGAAACAGGGTATGTTTGCAACAGCAAACAGATTATATTTTTATATATATATATATATGCATGAAACTAGGAACACATACAAAAGTGAACTGAGCTAATTGACTATAGTAATGAGTTTGTACCAGGCATAATCATAATACAGTTTTCATTAGTTTCTATGCAACAAGACCTGTTGTATAGAGTTTTAATTAAAATATTTAAAAAACGTTAATCACAATATTTCCAAAGACAATGTCATCAACATGCCAGTTTATTGATAATTTGATAAGGAAAATCACCCTGAGAGCATTTGCTAGGAGCAAACATTCCAGCTTCTCCAGAGTCCTGCCTCCCTAGGTGCTGATAACTACATACATGTGCTGACTGTTTGCCATTAACACATTAGCAAATACTATCTTATTTTAATTCCATCGTAATACAGAATATTTTCTCACTATGAACACTTGACATAATAAGTAACTGCTGCAATACTCTCTTTATGTGAGTGGCAGAACCTGTAAATTAATTTGCCCTACAAAACTATTTCACAATGCTTATACCATCTAGTTTATTAGTTTTGAAAGCAAGAACTGGACGTAACCTTCTCACCCAAGAGCTGTTGATTTCACCTCAGAAAACCCAAGGTAAGATTTTTGTATAGAACTGAGTTTACAGTACTGAAGCATGTTTACTGAAAAAAAACACCAACACAGCTGGATATTCTAAACTCAGCTATCAATAAATCTGGTCTTAAAGCAGCCTTTAAGACTGAAGTAGTCTACTGAAAAACCATATAATGAGATGGCATATAGTCACATAATTGTTACAGATATGTAATAGTCAGGTTTCTCTTCCTTTATAAATTTCAGGATTATGAATATTTTCTTACTCCACAACAGAAAGTAAGAAATTCTCTATGCTTCTCTTGAATTTAAACTGGGAAAAGTTCTTTAGGGTTGCGCAAACTTTTTGGGTTTGGTGACACATAAGCATGATCAGTCCCTAAGTAAAAATCTTTCTGTGAAAGATTTATTTTCCAACAAAACTGCATTTTCTGATGAACTTAAATTTACATATAGTTTCATGCTATTTTTTTTTTCAGTTAATACTTATCTTTTATCATGTTGACGAAATAAATTTTATATATATGGTAACTCCCTTCACAAATTTTATGAAACAAAGTGCCCCAATAGAGCAGATTTGCTGGCTGGAACGCTAATCCACCTCCTGCTACCTGTGTTCTGCTGGCAGAGCAAAGAAAGGCTCAAACTGTTAGTTGTGGGCAAAAGATAAATTTTAAGAAACTTTCTGCACTTCCAGTCTAGAATCAAGGCACATTAGGCAGTTATTCAGAACAGACTTCATCCTGACAAGACTGCTTTGAGAAGGCAAACCAAATTGTGGGCTGGGAGAAGAAGCTGAGTTACTGTTCAATCCATGTCCATGTTGGATTGGTCTGTGGCTACAACCACCTCACAGCCACCTTATTAGAAAGCATATTTCCTAAAACATTCTTTTAAATCAAAGAAACATATGAAATATGCCCCTATTATAAATCCTATAAAATGAGATACCTATAACAACTCTGCTTTACAAATCAGAGATTATGTGGTTTCAGTCCCCCTGAGGAACAGAAATAATCACAAGGACGACGTGCACACAAGTAAAGGCTGCTCTGTGCCAAGAATTTTAATCGACAAGCAGTTGTGTCAAGACAGCAAGAGACAGCTGTGTAAGCTAAAAAAAAAACAGAGATAATTTTAATGGGAAAATAACATGGAGTCATTCAGCAATTGCAGCATTATTTTGTTGGTTGACATTCCAGTCAGTAATGGGATTTGGGCAGGTGAGGTAGAGCTCACAGTTGTTTGGGAGCTTCTATAGTTTATTTTCAGTTAAGCATGAGCAACAAGAGGCACATGTGACCTCTCAGATATGTGTTGCTGAAAGAAATTAAATGATCAAAACTGTCTGGAATACTGGTCCCCTTTTCTGAATTGGGCACTGAGACATAACCTTGAAAATGCCATTGCCCACCTCACTTGCAGGCGGATACCTCTGGAAGTCTAAGACTTGCTAAGAGAAGACAGGGAAATCTAACCCCCAGAAAGAATTTGTCCTATGACCCAGCTAGATAATTTACAAAGGACAAACACACAAATGCCCAAACACCTCATTCAACAGAACAGGCAAAATATGCAATTAAGTCCTTGGAAAATAACTGCTGTTCTAATCTGAATCACAACAAAACCAGTGAGTTGAAGCTGTCAGTCAAAGTTGCTCTTTCATGTAGTAACAAGTGGGTTGCCTGCAGCAAGGCGCTGGCTCTCTGTGTGTCACTGCTTTTAAGGTGTCACTCTGTCAGGACAGCACAGGAGGTGTGATCACACAGGACATTACACCCTCGGGTTTTGGTTTCAATACTGCCCCACACAAAATAATACACAATGAACTTTACAGCAGATTCCTGGCAACTCAGTAAAACAACACAATACTGAAAAACATTTGTCTTTAAAATAAAACAATCCACAGAGCTTTGCTCTCTGCCATGTGATTTTTATTCACATCTTCTGAAGCCACTAAGCTCTGCTTGCTGTGGAGGGGAACAATTTTCCTGCCAGATAAACTGCACTTGGACACCTCCTAACAAACACCAAACACAGCCGTGCTACTCTGGGAACAGCAGGTTCATTCCAGCTGTTAGAAAGCAAGGCCTGAGAGAGGATCGTCAGCAACAGGACGGAGACTTCTCTCACATGCATGAAAATGCTGTGCATCCCCTCCTGAATTTTTTCTCCTGGGCAATTAGGAAACTTATATACAGGAGATAATTGAAAGTTAACAGGTACTTGCCCCATGTGTAGCCTAATTGCTGATCTGCAAGAAAAATCCACTTTCCTGAAGCGAGAGACACTTGATTTAACAACTCTGAGTAACTGGTAAGTTTGTTCTGGCCTGCTACATCTTGTCTTCAGTGAGCAGCACTGTCCCTGATACAAGCTCTTAACTTGTCCCTCTTTACACAGATTTCACTGCTGTAGAAGCAGAATACCCTTGAGGAACCTGTTGTTTATCCTGTAGTGGAAAACAGGCATTAATTTCAGCAGATTTCACTGTACTTCTCCATCTGACCATACATCTTAGTTTGCTTTTGAGTGGTTATCAGCTGCCTGCCTCCTCTCCCTATTCTAAGCATGGCATGATGAAAGGTAAGAAGACATACTATCATTAGAATTCATTTTTCAAGCCTTGACATCTGTTTATGATTGCTGCTAGAGTGGAAAAGTGGGAATTCTCTTAAATTTCAAAGATAGTATCTGCTGCATCCAAATACCTGACTAAAGAATACTGTTTTATGCTCAAGGACAGCACATGTAGACTGGTTTGTGCAGCTCTGATTTAACACAGAGTAACACTAACACTACCAAAACACAGAAACTGAGTGACCTCTAGGTTACCAGTTTGAAAGCTTGGCATTACAGCATCATTATGCAATTTAGCAGCCTAGAAATCCTCTGCAAATCAGGGAAGCAAAGCTTCTTTCTCAAAGCCAAACACAAGCAACAAAACAGACACAAGAAAATTTTGTGTATTTTTTTTCCTCCTTTTACACTGAATATATTGTTAATGGCATGTGGGTTTTAGCTTCTATATTGACTGAACTGAAACACAGGAATCTTAAAGCAAAAATTAATTTTTTATGGTGGCTACAGGCATAGCTTTTGCTTATGCAAGTTACTGGCACCTCTGCCAAGCAGCATGTTTTTCTCCTTCTGGTTTAACTTTGTTTACCATATGTGGGTGTGCAGAACATTTTGTTGCAGCAACTATATCTCTTTTCCTGTATCTAAAGGAAATTTGAAATCTGAGCTTATATAGTTCTGCAACTCAAAAAAAACCTCCTGGGCACAACTTCTGGAGCAATGGCTATGAGGGAAATTGAGAACTTAGCTGATATATGTTTAGAGCAAACAGCATTCAAATTTATAAATGTATCTTCAATGTTCCTTGCCCCTTTGCTTAGGTCAGGACAATTTTAAATATGTTGAGCTACTACATTAGCTTAATCACTTAAGAAAAAGGAGAAAAATAGCAAAAAAGTCAGAAACTTACCACGACTTCAAATATGATCTTTCTATAGACTTGAAAAGCTGTTTCCTTAATTTACTATCAGAGGTGTTACCAAGCTTACAAAATGGCATCTGGGTATCAAAACCTCAATAATGGGCACGAAAAGTCCAAAAAAGTGCTGTCTTCAATCAAGACAACACAGCAACACTGATTCATAAATCTGGTTTTGATTTGAAAGTTATTTTGAATCTCTACAGCTTATTTCATATATAAGAACTTTAATTTGATCCTTCTCCTATGTGGCTTCTTGTAAAGAATAACAGTATTTGGAAAAATTATGGAATACAGCCCATTTTCCAGCCAGTGGAAGATCACTGCACTTCAGCACGCTACACTGGGCCTCAGTCAGAATCACTTCAAAAGCACAAAACAATTTTTATTTTCTCTAAGTAGACCATTCCACAGCCAATTTGATCACACTGTAAGGATCTCACAGATATGTATCTTCAATGCCTATTTACTCTGTACTTAACTCTACCTCATCTGTTTACAGCATGTAAACATGTTTACCTCATGTTTACAGCAAAATAATTTGACCTGGCTCAGGATAATTGCAACTGAACCAAGTGAATGGAGCCACAACAATTGATGGAAAGATCTCCTCCAGGTGTTTAAATACTAAATTTTTCACTAACTTAAGTCATGCTAAATTGCATACATTTACCTTTTCAGAGTTCAGAAATAAAGCCATGCATAGAGCCCTAATAATGCTATAGTTTGGTCCCTTCCAGTGTGGCAGTATCTTTATCGTAGGATACTGCCCAGAACTCCAGTCCTGGCTCACCATATTGATTTTTGCTTTTGCAGTGATACAACTTTTCATAAGCAGTCCAAAACTGTGTAAGTCTCTTCATATCTACAGAGTTTGACAAATTCATGTCCATCTGGTGTATGCTGACATAACCTGATGTCTCTTGGTATTATGATTTCCCCCAAATAATTTTTCTGTAGAGAACAAAATACTTCAGGATAGTTTCTTGGTTCTCGGGTTTTGTTTGCTTGCTTTATAAATGAATAAGGTAGTTCTTTCCAAGCTTTCCTTTTTACCATGACATATTTTCTTACATCATTGTCCAGACTGAGCTTCAGATTTGTAGGACTTTTGGGGCTGCTTATTAACTGAGTGGCTCAGTCCCATTTCCAAGTCAGTAACAAAGATAACAAGTGTAACAAGTCCTAGCACTTGCACTCACTACTTTCACTTGCCATTCTCTAAACATATTTAACACAGTTTAAGTTCTCATTCTCATCATTTAGCCTTTCACCTAGGCTTCATCCTGCCTATATTTTTATATAAATAAAATGGAATTAACTTTTTGCATACATTGTCATGGAGTAATTCCCAATGAAGTATCAAAGCTGTGTATTTCCTCCATGTTGCTCCCAGTCATTATGTAAAAAGGCATTGTTTTCCAATTTCTCCTCATCCCTGGCACTCCCCCAGAAAATTCTGTGCTCCAATGATTTAGCTCAATGCAAGAAAGCACAAACAGTAATGGTGGAAAATCTGAGCAATGGCTGCGGTAAGGAGAGGATGAGACCATCCCCTTCAGCAGGAGCATGGATCCAAGTGACCATGCAGCTGCTAGGGGTAAAGCTCCTATTGAAATAAATTTGAAAAAACAAGTCCAAAAGATTGTTTCTTCATTTGCTTGCTTTTACAATGCATAAGGAGCATTTCAGCAATTGAAGTCTTTACCAGGGAAAAAAGTGCCGTGAGTATTGTAGCACTGGATCAGGCTGATGGCCCTTTCAGAACACAGTGTCTACACGGCATTGATATAAAACCAAGTCTAAACTTGGAGCCTTATTTAGAGAAAAAAAAAGGGTTGTAAAATCTAGTTTCTTACATGTTTTCATTCAAACTGACTAAAGACAAGATTAAGCTCTTAGCCAAGCTGCTCTCCCACTCCTGCACAAGCCTTCGCCCCAATATTTTTGATGACATAAATACCTTAGTGGCAACTCTATGAAAAACATCTCTGGTTTTGATTAACATTAGCTTAACTGCACCTTCTTCTAAGGAGTTAAAATCAAAAATGGGAAGAAAACCCCTACAAAAAGTGAGAATTCAAATCATATTCTCCACAGACAAAGCATGTGAGAGTTCATATGACAGAGAAATTTCTACATTTTCAATGGTAATTGGAATGGAGCAAAGCAAAGTGTTATATTTGCAGGCGTATGTCTCCAAGGCCTTCATAAAGTTAAGTTCTTTGAGAAAGCATAAAATATTTATAGAAACAAGAGATCTATCTTGTGCTTGGTCTAGTTTGTATTTGTCAGTCTATCACACTGCAGATTATCACATGCTGCTATTGATTATTTCACATAGATCACAACACCGGCTGAGAGAAATTCTTCTCTCTAAGAAACTTGATGAAAGTAGGAAACAAAAGAGGCATTTTAAGTGGAAGCAGATGTCTGAAATTTCTTAGTAAGTCTGGTTCTTGGTTCATCTGCTCAGTTAAAAGGTTAGGAAATAGCAAGGGGGTCTGAAAAATGTAGGAATTAATTTTAGATGGATTTTCATTATTTCTTTGACTTCTCTGGAGCAACTCTCAGACCTCTGAGTTTCATTCTCACTTAATTCCACTCTTGGACCAATACATCACATTCTTTGTTATTAATAACAACATTATTCTTACTATGTTCAAGGCAGCTTAAAAAGTGTTACAGTATTAATTTTTTCAATATCCATTTCAAGCTCAGTTTTGAAAAATGGTACTCATCCTTCCTTGTAAAAGTCTCTACTTTATTGAACAGAGAAAAATATCTCTTTTACAGAAAGGTTTCTTATAGCAAGCATGGGAGCACATACCAAATCAGTTTTCCACAGAAAATTATTTCTTGAAACAAAATTTCCTGCATGATGAACAACGTCATCTCTCCTTCTGTACTTTGTTTACCTTAATATACATAATCAATGTACTTCTGGGGCTGAACTGAGCAAAATTAAATATTTCTGATATTTCCACATTATAGGTGTTTCTACACTAATTTTATGTCTCGGTTGTTGTATCTTAGTTCACCATATAGTTAGCATCAAATTATATCTTCCTGTAAAGGAGTTTTTTGTTTTGTTTGACACATTCTTCTGAAAATTAGTATTATCTTCATCAAAACAAACAAATAAAAGGTGTAAATTCCTATTAACAGGTATGAAAATGGCAATTTCCCCCCCATTTCCAGTTTAACTTAAACAGCGTAAATTTCAAGACCACAGTGAAAGGCACTTCACTACCAAACATCAGTGTCTATCTCCAAACCACAGAGGATACATAGCTACTCAAAAAAACAAATGAAGAAAACAAACACTGTCAAAACCACCTACTCTCCACCAACATTTTTCTTGGAAATGAATGACCAATTTTTGTAGAAACTTAAAAAAAAAAAAAAGAAAAAAAAAGAAAAAATAAATAAATCTAATTTGATGAAGGAACAATCTATGGAAAAATTCAGCTGAAATTACTAAGATGACCTGACTGAGAGCAAGAGAAAATAGAGTGCTAAGGGCAGAAAGCACGAGGCAGTGCTCACAGCCCCTCCCTCACTGCCTGCTCCCTTTTGCTGTGTTTCCCAACTTTCCAGCAGCTTGGGGAGGTCAGTACCTTCACACTCTCCTGCTGGGACAACGTCACTGTCTGCTTTGCAGGCAAGTGGAGATCAAGCTTGGCGCTGGCCTCGGGGTCCGACTTTGCTGCCTGACATAACTCGCCACAACATCTGTTTCAGGAAGTCAGAGGGGTAACAAAGCAAGAAATACTCTGACTTATTTTTCAGAGAAATCAAAGAACATTTTTGTAAGAGACGTCTGGAGAGTATATTTTGGAGTTGGGGCATATTTGGAATGCATTTGCAAGTTTAAAGAGCTGTGACACTGGAAACAATGAAATATTTTTTTTTGCTTTCCTGATTCTTCCATTGCTTATAGAAACCAGCCTTTAGACAATCTTTGTAAATAAGCAGGGTTGCATTAAAGAAGCTAAACTTTATTACAAATTTTTCCTCCTTTCAGGGAAAACAACAGGACCTGCTGGAAAAGCTGCCTGTGCAAAACTGGAAAGCAGTGAAGTTTTTTGATGAAAAGGACTTTGGTTAATAAAACCCAAAGCCAGAACACTGAAAAAATGGAACTAACTGCAACATTCTAGCATGTGCTGGGCCTGAGCCCAGCTTGTGATGTTCTGATTATGTTAATTATTCTGTCTTTTCACTCACAGGTTGCACAAAATGCTTTTAAAGCATTCATCAGAAGAAGAGCAGAGAAACTGTCCCATGCCTGTTATGAAGAGACTCATTTTAGAGTTTCTGCTGAGATCACTCACATTTTGCATGTTTCTGATGAATAATTGTGTAAAATTTTATAAAAACTATGTACTGTGAGTGCCCCATAGCCAAAAACTAAAGCAGCTTCCCTTCCCTAATCATACCATAGTCCTAAATACCCATATTGAATTCGATAGTGACAACATGCAGACCCTTGGGATGTGCGGGGGTTCCATCACTCCAGCCTTTTCATCCTGAAACATCCCCAACTATCATTATAACCCTGTTTCCACTGCACGGGCCCAACGTATCTTTAAGCATCTGCATAAATGAAAAACCACTCCCCACATTTTGGAACTAATTTAGACATTACTGTACAATATACATTTTATTTTTTACCAAGAGCTCACCACATAAGTATAGTTATAATGTTCCAGTCATGACTGGAGCTTACCACAAAAAAAAAAAAAGATAGTTATATTTACATTTTCCATAGCCCAAAATGGTTTAAGTATAGAATTACGTTATATTGATTATGTATCCATTGCTGGGTACTAGTTTTCTTTAAATCCCTAAAAATATAAATATTTATCTAAACTGGATGTGTGTTTTCCCTTTTTTATCTTCAATACCATGTGTCATATTGCACTTAAAATAGCCACTCCAACATATTTGACAGTTATAATTAATCTTTATATACCATTTTGTCCATTAGTTAACAAAATACTGCAGAGTTCTCTCTGAAAAGCACACCCATTCATGATTTATTCTTATATTCATTTATTTTGCTAGAAAACATCAGCTGGGTGAAATTAAAGGATGAAAAGACAGTTTTAATTAATGTCTTCTTCAGAAAAAAGTTCCTAAAGTTACTGAAGTGATCTGTTTTGACAGTTTCAAAACAAAATAATCATTTTTGTATGTTTGAAATGATTTTTTCATTTGAAATTTAAGATCCCAAAAATATTGGGTCCAATGAAAATGAAATGTTTGAAAGGTAAAACATTTTTTCAGCAAAACGTTTTGCTGGCTTACTGGAATTGTACACTCTTGTGTTGATTTGAAACTTAATACAGATTTTAAAACTATTTTAAGACCTCTATAGATACACATATAAAGATGTATCTCTCAGTATACATATAGGGAGATAAGAACTTATATAACTAAGATGGAGAAATAAATATTAATATATAAGTGAGCACACATTTTTGCTCACAGGAGTCATCTTTGAAATCTAATGGGCTGTTTGGCTGTCAAACAGAATCCTAAAAATTTCTATCTTTCCAGCATTCAGGTGCAACAACAATAAACTCCCAGATCAGTTGGGTGCTACCTTAAAAAAACCGAAAAATCTATCAGTAAATTCTTTTCTGAAAAGGATTAAAGGAAATAAAGGGAATTTAAAGGCTTGAAAGGAATTCATAGCAGACGCCCCGTATCCATCTCTGAGTTTACATTAAAATTGCAAGACACGCTTAGGCCTCTGAAAGGGTTTTGGCTATAAATACAGATTTTTAGAACAGTAGCCTGTTCAAACTTCAAGGACTGGTGCTGGTATAAGAAAAAGCTGATAGATACTTTAAAGAGTAAATCTTAAGAGTGGGTAAGTTAGTTGATAAAGAGCATCTTTAGGAGAAAGCAGAGAAAAATGCTGAGCAGAAGATTTAGGGATTTTTACCAAACAGCTTCCAAAACTTGAAAAACTTCTTACTTTCTAAATGTGATTAAAAATTTGAAAAACTGTATTTTACTCCTGACTTTACTCAGCACTCTTTAAATATGTAACTGATAGTATTATTCTCACTGTACAGCTTAGCAGTAGGCTTATATTAGCCCAGTTTAAATATTTCTCACAGCTGGAAGCTGTCAGCACAAGGAAGAGGAACAAGGGCACTGCAAACAGTCTCCTGCAAGTACATGCATGCTGGCACCCTTTCAGGTTTATTTCTTTTTAAGGTTGTGCTAAGGATGTTAGGCTTTGATTCCATGATTTGTCCTGGTTTTGTCCCATTTACTGAGAGTGGGTGATTCAGATTTCAAACATACTGCCTTCAAAAGAAAAAAATACTACTTTTATCTTTGTCTTAAATTTGGTATGCAGTGAAGCCCTCCACATGCACATCTCCCCCAGTGTCTGACATGAGTCTTTTAACACAATGAAAACTAAATAGACCTTGATCTTACAGACTGGCTGGGGGTAGGAGGGCTGGGGAGAAGCAGCAAATAATTCCTACAAAAATATTTCCTGAAAATTAGCCCTCACAATTTTCATTTCCTTGTTCTAACTATAGATGTGACAGGCCTAGAATACCAAGACACTCCACCACCAAAATACCACCATCCAAAAACTTTGAGAAAGTTTGGATTCAAGTGTTGACATCAAATTTAAAATTTGAAATATGTATAAGATAGCCCTTATTCAAACATAGACCCAAAACTGGGAATATCTAAACATAAAATCAAAAGAGAATTAAAATTCCTGCTTTTACACTGCTCTGCAATACAAAAGTCTGTAAGTAAATACAACTGGGAAAACTCTTCCTCGGGCAAGAAGCCTGCAGTATTTTGTAGCAGTCTACCTAGTGGAGAGTTTTGCAAATTAAAATTGACTGAGGGATTCATGTTTGTGCAATTTGTATTTGGTCAAATGCAAAAATAACTCATTCATGGACTTTATTCTCCTACAGATAGAGGTTCCTTCATACTGTTTTGGTTCAAAATCTGAATCTTTATGCAAATGGCACATAGTCAAAGACAGATCTGCAGGAAATTCTGACATTTGACTTTCAACTGCTCATTGAAAACTAAGTTCTCACAGAGGCAAAGTTTGTAAAGAAAAAAAGTATCCCAAAA
This sequence comes from Acanthiza pusilla, assembly GCA_036630365.1. Lineage (NCBI taxonomy): Eukaryota > Metazoa > Chordata > Aves > Passeriformes > Acanthizidae > Acanthiza > Acanthiza pusilla. The sequence goes on from JAXCHO010000017.1 coordinate 9,862,094, forward strand.
CATTGTGTTGCTGACTTTAGAGGCAAATCAAATAAAAATCCAAGAAGCAATCCTCGAGCACCATGCCTTGATAGGAATTCATCAAATCCAAGTGTTTCATATACAGTTACTGAGGTTTAAAGAATAAGCATTCAGCTTTGATGGCGCTGGAAAGTTTCTAACTATGCTAGTTTTTATTTTAATGCTCTTTTCTCCTAGTAGAACAGTTCAAATTTAAAAGGTTTCTGTTTTGGTTTTTTTTTATAGCTAACAAACTCTGAGAAAGTAAAAATACTATTTTATAGCATGTTATTGAAACAGTTTTATGCCAAGCATTTAATAATACTTATGTCAGTGCTTGACATGAAGGCAGAAGAAAACACGCTCCCATTTTCTTAAACCACTAGAGAATTAGGTGAAGAAAGTTCTTCTGCCAGCAAAACACATTCTATTTGTGCTTTGTCCCATCATCCCTCTAATGCCTGCCTTTTTCCCCTCTTCCCTGCCCATCAGGCAACAATGCCATATATGCCTGTTATAATCACTCATGCTGTCTTTGTTCAAATACTGACTTTTTTTTTCCCCTTTTCCCTGAAAATGTCAAAATATGGGATTGCACTACGGTTCTTTTACTGAATGAAACATAACAACATTCTCTGTTAGCTACAGCAACTAATATTTAGATCAGGAAGAAAGATTCCTGCCTAAAATTTATATGCAAACCTGCACAGGCCAGAACAGGATGTTTTAGGACATGATTTTGTTTGTTCTTCATTTTAATACTAAGCCTCAATGTACTCATTAAAAATTGGCAGGAACACATACAGATAAATTAAAAGGAAAAAAAAAAAAGTTTTGGCTTAAATGAGATTTGCGTAGTGGCAAAAAAAAAAAAAAAAAGAAAAAAAAAAAGTACATGCAGAGTACAACTCAGGCCTATTTTACACTGCAAAAAATAGTAACCTGTGTACAAACCAGGGAAGAAATCTACGACATTACAAGAAGAGAAAAAAGGCAAATTTTACTACACCAAAAGTAAACCTGGTTGCAGTAAGAAAACATAATTTTTTTTTTTTTTTTTAGAATAAAATGTGTGTATTGTCGAAATTGTACACAGCTGTATATAACTAATTTAATTTGATTTTTCTTCTTTAAGCTATAGAGTTGAAGCTTCATTTCACCAAATCCAGGGGGGTACATCTGTTTGATAATGTCTTTTTTCTCAAAATTGTGGGCATAGAACCAAAAGTATAGCTGTGACTGACAAGGAGGGAAGGTCTGTCCATGTTTGCAGGGGCGTTGCTGCAGCAATCCTGCTCTAAGCTTACAAGAGGTATCCAAAGGTTGTAGCAAAGACTAACTGCCTCTGATACGGTGGGAAAAATGGAAAAGCTTTTGGTATCACTTAATTCTTCCTGTCCATGGGTCCCAAAAGTTTGTCTTTCTATTCCCTGATGTGAGGCTTATGTGCTTGGAAGTATAACTGCTTTCCTCTGTGTAACAGTAAAATAAAATATGCTGTGTCTACCCACAAACCCCAACTTTCAATTTCACCCATTTTCCTTGTGTATGGAACATTCTTGAGAGCACTTCAAGTAAGACTATGAACTTATTTCACCTTCATAGAGGTATTTTACCTTTCAACTCATTCTCTGAATGTGCCCAGGACTTTGTTTAATTAATTTCACCAAAGGCTCTATGATTCATAAAATTGTTTTCATACTACTGTTTCCTTGTTCACTGTTCTCTTCCTGCTTCCTTTATGTCTGACCCCAGACAGTCTCATTTGGCAATCCCAAAGCAGAATAGATTTGTTTTTCTAAAGCCCTGGGCAGAGCTAATGGCACTCAGATTCCCATGAAGTGGGTGTTACAGAAATTGAATAAATACCACCTGATTTCCACTGACCAAAGACAGGATCATTAAGGTGAAAAGAGAAAAAAAACCTCACAAACCTCCAAAACAAAGCCCTTTAGATGCATTTAGAACAGTGGGAACTAGACAAGAATGTGATAATATATCTCCCAACCAGGGGAAACTGAGCTGCAAATAGTTCCAGTCAGGAAAGCATACTCAACTTTGAACTTTGCTTTCAAAGGTGAGAGCTTTCACGCAGGGAGTTCTTGTGAATGGGTGTGAATTCATGGGAAATAGATTCTGAAATGGTAGCCAGATTAAATTTAAATCCTTCTGCCTGTGCCTGAAATGTAAGTTCTGATCCAAAAAAGTCGAAGAGTTCTGATGGAGCAATCTTCTTATCTATCCTAAAATCTTACTATTACATTCTTTGTGATATGTGAAATTGTGTAAAACCTCTCATTGCAAAGCAATAGTTATGAAAACACTAATAAAACTCAAGTGAGTAGAGATACCGTGTGTCTTCTGATTAATTTTCTAACATGGTTATATGAGAATGTCACGTTTTACCTTTTTAAGAGCTGCTGATGGCTTACACTCTTAAGCTTCTCAGTATTTTTCAGTTAGCTTCTGAGTCAGCTGAAGTTTGGTTTTGAAAAAACAGCATTATTAAGGAGAAAAATGAGTCTATAAACTGAGTATCAAGAAATTAAAGAGTCTGTTAAATTAAACAATAATGACTCACATGTAGACATCATCCACAATAAGGTAGCTAAAACATATATACATCTCAAATTGAAAATTAAAACCCAGCTATCTTCATACTTGCTAACATTCTGGCTCCTGTGTTTTTCTAGAATAGTACAAGTGTTTCCAGTGACCATTAGCCACATTCAGCAAACAACACAAATTTCTAGAGCAACACCGACTCAGATGTGGGGCCCAGATATTCAGACAGAAATCCAAAATACTTCTTAGCAGTAATTCCATACTCCAGAAGGTGTTTAAACTTACTGCTCTCCTCCTGATTTGACCTGAAAATTTCCTAGGTGCTTGCTTTGTACATGCTTAGAACTGCCCCAGTCTAAATAGCTCAAAGCTTATTTCTCACATCCCTCCCAAGATAGGATCTAGAAATTTGGCAAAGGAACCTGAAGGTCCCCTAAGGCATCCCAAACATTAATCATTACGGAATAACACCCAGAGCACACTGACAAGCTGAGGTTCCTTGGAAAATGCAGACTTGCTCCCTGTCTCTTAAAAGCCTGGGTGGGAATCTGCACCTTCCACACAGCAGATTAAGGCTTGCAGGGCTCTGCAGGTGAGACTGCTGTGTTCAAGGGGTTCCTAAGCAGACAGACATTCCAAAGCCTCCTTTCCCAGGAGAGTGCCCTAACTACCAACCTTTGCTCCAATTCAATAGGTGCCAAGCCACACTAGAGAAAGGAATCCACTACCAAATGGGCTGGCCAGAGTAAGCAAGGGACAGCAATGTGTTCCACCTTCCTGGTTCATGTGGCACCCATGGGAATTTATCCATTCGCCTCAAAGAGACGGAATTTAAACCTCCAAGGAGACAGCTACTAAGCAATTCAAGACTCCTCCTCCTCCTCCAGCTCTGTCTCAGAAGAATGGGTGCTGCTTTCCTCTGGCAGAAATGTGTGAAGGGCACCTCTGCTGAGGCCCAGCATGGCTGTTCTGCAAACTGTGGCACTTTCAGAGATCCTTGAGCAGCTTTAAACAAGTTGGCTCAAGCACTGCAAGGAGTTATTTACAGCCACATCAACTCCTAAAGCAACATACTTACCTTGATAAAAGTTTGTCTGCTGTAGACACACTGAACCACAGAGTCTGAACTCTGTATGAGTCTGGGTTTAAGATATACTATTGCTCCAAGATCTTTATTGATTTTTGTTGGTTGGTTTTGTTGTTTTCTGGGTTGGCAGTTTGTTGGATTTTTTTGTTTTGGTTTTTTTTTTTTCCTAGCAGCTTTACACTCCCTATTTAGCCACTACCTTGTTTGGTTTCAGCTTTGAGGATCTTCCCTGTGTGTGGAACATCAGGGCATAAATGAAAATTCAGGATTACCACTCTAGAGACCAGATAGCATTTAAGTTTGGAGAACCAAGGTCATATATTAAGCCCAACCTTACAGTTTTGTAATTGTTAAAAATCAGAGAGTACCCTAAATAAGGGTTTGATCTGAGCTAAAGCCTCACCAGCAAAGCCATTGACCACATTCACTATTAAGTGCGCGGTGGGGAGTTTTTAGGAGGCAATGAATCCGCACATACGCCACACAGCACAGAGCATGATGGCAGTAGAGCTGTATGGATATTACTAAAAGAACACCCAGCCTCCTGGATCTTTATTGTTGAGGTGCAAAATGAAAAATTTGATTGTCTTTTACCCTTCATGCTGAAATTTCAGAATCAGTAACTTGAAAACAAGCAAATAAAACAAACCCATCTCAGCTTTGTGCTTAGAGAATAAGAATGGCTTTGTAGAAACCTGTGAGACACAGCATGCATGGAACATTACAAAAGCCATTTTGGCAAGTTGTAAATAAAAAGATATTTTAAAAATACACCTCTGGCTTATCTAGCTATACACACTAACGAGATATGAGGAAAGAGAATTTTTCCTGTCCCAGCATGAGAGCTCAGGTAAATTAAAATTATGTCAGCATTAATTCTTCCCTTAGGACTAAATATTTGCAAATGTTAAATATAAATTAAATATATGACATTTGTACTTAAAACTTGATTATAGGTTTCATTTTCAATTCAAAGTAAGCATTTTTAATGAACTTACAGAAAAAAAAGTAAAAGCAAACAAACAAAACCCACCCAAACACCAAACAGGAGAATATTTTCGTTAGAGTATATATGAAATGACAGCTTCATAATACAGTGCTTTGTTCAGCTCTGTTGATTTTTTACAGCAAAACATACTGATTTCTGGATACAGATTAACTCCATCTCCTTTGATCACAAGGAAGGACAGCTGCAGTACTTAGGAAAGCAATTTTTAAAACAATACATGCAATTTCCTGCATTTCCTTGCAGGAAAAACATAGGTAATAGAAATTACAAATAGGAATCAAATCTATAATCAGCATAATGGGTTGAGATCTAAAGACTTGAAAACTTTTTGTTTTAGCTGTGCAAATATTTTATCTCTTAGGTTTACTTTCAGGGTGGGTTTTCCCTGACAAAATAAATGTTTCTACAGCCATCACATTTCACAAAATTCAGTGTAATGGATGCTGATGAGTTCTGTAAAGATTACCCCCGAAACCTTCGCATTTTTTCTCTCAAGTGATAGGACAAGAGGAAATGGCCCCCTAAAAGACATGTAGATACAGCACTGAGGGCCATGGTTTAGTGGTGGTACTGGCGGTGCTGAGTCCATGGTTAGGCTTGATGATCCTAGAGGTGTTTTGCAACAAAAATGATTTTTTTGTTTTGCAACAATAATGATTCTCAGCACCAAACAAATTGCCAGCAGCCTCAGAATCTCTGAAGCTCTGCTCTTACACTTGTGGAGCTCAGTGCAGTCAAGGCCAGAGCATGCCCAGCTCTACCAAGCCTAATGCAACATGGCATGATGTTCCTAAGAATACAGACATTCAAAATGTCTTTTTGATCATCTGTTTTAAAGAAGAGAGTAGTTTTACATGAAATTTAACTTATCTTCAAATCCATGAAGAGATTTGGAAACTGCTGGAGATCTTTAACATCTGAAAATGACCCATGATTTAGTAAAGCCAGTTTTGGAGCTGGTTATACAGAAGACAGTATAACTTCAATGAAGCAAGAAAATTTTCTTATGAATCAATAATCAGTGAAGCCAAATTCTTCAGTTCACCTTCTAATTTCAATCTCTATTAATTCAGGTGTCTGACTGGTTACTATAATACAGACCATAAAGAAGTTACATATATGGATATGAAATATGCTATTAGAGAGGACCTATCCCTGAAAATGAAATGACTCCATAAGTATCTGGAGTCATACTCTAGTGATTTAATAAAGTGTAAATCCCTAGGGGAAATATCAAATGAAGATCTGACTTTTCCCCTTATTGATTTTCTCCTGCCAGCATGGGCTTGTTGTCCTTTCTGAGTTACAGTAAGACAAAGAATGGAGAATCAGGGAAGTGTAAAGTGATGGAATACAAGCATCTAGATAAGGGCACATCAGAAAAACAACAATAAATCAAAATAAAATCAAGGCATCCATTTCTTTGAAGTGGCATTAGTAAAAGTAGTGAAGAAAAGAAGAATATATTGAAAAACATGGACTGAATTAAAGATCTGAAATGAATCCTTAGGGTTTCAATTTTCATCTTAAGTGCCAGGTTCTTTGCAACAAGTTGGACACCAGGGAATTTTATATGAAGGCTCATTTATAGAGAGCGTCTCATCTTGATTCCCAAATCTTGGTCCCTAAAGCAATAAAACTGGATAGTAAAGAAAGAAAACTCTCAACACATAAACTAAGAAAAATCATTTGCTACAATTTCTTTCTCTCCTTTTCTCCAAGATCAAAATTGTCCCTCTGGGCCTGTAATATCTGAATAGATAAAACCTTTGGAAATGCACTCACATATAACTGCAACGGATCGTGTTCCTAAACCTTCAACAACTTACAAATAGTCCAAGGCAACGTAAAACGTTCAAGTGGAACTTCTTGTGCATCAGTTTCTGCCTGTTGTCTCTTGTCCTATTGCTTGGCACCACTGAGCAGAGCCTGGCTTCATGCTCTGACACTTCTCTTCAGATACTGACACACATTGGTGAGGTCCCCTCTCAGGTGTCTCTTCCTGAGGCTGAACAGGCTCAGCTCCCTCAACCTTTCCTCATAGCAGAGATTTTCCAGTCCCTTAATCATCTCTGTCGCCTCCGCTGGACCTGCTCCAGGAGCTCCATGTCTCTCTTGTCCTGAGGAGCCCAGAACTGGACACAACATTCCAGATGTGGCCTCATTGGGGCTGAGTAGAGGGGCAGGATCACGTCCCTTGACCTGCTGGCAGTGCACTTCCTAATGCACCCCAGGCTCCTGCTGCCTTCCTTGGCCACAGGACACACTGCTGGCCCGTGGACACCTTGCTGTCCACCAGACCCCCAGGTCCTCTCCACAGAGCTGCTTTTCAGCAGCTGAGTCTCCAGCCTGTGCTGGTCCATGGGGTTATTCTTCCCCAGGTGCAGGACCCTGCACTTGCCTTTGTTGTATTTCAGACTGTTCCTCTCTGACCATCTCTCCAACCTCTCAAGGTCCTTCTGAAGGGCTGCACAGCCCTCAGGTATCAGCCACTCTTCCCAGCTTTGTGTCATCAGTGAATTTGCTGAGGAGGCCTCTGCCCATTCAACCAACACACTGATTAATAAGTTAAAGAATTAATTCCAATATTAAACCTTGAGAACACCACTAGTGACAGGCCAATGGGACCCTGATTATAACCCGCTGATTATAACCCTCTGGGATTGTCCATTCTGCCAGTTCTCAATCCACCTCACTGCCCACTCATTTAACCCACACTTCCTGAATTTGCCCACGAGGATGTTGTGAGAGACAGTGTCACGAGCCTTGCTGAAGCTAAGGTAGACAATATCCACCGCTCTCACCTCATTCATCCAACCTGATCTATTTGACCTAGCCTTAGCAGAGGGGCTGGGGATTAGGCATCTCCAGTCATGATTTCCAGCCTCAGGTACACACTGTGATTCTGTTGAAAAACATCAGCAACACTACTGATCTGAAATGAGAAGATTCCTCATTTAACTTTTGAATAAACACCACCATAGTCCGTGCTACAGAATATGTTGCAAAGCTAAAAATGCCTGGGAAGATCAGAGAAAGCACAAAATAAATCTCATCTGGACTTTGCAAATTACTGGGGAATTTACTGTGTTCCCTTTCAGATACATAGCTGCTCCATGAAAAGAGAGTGAGGTTCAGCATTCGTTTCTTGCAACTATCACTATTTCAACACTGCTGCTGTGCTCCCAACTACTGAGCCACACAGCAAGTCAACAGACTGTTTACTTTTGCATTAATATTTAACTTCTATGAATTAATTGGAAGATTTCTTGATAAATTTTTGGAGTGGCCCATATGTACACAAGCTACAGCCAGCTGCCAGTGTAACTAAGTTAAATGATTGCCCTTAGCAACTTCTGAGCAAACACAGCACAGTCTTCCTCAGTTCAGCCTGATTAATAAGCAAAGACCTGGCTTCTTTTCCTCAAGACTATGAAAGCATAATTTGAAGCACTACATTTTCCTCTTCAAATCTGAAAGGTTTTTTTCTTTAAAGAATCATATCCCAACATCCTTAGCTCAAGTTCAGTAAATTTTTATGTGTTTTTACTTTTCTCTTTATCTATTCCTCTTATAGTCTGAGCCAAGATTTACTCTCAAGTAGATTGCCCCCATTTATTAAAGAGAAGCAAACAGGAAGGACTGGATGTACAAAGGGGGCTCTGTAGATGTTTTCAGCACAGACTTATTTCATCGTTGTCCAGAACACTTCTATTGGCAACAAAAATAATGAAATATGTCAGCCCTCAAACCCTCCTGGTGGCATAGCACTCACAGGGGTCTGAGATCCACCTCTGTTCTCCCACATTTCCATTGAAACCAATGCACACAGCCTGTGTGCACTCAGCAGGAAAGGTTAACAGCATTGAGCTATTTAACATTCTGTGAGAAAATGTCGAATACATTTCTATATTGTGAGATCTGTTGATGTACCTGAAAGCTGTGTCTGCAGCTGCCTTACAGTATGTAGAGTTCTCCCTGCATGCAGAGACAGGATAAATCTGAAGCACAGAGCTGTGGTGATGCTCCCCTGCCTTCTGTGTATGAAACATGCAGATCTTCAACTCTACTTCAACTCAGTTCTAGAAAAGGCTACAGAGAACAAATCCAAAGCATGCCAGTTTTGATACTGAATATGTGAACCTTCAGTCCTTTGGAGTGTTGAAGATCACACAACTATATTGGAATTGTCACCATCTAAATCAGATTCACTGCAGCCTCCTGATTTCACTTCAAGAGGGAGAAGAACAGAACAAGCAAAGATGTAATTAATTGTAATTAAGATTTAATTTCTGTGAACTAATACAAACATGGTTGTTTCATTGTTCATGTAGAATCACATGCACATACCATATAAAAGGTGGGGAAACCAATCTGGTAAATAAATTATCAAACAAGTCTTAAAACTCTTTATCCACCTTATAGAATATTCTTACTTTTGATTAATATTTAACAATATTAGAAAAACCTGACTCGAGCCTACAATGCAAGAAAACATGTTGAGGAGTGAATGGTGGACAAAAGGGCTCCTTTACTTTAACAAATGGTATCATACCTAATAACTTTAACAAAAAGTTTGTTGTTTATGACTGCCTTTTCCTCTGTACAGATGTGAATTTTGTGTTTACTTCTGATAGCTGTTGGCTCCATGATAATACCTATAACTGATCATTATGATAGGTATTGCATATGAAATGTTCCAAATCTCAAACCCAATTAGGTATTTCTTCATGGCATTACTAAAACAAGGAAAATAGCTTCTTGATTGAGTGCTGAACTAACAGAATAAAGCTGTCTTAAGAAAGTAAACTTACTATGGGTTTAAAGTTTGCATTAAAAAAAAAAAATCCTACATACATGTATCTCAAGAGTTTTAAGATTGAAATGGCATAAAAGCATGGTAAGTCTTGAGCCCTCTGTCCAAAGGAAATTTAAAAAATTAACAAATTATTAATATCACAAAAAGTACAACCCAGTTTGAAGACAAAACAGAAAGAAAATACCAAAGAAATTTCTTGGCAATTGTGAGATTCAACTCTTTTAACACGGACACCTTCCCTTCAGCTTAAATGTTCTGGGATGACACCACTCTAATGCCCTTCCTTCTCTGCAATGAAACCTCATTGTGCACATAGCTGAACTCCTTTCTGCCTAGTCAAATGTCTTTTTTCTTTAAATAAGACAGAGTATATTTATTATTTGAGAACAAGTAGAAGAAACAAACTTAAATCCCATAATTTTGAGAAAATGTGCCATTATGACTGATACCGCAAAATGTTGCCTTGATTCCCCTCCTGTGACGTGCCTGTTGGAAAATCCTTCCTCAAATCTTCAGAGCCACAATGCAACACAGGGTCTTGTGATGAAGCATAAAACAAACAATTTTTCTTAGCTTTCAGTATGATTCTAAGCAACTTTACCACTGTGCATGGAATCTATAGGATTGCAGGTGCTTCTCCAAGCAGAAAATAGAAATAGGATGTACCTGATCAGTACCACATCAGAGACACTAAATTCTGTAGTCAATAAGAGAATGGGTGCTGATGTCTTTCTGTCTCTGGCAAGAAGGGACTGAAAAGAGATCATGCTCCCCCTACCCTTCTTGATGCTTTACATTTCTTTAGTGCTCCATTACAAAAAGTAATGTTGCATGAACAAAGGCAGCCCTGGCAAATGAGCAGGAACTGTCCCTTGCAGGGCTGTCACTGAACTGCAGCGACAGGCAGCTCAGCCTTTGATGGAAAGCAGTTGTTCAGCCCTTTCTGCTACACTGACCCACAGCGTAGCATTACTTGGAAGAATTCATTCCTGTGTTTTTGTGCCACTCTAACTGGGTAACACTGGAAATTCACTGCAAACTTGGCGTTGACGTGACCGTGACATCCTGGAATGCCATGAATGAGGAGGTTTTATGTTAGAAAAAACAACACACCCCCAAAAAACAAACAGGCAAACAAACAAAAATTAATGGTTCAGCAATCAAAGTCTGAAAACATACAAGATGTACTTCCATTACTTTTAGAACACTTTCCCTGGCAAAAAATATATCTGTTTAAAGGTATGAGTTGGGGAAATTCAAATTTTCTGACTCTGGTACTCTCTCCACCTCCATGCAATGACTCCTGCCTTGACATCCTTCATTGTTCATATCCTTCTCCAGTAGTATCAGCTTCCTTAAGGACATGTTTATGTTTTCCTCTCATCCCTTGCCTGATTTATGCTCCTGATGTCTTTTCTGTGGTGAGCAGTGACAAGACCTGAGGGAATGACCTGAAGTTGTGTCAGAGGAGGTTTAGGTTTGATATCAGGAAAATGTTCTTCCCCCAAAGGGTGGATGGGCGCTGAACAGGCTCCCCAGGGAAGGGGTCACAGCACCAGCCTGACAGAGTTCAGGAAGTGCTTTGACAACACTTTCAGGCACACGGTGCAATTCTTGGGGTGTTCTGTGCAGGGCCAGGGGTTCAACTGGATGATCCTTGTAGGTCACTTCCAACTCAATTTATGCTGCAATTCAGTTTCATCTCCTGTTCTATGAGTACATCAGCTGTCCCTTATTTAACTCAAATTGTGAGAAAATGATCACTGAAATTCAAATGTGAAAAGCAAGTATCGGTTTCCTTCTGACCCTGAATTTGAAAAAAAATTATCTGTTTTATTTTCTGTAGGAAATATATTCAACTATATGATTCAAATAGCGCAAAAAATGCCCATCCATAAGACATCAGCTAACAAACAAGTAAAACCTAGTTTTTAGTCTTAATACAATCCCTTTCTGGTTTTTGCGTATTTCTTTTTTAATTTCAGTCTTGCCATATACTGTTCCTAATCTGCCAGCGTTATTCAGCTGCAGAGTATATGACAGATTTGTTTGCAAATAGGAGCTGGTTAACATTTCCAGAATCTGCATGTTTCAGCCATTATAAAATCTGTTTGCCTGTTTCTTTTCAGAAAACTACAAAGACATGGCAAACAGCCACACCATGAGTAAAGCTGCATATTGTTAACTGCATCAAAGGAATGCGTCACAAAAAGGTTTGCAAAAAATACTCACTCTTGTTTATACACCTATGTAAATACTTTTCTAGTGGTTTAAATAGCAATGGTCACCTCAGCAAACATTAGCAGGCAACTAAATTTGTCATAGATGCACACATACTTACAGTTAAATCACTTCTTGATATAGAAGAACCAAAAGATCATCATCACATATCTACAATCATGTTTCATCATCTAATTCCTCATTAGCAACATATTTTGTTGTGGAAATGAATCTTACTAGGGCTCTGAATAGTATATGTGCTCTACTGTATGTTTTATTATCTCTTTTTTTTTTTTTTTTTTAAATGGTTAATGCTGTTACCCATGTTATTTCTCTTCCACCATTATAAATACAATTTTCATTATAGGACACACATAAATTAATTTGTGGAAATAGGCAGCTAGACAAGGTACAGGAAGTTTTAGAAATCATTGGTATGTTGCTATTCTCCTAACATAAGTGTAACAAAACAGAGTGACTTTCTCCTCCTAGATTCAACCAGGTAATTCGTGTAGGTTCTTCTAATCCATTGCTGTAGATTCTCTCCCTTGACTATTACACTAATAATTTCCCTGTGTGTACTGGAAGTGAAATGCCCCATAGAATGTTTTGTCTGATCATCCTCTTTGCATCAAAGCCTTTGCCCCCTCAGAAAAAAATACCAGAACCCAGCCTTTGCTGATACTCATTCTTCAGCTTTGGTCCTGAAGCTGTGAAGGCAGACAAAGAGACACCCAGTTTAGTTTCCTTCCAAAGCTTATAAAAACTTCAGGACAAGGAACCCAGCCTGTTCGGGTATATAAGATATCTTCCCAAGAATTCAACCATCTCTTAAGAGTGAGAAATTCAGTACATTCCCCACTATACAGTTGGAGACAGCCAGGTGCACTCAAGTTCACACCTCTTTCCAACAAAATCACAGAGAAAGAAGTACAAGAGCAAGACATTGCCTTGAATCATACCCTGACTAGTTTTATGGATAAAATCGATAGACATAAAACAATATCATTATATCAATAAACAATAACACTGTATGCTTTAAAAAGATGGATATTGTTGTATAAACACACTTATATTTCAACACTAAATGTTACTTTGTCCATGGAGACAAAGGAGCCCAAATTCCACGGAGCTGATCTAACAAATTCCCCTATATTTATTATTTGAGTACGTGTACTCAAGGGCACACTCTTTCCCTCATAAACACAGTTCCACTGCAGTGACAGTGCTACAACATTTTCTGCCCTTCATGGGACTTAAGACACAAACGGAGGTGGAAAATCAAATTTAGGTCTCAGAGAGACAAGGAAGGTTCTATCCCTGCTGCTGTGCTGCTTCTGTGCTGACCTAGCTGGGGTGGAGCATTTGCCCATCTATGTTTAGTTTACATGGGATATGAGCTGTCACTTTTAGTGAGCAAGGCCCCATTTGTTAAAATAATCTATTTCCACTTGGTTAGGGAACATTCTGCACACATTATGTGTACACTGGAAAAAGAACCAAATATAATGATGAGTATTGAAAATAGTAAACAAACTTCCTGAAGGGAGGCTTTTGGTTTAAATGGATGAAAACAAGTTTATTATTATAATTTTTAAAATGTATTACAAATATTGTAAAAAATGTAAAAACAAAATGTAACCTAGCATGTAGATTGCCCTTCTAAAACATTTGCTGGTGGTTATGGGATCAAAATCCTTACATGCTTTTGAGGTGTAGAGGAGAGCTTAGCAAATATGAGGTACATTTTGTGTCTGTTGTGATGTTGTTAGGACATATTTGTTTCTCTCCTTGCTAACCACCAGGCTGAGACAAATACTGCAAATTAATCTGCAGGAAGAAGAAGGAAAGCAGCAACTTGAATCCTTTTTTGGTGCTATTAATGTCTGTACACTTAGAGCTAGTAAGCCATTCCGCCAACACTTTGGATAACTGGAAACCAAACAGCTTTTGTCTTGGATGTGTTAAATGTAATATATTAGAAAGTCCAGTAAAAGCAGCAGGACTCTAGGGGTTTGTCCTGTGATGCCCCACATGTGGCTAACCCTGCCATGTCCTCTCTGATTTGTCTGTGACCAGCTGGCAGCACGGGCTGGGAGGCACAGACTGCCTCCACTCATTTTAGAGTTACAGGGATTCATGTTCCAAACTGACTGACTTGAGAAGGAGAAAAGCCAGCAGTGGGCTCAGAGATTGACTGAAAAACAACCAAAGATGATATGATGGTGAGGAAACTGGTGCTGGTGATTTAGAAAATTATTTTCTTCTTCTATGAGGGAACATTTTAGCATCAAGTCATTCTACTCTTCCACAGTTATTATGAATTTTCTTTCAAGAAGACCATGTTACTACCAAAGCCTTGGGTAACTGACAGCTTTCAGGATTACTCTTCTATTTTCCTGCTTACATTTATTTTGTAATTTCAATTAGAAATGTTTTGGTTGTTTACTGAACTTGTACATATTATTCCTGTCCTCTCCTGTGAGATGGCATAAGCCACGACAGGAACAATCTCCTGTGCATGTCATATGAAATCATTGCTATTGGGACAACTTACATTACAAAGTCCAATGAGATCAAAGAAAAGATTTATTTCAGAGGTCTCTGGAACCATACCAGAGCCTGCAAGTTTAACTACTTGAGATGTAAAGTACATAGTATCTTTTGGAATGGAAGATATTTCATAAATTCACATTACTATGAAGTATTAATTTCCCTATTTTGGTGACATCATCCCACTCGCAAGGCTTCTTAAGTAGACCACCTCCTCCCATGTGCTTCAGGAGTGTTTGAAATGCCCACACTGCTCAAGGAATAGTGAAGAAGTGGACAGGAGTCTTCCTCCAAAGTTTTTGCAAATGGATTATCTGTCTGGCTGATGAAAGAATGTCATACGAGCGACTGCAGCCACTCATGCCTGAAACAACTCATGCCTGAGTTATGGAAAATACATTCCTTTCTTCTCTTAGGGCATGCAGTATTTGGACCAACACTTGCAAAATCCTCAGATAGGAAAACTCTGCCTTAACATTACCCTGTACATCAAATCAGAATGGGTCTGAAATGACAGCCAGAGAGCAATGTAATTCACCCAGTTGAAGTAAATAGCCTTGGTCCATCGCATTTGGGATCAAGGACTCCCCAGAAGACAGGACAAAATATAGAGAGATTGATGGAGGATCTACTTTCAGTGCAGATATCCATTCTCATCTTCCTGATCTTTTGGCATAACCCAACATCATCTGTCCCAAGGCATGGCAGAGATCCAAATGCAACGTGTTGAAATGATTTAAGTCATTCCCTCCAAACAACAGTAACAGGAAACCACATCTATCCCCATACTCATAATTTATACTGTCAAAAAGACCTGCCCTCTCTCCAGCTATTTTCAACGTCGATCTGAAGTAAGAAAACGACACGGATGTGATGCGAGAGGAGCGTGGAGATGGCACCCACCCCTGCCTGTGTGCTTTAAACGACACAGTGCTGATCAGTGTATGAGTATGCAGTGCAGGACTGCTGCAAAATGTCTTTTGTTACCAAACACTTGTACAGCCACATCTATTCCTTATATATTTATCATCTTCACGTGAGAGAAAACCCTTGCAACTTCTCCTTAGTTACAAGCAGTATTGGTACCTCCTGTCTTCACCTCAATAATGCACAATGCTATTAAAAGTGTCTCTCAGTACAGCACTTCAGCAATGTGGGTTCCAAAAAATCCACCACAGCTCTTCTCCACGTTCTACATTGGAAACCCTCCTTGAAATCAAGTGAGGTTTTGCTTGCAAAACTAAATAAAGTGTGACAAAGATAATATTAAAGGCCACTTACAGAATGGGAACAGATGTGGACTAAAGGCAAGTACTTGCGAATTTTCTATCACTGTGCCTCCTAATGCAAAGGTACAGCTTGTTTGTGCTGAAAGAAAGTTTTTTGGAGGCCAGTCCCGACTTGGAGAATGAGTTCCATCAGGAACTATGACTCATCACAAGCATTTCCACCTCTCTCTCCAAATGCGTGACATCTTCCTTTTCCTGGCCTTCTCTAACTTACAGCTTATCCATTTTTCAAACAGATTTATTGCTTTTAAAAATAAATTCTACCAAAACCAAACACTGCACTGTCCAGTCAATTTTCAGCTCGGGGACAAGATGAGAGAAAGGCCAAAATACACGTCATGGACACAACATTTAACACCTGTCCAGAAAGCAGTGCAAATTATATAGAAATGAAGGCAGCATTAAAATATTTTGTAAAAGAAATATGTTAAGATCTTCCTTCTGTTGTAACATAGGTAAAACAATTTAATTGCATGAAGTTATGCTTACCTCCTTAGTGACAGGCACTGCTATATCCTGCTCTCCTTCATATTACTGATATATATTTTCCTCTTTACCTAAGGGATAATTCTGAAAGACAGCAAT
The DNA here is from genome assembly GCA_036630365.1 of Acanthiza pusilla. Classification (NCBI taxonomy): domain Eukaryota; kingdom Metazoa; phylum Chordata; class Aves; order Passeriformes; family Acanthizidae; genus Acanthiza; species Acanthiza pusilla. The sequence continues at coordinate 9,878,221 of JAXCHO010000017.1, forward strand.
TATTTAAAGAATATTACACTCTCTTTCTACCTAAAATTTCTTTTTATTTATTTATTGAAACTGAGCCCTGGCTTTTGCATCTGCTTTGTAACCTTCCAAAACATGTTTTTCACAGAAATAAAATCATTATTTTGTGTCTTCAAGTTGATTTTATATTTCAACAAGTCCATTTATTTGTTTTTGAATGTTTCAACACGATGATCATAAATTAGAAAACTTTATTTTCCTCCTAAGTAATTGTACCTCTCCATAAATACTAGCCAGATATTAGCACTAAATGCCTCTTTTTTTTCTCTTTTTTTTTTTTTTTTGTCATAACAGTCCCATAGAATTTTCTGAGATATTTTTATTTTATTGACACAAGTAATCAAAAATACTTATAAAGAATAAACCACACAGTGGCACATCATGACATAGCATGGCCAATTAGACTGCCAGGGACACTTTTTTGAATGGATCATTTCTATAACCTAACTTTTCATTGCATGTAAGTGCACAGATGGATTACAAAAACCTCCAACAATGAAACACTGGGAATAATAATGCAGATAAAATAATTTATCACTGTGCAATAATTTTACAAAAGCTTGTCCTCTCAGGACCCTTGTTTCCGCATGTCCAAGCAGAAGGAGCTAACTGATAAACAAGATCTTTTGGAAGAAATGCCAGTACAGTAATGGATACCTCAACATCTGCATTCTGTATTGTCTTACAGTTTGAACTCCCTTCTAGTTTATTATATATTTTTATATATTAATTTATATTTTTGAAGAAGAAAATATACAAGGCAGAAAAGCAGAAGTATGTCTGTCAGGGCCCCAGGCGGATACTAATGTCAAATGAAGCACGGCTTCATTAGCATCCAGGGACACGTAATCTTTGTGCTGTTCTTTAGTGTGCTCTGCTGGAAGAGGAAGAAAATGACTGATTACCTCCATTCAGAGTCTCAGGGATCACACTACTTTACTAATCTCTCATGTTTCCTGTCCAAGAAATACAAGAATGAAATCTCTCCTGTTTAGGAAATCAAGACCACATTCCACCAACACATCTTAACACCGGCTGCTTTCTTGGTGAAGTTGGTTTTTTTGTTTTGTTGTTTGCTGTTTTGGTTTTTCTCCCTGTAATTCAACAGTATGTCAGGATTTTCAAACATTTCGTATCTCTGCCATTTCTCTGAAATCAGAGAGATTGATAAGAGATATAACCTTCAAAATATCAACATATTGTTTTACTGAATTATGTTTTCTGACTAATTTTGTTGTGTTCAGTCTGTTCTGAGCCAGCAGTCAAATAGAAAAATACACATAGGCAGCATTATGGAATGGATCACAGCAGTACACTACCAACAACAAATCAAACATTTCAAAGCCAGACAAAGAAAATAAAGTGCCTTTATGGGTGACCTCTTTATCTTTGAGAAGATAAATAAAATTTCTCACCCATACATAACTGCCAAAAAAATGAGCAGCTACATCAGGATAAAACTGTAAGAGCAAATTCTTAGATGTGCACATCCAAATAGAGAATTTTATCATAAATGCTTACACACTCCAGGAGCTGATCAAAGATCTACTGTCACTTATCTACTCTGACTTGACACTTCATGAAGCTGCTCTCTATTTAAGCAGAGTAAACTCCTTTGTATTGACAGGCATTCTGTATACTTCAGATTTGGCTAGACTTGATCTTTTAAAAGCATTTGCTTTTTCTGATCTAGTTGGAAGTGGAATCCTCTGCCGGTAATGAATGATAATGTCTCCACTAAGAAGAGTGGGTCATAGAGATGCCCTGGCTGCTCATGTTGACATCTCAGAGAGGTTTCAATGTTGACCTTTAACGACATAAAACTTAAATGTTGCTATAGAGAAAGAATAATAGCCATGTAAAAAAATCTAAATTCCTGCAAGCCGATTTCTCCAAAGCTGAACTTAAGTATTTTCCAAGAAGTTAACACCCACTTCCAATATCAGGAAGACAACTTAAGCAGCTATCCTAATGTTAATTCATCTACCAACATTTCCAAGGAGAGTAAAAAAACTCAATAAACCAGCTCCCAAAGCTCCCACTGCCTCAAATACACATTAGAAAATTCTTAAACTGTATCATGCTAACCAAGTTGCTTTACAGGGGATTTAAACATGGCACAGAATACCTGAGTGAACTGGGCAGTCTAAAAAGCTTCAGCTTCCTTTTGCTGTCTGTAAAATGCATTTTATGAATGCAGATTAGCACTTGCATCTTTACACAAAATACAAAAACAATGCAGGAATTTGAATCAGTTTCTCAAACTTAGGGTTACATCTTCTACAGGTGGTTTACCTTTTGAATCTAAGAGCTTGGAATCATACCTGATGCATTTACAGATTTTTACCTCAAGCACACAGAATTTTTCAAGATCAGCTGTGGCCAAAAATACCTCAAAACACTGCTGTTGTTAGTTACATCTGCACAAAGTGAAATGATGGGCTGTATGGACAAAAGTGTTGCAACAGACAGTTAATTCCCAATGGTGACTGAGACTCGGTTTTATGCTGTGCAGGCAAAGAAAGTGGGAGCAATAAACCTGCTCTGTGGGTTTCTCAGGCATTGAGCCTGGATACAAAAGAGTGGACCCATTGCTTACAAACCACAGATGGGGAAAGTATGGGTAGAGTTGTGGCCTGACTCTCAGTTGCTCATACAAAATGAACATAAATTAACCTGAAAGTAGCTAAATTCGTGCAGACCAAAATTTCAAGAGAAATGTGAAAAGGGAGAGAGGTTCAAGAGGTTTCTGTGCCACTGGACTTCTGCATCTCTTTTATATACTCTGATCCTTGCATGATGCTCTGTTCTTTGCCTTTTCTGTCAGTGAAATCCATACGAGCCTGAGCACATGGACTTACTTCAGTAAAGCATTATGTAAGTAGCTTTATTCCTGTGAATCTTATTAACGACAATGGGATTGTTTATGTGAATATTTTCTAGTACACATCAGCAATTTTACAGACAGTCTCTCAGAATAATCCATTAATTTCTTGCCAATGTGCTTGTTATAATTTTCTAATCAGCCAGAGACTGTAAATTCCATTTTAAACTCATTTCCAGATTCTAAAAAAAATAAAAAGCTGAAACCAGCCACATTTCTCTCTACATAGCGCAATCAGGTTTCTATTACCTTATAAGATGGTTCACATTAAAATGAATGGTTCATGTTCTAAGAGATTACAGGATAATTTTGTAAATTGGATTACAATGAAGAGACTTAACATTCTTGAGTAGTTTTACAAAATATAAAGGGACCATTGTAAGACCCTATGGATAAACTGTATGTTCACACAGAACTTCCCTGACCACCCAGAGAAACACCTTGAACAAACTGTTAATCAGTAACTTAAGAAATTTGACCTTTTTTCATGAGTGTTAACACTAAAATCATAAAATCAAAAATTCCATGCATATTATTCTAATACTGAAGTCATTATCACCATAACATAAATTAATAGCCAAATCTGCTGACATAGACAGTATATTTTTACCTCAGTAATTTAGTCAATCTGGTCAGTATTTATCCAATACTTATCTGGAAGCTTTGGCCCATATGAACTGACTTATTCCCATAGAAGAGATCCCCTGGCAACACAGCTCATAAAAAATCCTATTGTCAAGAATGTATTCAAGAGTACACAAACATGAAGTGATAAACTGATTAACTTAACTACAGCTCTGTGAGGATGTCATTCATTTGGCCTCAACAGAAATGCAGCTATATTTGCTCAAGTGCTTAAAAGCATGCACTATAGGAATATGTGACAGCCTTCTCAATGGTCTCAAGATCTCAACCACTTAAATGTTTCTCATAAAAGTTTACCTAACGAATAAGAGAAGGTGCCCAACTGTGCTAACATTGAAACCTTCACACTCCTTTGCTAAGGCAAGCGAATCTAAAGAAAAGGTGTTTTCCTCTTGACAATGTTGAAAGCAGTTCTGAAGTGTTCTGAAAGCTGGTTTTGAAACCAACCTATTAACTTTCATTAGTTAGCAACAGCTAATGGCAACTAAGCCTTAACAATATCTTTGTTTAGTCCTTCATGCACAAATATTTACTTGCTAAATCCTTTCATAGGTCTTTTGTTTTGCTGACTATATGTTAGACCGTTAGGATAAAAGATATTAGCATTTTAATCACATTAATTTCAAAAAGCCTTAACCACTTATCTCTTTCTATTGTGTGAGGGTTAGTAAATAAAGTGTTAAAATAGGTGGACTTTGGTCTCATAATTCTGAAGTTTTGGAATTTTTTCCTGGTTTGTTACCAAGTGGAATGAAGTGAAAACTTATGATACAGTTCCAGCTTTTTAAGGACTTTACCATAGGAAACAGAAGATACATGTGTTCAAGTCTTTCACCCTTTGGAAGCAGTATACACAACCCAAAACTAATAAGAATTTTCATAACAACCTAGCAAGATCCCGATTGCGGCTCCATGTCTACACAAGTGCAAGGGATAAGAGAGATTTAAGCATCTGGCCATGTTTCTACGTGACATTAATTAAGAACAGAAATGGAGATGTTTAAGACTAAATAAAATATTTTTAGTTTAAGGAAAAGCATCAAAATATTTGAGAATCAGATTCAGATAAAACGCAAAGGTGAAAACTCTCATCTTGGAAGCTATGATAAAAAATGGAGTCTATAAAGCAAATATTCCTCATGCACAAGTTAAAAGAAGTAGGTGATGCTGTTATACAGTTCAGCTGTGACTACAGAACTGAAGCCCCCTGGACAGGCTCTGTTCAATCCTTTGCTGCACTATACAAAGAGCTTAATTCAAACTTTTACTCCTCCAGGAGTTAAGAAGTGCAAAAGTGAGGGGAGTTTAGTGTGGGTTAAGGAATCAAATTCATAATGGCTGTCAATGTAGCAGATTCTCGGAGTCCTACAAACCAATCAGTTTGTGAAAAAACATTTCAATAAATTTAAAGATACTTTTGAGAGATAGTGTGGGTTCCTTGTATTACATCGAGTACTAGCCTCTGTGACTCCAAAGTATTTTTTAGTAAGGGTATAGATGAAGCCATTTGAATCCTAGAAATATTATACAGCATTTGAAATAATAAATTCTTTAGGAATTCAGTTATACTTTAAATTCTCTTGTTGCCCTCTGTTTTATTTCTCTGCCTGTAACATATTTACAATGCAGACATATTTAGGAGACTTCATGTAGTCAGGGTTTTAAGCTGTGCTTTAGAAAGCAAACTTGTTATATTCCAGTGATGTACATAATAGATCAAAACAAAACTTTGTATTATGATAATAGGAGAGCCTGTATTTTTGTGGAATATTCTTGAGAAAAGTGTTATCCGTGCAATATAGTTGCCCTTTGCAGAAGTCTGCCTTTTAGCCTATCCTGCCACATGCTAAACAGACTTATACATCTTAATAATTTTTTTTGTTGTTTGTTGCCAGATCATTTATTAGTATCAGAACTAATTTCTTTATCAGCAGAATTCAGATTAATAAAAATAATTTTTCCTGTAAACAATGAGCAAAGAGGTTCAACAGCCAAATGAAATGGCATCAAGATCACATATCTAATCAAAAAACTTGTATAAGTTTTCATTAGATCTCAAAGAAAAATAGCAGAAGCATAAAGAATGGAGATAAATTAGCCAGTTCTGTTTGGCTGAAAGGAAAAGAACGAAGTGCCAATGGAAAAAATTTCCTTAAGGGAATTAATCATTCACATTTCAGTTATTCGAAAATTACTAGACAAAACCATTGCAATTACATATAATTTGATGCTTATTATTACTGCTGTTACTACTGTTTACCAAGAGAAGTTATTTATACTGCTTTTTGACTATCAGGAGCTTTTCAGCAAATGGTGTGAAAACAAAAGATTGCAAAGATTGAAACCAACTTTGTGCAAAGGGCTGTCAAACCACACGGGGAATACAAGGGGGAAAACAAAAAGAAAAATATCCCTTCATAACTTCTTTTAGTTGCAGTAATTTTATGTGCTGTTTCAACTTCTTTGCAATGTGAAATGAGAGGGGAGTGTGGTCTTTCAGCTACAGAGCTGGCTTTAAAGTCTTCTGCATTCAGCCCTTGCTTGTGACAGGAGCCACCAGGGCTCTTGGAGGGGTCTGAACTCGCCATGTGTGTTGTGTCACTGTGGTCCCCTCTCAGCCCTGTTTGGGTAAGCCCTATAATATACCCGTTTGCCCAGCTGTATTATTTCTAATCTCACAAAATCCCACTTGGCAAACATCAGTGACAGAGAAAATGTAAACCTGTGGCAATCAGGGGAGACTTTAGTTACTGGTTAACCTTCAACCCTGTATATACAAACACAGCTTGATCTCTGATCATTGTTGAGAACTGGAAGTTTCATGGCATTATTTAACCAACTCTGTTTGCTTTAAAGGATTACTTCATTCCCCCCTTGCTCCCTCCAGCAGCTGTACTCTGCTGAAAGCCTTCCCCGCTGCATCCTGCATAACCTTTCACCTTCCTTAAAATGCAACCTGGATGGATCCAGCCAGATGCCATCCGGTTCACAGCACATTGCAGGACACAGTTTGGTCTCTCCAACAGCAGTTATTTGCACTGCACTGTACTACTTAAGTGTTTCTGACCACAATCCAGGCTGCAAACTCGTTATCATTTAAACTCAGCTATGCAGTTTATTCTTGGCAAGGGACCAATCAGGAAAATAACCCCACAGCAATTCTATCTTTTCTCCCACACTTGAACAAACTTAGTCAACTGCCAGAAAAATGTTGCAATGAGCTGTGGTTTTTTACACTTGAAATATTAACTAGTGCCTAAGAGCAGATATTGGCTAGGGACACACACACAAAAACCCCCTGGTTCTAAAAGCCTTTCCCATTTATATCCATTTCCTGCATTAGTTCCTCCCTACTCAGAGAAAAAAACAGATGCTTCCACCTCTTCCACAGCAATTAAAGCTGCAGCTATTACCAATAGTACCTCAATGACTTTTTCAGGTGGCTTGATCTGTGGGGCGATACTTGATTAAACAACCATTGATTTGACTCACTGATCTTAAGGGTCTTTTCCAACAGAAATGATTCTATAAGAATACATTTGTTGAGATGTTTAAGGCCAACATCTTCACAGGCTCATAGAATATTCTGAGTTGGAAAGGACATACAAGGGTCAAGAAGCTTAGTTCTTAGATCCACACAGGACACCCCAAGAGTCACACCATGTGCTCAAGAGTGTTGTCCAAATGTTTCTTGATCTCTCACAGACTTGGTGTTGTGACCGCTTCCCTGGGATCCTGTTCCAGTGCCCAGCCACCCTCTGGGTGAAGAATCTTTTTCTAATATCAAATATAAATCTCCCCTGACACAACTTCAGGCCATTCCCTTGGGTCTTGTCACCAGTCACTGGGTTTTTGGCACTTATCTAGACCCTCTCCAGCCCGTCCACAACATTTTTGTACAGTGGGGACTAAAACTGAACAGTTTTGGTTCCAGGTGTGACCTGATAAATGCCGAGTAGAGTGGGATAATGCCTTTATCTGCTGCTGCTGCAACCCAGCATGCCCCCGGGGCTTTCTTTGCTGCAGCAGCACTCTATTCACTTTAATTCTGCTATCTTATTTCACAGATTTCAATTTCACAGTAATATTATCCTTTATCATACTTTGCCATGCTCCTTTTGAACTGCAAGCATAAAGCTTCAGCTCCACTAACAGCAATGTGTTTTGTATAAGAAAACATTTCTATTTGAATGATGTTTGGCAACATTGTAAAAATAGTCTCTTTTAGAAATTGTTTATTGCATTGATGACTACAAGGATTTTTCACGTAGTCAAAGCATTTTTTTCACCTAACTTCTTATTTTCACAAACACCATTTACTCAAAACAACAAAAAGCACCATGTGGCTACTTGAACTTGAATGCTGATTTAGTTTTGACTTGAAGCGCACGATAAAGAGGAGTCTCTTAAACTAAACCCAAAAACCCTCCTCCCTCTCCTGTCGGAGAATATAGCTTTTATAAATACACATTTTTGCTTACTACGTTTGTGGAATCCTAGCTGCCTATATAATTATAGTGCATCTCACTATTATTTGTCACATCATAAATTAAATGATAAACATCAGTGTCACGTTCTTCAAGACTCAGTGTATAACATCTATTTAAAAGAGCTTTCAGGCATTGGTAAGCTTGAATACTTTTCTTCTAAACCCTACCTGTCATATTGGTGATTTCTACTGAAATTGTTTTAAAGAAATGTCCTTCAAAGCTGCATTTAACATATTTTTCTAATTATGTAAAATGTTATCCACTTTAAAATGTTTTTACAAGTGGCAATATTCTAACTATTTGAATATTATAACCGTTTGCTATCAATCATCCTTAACACTGATTTTCTATTTTCTCCCTCTCCAGCCTCTGAAAATCTGAACTGTGCCTTGGGAACTACAAAGGTTTGCAATGGGCCAATGTAAAACCCTATATTCTGTCATATTCCAAATTAGATTTTAATCCAAGTCCTGCATCTGATCAAGTTAGTTTTAGCCAATATTTCTTTAAAAAGTATTAAATGCATATACTGTGCAGATTTGCAATTGTTAAAACATGAGGTAGAATCTTGAAGATCTTCTAATCTTACAAAACCACTTTTAATTCTTTTGGCAAGGTTTGCCTGACAATGAACACAGGACCTGACCCATCAATTTGTCATCTGTGTTTTAGCGATTCTCTCATTTTATCCTTTCCAGTAAAGTCTGGGTTATTGCACTGAATTAGTGAAAAGCAGGGTTTTTTCTTTCAGATTTAGCTTTCTAGTATGGTTCCTTTGCAGCTGTTCAGAGCAGCAGACTGGGTAATATCTGGTTTCCCCTGCACAAAAATTAAATAGCAGAAGTTTAAAGCCCCACCTAGAAAGTGTGGAAACCCATGTGCATGCAAGGCTCCTGGGTAAACAGGCAAACTCTTGTCTTCAGCACAGAATCCTTTGGGCAAAGAGAGAAAGATTAATTAGAGCTGGGGCAAGAAGGAATGAAATGAGAGCATCTTAGTGCATGTAGGACTCTTTTGCTCTTACATTACTCAGCAACAACAGCATTTTATCTGCAAACTTAAATTTTAACTGTATCTGACTAAAATGCCAAGCTGTTACATATCAAAATTCAGCAGGGCCTGAGCTTTACTGTCATTTCTGCTTATTCTCCAGTAAATGAAGGGAAGCTTCATAAAGAGTTTCTGTCAATGGGGATCTCTTAACAGAGTTGCAGGCCTCCCAAAGGTTCACTAAAAGGTAACCACAGAAAGCTCGTCCTTCTCCAGGCTTTTCACCACAGACCTTATTTAGTAAAGCAATGCAAAAAAGAGTAATCCGGCTTTACAGGTATATAAAATTTTACAGTTACTACTATCCAGTGTATATACATACAGTAAAAGCAGGGCTGGGAACAATTCAAAGCTTCACGTACTTAGAGCTATTTTGATTCAATAGAGCTCATCTTCATAGATTTTCTTGGTATATCTGAATAATTTTACTTTTCTAAAAAAAATACATGTGTAACTTTCAGACCTTCCAAATTAAAATGTTTCTACTCAGCTACAAAACTGACTTTATTTTTTTTTTTTTGTAACTTGGAAAAGTCCATGGAACAAGAGGCTAATGCAAGAATATTTAGTAACTCTAGAAAATAACAACTTCCTATGTATTTTCCAAAGGCTTTGAACCACTAATACAAGCCTTGTGTCCTCTGCACTGGGCTGGAAATGGTATCCAGAGACGTGGGTTCATTTTCAGTGGAAGCCATAAGAAGAGAGCAATTAGATTCTAAGTTTCCAAAGCTTTGCTGGCATGCAGGGCACGTTGTGGGGGTATTTGATTGACTGACTGGCTTGCCATCACAGCAATGAGGGGAAGGAGAAATGGGGTTTACACTACCCTAAGATTCTGGCACAGCACATCAGAAAAGTCTGAGCCCAGCAGTGTCTGCAATGTTTTCATCTGACGGTGCCCAGCGAAGACTTGAAGGGAGACACAAAGTATGTGCTGGGATGACAGAGCCTTTTGATATTGAAAAGAGGTTCCCAGGATTCTTTTATGGTCCTGTGGGAAGTTTTCTATGGACCTATTAAAATTCCTGCCGATGTTTCCAACATTAAATAATTTTCATATCCAGTAAACATTTTTTTTTACTATTATCTTTGCTACTGTTTGGATTTATTTTATTAATTGATTTATTTATTTATTTACTACAAAGGATAAAGTGTTAAATTATTTCATAGGGAACTATTTCATGGTCTGGGATGTTTCATTTTCAGGAAGGTTGACAGCTTAATTTAATTCCAGCAACAGACTTCTACTCATTACACAGAAGAGTGAGATATTTTAATTTACTTAACATAGGTCACAAAAGTATACAAATACCGCTGGAAATGAATACACATATTACTGTATAGTGTGTACAAATGTTATTTTCTATTGAATACTTGAAGACAACTTATTAATATTAAATATGGATTAAAATTAAATAAAATGGGTGTTTTCGTCAAAATGTAAACAAGTGAATCAAAATGTACTCAGAGGCATTTACATTTTTGCCCAAATAGTTTGATTCCCAGGCCACAGAAAATATGGAATATAGAAGTACCATTGAAAAAGATATTTCTAGTTTTGTCTTTGGCTTCTTTACTACGCATAATTTTCCTTATTGTTCCCTAAATGTGAAAAACAGTTTACCAAATCAAGAGTGTTCATCAAATACTATCTGTGATTTAATCCTGCCAAATCATGAAAATATCTCCCAAAATCTATCAATTTAAAAAACAAACCAGAAAGGTGTAGCCCCTCCACACAAAGCTGCCACAAAGAGATGACAACTGAAGGAAGCAGTACTTACAGCTCTGTGAAGATTCAAGTCTCATTACATTACAACACCAAAAACCACTGGTATTTTTCAAATATATAGGTCACAAAATTTTGTAGAGCACCTACCCTAAACCAATAATTGAAAGATGGAAAAGAAATAGAAAACTGGTGTTCTGTTGTTGATATTAATTCTTGATTTTTTTTTTTTGCATGTAACCCATATACTTTTTCTTTTTTTTTTTAACATAAAAACAATTAGAAGACAATACAGGAATTTCATAGGAGAGGAAGGAAAGTCCCATGGTCTGGGATAAAAGAATAACAACAATGTCTTCCAGTCTTGAAAAACAACAAAATTAAAAGAAACCACTTCTCTTTCACCTCCGTTTTGGGAGTAGGGGTAGGGTTTTGTTTGGGTTTTTTTAGAAAAATAATCCTGAATTCAGTTTCAGGATTTTGGGAGACTAATCCATTCACTGATTCCTTGGGATTAACAGTACCACTGATTACAATTAGGAATAATTACCTCTACTTCTCTGTATATTCCACGTTGTCTATATAAACCAGTTCTGGTTTCTTTGTAAGACTAAGTCTCTATTATGAATCATTCAGCTTACAATTAATGAGTTTTTCTTCAAGATCCCTCCACCCTTTCAGCTCTTTTATTCTGACTACTGATATAACTTGATTTCATTTAAATTTCATCTTAATTGAAATTTTCCCTTTCTGCAATTCCAGTTTCAACATGGCCTTTCAGCTACTCATACAGCCTTTGGACTGCAGATGTTGCCAATATTTTTGCTCACATGCCAGGCCAGTCTTGAAGCTGTCAAGACACCCTATTTCACAGCACCCAAAGGAAGCCTATTCTGTTACAGCATGCATGTGTAAATACCTGTAATTAGAATCAAAAGTAGATGTTTCCATATGGTGGAACAATGGCAATACACAGACAACCATGTTAAGACCGTTGTAGAATTATTTCACATATGGTAGCAACTAATTTTTATTATGACCTTGGCTATTTTGCCATATTTTTAAAATACCCGATGGGCTTAGTGTACTTTTTATGCTAATAATTGAAGCATTTTTATTTAAATCTAACATTTTTCCTGTTTATTATGGTTAGAGGTCACAAAGTATCAGTGGTTGGCTCGGAGTGAATATTTTAATTCTCTTCTACATCTTTAAGGGAAAACAATTTTAATGAGAAAGTTGAGGGGAAAATTTCTCTTCTGCAAAACAAGCAGAATCAGCATATTTTTTTAATATCTAGTATAGTAAACCCCCCAAGAAAGGGTTTTGCTGGAATGTTTGGACAGACCTCACTCACATCAAAGAACTCTTGGAATTCATAACGCTGTACGACTCCCAACACAAGGCTTCTTGTGGAAAGCTGGAGTCTCCAGCTTCTACCTACCATCGAAATAGATTGTGTTTGGCTCTGTACATATGACCACAACATTCTCATTCTGGTCAGTGTTGCTCTGCTCGCTGTGATGGGGACATGTGGCACAATGGTTGAAATTGCTCTGGCAGATGAGCAACCCAAGCTCACAATCTAAAATATTATGGCAATCTGATAAAATCATGCATTTTCTGTTTGGTTACCCTCGTGAATGGTGAGAGATATTCTAATTATCTTCAACAGGAAAATTAAGTGTTTTTTTGAGGATACAGTGCCACTGTACCATACTATCAGCTCTACTTTTGTTAGACAATTAGAAATTTGAAAAGTTTCAAATTATTCAATGTATTCATCTTTGGGAAAATGTCCTCACATCATGTCTGATTATTTTCCTAATTGAAAAACAACAAAGAAAAACAAAGAACCCATGCTGCAGTTTATCCAGCCTCTTCCCCTACATCTGCCAAGATGGGGCCCACCTTCTCAAGCTGCCAGAAATATTATTGAAAAATCAGTGAGCCAGAGGCTGTTCAAATTCCTCATGGGAATCTCCACTGGCTACACCTCTCTGCAGCAATAAAAAGTTTGCCACATAGACTCTGGATTATGTTTAAGATATCTTAGCTAGAAGAAACCGAGCTTAATTATAGTTAGAGCAGTCATCATTTAGAATAGTATTGACTCAACTGCAGGTGTTTTTTTCATCTCAGACAAGCCACTTAAAACCCATGCCACAGGTACATCACCTGCAAAATTAGCCTAAGAAGTACATATATACAGCCTGTAAAGTACTTTCTGAATTGTTCAGCACTTATATTACTGCTTTCATTTCTAATAACAGCAGTATTTTACCACAGCTACACGCAAATAAAGAATAGATCCTGCATATCTTGATAATACATCGAGAGTTCTTGGGATATGTATTCCTCTTATGACCAAAACCAACAAACACTTGGACAAGCAGCTATTAAATAGGACCGGAATAAGGGAAAACCACACCAACAGCTATCTAGGAAGATATGTAACATTTCCTCAGAGTAAAAAATATTACCCCCTCATCAATTTATATAACATTTTGGCAACTTCGGGGTGGTTATAAAAGAACTGTTCTTTTGCAGACTGGCAACTTTGCTAACCATCAAAAAATACTAAAGGAAAAAGCATTACCATTTAATGCTGCCTAGTCTGCTCAGATCAGTGACTGTGTGGGTGGTTCTTGGAATATATAGCTGCAAAAATATGTTTTGGATCAGTTGAGCTATAAGGAGATCAATTATATCCTCTTGTGGGTTTTCCACTTTTGATATTCATTCTTGCTCCTTAAAGTTCAGAAGTGCAGTACCTAAGATCTTGATGAAATAAATTTATGTGGTTAAGGTGATTTCTGTCAGATACCTGCAAAGATGCTGCTGCTCAGTGAGGGGCAGATTCCAATGTCCTCATCCACAGTGAATGGGATATTTTATCTATAGCAGTCAATGTACTTCTTTTGGACTGGGGGAGCTTTTGGGATGAGAAACAAAATCATATCTTGGCTTCAAAAAATGTCCAAGTTGCAAAATCCTACTGTGGATACAGACTCTGCAGCCCACCATATATTATAAAAAGCCATGCTGCATGATCATACAGATCTAGTTTAGCTGAAAGTAGCTCACAATGTTAAGTCAAGACAATGAGAAAGCTTTGCTATTAAATTAAATTTGGTCTGAAGTGTTGTTTTTGGCATGTGCCTAACTGTGTTTCTATAATATTTAGTTCATAAGTTGAACTAAACACCTAAACTAAACTCCAAACTGCCACGTGAGCTAGATAGCTAATGTGCATACTAAACACACATTTCAAAATGTTCATAGCAGCCACTTAAGACCTAGACCATTAATAGTTTTATGATTTTTAGTAGTTTTAGTTTTAAACTAAACTGTTAATTTTCAAATGAAGTTCCGATAACCAGATTCCCCCCACACACACACCTTTCTACAAAGAAAATTAGCATTGTTTGGCCTCTCTAGAACTTTCTATATATTTCCTCCATCACTTCTTGCTCCTTTCCATATCCCTTGTGTGAAATTGCACTAAATTCCCATGACAGACTCCACTGATCCCTCTCCCTTTGTCTTTTTAATTATTGTTATTATTGCCTTACTGAAGACAGTCCAGACTCTGACAGGTTGATAAGCAAAACTGGCAAGACCTAAATAAAGCTACTATGTGCAACAGGAATGTTTCTGATGAAACGCGGACGGAAACAGCACAAAAAAGAGGAGCTATTCATGTAGGTGGCTTAAAGGGGTTCCAGTCCAGTCCCGACTCAAGCTGAAACACACTCAGTGTCCAGTTAGTTTTTCATTTTCACATACCACTACTGTCTTTTTGCACTTTGGTTGAAAATACTGCATGAAGAGCATTGCTTGTGTGAAATTAGAAGGGGTCCTTGCTCTCCAGTTTTGAAAAAACCCTTGTGTACAGGGTCAGATCAGCACTCACAGCTGGTCTCTCTTTTAAAGCTTATATTTACAGAGCAAAATTAATACAAAGCATGCTTAAGGCCTTCACCTCTACTTGAGGGAAGCGTGTCTAGAACTGCATCATAGTAAGATGTCCAATATATTTTTTATAATATCTGACAAAATATAACTTTGCCTTTGAGATGCGATTTGTAAAGTCAGCGGAGTGCAAACACTACTCAGTGGGAGATACGAAATTATTTCTATCTAAATATTACAGAAATTAGTAAAAGCCATATGAGGAAGTGTAAAATAATAACGTGGGTAGATTTGAAGTCTACTTGTCCTCTTTAAACATCTGAGGAAATGCAGACTCACATCCTAATTTTGTAGTTATAGATCTACGTAACAGAGAAGTACTCTAAATATGCAAACAAACTTAAGCTGTGAACTAGGAACTGTGTACAAGTCTCTGCCATTTAGTTCTCTGCAATTTAATAAATAAATTAGTGGGACATTAAATTACCCTCAGTTTCCACAACGCTAGAATTTCATGACTTTTTATCCTCTATATTTAGTAAAACCTAATTGGTAAACAGACAATGGGGTGGAGACGGGAAGAACAACACAGGATTAAAATATGCCATTCTAAAACAATATTAGAAAATCTCACACAAGGAGAGGACTTGGAGACTCATGCAAGAAGTAGAGAAGCAAATTCTCTATTATGCTGAGATGAAATGTGATCTTACAAAACCAGAGTCAACAGGCAATCATTCTTGTTTGTATTTTATCACACTACCAAATATGCAATTTTTTTCACCACTTAATCATTGTAATTTTAGAGTGTCAAAACCATACAGTTTTATACCACTTTGCAACCAGTTTAAGCTCTCTAGGATCAAAACTTTCTAATATGTGCACAGGAATTTGTATAGGCTTGTGAATCATGAACAAACTAACAGATTTATACACATGCCATGGCAAGTCCATTTAGTCTCGTGTACAGCTTGTTTTTCCTAGAGCTGCAAGTCTTGAGATTGCTAGCCTTTGCTTTGGAAAAAGCATTTCAAATAGCTTTCCCAATTACTCAAATCCTCTTCTGCCTTGTCTAAGTTAGGCACGGAGTAGCAGTGAGTACCACAGCCTTTAGACACGGATTACATTCAGCCATTATAATGTGTGCAAAATTCTGGGGAGGTGTGTCCGGTGCCGCAGAACGAATGGACCTGTCCAGAAGCAAGGCAGGGTTTGGAAAGAGTATAATTAAAGGGCAAATGTCTAACAGCCATAGGCATCCAATTTGAGACTGAGCACCCAAGCCATCACAGCCTGTTCTTACCATATGCCTCTAAATTCTCAGGAGCTGAGGAACAGAGGAACATTTTTGATCACTGTGAGTAGTTCTCCTGAGATGTTAATGGAACTTGCTTTTAACCCAATTTCTTTAAAACTGTAAACATCAGCATCTTGTAGTAGTTTCATTGCCACAGGCAGCTAATACCCACATAATTATTGGCACAGTCACCAGGTGTAGTGACAGAAAACTTTTTTTTAATGGTCAGCTTGTACCATGTGTCTGTTCATAGTGGTCTGAGCAGAATCACACTCTTCAGAGACTTCCCCACTGCAGCATCCTGTTTACACAATGTACTTTTAATCATTTAAGAAGTATACTGCACACATCATTCCTTACCATGAGATTTATAGTTTATAAACAACTTTAAACTACATTTGCCCTTGACAAGGTCAAGAAGGGCACACAAACCATCAGCCACACCTTCAACTATAAAGTAGCTCAGATCTGTCATCTGTGTCAACCAATAAATAACAAAGATTGATGAAAGTAGCTCTTAAACTACTTTCGAAATGCATTCTATTTCCAGAATCACTAATGGCTGGCCATTAAGAAAGAAAACAAATGGAATTTTTTTTTGTTAGAGTTGTGTATTCAGCTGAAATTTAGACTCTGCTTAATACGTCTTTCAAAGTCTGCTGCCACTATGGAACCAATATTGTCATGAGGAGAGTTGTTACATGGAACTTGCTGAACAGCACACTGCAGAGTAGTTACAGAAAACAGGATCATTCATTTGTGTCTTTAGAATATTTGTGGCTTTCTATTTGCCTCTTATTCACATGCACATGTCAGGAAAAAGCTATCTCACTATGAAACTCTTCCCTCTTTCTCCTTCAATTACAATTAAAACTTCACTGTGGGTTGGAAAACACACAGAAATCAGTAGTAGCTAACTAGTAAAGCATGTTCCCCATTCCCAGGCCTAGATGTGACTTGGAGAAGGCTTGGGGTAGAAAGTTTGTATTATTGCCAGACTGCTCTATATAAACTATTTAACCTCAGAGAGATTTATCCTTCAGTGCTCCAGGCATGCTCTTGCCTATGAATTCAGATTACCAGATGGTACAATTACCACAAACTTCAGCCGTGCACCTTGGTTGATCAACACAATTGTTCAAAGGCTGCAATGAGTCAAAATACCATTAAGCAACACATATTTATGTATGCAAATAACTGCGTGAAAAAACTATGTGTACAGGTTGGTTTTATATGTAAACTCCAGGAGTAAACAAGTGTAATTCAGGCTGGAATTCAGCTTCATATGCAGCAAATATGTCAATAAACATGCCCAGTCAAGCTGGGACACAGCACTGTAATATCTGCTATACAACTGGTAACACGAAATGGGTCTTTAACTGGGATATTAGACTGTTTTCTGCTAAGAGCAAAACCTATGCGTTTGTGACCTGTATTACAGTGAAGTTGAGAAGCAAGGAAGAAAAAGGAGTGAAAAATTTTGATTGCCCCTTAGAGCCTGGGACTAGAGTATAAATTATGGTCATGAAGTAGATACACAGACTGGTTAGCAGATTGGAAAAATATAAGGGCTGGGATATGTTTAATGTGAATGCGTCCTTCAGACAATACTGCTGAAGTCTATCAAATCTTAACAGGATGTGTACATACGTAAAATTTTAAGAAGCTTTCAATTTGAACAAAATTCATAGGTTTTCACACAGAATGACAAAAGACATTAATAACCACCAAGTTCTGACTTCCCCACACCCCTAAAAGCACGAAGTTACTAGAATTTTTCAATACATTGTCTACATATTTTTAAACCTAGGTAAACTAGCTCCTCCTAGTACTTTCTTAGCAATGGCTGAACCATTTTTGCTGAACATTTTCCAAAACAATTAAGCCTGAAGCAGATATCCCACATGGAAAATATTAACTGAAATTAAAAAATTTCGGCAATATTATAAGCAAGTGAAGATAGACTATTATAAATATTAGGCAACTTTAATATCTCTATTTCTACATGTGCTACCTGCACATCAAGTTAACTTAGACACTCTACAGGTTTTGAAGAAGGTGTAGTGCAATGAAATCCTTTTAATTGCTCAAAGGAAGATCTGTTTATGGAACAGAATACATCAATCACCATATTTTGTTATTGCCTTCTGCACACATTAACAAATTCCAGATCTCTATCAGATCTAGACCAGGTTCAGAGCCAGGACCTGGAACAGGTCTGGGGAGTCCTGTGAGCAGTTCTTCCCTGCCTTGTCTTAGATGAAAATCTGGTAAGGCAGTCCAACCCAGAGGATCTACATTCATTAGTGTCAAACAAAGAGAGCCATTGAAACTGCTTTCACCACAGTTGCGACACTACAGCATCTCATCTGTTACTTATCAGGGAAGAGTGTTATTATATTGCACATATTGATAATATTCACTTATTATTTCTGGGAAAGTACATAGGCAGCTTTCTGTAAAATAGAGATTTTCCCTTTACCTTTCATTTCTATAATCATCATAATTATCCATGTAACACCCACATAACTCATTAAAATTAATTTTAAAAGATCACCTTATATACTATTATTAGTCTGCAGCACACACACCACCAATATACAAAAAGAAATCGCCGAACTTTTAATTTCAGAGGTCCCTTGGAGCAGCAGGTGGATGTAACATCAGATTGTAATTCTAGCTAGCGGCATTCAGCTATATTTTCAAGTAATCTTGAGGCCCATTTGTCACTTGACTCTTCCACATGTATATATATATATGTATAAATATATATATATACACATAGTCCATCTACTCTCTAACATACATTAATCTCTGTCCAAAAATAACCATGACTTAATATTACCATGATTCATATCAGTCCTTGAAATGTCACAAGGAAGGTTGCAGGTATATTTCCAGCCCTGTTATCTTCTACCATACAGATTCAATGGCAACAATTTCTTCATGAGAAAAGCAGTGAGCTAAAAAAATCCTCCTGTGAGCAAGCAGCTGAACTGCACTGGGTCAGCTAGCACAGGAATACTCCTCTGAATCCAACAAACATCAGCAACAAATAAATTCACAGGCATTTTTGCACAGCTTATGTTAAGATGATTCATTATTCCTATACAAAGCCATACAAACCCGGTTCGAAATGAGACTCATCATATATGTCATCTGGATAACTCACCTGTGGACAATTGTGCCAAAATTACACTAAAGTTTGGTGAGCTCAACACACTGTGATCATACTTCAACAATCCATCACTTGAAACATGAAGGAAATTTCAGTCAGGATGAAAATTTCAGTGATTTCAAGGAATTCCATATCTGAGTTCAAATATTCTACTGTGGATCAGAAAGTATTTTTTATTGTTGATAATAACTGTTTTCTGAGATTGTGTTTTGAAAGTGAAGTCCTTATTCACTCCTATAGACACATAAGTTTTGTTTGGCTATTCAGCCTAAGACTCCAAAATAAAGATGGCTCTTACTATACCAGATGATGGGAAGCAATAACTCCTAGCTGCAGCTCCTAGTGCGTGAGAGGGAGGAATTGTGAGAGGAAAATATTGAGAGGTATTATCTGTATGCACTACACAGGTCCAACAAAGAATTTACCTGTTCAGGAAACGAAGTTCCCTCTGACTGTGACAGAGTTAATTCCCCAAGGACAAATTGGAGAATCACTACAGGTTTATGGGAGTAATCTCTAGCCCAGTAATAAAGAACTGAACAAACACCTCACAGGTAAGCAGTAAGGTGGGACACAAAGAGAAACCTGATTAACAAAATCTTCCAAAAGCAACAAATCATTTGTGTTCCACAAAGTAAATTCTCTTGTTAGCCACTATGAAAGGCTTGAGCTATGCCACCCATTTCAACGTTATTTCAACTTTTTTAGCCCTCAGATCTCCCTTGCATACACCTGTGTGAGTTTGCTGCAAAGGCAACATCTCCCCACACTGTCCATGCTTCCTCTCATGCCAGAGACAAACACAAATGAAATTAATGTTGACCTAAGGCTATCTCCCAGTTAACGATTAGTTTTGAGACTACTGATTAATTCAGTTTTCAATGAGAGCTCTTACTGACAAACAGAGATAGTAAAAGAGAGCTGTGGTAGGGATACAAGTGTAGAGATTACTAGAACAGAGAAAGGACAATTACTGTGCTACATATTTTCAGGTTGTCCTTCTAATGAATTTGATACTTATGACATTGAACTTATCTAACAGGCTGCAATTATACTTTTTTGTTTCTTTAGTCATTTCTTTAATATGCAATAATATGGAGTGTGAACAAGCCAGCCTTTGCAAATGTGTTTCATTTTCACATGAAAAAAACAGGCTTCTTTCTGATGACAGGAACATTCCTTTCCCCCACCCACCAGTTTGATTTATTACTCCTACTTAAATGTCAGCATTCAGTTGTTTCACCTGGCTTCTTTTTTTAGCTATGTAGCAAACTGAAATCAGTCCCTTGCCGAATTGCACAGCTTGGCACAGCTGGGCCAGGATTTTACTACAGGTGGGAAGTTATTTATGTTTTTACTGACATTTTTCATTTTTACCATCTACACAGACTGTTGTTTTCCAAGACAACAATGGAATTATCTATATGGAGGGAAAATAAAGCATAAAACTCTTTTACACAGAAGGAAAAAAAAAAAGTATTTAATATTCTGTCCGTGACTGCATCTCTGTTCTTTGGAGAAATGAGGCTACAAACACCCCATGTGGGGTGCCCAAGGGACAACACTCAAAGCAAATGACAACTTACTGCCTTGAGAATCCAAATGACTGCACACTTACAATGTGATTTAACCTGGATGAATTCCCACCAGAGAAAATACAAAAAACTGTTTCCTGACAACAAAGAAAGGAGTGTATTCATATACACACCTTGGATCAGATCTGCAAATATATTCTCATGGAATTATGCTAAAAAAGAATACTCTCCCCCTCTCCCTTTATCAATATATACAGATATGACTAAAATTTGAAATAGCAGGTTTTTAGAACTGGTCTGACAGAAACCAGCTGTGGCTTCTGAAAATTTAAATGAAAGATAAATTAAACTTCTCCTGTGAAACCCCACAGCGATGGTGGGTGCTGGGCCAGCTGTGCACAAATACAACCTCCTCTCCCACAAATATCCTTCTTCCACCACCTCTGCGCTCATCTGCCCACAGAGGTAAAGGTGTCACTTTGTCCGGTCTGTGAGGAAATATCATCAGCATCATCTGCACAAGTTGGGTCTGAGCAGCTCTGAACTGCAGTTCACCAAAAGCTTTACCCTGTACCCATGGCGGCCCAGCTGGGCCATCATGCACTCTGTGCTGACATCAACTCACTTTCGAAGAAAGAGAAAAAGAATATCTGACTTCCCTCCCAGCTTTCAAGTCCCAGAAATAAGTGGACAGCCACAAAGAAAGAAAACAAGCAAATTGTACCTGAAATAACAAGAAATTTGCCTCAGTACGATTAACAATTTTCCACAAAGGTATACATTTTATAAAACTACATTTTATACATTTTATAAAACCATTTTAGAAAATTCACAACAATTTTTACTCGAGACAAGAGATTATAATTTTCAAACTTTTTTTTTTTCACAGAATCACAGAATTGGCAAGGTTGGAAGGGACTACAGTGGGCATCTTGTCTGACCTCCCCTGCTCAAGCAGGGTCATCCCAGAGCATGTGGCACAGGACCCTTGAATATCTCCAGCGAGGGAGACTCCACAGCCTCTCTGGGCAATCTGTTCCAGTGCCTGGTCACTGCACAATAAAGAAGTTCTTTCTCATCTTTAGGTGGAACTTTCCTTGTGTCCTTTTTCTCAGCACCACCGAGCAGAGCCTGGCTCTATCCTCTGACATCTCCCTTCAGATACTGACAGACATTGGTGAGATCCTCTCTCATCTGTCTCTTCCTGAGGCTGAGCAGGTCCAGCTCCCTCAGTCTTTTCTCATAACAGAGATTTTCCAGTGCCTTAATCATCTCTGTTGCCCTCCACCGGATCTGCTCCAGGGGCTCCATGTCTCTCTTGTCCTGGAGAGCCCAGAACTGGACACAGGGTTCCAGGTGAGGCTCACCAGGGCTGAGTAGAGGGGCAAAAATCACCTGCTCAGTCTTTCATGTATGTTTGTTCCTCTGCTCACAAACAATAACCCACCGCTCAAGAATAAAAAATTGTTATGGTCTCATAAAATTCTAGATAAAACTCAATGCTGGCTTTCAGTAACTGTTGATAAAGCCCTCTGCAGCCCTTCCTCATGGCCAAAAAGTAGAAACTTCTAAATTTCAAAAAAGATAAAGTATTTGAAAAATTTCTGGCACAGTTGAACTAGGAAGTGCTAGAAATTCCTTTATTCAATATGAGTTGTGCTTTCAATTAAAAAGAAAAATTACATTCAGGCCAATAATCAGACTTTAAAATGTTGGGGATTCATTTATGCATTGCTGAAAAAAAGTTATTTTAAAATGACTAAAATAGCCTTCATTTCCAAAGAGAGCTGTACCATTTGCTCAGTTACCAGGTCTGTGACGAATGAGCTGTCACTGAAATGTGTAATACATGATCTGCCTCACTGAGCATTTCCCTTTCGTTTTAGAGAGAGCCTAAATAAATGTTGTATTCTGCTAAGTGCAGGGCCTGCACAGTCTCAAAGCCATGGCTGCAGTGGGCTCCTGCTGGAGACACTCCCAAGCCATGGCTCCTCTTCCTCCACCAATGCTCAGAGTACTTGCTCTATTCAGCATGACAACCTTTCTTGAACTGGAATTACCCAAGCACCTGGTGCAAAAGCACTGTTGGACCATCACAGCTGAAGGAGGAAACTCCCCATCTCCCAGCAGCTAGCTTGTCACCATGAGATTTGCTCCCAAAGTGGTCACCTTTGGCAGTAAAATTTAAATACCCTGACATGAGTAATTTTCTACCATCCAATTAACACAACTGCTCCCATTTGAGCAAGTGCAGGAAACAAAGAGAACAAATATGAGAAAAAATTACTCAATAGCTTGTATGCCACTGCATTCAGCTTTTCAAGTGAGTCACTGTGGGCCAGCAGCTAAGTCTGTTCCGTAGCTTGAGACACCAAGCACCTGCAAAGGGGATGGCCACAGGAAATACAGAGATCGATTTTCATTCACAGTCCCATACAACAGCTGAAGGGAACGGTGGATGACAAATGATTACTTTCCCATGGATCAGTCAGGAGAAGGAGGTTTCTCCTTTGTGCATTTCTCAACTGAGCAGGCTTCAATCAGGCTTCAAAAGCGTGCTTCATGAAACACAACACCAGAACTGAACCAGAACTCAGATCTTCTGCTTACATCTAGTCAAAACACATTATTCAGTCAGAGCAACTAATAACGCTGAGGGCTAAATTCAAGCAAGTACCAAGACAGAGCCCATAAACTAATGAATACACATGCCAGTCTGTATTTATGTTAGCAAATTTGCATGTGCAAATGGACAGCACTGTGCATTTACCAATTATGTTCACACATGACTCTCTTTGGCTCCTTTTGAAAAGATACCTATATTTCTCATGGTAAATCCTGGCCAAAGGCCTAGGGCAGTTCAAACTGCCTTAGCCAGAAACTGAGGACATAAAATACTTTCCAGGTGGTACTCAGTTCCTTGCAGAATCAAGCCCCAAAACAGGGAGTTCTTGTTGGAGTTTCTACAGTGAAGCTACTGATGGTTATGATGATCAAATAAGCAGTGCTGCCCAAAGGCTTGTTCACAAGCTTAAAGGAAAAGCACTGTAAATGCAAACTTGCACAGAATAACAGCTTATTTAGCTTTCAGTAAATGAAGTGTTCTATCTAATAGATTTTTTTTCTTCCTCTGATGGGTAAATGCTTCCCCTATTACTAACGTGTGAAATGATCTAGAGTATTAGTGTTTGCATTATGCAGTTACAAGCAAAGACCTTGGAAAAATGACGGCTTCTGGCAAAATTTGCTGGAGAAAAAAATTTTCAGATAGAGATTTGACTTAAGGCATTACTGTTCAATGAGGAGTGGCTTGGGCAAGATCTTATTTCCAATTTTGCCTCACAAGAAAATAGTCAATGACTAGTAAATGAGTTGGAAATTATTACTATAATTACCATGTCTTCAAAGCAGCCGTTGGAAATTGTGCATGCGGCAACAAACTAATGAAGCTCCAGTTGCACAAAAACAAAAGGTCACAACGACATGAGAGAAGCCACGGTAGAAGCTGTTTTAAGAACTTTTCCCATATTGAAGGCAGACTCTGAAGAGCACAGTGACAACGCCATCCTGCCCTGCATAGTTTCATTGTCTCGACAGTGAGTCTCCCAGTAACGAATGCCTGGTGCCATCAGCGCACATCGAGGCATTTGGAATTCCTTGCAGAAAAAAAGGAGAAAACAGGAGGCGTGGGGTGGGGGGATTTTAAGATGAGTCTGGAAAAGTGCAGCCAAAATATATTGGTGACATAAAGAGAGATTTGCTTGGTCAAATCTTGTTTCTTGTGTAAATAATCACTCTCCAGCATGCACCAATTTCATACAGCATGCATTGAACAATTCAACATGAATCCTTCTCAAATGGTAAAAGCTCAGCGCTGCACTTTAGCTGTTCTCACAAAAGTAAGATATTCCTGTAGGTCTCTCAATAGTACTTCAGTCAAATTGTTCCCCTCCTTCAAATTCTCTCTGCTTTTGCAGAATAAGAGAAAAACATCTTTATACAGATTCTCCCTGTTTACTTTTTTAAATGAAAATCTGCATCAAATCAATATTAAAACTTTTAAGTGCATGCTTTTCAAATAAACAGCTAAAAAGAAATAATAGTTGGAAAAACAGCACAAGCATATTGTGTACAGGTCTTACACAAGCGCCCACGCACATATTTCTGCCATGACACCCACTTTTCCACATCATTCCTAATTTGCAATGTTCTTGTTGCTGGGCCTGGTCCAAATCCCCCTGCAACGAACGTACGCTTTTCAGCTGGTTTCAGATTGCCTGGGATTCAGTCGAGGCATTTGGGCTATAAAGAGCATATCAGGAATGCTGGCTCACAAGAGGGAGGAGGATGTGAGTGGTACTTTCACAATGCTGATAAACAGCCAAGAGTACAAATGAATGCTAAAATTTCAAGTTGTATTGATGAGAAAGCAGGGACTGCCTTTCTGACTGTTCTATGACAAAATGATAGCTAGCCCAAATCAGCCCTTAAATCCTTCTTAGACCTGTCTGAGAGTATAAGTCTGCACCTATTAGATCCAGTTCATTCCATTATTTTAGATTTCCCTATTTCCTTTTGTTTTGGTTATTTTGGTTTGATTTTTTTAACAGCCCAAAATCTCTTCTAGCATTCCTGACAGGTTACAGCTCAGGCTGTGGGGTGAATCTCATTGAGCAACACTGAAATTCTGAAATGAAACTTCCTGGGTACCACATAGTAACTTACTCAAAAGGTTTATTTAATGGGTGCTACCCATTGACATCTATTGTTTACGCCTTAAGAGTGAATATCTAATTAATACTATTTCTTAAATCATCATCATTAGCTGTTAATGACAATGGGCTAACAGAATTTATCACCCTCCCCAACTTCTGCTTTGAGTGTACAAAAACAACAAAAAAATTACACCACATTCGGTTTTTTCAATGAATACTAAGGATGCAAAAGAAGCCTGTGTATGATGCTTTCATTTTTGCCTCTTAATTGCTAATATTTGTCAAAGTGTAAAAACACCAGGTGTGATTTTGTGTTTCTCTTACACCTTTAGTTATTTGTTCCAGTGATCTGAGTATGTTCATGGAGCTAGTCATTATCACCCACTCTGTCCATGAAAGAGATCCATTTGCACGAGGCTCAAATGATCCAGCACGTACAGCAGCTCCCCTGTAACAGATAGCCTGCCATTTGTTAACTGCATTTCATGTCTGCAGTGGGGAGGACTATAATCTTCTTCAAAATATCTCTGGGGGTACTTTTACAGGCTTGGAAAGATAAGGGAAAAATATTTCTTCCTTTGGAAGTAACACTGCATGTATCTTTCTTTTATGGCAGGGCATGGGGCAAGACAAGGGATACATAAAGCAGTGGATGTTTACAAAATTAACGTCACCTCCTAAATCTCTGTGGTGTCTGGGACTGCGAAAACTTCTTCGTTTTCCTGAAAAGCACATCATATTCAAAGGGAAGAAACTGTTCAGACAAAAATAATCAAACTTCTGTATGCAAAAATTATACCGACTTTGCTAGAATTTTTCATTTGCAAATAAGAACATTTATAAAAGTAAAAGTGATCAGGACTCAAAAGGCAAACTTTCATTAAATTTTGTAAATAGTTAGTACAGCAGGAACTCTTTGTGGACACCCTGCTGCCCTTACTCCAAAACAAAGCAAAACCAAAACAAAAATCAAAATCCATCACATCCTTTCTAAGTTATTTAGGAATTTTACTACCTATTTCATTTTAGGAAAAGATTTAGAGAATATAAATTAGTTAGTAAACTCTAGAAAGTACTCAGGAAAAAATCACAGGACTGTCAAAAACCAGTGGCTGCTTATTTAGGACAAAGCAGCTCTCATAGCCGAGTTACAGAATGATCCATAACTGAATGTTGACACTGTGTGTTTTCCAAGAAGGTTTCTTACCCCCTCCTCCCAGTGAACCCAAAGACACCCAAGAAGGCAAATCTCATAAAAATATCCAGTAATTCCTGACATATTCCTTTCCCCTCTTGCTATTTTATAAAGCAAAATGGACCAGGTCTGACACGTAGATCCCTGATGCCTCCTACTCCCAGCAGGCTCTACAAGTAATAATTAAATGGAGGTAGCTTAAGGCTGCCCATGTCCCAGTCTGCTGCCATGAAGCAAAAGATCCCTGGCCCTGAAAAGCTTTATCGGGAGAACGAACATCCCCCCACACACACTTCCTAAGCCTGACTACTAAGGGTCCTTTCCCTCAAGCAAATTAAAAGAGAATCCTTTTATGACTTCAATATTATTATTATAAAATCAAACCAAGCATGTTCATATTCTTCTCTTGAGCCATTAATCTGCTTCTCTTTCATTCAGCTTTGCTGAAAGACATGGGCTGTATTATACATCACTTTTTTGTCATAATTAAAAGTTGTCTAAGGGACACACTATGAGTTTTAACTCTGGTTTTCTCACCTTGAGTCAGGTGAGAACCATTCACACATTTCTAAGTCCGTTAACTTCATGGCTGCTAAAAAAGGAGGATTTTGGTTCATTAGTTTTCCTTTAGTCTATCAGACAGTTGAACACTGCCAGAAGCTTACAGCCTTATTGGGCAGCATTGTAATTTGGACCATTATCTTTCACTGAGAAAATATTCCAAATTTTATGACATAGTCCATTAAAGGCCCTCTAGAACACTACTATGGTATTTAAGAGATGTGAAACATTTTGATAAGTAACAGTCACTGCTGTTGAGCAACTATTTAGGAAAAACATTAAAGTTTATCTAGCACTTACAAAAGAAAAAATTCAGGGTTGATGGTTTTACCTCAATAGGATATCCATCTTAAATTATTCCTTATGGGCACAAACTGTGAGCATAGATGACAATGCTGACTCTCAGATTACCTTATTTTTAACAGGAAATAAGGAAATCATTAACAAGTGATGATGTTATAACAGATGATCACTTTGGCTGAGAATGCCAGGGATCGAGATAAGCAGCAGAGAGCTGACTTCTTATGTCTCATGTCTAGTAGTACAGAGTACGTGGGAGAGGAATAGGAGCAGAATTCCTCATCTCCTGTAGTCTGCAGGCTGCAGTAGTGGCTGCAGTGGTTTTCTATTGTTCCACACCATAGGAAAGCTTTCATTTCCATGTTCCAGCGTCAGCAAACAAGTCATGCTTCTGTACCTAAGAAGGTGTTTTAACTTAAACCAGAGTCAAATCTTCAGGCACATTAAACTGAGATTTGCAGTTTGCCAGCTGAGAATTGATTAATGGCCATCTTCTGATTACAACTTTCTGGTAAACGTGAACAAAATCAACCCAAAACACTAGGAAGCCCTGTAAGATAAGAGTATCTAAAACTCCTCTAATTCTACATAAGTATTATTTTCTTTTAATGTAGCTGAGGGAAAAAAAAATTAAAAAAAGAAAGCAAACTGGTAAGAAATGGGGGAAAACGTGTATCTACTGTTTCAGCATACTTTATTTATAAAGTGTTTATAGCTCAGGTCAACTCAGAGGTGCACATACAGAAACATGCAGAGACATCTATTTTTAAAGCTGTTGGAGGAACACAGAAATATCTTGCATGTTTCCATCTGGAATTGTTTTTAGAAATGCCATCTAGAGGGGCAGTGCTGAAACCTGCTGTCAAAGAATAAACAGCATCTTTATGTAAGGCAATTAACTCTTCAAATGCAGTCCAATCTGTGAATGGCTGGTAAACAAATGGGGTAACTGCCAGTATAAATATTTATTTGGGAACAGAGGCAGCTTCAAAACAAGCAAAAGTTTGTCTCCAGCAATTGGTGCACACACTCTGCAGAGAAGGAGCATGAATGGCTCTAAGCAAATGCTCCTTGGAGTTCCACATGTGAATTCCAAATACACAGAAACACTTTAAAGGCTTTAGTGTTATGGACTGTTCAGCGAATAGATCATCATGACTTTTTTTAATTCCTCCAGTGACAGTTGGTATAAGTTTTTATTAAAGCAAATAAAGCCGAGTAAACTATTTGATCCGCATTACTTATACAAGAAGATCCACTAAACTACATGAGACTAGTACTGCATAAAGAGAATGTAAATGTTAGTTACCATATAGCAGCTATTTGGTAATTTCATTTCAAATTTTACATATCTTAACTTCTTAAAAAGTTTTATTCTGAAAGGGGAAAATCTAAGGCAATAATTAAATACTCTTTGTTTATGGGGCAACTTTCGAATGTGTTCATGTTTTTATTAGAAAAATATTACCATAATTTTGAAATTGTATATCCAAAAAGAAGAACGTGAGAATGGTTCTTTCACTATTTATTCAAGCACAATTAAATTGCCTGGATTACAAGTAATAAATTCAATTACAGGATATGGCACACAAAAATGGTAAAATGCAGCCTTCTGAGAGGAAAAAAGCTGGACTACGAATGTAGATTAAGTTTTTAATTTTGTTTTTGTCCATATGGCCTGTTGTGGACCAACTCACAAGCGAAATAAGATGCACTCTAACTATGGAATAGCAGGGAGCTCTCACCCTAAGTTTGACTGAAATGTTCTTTTACCTGAAACATTAGAAATCAGGTGATTTTTAAAGCTGAAATGTTCAGCTGGCCCATATTTAGCCTCTGGGGTCACACCATACTGTCTGGCTGACAACTGTGATATCCTCTGTACCTCTGGACAGTCACATTTGGTAAGAGGTTGTGCCGAGATACAGAGGCACATCACCAAAGAGTATGATGCTGAAGGTGCTGAGTCTACTGGGAGTGCAGAACATGCTATGCCTGCCATGGCTGAGGTCAAAACCCATAATTTTTTCCACAGATTCTGAGACAACTCTTTCGAACACATAAAATTTGCTGACAAGCAAGTCTGCACCACAAAATCTGAATGCAGTATCAGAAAAATTAGTATTAGACAGATATAAAGTTAATTACTTCAAAATATGAGTACAAAGGACATAACCTTCAAGCACTTCAGTCTCTGACTATGTGACATTTTTTCAATTTGTCTCTTCACAATATTTTATTTCTTATGCAAATGAGATCCAGCTATTATCTGCAATTTACCTACTTCTCATAGTTCTTGTCTCGCTTGGAAGCTTTCTGTCTCAGTTTACTTGAAAGAGAAGATAATTATCACAGCAGATAATAAAAATTAATGCCCTTTCAAAAGAAATAGGAATTTTGAAACAGAGTTTACTGTGATGAGAGACTCTGAAGTAAGGGCCAGATCTATCTGGTATGCCTGGTGCTATCTGCTATGCCTGATAATTCAGTTATTGGTTGCTGACATAATATACAACCTTGGATTTCCTGATTTAGGTTTCTGAATCCACAAAAAAAGTTGCAAAAGAGAACCATGTAATCAAATGACAATCACAGATATCAGGTTTGGACCCTGGAGGTTTGTTTTCTATGAGAAACAAAAGAAAAGAGAGGCTTAGGTTTTTTTTTCCTTATTGTTAAATACCTTAAATCTTACAACAGCCTGTGCCTGAGAAATTAATGCCCAAGTAGCAAAATTTTACCATTCTCTATAGCAAAGACCTCGAATTGTTATTTGCAGTTTTCCAAAACGGGAACAAAAAGAAAAAGACAACAAAACCCTTTTCAGCACCAGAAGATATTCTGCTATGGATTGAATCTCACAGTGTTGGTTGTCACTGAACCTGCCCTTCAAAGAGATGTGCAGCACAAACCTGTACCTTGCCTTGTTCCAGCCTGCTCCGCTCCCTGCACTGCCTCTCCTAAGTGACTGAGAGGAGAAAGCAGTAGGTGCCCTTGGTAAGTACTTGGTGGTGTTTCAGAATCTAAATGGAAACTCTGGGCTAAAAAAAAAAGTAAACTAAATCTCTTTAGCTGATAGATTCTCTGAGCTGACAAGGTATTTCCATTCATTAAAATTACTGGGATTCTTAATAGGTGTGAGATAAAACTGTAAATAATTTCAAAAGGAATAAGTACCTTCAGACCTCAAAGTTGTGAGCCATTGTGGTGGTGATTTTCAAATATAAACTAAATATAAGTCCATGAAATTACTTGTTATGAAGAAAAAAGGATTGATATGTACTTTTAATAGAAAAATCTATCTACTCTCATATCTAAACAGAACAAAAACATAGAGACAAATATTAGCAATAGCAAACTCCTCACAAAGTTACTTCATAACATTTCTTGCTGAGGGTTAACAAGGAACAACCTCCTAAACTTAGCAGGAAAACTCTACTGTAAGTTTTTCTTTCAAGAACATACTGTTCAAAAGCAAGAGTTTAATGACATTAGGGTAATTAATTTTACTAACAAAAATGTTTTGAAAGTCAGAGGTTTAAAGCACTAGGCAAAAAAAATCAAAGCTTATAATAGATGTATTAAAGTAACTAAAGATTTGTTTTTAGGCTATAAATGTTTTCTCTTCCAAGGTGAAGTACATTTCCTTTTTTTAAAATCTATCAGCTGTTCAGAAAGACATGACACTCTAAGTTTTAAAAAGTTTTCTTGAGGAGTGGGAAAATACTATCAATTATGGAACAGCCTATCCTGGATAGGAATACAGAAAATATTGCTCATGTGTTCCTTGCCTTTAGCAGCTTTAGAACTCAACAGGGGAGAGCTAGGGAGAAGGAAGGTAATATTGAAAGAATTGTGAGGGTTAATTTACATACTGCATATTCCACTGTGTTGATTTCTGCCTTGTATTTAAATTATATTATTATTTTGTTCTAAAGCTCTCATTATTAGAAAATTAGGCACATAACACCGAGATAAATGTCTTTACCTAGTCCTGGTGTACCTATGTTTTGTTATAGTGAACAAGGATGAGGATTCCTCCTATTCGTAGGCTGTGGTAATCTAATATTGTTAAATTACCATACAGAAGGTGTAATAGAGGAAGCTCTAGAAAAAACACAAATGTTAAATCCTGACCAAGGTTCTGAAGAGGGATGGAAAAAGAAAGTTTTGGAGCTTTCCTCTAGCACAGCACGAAAATATATCATCCAAAAATTTCCCCCTCTAGTGTTTTAATAAAATACTTCTGTAATGAAAAAAAACTTAGTCAGAGAGGCTCACTATTTCACCTGCACCTAAAAAAAAGTATGTGACATCAGTGACTTTGTTTCTATTATACTGATATCTCCAAAAGCCACCCCATGCCTAACACAGCACCTTCTGAAGTACCCGAAGGCGGTGTCGTTGTCTTTAAAGAGGAAACCAGAATCTCCACACGGAGTAGAGCACATGCCACTACAAAGAGGTTGATATTTATTGTTATCTCCAAGAGCAGCCACATAAATTTCACTAGTGCTATATGACAGCAGTGCTACTTAGCTCTATTGCCTGGCAAGCCACAAATCTGACGTTTTTCAGCCTGGTTAATGACTGGTCTCTTAAATAATGAGGAGTAATAGTTTGATGACAGCCATTGCGCAAGTTCAAACAGTGAATAGAAACTTGTATGACCCACAAGAGAGGAAGGATCAGACTCACACCTGGTCTCAATATGTTCAAGTAGTAGAGATTTGCACTCACTCACACTGGGTCTAGAGGTTAAATTTGCAAATCCCTCCCCAATGGAGGAAAACTGTGTTTCTTATCTGCCTCTCATAGTATGTTCTGCCTTCAAAGCTGGTCCCTAAAATATAAAGAGACATTAAAGCACCATGGCTCTTTTTATTCTACTCTTCACAGTTCTAAAACAGAAGTCATACCTCTCCCTAGAGCAGAAAGTATGGAAAAAGATCTGAAAGCAAAATAAAGGCATAAACAGGTTTTCCTTGTATTTTAGAAGTTAATATGACAAGAACAAAAAAAAAAAAAAATTGACAGAACTGTAAATAACAGAATGAAAAACTTCCAGCGGTTGTTAAAATATACTTGGGAAAAGATAGATTGCGAGGAGAAATCCTGCCCTTCATTCCACAGCAATAACAGAAAAATGATCTCTCTGTATTTCCTCTTTATATTTTTAGAAGTCGCCTGTCAATTTTCTAAAAAGATGTTTGTCTAACAGCATCATTGGTACTTAGTACACACCCTAACAGAGTCATATTCACTTCTTGAATGCTCCCCTATCCTGTCCCCACAATCTTTAAGATATTGACTTTTTTTTGAATTAGAATTTCTGTTCCACAAAGATATGTTTATACATTTAGATTGCCCTATGTCTATATGGTCAATAAAAAAATTACAGAGGCTACACAATGGCCTGACCGAAGTGAGAGGGTCAGAATTCAGATCCAGAGATTTGAGTGCATCCACAGGGTAACTCACAGCCACTCATGTACCTCATGTGCATACCCAAGGAATTAAAGAACAGGAGGAAAATGGTTCTAAATTACAGTGCAGATACAGCAGTATACCTGTTACAGAAACAATTATAAACCAAATAAACTCTTCCTGTATACTCCTGTCTGAAACAGGTAAGGTGACAGGACCAGCTAACTTCAGGTTCAACTGTTTATCCAAACTTCATAGTGAGCGGAAGTTTTCTAACAGTTCATTATCATTATATATGTAGTGTAATAACTCTCTTTTTGAAATAGCCATCCTACAAAGGAGTCATTTACTACTATCATCTGGAGAGAATAGCATTTAGGTAAATCCTTTCTTGATAGGTTCACCAATCAGCACATTTTTCTGAAACATCCAGAATGTTTGACTTGCTGTAATCTTACTTAGGTGACAAAAACAAAATTTTGTGCCAGTTTCAAGAAACTTCTAAAGTGTTTTTATGGAACACTCTTAGAGAAAATACATTATAAAAATTTATACCTTTCTGAACCTATCTTTTTCTGAAGTAAAATCTCACAAAAAAAAAAAAAAAAAAAAAAAAAAAAAAGGAAAATTATGTGCGGGGTTTTTTGGGGGGTTTTTTTGTTTGTTTTTTTTTTAATTTGAGGTATGGTACAGTTTTCTGTGGTTGTAAGAGATTGGAGTGACAACTCAATGCAGAAATTCCTTAAATCACTTTTTTGTACTTTACAGTCTTTTGTTTAGAGAAGCAAAGGTAAAATGACTCAGTAGTTCAGCAAGTTGGTGCATGCAAGTTATAATTGGTATTCCTGGGTCCTAAATCAGGAGCAAATAGCATAGGATTTAATAAAAACCAGGAAGTAAAATTTCTAGCTCTTGATTCACAAGCTACTTATTTATAACTTGCTATCCAAGAAAAGCAATAAATGCTACTGTATGCCATGGTTTCTGAAATATTTGTATTTTCTTAAGAAAACACAAAGTTTTAACTTTTTAATTGAGAAAGAACTATGTCACTGTATATTGGCTTTTATTGCAGTAAGTAAGAATGGGATATAATTTCTTGTTCGATTGTATGTCATGCACTGCATAAGCCCTAAACACAGTCCTTTTGTCTGGGAAGGGCAGTGTCTTGAACTGTGAACAAAAATAACAATTTTATGAGAACTTAATTGCAGTGAAAGAATGAAGGACAAATCAGAACTAGAGAGGAGATTAAAATGTACTTTAATTCAAGCAAGAGCTCAAGAGGGAGTATTCAATAATATGACATGGTAGCATTATCTAGAAATACTGATAAACTCATGGCAAAACCAAGCCACACACTGTGAATAACCAGAAGAAACTCAGCCTGCACACAAGTTAAGCAGATTCTTCCCATTTGGTAAAAATCAAAAGGAATATAACTGAGTTTCAGTAACTATTTTCAATGTCCTTACAGAAAGAAGTTTCATTTTTAAGAGCATCAATTAAGAAAATTAGTAAGAACAAGAGACCTATTCCTAAGATAAAACACCCCTAAATCAGCTTCACCTTCATACCTGACAATCCTGAGAAAGTAAGGTGACGAGCTCTCTGAATCACTTATATTTACTTTTAGATATTTTGCGATGTTTCCAGTCGGCAATGTCCAATTCTGTAAAATTTTGAAATTTTGTAAAAACCGAAATTCTCACTTATTCCAAGTTAACAAGTCTGTCACTCGCCCAGGAAGATGTGTTTCCTGAAGGTATGCACAAGTTAAAGACTGAATGCAATTAATGGCACTTGCTTCGCATCTTTATCACATCTTGGTAAATAAACTTTCTTTTACTTTTTTGAGGAAGAACAATGTGAGCTAAAGTCTGAAGAAAATATGCCTTACAATTATAGTTTCCATGTCTAACTTTACCACTGCCTACCTTCTGATGAGGCCAACAAAAACTAACAGTGAACTAAAAAAGTTTAGTCTTTCTCCCTTGTTTTATCGGCTGATTGGCTGTTCAGTATTTTTTTTAAACACTACTCAATAGAAAATAGTGACATGTTCTGGCTATAGATTTTCAATCTTTCTGACCTCGCTGAGATCAGGATTTCCCTTCTCACACTTTAAAAAGGACAATACAGCCTCCAACCAGAACACCCTCAGTGTTTCCACTGTTTCTGACTCACTAATCTCTTTCTCCCTCAATCACAACTAGCAGTTCTTCATTGTTCACATTATCAAAATGGGGGAAGGGGTGGGACATACATGGACAGACACCTCCACAAGAAAGAAAGAAAAAGTAATTTCCTGAGGAAACCTCATCTTTATTTTCCTTTTATCTGTGCTCCCTAACAAACACTGTAAGAGCACAATGGAATAAAAATCAGAATAACAAATAAAATCTCTATAGTGACATCTATTCCTCATATTCCTGTAGATGCTAACCACTTTCACAGCTACACTGCATTGCACTACCATGTGAACAGTACATGCTTACTTGTTTTCTGAATTCCTGACTCCATCCTTGGCTATCTCAATGTTTTATTTACTATTTTGATTTCTATTTTACCTTGTCTATTCTGCAGTTCCCAGCAAAATTATCCTGCACCGAATACATATGTTTTCTTGGGTTGTTGCTTCTATTATGTCTGAAATCATGAATCAACAGACCCTGCCTGACAAACTTGCAGAGACAAATTCTAATTTGCAGAGTGACTTGAAGGCAAATACCCTTATTGTCCCTAATTTACTGTCAAACTAGGAGGAAAAAAAGCCCAGTTCTATTCAAAAGGCAATAATTTACACCATCTTAAATAACACTCTTCTTCTATATGTGAAACCACTGTAATTTATAATGTCTGTGCATCCAAAATGTCACATTGACATGACAAATATAAAGATTTTCCCAATTAAGAGTAAAAAGTATTATTTTTACTTGACTCCTTCTCTTATTGGGAAGGGATATGAATAATGTTATGACTTGGTTTGTTTTCTAGTGCCTTAAAAAGTTGTTCTTATTCTCACTTCAAATGACAGATTAATTTTGGGGAGTTCTGGCTAGACACTACAGGGAGCAAAAAGTCTTGATGAAGCCTTGCATACTATGGATTAATTTAGCATGGAAAACTGTTTAGTACTAGGTTTCATTGTAGAGAAATGAAGCCATGAGAGGGTGCACTCTCTATGTCCTAGATGTGTTCTTTCTACCCTACCTTCAGTTTTCTCTCCCTGTCCTAAGCAGCGGTAGTAATTACAGAAATTCCATATTTCTAGAAACTGGGCAATTTGCTTAAGGTGACAAAATTTTATTTGGGCCAAGTTTTCTCAAGTTTAAGAGCAAGATGTTTGATTGCATAAAATGGACCCTAAAGAAGAAAAAATATGTGTATCAGTTTCATGTTATGGACCTCATCTGAGGTGTCTCTGTGGCTCAGAATTAGGTACCAAAGCTCTAAAAAGAAACATAAAAGGCAGAAACATTCATCAACTTTCCTAATGCCAGTTTTATACAGCTGTTTATTTAGTTCCTATGAGTTCTCTTCAGTCTCTTTATTTTCCCCACATGTTTTCCAGGAAGTTTAGGAATGCATTTGCCCTACAAGCTGACAAGACAAAGTTTACCATGCACAGCATGCTCGCTGATGCGGATCCAACCCCACAACAGCTACCTCACTAACATCTGGGAACTCTGGAAGAAGGCTCAGCTTCAACAACTGCTCATCCAGGGGAGAGAATTCCATATAAAAAGGGCCTATAAAAAAAGACAGATTTACAATTCCCAGTTTGGAAGAGCATTGGATACTTTTATGTATTTCTATGCCAGCACAGTTCATTCGGGTCAGACCTTGCTGCAATATAGAAGCCTACAAGCAGAGAAATGTTTTATTTTCACATGAGAAGTACTCAGAGATATTAATTTCTTTCTTGTCCTTTTTTATCCTTCATTTACAACTGTGAACCTTCTTGCTGAATATTCCATACAAACAAGAAGAAATACACTAGTGAGAAAGGATACTTTTCCCTTCAGAGAAATCAGGGTCAACCTTAACCAAAAAGCTTCTGTGAACGGTGAGGGCTCCGTAGGGGTGTAAGTGAGCCCTGCTCTTACTGTGACTTACACCAGGAGAGAGTCTGCCCGTGTGAGTCAGTGCAGTTTGACGCCAAAATGTCCTGAGTGGAGCTAGTTTATAACTGGGAGTAAGTTAAACATTTTGAATCCCTTCATAATAAACAGTATTTGGGACTAATTGTTACTGCTTTCCTGAGGAGCTTTCAGCCACTTTTAACACAGCGTGTTAGCACCTGGTATTTTGAGGTTTAAAATGCAGCACCCAACCTACAGGGAGACTTACAGAAAAATCTTTCTCTTCTTAATGGCACTGTCACTGCCATAGGAACATACCATGTCTGTCATTGCAAACCCCTGACACCAGAATTAACCTCCTACACAAATACACATTGCAACTGCTGTTTTGCCAGACAAGACATAACTACCCAGCTAGCAAGAGAACAACATTTAATATCTTAATTGCTTTCTGTACAAACTGTTTAATTAGAGTTTTGTTCTGTAATTTGGTAATGAAAACAAACAAAATTATTTGTAATCCAAAAAAGCTCCAAACAGAATAAAATCAAAGCAGAAATGAAGGAAATAGCGGAGGGAAGGAGGTGGGGAAGGTAGTGTTTTAATGTGTTTTTCATTCATGATGATATTCAGTCATAAATTCTGTTCAGCTTGTTCTGGAAAGTGCATGATAAGCTGCACTCACAATCTTTTTTTTTTTCATTTTCCTTTGGAAGACGCAACAAATCTCTAAGGCCATAAAATCTCCCAGTACACTTCAAATTTTCCTTCTCGCTATAGTCAGTAAGAACACTCAGAGCTGGATCCAAGATCTGAAAGCCAGAGCCACTCTTTAGACGTGCAAAAACCTGGTTAAGGTCAGTGCTGAAGCTCCATGAGGCAGGAGTGTGCTGGGGAGGACCCTTGTGAGCTGAGGGCTCGGAGGAGCAGCACAACAGAGCCCAACACACTGAAAATGGTGCCTAAAAGGCCCAGTGATAGGGACAGATGATCTCCAAAGGCCTGCATGGCAGCAGGGATGCTCCTCAAGGATGTAGCCCCCAGTCACCAGCTCTAGCCACCACTTCCAACGCAGCCACTCAGCCCTGCTGCAGGGAAGGCTATCACTGACTGTCCTGGAAAAACACTTTATTCGTGCCCCCACAATGAAATATTCCAGTAAATGGCCTATTTAACCATTTCCAGACTGACATGCCTGCTCAATATTTTATAACTTTGGCAATTTTGCTGTGAAAACAGAGATTGTATTTCGCTAGCAGCACCAGTTGCCAAAGCAGCACATTAATGCCCTTCTCAGGAGTAAAGAGCGCAAAATGGAGACATTCGCTTTGCAGTAAGAAGAGAAAGAACCAAATTGAACTGAAATGTGTTCATTTTAAAAATCACCAGAGGGCAGTGAATGGTTTTATTGGTATGAAACTGGAATGACGCTTCCAAAGCTGAATAAGCGCTAAGCACATTTCCACGTGTGAAGTGCAACCGTATGTGGCTTCAAACAAACTCTGCTGGTTATGAGAGAAAATTCATACTTCATTGTTTAGAAAATAGGACTTAACTTCTCTTGCCATTGTCCCACTGGGGGCCAGGAGAGAAACAAAGAGGTAAGAGGTGTTTTTTTAAAAGACAAGTTTTAGGTCCATTTTGACTTCTCACTGTACCTGAATTATAAGAATATGATGAAAATAGTAAAACAAATTGCTTATCTGTCTTTACTGTTCATGATGAGATTCTCTGCAGACCATTTTTTGCAACCATAGTTTAACAGCTGAAAACATAGCAAATATTATCTTTGTATAAGGCCTAACACTGGTAAAAGTGGAAAGGATAGGAATTATACCCTATGCCCATTCTCTTTTTACTCCGATCTTTTTGATAATTCGCTTACGTCTTATTTGCTAAATATAAGATAATGAAAACCCAGAGTACACTGTCTTCTAGAGAATAAGAATATATCAATTTGTACCTTATTTCTCCAATGGTCTCACTGGTGTCAGCATTGATGTCACAGAAGCAGGGAACAGGCTGAGCAAACCACCTAATAAAAATGAAAAAGTAATAATTAAAAAATTATGTTTGTTGCAATGAACTTAAGACCTACAGTGACAAAAAGTGAACTGGAATTCCCCTTCACTTTTGTGGAAACATAACTGAAATAAAGGGCAAAATGGAGAGTTATCCAGGTTTTGGTGAACTACAACAGAGAGAGCAGAAACAATCACCATCAGTCCACAAGGGCAAAACATTAAATTATCCAAAATGCAGGAGAGACAAGTGTGACAAGAAGCCTTTTATTTTTGTTTTCTTTGTATAGTTTTTTTTGGGAAGAAGAGTGAAGTGCACAGAGGAAATATTATTTATAAAAATAACTTGATTTTAAAAATTTCATTAATAAAAACTCAAATACCTCAGAGTGGTGAGAAATTCCATTTTTTCAAATAGGTATTTCCACTACTGATATTTCATTAAAAAACATAAAAACTACAAGCTGAAAACCAAGACAGCAGAAGCATGGGAAAGAAGTAGGATGGGATTAAGGTCTCATACTGAAGTCTTAAGCTCGTTCTCCATCCATATGTACAGCATTTTCATCATTGAAGGAGAACCTTTCTCATGTTATAATATTTTGGCATTACTCTTATACGGCATGGTATTATCCCGAAATGGCTAAGACACTGGAAATAGCACTTGTGCAAGCAAGAAAGTGCAAGACTGTTATTGAAGAAATCCTTTGGTTTTGTGAGGGCTGTGGGATCAAGCTATGAAAAGAAAGCTGTAAATTAAAATAAACTTTTAAAAAAACCAAGTCAGAAAGAGCCTGGTCTATTGAAGTGGATAACAAAAATCATATGGAATTTTTAACAAAATTCCTAATAGTGGTTTAAAATGCTGCCACACTATTATAAGTTGTTAGAAACCTGTATTCCTTACCATCACTCCTAATTCTCACTAGCCTTCTTTGGGATGTCTGAAGATTAAACTAGACCTTACCAATTCATACCAAGTCATTTGGCTTGATTCAGAAAATGGTGGTAGAAATACTGATTTATGCACTGATTTGCTCAAACTAATGTTCCAAAAAATTGAATGCATAAATAAAGGGAGAAAGTGCTGCCACAGAAACACAAATCTAGAAAGTCATCAAACAAACAAACAAAAACCCTAAAGGCCACATAAAAGAAATGTTTTTCAGTTTTTCCTGTATCAGCGCTATGTGTCTCCCTTTTAAACAAGAAGAATTGGAGACACACATTTGATGTGAGATTCCAATTTAACACTGAAAAATTTGACACTGAAAATTTGGAAGTTTCAGTGAGGAAAATTTGATCCTGAAGCTTATTTACAAACTAAAAAAATTAACCTAAACCAAGTGTGAATTATCTAACTCTTGAAGCCAAAAGCCAGGGTGACACTGCCAAATGTCCTTAGAGAGGCACCTCATAGCAAAGGGCAAGCAAGCTGTGTGGTTCAATGCAGGGGTAACTGCTGAAAAAACAGCACCTGTGCTTGGGCACATCAAGGAAACACAATGGTATTTTCAGTCATTAAACGCTCAGATTCAGAGTTTTAGTCATCAACACTTCCACAGTAAACAGTGCTTCAGGCAGGGAGGTGTTTGCTGAAGGCAGTGGGAGGGGCAGGGAAATGGTCTCCTGGATAATCACCCTCAGATAGCTATTGTTCCAGCTTCCAGCAACTGCAGGCTATTTATGATTAGATGTTGATAAACTAAATGTAGATGCCTAAAATAATGACTTTAACCCACAATCACTTGCAGTAAAGGAGGAAGTGTGTTAATGACCTTAGAATAATGAAGTTGTTACCACAAAAATAGTTACTAATAGGACTACAAATCTAATAGTCTTCACTCTGTTCTCAAGGGAGCTTTATTTACCAGAGACCGAACTAGGGCTTGGCTTAGGATTTTATTATTGTGGAAAGCGATTCAGTAAGCACACAGGGTCAGGAACCAGGGTTTCACATCACATCCACAATAAACTGTACCACAAAACACATCATCTGGCTTGAACTGAGATCCTGAAATTAGTGTAATCAATAGGCAATGTGACTTACTACTGCAGCGTGAGCCTTTCTGTGTGACTAAACCGTGAATTAAATAATGGTTTGCTTCTAAAAAGACATCACTTATGGTCACCCATAAAAATATTGCTGCCTTTCAGCTACACGTGCCCATGCTGAAAAAAAATGCATAGCTAATAATTAAAAGATTAATTTCTCATATTTTTAAGGATTTCTTCAGTTTGTATGCAATATGACAGAATGGGTTTACAATGATATACAGGAGGGTAATGTGGTGGCAGGACAACAGTGGGGTAGGACAGTAACAGCTCAAACATTTCAGTTCCTTGTACTTAGAAAATAAGAAACCACAGTATCTGTCGCAGTCAGCAAACTGCTGGAAGGCTTCAGAGGAATGAGAAAAACAATAGAAAGTCTGTAAAACTATCACTCTGTTTTCTCAACTGAATATCGTAGGAGTATACTAAAAATATAGATCACTTAAACCACCTTTACTTTTCACATGAGATCGAATTACCACAATGTAAATTCCTAATGTTAAATTTTGTTATGAGTCTAAACTTTCTTTTGCAGATCAGCAGCTACGCTCACCACACAGACTTAAAAATCGAATTGAATAGCTAAGCTGATGGTTATTAACCCAGCTTACATTTGTTGATCTATGCTGTTGCTGACTAGCTGAGGCTCCAATTTAGCAGCAACAGATCCCTTTGTCTGTGGTGATGGATCAAAGGTCAGACTAACTCCAACCATGTGGAGCCTAATGATAGCTAAGGGAGACCTATGATGAATATAAAAATAGAACTAAAGATAAATGCTTTAATCACAAGTGACAAATGACATTTTTGATGTGTCAAGTTCAATATTAATTATTTTCAGCTGCTCTGCTTTTACTTTTGTCTTAAGGAAACTACAGCAATCTGCTGACATGCCTGGAAAAGTTCAGGTGCTAAATGACCTCAGTTCAGTTTGCAGATTTGCAGGAAACCATATACTATCCTTGGAGCATTTAAGTACTACGGCCTGTGGAAATATTGTGGCTTGTTAAAAAATATAAGTCAGGAGATGATACTGCTCTTTTCCCAGTTTTAGAATGAGCTAAATCTTTTTTATTGTGGACATCAACAAAACCATGGATAGTGCTCTCCTAGCAGAGAATCAACAATTGTCTGGAGAAACAATACCTAAAATTAAATAACTTTTCAATAAGTTAAAAACATTAGAAGAGTGGTAACTTCTTTTCCACTTTTCCAACTATGCAGCCACTTCAGAACAGCCTGAGCCAACGATTTCCCATACACAAAAGACATATGTTTAATGCGATTTTTGCCACTTTATAAATCCATTACCTACTCTAAGGTATTAGAAAGCATCTTTTATTCATGGAATAAAACTAATTAGGCTGTAAAAATGAACATGTCCAGAAATCCTTCAATAAGTAGGAGAAAAAATTAACAACAGTAGTAGTTTTAAAAACAACAGAGGACTGCAGCTTGACAGATCCTGAGCTAGAAGGTTTTCTTCCTTAGCCTTTAAACTGAACAACAAATATTTTCTGGTCATTTAATAAAAATAAGTATATTTAATCTGCTGACCACATGCAATGAACTAATAGCAAAATCAATTAGGAGAGAACACTGTGGCATTTCAAATGTTGAGTTATGTGCAGAATCAGTAAAAGATTTCCCTAATTGAACACAAACCAACTCAAAAGAAATGGTGATGATCACAGGTGTACTCTGAAAATACTGATATCTGCCTTTGATTACTTGTCTGGGATCTCTTAAACTATAAAAATCACTGTTTATCTTGACTGCTAGAAACAGCAATAGTATGAAACAGAGGCACTCATGAAAAAGAAAAGAAGAAAAAAGGAAAAGGAAAAAGAATAAAAATAAAAAAGAAAACAAAGAAGAGAAAAGTTTTAAAAAGTGACAAGAAAAAAATTAAAAAACAACCCTAAATTTCAGCAGAATTAATGAAGTTTTATGGCAGAGATCTACCAGCAAAAGCAGATGGCAGCACCATGAAAGCCATTGCACTGGGGAGGAGGCCAAAACAGAGAATCATTCTGTTGATACATGGTCAAAATGGGACAAATTGAAGGCCCCAATGAGCCAGCCTGAAATGCCTCTATTTATTTTCTTCTGCTAAAAAGGTATTATTTCTGGAGATAAGGAAACATTTCATAAAGCAGAAGAAAGAAGCCCAGTCGACGAAGTCCATCTGTGTCACTGGGGAAAATTACTGCAATCCTTCATCTCAACCAATAGTTTCCAGCACTGGGATGCAGATGTTATCAATGAAGGAAAGGATGGAAACAGGAGATCCATATGAACATCTTTGAGCTATTAAGCAGGAGGACTGTGCTTAAGCTCAAACCCTCTGCTTTCTGGCTAAGAGCTAAACGCCATCGCTGCAGTGGCTAATGAAGTGGCAGACAGGGAAAAGAAGGATTTCTGGCATGCCAAGGCAGATGAAAGCAGCTGCACCACAGGATCAGAAGCAGCTGAAATCTAGTCTATCTGCTATCCAGGAAAGCCTGACAATCCCAGACTGCAAACTGTCCTTGTGAAGACAGGGAGCAACTCAGGGTCTCCAGAGAAGCTGCACCAAAGGTCCATAAATAAAATAGTTATGTACACATTACTGTGCTTATGTCTTTTACTACCGGGCATTTTGGGTTGGGTTTTCTAAGGGGATCCCTTTTATGAAAGAGTTTAAAAATGCAGAAAATTAGATTAATAAATACAATTATTATAGTGATATGTGCGAAAGTTAACAATTGGGGCTTCAGCTCACTATTTATTACTTTAAATTGAAGTCCAGTATTTCTCATAGTCAATCAAGTTCTGTTTAAAGGGGTTATACAGAAGCAAGGGAGATATGCCAGCTGATGAAAAGACACAACACTCTATTCTCTGGCTTATACACTGATTGATTCCACTACTGACCTGAGAAAAACCTATATGTATTCACAACATGATAGAATATAAATTTTTTCTTCATCTGTATTCAAAAGCAATCAAAGTAAATTATCTTTTTCTCAGTGGTGCCTGACTAACGTTCATGAAGAGATTGTTTGGGGTTCTGAACTGGCCATAAATGACTCATCACGCTTTACTGCATTAATGTATGCATGTTTCCAGGGACTGACCTTTGGACTGACCTGTCAGAGGTATAGCAAAGCCATCAGCCACTGACAGGCCTTTACTGAGGGAGAAAAATCTTTGTAATAGCACAGAGGAATTTACTAATCTGACATCTAGTTTAGCAGATTAATCTTGGATTTTCTTTGATCATGCCTTGCAACAATGTGCAGCAAGTCAAACCAATCAACAAGCATTAATTAAAAGAACAATGAAGAGCAGAGGCTATTTAGTTATGAATGGCATGCACTGACGGAATATTATGAGTTCCCAGATGAAAGCAACGTTTCCTAAATGACATAGATCAGTACTAGATAAGCTTCGAGATAGCTGTGCAGTGTAAGAGGGAACCCTGAAAGGATGTTTTCACAGTCTGAAGAAAAAGGCAAAATGGAACAAGAAAGTTGCTTTCGGGACTTGCATGAACCAAAGCCCTGCACTGGGATTCCTGCAATCATTACAAACACCAGTGCAAGCCCTGCAGTGGGCACTCATGCCTTGCCTGAAAACACTAAGTTTTGGAAATTCTGCTCTCATAAAACAGGTAAATAAAGAACACTGTGATCCTATTAATCCGTCTCAGCCTTCCTTCACGTTAGGTGATGCAGTACTGCTTGCTTACACAACAGGGACTTATCTCAAATGCATAGACCCAGATTCTCACCTGGTGTAACCTCATTTTTTTACTGAAGTCAGGATATTTAATGTTTCTTTACACAACTAGAATGG
Source organism: Acanthiza pusilla (assembly GCA_036630365.1). Lineage (NCBI taxonomy): Eukaryota > Metazoa > Chordata > Aves > Passeriformes > Acanthizidae > Acanthiza > Acanthiza pusilla. The sequence continues at coordinate 9,923,173 of JAXCHO010000017.1, forward strand.
TGATCTTGGATGTTATGAATTTTTGATTTCTTGTATAATGAAATGCAGAAATTAGAGAACTTGGTTGAAAACTCATTGTTCTTAAAACAGGAGGCTCAAAGTACTACCTGCCTTTACCTTTGTGATTGTAAACCAGGCCTGTGTTCCTACCTGTATGATATTATAAAGAATGACTAAGCTTTAATTATTCTGGGAAATGAAGTGAATATATAAAACAAAAGCAAAATGCTTAAGGGCACTTGGTTTTAATAGAAAAGGTACAAGGAAATTACAGGCGTGTACCAGCTTAAAACTTTATTACCTAAATAATTGCATAATTATACACTGGGAAAGTTGTTTGATGCAAAAAATAACAAACCACTCTTCAATGTTTGCACAGTTTCTTGTGCTGTTCAAATATTGAACAGGATATTTATGGCCAAATTTAAGCGGATCTTGTAGAAATTTGAAATATTTATTAACAGTAATCAAGGTATTCCTTAAAGCTCCTTGTCAACAAAGAGGTGACTGGTGAATGCCTGCCGACTGTTTAGAGCAATGAAGCAGCCTGGGAGGTGGGGGACATTCTGGCACTGTCAAAATTGCAAGCTAAAACCCAAAAGCAGTAATGAGGCTAACAAATAAGAAATCTCTAATGGTCCACAGCTCTCCAGACAGCAGAGAAAGGGCTAATAGAGACAGTCATCAAACCAAAACCAGCAATGAGGTATGCATTTCAAAAACCTGTCTAACACCACACAGCAGATAGTTCACCAACCACAATTTTCAAATAAGGTTTGGCATTTTGTAGATAAATGTGCTACAACTTAAACTGAAGGTCTTTCCTTCTTGTGTGAGATATTAAGTAAGCTTTTTTCGCCTATGTTAGGTAGAAGATCCAAGTAGATGATACAAACCTATCCCTCAAAAATCTGTGAGCATTTGTCTAATTTTAATGCTGTTTCTAGAGCCATTCTGTGAAATGGGTAGAATGGCATTAGCCTACATTTGTCCACAGTACCTACATCCAAGTATGGTTTCTAGGCATCAGGAAATAAAAATAGATTTCTCTTTCAATAAGCCATAATTTGCCCTTTTTTTTTCTTGTCAAACTTGAAAACTGAGTGCACTTTTTTTTCCTACAGGTACATTTTCATGTGAGGCTTAGCCAGAATGATCTTAACTCTGGATACAAGAAAAAAAACCTATGCATTTACTCTGGATTAAAAAAAAAAAAAATCTGTTTTACACTTCCATGGTACTTAAGGAAAAAGTCACTAATTTGATTTATAAGTTATAAATAATCTCTGATCATAATCAGAGTAATTCTACTGCTTGTATATTACAAAACCATCTCTTCATGTGGGACACCAGCTCATGTTTCCTAATGTGGATATCAAAGTTTGAGTCCTGCACCTTATCATCAATAAAAAAGATAAAAGATCTACTGAAAAACATGAAATGAGGGCTAGATCAGCTAAGGCAGACCTGTTTCTGGAGCTGTTATGTACAAAGTACCATGATATCTGGGCACCATCGCCTCTTCCTCCTTCTTCTTCTTCCCAGTCCCCAAACACCTACTTATGCTTATTTGCCGCAGGTCCAACTGAAAATAACCTCTGGTTTGAAACCAGGTGAAAGTACAAATGCATGTCCTTAGCTCCAGAGCAGAATACCAAAATCTGATATCGTGAATACTTTTTACCATAAATCTTTCAGGGTAAAAAGAATGTGTCTATGCCTGGAAAGTGATTTCCTAAGAAATGTTTATTCCTTATGGGAATTGAGCAGTACAGGAGTCAGGCAGTAAACTGTGCAGTTTTATACTTGCCTTTGAGATCATCGCCAAATACAATCCAAAGCATAAATGGATAAAGTTGTTAAAAGCCATTTAGGCAAAAAAACAGAATTGCAGACTAGGATGTATTTATGGCTATAAACTATAACATTTCTGCTATGGAGACCACCTAGAGCATATCTACCCTATGGGCTTAAACCACAAGGTACAAGAAAGCAGAGGTGCCACACGAGACTGCTGTGATCACAGCTGACTTGAATGCGCCAAACTGCAGAGAGAGTTCTCCTCCAAATTCAGCTGCAGGTCTGGCTGCACCTTGCTGCTTCTCCTATGGCTAACATGGAGCAGAACTGGAGAATGGGAAAGTTTCTGTGGTCTGGAAAGCTGCCATAATTTCATGAACATTCGTCTATACCTGAAACTATAATTGTTGACTCTTGAAAAATTAATATTTTTTGCAAGAGTAGCTGCAAGAGACCTTACCTAATACTACATTTTTCATCCATATGAAGGTCCAGGGTAATTTTTTTATGTCAATATTTGCCTTTATTCAATGACAATAAATAGTTATATTTCAATCAATTCACAGAGGGTAAATTTTTATCCAGACTCAACACACAATGGTTAAATTTTTGTCCCCATTGGAACCCCATTATTACTTCCTAAATTGCATTTTGAGTAAAGTTTAATAATGCATGGTCACCTGAAATTTGGCAGCCACTGTTATGAAAACAATTTTCTTTCTTTGGGGGCTTCCTGTAAATAGTTTGTATTTTTTTGTGGAACTAGATATACTATAAACCACAGTTCTGAAACTCTGAAATTGAAATGGATTGGGAGATCATTAACTGTGCTTGCAAGGAAGATGACTGTGAGGGTTCTCAAGCTCAGAAATAAATCTTGAAGATGACATCTGCTGTGAATATTTCAGGAAACAGTTTTCAAAGAAACAAAACCAATAATTAAGACAGAAAAAAGGGACATTTCTCTAAGTTACTTAGCAATATCTTCAACCACCCCAGCAGTGTTTGAAGTGTATCAGTAGAGATGTAGTTCCTAAAAATGTAGCTAGAAAAAGAGTATCAGTTCTCTTTGGAGAAGTAAGGGAAATTAAGATGAGAAGGAATTAGAGCTATTATAAAGTAAGGCAGTAAATAGATTTAGAACTCAAAAACATATAAGAAGCTAATATATCCTAATGCAATAAAGATTTTCATCAGTCTTAGCTGAAGAAGTCTAAATTGCACATAGCAATGATGCATTTTACAAATTATCCTAAGTGAAGATTTCTAGAACTTTGACACCATGTGGATGCAAAGACCACTGCACCATGAAGGCAAAATGTATTCTTGTATTTCTTGGTACAATGTGACAGCAGTTCTAGTCTTTTAGTAAAATAAGTCAAAATGAAGGTTGTTCAGTAGAAGGGACGTGTAACTGGATATGTGAAACCTTCAGATAAGAAACTTTTTAATCAATTATGTGGAATATTAGACACAGGATAATGCAAATCAATGCTATTTCTTCAAGCACCAGAAACAGATATTTTGAAGGGGAAGAACAACCTGAAGCACTTGCTCTCTCTCCTTGACCAAAGGGATATTAGAAAAAGCTGAAGCCTTTATGTTTAGTGGAATGAAAGCTTTTTCTTACTCTCTGAGGAGAAATAAGAGTTTCACATTTAGGGAGGCAGGAAAGGAAAAAGAAATCGTAAAATTTCTGTAAATTCTGTAAAAAAGCACTGCAAATACAGGGAAAGCATTATTTAACATGGTGCCTCTAACACCAGGTTCTGGGCTTGAGAAATGAAGGCATCCTTCCAGTCCTAAGTCCCCAGCTGATACAGAATGTTCATTCGCAAAATAAAATCGCTGTTGCAGAAACATGTGAGCCCATGAAGTTGCTAAGGGACCTGTGGAAGCTTGGTTCCAGTGTTAGAATTACGTAATACAGAGCTGACTTTGAAAACATTTATCACATGATTGTGAAATCTGTCACATGGATCTTACCTCTGCATTCAATTACATACTGCATGAGCCTGCAAATGCTTGTAAAAAACCCAATTTCTGATATTATACAGCAAAACAATACATTCACTTCCAAATAAATGAAAAGGACAAAAAGCTGGTTTTGTGTTTACAGCTAATGTCACAGAAGCCCTTTACATCATATATGCACACTCAATGTGAAATGAAAAATCATGAATCTTATGGCAATTTATCATCTGACTGCTCTGCGTAAAAAACTAATTGCCTCTCCCCAGCAGCTTGGCCTGGCCAGTGATATTGGGCAGGAAAAATCTTTTTGGTATAGTTGGGCATGTATCCCTACTGAGTTTACATGGAAACCCTACAGTACAATATGTTCAGGTGCCTAGGACGTCTCAGGAAAAAAAAAAAAATCAAAACACAAAGCACTGTCTATTTTAATCTTAAAACCATCTAACTATGAAATGAAAATTAAATAATTTCATTGTGTATGAAACTTTCCTGGTGAAAGAGACTGTAAAATGGATAGCAATCTGAGGTGCAATTTTCCATTGCATATGTTTTTCAAAGATAAACATCTGATCAGAACAGTTTGCTGTTAGTAAGTGAAAATAAGAACCAGAACTAATAGAGTAACTGCCAGCAGCTTCCAGATCATTAACTATTGTTTATTTCTCCTCATGTTCAGACATCAGACTGTAGTGATGGAAGATACAGTCATTAATTTGGGAGTCATTTCAAGATGTTCCCATAAACACTGAATCAGGATACTGGCAAGCTGCCTATGAAAACTTGCTGCCAATAACTTTTTTTCCTTTTTTTTTTTTTTTTTTTTTGAGTAGTTATTTTTATTGTTGCCATTATTTTCTGCTTTCTAGTTGCTTCAATACACCAGCTATGGGTAGATCATGAGAGTTTATACAAGAACTGACTTTTTATACTTTGTTCTGCAGTTACAGATGGGTTTGCCTTTGTTATAAAAAAACCTTTAAAAGAGTTACATCATAAAGCATCAATTATTCTGTTCTCGACCTCTCTCATGGCAGCCAAAAAGGAAAAAATTGTTTTTCCTTACTTAACAGACGCCTATTAAAGTGACAGGTGAGCCTGTCTGAAATAATTAATCCGCAAGAATTCACAGAAAATATGTCTGTCCTCCCTTGAAAATCCCATGTTTACAGAGTCTATCCTACTTCAAAAAATAATAAGAAGGAAGAAAGAAGTCTAATTGGTTTTCCCTCTGACAATATCTGAGTAGGAAAACAGTGAAAATGCAATAATATAATGCAAAATTCCTGTAAACAGCATCCTAAGCATGAACTACTAATAGGATTGTAAAGGATATATTTGTAATATTCTTACACATAGGCTAACTCACCTGAACAAGCCCTGAGCAAATGGCAGAACTGTCATTGTTCAGGACTAAAATACTTCATGCCTCCTGAGAGTCTGAACGCCTGTCTTTAGTCTTTAGATTTCATTAGTATTATGAAATAGTTAGCTGATGCATGAAGGTATCAGAAAACCAAGAATTTATTCTGAATCTTACTACAATTACATGGATGTCACATTTAGTGCATTGTGAAGCTATTGCAAACTGATGAACCTGGTGACAGGCTAAATCAAATCCTAATAATAGCTTGTAGATTCTCCTGAAGAACAAAAAAATTGTACAAACTATTTGAAGTTTATAAGTTTACACAATAATTTTAGGGCACCATTGATATTTCGAATACTGTGTGTCACTGTCAAAGGGAATATCTGATATGAGAACTTTTTGTTTAGCCAGAAGAGGGATAATGAACATAAATCCAGAATTCTATTGCTGAATTAAAGAATTATACTATATACCATACAGTCTAAAGGAAGTGAGAACTGAATTGATGACTTTAAATATCAAACAATTATTTCTTTTGCTGATTTAGAAATAATCCAGAACAACAAACCTCCAGTGTTGTTTTGGCCTGGACATTTCAGAATAAAATGTGGAACAGTAATACAAGACAGATCAAGTAAACTACTTAATAATATCGTGATTAATTTTAGATTTCCTTCATAAAACCATAGTTATGTCTTCACAGTCTATTTCTGGATCAATAAACAAAGAAGAAACCAAGTTTCTGATCTGATAACTGTGTTTTTATTGAAAAACTATGAATTAGTAAAGAGAAACATTAAAATACTTTAAAATGCCCTAGGTTAGGAATGTCCAGCCCTATTAATCATACGTGCCACATCCCAAGCCCCAAGAACTTTACATAACATGTACTTCATACCGCAAAGAACTCAGTGGATAGGGAGCTCAAGGAGCTATTCCTGAGCCAGAAACAACAACGCTTCCGCCGCAATGCCCCCATTTCGCTGCAGGATGGGAACAAGCTAAAGTGCAAGTAGGCTCAAGGGTCTCTCAGATCTACCATCCTGAGGAGGTCAGGATGGGACTTCCTGAGGCACAGGGTTCAGGAGGGCCGGCAGCTCTGCCCACAGGGCCATTGTACCCCAGAGCAGCCTGGAGCCAGCAGGCACACTGTGGCTGGCTGCGAGTGAGCTTAGTCTCAAGAGCTGTTCAAAAGGTCACCCTGTTTTCCCTCCTAGTTTTCCTTTTCAAAGGAGCTTGCTTTCAGGAACACAAAACACTTTGAAGAATAGTCTTGAAGCTGTGGTCAAACTAATTGAAGGCTATTTAACTGTGAACAAGAATAATATAGCTTGGCCACATTAATGGCACCTATACCTCTGGTTCTCCCATAATTTCCCCTGTCATTAGTCCTAAAAGGTGCCCTTTGTGTGAGTTACAAACAAGAGTTTGCAGCCCGAACTGACCCTGCATTTACAGAACATGCAAAGCTATCGCCTGTATCAGGCTTCAGTCCAGACTCAGCTTGGGACAGGAAGGTCTGAAGGATGCAGAAAATTTGTGGCCCACCAGGGAACATGTAGAATGGCTACACAATGAGCAGAAATGGATTAAGAACCCCAGCATGGCAAGAGCAAACTCCGTGTGTTCATAACCTGAGGAGAGAGATCTGAGGAGCAAAAATTCAGCTGGAAGATCCTGGTAAAATATTGCTGGTTACTAACACTGGTCTCTGAAAGATTTAAGTATCTTGCTATGGATCCAGAGGCATTAGTTTAATACTTGCTTAGAACTTTTGCTGAACCTTGGGGCTTGTGGGTATCATAATACAGACTCCATATTCCTGTATGAAATTACCCACAGAAACTGATGCAGCTTAGCCATGGCAGGCTAACAGACTACAGAAACTTGGACAAAACTTTGCCTGCAAAACTTTTCTGACTAACTTACCTACTTCCAGTTTTCTAAGCTGTTAGTCAAGATTACAGGAATGGGAATATAAAGAATCTTTATAAAATGTCCAGAAATTCAGTGAAGTTCTTATTTTGTCAGTACTTGCTAAAGGGAAGCCAACAGGTGAAATCAATGCTAAGTTTAATCAGAAATACAGAAAGGAATAAAGTCCAGATTTATCTCATCTTCTGTTTTTTCCAAAGAATCTCCTGCAAGGGCTTTCCAGCAGACAGTGTGTAAGACATGCATAGCAACAGAAATACAACAATCATAACACCACTGGCCCAGCAGAGCTATCTGATCCTGTCTGGAAATAACCACTTTTAGCTGGCAGGAAGACCTTTGAACACAATACAAAGTGATTATTATTGTGCTGGAATTAGTTATATCAGCAACTGGTTAGAAACAACTATTAGCACCTCAGCTTTCTTATGTAACTTTGCTTTCTAAAGTGTATTATCACATTCTTTTTAATAGTCTTCTATCATAGGGCATAGAAACAGATTACTCTTCCCAAGGACTTCGAGTCTGCAGCTGTAGCATGTATGAAGACTTTCTGAAGAATACAAATAATGAGCACAGACATTCTTTCAATCAATATTCTGAGCTCTACGGGAAGTAAACAGTTTTAATGAAGTTCCCTAAAGCTGCTTCTAGTATTAACTGTGGGCCTCTGAGGAATGCACTGAAAATGATTTGCCACAAATATTTATCTTTATAGAGCATCCGAACTGGTATCAATCTAAATGTTTGCTACAGAATTGTTACAAGGAAAGGACAAGCAGACCACAATATTTGCCAATACTTTTTGAAAAGAAGGCAGCTTTAAACAGACAGAATTTACAAGAAAGCAAAGTAAGCAAGATAAAACTTAACCATATCGTCATACATGTTTGCCAAGCACCCAGAAATCCAGCAAGCTTTGCAGAAAAATATTTTGATGTTACTGGGGTTAAGTTATAGTTTCAAAAAATTTTGAGAATTATAGTTTTGTTTTTCATTTGAATTCAGTATCTAAAATAAAGTTAAAATCTCAAGGAATTTTCGCATTTGCATGAAGTTAAGCATTTCATGGACACAAGACTTTACACAGAGTATTTATTAGAACCATTTTGTTGGATTATGCCCACAGCAAATCTTAGAGTTAATTCTGATGGGAAAAAAATTATTCTAAGAAGAGAAATTGCTCAGAATTTGTAAGAAAAAAGAAAAAAAATTTGATTTTACTTGCTATTGAATCGTAAAAATGTGACCAATTGCACAGGACTAATTTATGATAATCTGAGATTTTTTTCTCTATTAGTAAGCTCTCTATTCATGTTTAATTAATAAAAGTATAATTATTTTTTCTTTACACACAGATCTTAACTGTATATATAAATGCACACATATATACACACACCACCATATTTTATGCATCCTGATACAATTATTGTGTTGGGTATTTCTTGAATATGATGCCTACACAAACACAGATACTTCAGGATATTATGGTATGGCTCCCATTCTATTGCAAGCATGGCCCTTTTTTCTTTATTTTTCTTTGATAGGGCTTTTCTTCCTCATTTTCCTTTTCTCTTTAGTATTCTGGGATTTTCCTTTTGACACAGCTACACCTTTGGATATGAATATCCTTTGTATTTCCACAGTCAGATCAGAGTTGAATGCTTTAAAATTTCCTTGATTTTTCTAATTACAGACATTTTTACTGAGGTTTTTTTTAAAAATCTAACTTTCTACTTTGCTTCCTATTCAAGAATTGGAATTTCTTCCTAATTTAAGCCCTTCACAAACCATCATTATCCTAATATACAACTAAATCCACGCTGCATCATCTGACTTCAGTACCTGAAATCACTGGATATACCATTTTTTCCCCTTCTATTGCAGTGCAAGTCAGAAAGCAGAAAAAGCAGTTTCCTTCTAACAATAAACAATTCAACTATGCAATCCATCTTTTTTAATGTCTTTTTTTTTTTTTTTTCCCCAGAACTGTGTCCAGACTAATTTTCTCCATTCAAGGTGCAATTTAGAAGCCAAGAAATAATCTGTTCCATTGAAAACTGTCCTTGAACTTTTTGTAATTGAACTTCAGGACTAAAAGAGGAAAAAAATTCCAGCGGTAAGAAAGGACACTTTTTTAAAGTCTGAACGTAAAAACAACTCCCTCTACACATTGCATTAATTGTCCAACTCTCAGGAGAAAAATATAAGCTGTACAGAGAGATGCAATATCTAAAGAGTTCCAAAAACGTATGTGGAGTATTGCCTTTATAATAACCAAAAGAAAAAATTACTCAACTAAATATATTTTATAACATAGCTAATGACAAATACAGCAGAAATAAATGAGGTGCCAGCAGTGCTTAATCAGAAACACGCTGTACAGTACTGTGACAGAGTTTTAACATATTTATTAGAGGAAAATTTTAGGTTAACCTAAAAATCCTCAGAGGCAGCATTATCCCCTAAAGGTTTTCCTTTATTCTCTTCTTATTATAGTTCTTCATTAGGCTATAAGAGCTCCCAAAGCATGAAATCCCTAAAGAAAATCAGTATAGAAAAATGAGAAACCAAGTAGTAATGGAATCCAAGTTATGGATGCAATGATCAAATTAAAGAAGATGAGAAGAATTTTGAGTCACTCAACTCCAACAATACCAGCCACTGTTGAATTTCAGCATATTTATCTAGAGTATCTACCCCTGGTGGCACTGCTCTTCAACACCATGTGCATAGCACTATGTTGTTGATTTTGGGTTTCATCCAGAGCTATTTCGTTTAGTGTGTGAACCTGAGTTTCTAGAGTGTTTTCAGAAAACCTCCAGTGGGTGCAGGCAGAATTCAACAGGCTCTTCCCACTGGGGTCTGTTTAAGCTCAGTCAACTGTGACTGAAGAGAAGTCTTTTTCCAAAAAGACTTTAACAATTTTCATTTAACACATTACCAGTAATTCTGAGATATTTACCTTCATTTGGGAGGACAATTGCTCTGAACACTAATTATTAGCTGATTATTCAACAAGGAGAAATTTGTGACAAAAGAAAGAGACTCCCAGAAGAAGAGATATTCTTGTAATTGTCTTTACATATCTATTAATAAATTATTTTTCTTTTCTCATTCAAGGGAAATACATACCTATAGCAACTCATATAGTTACATGGCTCCATCAGGAATGTTAGCTTACTTCAAAATATTCTGTGTATGACAAACACTTAGAAGGAGCTGTCTCCAAGTCAGCTTGCTTCATGGTATTTCAGCATCAGGGCAAAAGAAGTGTCATTTCATATTTCCTGTGCTTGCAATACTCATGCTTCTTGACATAGTGACAGTATTGTGAGCTAACTTAAAGCTCCCTGGATTCTGCATTCCAGTCCTTGGAAAAGGTCAGAGAAAAAGCTAGCAACACTTAAGTGCATCAAGAGAAGAACTGCTCCATTCCTGTTTTGACTCTGTAAATTAACAGAATGGCTGTAAATTTCCAGATATGTGCCATATTTTCTATCAGAATAAAATCACAATGTGGTTATATTTCTGTATTTATTGATATAAATGTGAGGAATAAAAATTAATATTCATTGAGCTATGGTGGTCTGCTTTTGAAGAAATTTTGAAACAAATTCAGTAAAATGGGTGAAGTAATCCTAAATAACCAACATAAGTCAGTTGTAACACTTCTAAACCTTCAGAATTTTAAACCTAACTTACGGAAAAAAAAATCCTAAAATGTTTCATAGCAGAGAGTTTCAGAGTTAAGCAAGCCCAGAGAAAAGATCAAGGAGTTTCCAGAAGAACTAAGATACAGAATAATACATTTCCATTTTATTTGGAATTTTACAAATGAAATTGTTTGCAGATTTTTCCTGTTAAATTGTGACACAAAGTGTGAAATCATGTGCTCCCACTACTTTTGAGAATCAACTTCAAAATTCAAATTGAGGTCTGAGTATTTGTCAGATTGGTTACACAGGACCCAATTAAAACAAAAAATCCCACAACATAATTTCTGTAGCTGTGTCCATCAAACCAGGAATAACACAAGCAATCAGGTGCAGTGCCTAAGGACCAACCACTCCCAGGTTATGTGATGTCACAGCAACACACACACCCCCCAAAAAGCGACTGGTTTTAGTAACTTTTGCTTAAAGTTTTGCATATGAAACATTTTCAGATTTTATGAAAACCATTTCTGTGGTACCACCAGACATCAGGAAAAACTCTTTCCCTACATGTTAACCCACCATAGGAGTCAACAATTCAGTATTCATATGAAATGCACTCAGCTACGCTACTTGTGTCCTCATTATGGCATATCACAGTGGCTTAAGTGCATTAAACTCTGAGGTAGCACCTGTTCTTACACACTGGCATGGAAAAGGGAATTTTGACCAACAACGCTGAAATATAGACAATTCTGAAAGCAAGAACAGTAACACACAGCATAACTGTTACATAAACAGCACACTGTTACATAAATTTACCAGTAATCTTGACTTCTTTCTAGATCAAAGGAAGTTTTTCCCATGAAACCATAACTACTGCTATCTCAGATTGAGGCAAAAGAACCACAGCAACCTTCTCAGCCAGCACAGCAGCAATGAAACTGGGCAGCTCCAGATCTTAAAAGAGAATATTTTGTCTGGGGACTACACCAAGCCAAGATTTCTTCCCAGAGAAGAGGAACTCTAATATACATACCTAACCATGGTACAACAATACTCTTTTGGAATTATCAAGAAAAAATGCAATTCTATCAGGGCTAGACATAGTCAAAGTATTAATACTAGAGAGGGTAACTGCATGCCACCAGCAGCATTCTGCCCCAAAATGGGCTTAGGTGCAGAGCTTTGTCTCATGTGGCATAGACAGAGCTGGCTTGGCACTACTTGAGAAAGAAGTTAGCTCTCTTTGGAAGAAAAGATTTATAAATATCAAAAAAGAAAAAAAACCGTGGTCACTGGAACTGAACAAAAATCTCTACTGTTACCTGAAGCAAGGTCAAGACCACTGTGGAAAAGGAAAAGTTCTGACTAAGATTGTAACATAAAGTTGCCATAATACCTCATCTGTCACACTGGTTGTTCATGTTTGTTTATACTATGATTTGGCAAAGCTGGTCTAATATAAGTACTTCTAGTATTTCCTCCATAGTGGGTAACTCAATAACAACTTTGTAATTATGGCAGCAACTTAGGTGAGTTCTTGGCTCCTATCTGAGTAAAGGTAGAGTTTTCCTCTCCCTGGTGCTTTGAATCTGGCACATCATTAGAAAACAACACTAATTTCCTTCACACACTTAGGTTTTGTAATACTTTTTTACAAAACTTTTCCTGCCTCAACAGCACCTAATCTTGCTGTTCAGTTCTATGTTTATCTGCAAATATTAAATATTCCTGTTCTACTGCTTTGAAGAAATAATATTTTCCTACAGAATCTCTCCACTCTATTGCTTCTTTAAAAAGTGAAGAGCAAAATCCTGTTTTCACTGTTTTGTTTTTTCCAGCAGTATTCTCTACCTTTTTCCTCATTTATGAAGGTGATCACTTTTGCTTCTACCTTCCAAGTCACACACCTTGGCCATATATGGTTATTTTTTTTTTTTTTCCAGGAAGTTTGGTGAAACATACACAAGGATTTTTGAGCAAGTTTTTGTCCTCTGCAAAATTTTCAGAGTGGAAAGGATGATTAACTATACTCCCATACAGATATTCTATTATCTTTTTCCCAAAAGCTGCATTTTCCTTAGAAATTAATAGGAATGATTCTCTGGAATACTTTTTAAAAGACAGATTGGAACTCCCAAACCAGTTGTTGACATTTTGAAATATGGTTTTAGTTTAGATCTTGCCTAAGTCCTTAATTTGATTCCTTAAACCCTAATTGGGCAACATTTTCCTCAGTCACCTAAACAAGAATGCAGGGTGTTTAATATATGATTAAATATGCTTCCATCTCTCCTCCCTAAAGACTGTAATTAACTAAAACAAGTATGACTTCATCACCTTTTCATCTCTTTATGACACCTCAATAACACAAAGAGACTCCAGCACCAACATTACAGCTCTAGGCTGAGAGCAAACCATGGCCACCCCATCGCTCGCACATGTGCTCTCACTCTCGGGCCTCAAATGTGAAGGGCTGAGCTTTGGGAAAATGCAGTACCCAGGGCTCCATTCAGACTTGTCCCTTCAGTTTCAGGAAGCCTCCTCACCTGCAGAGATATCAGGGGAATTTCTGAACCTCAGCACCAAGGCAGTCTTTAATTATCTCAAAGGAAGGAGCTGAGCTGACCGCACAGGTTGGTAACAAACAGGGCAGGGAGTGAGGAAATCAGAACATCTACACTCTTCCACACAATTTGGTGAAATAAAATAGTTTGGAGTTGGCATGGAAGAATTGTGTGCTAGGAGGCTGTTAGCTCCTCTTCTGTTGCCCTGGGCTGTCAGGAAAAACCAGTGAAATTAAATATCCCAAGCCTAACTAACTGTTTGAGGAGTACAAATCAAATAGAATCATAGGGCTGTGCTTAAGCTTGGTCCCTAACAGTGACTGTGAGATGCTCTAAAAGCAGGAGAGCTTTGTCGTAGAGAGTTGGAAGCTATAAAGTATGAAGTGGTTAATTTTGAACATGATAATATTTGAGGATTCAGTTGAGCTTATGTTTCTTGTAGTAACTGCATTTTGTGGTGCTTATTTCTGCAGGAGAACATATGTTCTATCAATTGTAAAAGGAACTTAGAAAAATCATGCTCTGATTTTTTTCACCTAATATCAGAGGCTTGGAGTGGATTGCAGGAATGCCATCTTTTGGGTGTATTTTGGTGTATTTTGGGTGTATTTTTGGTATATAAAATATACTGAAGTATATTTTATAGCCATCCTGCCTGACGAAGTAGACAGGAAAATGCTGCTTTTTACTGTGATAATTCCACTAAAAGCGCGCATGCAATATTTAGAAAAATATGTTGATAATGTACTCGCTGCCACAGACTTAGTATCTTGTTTTTCTTAGCTGGACAGTTAGAACCTTAATTCTTAATCAGCAATTTATAGGAGCGTATGGTGGATTACCATAATAAGAGACAGAACCACTCATAATTAAAACTCTGTTGTCCAGGGAGGAAAAAAAATACAATTGTGCCTTGTCACAGATTTCAAATAAACACATTTTTGAAATGTTCCCAGGTTTTCTGTTTGGGATGTTTTATCTCTTCCTGAGTATTCAAGACTACTGATGTATTTTACATTGTTTATGCTAGGCTAAAAACCAGAGCTACTTTAGTTTGCATACTTCAAAGTCACTTTTTAAATTTACTCAAACTGACTTTGGCAGACAAAAAAGAGAACTAGAATAAACACCACACACACACATCCTCCCCATCCTTACTACCCATTAAAAAAAAAAAAAGAAAAAAAAAGTAGTATTCCACTTGCTTTCTCCCCATTCTTACATTTCCAATGGGCTGAGCTTGTATCTGCCATTGGAGAAACACAGCTGAGACCTGCACAGCACATACTAAAACTTAACACATTCCCATGGCAGTAATGAACAAAGCAGTCCTTCCCTTCAGGAAAATCCTGGACTTGCATTCCCCAGGTCCCTGAGCAGTATAGAATTTAGAAGAAAAACAGGAAACACATGTGGAAACCAGATATAACTGACCAAACCTAGCTATTAAGGTAGCCCAGCCAGTAGTTTTTAAATGAATAATCACATCTATCTATATTATGCCTGGCTGACCCTTTCCTCCCCCACCAGCTATTCATGCTGAAGCATTTTGGCTAGGTGTATTTATGAGCTTAAATATGCAGAGGAAAGAAACAGGAGCTAGTGAAATATTTACATACAACTTATAGTGAGAGTTTATAATTTTTCCATACATTCATGAAAAAAATGAATCAATATAACCTGCACAAAGGTAAAAAAAGACTAAACTTTTGATTGGTAAGAACACGTACACATAAGCAACTAGTGTCCATATCTGCTTCCTTAAGTACACACTTATTTACATATATATGTATATAATCTCAGACAGATACATTCCTGTTTCGAAGTTAATCAAAGTAACAGAGCAATATCTTTTTCAGTTTTGGAAAAATTAATCACAGCCATTATAAGTCGAGCTGTGGTTTTTTTTCCCAGTCCACCTTACTCTGCCATGATGATCTCTGATTTCAGAAAAACTCTAAGATAGTTTATGTAGTCTTTGATTTCTATATGTCAAAGAACATATTACAAATGAGGAAGGGACATTTTTATTGCCCTCCAATCCAATGGTATAGATACTAGATGTAACATGATGCTGAAAATAAAAGATTTTGTAAATATAAAAACTGTCAGCACAGAAGATGTAAATGATGATAACACAAATCAGACTGCGCACATGAGCGGAGCTCATTTTCACATAAATATTGCTTTCCCACATGTGCTTAATGAAACAGCAGGAAAAACATTCAGGCTTTCTAATAGTGCCATCTACCAAACATAGTGGGACACTCAGCAAAATTATTGGCATCCAGAGTTTGGCTGCCAAGACCTTGAATATACAGTGATCTTGCCACTCTCTGCCTGTGACAAGCAACCTGCAGCAACCTGAGGTTCATATCCAGCCTTTTGGGAAAAATCAAATGCACTTATCTAGGTGCTCAGAAAACTTAACTCCTCAGAAAGGATGAGTTCAATAAGTAGTTCTAAACTAAAAAAATTTAATAGAGTGGAACAAGAATGAACAATATTTGCAATGGCCTCCAATAAGCAAACAACCCTTGTTTTCTCAAAATACAAACATAATAATTCAAGTAATTGTCTTTGTAGCAGGAGCTCTATGGACGCTGGAGCTCCCCTGCAGTTACTTCTCAATGACAGGGTTTGGAAGTCCCTCGGGGTAGTGACCTGGGGAGCTTGACTCAGTTTCTAGTACTTTGCTATCTGCTAGCCACTTTTCCCATTATTTACTCTACAGCAATTTCAGTTTCTTGGCATAAATATGGTGAAAAACTTGTTATATTTTCTAAGTATATTTTCCTCCTTCGTATTTCAGCATTTCTTCATCCAAAAGCTCCAAGATATGGCAGTAGAACAAATCAGAAACCCAGTCCAGGCTTACTTAGAATTAATATCTGAGAAATATATTTGTCACAGAATTCCCCATAATACAAAAACTTCACTGGAAGCAGGAGACACCTGTGACACTACTAACAATAAGCACAAAAGGTCCTTTGAAGGAGGGAAATAAAGAATGGATTTTGACAAGAATTGGCCACATTTTAAATCACTTTCTGCCTAAACATATAGGTTTGGAGAGTAGGAAAGGTTAAACACTTTGATAGGTTGTTTGTAACTAGTAAATACATCGGTGGTACTCACTGAATGCAGAGAAACCAGCTAAATAAGTGGTGAAATGTTCCTTTACCCTTGCCACAAGAACTGAGGAAAGTAGTTATGCGGAAAAAAAACAAACCGAAAACCAAAACAGTCTTATTGGCTGCTTGGTGTAGTTAAGCATGGGCAGGAGAACAGCAGATATTTCAAACATCTTGAATAAAGTTATAGTACATGACAGACTTGCTGTGCCTGACTCTGCCTGTATTCAACTTCTGCTAAAAATCCATAAAGCTTGGTGCAAGACTGTTCATCCCACAGAGCAGCATATAAAAACCATCTTTCCTGTGATCAAGTTGGACTGTAAAAGTGTACATGAATTATTTTTGCCTAGGGAACCTTAAGTCCTGCTTTCATCACATGCTGAGATGGGCAGCACTATCATGAATCTAAATTAATCATTTGACTCATTGTTTTGTTTTGCTTAGGTGTTATTATTTACTTCATTTTTCATGCTGGTAGAAGAAATACAAGAAGTGCTACAGGTAGGAGGGATAGAAATGGGCAAGAATTTTCTTCAAAGATAGTAGTGCACCTAATTAAAAAAAAATTCTTGTAAATTCAAGTCTCATAAATTCAAGTCTCTTGGGCTCTCTGTGCACTATGACCATGAGACATATGAGGCTTGCTCTTTCATTTTATGGCTTAAAAATAAAAAGGTCAAATAAAAGCAAACAGAAAAAGTGTAGTTTGTTGTCCTGGCTCATTGCCTTAGTGGTTTGGTTGCTAAGAACAATGAGATGTTAAAAGGCCATTTATACCACAGCACTCCTTAGCACTGGCTCTGCTTTTGTCTTAGTCACTGAAATAGAATGTTTAATCTATTTGCTAGAAGTAACCTCTTCACACAGAGTTTTTGAGATCCACCACAGTGACCCACTTATTTTTGGCATTATATATGCAGCTGTACACTGAATTAGTGATGCCTTATTGTCTCCTCATATAGAGCACCTGAAACAGACCTCTCTTGATTCAAAGAGCCTTGGTTAAAAGAAATGAAGAAAATGAGGAAAAAAAAAAGAAAGAAGGAAAGAAGAAGGAAAATAAGAAACATTGTGGCATTGTGAGCTTTGACTTAATGTGAACTTTCCTATATTCCAGTCATGAGATTTAACCAAGAACAGCCTTGGGGATATTATGATGGGAAAAGCAAAGTGTGGTGATTGCATTGGGAATATATTAGCTGGAACGCTGTCTCAGCAGCTGGCGAGCAGCCTTTTGAAAACAGCGTTATTCCAAGAACTATATAAATAAACAGAGGCCTTGGGAATTTTTATCCGTCAAAAAAAATCTCTTTGCCAAGCCAACCATTACCCAAACTTTCTCTATATGTGTGCCTCACATGGAGGGTACTTTATACAGAGTAAGAGATGACTAATTATGCCTGCCAAATGCTTTAAGTTTGGGCTGGGCAAGGGCTAATTTGCAAAGGGGTTGAAGAAAAAAAGGGTATGGGGAAAATGGTTTTTCCAGAGGTCTAACCTAAGGTAATTATGCAGCTAATTATTAGTGGACTTTCTCTCTGTTACTACTGCTGATCATCAAGAACTGTATTTTGGTTTATGTTCACTGGCCTTAGTTCACAGTTCTTACTGCAGAGTAATTCTCACATAACAATGCCCAGAATGATAATGCAGCTCTACCTTACAGCTCAGAGAAATCTGCAGAACAAGAAGAATCTTTCTCGTTCAGCAAAGGCTGGGTCAGACTGACAACCTCAGCTGACTGGATGTAGAAGGACACCAAAGACTCCCTGAGATAGCTGCTTTGTCACAAACTAGATGACAAAAACCTGCTTGCTCCTGTCTGAGGCTTCCCGCACAGTGTGGAGTTAGCTATCCTTCCCAGGTCCACCCCAAAAAAATTGAAAAGCATATTGCTATTCCTAATAAGATCTAAAATAATAGTCAGCATCAATATGGAGTCCTATTGATCACAAGTTGAACCAGGAAAAGTAGGCACCAAATATAGAGAAGTAGGCCAAAAGAACAGCTCTCCAGGTGGCTGTAGCATTGCTTTGCAAATATCTAATCCTTTTTATTCTAATGGCCCAAAAGAGAAAGGTTAAATATGGAGTAATAATAGGCAAGAGGAATTAAGAACAAAAAATAGAGCCACAGTGACAAAAAATGCAAAGTGTTTCAAGAGTATTTACCTTGATAATAAATATTATCTTTTCTTTTTTTTTTTGAAGCAGTTCTTGTTTTATGCCCAGACTTTTTGTCCTGCTCCAAAGTTTTTTATTGGTAGTTGAACTTTTTAGCAATGATGTAAGTCTGCTAGGGCTAATATTTGTCAGTTTTACTGCTGGCATTATTTAACTATAGAGAACAATGTAGAGGGCTCGTGATAATCATATATTCTTGTGAAACATATATTAACACCACTTACAGCTATTGACACAAATGTACAAATAATCAGCACATTCTTTTAACCAAGTCCTCCCTTAGTCAAAGCAATCATGATGTAATTTATAAGATGTTGGAATCAACAGGCCCTTCTATTTCAGAATTTCTAGATACTTTCTGAAGATTAATTAATTTTTATAAAGCCCATGGGAAATTTATTCCTGCTGTACAGATGTGGAAACAGACATGGAGAAGTTAAGTGATTCACCCAAACTCACATATGAAATATGAGTCAGTTTAAAAGAGAGAACTTGTGTCTCCTTCTTCTCTCTTCACTTTAGTTAATTGTCAAGTAATAGTGACGAAAGCTGTACAAAAACATCTTAGGGCAAGAAGAATTGAAAATAACAGAAAAATGCCTCCACAGATGTATTTTAATAAAACTATGGAAAAATATAATCTGACCTATGCAACAATTTTTTGGTAATTTGGAATGATTTATGGAAGTTCCACGGATAACAAAACTCCCAGGGTTTGTGCATATGGAAATAATAATAAAAGTGTTTCACACAAAGAAATACAACTTTCAAAATATTTCTCATACCTCAAGAACATAATTTTTAATTCTTCATAAAATCAATCACAAACATCAGGTGTAATTTAATTATGCTCAGATCAAGCATAAGCAGATGAATATTTATCTGTTTCAAAATATTTTATGCTTTTATTACAATTATACTGGTTGGACTAGAAAATTGTTATTCACAAGTCTAGGATCTCCAGGGGCTTGAGAAAAACGGTTTGTTCAGGCTTGTGCAGGTGCTGTGATTCAGCACAGTAACATACAGGCTGCTCAAAGGCTCTATACCAAAGGATCCATGGCTTGATTCCCAGTGACTCAAGCCAGATTCAAGAGACCATAAAAATGAATAGTGCAGTAAATCTCCACCCATTTAAAAAAATTATTTACCATCAATTTCCCTTGTGAAGAAACACTATGGTATCCAAAAATTATAGTGACACCTACAGGTTAACATGAACGGGCTAAAGCGCCACAGATCAGGGTTATATAACCCTGGAAATCAGGGAAGAAAGTGAAGGGAAAAAAAAGGTACCCACAGGCCAACAGGACTTAACCAAAGCATACGAGTAGAATCCGACAATGTGAATGAAAGCAGTAGAAAACTCAAATAAATAAGAAATTATTTCTCCCAAACTGTTTCTTAGAAACTTATTTAGAATTTTGACATGGTGTTCAATTTTTTTTTTTTTTTAAATTCATGGATTTCTAACACAAAGGTATTCATAAAGACATAGCTCTCTGAAGTCAGCAGTACCATGTTCAGAAGTTCATTTAAGGTTCACAAGGTAAGCCTTTTACCAGAAATTATTATAGGGATTTCTAAATGTACTTAAGCAACAACAAAATCTCCAGAATGCACAAATTCATTCTGGTATGATCATTTCCTTTCTTAAACATTCCAAGATCCATAAATATACACTACTTAAATGAAATGGCTGATAGTCCAAGACCTCTGCCTGCAGTCTTGGAGCATCAGCAGGTATTACCATAAATGCTACAGTCCAACAGAATAATAGCTGCTTTTTTCCCTCTCCTTTCAAAATCATTTTGACTGCTGAAATAGCCAAACATATCAGATATGAAGATTGCTTTCTTTTGTGTCATGGTTTAGGAATGCTACTTTCCAATTTTGTGCTCTCACTGAGACTCTCCAAGCCATGTGTTGCTCACTCCCTCCCTCCCTTTCCCACCCCAATCCCCCACGGTGATTGGAGCAGAGATTTGGGGGCACAAAAGGTAAAGATCATGGGTTGAGATAAGTGCAATTTACTGGACACAGCAATGAGATAAGAAAATGAACAGGAGCAATATTAATAACAAAAGTGTACAAGAAAGTGAGTGATACGCAAAATGCTCAGAACCAGCATTAGCCAACAGCTCCCTCTGCCACTCTTACTCAGCTGGGAGGAACCCCTTTTCCCAGGAAGAGAATCCCTTCTCCTCACCCTCCGCAATGACACGAGGAAGTACAGAATAACTTCCGTGTCCTACCCATGTCCTGTCCTGGCTAGTGATAAAATTAACCCTGTCCCGCCTGGAACCAGGACACCTTGCCACAAGACAGAACCACGTCCCTACATTGCTCACGTGTTCTGTCTTCAGGGACCACTGGATTCCTCAGTGGTCCCTGAAGACAGCACAGATCCTTACATGAAGAAGGGGAGCAGCATGAGGAAAGCAGAAGACAACCATGTCTCCTGCCTCTCCAGTGTCAAAATTAACTTCATCACGGACAGCACAGAAAGAATACATTTTATGGAAACATATCACTCCATGATTTTCCCTAAAGAAAAAGACAGCAATGTTGCCATTAAGTTATTATGAAAGGCCTTTAGATCTTTTCTTCTAGCACCACCTGGAGATCAACTGTATGATGAAATTTCTATGAAGAAATTAAAACAGATAAACAGTCTTGTTGTTATGGACATAGAATTAAATCACTGCCAGGCAGACCAAGGTCACTCTTAAAATAGCACACAAAATCAGCAAAAGCAATATCCCTCAGAAAATGTTTACAAGTCTTCCTCAGACGTTTCTTTATCAACAATCAAAGACTCCAGCAAAAAGTCACAAATTTTACCCGCCCTATGTTTGTACGCCTTTTGGCAGGTAAGAGCCCCACATGATAAAGCCATGTACCTGCCAGATTCATTGGCAGACACAAACAGTTCTGAACGACACTGAGCAGATGACAAGCAAAGATGTCAACACAGCGGGAGAGGAGGATTTCAGGAAGGCAATGCAACTACAGAACACGTTTTAGGTTTTGGTTTCCTGAATTACCATGAGAAATCTAATGGCCATCTTGACTTTTACATTCCTTTTATTGCATAGTGAACGTTGTCTACTGACTCTTTTGACAAAAAAAAGCCGAACACCCAGAGTATTGTTTGTTGTGCACATTATTGCACCAGCACTCTTAAGAATGCAAAATGGGACATTAAGAAATTCTGTGTAGTGTATCCATATATGCTATTCACAATGCACACAATTTTTTTTTAAGGTTTGGTGGTTCAAACTCATGTCACACAACATCTTTGTAAGACAACCATGAATGGTGTCATAATGATCTGGCTGTCATAATAGGAAACTTTCAAAACAAACAGGTAATAGCTGAGGATTTTAATCTTGTTGTAAAGTAGTATGACAAGACCGTTTATGAATGCTAATGAATACAAATCAGGAGCATAACTTTACAAAATACCTATAAGCTGCTTGCAACAGAGACAAACTTCATTGTAAAACTTCTTTCTCAAGGCTCCCACTAGTGCATGAAGCAAGCTTAATAACTACCTTCATTATCTTCAATTACCATATCCGTGTAGAATGTGTCTTCAAACTGCTTTTGGTATCAAACAAAATGTCTTTAAAGAGAGTTTAATGAATGAAAAAATGTCATTTGGATAGTAACCTGAAATACTATCTCTGATATTTGTTACTTTCTGTCTAGAGCAGAAACACCACACGAGGTAGTGACTGTTCTCTCACAAGCCACAAATATTCAGTGTATGGCAAACCCAGACGTTTTGTCAGGAATTCAAACACTAACAGAAATTAGAGGGTGGAGCTTCAAGTAGGAGGGAGGTGGTGAAAATTGTGGCCTGGCCCAGCAGAAAACTTAGAGAGTTCAACAAGAGGTGAAAAGCTCTGCTCCCAGGGCAGAAGCACAGGCCGAATTGGCACCTGCTGGAAAGAAGCTTGGCAGTTCCAGCAGATGCCAGCTACAAATGAGGCAACAGTGCACTTCTGTGACAACGAGAGAAACTGCACAGCTGGGCTGGAGCAAGAGGAACACAGGCAGCAGAGCAAGGGAAGACATTTTCTCCTTCTGTGCAGCACTGGTGAGGTTGCAGCTGGAGAGCTTCATCCCTCTTGAACCCCCACTCCAAGAAGAATAGGGGGTTTTGGAGAGAGCCAGTAACAGGCTTTTAACACGGCCAAGAGGCTACAGCATGTGGCCTGCAAGTCTAAAGGTTAAAGCTAACTAAAGCCATGAGTAATTTGATGTTCATGATTTGAGAAGGAAGTTGGACTGGATGGCCTTAAAAGGTCCCAGCCAATCAACACTTCCATGATTATGCTAATTGATTCCTCTCTCAGCATGTGATTAGAGAACATACGTCATGCAGGACTGTCATAATCATGCAAAGAACAGCAGCAACAAAGCCTACCACACTACTACTGAACAGTGGGCATTTTGGAAAAATTGAAATATAGCTCTAGAGAGCAAATCAACTCAACAACAGGGTATCATTTGAGTTTTGTACTCTACTCTTGAGAAAAACTCGGTACTACAAAGCATCTGTGTGTCTGTAAAGTGCAGAATGATCAATAATGAGCACAAAGTCAAGGAAAACCTCATCTGTTAACATACATATAATGAATCACTAAGTAATTAAAAAAAAAACCTTCCATGAAACGTGAAGTAGCTGCACACACTCTAATGGGGCATGTGTGTGCACACACTGTAGAATATTTTAATCAGGGACTTAAAGCTAATTGGAAATTAAGTATGAATAGAAGGTCGGTTTTCTGGATTTTTCACGCTGTATCACTCATGTAAAATAGCAATCCTACAAAATGTTCAAAAAAGTAGCTAAAATTTATGATCTTAATTTAACTGTTCTGATTGTCAGCATGTACTTGCATAGACATAGAAGACCTTCATAACAGTGGGGAACAGAAACCGTACTTCCCAAGACAATTTTTGGGAAAAATCTCTTATGATTTCTTTCATTCTCCTATCTTTCATATGGTACTCTTCAACATGTTCTCACAGAAACATCCATGAAAGAGCTTTTAATTTTTTGTGAAAAGAGTGCTTACAAAAAAACACTCAGCTGATGACACTGATTAAGGAGCACAGAAAACTGAAAAAAACTCTAAGAATACAACTCTATTATCCAAGAGGTGTTAAATCCCTCAGAATTTTATAGTTGCAAATAAAAGTAAAATATATCCATCCCAGTCCCATTATATTGTGACTTGCCAACAAGAGTAGAGAAAATTACACTGGAAAATACTTATGGAATATTTGTCCCCAATGTCTTGTACAGTTTTCTCCAGGCATGACAAATTTAAGTATCTTCACGCCCATCCACAAAATTAATTTTTCAGCAGTTGGAGTGAACACACAAAAATTAGAAGGATTTTAAATTTTCACTTTTCCTCATTTTCAGATTTCAGCAAAACAGAAGAAATAAATTCCTTATAAACTTGTAGCTTTTGGAAGTACAAAAAAACTTAAAAAAACCCCCAAAAAACCCCAAACCAACAAATTAAGGAACTTTGTGGTTTATTATTCAGAAGACAGGTAGAATAGGATGAGAAATTCCTTTTCCACTTTCACATATGGTACCTAAGGGAAAGTCTGAATCAATATTTTAATGAAATATCAAGATCACTAGTAAAAAAAAATTATATAACTTCCAAATATTTTTTATCTATTGTCATTTAGGAGTATAAATATTGTTTTTACATTTATCAACTTTAAAAAATTTCAGTAGCAAGGAGGATAATGTGAACAAACGAGATTTGACTATCAGATTTTTCCTCACAGGAGAAACAATTTTCTTTTTTTCTTTAACTTGTCCCTATTTCAAGACATTCTATTTTTAAACTAAAACTTCCTGACTTTACTAGAAGATGAAGCTTCAGAATTTGCCTAGAACTACATTACCATATACTAACTGTGGGAGAAGTTTAGCATAGAATTACACCACCACTTTAATCAACAATCATCATGCATTTGGAATTACTATTGAATAAAGTTTATTAAGTTCAATTTAATTGAGTTCTAAAATAAATCCTATACAGAATAGGATGATAATAATGCTACAATCCTATAGCATCCTGATACTGCTAAAGCACTGCTTTGACTGCAAGCAATATGTTGTGAAGCTTGGGTAAACCAAAACTGGCAGAACAAATACCTCAATTTATTACCTGCTTGTTTGGGTTGGTTTTTGTTTTTTTCTCTTTTAACAAATCTTCAAACACAGCAAAGGTAGTAAAAGAAATTAAAAGGTGTCAAATACATGGGAAGAATCTAGGAAACAAATTCTGCCCGCAGCGTAGGGTATTGTTTCAGGAAGAAAAGGTGAAAACCACTTTTGGTGTGTATCTAAAATAATGGCAGTTTTAACCTTTTGGATCTATCAGGCCTAACTGGTCAAAATCAGTGGCTGATGACTTTATTCACACATAGCAGGGTGCCAAAGCAGAGATCTATTTTAACTGTAGACAAATTCAGCAGATGTGAATTGGGATGGGGGGGGTGTGAGGGGCAGTCTGTCATTGCGACCATGAGTGTTCTGGCCAAAAGAGCTATGGTCTGGTTTGTCACGTTCATGAAACGAACTGCTTTGAGAACAAGGAACTACAAGAATTTCATAATCACAGAACATAAATTTGTGACTTGGTTGCAGCACCAGCACCTCCACATTTACTGGAAGTAAGGACAAACCTAAGGATTGAACCACTAAGTTTCAAAAACATGATGCTTCATGCAAAACAACGACACCAAAAAATCAACCAAACAAACAAACAAAAAAACCCAAACAAAAAAATTCTATTGTCTACCTCAACTCAAGACCAAGCAGAATGAAATTCCTTTTCCAACCACAAACTCTCTAATCATTTGACCAGCTGCAGTGTTCTCACAGAAAGAACACATGAAACAAGGACTAACATTTATTGATGTAAAATTATAATAAAAATCTGTTAATACATCTTGATGGTTACTATATCCCCTAAAGCTAATTTGTCCCAAATTTACAACAGTTTGTTTGAATGTGCTTTTTATTGGCTTCCCTTGCATGAAGCTGGTCCAGAAGCCACAGAGGGCTAACAGTGCAATCAAGGTTATAGAATAGAAACCTATCAAAAATCTGAACTTATGTTCAAGATGTCTTTTTCATTTATGTTTTCTAGGGCAATGTATTTCTAATACATCTTAACCATCTATCTGAAAACTTTCATAAATGCCCTGAGGAAAAGAAATCTAAAGATGGGTTGTGTTGCATTTTCAGAGGACACGGGGAGACAAGATATCGCAGAGAAGTCCATGGTAGTGTTTCAAACTTAGGAGTTTGGAAATGTTTATTAAAAAAAGTAACAGGTTTTCTGAGTTGGTGCACCAAAAAGAAAAAAAAAAAAAAAAAAAAAAGAACATTTAGCGCATGTTGTAAGTTATAAAAGAAAAAGTTCACAAAACTCCCAAAAACTGAATGACAAAAAAAAAAAAAAAATCACCACCATCACTCAAGTTGACTCAAGCAGCAACAACAACAAAACTGTATGAAAGCATAGAGGTAAAAACAGCTATTAAATTGTGGCTCTGCTACAGCATCTTTCAAGTTGTGGAACTTTCTGCAGAGACACAATTCCACACAGACACACAATACAAACTGAGGAAATCCATGCTGACCCGGCATGTTTGCAGTGTGCTGGAGAGGCACAGCCCTGACTGAGACTCTGCCCTCGCCCAGCAGAGCATGCACAGCTCCAACTCTGCCTCAGCGTGCAGAAAAGCAGACAGGAGCACTCTCCCAAAACCTATGCTACCAACAAGTACAAGCCACCAACCATTATGAGAAACTAGGAAAGAAAGTGAAGTTGGCTGGTTTTAGAAGAAAAACTACTAAATGTGTACACTCAGCACAGTGAAATGCCCTGTGTCATATAATCTAAAGAAATTACATCTGAATCTAGTTTCATTGCCTTTTTTTCAATGAAATATTTGCATATTCAAGCTCATTCCCACAGTTCTTGAAGATAAACAGCTTCTGACATCATTTTGGAGTTCTATTTTCAGAAAACTTTATTTATTTCTAAGTGGTTTAATGTGCATCTGTTTACATAAATATTTAGATATGTGAAAGCACATCCTGCTCAAGCTGCTCTGATAAACAGAAGTCAGCTGTTACTCCTTTTCCACTCCTGACTCCTCTTGGAGCTGTGCCTATTCCCTAGCTCTGGTTCATAATGCAGCCATTGTGCTTAGAACCAGGAGTTTATAAACACATGCTTGAAAAATGTAGTCTGCCTTTCCAGCAATATATTTCAATGGCCCTTTTATCATTAAGTTGCTCTACAGTTGGTGTGTCTCAGTTTACATTTCTCCACAAGGCCTCACATGAGAGATGTATTGACACTATTAGCAAAGCTGGGAGGTGACAGGGAGAGTGAACATTAGAGATGAAGAACACATTTTTATCATTTTATGTCTAAGGGTTCTCTCTACAAACTACTTCCACTGATAATAGAGGCAGAGGTTATGGAATATGGGATGAAATACCTAAATCTACCAGTGGCTCATCTCTTTGACCCACAAACCTGTTGTTATTGCTGCTTAACACACAAGAAAACAGTACATGGAGATGAGGAACAGAGGAAGGGTGACTGTTCCTGCAATCTGAAGATTGAACTGAAAGTCAGAAGACCCGGACTAAGCTTTGGCATTTGCCACACAGGTCTCATGTGAGTCTGGAAAAGTCTTAGATCCTGGGCCAGTAACATACTTAGCACATCCCACTGACTTCAGTCTCTGGCAAGACCTAAATCATATGTGACATCCTAAACCTACCGAAATTTTTCCTGTTCCTCTGGGCACTGAATGAAGCTTTCCTTTACCTCAGAAAAGACAGTATAGGTGTTCTTACTTTTAAATACATGTATACACACACATGCATAAGTGTACTCTTAATAAGGATTAAGCTTTGTTTACCATGCAGAATTACACTGGACACTTTCTTCATTGTAATCAGTACCTGTCCAGAAAAACTTACCAATTCTGTACAAATTCCCTGACATCACTGCTGCATCCATATGTAACTTTTTTTGTCAAACATATTCTAGTTACATTTTTTGTATATGCCAGACTTCTGGAGGTCAGCAGTTTACAATATTTTGCAGTCCAAGAAGTTAATTATAGATAAGATTCTAGAAGACCTTTCTTGTACACTAATTTATTTAAAATTATGACCACCATGAAACTTTTGCATTTAAAAAATCAAAGACACCTGAAAATGAGGATAGACTATAAATACTGTACATTATTTTGAAAAAGTAATCCCTAATTCCACAGGAAAAGTGAAATGAATATGTATATCAAGCTGAATCTTTTCCAAAATTTTCAGTTTTAGATCACATTTGTTTACTAGCAATAAAAATCTTCAAAACCAGTAATCAACGACCTAGGTCATTTTTCACTGAATTCAGTAATGGGGAGCCTGTACACTTAGATTACATCTCCCAATTGTCCCTGCTGAATGACTATTGATTTGGAGCATGAGAACTGGATCTCATTCAGCTGAAGTTAAACTAAATGCACACTCCAGCCACAGGGCTATGAGCCTATGGAACCACATGAGCACTAGGCTGAAGTAAATAATCTCAAAATGCTCACACTGTATCCTCTGCTTTGTTCTGCAGTTCAATCTCTACCAGTCCTCAATATTTTTCAATGAAGACAAAATCTCAATGAGACTTTGAGGATTTGCTCCAAAGAAAATGAGTACAGAGCTAAGTTTATGACCTGGTTATTTTTTCCTTTGTTTGGAACAGTTATATATACAATTAAATCAAAACAATTATTGTGGAGAGAGGAAACATTTTCCAGCTCTTCCTTTACCTTTTTAACAAACTGGTTTTTTTAAATTCACAACTCTTCAAGCCTTTCACTTCATGCTCCCAAAGAACCACCACTAGCAGTATGTCCAGGCTAATACTATTTTTTAAAAGAGTTAGAAGATAAGGCAGATGTAATTTTTTTTACAACAGTTTATGCTTACATAATTATATTTTCTGTATGTTCCCAGTAAATGCAAAAACCTGTGTAACAGATATGAGTTATACAAATGACTATTCAGCTTTTATTTTTTCAATCAAGCATGACAAGTCAGCATAAATGCATTAGATTAGAGGGGCTCAAAACAAACTGCAGATAGACAACTTCATCAGTTCAAAAATTTGTGTTTAAAAAAAAAAAAAGCAAACCCAAAGCCAAAACTTAACAACAACAAAAAAAAAAAAAAAAAAAAAAAAAAAAAAAAAAAAACCAAAAAAAAAAAACCAAACAAACAAACAAAAAAAATCACGCAAGCCAAAACCCAAAAATCAGTATCTTCCTGCTGCTTAAAACATAGTATTAGAAACAACCAAAATATGCATGTGGAAGCCTTTAGACATAAGTTTTACAACGAAAGCTAAATCCTGTGGCTGGTTCTGTCTAGTTTTTGACACTCCAGCAGAACATGGAGGCAGCTGCTAGACCTATGGTGTTATCTCCCTCTAAGAAGTATCTTTGAGTAGCATAAAGTCATCAAAATATTTTCCTCCTAGTTTCTTTATGGAGAGCATGCTGCTGGGAGAAAAGATGACATATGATAAGGAGGCCTTTATTTTTCTTCCTCCAACACTTGCTGAGCATTGAGCCTGACAAGGAAGAATTCAAGAATTCATTAAATGTCCTATCTTGAGCAGCATCAAAATATTTCAGGATGGAGCCCTATTTTGTTACAGGAAAAGTAAAAAAACAAAAACAAAACAAAACAAAACAAAAAAAAAAAGGAAGACAGATCAAAAAGATAATTATACAAGACTTTTCCACATGTGTCATCATACAGTCTTGAAAAGCATGCCACTGTGGTCATTCAAAAATGGCTGACTTTAAGCAAGGATTAATTTGTACCATCTTCCAGAAGCTGTCAAGCTAGAATGTGCCAGATATCCCCAGAATGGTGCGGTACCAAGCGCCAAACTCCTCAGATATCAGCAACAAATCACAAAAAAGACTCACGTCTGAAAGACCAGAAAGGAGGAGACCTGAAAATTTGGAAATAACAAGACAGAACTGGAACTGCTTCATCTCTCCTCACACTTGACCTCTAGATCATCTGTGTCATTACAGAGAAAAAGGAAAGCCACAATGTAGGACAAGAATGTACGTTATGAGTACCAACATAAATCGGGAAATTTCAGTTACTCTCAAACTCCATATTTCTACACCAAAGTATTTACAGAGATCCTGATACCTGAAAGTTTGTTATTTGGAAACTACAACAAATGCAGTACTATTTTAAGTGAGTGTTTTATTTCAAAGCATTTATACATGGGCCTGTTGATATTTTACATTTTTAATAGAAAGTGTTTCAGGCAGTAGATAATATCATTTGCCAATCAGAGACTTTCCGTCTCCCCACTTTCCCTCAGCTTTCAGAATCAATGTCAAAAGAGCTGTGCATCTCATAAAAGAAAGAAATCTCAATCAGCACTTGAAGGGACCACTGGGAATCTTCCAATGATTTCCAGATGCTTGGCCTCTGATGCACTAATGCTTGCACCATGGAAAATCTTTTCAGGTGTTTGCAGTTTCATTCAGTATTGCACAACAGGGATCATAAAGCTATTTCCATGAAGGAAGGCCATCCTTAATCAGAGGCATGCACATGACAGAATACTCAGCCTCACCACTGCAGAAACAAAGAGCCATCCGAGAATGCCGGCACTGCTACGTGTCTGTTCAGAGCATGTTGGACAAGAACCCTGCTGGCCCAGATGCCCTGAAGCTGGTGCACAATTCAGGCAGCACAACCACAGTTTATAATGACAGAAGAGTCTGGAACAAGCCAACCTTACCAGAGACAGCATAGTTCGAGATGCTCATTAACCTGAGTTTTAATTTCTAATTCAGAGGTAATATTGACTGTAGAGGCAAACGTTAGTTTGAAATATAATGTATTCCACACTTCTGATTTGGTAACCTGAACCATGACCTATGCCATATTTACGATCTAAATGACAGCTTCTGGAACCTCCTTAAGCTGCCATGACAGATCCAAAATTAAAGGATATTTACATGTTTATATAAATAACATGAAATTTCAAGTTAATCAGCGCCAGAGTTTGAATCAGCATTCCCAATATTTTGTCTTATTTTTCCAGTTTCCAAATGTCATCCCTAATGCCATCCTATTACACTTATGGTGTTCAGCTCCTTCAGGTTAAAGCCATAAGTTTCATATATTATTATTTAATGTTCTGAAAATTGTTTTGTTATGTCCAAAACATTGAAATGCATGAACAATTAAAAAGCGAATAAGATTATGGTTAAGTTTAGGACTTTTTCTAAAAATGTGTACAAGAAAGCACAAAAGGAAAAAACAACACAAGATTGGATTTAACTACCAAGGAAACATTTTGTTTTTAATGAATATGTTTTCTGGTTTAAAAAACAGATTAAAAATTATGGGGCAGAAGCACATATACCTAGTAAAAATTAAAACTGTGGAAAAGACTTGAAATTCTGACATCTGCAGTGGTCTCTTATCTAAAATGGAAGTATTTACAGCCACCTGAAATGTTTCAGTTGCTTTTCATGGTTTGTGCATTCTAAGTGTGCTTTTTTCTGTATTGTTAAATTATCAATCTTATAAAAATCAGAATTAGGTTTTGGCATTTATACTACAAAGGACTAAATGCAGCAACAACCAACCAGCAAACTGAAAATACTTGAAGCTGCATATAGGATAAACTACATAAAATAATTTTAATAAAGTACCATTCAGCTTAGGCCAAAAACTGATCATTCCATACTGCAATGTACATTCAGTATCTATAAGTCTTGACTGCAGCTCAAATCTCTATAAACTTATGTTAAATTCCAAATCTGAGTTTCTCAGCACTGGCACATACCAGTGTTCACTATGTTTTAAGTATGTGCTTGACCAAGAATCACCTTGACATCTTTCAAGTGTTATTTCTGTTTAGACTCACAAACAGGATTTACGTTTTTTGGTTTTTTATAGTTATCTTGGAAATCCACTCTCCAAACTTTTAAGTCAGATTTTGGTTGAGGATTTGGTAATTATTTTTTCAAAATTTGAGTATTATGCATGTGTTTGATAAGAGAACAAAACATAGTAGGCAATTGTGGAACTAGAAAACAAAACTGTGTGACTAGATCCTAGTTAGAACACTGGAAGATAGCTGTGGACTGTTCTGAGGGCAGACAGGAACATCAGTGGAATGGAATTGTTTCAAGAGGATGTGGCTGTTTCTATCACAATTAAACAAATTTTAAATGTTTCAAAGGCAGCTAGTAATCCACTTCATGACTATCTCCTAAAGAAGTGATCTCACATAAACTGCAAATCATTTGCACTCTCTGAACAACTATTTTAATTACCTGAGCTATGAAGTACAGTAAGGGTAATTTAGAAAGAAAGTATTCTTGAATAATACACCATTCAAGCATGTTTAACTCTAATAAGAAAGTATGAAGAGAAAACATTGAAGATCAGAGGCATAATTTGTTTTGTTTTCCTTATTCTACGTTTCTTAGCTGACTCATGAAAAATCAGTCTAATTTAATGACACTTTTATTTTAAGACTGTTTGGTTCCTACTTAAACACAAACAATGGACAATGGATCTCTCTATTTTCAAAAAGGCAACAATATCAGATTTCTATATTTGTCAGTATAGTCCTAAAACGACAGTAGCATTCTTCATAATTTAAAGAGCTATTAAACTCAATCATAGAACGATGATACATATTTCTAAAAGCATTCAAAGTCATTACCTAAATCATTTTGGTTCCTTTGAAATAATTTTTAAAAGGTAGACAATTTTTTGTCCTATTGTGCTTTTATGCATAGGAAAGTACAAGCAACACATGTGACAAAATTATCAACATGCAGGAATAAGAGCAAGATCACTAATTCAACACCTGAATGATTCCACTCATTAAAGTCCAGAAACTTCAGTCAATATCTAAAATCTCCCCTGTGGAACCAACCAATTTCAGTTCAGACACATTACTTCTCCATCCCATGCCAAGAAATTTCATCTTGATACATGTCTAAGTTTTCAGAAGACAAACAGCAATTTCAAGTGCATCAGTTTTTGCTTGCCCTGTCTGAAACGCCTCAAAAAACCCCCTTTGATTCTTACAAGGTGCTGAGCATCTATACAGTAAAACTGAATCCCTTTGTAATACTGAGGATTCCAAAAGTCAGGCATTTTACGTTAAATAATTTTTAAAATCTGTGGTAAATTTTCTAAGCAAACATATACATAACCAATTAAGAGAAAAAACTCCTCAGTGTCTTTGAATGTAGGTATCTATTTCTACTCTGTATTCGGCTGCAGTTCCACAAGATGTCCTTTTTATGCTTTTTCAGATAATTTTTAACCATGATCTTTTTTTTGCTCTGGTTTACTGTGGAAGTACATAACCAAACGTTGGTTTAATAATGAATAAATCATACCTGACAATCAAAATTAACAGCATGGTTCCTTCAAAACTCTCTGTCCAAATACGATGCTTGTATCAACATCTGCTAACTCCCAGGATCTTTTCAGAGGTCTCTCTTAAATAAGACCCTTTTGGAATGTTAGGAGCTGTGGCTGCAATGTTAATATGAATTGAATCTGTAACAGGATTGATCAATCTCATTAAGTTCTGTGAGAAGCATGCCTAATTGTTTTAATTATCCACATTCTCATGCTCCAAATAGATTAAAGCAAATTCTCATTATTTCTCCAATCATTTTCCCCCACTGTATCAGCAATGCCAGTACTGTGGGAAAAAACATCATGTCATGTCCCATACCTTTATGGGGTTCTAAAGCAGCTTGCCTTGCTTGGTATTGCATATTTTATATATATTTGACTTACCCTGAAGGCACAGAGCATACAAGGATCTACACCAGCCATATATGCTGGAGATGGGTTGATTCAGTACCTCCAAAGGACAGATCCAAACCGAACAGCAGCTCTCTGATTCACTGTAAGTGTTCAAGAACATTCCAGACTTCTCATTGATACAATACAGCATCAATCAGTTCAAACTGCCAGAATTTTAAAAGGTAATATTTTCACAAGAAAGGTGCACACCAAAAGCTCAGGAGAGCATAAACTTTCTTCACAAATACTGACCATAGAAGAAAACAAAATTAGTCTGCCCCCTGAGACTGATTTCTCTTGTGTTAACTTTTAAAGTAATCACAAAAATTAATGAATTTTCAACAAATAAGATGCGTATTAATTAGTAATTTCAGGTATTTATTGATTTTTTTTCTTTCACAATGTGCATGCAAACACATAAATCACACACTGGGATTTCTACTCTGACCAATCAAGTACTCCTTTTATTTTTTTTCACATGAAGTTACGGTCACATTTTCAGTCCAAATTTGCATTAGTAAAAATTGTACTTGATACTTGTTCCCTGTTAAATCCAAGGCAAATTGAATTCCATTCAAAAATCCACAGTGAACTTTAATTAAACTATCAATTATATTGTTAATTATAATTTGTGACACTGGTACAAATGATAGGTATTAAAAGATACAGGAAGGAAGAAGCAAATTATTCTAAAGGATGCATTTCATAATGCATGCTGAGCAATCTTCTCTGACAATCTTGCATGAAAAGATTTCTTTCTCTTATCTCTTTTTTCCATCATTTTTATTATTAATTCCTCTCCCCCTCAGTCTCTCCATAACCATTTGACCCTTTGCTTGGCATTTCAGTTAGACAGTCTCATTTATTCAAGGATGATTTCTTTTTTTTTTTCACGTGTGCTGTGGTACATTCCGATCGCAGATTTAAGTATGTATTGGTGTCCTGGATGGCATCCTTGACGTGAATTTATTGGCTGTTTTTGTTACTCATCCACACTGGGGCTGTCCTCCCTCACACATGCCGTTCTCCTCCTGCTGACCCTGGGGAGATTCCCAAGGCAGATGGGATAGGTAGGGCTCCCTCCTCCCCCAGCATATCAGCACACAGATTGCAACACACCCCTAACCTCCGCTGCCAGGATTTCTGACGGAGGAGACACGGGGCCAAGTTCTTCTGCCCTCATCAAGTGCCACCACTGAGCTGATTTACAGCACAAGACAAAGACCAGGAAGTTATGATAGAGAGCTCTTGTTGTGATACGTACACGGACTCTCATTCTGTTCTCGCCATTCGAGAACATAGAGAAAGGTTGTGTGTTGAAAACAGAACTAACTGCATTGTCATATTTCATTGTGAAAGCAAAAATTGGCATATCTGGGGGAAAAAAAAAGCTGATGCATTACAGCAATATCAGCTCACAGCACACAGGCCAAGGACACCTCTAAAATTTCCATTACAAACTTCATCTTACCTCTACGTTCAAGTCAGAGAAAACTTTTTAAGCGAGATCAGTACTGAACTCCTGAGCTCAATAATGCACTTTGCCTAGAAGATACGAAAGTTGCTGCCTCTTTTTAAGGAGAGAAAAAAAGAGAGAAAAAAAACAACCCACATCTTAGTTTGGGTTTAAGCAATAGGTATACATCTTTCTTTAAAAACACTAAGAGATATAAAGATGTAAAGATATATTTAGTTGAAACTACATATGTGCATCCAAACTATCCTACTATTCATATCCATATTAACCTCACAGCATGCTACACAGCAGTGATGAAATATGAGCACCCTGCCAAATATGTTTGTTCCTTAACCATGCTTAAAGACTATTTACAGATTTAAGGTCTTTTGGTATTACTACATAACAGATATTAGGTAATGGAAATTAACCTAAGAGTAACATTTTGCAAATGTTCCAATGTGTTACCTCCATTTATATTGCCTAGTCTTCAGCAGCAATGCTGAACATTATCCTATCGGTTAATTTATAATAAAATTTAGAAAAATAAAATATTGGGAAACCCAGAATATGAGACTGAAGCCAGTAATGTTTCTGAAATTAATAGGGTGTTTATCTCGAAGAGACAATATTAGCACCTTACCTGCCTTAAGCTGTGTAACTCTACTGTAGCAGAGCCTAAGACTATCAGCTATTGATGAAGATCTCAGCTTGCCATGTGCTTTACTAATAAAAGACAATAGGACTGCCAGTTCTGCCAAATAAAAATTGTCAGTGCAAGCTGACAACAGTGTTACACCTAAAAGATATGGTGGCTGATCTGAAAATAAGCACATTGCCATACATATTTAAAATCAGACCTTCCTACCTCTGTCTTGAGTTAACTATCAAAAGGGATACTCTCCCAAGCCTTTTGCAAGGATTTCAGGTCTCTCAACTTCAGCAAAATCTACAGTTAATCTTAGCTAGACTGCTTTTTTTTCCCTGTATGAGTGCAAGTCTGTTTTGCTTGCTGCTGATGAATAACTAGCTTGAGAAAACTGCCAGAGAGCAGAAAATAAGGAAATTAGGAATTCTGAGGCTAGGGCCAATAATAATTTATCAATTTCATAATGTGTTAAATAGATTTTTAAAAATGCTGTAAATCTAAAATCATTATCTTATTCCTCTATTTTTGCAATATATGCTTAATATATGTGAGGTCTTCATTTTCTGGTAATTCTTCATAGAAAAACTCATCATCTCATTTGCCTGCCCACTCACACAAAAGCTGACAATTCAGTTGTGGGGAAAGCTTTATGAGATCTGGAAGAGAGAAAGAAATGCTGTTTTTCTGCTACAAAAGATTAAATCTAACACTTCCCTCTCCAAAAAAAAAAAAAAAAAAAGAACCATGATTTTGACCATGGGAAGTTGGAGTACTTTTTATCATGGATGAGCTATAAGTTATGCATGGTTTTCTTTAAAATATGTTTTTCATATTTTTAAGTTGTGATACCAGCAAGTTGTGATGAGTTTGGGTAGTATAACAGATAAATAATGTTGGATGGAGGAATGCTTGGATAGGAAGGATGATTCTACTAATGAGGAACATCTGAGGAACATATAATACAAACAGGATGTTGTATATTTTCCATAGTTCTGATTACACACAAAAAATAATTCAGCCATTCCTAAAAATATTAGGTCTTTGCATAAATGTGCATGAAATGTGCTGCTTTTTTTTCCCCCCAGGTGGAATGAACACTTTCCTGCTATTCATTAAAACTTGCTTCCCCAGTTTGCATGAAACAGCCTCCTACTAGCGTACACAGAATGACTGCATAAATTTAAAGAGGAGGTATCAAACCAAAGGGTATAAGCAGGGAGTCTTCCTTGAAAATGACATAAATATTCCATGGTTTATCATTTATAAGTTACACTTTCAAAGGGATGTTACACAACAAATCCAATGTACTATCAAAATATCAGCAAGTAGCTTATAAGCCATTAAAAACATAATTGCTTCATTAACTGAAGTTACCCAATTACCCCTTTTGCTACCCTCATGTCCTAAAAATTTTACACTTTCAGTGCAAAATATCAATTTATTTTTCCTTTTCAAAATACAGCTCTAGCTCAGTCTAAGCTAGGGTATTATAAATATGTGAACTTGGCAGTAAGTTGACTTTTTTTAGACAAGTTAAATTATCCCCTACTGCAGCATAATTAAACTATGTCATTCAATAAAAATAAACGTAGCGGGAACTCAACCCAGTAACTGTAATTTGCCCATTCTCATGTCACCAACACGTCTCAATCTTAACACAAACATACTTTTCGTTATGACTTCTTTAAAGGAGATCAAATCTGAATTTTTAAAAAGTGCCAGGCAGTTTCATGTTAGGCTACAACCCAAGGGTTGATTCAGGGTCAAAAGGAGCAGACTATATATCCATATTGTCCAGCAATTTAATTCCTTCATCGGCTCTTGAGCCCCTGCTTATTCATACTATGTGCAACACCAGTTCCCTCTAAGCTACTTTCTACTGCAAGCATAAAGAAAATCTGGAACTTGCTGAGATGGATCACTCAAGATTCCTGACATCTGGGACCTGGTAAAGCTATGCCATGTTTCAGCCCCATGCCTGGGTCAGTCTTTCAAAATTTCCATGTAGTCTTGTCCCTTCAAACACCTCATGAGCTACTCTTGGCACACAACAAAACCAAAATTTCTTCAAGATGGAAGCTGTTCTTTCCTTTGCAGGCTCTCAGAGCCAAAAATAATTACCAGAGCATCTTTGGGAAGTACAAGCCTTGATGGAAATACAGGCTGAGTACAAGGCAATGAATCTGCAGCCAGGGTTATGGCCTCATGAGTGGCTGTCACATTCTGCTCTGTCACATTCAAAATGCTGCAAAAATGTAGGTACATACAGAGATATTGAGGGCATTTCTTCAATGGAGTGGAGATGGCATATTCTAATTTTGATTGCTGTGGAGTTACACACATTGTACGATTTATGAAGAAAAGTAATTTCCCGTTGGTTTTGTATGTTTCCCACACATGTTTCATTTTACCTAATCATCAAAGCACATGCAATTGTGCATGAAACTTTTATAACTCTTTGGTGAAGTCTTAGTTCTGGGACATTTTCAGGGCCTGATCTCTCTGAACAGAGGGATTGTTTTGAGTAGAAAATGTAACTTTCACTTGACTATAATGCTTTTTGCCCTAAGAGTGCTTGCATTTCAAGGCCAAGTCTAGCCCCAGTTGAGAGCACGAGCAATACTACCAAGTGTTTCAACAGATTTTGCACCAGAGACTCTAAATTCAAATGACAATTTCTTTTCCAACTGAATATACTTCAAAATAATTTTTGTCTGCAATTCAGAGATTTAACTAAGTTTACAGATTCTAAAGTTTTATTTTTCTGGGTATTTAGATTTGTCTTCTGAAGGGCCTTAAATATGAGTTAACTAACTTGAAGATGTACAAAGCCATCTGCCAAAGACTTCAGAAGACAAATTTGAAAGTGTGGGAGACATGCAGCTCTGACTGCACAATATTAAGGGAATCGCTGCACTGACCAGAGTGCAAAAGTTGAGATAGTTTTGTTGATTTAAAGACAGAATGCCAAAAGAACACATAATATACTGTTATATCTCTGGCTTAAACTTGAACTCAGCATAAATTATTTCAGGAATGTTTTGCATAGTCTCTTTTTATATCTCCAGTGCAAAATCTATTTTGATTGCATGGCCCTGGAATAAGTCTGTTATTTTTCACATTTTATCATTTTTGGAACCAGTATACTACAACACAGTTTTCTTATCTTTCAACCCATGCCCCCCTGCCCCTTAAGTCAAAAATAAAACACACTGCACCACTTGTAAAAGCAGAGAAACAGGCTAGAGTGGAAATCTCCATTCACTGAGGGAAGGTTTTGCATCTCCAAAGCAAAACAAAACAGAAGTTTAGACTGTGATTATGCTACCACATATGCTATAGTGGTATTCCATGGCTCAACCTCCTTCATTAATGCAGCAAATATTCAAAAGGCAAAGCTGGGAACTTTTTGTGAAAGATCAAGGATTTACCAAAAAGATCATATACACAGCTGAACATAGAACAGCAAGAACTTGAGATGAGATTTACATATACCCTAATTCCAGGTCACCAGTATAACAAAAAATACAAAAAACTATTCACACCTATGAAAGAAGGAAAAGCACATCTCATGTAGTAATTTAAATACTGTATACATGAAGAACTGGAACAAGTCAAGTCAAAAAAAGGCTCAAACTTCGTAGCAGTCAGGAATATCCATTTCATGTGCCCTTTGCTTCTTCATACTGTTCTTCTGTTCACAGAAACAACCCCTAAGACCCTTCAAACATGAGTCTTTTATTGCATGCTATTAAATAGTCAAACTTAAACATAATAAAAGAAATATTTTTTCATTACCTTTTCCACTTCTAAAGCAAGAACTCAGCAAATGCAATGCTTACACTAGGAGAAGGACTAAAGATATTTGAATTTCTAAACACCTGGATAATAGGCCAGCTTTAGAACAAGGTTAAGATGAGAAGAAAATAAGTGGACCCAAGGAAATCAATGAAGGGTATCACTGGTGGAGCTCCTTCACCTTTCAAGTTTTCTAAGGTACCAATCCCAAAGTCCAGGAAAGTGCCTACAAAATACACTGCTGATGCAATATTAGAGATATTGAGAGCATATGGGGGGTGGTGGCTACACAGAGAAATAACAGAAATAAATAGATTAATCCCAGATTGATTTTTACTCTGTAAGCAGCCATTGTGCTCTGGTTATGGAGATACCTGCAATGCTAGATTACTCTGCCTGCAAGGAATCCCACAGCCAGGAGTGACAAGGAAATATGGAAATAATATGATTTATTCCATGTGCTCCCAGACCAACTCAATGCACTCTGCCCATGCTGCTCAAGCCAGTAGGTTACTTTGACTGTGCACCAGTAATGAACAATAAATTCAGCCTTGAACGCTGCTCCTCTCCACATCTGCTTTTCCTTATCTCTGTGTTAATATATTTCTGTCTTATTTACCCTCACCCTAAACTGTCATACATTTTCTTTAAGGGGCAGACCCTAAACAGCACATCATTCTTCCA
This sequence comes from Acanthiza pusilla, assembly GCA_036630365.1. NCBI lineage: Eukaryota > Metazoa > Chordata > Aves > Passeriformes > Acanthizidae > Acanthiza > Acanthiza pusilla. The sequence goes on from JAXCHO010000017.1 coordinate 9,963,337, forward strand.
ACATGTAAGCAGCAAGTCACCTCCTCTGCAATGCAATCAGTTGAAGAACTTAAAAAGACAAACAAAACTCATCATCCCTAGCCATATTTATCTGTGGTTTTGCTGATCAAACATCAACATGCATAAACAATGTAAGGACCAGCTAAAGAAAATCAGATGCCCTACAGAATTTGGCAGTTCTTTGTAAAATGTTTGGGTTGAATTATATCATAATAATTAGTTTTAATTCTCTGTTACAATTTCAAATTAGTTAAGAAAAATAGCTCAGTACAGAGTAGTTCTTTCTAGTCTGTAGAATCAAGTCATCTTCATACTATGCCCTGATTTTCAGTCACTGTGTAAAACCGGATTATTTAATAAACCTTAAAGAATCCTCTTTTGCCTCTCCCACTATATGACATCTTTACAAAACCTTCAGGAGATTCAGGTTTTCTCAATGGTTTAAATTCCCATAGGTTGCAATAGAGATTACCTTTGGTAAAACAAGGTTCAACCTTGGAACAGTCATTTCACATCTGAGTCAGTCCTGAAGCCATTCCCTCTGAGGGACTACTAAGGTGAGTACAGGTTAGACAATCAGACCAGCTACTAATCTAATCTATGGGAATACTCTTTATCATGCAATTCAATCATGAAACATGACTTAAGACTTTGGAGCAATGTATACATCAGTCATGGCAATTTTGGGAAAGGCAGAAGGAAGGTGTTTGACCTTGCTAACTTTGGAATGGATATGTGACATTTCAGCTGATAGACATGCAGCAGCTGAAAGGGGATAGTCTCAGACAGGCAAACATGTCTTCTCCCATTATAAAATTTTTCATAGTTTAGGTAACTATATCTTTGTCTTGCTTTTGCAATTCAGCTCATATTTGCAGAAGTTTATATTTTCTAGGTCTCAGCCCATCCATTCTCTATCTTTGATGATTTAGGATTAATAATCAACAAAAGATTATAACAAAGATTATTTCATTGGCCGCCCACACCATTGTCCATCATTCACACACCAATTGCTCTTCCTGAACAAATTCCCTAACCCAGCAAATTTAAAGTTACTTAAAATCTTCAGAGCAATTCATATAATTGTTCACACCCAAGGCAGAGGTTTGAGGTTTTGAAAAGACTAAATACTATGGAAAATAGTAGAGTCTGTTGGTTACTATGTAATGCAAAATTTTCCAAAACATCAGCAACATAACAATTTTTATAATAGGGAGCACTGTGTTTATTTAGCTAATGGGAAGAGAGCATTGTCGAAAACTTCCTCTTCTCCTTCATTGCATATGTACATGCTAGTCAAGAGATTTTTTTTCTGCTTTTCTTGAAATCTTTTGCTGTTGATGATGGATGAGCTACCATAGAATACACTGAACCTGATACCTTTTTCCAGACAAGGTAGATAGCAGTTAAATACAGGGTTTGAGTTAATAAAGCTGGATTCACACAAGAGTAGTAAAGTATGCACTTAAAACTTGGTCTTTGCCTTAGGGCTTTTATCATCTTGTAGCAACTGGTACAAATTTGCAGAGTATTTTGGAAGCCATCTTATTATTCATTAATTTTGGGGGAGAGACTTTTAATATTTGCCTCTGATTGTAAAATACTGTGCATATTCTATACAATCTGACTGGCTAGTCACAAGTGGCACAGGTGAATAGTACTCCTTTGTAGTTTCAATGGTTTGTTTCAGTTTGAGGTTTGCATGGACGTTGAACCTTTTCTGTACTTTTTGGTAGTTACAGCTGTCCTCTACTTAAGATTTTTCTCCGCTTTCTATCTACACACAATACACATATCATTTGGAACTGTATAATTCCTTAAGCACCACAATAGACTTCACTTATCAAACATTGTGAATGTTTTCCGGAAGTCTGATCTCTCTTTACCACAACTACATCCAACATGGTCGAGGAATTTTCAGGAAACAACCACCTTCAAAATAACCAATTGTTGATTTTAGTTCTGTATGTGGAATACCATTTTTGAGGCATCATTAATACACTTGGGGAAAAAAAAAAATGTTGTGGATGCTCCTCCTGGGTTAATGGAGACTATACCTCTGAATGTTTATACAATAGAAATGTATATGGAATATATATTTTATACACACACACATGTAAATACATTAGAGTATGGGCGTAATATTTACAGGCTGACAGAGTTGGGCTTGTTCAGCTTGAAGAGAAGGCTCCAGAACTGAAAGCAAGTTTATAAAAAAGAGGGAGAATGACTTTTTTACATGGGCAGATAGTGACAGGACAAGGAAGGATGGTTTTAAATCAAGAGAGATTTGGATTGGAAATTCTTTACCAGAGGGTGGTGAGGCACCAAACCAGGTTGCCCACAGAAGCTGTGGATGCCTCATCTCTGGCAATCTTCAAGTTCAGGCTAGGTGAGGCTTTCAGTAAAGTGGCCTAGTGGAAGGTGTCCTCCCCGTGGCGGGGGGGGCGTGGAGCTAAATAATCTTTAAGGTCTTCCCAACCCAAATCACTCTGTGTCTCTATAATGCTGATTTTCTTCCTTCACAGCTCATTAAAACAACAACTATCCAAAATGATGCCTCCTAGCTCAGGTTTGTCAAATTAGACTTTTAAAAAGTTTAGTATTGCAATCCTAAGAAGAACAACAGAGTGAGAATGTGAGGAGCAAAATCTTTTTTCCAGCTGTCAGCAACACATATCAGAAATTTAAGGAGTTCTTCAGAGTGGTGGGGAAGGGTTCAGAAAACTCCACCTAAGATCCTTGGCAGACAACATTATTTACTAGACTACTGCTTTAAGTGGTTAAAATTTACTGTAAAAGCATAATCAGAATAAGGGTGTGCCAGCTTTTAATTTCCAGTTAACACAGAGAAAAGCAAAACACATTCATTTTAAGGTATAAGAGTGCAAGAAAGAAAAGGTGTTGTGTATCATCTGCCTAACATCGGAAAGAATTTTATAATTCTTTTGTAATTAAAAAAAAAACCAACAAAAAAACATAGGTTCTTTTGATAATAGATGTTGACTAACACCATCAAAATAGAGCTTAATTGTTGCAATGTTACTGTTCATCAGTATGCAGTTCAAATGGAGCCAGAAAGCACGAAAAACATATCCCTGTCTTCAAAATTACATATTTCTTTAGACCCATTATAAGAAATAACAGCAAACAAAGTCTAATATTTTGACAAACTCATAGTGAAAAAGATGGCTGAGCTTGAATTATACCTGATTACAGGAAAGCTAACAAAGCATTATAAAGTTTATATGCTTTTTGGCTTTAGGATTTTCAAATACTCAGCCCTTGACTATAGACCACTGAAACAACTACTCAGGAGCAGACATCTTCACCTGAGTGCAGAACCACATGGAAGGATTAAAGAGGGGAGAAAGCTCTTCCTTCCTTTCCCCTCCAGGCTCTACCCCTCCTACAGCAAGCTCCCAGCTGGCTCTGAACACAAACATCTGCAGGTCCTGCTGCAGGGAGTGGAGCCTACCCATTCCACATCCAGTGCCTTCCCTGCTCAGCAGCCTCTGCAGGGTCACTTGTCCAGCCCTGACCCTCAGCTTCAAAGCCTGCTGCTACCCTGTGGGGCACAGACATCCCTGGAAGGCAAGAGCGCTCTCCAAATATTTTGAGGTGACTAATAGATATTTTTCTAAGTTCTTTTTGCTTTCAGCAGGAAAAAAACAAGGTGGACTTTTTACCTTTTCTAGCCACAGTTTTGGGAAAGTGTTTGAAATCAAGCCCATCCTATTTTCTGCTTGTACCTTTCCTTTGTGTTTTTATTTCTTTTTTTTTTTCTTTTCTTTTTTTCCCCAAAGATAAGCATACAGTCCCCTGGAGCTCTTCTGTGAAATCAAAAAATGCCAAACAGAGGACTGTATGTATTTGTCTTATATATATGAAAAACTGATAAGGTTCTGGGCAAGACAGCCCTTTGACAGGATCCTTGACAGGCCAGTTCTTCATCAAAAACCTTATTTCTTTCAACAGTGAACCTCTATGGAAACAAAACGCTTCAATACACCAATGAATAAGACTTATTCGCTATGAGTATACAAGTCTGCATGATACTTAAACACTTGGATGTTCATATTCCTGATGAAAGAAAATAAAAGACACAAAGGATATAAAAACAACCCCACAGTATTCAAGGATTTTTTTGTAAGGACTACACCCTTGCTGACATTTAAGGAATTTCTGATGATACAGAGTTTTCTGACGTGAAAGCAATTTCTGACTAGGACTTTTCATCAAACCACTGTGGGCTGCAGTTACCACAAAATTGTTTCCTACTCATTGCATGTTATTCCATGCTGATTGGCATGATTGCCAGACAAAGCGTTTACATGTGTTAAGTGTACATTGAATAAAATCTCACAGTGGGAACCCATTACTTCACTTCTCTAGCACTTCACATGCTTAAGACTACACACACACACAAGCACAAAATACAAAATCTGTAACTTGAATTTCTCTTCACAGCATATTAAAGGATGCTGATCTGTACAATTCCTGTTCAAAATAATTACATGGGCTCCAGAAACAAGCACCACAACCTGTCTATTACATGCTATGAAAGCAAGCAACCTTCTACTCTTAAAAATCTTTCCTCACCCTTGTATGTGACCAAGCCAGTAAGCTTTTCTTTTCAAAGGTGGTAGCAGCAAAGATACAGAAAATAAATATAATAGATATTTTAAAATAAAGCTTCATGACAAATTTGTGTTGAAAAATAGCTGCAGAGCCTGGAATCAATTTGATACTGCACTATTTGAAAATTCCTGGTCCTCACTTCCCCATTCCTGGTCTGCAGGAGGTTTGGGTGGGTGGAAAAGGGGAGAGCGCTAATTGAAAGCAGTACAGCTCTGCCTATGAGGAGTCAAATGGAAGAAGCTGTTTGCATCTCCTACTTTAATGTGAGCAAAACTTAATCCAGACACAATCTTTCTGAGGGCCTAAATGCTCACTACGCAGCACATATGCAGTGCAAAAATCCTGAAAGTTGACCTTTATTCCTATGAGGTCGGAGCTCAAGAACTAGACTGAAATTTTAAGCAAGACAGACACTTTTATGTCTTTTGTCTATGGGAATTACTATGCCAGGGCAGAATAAGCTTCTGTGTATGTAGAATATGTCCAAAAATAGGCAAGTCTAGCTTTATAAACAAGGAAAGGAAATTAGGTTGTTTTTCAGTGCCTGCAATACTTATTAATGAGCATGTATTAATATGCAATTATCCTCTTGAGAAAGCAGGAGCAATTTATATTATATAATTGGGAGCCAGTTATTTATGATGTACTCGCAGATCCTGCCAAAGACAGATTATCAACAAGGGAGCTCTACCCTGACTTCAGTTTAGTGTGACACATTAAGACATGCAGAAAGCAGAAGGCCACAGCTATGCTGCACATCACTTAATTCCTGCCTTTAAGGTAGGATACAGTAATTAAGTGCTAATGCTTACTGGAATTTTCAGTGGAAATTCAGGCAGTCACTCCTTGGCAGAGCCACAGATATTTTTTAGTTCTGCAGTTCTGCAAGAGCTCAGTACGAACTAAAAAGAATGCATGTGATATGAATGAATATTCCTCCTGATGTGATATGAATGGATACTACTCCTGATCATATAATATTTACTTTAACATTCATGAATCAGCATCAGAGATGAAAATCTTTTTATTCTATAATACTGTAATTACACACTACATCTGACTTGTAAAGGTCAGGCTGCAGTTAAACTGTCCCAGACTGTGCAGGAAAATCAGTTCTGCAGTTGCATTCCAGTCCAATAGCAGAACAGAGAAAACTTGTGAAGACACAGAACCCTGTGTTGATAATCAGATTTTTGGAATCACTAAGTGTTATGCTTCAGTGGCTCTGACTGAATCAGTAATTAAGCAACTTTTGAAAAACAACTTCCCTTAGATTTGAGCACATGATACTCAGTAAACAAACTGCAAACTCCCCAAGTCTGCCATTCATACCTGGTTTTACCAACTTCATTTTTGCAATAGCAGCTGTTCCAGCTTGAACAGCATTTGCACTGACTTGAATTTCCAATCTCGCTCTTGCAAACGTTGTCAAGAGATTGAGGTTACTCATCTGCATAATCCATTTTTAAGTGGTAGCATTGGGCCTATGATAAAAAGCTCATTCCCTAGTCTACACTCTTTGTCCTTGTTTCTGGGCAGGTCACAGCAGAGTTAGATTGGCAAGAAATAAATATTTTAAAAAAAAACCAAGAAACCTTGGCTAGACTGCTGTACTTGTATTCATTTTCCTTCTGTCATACCTTGTTTTGGTAGCATGGAATTTGCTTCCTAGTATGTAGGGACATGCAAAATTTCTGCATAGCTGTTTTCTGCATCTGAGTGAAGAATAGTTTGCTAATGTATGTTATCAGTGCATAGGTTTTTTCATCTACTTTACTTCCCTTTTGTGTCGCATATTTTTTGCATATGGGAGTGCATTTGGCCCTTCAGGATTTGCTGACAAAATGCAAGCAAGCAGAGCAGCATGATAATTACAATTGAAGTCATTAAAAACACATGCAATTTTTCATTTTTCAGTGTCAGATGTTGAAACTCAAAAAAAATCCAGTTTGCTTTCCCTGAGGTGCAATGAAAAACTAACTCTCCAAATAAAGTAAAAAATTCTTATTAAAAACCCCCAAATTTGATCAAAACAGTGTTTTTGCATTAAAAAAAATATTTTCTTGTGAAAACTTTCAATACATCTCAACGTTTCTTGGATGCTAAGTATAGAAAGGATGCTGTGCCATTTTACAAGAAAAATGAATAAGAGATTTGTTATCAAAACCTGAACATTTTTAATCCAGATGTTTTTAATTCAGGCATAACAAGCAAGAAGAGAGAAAAATAGCAAAGGCAAGAACAGAAAGCTTTAAATTAGTAAGAGCAAATGGATCTTCTAGAAAAGAAGTTGAAAATAATTGAAATTAGATGGGATAATTAGTTTGGTGAAAACATAAACCAGGGATATGTATAAGCTAAAGGCTTGTTTCCACATGAATGTTTGTATATTCATGAAAAGAGGGAACGTCAACTACATTAAAGAATGATACCACTTGGTGGATCTTATATTTCAGACTAAAGCATTTCATTCTGCTTTAGCTATTTAAGGATTTTTCAATGTGATAGTCTACAGAATATAACATCAAAAAGTCAAAGGCAAATATGCAGCTGGACATTTTCTATGAACAGCTTTAGAGGAAGGGTCTACTGAAAGATATTACTGAAGCATAGTATCAGGAGTAAATAGTAATCCTCTGAAGAAATCCAGATCTTCTCAGTTATTACACAAGTAGATAAACAATTGTTGCAATTTATTTATATTTTTTAAACACCACCACAGTTTCTACTTACATTGCAAAATAAATGACTTACTGAATCTCTCTCAGTGCCAATATAACTTTTTTAGGTGAGTCTGTATGTTGGATTTAGCTTTCCCCACATCCTGACCAGGGCAAACTAGAGCCATACAGTCAGTTTTGTCTAAAAGGCAGGGAACTACGACAAGAAATTAAAACTTTTTCTAGAAAAAGAGAACATATAGTTTGTGTCACTCATGAAGCTATTGTCATGCTGCTCTGGCACACAGAAAGCAGAATATCCTCTGTTAAAACAAGATATGAAGACAGGATAGAGAGAATAAAATTCTCATATATAATTATGGCTGTATCCAGTACAACACAGGAAACTCACCGTGCTGGTTTAGATTTGGCTTTCCAAATGTCCCTGGCTGCTTAGTACTCTTTCCAGAGCCAAACCAGGGCATTCTTGGCTTCAGTTAAATTTATGTTAGCCCAGCACACCCCAGCCTTCAGTTCCCTTGACACTGAGTTGTCTTTGTAAACCAAGGAAAACAGGATATCTGCAAATAAAAAAAAAAATTATAGCATCTTATTGTGAGCTTGAAGTACATGTGTCATTTCTTTATGGACACAATCCAACACTTTTACCTATTTTCCAAATTTAAATAATAAAAGCAAGTAAGTCTCTTGGTCAGAAGAAGTTACCGGCTATACATGAAAATTGATTTTAATCTTCATCAGCTTAGCTAATAAGGAAGTTATTTGAAACCTCTTTGAAAAGTTTTCAAGAGGTGAGCTTCTTAAAATGCTTTGTAATCAAACATTCACATTGTAGTCCTACAACATGCACGCTAACACTGAGGAAATTTCCTGCAGCTATTACTGTGAAATTATTGTGCCCCTCTAATGACAATTACATATAAATTATACAAATCTTTGATACAGATTTCCCAGAAGCAAGTGCTATCATGCTTCCCATCACCAATAGGAAATGGATCCATGATAATATGAGCACAGAAAGTAAAATTACTAAATCTGGTTAATAAGAATGTCTTGAAATTGAGATCTTTTTCTGTCTTACATGATCATCATTTTACAGGATGAGCTGTTCTCTCGGGTTGCCTGTCCTTAAACCAATTCAAGGAAAGCCCAGCCAACATGAACTATACCCATTAATTTCTAGAAAGCTAGATTAAGTCTGTCAGCCCCTTGCAAAGTCTCATTCACTCCAAAACAGAGCATAACCAGAGCTGCAAAGAATTGCAGAACCAAAAAATGCTGCTCAGCTCTCCATCTCCATTACGGAACACAAGCACATGATTTGTGTTAGGTCTGAGGGAGATAACACGACCCTCCGGGAACTGCATCCTGACAATGAGACATCCATTGTCTTAAATGGGGCAAGGAGAGGAGAACATAACTTGATTTTACAGAACTGATACTTCAGAAGCTCTATCAGGAATACTTATCACATTTAAAGTCCAACTAAAAAGTTCCATCCAGTGTTATTTGGAAGTGCTAACTTAAATACCCATCAGCCTCACTGGAAACACAGTTCTACCTCAGCACACCAAAATCCAGCACAAAGTTAGTCTGCAAAGTCAGCTCAGGCTGATTTCACAGAACACAGATATTTTCCAAATTTGGGATTAAATACTTAATTCAACTGCATAAAGGAAAGTTTGTAGAATCAGTGGCAACAACATAAAGGACTGAAAAAGCATCAGACAGTTACATCCTGTTCCTTATACACACTATACTTGAATAAATTCCTCACTGTTAACTTTTCCAAAACTCAGTTTTCTTTGAAGATGAGACAAATGGCACAATTTTAAGACAAGTACAGCCCAAGATATACTTTGTAGCTTTGCTATCCAATTAAATTGAATACAAACCAACTCTGCAGCCACAGATTGTGCTATTACTTTGAGAATATCCATACTGCTTTCCCTATTTCAAGAGTAGCTGTAGAAGGAAAACACCTCTATAATCATCTTACATTATTCATAAGAAGAATTATTAGGCTTGTCGCCCCCAGAGTAGTGCATAGGCAAGAGGAGTAATGGACAATGAAAGCTGTTTTGAGAGGGGGTGACAAAACTCCCTCACACACAAAAATCTGCTTAGCTACAGACAAAACCTTGCCATGCTGTCCCAAGTGTTGCCTATATCTAGATATTGAATACATAACTTTCTCATTTCCTTTTGTATTAAGAAGTGTTTACTGATAGAAGGCCTTATGATATGTTTCAAGTTTAGCTGCAAATTCTGTAAAATCTTTTAATTAATTTTAAAAATTACACTGAGAAAGACTTCATCACAGCGTTTTTTCCTCCAAGTCTATTGAGTTTTTCTTATGTGTTAAACGTGTCAACAAGACTGGATCTACAGAACAGATTGATAAATATTAACATAGAGAGGTTCCTAGTTTCATGCATGCATGCATCCTAGAGGAAATAGTTGTGCTTGAACTATTTATGGGAGTTAGGGAAGCAGGAGCAGAAGACTTAATTTGAGGCACCGATTACTTCAGAATTTGCACTTTGCTCAGACAAAGGGCACCCCATAAAAAGTTTTCAATCATAGGATTGTGTTAAATGTTAATGGGTTTTACTTGAACTTCAGTTCAGTAGTCTGAGCTATTGAAATGATTTTCTTAAATCATACCCTATTAAGAGAAATTCAGCTTAGATATTTTATGTGCTATTGCATTATGGTAACACCAGAGTGACAGTATTTTGCAATTACAAAAGAAAAACATGTCTTTGGATTGTTCTTTTCTAGAACAGGTCTCGTAGAACTGTGCAGAGTAGGGGTACCTACTCTGGAGAGATACCTACACAACCAGCCACAGCAACGACTTGCTTACAAGAAATGATTACATAGACTTGCACTCTCTTTTCAGCCTTAGAAAAATTTTATAAACATGTATAACATTACTAGCACAGTCAATATTAACAGAGAATGAACAATGGTTATACTTCCCATTAAGAGAGTTACTGAAGAGAAACCAAAAATAGCAGTGGCCAGGCTAAAGCTTTCCAGGACATAAGAACAGTCTGTTTACTCCAGAGCATCTTAGACATAAGAGGATAAACCAATTATATTGTGACAGCTTTGACCCTGCAGTTTAAACAAACGTTGGTTTTACATACAGAACTAGTGTGACTTTCCAAAATGTTAACAGAGCATTTTAGCCACGCAAATTGTGTAACTTCAATTAATCAAATCTACCAGATTCTGAAAAGTTTTCATTTGTAATCTAAGCTCTCCAGAACACAAAAATACTCTGTTTACTACAGTGTCTCTCAGACACAAGAGGATAAATCAATTATGTCATGATGGTTCTTACCCTGCAGTTCAAAGAAGGGTCAGACAGTAGTGTTTAACCTGTATTTATTGGATTTAGCCCCAGCATTCAACCTTTGTTTAGGTAGTTATTAAGCCTACACAGATGCAATTCCGCCAGGAGTGGTGTGTTTTAGAATCCATCTCATTGAATCAATTCCTGATTTTTTTTCTCCATGGAAATCCAGTCAAAAAAAGACACACTTTGTGTCTGCAGGATTCTTCACAGCTCCAAAGAGGTGAACCTATTTGTCAATTCATCCACTCTTATGTCACTGCTGCATTACAGGAACTGGTAAAAATTGTAGCTTCTCTGGAGGAAAGTGCCAGCGTAGTCTTTGTGATTCAGAAGATTTCTAGGAAGAGAGCCTTTAAAACTGACACTGTTAAGTTCATGATTGTCAAGACTTTTAGGACCAAAATTCAGATAAAAAAGAAAATCAAAGTTTTCTTGTTGGAATATCAATGAATTAGTCTGCATTACTGATTATGAGGTATTTGTATTGTGGTAGGACAACCTTTTGCTGTTGTACTGTGTATTACTTTGAGGTAGCAAGTGGATACTTCAATCTAAGAAGCTTTCTGTGTAAATAAATGAAAGATGTCAGTTGTAAATAAAGAGCGTACAGAGGAGGTTCATCAGTAGGTAACTGGCAGAGCTGGAGTCAAGGTATTCTACTTCCAGAAAATCATGTGAATATAGTACTACTTGAACCACAAAATAAAACTCGCTCTTTTGGTACCAAACAACGTGTTTATATATAATACATTGCTATGCATATTGAGTCATGATGAAAATGACCAGTTTACTTAAACCACTTCCCACTAATTCCGTCAAATACAACTGTGCCAGGATCCAAACCCACAAACTCTGGGATAAGAAAGCTCTTTGCTTTTTCCTTTATCATTTAAAAGATTCCTTCATGCCTACTTTCTCATGCCACAGGGTGCTGCCTTCCAGCCTACAAAGGCACAAAATATACTACAGGAACTATAAATCTCTCCCTCATGTATGCAGAAAACTAATTTCCTATATTACTTGTTCCAATCAACTCTCTGCTTTTCATTAAGCACAGCACGTAATTCAAAAATACATTTGGGATACAAGTCTGAGAACTTTCTAAGAAAGACCCTCAGGTGGCTGAAGAGTAAGCCAGCATTCAAGCAGGGAGATTTCCAAGAGCTACTTTATGTAAAACCATTAAATTGGTTCAATTATTTGAGTTCAAGCTCAGTTACAGCTGCTAAACTCCTGATTCAGAATGTATGTGCAGCACTGGATTTTGAAAACCAGTAAAGGGTATTTGAACAAAGTTAATTCCTAATCCCTTTGCTTCCCAATGGCCACAGATACTTTTACACTAGAACGTATTTCTTTTAAAACTGTTTACTCCTCTATTTCTTCTCTAAGTCTGAAAATATTTCTAGTTCATCACTGATTTTTGCACTACAATACCCAAGAACCCCATCATCAAGCAGGGCAGCTTTGAACAATACTGGCTAGGACAGTTCATGTTCCCAAGAGCTCAAGTGTGGAGAAAACAAATCCCCTAAGATAGCATCTGCTATGTAAAAGAAATATGTTTTTAATTTAAGCAGTTTGGATTTTAAAAATCTGTTACACTTACTTGTTTGCAAATAGTGTTGGCTGATGAATGGCATCTGTACAATTGATAAATGCTAATATGACATTATTTCTGCACATATTTGACAAACTGTTAGACAGTGATGCTAAAAATGGGATGTTATTTATTTTGAGAACCGGACGGAGAACAGCGCTTTTAAAACGTCTTTAAAGCTGTTACAGCTTGATCTACATTTGCATTCACAATTAGGGCAGTGGGGTGGATTGGAGGAAGAAATCCTCCAAATATTTTTGGCAAAACCGCTTGGTCAAAGTGCTTTTTTTCTTTAAAATAGAGGGAGAAAAAAATCAGGTTTTTGCTTTACATAGAATATATCAACCCAAATCTGTGATTCAAAAATATTTCCTTTCCTTTCTTCCAAGACTTTGAGACACTCAATTTCTTCTCACACATTTCTATGCTGGCCAACCAATAATTATTATATTTCTTATTTAAGACACTGAACAACAAATTAAAGTCTAATAGCCTGGACTCAATGCATACAGAATTTAGTTATCATACAGATGTTTACAACAGTATCTTCTAGGCTGTGCCTTCTCTAAATTGCAGATCTTATATTTTAAAGCCCACTTTTGTCTATTGCAGAAGTTTCTAGTATAGCTCCCATCTTTAAGAAAACTACCTGGAGTTTAGCAGCATGTGCTGCTAAATGTGGGGCCAATTTTTTTTACCTACCTATAAATATTAATTAAATTCATTCAAAGTTTTTCATTTGTAGGAATACAGAGCAATAAATTGATTTTTAAATCCTGCTGGTACCCAGCTCCCATGTGCTGCATGATTTTGATTAAGGTGGCTGGGTATTAAGAAAGGGAACCCTGAGCAGAAAAGAAACAAAAATTCAGGGTCAGCTAAACCCTTTAAATTTAGTTGAATGGAGTAAAAATAATTAAACATATCAACTGTCAGCAAAATATTAGAGGCTCCCTGCAGATACATTTTGAACATTCTGTAAAACCCCAGAATGGTTTTAAAACACTGTATTCTTTATTAGCAGACACTGTTCTCCAGTTCATGAATACAAAGTAGACCAAAAAAAAAAAAAAAAGGTGAGAGGTGAAAATTTTGCTACCACATGATCTTTTTCAGAGTGTGAAAAATAAGGGATAGGCAAGGAGTTATAATAAAACTAACCATGCCCTCCTAAATTGTGCACACTGATGAAGCTTTGCAGCTGATATGCCACACACAGTTAGAGTTCTGAAGATCTGAAAGTTCTTTACTTCAATTTTTTCTCCTGTTCTTTTGGTTTACATTCTGAAGTTGACAGAACTGCCAAACCACAGCTTATTCAGGAACTTACAGAAATAATTTTTCTTTACACAAATGGGCAAAAAAAATTTCTTGTTTACAATCAAATTTGGAGACTTTGACCTGTTGTGTACAGGTATACTCACATACATAGACGCACAAGAGGTATTTTCCAAAAAATTATTCAAACTGAATGCCTTTCAGATTAAAGCATTTCTTTATGACTTTCTAACTACTCCAAAAAAATAACAGTAATAAAAACCTATGGCTGCAGATGGTACATACACTGCTTTCCACTGAACATTGAAGTCTCTTATTACAATTGGACAGGGAAACTGCAAGTTTTCTTTTAACATAAATACCTTCCCTTGGCAGTTTTTTCTGTCTCTGTGTTCATGTTATTTTAAAACACTTTCATTTGATCATTCAATATTTTCCACCACTGACTAGGTGATGAATAGGCTTGCCACCTGGCTCAGCTTCCCATCCCCTTTCCCAGTCTGAATATTTCTTTAGACACGAAAGCCAAAGGAAATGGAAAAACTGCCAGAGGTATTTTTTAATGCCTTCAACAAACAAAAATACAAAAAAAAGGTTCTGTATGGACATGAAAGTCAAGACCCTCTCTGGGTCCATCTGTCACCTCCTCCCTTACAAAAAGTAGTTCCTACATTTAAGCTGAAATTAATATCAGCAGAATTTTAAGGAAAAATATTGATTCAGTCTCAAACCATTCAGTTGCTTCTTCAGGAATCTATTTCTATCTCACTGAGTCCTTTTCACATATTTTAGTACTTTCTCAGCTTCCTGTATGAAGCCTTTCCCACTTTTTTGCTTCGCTTTCTCCTTTTAATATTATTGCTGAAATAACAAATCTCTTCTGGTCTTGCTACCTTTCGGGATGCTGTAGTGCCTGTCTCCTGTAGCTCCATCTCTGCTCCATCTCACCCTCTCTTCCTCTAACTTCCAACTCTCTCACTTTTTGTCTATGTCATTCTAACACATACGTATTCAAGATAACACAACAATAAGAGAACCCCATGGATAATACCCTTTCCCAATTCATCTCCCTCTTTAGCACCTGGAATAATTGATTACTATATCAGTAGTTCTAGGATACACCCTAGGGTAGGTACCACCCACAACCCAATAATCTACAAATGCACTACCAACCACCAAAACATCTACACGTGGTGATGGTCTCCACCATATACTCAAGGCTGACAGAATTCCCACAGCTCCTTCGAGAAGAGTCTACACTTCCTGAGGATGCTTCTCCCGCATAACTACAGCATCTTCCTGAGTCAGGAGTCACAGTTGCTATTCAGCTCCCGCTGAGACCTCCAGGAATAAATCTCCTCAACAAGTGAAAACCTTGGAGTGGACCCCTGATAAACCTATGCAAAACAACTGTGCAGTGGGATTGGATCATCCTTCACAAAGTCTTTGCACTGTTACACCACAGCAAAGTCAAAGCAAAGCTTTATTAACTAGAACAAACCCAGAACTAAAGGAGAATTTTCCATAGATTGTAGTTGGAAGAGGACAACTTGCAAATGGCGTTTTCTGTGAAAAACTTTACATATTATCTGCTTCCTCATACCATTTCTCCCCCTAAAAAAAAACCAAAAAAAACCCCAAGAAAACCCCCCAAAACCCCCTAACATTATTAATTAATGGAGGAAAACTGTAAGTATCCAAACTCCAACTTCTAGATCTTTACGCCTTCATGGAAGCTCTTACCTCAGACCACCAGCTTCCTCAAAAGGCATTAATTTACTGTAATCAGTTCTGCAGAGAGAATGACTGTGCTTCGTTTTAAGATACTTATTCCAGCTAATGATCATAACCACAAATAAAAGAATGATTATTTAAAATGTCCATATTACAGTTTTTAACAGTCATATTTGCTGAATGTACTAATCAAAACTCACATTTTCAGAGGAGAGTAGGCAAGCACAAAACTTGGATATTGGATAACTTTTGGGTTGTTCCCCCATCATGACTGCTGGAACATTTCTATGTGGAAAAAAGACTTTCTAGTCTGCTTAGAAAAACTGGTCCCCACCTTCAGCTGCACCTTAACAGATTTTTCATTGTACCACAAGTGTAGTTGGGCCATGAGAAGGAGCTTGCGCTCTGCTGTGAACATTGCAACAGTTAGACTCTACTCATACCGAACTGTTTCAGAATCTCCTTCAAACTTCGTACAAAAGTTGCAGGGAAAGGCATGGGAAAGAGGTTCTAGTTGAGGTGCCTCAGATTTTCAGATCTCTGCCTGCTTATTCCAAGTCTCTAAGGCTGAAATAGTTGGCATGAACTGAAAGAAAGTTTCGTTTGCTCCAAATAAGAGCTGCTGAATGCTCAGCCTTGACGAAAATTGCCTGTAGCTTGGCCCTAACAGATACTGGAGTTATCCAACAGCCAACATTTTACCTTTACTGCCTTGTTTACTGCTCCATAATTGTGTTACATCTGAATCCCAGAATCACTGAGGTTGGAAAAGCCCTCCAAGACCATAGAGTCCAACCATTAACCCAGCACTTCCAATCCACCATGAAACCACGTCCCTAAGCACCACATCTACTCATCCCTTAAATACCTCCAGGGATGGGGACTCAACCTCTTCCCTGGGCAACCTGTTCAAGCCAATGCAGGTCTGCCCCGATTTCTGAAATACTTCTTGACAATGTAAACTCAACCTTTAGTTGTACAGTTTTTTTCACAGTGAGAGACTAGCGCAGTTTATGTTCTGCGTAGTCTCCAACTCGAGAAAATATTTTCCTTCTACTATAGTGAGACACAGATAGTGTGCTACAGTTTTCATTCTTCACTGCAATTGTACTTCTAGTTTTCTAAGGAGTCTCCCTTATCTTCAAAGTAACAAGTCTTGAGTTGAAAGCTCTAGTGTGAAAGGTATCCTTCAATAAAATTTAGGGGGAAAAAATCCAAAATCGTGTTTCAGTAAGGAAACACAGATTTTTACCTAGATAATTCTCATTTTTTAAAAAAAGGTAGGAGTTTGAAATTCGTCATAGTCAGTAAGCTAGGGCTGCACAAAGTGGAAATTGCAACAATTCTCCATGTCCTTGAGGTAGATGTAATTTTATGACAACTTTTGGGAGTTATTTGGATCTTGCACTTATCTTTTATAACAGTCATTCTACTAAATAAAACATGTTCTGCAAGCTGGTTACCTCACTCATGTGCTGATTAAATCATAACATCAGATGTTCCCACAGACCTGGGTGGCAAACATTGATCAACACCAAGGTGGTAATCATAGATTATCCAGGTGTAACTGTCTGTGAGGATTTGGTAGCAAATAGGCTGTGTATGCACTTCTATGGAAAAGCTTCCTCAGAATTAAATTCCAGCTTGCATTTAATACTTGCATATACCTTCTGTGTCACCAGTACAGACAGTTTAGCCATAAATCACTTCCCAATTCCCAAAGTGGTGGAAGAGCAAACATAAACACTATCATTAAAACACATTTACTCCCAAAGCTGAATTTTGTTCTTTCATTCTTCACCCAGTTTCCTAGTTTTGAACACAGTGGAAACTTTTAATGAGCTAAACATTTGTACATATGCTTATACTCAAAAGTACAAATATAAGGAGTCAAAAATTTATAGAAATACGAGTCACAAAGATAAGACATAGGGAGAAGGAAAAAGGGTGAATAAAACTGAAAAGCCTCAAGGCAACTTCTAATCTAAAGTTATAAAAATTCTTTGTAGTTTTATTAATTCCACTGCTTAAGAAAGATCTGCAGTCTGTTTTCAGTAAAAGCTATATGGTACTTAATAATATATCACACAGCAATTAAGTCAGCAAGTGTGCCTGCAGCATTTTGCGTTAGAGACATGTTCTGAGAACTGCAATGTGCCAGATGAGCACAGATCCACAAACCAGCCTCACCTCACATGCTTGAAATGTTCATGCAGAGTAAACAACGTGTTTAGCACAGAGAATTTTAAAGGCTAAACAAAAGCCTTATGAGCACATTAGATTGGGTCACTTACCAAATAAACTACACACCCACATAGCAGTGAGATGAGGGCAAATATCCTCTTTAGCCAGTACGGCACACAATGAATGTCAGCCTGTAAATTAAGAGCTTTCTGCTTTAATGCAGAAATTACTGCCCTTAACAGTCTTAAGTCAGAGTTCAGGTTGCAAGAGGGACAGAAAGAAAGGAGAGAACTAACTCCTGCCATTAGAAACAAGAGACACATGTGTTTGTCTGCTTTGGCAGTCATTAACACAGCAGCTATTTACCAGGAGACAACAAACATACCACCTAGGCAGAAAAATGTTTGTTTACACTGCATGGCAGATGTGGAGAGTTTAATTTCTCCATTTTGACAGGAATGGGCTTTTCAAACACAGCTCTAATACTGATCTGGGAAACTAGGTCAAAAATGAATGATGCCTAGCATCATGATGAAAATTAACTAGCAGTTGTGCATAGATCTAGTATGTAAGTGGAAGTAAATTGGCTGATTTCCAGAGAATCAAGAGATGATTGTATTGAAAAAAAGTCTTTCAACAAGAGAAATGCAAGACAAATGCATAGAAAATTCAGAAGCAATATTCATCAGAAAAAAATTGCCGAAGTGAATTTTGTAGATGAAGAAAGGCAATATTAAACAGCACCAGAGACAGAACTTACAATCAAAACCCTAAGAAAATGCCACATTTTCATTTCTGTTACATTTATTTCACAGTCCAATTTTGCAAAGCAATTCCTAAAATAGCATGTACACTGAAAGTATTTAGTTTATAACCAAACATATTATTATTACACGCAAAGGATGTTAAAATTCCAGAAAGAAACTCCTCTAACTCCTCTGAATAACACTTATTGTTAAAACCACACAGAGCTGTTTCTGATACATTGCTGCAGCACCTCGCTTCATTTCAGCTCTAGTAAAGTAATCCCAGTAGAAGGAAGCCCACGCACTTCAACTTAAAGAGGGGTTTGAAGTGATTTGGGAATTTCCTCATGTTCCTGCCGAGTATTTAAAACAAAACAACAAAAAACTCCATATCTTTCAATTCCAATGTCTTTAGCACTCAGAAAAGTATGTGCAAACAGTAGAGGGAAAGACAGGAAATTATTTCTATGACAAAACCCCAAACATTCTCTAAAGAAAAGTTAAGATTACTAAAAGAAAAATATTTCAAGAGACTATATTCACAGTCTCATGCAAAGTGATAATATATGTGCAAGCCTGTGCGCTTCACAAATCAGCATATGACAACATTGATTTTGATTTACAGAACAGCTCTCTGCCAGCACACAGGGCACAGATTGATTATCGGTATCTGGCAAGAGCACCCAACAACTCCATCCAGACCTTTAGCACGCAGCTACAATAGGTGAATTCCCATGGTTTCGCATGTGGATTTTTTTAAATAAGCAGCTGACTGTATGGGATCAAGCATTTCCCCACCAAGAAATAAAAAGCTTTCTTAAAATTCCACTTAGTGAGCCTGTTTAATAAACAGTAAAAATGTATACAAAGTATATTCAACTATTTCACTGTATGGTTCAGAGAGGCAAGGTAAAAAATCAGATTTGTATATCACACATTAAGGATGCAGTGGGGGAAAACCCCACAAACAAGGTATTACAATCACAAATATCAGCCATTTAGGCTACACAAGTAACACACTTCATTAACTAATCACATTGATGTCATATGCTTAGGCTTATCTTAGCATTCATTTCTAGTACTAGAAGGAAACCTGAATCATTGAAAATATTAGCCATAGGTCAAAAATTATCAGGGAACTCTGATTGCATTAGCCTAGAGAATCAGTGCTGCAACAAAAGAGGCAGATTTAAAGAAGCTTTTACAAATTAAGATCCTCTCTCCCATGCTTGGGCAGCCCAATAAAGGCAAACAGACAGCCGAGGCTAGATGGAACTGCAGCTGCTTAGGGCTGCTGCTCAAGCACCATCCCTTCAGGCTTTTAAATGCTCTGCAAGCTGCGCTCCATCAGAACGCTGCCATGGACTTCAGTGGCTTCGGCCAGACATACTGAGTCAAACTCCCTGAAGTGCAGTGCTTCTTGCACAGAGAAAATTTCTCTAGCTCAGTCCCATTCCTTTGACTTGTTCTGGACATCTGGGTCAGCTCTTTCAAGGAATGGCCAGGGGCAGACCACCTATACAGAGAGGGGCCACACCAAGACATCAAAAGTCATGTGGCATAAGCATGGGCATCCCCATTTGGGTGGCTTTGGTTCCAAAAATTTGGGAGACTGAAAACAAAGCTGCAAAACTGTAACTAATTTACTAATTTTTGCATCCAATAAAAGAAACAAATTAATCTTTCTACTTCCTTGTTCACCACATCCTCACTTCGCCATTTTCCATGAGATGAGTTTGAGAGCTCCAAAAGCTTTTGACATTTTCTATCTACTTTTTCCAGTACATGAAATGCAGCAATAGCTTCTCTGATTTTCAAGTTACCCATCAGAAGTACAGAATCAGTTTTCCTCCTCCTCTCCTGAAGTTCTTACATGTGAGTCTGGCAGCCCCATAGCATGTTTGATGAGATGTTTTTATAGTCACTAATACAATAGGATATCTATTTTAGGGAGATGTCATGCCATAACCGATTCTGATGAAGGTGTCATCTCTAGATATCATCACAAATATAAAATAGCATTTGATGGCAAAAAGCATTACCTCTGGTCTCACCAGAGCTTGCATTATTAAAATATTTCTCAAAAACTAAGTGCTTTTAGTAACTTGGCAGCTAATTCTGAAGTCTAGTTAATGATGCACAGTTCATGTGAAAAATCTGTGGTCCCAGAATTAAATGGACAATGTGAAATAAACAAGGCCTCGTTAATAACTGAGACTTTGGATTCCTCCAAAGTTCTGCCCACATCCTTAAGAGTAATTAAGACCAAAAAAAAAGGGCTTTGGACAGGTAAACAAGCCCTGTTGGCATGGAAACTGGACAGTACTACAACTTTTTTCCACAATTCTTGGCAAACAGACGAATTCTCACGCAACTCTTAACCACACACACCTTGGGAACTAGAGCTACATTTCTACTGCAGCTCACTGATGTGGTATTTATTCTAAGTGCTAAAACACAGCAAAATTACATTCCAGGAACATTTCAGGAAATCCCTATCCCAGCCTACAGAAATTCTTGTCTCAGAATACAAAAGTTACTGATACTCCACAATGTTCTAAAGTTTTTAATTTTTTTCTGTATTTTACTTGATTTCTGCACTATGTTTACACTTTCTCAGTGCATCAACGAAGGAAATAAGTTCCTTAAAAATGAAGGTCAAAACAGTAATTATGTATAGACCAAAAAAACCAGTAGGAGTCTAGCTCAAGCTGGAGGTCGAAGGGGAGGGAAGCCTCATTCTCATTGTTTTAACTTGTATTGGGAGCAGTTATGGAGGCCTCTATATAGAAACCTCTGCATTAGGACAAACTTCATTTTTCCCTTTTCGATCTTATGAAAAGGGTCTGCACATTACCTCAAAAGACATGGACAACAGTATTCTCCCAAGACTTTCCCAGCAGTAGGAATTCCCACACTTGAACAGATTGCTTTTGCATGGGACCATCTGGATATCCTGCACGTGGTGCATTCCAAAATTGTTGCGGGTAGAAGTGAGTGAGTGGTGGTGGTTGAGGAAACAAACAGCAGCAGCCATTTTTAGGGGCATTTCCTGCACAGTGTCTCTGCATTTTCAAGTTGCTATTTTTTTTTATAACAACTACCAGATCTAAGAGACATAACATTACCGTTCCTTATTTAGGGAGGTTTGGAAATTCCCTCAGTACCCAAGAAGTTAAGAAAAATGAGGTTTGTATTCACTTCTTATTCGAGGTCACATAACAAAATCAGTGGTGATTACTTTGTCTCCAGTCCTCTCACTTTTTGCACAGTCATTCATCCTATTCAAGTAGCTAGTGGCAAAAGAGTCCATCTAGTAGTGAATGCAAAACTAGCAGTGTTGAAGTGCAGGAATAAGAACCTATCTAACCCAGCTCTTTTATTTGAGCAGGACACTAATCCATCCCTGATAATTTGTTTCATCTTAATCCTTTCTGAATTTCAGTCTTTCCTTGTGGCTCATGTTTTCCGATGGGTTCATTATTGCAGTTCCTCTCTGGACTCTTGTCAATTGGTCTACATTTCTCGAAGTATAATTTTCAGATGAGATTTCATAGCCACCTCCAGAAGAGAAGGGGAAATCAGTTTCTCATGTCATTTTTTTGTGTCATGTGTATTTCCCATGTTTTAACATCCAGCATAAGTCCCAGGTCTTTTTTGCAATTCTTTTTTCATGGCACTCTTATTACTGTTATTCTGTGTCTCCTATTTCGTATCTTGTACTCCCTCTCGTTTTAAGCAGAAAACTTTGTGTCTGCATTTCAGCTCCATCTTCTGATTTCAGATCACTGCTCTGATTTGTCTAGACCATTCTCATTCTGCCTTGCCTTCTGAAGAATTGCACTTCCTCTGAAATAAAATTATCAAGTCTGATAGTACCTACTTTGTTCCATCAGCCTAAATCACTGAAATCAGCAGACAGTTCAGGATGGAGCTGGGTATGACCTCAATTAAGCTGTCTTGTGTCGATAGCTTAATCAAAAAAAGCCATATTTTTTCCAACCACAGTACACCACCATCCATATTTCCTTAATTTGGTTAGGAGAACACTGCCTTTTAGGAGAGTATTTAAAGCCTTGGCTAATTCACAATGGTGTTTCACAATGGCCTTACTTTGTGCATTAGACATACATGCTATTCTGGGGGGAAGAGGGGTAGGGAATAAACCAGAAAAACCCCATATCAGATTTTTCCAAAAATTATATCAAACCTATGTAATGTATTTTTGATGTTATTGTTCTCCAAATGCAAACAATTTGTTCCCACAAGCATTTGCAACTCTCAGTTGCACTGATCTACCTCAGTCTTCTTTCTCTCCCCACATTTACACTGCTACTGCTGCTTCTTTGAGGAAAAAAAAAAAAAAGTCTTTTGCCTTTTGTCTTCATCCAGTTCTTTGGCCTGTCCATGCTCCACATATCCCCACTACTACCCACCACCACCACTTAGAGATTCTTTCACATACTGAGCACTTAGCTACAAGCAAGCAGCTCCTTGTTCCAGCCTTAGTGCAATTAAGTGATAGTAGCCAAGTCTCATCTCTCATTTAGCCTTTTTTATCAAAGCCATAATGAAAATAAAAATCCATTTTTGGCAGTATTTTCTCCATATGTTCGTCCTTTCTTTGCTTTCTTCAAGAAAACCTTTGAGTTGTGAAGCCCACTGTGATTTTTACTTTTTTTTTTACCCTACAAATTTTAGCTACTGTAGTCACGTGCCAATCTTGTCCACTTTTTGTAGTACTGCTCTTGCAATGCCCTATAGCTCAAAAGTTATTTTCACATAATCGGTTTTAATACTTAATTTCCTTTTGACATTGGTTGGTACAACAAAACATATATTCAAACAGTTCTACCAGAATTCCAGTACTGAATATAGCTAGATTATCAGCCTGTTCTTGTTTTCCTGCTGTCACGTATTGCTTAACTGGAAAATATTCACCTCCTTGCTTCTGTGAATGGAACAAAATACTAATCTCATTTCTGAAGCACAATCTGTGCATTTGCACAAGGAGTAGCTTCAATTACTAGATGCAATTACCAGTCTAGCTATTTGTAAAGCACATCCTTTTATCTCATCAGCTGACGTGGAGTAATGTTTACAGCCTTCCCAAAGTTTACATGTCAGTGCAAGTGCTACTCTGCCTTGCTACAGAATGGACGTTGAAAACAGGAAAATGAACACCATAAAGGAGAACCTTTTGGGGGAAAACCTGAGACTTCTACAAAAAGCATTCTTGCAGAGATGATTAAGAAATGCTTTCATGTATTTGTAATCTTTGTCCACTTCTCTTAATGCCATTTACCTATTAGTCCTCACAGGACGTCTAAAGTTTAAGTACTTTACACAACTCTGAATAAATACAAATGTTTGTAATCTTAGCTTAGAAACCTTCTGGCCATAAAGACAGTAAGAAAAAAAGGCAAAGATGTTTGCATTTTTGGACATGACATGAAAACTTTCTGCACCAAATATTAAAGAAAGATTTTTCCATACTGGACTCTGGCTTTCGGTAAACCATCAATACTCCAAGCAAGTAATTTTTGTTATCTTCTCCTTTCACAAAAATAGGAATCTATGCATACCCTCATCTTTAAAGCCCCGCTTCAACCTCTGACTAAAGTGTAAACATGAACGTGAATAAACATAAATGAAAATTTTGAAAAAGTTTTCTGATGAAAGGCACAACCACAGAACTGTGAGCCTCAGATTAGGCAAAGAGTAATAAATAAATTAAAATATTCAAGCACAATTTAGTATCAGAGTGTATAGAGAGAAGTTACAAAGCACAGCCTTCATTCCAGTGGCTGCTAATTCAGAGAAATTCAGAGAAAAGCTGCCATAGTTTCTATGAAGACAACTTGCCTTGAAAACCCAATGAAGCTCACTGCAAGGGTTATCACACAGCTGATAAAATGACAAACTCAATAAATTTTCATTGTCAACTTATATTTCCTAAAGACATTAAACAAGATCTTATACAATGTCTTTTGAAGAAACTAGACAAAGTATAAGAGCCTTTGACTAAATAAAAAAAAAGAAATGGCCCAGTAGCATCAGAGGGCTCTGTTGCAGAGACTGTGCTGTTGAACATACTCCTAAAGTGACCCAGAAAAGAGAGTAACCAATGAGGTGAACAAATTTGCTGATGAAACAAAGGTATTTAATTAGGTAAGGGGGAATAGCAAACTAACTACAGAAAGACTTTAGGTGTCTACACAATAAAATGGCACCAGAAACATAAATAAAAGGGTTTTGCGTGGCATAAAACAATCCATAGATTCACTCACCAGACAGACTCCAGAATTCTGGGGTTATCGTGGCTATTTAGACTTTAGCATTAACTCAATACTTAGAGCAACAATCAAAACAGAGAAAGAAATATTTTACAGAATCAGAGAATCCCAGAATATTTAGTATTGAAAGACACCTCTGGAGATCATCCAGTCCTACCATCCTGCCCAGGGCAGGGTCACCTAGAGCAGGTTACACAGGAACACATTCAGCTGGGTTGGGAATGCCTCCAGAATGGAGACTCCACAACTTCCTTGGGCAGCCTGTTCCAGTCCTTTGCCACCCTCAATATAAAAAAGTTCTTCCTTACGTTGGGCTTGAACATCTTGTGTTTTGGAAATTTAGAACATTTAAGCAAGGAATAGAAGAAAAAAACACTTAAAATCTCATTTTCATGGTATGATATAAATCTGCAGTTTGCCCACAACTGGCATGATGAGCAGCTGCAGTCAACTCTCAAAATATACAACAATTAGAAAAAACTCAGAGAAGGGTAACAAGATTGAAACCAGTTCCACAGAGAAGCAAGCAATTAGGCTGGGCTTCTGTAGCCTGGAACTGATGTAAGTAACAGGGAGTTGTGATAGAGGGTCATAAAATCATGAGTGCTATGAGAAGGATTCTTAAAAAAAAAAAGTATTGAGAGTCTACTTTTGTACTGGTATATGAACTGGGGTGTGTCAAATGAAGCCAAACAGTTATCAGAGTGAAAACCTGAAGTAGTTGTATAGGCAACAAGTGACAGACCCCAAGAATTCCTTGCCAAAGGCTGCTGTGCGCACAGTTTACACAGGTTAAAGCACAGGCTGCACAGATTCATGAGAGAGATGACTATGGATTTACTAAAAGATAAAACAGATCTGGCATAGGAAAAGAGAAACTAAAAATGAAGTGAAAATAGTTGAAGACCAAAAGATGATTTTAGAAAAAAAAAATTATACACTCAGCTTGTCCTTACTTTCCAGGGAATCCATTCCTAGCAAATGTAGATTACAAGGAACAGAGGACAGGTGGCTCTCTGGTCTGAATCATTATGTTGTGAGATAGAGGACAAAAATTAACATTAATTTCTGCTGGGACTGAACCATGTCATCGTTTCACATACATGTCCTGACAAATACTGAGCAGAGGCACCAAAGAAAGATTATTAATCTAAAATATCAGATATCTTTGTTACTATATCTAAGCTCATTCAGCATTTTTGGCAAGATGAATATCTGTTATTTTGGCAGGTAAACAGACATGGTATGTACTTCTACAAATTCACCATTACGGTGACCTTGGTACAGGTGGTACAAGGAACTTCAAAGGGATGTCGATTATATAACAGCAGGCATTTTTGCCCTCTCCAGAAAACATAGTCCATTTTCATAACTAATCTCTCTGGTTTACAGTATTTTAAGCTTAGGGCTGGAGGGAGAATGGTGGAAGGGAAAAAGCAAGTTCATGAACAGAAATCAAGGAAAAGTTCGTTTGACACGATGTGTTCTGATCCTCTGCGTCACCATTCACAAAGAGACAATATACTGCAGAGAGGCTCTTTCAAAGGCACTGGTACATTTTTTGCGCTTTTACCTTTTTCCTGTAAAGTAGGTATGATTATTCAATGCTTTTTCCATCCTTCAGTGGATCTGTTAGCTATTTGGACCTGTAAAACAAGGTATATAGGACCATAGCTGTCCGTATGTTAGAGACATATTGTGTTTCCAATAATCAAGATGTTGGAGTAACTTTCTGATGCCAGCCATTTTCCTGCCCTTCTCAGAGCAGCAGAGCTCTATTTCTGCTACTATGTAGGTCTATTTTTAGAGAAGAGGGAAAAAAAAGCAAAAAAGACAAAGCTGCAAAAGAACAGATCTGTGCATATATACCTATCCAAAAACCAAAGCCAGTTTTCTATTTTCAAAGCACACTTAAGCAGTACCTGTATATAAAGCTACTAACTGATGCAAAGGGAGAAAAAACCCCCAAAACACCAAATCACAATGAACTATTCCACAACTTCACTAAAACACTTATTCCATCAGTCAGCCCTGCAGAAAAAGCATTCCAGAAACCACATCCTCACACTATAGCACAACTCAAATCTCTGCCTCTTCAGAAAGAATCAGCTCACGTGCAAAGAAAAGAATTTAGGTCAATATGGCCCCGTACTACATGTTTCTCCAGTTGGAGCATGGAAACAGCATTTCTCTCTACTTCGCACTTGAAACACACATCTGGTTGTGAGTTACACACCAGATTATATGCTTTTTCCTTCCAGACTCTCCTAAGCTTTCCCTTGTATATGCTCTAGGCAGTTCTAAATTTCTAATAAGTTGCCAAGAGCTGCACAGTACAAAAATCTGTAAAAACCTTAGAAAGCTTCACCGAGGTACTGCACATGGAGGCAGAGCTGGCAGGCAAATTATCTGATTAGCTTCAACCTCAGACAGTAGGGACAGCTCATTTACAAGGCACAGCAGAGACCTGCAATGAGGCACCAGAACAGATGTTTACAGTTGAAACAGGACCAAAAGGAAGTGATCAAACTCATTTAGATTCTGCATTCCTGCTGCAAATTCAAAACCGTGCCTGCATGCACATTTACAAATTTTGCACCCCCTATCCACATGCAAATCTCTGTTTACGGATTTGTGGCACTGAGTTTCGGAAGATAACATTTCAGGCAGAAACCTGAAGTAAGATCTTGAACTATCTGGGGATGCCAAGTAGATAAGGGGTCCTTGAAATGGCCCATGAGCCAACCATGCTTTGATGATATTTTTCTGCAAAAATCCAGCCCAAGGAAAGAACATTCCAGTATCAGAGAAGTGTTGGTAGGATAAAATCTAAAGGTGTAAGGGCAGAGAAAGGTGGAGATTCCCTCTCTTAAGAGTCCCAAAGCCTCATACTACAATTTCCTACAAAGTTCCATAGGCCCATGTTAAGATAGGGGCATCTCCAGATTCTAAGCAAAATGTTCTGGGACACTGCTAAATTATAGATGGCAAAATCACATTTTTCAGGGTTGCTTAAGATAATTTGCAGACTAAGCCAGATCTTACAGCTACTAAAATTTCTTTGGTCCTTGTACTTTTTACACATTGATTTTTTATTCCATGTAGATTCACTATTTTCTGAATGCTTATACAAATATGCCATGCATATCAGCCACAGACACCGTACCTACCAATAGAATAACTGCTTATTATTCATGAAAAAGCTTTCCTGTACAAAAAAAGGAAAAAAAAAATAAATGAATGCTTTAATAAGAAAATACGACAAGGAAAACCTTCTCTTGAGCTGACATTTATTAGGACAAGTTTCAACCAGGACGAGAATTTAAAAGCTGAATTATAAAATACATGATGGGTGGAGCAGGTTACAATAGAGGTGTTGGCACAAAGCTATCCAAGGAATTATGAGCACAATGCTAAAATAATAAGATCTCTTGAATGGGAAGCCACAACCTCTGAATTTGAAAGACTTAGGTTTACTTTCATGTGAAGACTTGTTGATAGCACTGTTAAATGGAAACATCAGAGCATTTTCCATATTTCATAATGTGCTGCAATCTTGAATACAAACACAGAGACAAAAAGCCAGCACTAAACACACTAAAAACTCAGAGAGTAATGGTTTAAAAAGATAGCAGATGAGACAATCCTATTGCTGCACAAATGATGACCATGACATGCTCTGAGGCTGCACCAAAATGACTTATAAAAAATACTGTTTTGTTTTCATCCATGCTGCAATGCTTGACTTAGTGTGCTTTTGTTAATTACTCTTACGAGCAATTTTATGCTGATAAAACTAAAGGTCACTCTTGAGACTGACTATGCTGCAAGAAGGTGTTACAAAAACTTGAGAAGGAGAGAAATATGATCACTGGAAAATACACATATATTTATAATATGCTTCCATGGTACAGTTCCAGAAACATACTTTGCCTTTTGAAAAATTAATTCTGTTGTCTTTGGGACTTGAGAGAGGAAAGAAAGGAGGGTTGGCTATTGGGTCTGTTTTTCCATATTCACTTTAAAGATTTTGAGACTTTTAGCTTTAGCCATTCATTTTGATAGGCTAGAAAAAACCCCACTGTGTGATGAAATAAGTGAGAAGTTTTAGAAAATTCTAAGATACACTATCATTTAAATTAAGGGTTTTTTTAAAATGTGATTTCTATGAAATGCAAGAAAGCCAGACCTCTAAAAGCAAATGCTGATATAACTCTAAGTTTCATATTTGTTGCACAGCCCTTTTTAAATTATAGCCTCCATGGTACCACATTTAAGAGTGCTCTGTTGCAGCTTTTTTCTCTGTAAAACATACGCTGCTTGGCATAAAGTTTTACAGCGTTCACTAAGGGAGGAATAACTCCTCCAAAGCCGTAGGAAATACAACATAAACCTGGTGCAATTTAAACTGCATATACTCCCTCCCTGCCACAGCTTTCAACCTGTAAGGAGCAAAAGCTAACATGGCTTTCAGAGTTCCTTGCTCACATGACAGCAGGAACAGGAACCACAGTCCAGAGTGCACCACTGGAATGACTACAGTGACGTTCACGATGCTGTTGCATCCTGGAGTTCCTGGGTTTCTTCAATGAACTAAAACAACTGAACAACTAAAAGAAGATGGGATTTAGCAGTAATCCTGTTTTCAGGGGGCCTGGCAAGGTTTTCCAGTTTACCTCATTACATTTCTAATTCAGTCCTGCAAATCTGCATAGGAATTCAGTGCATTTCAATGGTTCTGATGACAAGATAATGTGGGGACAGCCTTAGGAGAGGGCAAAGTGATAACAGGATACACACATGGAGATGGCAGAACTGACTGGGGGTTGGGACTGAAGGATCCTTAAGGTCCCTTTTGACCCAAGCCATTCTATGATTCTATGACTCCAGATAGCTAGAAGTGAAGTTACCAATGCCTGACCCTTCGACGAGATAGGAACAGGCACCAAAAGAAAAAACAACAAAAAAACCCCCCAAACTAAACATGTAAAAAATCCATGCTTCCCCCCCGCCCCCCCCAAAAAAAAAGAAAAAAAAATCATTGACTTTTCAGCAGTGAGAGCAGTTCTTCCAGATTTTCTTCCTCTAAGCCAAACTCAGTCATCTGTATGAGATGAATCTGCACCAAAAAAACGCTTCTAGAAGCAGGTAAAAACTGATTAATAGAAGAAAAAGTAATACAAAGAAAATCTAGCCAAATTCCATGCAGATGCAAACTGCTAGAGAACACTACATCTGCAAACCAGAGTGAATTCCTTGATCTGTTATTAAACCAGTATAAAAACCAGAAGGTACATTGTTAATGTTTTGACACACAGAGAACTCCTCATGAAGAAATATCAAAAAAATATTCTAAATGTCAAATACTTAGAACTACAGAATCATTTAGGTTAAAAAAGGCCTTTAAGATCATCAAGCCAAATCATCAACCCAAGTCTGGCAAGTCTGCCACTAGACCGTGTCACTAAGTCCCACATCTACATGTCTTAAATCTTTCTAGGGATGATGATTCTGTACTTCCCTGGTCTGCCTGTTTCAATGCTTAATATTATAAAATGGCAGAAGTTTAGAAACCTTATGTTTCAAGATTCAGAAAATGAAGAAAATGCGGATTTTGGGGTAAAGGGCCTCACACAGGAGAACAGTTCAACACAGAACAATTTCTTATGTCAAGTTTTGTTTCCATACTGTTATCACATGCACACATTTGATTTCATTTTTTAATTTTCAGACTACAGGTACACCCAGGATATTGATTTTATAGGAAGCAGCTCTCAAGTTTTTCAAAGTTCCCTTCCCTCTCCCCCTCTTTTCCTTCCCCCTCCCATTTTCCAAATGCCACAGAAAGTGGCCACCAGAAGACAGAAAGCATTCCCTAAAGTTTTGACAAAGTTATAAAGCACTAGAAACAATGCCTGTGGTAGCAGAGCATTTTAATCCATCACTAGCCCTGCCACCACCCATATTTAAATATTTATCTTTTAAATGTTTAACACATTTTTCCATTAAAAAATTGTATCAATCAGTCCCACTTTTCTCATGGTTTTCTCTATTTATTGTCTTAATTTACATCTGGAAGTTCTTGAGTATCAGAGGATGTTGTAAAAATGCTTCCACCAGCAAGTCAGCATTCCCTCCAAAGAGGAACAACCTGACGTCTGAACCCTGGTCAGCCAACAGAAACAGAGAGGAAATCACTCCATCCACAGCAACAGAGTTTAAGTCATTTGGAAGACTGTGAAAATAGGAAATTCTGTAATTTATCTACTTATGAAAACAACCCTGTGATTTTAGTTGTGTAGAGCAACTGGAGCATTCCTCTTCATAGTTTACGGGTAAGAGGACGATGTTTAAAACTTCATCTGTGTTGGCTTTTATGCTTGTATAACAACTATTATAAACAAGAGTTCTTAGTTTTGCTTTTAAGTCAGAGCAAAAGACTGGACTGTACTAAGCCATTTCATCCAGTCAAATTCCTTCCATCAGCCATGTTCCCTTCAGCGTAAAACCATTTAAAAACAAAAAAGGAAAAGATAAAGTAAAATTAAGAAAAAAACCCCAAACAAAACCAACAAAAACCCCCCAACAAAACAAAGCAAAAACCAAAACCAAACAAAAAAAACAACAAAGACATTCTTTCTTTCTTTCTTTGTGTTCAGTTTCTTCTTTTACAGGAAATTGCTACAACCCCTAAACTTTGTATTTAAAAATGCATTTGGAAAAGTTCTCCATCTTGATTATGAATAGGCAAGGTGAAAACACGAGTTCTAGCAAATACAGGAGGATGACTCAAAGCACTGCTCAGCAAATATTCATGTATCACTTCATTCATTTTATGACTTTTTTTGTTTGTATGTCCATTGTGTTGATGATAAACAAACTCCAACTGTGAAGAGTTATCAGCATTTGCAGGGTAACAAAAGAAAATGATCACTTTAACACAGCTGCACTATCAAAAAGCACCAGAGCTGTAGGCTTTTACTCCCTCATGTTCATGTTAGGGCTCTGTTTTTTACACACAAAAATTTTGAGACATTATGAGAACATCTCCCTAGATGTGCATGTAAATCTACCTGGAACAATCATAACCCAGACATGTACATTCTCAGAATGTAATAATTAAACTATTATAAAACTGAGACTAGCAAAAGTTTTGGAAAGGAATAGGCCTTAAAAGCAGTCAACAGTTGAGACATTCTAATAATAAATGGGGATGGAGAATACAACAGCTTTCTATACAATCTTTTGCTCTTTCCCCTCTCCCCTTTTCCTCGTTTAAAAAGCTGTCAATTTAATGAGCCAAAATGAAGTAAATGGTAGCAGACATGGAAATCAGAGCCTTAACAGCATGCTCAGCAGAGGCTTGATTGCTGGCAAACAAAGATCTGTCCACTCAACATCTGGCTCATTTTGATTCTTCAAGTTCTGCTGCCAAATGACTATGTCATTTGGACTCAGGAGATGGAGGCATGAGGGAGACCTGATATCATCCTCCCAAATAGTCTGGGTCTTGCCCTGTGCTTAAAGCAGGCTTTTAAGATCAGCAAGAGTGAAAGAAGCTGTGCCGCTCCATGGAAAATCTGACTTCATAAAAAGTTCCACAAGCCAAAAGCTGGAACTATTAGTGGTATACAAGGAGGTGAAAGAAAACATGGATGTGTGGTACACTCACAAGCTTGTTATAAATTTCTATAACTGTGCATATCAACAGTGCTGACCACTTCTAGTCCTGTATTTTCAGGGTTGCAGCTTCCAGCTTTAAGCCTGTAACAATAAATCTGTCTGCTTAGAGTGTCATTTTAAAGTCTTTTGGTTAAGCCCTCTCAAAAAGTTCAGGTTTAGAAAACATTCTCCACCCTGCTATATTTTTATTAATTAGTAGCTTAAGCAAGAGGTCTGAAAAATTCCTTATCAGTTACTGAATGTACATATTTATATGACTTGAAGAATGTCATGGAGTAGACTTAGGCTTACTTTCACTGTAAAGAGGGTCTCCCTTTATATGCTCTGCAATACACAGTGCAAATATTGAATTCCATGTGAAAGACATTCCAAAAATGGCAAGAGATGGTGAGGACACTGGTGGAAGGGTCCCCAGCAAAGCCAAAGAATCTTTCTCCAAATGGCCCATTTACCTGGGTCCTAGGCACAATGGGGAATTTGGCCATAAGGAAATTATAGGAAATTATAAAGAGGAGCTGCAGCAACAAATCCTAGGCTTTTGGCAGAGGACAAATTAAGTGGCACACATGCACCAATTCTGTTGTTCTTTTAGGAAAGCATCACAACGAGCATTTGCTGCACCAGAAATCAAACTCAAGGGACCAGAAAAAAGCAGATTGCTTTTGGTCAGCTTAGGAGGACTCTTCCGCAGCTTCAAACAGCAACAAAAGTCATAGGAGCTACCATTCTGCTGTGGCCACACATCAGTGCCTCGACAGAACCTGCAAGCATCGATGAAGGTTTCAGTGTCCCACACTGCAAGAGCAGCCCTGGAGCTGTGGTGAAACTGCTCCTGGCCACTTGCCCTGTCAAGTGCAGAGTGTTGTGTCAGATGGATCAGTTTGGTCCTCTATTAGAAGGGTTGGAATAAACCCGCCCTGCTTCCCATCACTTTGCAAATCCATGTTTCCATTAGGTTTTCTGAATTACCCTTAATTTCAGCCGTATGCTTGCAGGACAGCTCAATTCAAAAGAATTTGACATTTTTCTAATACGGTCTTCAGGTAGTAAAAGCCACATTTGTAGAAGCAGTTTGTAGTCAGTCAATTTTACAGACTCAAAAATCAGTATAAGAACTACTTTAAAGCCCTATTAAAATGCTCTGAGTAGAAGATTTAACTTATATTGACATCTTCAGAATTTAGTACAATTAATTCCTATTTAAATGTCTTAAATTTCTTATTGAGCCATGAGACATTCTAGAGAAGCCAATTTCATACAAAATTCATACCAAAAAAAAACCAGACACCAAAACAAAAAACCAAAATTAACCAAACCAAAAAAGCAGTAAGTGTGGAGATAAGGATGTTACTCAAGAAATACTGAATTAGACTTTAAAATAAAGGTCTTAACTTAACTGTCCTTAGTTACTATTTCTCTCTCTGAGTGTTCTAGAAAATTTGGCAGCAACAGAAACTTTTATTTCCTCAATAAACAACTCAGTTACAACAGCTATAAAAAGAGGCTATTTCATATTTTACATTGTCTACACAACTTACAGACAAAATAAAACATGGTCTCTCTATGGTCCGACAACACAAAAAGAATAACAACAAACAAGAAGTGACTGAATCTTGGCAGATAATTGATGGAAACTTTAACCTCTTATTTGCAAGAGATAAATTTTAAGAAGGTATTTGTTTATGCCAGAGAAGATAAAAAAAAGACCTATTCCAATTTTAATAATTTTAAATTAGTATATTGAGATCCATTGTCTTGTGGTAGTGAAATTAAACTCTCGGGTAAGTATTCCAATTATCATTCACTAGTAAGTTCTCTCAATCTTTCCTAACTGGCTTCTCCTACACTACTTTTAATTAATTTCTGAGGAAGACAATTAACTATACCAAATGAGGCAACACAGAAGGTAAATGCTAAGACTGGTAGCTGGAAGTGTCAGAAGTGCCATCCTTTCCTCTATTTTTGAGCCACCACCCAGCTAATCAATAAAGTCAGTGCTCTCTTCCAACCTGAGTTCCAACTCCAGCACTCTTGACTTGAAACAACTCACACTGCATAAAAATTTCATTTCAAACAAGACCTTTTCATGAGATGTTTTTTTCGATGAGGAAAAAACATACTTTCATCTGAACCAAAGTGCTTTGGTTTTGGTGTTTTTTTTTTTTTTAATTTCAACATCAGCTTTTAATATCAAACTCTTAAACTGAACCCAGAGCCTTGATATGAATTTTTTTTTAAGTTACTACTTACTCATCATAGTGATAAATTTATTTCTAACTTTAATGTTGGCACAGAGAAGCTAAAACTTGGGATTCAAATCTTTGCCTCCAGATTACAGTTTGCTGGTTTTTTTTTAACAATCATCCCCAAATAGGCAGGCTGGCACATTCATATTTAAGTCTCCAGAATACATGTGCACACTGCATATATTCCTAAGATGAATTCCTAGGATATCTTAAGTTAACAAAAGCTCCACCTTACAGCTTTACATGGGTGAACTATTATAATTCATGCTTCTGAAGCCTTGAAAATTAGCTTTTCAGCTTTGCTAGTGGAAAAGTAGAGTTTAGGTACCTAAATGAGAATGTAAATAATTTGGCCCAAATAATCAGATATATTTCCCACTCATTGCGGCTGTTAGAAATACTCTCCAGATAGTAAAATCAATTTTAAACAAAGAAGAATTAAATAAATTCAGAGTAAATTTTTTTCATCCCTAGTTTTCCACCTTCCAGATTTAATATGAAGGTGAATTTGGCTATCCAGTAATATACATATAAAATTAATAAAAATATACACAATTATTTTTTTCATGGGGAAAGGAGGGTGGGAGTGCTACAGGAAAGGAGGAGAATTGAACAAGCAGGAGAAAAAAACCCCAAAATATAGAGTTTATGATCAAGGTAGTAAGTGACAGCACCAAAAGCTGAAAACTGGTTTCAAACCAGATTTCAGAGTGTCATTTACATGCTGCCCAAAATTGCATTTGGCACACATACTCTAATACTTGGGCATTTTTAAATCTTTTCATTTAAACTTCATAAATAAGCTGCTTTTTCCTTGGTAATAAAAATGTATTTATTCAAGCTAAATCACTTGGCAAAGCACTTGAACCAATGTCAGACTTCCTGGGTTGGGTTTTTTTGGTTGTGTGGGATTTTTTTGTTTGGTTGTTTTTTCGGGGTTTTTTTCTGGGTTTTTTTGTTTGGTTGGTTGGTTTTTGCTTGTTTGTTTGTTTTTGTTGTTGTTGGGTTGGTTTTGGGGTTTTTTTGTTTGTTTTTTTGGTTCTTTTGTTTTGTTTTGATTTTTTTTTTGTTTTTTCTTAGGTAAGTCATTCCATTTCCTCCTCATTTAGAAACTTCTACATTTTGATTTAGTGAAAATGAAGTTAATCATTGCATTATCAAGACACTGAGTCAAATCTCAGCCCTTGGAAGAACATGGGATAAATAAATAACTTGTATTTTTAAACACAAGCTTGGGGCAGAAAGCACACTTTTTACCAGAACAAATTTTCAGTTAAGGGCTGCTTCTAAAGCCAGCTTTTAGAAGGCCAAAATGGTAAATTTTCAGTCATGGCTACATATATGATGAACTCAGCCTGTCTTTTGATTATAATTGTTTATTTTAAGCTAAGCAAAAGAGTAACAGAGTAACTTGAGTTTGATTTCCCACACCAGACACTATTCTTCGTTTGTAAGAAGTACCTCCTCCAGATGAGACAATTTCAAGATTAGCAAAATGATTTATTGATGGCTTATGGAGTAACTCAGCACTCCCCGTTCGACCTTCTGCCTTGCTAATGGATTCCGAGGCTCAGCTCTGGCCCAGGTCACGAAACATGTTGTGATCACTGAAGCACTGTTAAAAAACCCTCCAGACTTGGGACCTCCAAACTAGATTCTCTTAGGTCACAACTGAAGTTCAGTGCACCCGTGAAATAAAAAGGCACAACTTTGAAAGCCAGTAAGGATAACTGCTGGCTTAGCACATTCCCTTGGGAATCCATTTGAAGCCAACTGCACAGAAATAGTTTTACAGAGCTACAAAATTTTAAAATAATTATATAAAAAACCCCAGCCAACCAAATATAAACCACTCACTGCCTTTACTCAATCTCTTTGTCAATCAAGAAAGAAAGCTACATCAACATAAAGGCAGTCCAAAACACGGCCAAGAGATCCTTATCCACAGTCCTCCTTTGCTCTGCACTGAAGCTTTTCTAGAGAAGTTCATTAGCATGTCACCCACATTTCCACTGGCAATTCTTTATGAATCAGGAAAAATGGCTCCTGTTCCCTTGACAATAATTGATTGTTTTGAGGAAAGGGGAGAAAACCAAGAACATTTTCATCCTGTGCACTGTGTCCAAACATCCTAAATATCTCCAGTATGTATAGCTGCCCTTCAAAAATAAAAATATTTAGCTGAGTTCAATATT
Source organism: Acanthiza pusilla (assembly GCA_036630365.1). NCBI lineage: Eukaryota > Metazoa > Chordata > Aves > Passeriformes > Acanthizidae > Acanthiza > Acanthiza pusilla. The sequence continues at coordinate 9,999,988 of JAXCHO010000017.1, forward strand.
GAAAAGTACTCCTATGCTATGGGGCACTTCTGCAGATTTTTTTCTCTTGGTTGAAACAAGGCAAATTAAACAAATTAAAATATGAACATATCTGGTCCTAAGGCTATAGCCATATTCCGTCTCCTTTTGGATCAAAGTAGACACCAAAAACTTGAAAACTGACACAGATAGTGGCAACAGATTAGCCTAGTAGCCATGGATACAGGAGAAATAACAGTAGTAAAATGTCTCCTTGAGAGAAAACATACCTCCTCTTGAATCCATTAACAAAAACCACAATTTCTGTTATGTTGTTCAGGGTGGTCATCCTTCTCCAAATTCTTGATCTGAAATACAGGGTCTTATCTTTTATTTCCTACCCCTTCATCCCTTTTTCTCAGTACAGCACCAGATAAAGCATACAGACAAAGGGGCTTAGCAGAAAGATTGGGTTTGAGGAAGACAAGTCAATGTCTCAGCTTTACTTCTTTATTACTTAACCACAGACAGATTTCTGCCCTTGACCAGAGTTTTTCACCTCTAAAGCATGGAATTTGATACACATCCTTAGAAATAAAATGAATTAAACCTGGCCTTGTAGAAATCTTCAGGACAGGGTGTGCACAGAGTGATGGGTGGAACTTGATGCAAGGGTTTATTACAGCAGGCACAGAATTACACAAGAAGGTTCACTGTGCACTCAACTGCAATCAACTGTTTTCTGAAATAAACACGATCACATTGATTTTCTACACAAATTTAAATCAAGAACAAGAAAAAAAAATGAAGACAATATTCACTTAGCTATCAGAAAGCAGTAAACTAGTGTTAAGAAATTCAAATTACTGCTAAGAAAGATGACAGACATCTGAACCATTTCCAGCATGGCTTGTACCTTATTTGCTTGCTTTCTTTTCTTCTGCTAAAAAGCACAACATGAGATGCTTTGTTTAACATCTTCCTAAGAAATAAAATTATTCTCCTACCTCCCATGAATTTCCTAAGGGATACTCAGAGATGAATCAAACAGTAAACAGAAGTACTATGGCACAATAAAATACCATCTGAGGCTACCTTTATATTAGTCCCAGTACAACCATTCACCACTTGATTTTCAGCTATATAAACTGCCTCTAGGTGTTTTCTTGCATAGAAAAATCATGCTTCCTTTAACACTATAATTTTTGTCCCTTCAGAAAATTTGTCCTCATCTTTTTTTTCTTCACTGCTTATCCTCAGCGGCTGCCAGTGTTAGTTTTGCAACATAGTGGTCCCTCCCTTTTCAGTTTCTTACATAACAAATTTCTTCATTTATGTATTACTTTTTGATTTATAGCTCAGAAGCTCATTCATGTTTCACCTGTTTCCTAAAGCACCATGAACACACTGCAAGGGTACATTTCAAAATAAAAAGAGATAAAATCCTTTTTTGCTTAAGATGGATGTCAACAACTCAAATCCAATACGACCCAGATGAAAACCCAGATGTTTCAATATTAGCACACAGTAGAAGCATGTGGAATGTGTGGCTATGGTTCTATAAGGCAAAGGGAAGTATCAGTCTCCGTACTGGTATAAAAACATGGATGATTAAAGCAAGGTCAAACATTCAGCAGCAGAAGTAATGAAGACACCTCTGTGGTGAAGTTGCTTGCTCTGAGTTCCTTGCTTTCCCCTGCAAAGCTGTGAGGCCACACTACAAGACAGCTCAGGACACTGATCTCTCTGAAAGACATGGAAAAATAAGGAAGTCTTTTTACAGCCAAATCAATTCTCCAATTTTCTTTCACTGTATGACCACAATATTGCACCAGCATTGCTGTGGAGAAAGAAGTCAGATGGGAATTCATATGTATTAATTTTCTAGTTGCTAATGATATTAAAGTTTTCATAAATGAAAGAACACTTTAACATGTTTGACACATTTCTACTCAGAGCATTATTTATTATTGAGGTTCATTCCTAAAATCATGTTTGAGAATGCCTTAGTTTGTTTACCCTCTCTTTTGTTTCACAACTCATCTACCTAATTGCTATTCAACTGCAATGTTTGTGAAAAGCAAAATAAATGAAAAAACAAGGTATAATTAATTGAAAATCATCAGGGAATTGAATCACTTTTTTTCCTGTAACAGGCCACAACTTTACTCATTCTTTTCCACTGAAAACAGTCATGTCTTCTGTGCAGTCTCTTACTGTGTCAGCCGTAAGGGCTTTGGACACGTGCTTGATGAGATCAGCTTTGGGACCTTTTTTTAATGCAAAAGAGAAATGGAACTTGACAAGTATCTTCACCAACAAGCTACAGAGTTTTTCCAAAGCCTAGGATGAACGCCTGGTGAAATATTTCTTTCTTGGCTAGGAAGTCAGTCTTCACTTAGCCAGCAGCAAGCTGAGAACAAACGTCAGGGAATACGTCTGATCGCACTTTGGAAACAAAAGCTGCTTGAATGTTTGATTTTGAGCACAAATCAAGAAAAGAGCAGAATTTTAGATCTGTAGTTATCCTGGGGCTTTGTTTCCATTTCTAAATGAACAATTGTTTGGTTGTGCCACTATTCTAATGCATACGTTTTATCAGAATTTGAATATTTTCTATTGTAAAGAATCTTTATAGAGAACTGACATGATAAACAAAGAACAAATGTAGATACAGAGTGACTGAGGAAAGGATTGACCTCAGCATCCTGCTTGACAAGAGTAGCTGAAGATTCATTACTTTCCCAGAAGCTGAGCTTGAAAACAAGAAAAAATTATCATATACAATTACTGACTTATTTTATTTAAATATACAAGAGAGTGTTTGCTCTGTATTCGGTAGATTCACTCTCTACAACAAGGCAGAGCTAAAAATCAGTGGAGGGACAGTTCTAGCTAGCAGTTAGATGGAAAAATACCAATTTCATGCCCTCCATGAAACCATCTGCAATTCTCAGTTCATGCTTGCTATAGTACCCTATTTATTACTACTGACAAATGTAAGCTACAACTTCTATTTTTGCAGAGAAGTGTCCCTTCTTCCTTTGTGTTTATCTAAAAATTACTAAGGGCCTCCAGACATTTGTCTCACAATTGTGAGTCATGTACCTATAAATATTTATGGCCTATAGGGTATTCAGAAGCAACAGTAATTAACTGCACTGACCTTGGAATTAGTGTCTTCTTCATAGGGCAGTCAGCAGACAGACAATGGAGATCATTTTGAGTAAATAATAAGACTGTGTCCTGGTTCCGGCCAGGACAGGGTTAATTTTTGCAGTAGTCAGCAGAGGGCATGGCTAGGAGCTGGAGGTTAATCTATACCACCTCTTTTCCAGGGATGGGGGAAAAGGTCTCTTCTGGATTGGAATGAGCAGTCAGGTGTCATCAGCAGTGAGAACTTGTGTGCCAGTCATTCGTTTCTTGTACCCTCTGTCATTCAAATTGTTGCTGTTACCGTTTTTTTCTTATCTCATTGCTGTTTCCAGTAAATTGGACTTAGTTCAGCCCATGATCTTTACCTTTTGTGCCTCCAATTCTCCTTTCCATCTTGCTGCAAGGAGAAGGATGGGGGAACGAGAGAGTGGCACATCATTTGGAGAGAATCAGTGGGAGCACTAAATTGGGAAGTACCATTCCTAAACCATGACAGCCAAAAAAGAAATCCCAAAACACATGCAAAATTTTTTACAAAATATAATCTGCTGCTTTGAAGATGACTTTTGAAGGATAAATGGCACCAACTCTGTATCATTTTCCCCTCCATTATTTGAGGTAATTGAGTTAATCCAAACATTATTTTTTATAAACTATTGGATATGGGCTTAAAATTCCAGTGGAGGGCCATGGTATTTATTCATAGCTAAAGGTTTTCAATATACAGATCCTGGTAACTCTATCCTGTACATTTCCTCATCTTGAAAGAATAAAATAAAATTGTTCATGACACAAATTGATAACCTGTACTATTTATAAATTTAGGTCTCAAACTTTGAAGAATTTGCTTCACTTAAATAAACTATTCCCTCATCAACCAAACACCTCCTGAAGGCTGCCAGACCACTGTGCTCTGTTCCCACTGCATGGCCCTATGCTCTTCAGCTTCTGCAAATGGGGGAGAGAAAAGAGAAGGTTTTTATATTTCTTATCTGAAGTGGGACAAAGCAACTGCTACTGATTTAGGATTCACAGTTATCTGAAGACTTCCCTTACGCACTCAACCAGTAGAAAATCAAAATTGAAGTCTACCTCTCCAGAGACATGGTAGCTAAAAGGAGTTTTTGGTGTGACTAGTTTCAAGAAGTGGAATTTTTTTTAACCTAGTTCGCACAATTTTTTGCTTTACTTTCCTTAATAGTAGAGCATTTTCTGGATCAGGGATATTAAATTGACAAAGAATCAAAGTAACATATGGCACGAAAAAAACGTTTTACTATATCTAGTTTTCTTTAGAGACTGTCTTTATATGTGGCTTCCAGGGATCTACTTATTTCTTTTCAAACACAGCCTTCATTCTCTATCATCAAATGATCCCACAGCCAGCTTTGTTAGATTGTGATCAGTCTTGCACCCACTGATCTACTATCCAGCTAGCCCCTAGGCTAATGAAATCAGTTCTTCTGGCTGATACTATTTTAACACACAGACAGACTTAAGCAATTGTCACAGCATGTTGATAAACAGCTCCTTAAACTCAGACTAACACCACCACAAGAGTGCTTCCTTGCCACAAGTTATATGAAGCAAGAAAGAACGGGAAAGCCATGGTTTGACAAAAAAGATGGGCTGTAGGGATTCCAGTAAGAGATATTCCAACAAAAGACATCCCAGTAACAGCATGGTCACATGAACTCAGGGCAGTAATGAGCAGAGAGACTAAAGCTTATTGATATCAAAAAGTTAGTGAGATGAGACATTATGTTTCTTAGTAGAGCTAACAAAAAAGGCAGTGAGAATTAATTGCATGCTTAATCCCAGTCAGACTAGCCTGTACTGCTAGGTGGTTTGACATTCTTCAGACTTAAGGACCACAGACAGTAAAACCAGGATACAGACTTTCCATTACAAAAAAAAAGGTTTTTTCTCTTGCTTTCCATTGCATTTTAACTTCTTGTTCACATATACTCTGAATCACATGGTTTCAAGATTAGCACAGCACTGTTGCTGCTATCTCTTTATCATCACTCGCCTTGGTTTAAGGATGACTCTTCACATTTACCCTAGACAATGAGACAAACAACTTTAGTCCTGAATAACAGCCCCAAGACAAGGGGCAGGAGCAGCTTAGGTCACGTGTGACTTCCAATTGCCCACCTTTGCAATGTAGTTTGAAGCACCAACTTCAAAAGGATGCTGCCTTTGAACAGATCTAGCTGTAGGCACTTCAAGATTAATTGACTAGTTTAATTACCCTCTCCTTAGCAACTGGGGCGTTGTTTCAACAAAGTCAGCCCTTGCAATGTGCTGCTCCCAGGCTCTGGCAGGCTGTCTCACTCGAGTGCCAGGTGATCGTGGCAGTCATACAAGTTGCAGCTTGGTGGGAGCTTCCCTTTCCAACAGGGCTGTGTTTTGGTTCTTGACACAGGCCGGATCTCATGCGAGGCATGATCACATCTTGCAGACTAACCAAACCACCCGGGATTGCAGTACAAGTGTTAACCTGCAAACGCTGTGGGCATGATAAAGGTGAAGAAAGGTTTGCTTGGTTCTCTTCTCTAAAGTACAAAAAGTGGACAATGAAGGAGGCTTTTTCAATGAGAAACAGCAGTGGGGCTTGAAATGAAGCACTTTAATGCGTTGTTTATCTCTTCCTCTTCCGTGTTTGCACTTCAGATAGTCAAATGCAGTTTCCTTATCAGTTTGCCTTCACTAGCGTAATTATCTTCTCAGTAATCATCCTAGTTGATCCTCCCTTAGAAAAGGTTGATTCCCTATATTCTAGTAGTAATTAGTAGTTACAGTAAAGTAAGAAGAAATTTTCTTCAAGCAGAGAAAAGGGGGAACAGAAGCATGAGGTAAACTATTCTGCTTAATCACCAGAAGGGATTTTGGTTTCTTAGGAGCAAGCACATTTTCCTCTGCTTCCACCTTTGTGGCTCCACACTTCAAAATGTGCAAGCTGACCCATTCCCAGCAGCCCATTAATTACCACTGTTCAAGGAATCCCACTCCAGCAGCACTCAGAAAGAGAGGCTCCTGGAGGTCTGTTATCCGACATCCTCAGTCCCCAAAATGTTTGAACTGGCATCAGAGGTAACACAGGAAGACCCAGCCCTGCTGGTTCATTGCTTTTGCTTTCTTTTTAACCCAAACAAGTTTTATGGCACAGACTCAGAAACAGCTGAACTGAGAGTGGCAGGGGCTGAAGCAAATCATCTGGAGGAGGACAGGCTGAAGACAGAAATATCTGTGCTGTCATGGATTAGGCTCACAGGTACTGAGCATATTTTGTAAATCACACCCTTTCAAGGAAAGAAAGCATGCTGCCTCTCAGATAAGTAATTACAAAAATATGTAAAAATGAATACTCCATTTCTATAGTACAGTATTTGTATTATGAGCTAAGCCAACAACTTGGGAAGGACATGCTTACACTAAAAAGTCCAAGAAAAAGGTTTTTAATTAAAAGTGCATTTGTCATAACAATTGTTTAAATTTACATCTGCAGGCAGCATGGAAATCTGAGAAGGCAGAAGACATTTTGCAGTATCTTCTTATCATTTGTACCTGAACTCTTAATTGCATACTTAAGACACTGTTTTTACTCCATAACTCTAACACAAACTTTCAGTTCTTTTCATTAAGGCAAGTAAGAATTAACACAGCAGCAGACATACGATGCAGCAAATCGTCCAATCATCTTACAAGTGAAAAATACTGAACTGGTTACTAGAATAGCTACCTGTACTTAGGGGAGGAAAAACAGTAAATAATTTAAGAGTTTGTTTGTGCTTCCAATTTTCTGGATAAATCTAATCAGCATTAGATAAATTCACTTTTAAGAAATGCTACAGTAGAATTAGAATTATGTCTTAATGCATTAACAGCCAGCTAGCACATCCTGGACAACCATTAAAGCAGGAAATTCTTCCCTAAATGCAGTATAAACACAATTCTTTTTCTCCACATGGCAAGGAAAATAAGTAAGCAGAGCCTTGCAACACTATAAATACTTCTGGAAATAAATGAAGAACTGGATTTACTAGCATTAAAATAGACATAGAGGCCTTTTGGTTAACTACACTCAGAAAATATTTACTGTTACTGCACCTGGCACTGACTACCCAAAAAAAATGGCAATTTGCAAAGAGGAGATTTTATAGGGAAGTACCAGCTTTGCATTATAATAAACTACAAAGCACTGTATTTGGTAACAGCTTTTTAAATACATAGTTCTAGTCCTTTAGATTACCAGAGGCCATGTGAAGGCATCTTGAACAATGTCAGACAGGGCTGGAAAGATGAATAGAGGCTTTAATTTAATTAGTGCACCAGCACCTGACCAAACAAAGGTGTGTCCAGGCTGAATCAACTTAAAATACTGAACCAGATGCCCTTCCTAATTTTAAAATGTGTAAAGCTGGTATTTAGATATATCAAACTACTAATTTAAAAGGTCTGTGAATGCAACCTGAAAGATTTCTGTTAAACCTTCAAAGAGAATTAAGGTTAAGCCTTGTCTCATTCTGCTCATGTATGCCAGTCATTAGGAAGATTTCGGGATGATTTTTTTGGGTTTGTTTGGGGGGCGCATTGGTTTTTTTGTTGTTTGTTTGGTTTGGTTTTTTTAATTTCAATGTTGAATGTGATTCAAGAAAATAATATGAAATGGTTCTTTTCATGGTATCAGCACTGCTGCAATTAGAAATTCATTAGCTAACTCTGCACTACCAGGAGCAGAGTCTAACCACCAGAAGGAAAAACTTCTCAATGTGTTAACACAAAACTGCAACTTAATTTCACATTGCTTCTTGAAGGAAGGGAAGAAGGTTGAAACTAGTGAAGGTGGATACAATAAAATGGTTCAAGAAGAATTCCTGTATAAGAATAAAGCAAAGGATGGGCAATATGGGACCTTCCTCTTACAGATGAACTTGCTGACCTTAAAGGTTCTTTTCCAATCTAAATTATTCTCTGTTTCCACCATGAGACACATTGTACCCACCTCTGAAAAGGAACAAAAGGAGGACTCTGGGAATGACTGACATGTCAGCCTCACTTCCGTGCATGGAAAGGTCATGGAACAGATCCTCCTAGCCGAGCTGTGCCAAAATGGAGACCAGGGAGGTGATTTGGGACAGCCAGAGTTGCTTCATCAAGGGTAAGTCCTGCCTGACCAACCTCGTGGCCTTTGATGATGGAGTGATTACATCAGTGATCAGACAGGGGGAGGGCTACAGATCTCATATCTGTCTCCCACAACATAATGTTCTCTAAATTGGACAAGTCATGTCTCTCAGGAGTCCACACTGGGACCTGTGTTATTTAATACCTTCATTAACAAAACAGCTGCAGAGATTGAGTGCACCCTCAGCAAATTTGCTGATGCCACCAAGCCAAATGGTTGACACACCTGAAGGACAGGATCCCATCCAGAGGGACCTGGATAAGACCCAGGACAACTTCCATATCAACACAGGCTGGGGGATGAACAGATTGAGAGCAGCCCTGGGGAGAAGTGCAGGTGGATGAGAGGCTGGACATGACCCAGCCATGTGCACTCACAGCCGAGAGAGCAAAATGTGACCTGGGCTGCATCCAAAGCAGTGTGGGCAGCAGGGCGAGGGAGGGGATTCTGCCCCTCTGCTCTGCTCTGGTGAGGCCCCAGCCAGCATCCAGCTCTGGGGTTCCAGCATAGGAGAGACATGGACCTGCAGGAGCAAGTCCAGGGGAGGCTACGAAGATGGTTAGAGGGATGGAGCACCTCTCCTGTGAGGAAATGCTGAGAGAATTGGGACTGTTCAGCCTGGAGAAGAGAAGGCTCCAGGGTGACCTAATTGTGGCCATCCAGTGCCTGAAGGGAGCCTACAAGAACAATGGAGAGGGACTTTTTACAAGGGCATGTAGTGACAGGACAAGGGGGAATGGCTTCAAACTGAAAGACAGTAGGTTTAGATTAGATACTAGGAAGAAATTCATTATTGTGAGGTTGATGAGGCACTGGAACAGGTTGTCCAGAGAAGTTTTGGATGTGCCATCCCCATAAGTGTTTAAAGCCAGGCTGGATGGAGCTCTGAGCAGCCTGGTCTAGCAGAAGGCGTCTCTGCCTGTGGCAGGGGGTTTGAACTAGATGATCTTTAAGACCCTTTGCAACCCAAACCATTCTATAATTCTATGATTCATGCACTCCAAGAGCTTGAAACTCACAGGCTGCTTGAGAATAAAGCCTTTTTCAACAAGTGTTTGAGTTTAATTGCTATAAACAATTTGGATTTAAAAGATAATATCTGTGTACCTTAATATTTAAATAATCTAAAAAACAATGCCCATTATAAAAACTATAAATAAAAAAAAAAAATCACTCAAGAATAGAGCCCTAGAAAGAGCTAAAACGTTTGCTATAAAATAATCAAGTAATGTTAAAGTTATTTTTTGAGTCTTGTCTATGTGAGCTGTTGGACCTTGAATGTAAGGGAAAGTAAAAAGAGGGGTGGGAGAAAGATGTGTCTACTTACAGCAGAATTAAAGGAGTTAAAATAAATATATCTTATATTGTCTTCACTTGCTCTGTATTATTTAAATATATTTTACTTCTTGTTAATTTTTCTAGAGGTAATTAGCAGAACAATATTGAAAATATCAGAGACATGATCAGAAAAGACACTCACATCTACTCCTCAGAGACAGCAGCTTTTTCCTTGATGAGCTTTCTTAAAATGAAAGCTTCAGACAAGGTAAAACTTCCCAATATTATATGAAATGCACAGTAATTTCTACCTCATGGTAGAAAGGTATATTTTTAAACATGTCCTTTTTGCCTGCAGCAGAAATATATTTCAGGGGAAGAAAAATGTAAACAAAGAAATAAATCCTAATTTTCTGCGCCTTATCCCAAAGAAACAAACAAAACTATTGGTTCTACTCCCTCCCCACAAAAAAACCCAAAAACAAACAACCCACCCAAAACACTACACATCTCCACTTTTGAAAGAAAAGCAAGTCTAAACATCAAATTAGAGTTTAAAAGAATTTAAAAAAATTTTTAAAATTTAAGTTCCTTCCATGATGACACCAAATCAGGCTTTGGGCACTTCACTTACAATAGCAATAGGATGACATTGGAAATACATGTTGATTTCTAAACTGATATACATTGGAAATCTGCACCAAAACAAATCAGAATAAACTCAAGCCTCATTTAACAGAACATCTCACACTATAGAAGAGAAGGAAGATCTCTTCTATTTCAATACTCTTCTGTCTGGCTTATACTTTCTGGATTTCCAGTGGCTTTCTTTTTTTTAATGTAATCATTTACTGAAAGGCAGAGTTGGTGCAAAAAAACTACAAATAAACCCCTGCGTTCTTTTAAAACAGGTGCATGTGAAATTGTGATTTAACACAATATTAGGTCATAAATCTCTTCTTAACCAAATAAAATCTATGGCATCTGTTTAGTCTAATTTATTCCACTTAAATGGGTGTTGGAAGTGAAACAGGTTCATCTTTTTATGTAATTATTCTGTTGACCTAAAAGTTGGAAGCTAATTATGCAAAGTGTTGCAGTAATTACTTAGGATTAACAGAGGCTTCAATCCATCTGAGATACATTATGAAATAAATACTTGAATTGGCTTTAAAAATCAGTAATTTTGCCATACAGCAGGCTATCAGCTTAAAGCTCCTAAGAAACCTGCAGAGATGGTGCTATTTCTTCAAACAGAAATGTAAACTTTAAAATACTATTTAAAAAAACAGTTTCACATCAAACAAAATTTAAGTAGCCAGGCTTCAAAAGGACAAAGCTGCAGAGGAGTTCTGCCACATTAGACAACTTTGAACTACAGCATGCATTTGCAATTCACGTTTAATTTTTATATTTGAGCTTGTTTCTCAGAAAGGCAGCATTATAGCAGGAGAGGAGCAGAAACAAACCCTGGCAGAACCTCCAGCGTTGAACTGGCAACCAAAACAGGATGCAACAATGCAAGAGCAGCCCTGAAACCACAAGAGCTTCCAAAGCACCACCAGTTGCTTGGTTGGCTTGTGTCTTCTCAATGGAAAGAGTCTGTCTTTTTTCTATACTGTTTTTCTAGTATCTGTGAAATTAAAATAATGCACACACAGCATAAAGCAGTGTGCTAAACTGAGGGGTTCCAGATGAGTTAAAGAAAAGATAATGGTTCATAAGTGGTTTGTCTTGGCAGTTCTGTTAGGTATCTTGGTTAAAGTTCACCACTTCAAGCACTTAGTAGGAAGTAAAGACACTGAAAGACTTGGCAGAAGTTTAATATAAATACTAACAGACTTGAAAAGACTTTAAAAACTCAATGAATTAAGTATTGGTAGAATTTCATAGCACACTGCCAGTGCTACAGTAGTGCCATTAGCTTAAGTAAAAAAAAAAAAACCACCACAAACCAAAAATCAGCCTGTAAACAAACTTTTAGTAATTTCAAGGAAAATGCTTTGGAGAATTAGAAAACAGGAAATAATTCAACACTAAACCTCTCCCCCTTACAGGAGAATGTGTTAGAGCATTTTACAGTCTCAAAATTATCCTGAGCACAAAAGCTGGGTTTTGATTTCACATGCCCTGTGCTGCAGGAAGAATTGATCCCGATATCAAAGTAAATGTTTAGTGTTTACACGAGCCAATAAAGCAGCAAACTTTCTAATATGCATTAGAACATAAGCTCATCTAAACAAAAGGGATTTACATAACTGGACACTCCTTACGAGCTGATTATTCAGTGTATGGGCTAAGATACACACTTAGTTGCATTACAAGTTTGAAATTATTTGGAAGTTGTTCTGGCATCTACAAAGAAGCAACAAGGGGGGCTCCTGGGCATTCTCAGTCATTGCTGCTCACAGAGCAAATGTGCTTTGGCACAGAAGTGACGTGGCTGCAGGAGCATCTTTCACCTCACTGCTTGCACTCAGTTATCAAAACTTCCAGAACGCACGGAGATAGAAATGAAATCTCAGTTATCTCGCAGAGCTGTTTACAACCACCTGAAAATAAAAGGCTTTGCTGATGCAATCTATAGCACACAACAGCTCTGTCAGGACAGCTGAAGGGATAACAAATCATGACATTGTAGGAAGAACTCCTCAATCAACAAAGGAAACCACCTGTCCCAGACATGACATCCCTAGTCACGTTCAGTTGTGGAAAATGAATTTTTATATTATCATGAATGATTTCAAAGAGATTAATTTCAAAGCATAACATTCAACCTCTTTCTTAGCTTTACTACTTATCTAAAGGCAATATCAAATTGCTTTGGCCCCCAGAAGCATTTCTGCAAATCTTAAGGTTTCCTGAAACATGCCAGGTTTTGCTAAGCTTGTCAGGGTGAAAGATGACACAATAGCCTTACTAGACCTACCTTACCAAAATTATGAACAGGCCTATTTATTAGCTCAATACATTACCAATGCAGAAATGGAACCCCAAGTGTCAAACACCACTTTCCGCCTTGAAACTATACAACTCAATAAGAGGCGCAATACCATTGGTAGGCTATGGCCAAACACAGCATTTCCATTCTTTTCAACCTGCTCCTTAATGAAAAGGAACAATTTTATCATAAGCAATCCCAGAGATACTCATTAGAGACTTGTTTGCCTTTCTCTGGGCACACTCTAGCATCTCAACACCTTTCCTAATTGGAGAGGCCCAGAAATGGACACAGGACCCAAGGTGTGGCCTCACCAGTGCAGAGCACAGGGGAAGAACCACTGCACTGGTCCTGCTGGCCACACTATTCCTGATACAGGCCAGGATGCCATTGGCCTTCTTGGCCACCTGGGCACAGCTGGCTCATGTTCAGATAATAGGATGTGATCCATGTACAACAATGCCAATAAGGTTATTGAGAAGCAAGAAGCAAAGTATTCATGTGAAACTTGTAGCATTGGGCTAATGGAGTCAGGAGTGACATGGGACAATCTTCTCAGGGAAGTCATCCAACATGCAACTCCCCAGTGCCATGTGTGGTACTGCAGTCGATTTAGGTGTCTGTAAGTAGATTTCACCAGGAATAAACAGCTCACCTCCTATTTTGCTATGAATGAAATTATAATAGGCAAATTACTGAAAAAGCTCAAGACACTGGATGTGGGCACTATTTGAAGCAACCCAAGCTTTCATTGTTTAATAAAAGGGAGTGGGAGAAAAGGACAAGGACAGACAGCAGCCCTGACTCCAGCTGGAAGTGATGATCATTTCACAGCTCCACACGTGCATGCAAATGACTTGCAACTCATAGTCTGCCATTCCAAACTGTCATATCGTAGATGATAATATGAGTAAGATGCCTTTCTCTACTACATCTACAGCAAACAGCAAAAGCAGCTGTCCCCTGGTGCCTTCAGTTGTTTCAAGAGAGCAGATTATGGGGCTGTATTACAATTAACATAGCTGAATTTGAGTAAGAGAAAGTAATTGCTAATGTTTAAAAAACGTTCCTTGGCTGCTCTTGCAGGCAACATACTGAGGAGATTTGGGACAGAGTCAATCAGTCATAAACTTTTGCATATTTTGAAGACTACCAGCTCTTTAACAGGACTTGGTTTTCTCTCACAGACACAATCTCTGCTACGCCTTTCCAGATCTGATCTTTCACTGAGGTGAAAGTGGTGACAGTGATGACGTTCTGCTGCTGAGCCTTCACCGACAGTGTGACTGTACGGGAGGCACAGTGATGATAAAAGTAGAACCAGAAATGGCCAGCTTAGACAAAATTGGAGAAAACCTACCCAGTTCCTCTGCTGGAAAATTGAAACCATCCAGTCCTTAGTGTGTCAGGGCATAGTGAGCTCTGACCCAAGGGTGTCAGGCTCTTACTCTGGCTCTAAGCTGGAAAGAGGCTGTTCAGTACTTGGATATTGTGAGGTTGCATATCATCCAAGCTAGTGTTTGAATCACACAAGCTTGAACCATTTCTAAAGGCTTGATCATGGATACTCCATACAGGTTGGACAGATGGTCAGACACTCTTATTTGGACACACGGACAAAAAGGATTTTAGAACCTTTTTTCCTTCTCTCTATAGCTCACATTCTATGAGGTTCCACAATCCAGCCTCTCCCTTAGGGCAGAAGCACCAAGCATCAGAGCTGATGTAGGGGAAGAGCATCCCAGGCAATTCTGTGGCCTCACAGTATGTGATGTCTGCCAGGCACCAAGCACCAAAAGTGAAACCACTGACAAGGTAGTTATGTATGTATATTAATTTTTTTCAACTACCACTGGCATTAAAGGAGGGAGCCCAAGCTCCTGATGCCGTTTTCCCTTCTGTCAGATGTATTGCAGATTTGCAAGCTCATGACATGGAAATTCGCAGTGACACTTCATGGATTCCAATGTTTTCAGTTAAAATAAGGCCCATGCAAGTATATTTTCTCTTTTGTGACTGAAATTACTCAGGTAACTTCCTGTTGAATGCTCCAGATCACAGAATGAGTTACTACTAACTTGAAAAAATGTTTGACCAAGAGTCTTCTGCTCTGACATGCACATGGCAGTCTCTTCTACTATATTAAACAAATTAAAAGAAAATACACAGCTTAAAAAAAAAGAAAAAAAAAAGGAAGCTGAAAAAAAAGGAAAAGAAAAAAAAAAGAATACACTAAAGGAAAAGAGCCTCACTGAGCATGCAGTCATATGTGGTCATGCAATTTTTAAATTATAACACCAATTGTTGGGAGCTTAATGGTATATATTTCTTTTATATTTCAGCTTAAAGAAGCTTAAAGATTTGCTTCAAGAAATGCAATCTCCTTCTAGACAGAAAACAGGAAAAAGCAGAAAAATACTGTAAGATTAAAAGTATACATTTTGTATTGTGGCAGTGCTGATACCACCGCTGTTGGATTCTAGTCTCACTGTGATCAGCAGTTAAATAGCTGTCTCAAAGAGAAAACTGTCTTGCTGTTGGAGCTTGTATGCATAAAAGCACCTTATCCTCTTCCACCCTTATCCTGAGAGAATTCCTTATAAGTGAGAGTGTAATACTTCTAGTGCTGAAAACAGACAAGAAATCTGCTTTCTGTGATGTTAGAGACACAACTGAGGCATCTCCTGTCACCAGAGACTTTAAGAAAAAAGCAAAACTTTCCTTAAAAATTCTAAAGAACAGCCATGGCAGAGTTTATTAGACATTTTGTACTCCTCACCGAAACTCTGCCATTTCCTCAGTGATCTGGAACTGCTTTGCAGTAGCACCAGAGCACGAGAGAGCACATCTACTAAAGATTTCCATTTCACAGGTGCTCCTCTGTGCCAGTACTACTCCATCCAGCATGCACAGGCTACAAAACCTTAATATACATTCTGTTGTTTACCTTCAATTTCTATTTTCTAGATTGCATGGCAAACAGCTTTCTTACAGAGAATTTCTACTACAAATCTGAATCGTCCCAGCCCCAGCACAAAATACTGAAGTAGGATGTGTCTGTCAGAAATATTGTTACCATTTCAAAAAGGCTTAAGTTTGTAAAACACAGGCTTTTAAGTTTTATGTAAAACATCAGACTTAGAAGTGAGGGGCAGCACACACAATGTGAACAGCAGATTTTTCACATTACCAAGGTGGAATTAACCAAGCTTTTTGTCCAAAGTGATGAGGATGAAGTATTGCTGCCCAGCCTCCTCCAAGAGCATCACACCAGCAGAAACCTCAGCCCTCCCTCAGTTTTCCAGCACCTGCAATGAGTGTTATGTAACCACATATGTCCATCCACCTTCAAGAGGCAAAATGGGGGTGAAAAGAGGTTTCAGCTGTTTCATTTCTCCCAACAGGTACTTCTGTAAGCAAAAAACTTGTTCCCCCTCAGATATTTGTTAGGATCAATGCAAGCTACTCAGGTCAAGAGGTTTAAAATTTGGGAGGCATCTGGAATTTGAACTCCTATCTTTATACACACATGAAATGCTTAAGATGTTGCAAGAGGGTACCAAGAGCTGGGAAAGAATATAATACTTTTTCTTTTTTTTTTTTTTTTTTCCAAATAAATAACCCTGGAGCTGTGGGAAAGAAATGGAGGGGACAATAAGTGCAATAGGAAATAAGTTAGAATGCGGAAACCACAAGAGGTTTTTTCAGTGACAAACATGATTGATAAATCACAACTTGGAAGAAGGTGAACTAAGGAATCATGTGGAATGCTCAGCTTGAGGAGGAAAACTGATGATGGTTTTTTAAACTGAACTATGCATTTTTTTCTTCTCAAATTATACCACAAGCATCTTTTAAAGAGTAAATCAATGTGAGAGGAATTATAATTACCCTGGAAGATTAGTACTGTGTTCTTGGCCCTGCAGTCCACAGGAGGCAATTTTATACTCCCTGTATTTACACTACACTTTTGACTTGACACATGACACTCTACTTCTGTTGTAGTTCTCAATTAAGTGAGTTATAAAGCTCATGCTGTGTTGTGTTGGTTAATACCACTATCAGAGGAATTATCTTAGAGAATATTAGTTGAAGATTTTGAGCAACTCTGGCATAGTCTGAAACATCTCTGAGCAGCTACTGGCTGAGTTGCAACTCTGTGCTGCAGTCCATGCTCCCACACTTTGCAGTAAGCATCTGAGGGCCTTATTTAGATATATCAGATGTGAATAAGTTTACACTGTGTGTAATTAGCTAGATTCACTTTGATGCAGCCAACCTAAGAGAAATAAGTTACTCTTTATAAATCGTAGTACCATGGGCTCACCCCCTGAGTCTACCTTCTGTAGAGAACCTCCTGAATACTCATAAAACATATAAATGTCTGGCCCAGATGAGCATACAGCTTTAACTCATAATTTGAAGTGCATTCTTTATGCTTAGCCTGCTATTCACATGGATAAAAAGTTTAATTGCACCCTCTTGCCTTAGACTCCTTCTCTCCTCCCCTCCAGCTCCCAGGTAAACAAGCAGCCACACCAACACTGTCAAGCAAGAGGCTGAAGCACCAGGGGTACAGAAAAGGGCATTGCTCAGAGAAATGCTCTCTTGACCTTGCAGAAGCAACTCCTGGGACCCACTATGCAAATATTTGAAGAGAAAGAGGGCTGTGCTTTCAAAACTAAACAATAGTGCAGTGCAAACTATAAAGTTAAACAACTGTAAAATATGCTATAAAAGTAAGCAGTGAGGATTCTTAAGATACCAGTTAGCTAACACTGCTCTGTCTGAACCCTTGTGGAGAAAATTCTTCTCCCATTAGACACAACCACAGAGAGCTCCCTCTGTTATTTGAGTCTTCTGCACCAGTTTCAATTGTGGCACGCACAATCAGGTCAAAATTAAGTAAAATTTAGGGCAGAATCTAAAAATCACTGAGTTTCTATTAAAGAAACTACTGTCACTTTTCACCACATAGATAAAACCAAGGTATAAAATTGCAGTAAAATCAGTGCTAGCATTACCCAGGCTCAGTTGCAAGGGGAATAAGCTCAGATGCAGAATGCTGATTTCAGATACTTATATCTGTTACCTTTTGAGCACATTTGTTATTGAAATAAAAAGGTTATTTTTCTTTTCTTGTTGCAGTTACATATTGCAAAGTTATAATCTAATACCATTAGAATAACAAAATTAAATAGTCTGTTTGTTTTGCATATAACTACAGCTTTGGTGCGGTCAGCAAATATAACTTAAATGGATTGATGTTTTAGGTATTTCTTGATTTTTTTTTCTTTTTAAATACAAACTAAAGCTCTTGAGAAAATCTTTAGATGAGTAAAATATCCCAAAAGTAAAATTAGGCTTTACAAAAGTTAAATACAATACTGCACAGAGACAAATCTAAACACAGAAACCCTTCAAGGATATTTAATAAAGGATGAAAGTAACTTACATTGTAGTTCTACTATATCTGGTAAAGTTACTGCTGTAGCAAATTTAGTTGAGGCCAACAATTATATTAACAAGAGACATGGCTAAAGGTTTTAAAATATGAACTTAGTGGGGCATCATTGGCTTGACCAGTTTGAGATCAGTTATAAGCCATAGTTCTTTTAAGTGTAATCATTGTGATTTTAATGGCAATGTACTATTAAACAAAAAAGTAGGGAAGAATGACAATTTTTTCAACCATCCCTTTCTGAGAAGGCAGAATGACCTTGATCCATCCAGCCAGCAGTTAACCAGCCCAGTGATCACGGCACTGATTACTTATCTACTGTGGACACCAGGAAGCCACCAACACTTGGATTGCAGGAGCTAACATGAACAATATGGATTTAGAGGCCATTTTCTGCAAAACTCTTTAGCAACATCAAGTTCTTTAAATTAAAGTTTAGCCATTTATGCTAAAAGCCAATTCTGACAGCAAAAAAAGGGTAAACTATTAGTCTCTGAGACTGTGTCTGATTCTCTTGGCAATACTCTGTCTCCTTGTTTGCCCACCATATTTTAAAGGTGGCACACCTCCACAGTCACATTTTCAGATGAAGATCTAGAATACAACTGAAAGGGAAAAACATCTTAGAAGAATGATCACAGTCACATCTTCCCAAGAACATTTTGTGAAAACATTCAATACTTCCAAGAGGTTCAGAGTCTTAAGAATAGGCCTCTTTATTAGGACTGCTTTTTATTAAAGTTGGAAAAATAGATTAAATGTAAATATGGTATTAAATTATTTGCACAAAGGCCCACAAAGCCCATAAATTCGGCTAGACTATTGTACTATACAGAAAATGTGAGGGCACAACAGAAATCAAACTTCTACAGACTTACAGTCTTTTTGAAATAAAGTGTCTTTGATATGGTTAAAGGAGCATATGGATAGAGATTTTTAAAAAAGGGACTTGAAAATTTTAATTGGTGAGGCTGACAAAAAATGAGAAGAACACCAAACATGAAAGCCATCACCACTCACGTTCTTCTGCCATAAATTTAGACATGGGAAGCTTTTCTTCATCAAATCACACAATCAATAACTGCAGACACAGTCACTGTGCACTTAATTACAGTTCCTCACATTGTCTTCCAGTCTCTCCTTCTATACTGGAATGTCTAATACTGGCATCTCTTCCTCTTATATTGGAATCTCCAATACATTGGAAGGGGTTGGATTACTGTAACAGTTTTTCTTTATTTTCATTTCACAACAATTTTCAACAAATGTTTAAATCTTCTCAGGTAAGCATCTGACTGCCAAAGTAAAAACCCCTTTGGACAAGCGTCTTCCAAACAGTTTTGACAGACTCTGTCATCACTGCGAGACATAAAATTGCACTTTTCCTATTGCTTAACAGCATTTTTACAATAGCCACACAAACTGCTTAGAGGAAATATGAAACTAGGAAGATCCATTAAACTTTTTTATCAGTTTCATGAAACCTTTCTGCAGAAAACAATGGCAGAATACACATCCTAAAGTCTCTCTGCTCTTTAAACCAGATGGATCACTAATTCTTCCTAATAACCTATTCTGAGGAAATTCTGATTTAGGACAAAGTCCAGTTAGCCACACAGGTATTATTACAGAAATATTAAGACTGTTTTCCTGCTTAAAATAACTTTTCCTTGGCTCTAACCCTACAAAGTAGCTCAGTTTCTTCAAGATCTGCTGTCTTTGTTGCTATTAATCTCATTCTGCTGTAAACCAATGAGTTTATGAGGCAGCTGCCAAAGCCCTGCTCCAGAGATTGCAGCAGGCATTTTCCACTGCTCCTGGAGCAGGGAGAGGAAAAGCAGAGTGATCAAAGAGCATCAGCACACTTCAGATGGCTGCTGCTGAAGAGGAAGGAGAGGAGGAGGGCAGCGGTAACAAAAAGCAACGCAAGTCTCCCCTTTCTCAAAGCCTGTTTTACTAGCAAAGACACAATGGAAAGAGGCCAGCTCTGGGCCTGCTTTGGAATTTAAACGCAGATGGTGGAAACTCCATCTCAAGCATCCTTCAATCCATCTCTCATCACAGTTACCTACTCTGTCAAAATGTCACTGCATGCACAAAACACCTTAATGCTTAGGAAAATGCTTCAATTGTAGCTAAAAATCAGTGCAAGTAAGGTTTTGCAAAGGAGAAATCTCAGATGTGTCAGACATGAAAATAATTCGTAGGGTGGAAGGAAAACCCTATAAATTGAAGGAAATCTCCTAGTTTAGTTGTAGCTACTGGAAAGTGAGACTAACTTTGCAGGTTCTCTCTCTTACAGTTTATGAAAGTGACTGCCTTTTGTGAGGACAAACATTGCCCAGCATTTCTGTGAGAGCATTTCTGTGTTTAAGAAAAGCTTCTTTTTTTTTTTTAAACAAGCTTTAGAGCAGCTAATTCCAAAATTTTCAAAGCTGTTTATACATGAATCCATACATATAAAAAAGAACTATTTTATATCATCAACCAGAGATGTTAAGGTATTTAATGAACAAGAGCATGCCATGTAGAAGAAAGAATGTTTCAAGTTTATCTGTGTTTTTACTAAGTACCAGTCTAGGAAATTAAGTGGAAACAAAAGAAATGCGACTTCATTTAAACTACTCATTTTTCTAAAGAAGTATACCAAAATGATCCCCCTAGGAAACATTTATGCTTCTCCAACAACTGTGTAGGGGGAATTGGCATTTTCTGCAATACACAATTGGCATTTTCTGCAACAATTTGAGGGGAATTCCCCAATCTGAGGGGAAGCCACTAGGGCATTTTTACAAAATGCAAGCATTTCAGGTTGGTACGTTACCAGATTCACTAAAAACCAACTAAGAACATCCACTCATTTGCCCAAATTCCTTGAGTATGAATGACACAAAAAGATACCAGGCCATAAACCTCAAATAAATTCAGTGTGAAATACCAACTGATTTTTAGAGATTTATTTGTGAACCTGGGTTAAAAAGACACTAAGGATGGGTGTACTGAGATATGCAATTTTTTGTTAAAATTGATTCACAGTAGTTTACTGTTTTAGCATTACAACTGTACCAACCGTTATGGCTTTTAAAAGTAACACACTGATGTAAGTTCTGATTAGAACATACCTTTTTTTGTTCTGAACTGGAAAAAATCAATTTAAGCTAATTTCCTTTAAAAAAACCACTCCAGAATTACCCTCTCCCAGGTCTTTCAGCTAGAATTTACAGTTGAATTGATCCATTAGCCACTTTTGACTGCGTAATTATGGCCAACCTTGCAATTTGATTATGAAGCCATCTAATTAATGAGTCTGCACAGCGAAAACAAATTAAGTTAAATGGAGAAATAACAATAGCCCAAGAAAGCATACAGTGAAGTCATTTTAGAAACTTGAGTGAAAAACTACTTTGTGAATGCAATTCTCCTTATACACAATTAGATCATTAACCCAGTGCCACTTTTTAGAGATGAGATTCAATGACTGGTGAGTTGACAGCCCTGCGTGATTTACAGTAAACTGTCTGCCATCTGCCCAAAATTAATCATTTTAGTCTGCAAATGGGGAATAAGGCAATGCTGTAGCTAGCTACAGACGACTCCTTTACATTTCTGCCATGTAATACAGCAAGGCACTCTCACTTCAGAAAATGAGCTTATCTGCAAACAAAGTCAAAGCCAAGGGCACAAGCCTGAGCCTATCTCATGTCAGTGACCATTTTCAAGTCAGTTTGTGCACAACGGTGTGGGGCTTTTTTTTTGTCTTTCTAAACACATTGCTTATCTGACCAGAGGATTAATCAGCCAAAACTTCATCCATATGCCCATGGACACCTATAGATACCTGTAAGGACTGCAGGTGTCAAACTGATGAACAGCTGTCGGATTTACAAACACACGGAATAAGCAAGGGAGTTATCACACAACAAGCATAAAGGATACTACCTGCAAGTTCATTATATAATGCATTTACGTTTCTAGAAATGAGATATTATAAGAAGCTCACTTAGAAAGTTTTAAAGTTCAGCTCAGGCAGAGAGCTTCCAAAGAAAAGAATAGTTTTTCCAAACATTCATAAAAGAGAAAATAAATAAAATCTTATTTATAAAGATAATCCAGTTGTCCTGGGAACTAGATAGTGACATTTGAGTTCTGTGGTTGCAATAGCAACTCTGGCAAATTCTGCAGGACTGGAAATAAATGGAAAAAACAGTACCTCTCCTACATTAGTCAATGAAGTCACCAGAAAAATTAAAATGTGTCTTCATACAAGACCACGGCCCTGTTCGTCATTCTCAATAGGTCAATCTTTAGATTACAAAATGCATAGGATATAGAGCCCAGAGACAGAACAGAGATATTCCGAGTGAGAAAAAGTATTTTGCCACAGCTGGATTGACACTTGAAACCAGGGTTATCGGCTGAATTGGCGCTGAAACCAGGACTGACATCCCATCACAGGGATTTACACTGGAACCAGCACTGCTGATCTCTTGTTCTGTCTTTTCTCCTCTCTCTCTCTTTCCCCAATTTCTCTCTTCCTTTCACCCTGCCCCTTTATCCAAAAACCACTGCTGTGTGCTTATATAGTAGGTTGGGGACCATAGCAATACACCAATTGCTATGTCAACTGTGTAATTTGCTAATAAATCTTTCTGTTTGAAGACCCCCTGACTTTTGTCATTCCCTTCGACCACAAGCATTTACAAATCTTGGGTGCTTCCTTCCCCTTAAGGGTGGTTTGTCCCATAGGGGGAAAAAGGATGGAACAAACAATGCAGGAAATATTGACACTTGAAGCAAAAGCCTATTTCAGCTGCTAAAGCACAGCTGACCCCTCTCAATACTGGCTACAGCAGTTCCCTGCTTCCTCAACATGTGAAGGCCTTCCTCAGATGCAGTTTAGTCCAAGAGATTTCTGTGCTGCTCTGGGAACTACATGACAGGATGTACATTTCAACATGCCCATCTCTGGGGCCACCAGAAAACCAGTACCACAGAGACAGAGCAGTTTGATCTTGAATCCAGCCAAGGCCCCAAGGAAGTCCTGCAATGAGGAGCTGACTTTTCCAGGAGGTCATTTCTGGAGACTCACGCTTCCAGGCAGTGTAGAATGTGGGGCAGAGATGGTACTTGTGACATTGAGATAGCTGGTATTCTGTAACGCTTTGTAGGAAAGCACACGGGGCACAAATTGTCTTTCTAAAATCAGACACTTCCACAGCAACAAGCTGGGACACAGGCTTAGGAACCAGTTCTGACCCAAGGCCAAATTTAAAAGTATTGGTTTCCATCCCTACAGTACACAGAAATGCTGCTAGAAGACAAAAAGCTGGAGACTTAAACATGGCTGCCAACCAGGATAAAGGTTTTCTGGTAATCCAAGAATACAAGGCTTTTTTGCTAACATAGTTTAAGAAACGTCAAAATTTTGCATTTCAGATACAATTGTGATAGTTGTGCAATCAAAGGCCACTTAAAATTAAATATTACATTTTCTTTTCTGAATCTTGCTTCATCCAAACTATTTTATGATCATTTATTTTCCTGTTGACAGTTGAGGTCAGTGCAAGAGCAGTAAGTCATATCTCACACTTCAGGAGTTTATGCAATAGCTGGCAACCAGACAATCTATCTGACATCTGGGAACTAATTTGCAAGAAAAGCTGGTGAAATGAGGCCATCCTGAGTTATAAACACAAGTCTAATGATATCTTCCAGCTTTGCAGATCGCTTTTTATAGAGTGGAAACTATGCAATTATGTGTATAGTTTCAATTGTCATGACAAAGTCTTTCCTACACACAACTCGTACTTAATCAATGAAACAAACCATCAGTTTACAAGATTCCCTAAAATACTTGAACAAGTTATGATAGTGGATAAACACTTAAGGAAAATGAATAATGAAACCTTATCTCTCACACACACAAAGAAAAACAAACCTCAGGGAGATTCAGCCCTAAAGATCCAGCTCTGCAAATTTTGGAATTTACAGAAACTAGCAGCTGCTGCTGAATAATTTTTTGGTTACAACAACAGGCACTTATGTGCAACCTTTTGGTAATTTTCAGGTTATCTATTGTTTTGGGTGAAGGATCTTTTCAGACATTTGCCCAATTTTCCACTAGCTAGCCACCACACCCTGAAGTGTTACCTGCACATCACAAGGTAATCTGCAGAAGTACAGCCTTGGCTGGGCCCTTAGGAGCTCAGTCCTCTCCCCATGTGAAAAACATTTCTAACATAAGCAGTTTGTTGGAACGTCAGGTAAGGATAAAAATCCTTGCCCATCAGTTACAGTTTAAGCCCTTCCCCACATCCGTTTTGTCATTGATTAAAAAATTAATTGAAAATCAAACAGACAGATTATTATTCTGAAAAAACCCATAGCTTTACTTGCCAAAATATCTGTTGAAGTTAATGAGAAAACTCAAGTGACAGAGAAACCCTCATACACAGCTCAAGCACGAATTCAGCACATTCATTCTCAGGGAGAGACAACATCTTGGTCCAGTACCACCCTGCAGCAGATCAGCATCTTGGAGCAGCTAGTTCTACAGGCTGTATTGTACTGCACACTCTCTTGGAGTTCTGCTTTAGTTTATTTTGATTCCTTGAGCCTAACGTCCTGACTACATTTGCAGTTTGAAGCTGTCTGAAGGAAAGCCATCCAAAAAGCCTTTGCTGCCTGCTTTGCCGGAACGCTCTCTTGGCAGCTGTCATGTGCAAAAAACCCAGCAGCACATTAGTGCTTTCCCATATGGACGCCAACCATATTTCTGCTCCCATTCACTCAGGAGTGACACCGGCTTGTGTGTCATCACATCACGCAGGGACACCACACCGAGTCTCATTCCAATGCTGAGCTCAGTCACCAGCCATGTAAAAGGAAAACACAAGGGAGAGTGGAGTCACAATGAGCTTAGCTCACCACTCTAGTGTTTCAGACTGAATAGAGGTGTCCTTGGGTGTCAGGGTGGCCTTCTCAGTATCTGTTTTCAGGAACAGGAATCCCAGAACAGAGCTGAGCCTGCACTCCTCTCCAAACCTGTACATGTTGCAGTGTGGCTGTTCAATTCACACTGAGGGCACAGCTCTCGAGCAATGCCCAGAGTCTGGCTCTTCAAGGAGATACTGTTCATCACCTTGAACACCACACACACTGACTGCTGCCCTCTTCACTCCCCAGGGGGACCCACAGGGCTGGCAGCCTCCCGATCCCACTGCTGAACTACCCTATGCAGGGCAGCTCCAGCTTCTCTCATGGCACAAACCAATGAGCAGCAGTACCTTTTCCTCAGTGTCCTAGGTGGATTTTCTGGGAAGTGGAGGTGCTGAAGACCTGAGTGGTCAATTAGAAATGGGGGCAATTACTAATGGTCTATTCCCGAAACAAAACGTTCAGAAAAGGACTTGGCAAGAGCAATGTGAGGCAAGTGTATAAAAAAAAAGAGTGAAACTATAGCCTGTAAAAAACACAGAGCTGCTACTGGAAGACTGATATTTGATAGTAAGTATCATGCTGGCCAAGTCTCATGGCTCCTTTAACAGTGTAAGGAGCCTTCTCAGATTCTCACATCAAATCAGTAACTTGCATTTTTGAACACTTTTAGGATAAGATGCAGGACTTCACTTATTTGGATCACATGCTTTGATCGGGAGCCCTGTATGCTCAGTCTGTGCAGACAGAAAAGGTCCTCTGTTTTCAACTCAAAGAATATATTCTGTGCAGACTTGCAACACTCTGCAATCCAAGCTCTATTCCTATCCTTTACTCCTATACAAGAAACAAAGACACAAAAAGACAGATACAGAAATGTATTTAAAAGAGAATGTTATTGTCTTTGCAACTATTTCAGTTCTTTAAAAGGCTTATTACAAGACCAGCACAGATAACTAGGGGGTTGGGTCTGTTCTGTCTTCTCAGTAGATGAAGAACAATGAAGTATCTACACAGTCCTTAACTCCTGCCAGAAAAAGCATGGACCATTCTGTATGTCTGTCCATGCTTCAAGCATCAGAGGGTTGTGGAAACTTTGTAACAAATCAGCATTTTCAACCTAGTGAATGGATCTCTCCTTTCCTTCAGTGACTCAAAATGATGAGAGTTCCCAATTAAGCCACAGATCAGAAAAACCTTTAAAAATTAGTGCGTTCATGCTACAGGAGTGCCACACTCACTAATGCATCCCCTTGATTTTGTATCACTCTTGAATTCTGAATCAAGAGTTCTATTTGAACACTAACACTTATACCAAGCAAATCCCCAAGTAGCTCGTACAAGAATAAAGGTTCCTCCTTCTAAATTTTTCTTGGCAATCACATAGAATAAAAATTGGGGAAACTCACAATCTGGAAAATTTCTCTAGGAGTCATGTTACTCTTGATGTATCTAGAAATACAAAATTCTAAGAACAACCATATGAAGTCTGGTCTACTTTCTCACTTTAGTAGTACGCTAGTTACCAGTTATGTTTGAAATGTTACCAAGTTGTTCCCTTATAAATATAGAATCTTTTAAAACATACTTAAAAGGCACATATATGCTTCATGACTTTATGTTTCATCTCTTTGTATTCTTGTGTGGGTGACTACATTGAGCACAGAACCAGTAATTTCCAAATCTTTAAAAAAAAAGTTATTAAGTTTTCTAGAAAATGAAGACAAAATTCATCTATCACCCCAAAACTTATTGCTATTTTAATCTTTTAGGAAAACACAGCCTGCAATAAAACAGGTAACAGCTTTTCCAGACCAACTTGATCAATCTTGCCTAGATAATTTTTTCTTTATTAGTTTCAGCTGTGTTTGGAACAGATTTCATTGCACCAAGAGGCTTTTTGTTCCTGTTTTTCTCAATTTTTGCATGGGAGTTTCCCAGCAATCATTTAATTCTCTCATCTGTTATACAAGTTTTGTCATCTTGAGATACCTCTCCTACCACTGAGTCAGATCTGTGCTGATTACTGAATTTTCAAACCAGGGCATAATTCATTATTCCCCAACTGTAAAACACCCTACTTCTACACATAAGATAGACCTATTAATGCATGTACAATAGATGAGAACACCTTTTTCCAAGAATGCTATGGAATAATAATATCTTTGCACTATGAACATACAGCATTAAGTTTTTCCAGGCTGTAAAACTGAGAGCCACCCTCCCCAGTCTTGAGATTTCAAGCACAACTTTTGATCCATCCTTTGTCACCTTAAGAAGTGACAGCCAGAGCCACTTTACCCTTTCCAACAAATTTCAAAAGATTCTTGACAGAGTCTGACTTCCTAACAGGAACTTCAAATCAGGCAAGAAGTCACTGGCTGTTGGGAGGAAGCCAGAAATGGTTCTGCATATTCTGCAGATTAGAACAGAAGGGAGGCTATGTGGTATCTGCTGGAGGGTACTCCTCTCTTATCTCAGTTTTTTAGTTTGTTCTCCCTCAGTGGATAATTAACTGATTCAGGACCACAGTGAAAGAGGAGAGAGAAGGAGAAAGCCAAAGCACTGTCCGCCAAATAAAACGCCTGACCAGACTGAGGTCCCAAATAGGGTGCCAGCCAGGTAGCACCCACCACACAGATCCTTCTGGTCAGGCTTCACTGATGTCAGTGTGCATGCAGGTCGCCAGCAGTGGTGCAGTCGAAGCCTAGGGAGCACATGTAGTGAATCTGATGGGCCACAGTGTGTGTGCAGCAAAGGAACTCCCCACTGAACAGGTCAGCACATGTTCAGCACACCTTCCATAGCACATTGGCCTTTCCCCTAGTGTTTCTATCAGTGCTATATTATTATATTCAAGAAACAAAACTGAAAGCTTTGGATGTTTTGCTTCCATGTTGGAGAGAAACCATTAGATGAACTCTGAAATAGAATTGGATGAACTCTAGCAAAGAACTCTGCAAAGTGCATTGGGCAGGATAGAGAGGGAAACAATGAGAAATATCATTGCTCTTTACCAATTGCTACACAATGAATTAGGAAGTATATTTTTCCATAACTTTTTATTAAAAGAAATTTATTACATCAATTCCCTACTCTACTATACCATTTCTATACAACGTTTCCCTTGTTACAAGAGTTACAGTGAGGAACAAGAAGAATGACTCATTTCAGCCAAGGGGAAAAAAAAAAGATGGGGGATATCTCAAACATTTCCAACAGCAGAGGTATAAAGGTAGAGGCATCTGTTTCCATTTTAGTTTTTCTTGTGTTTAGATTTGAAGGTTTGTTGTATTAGGACCACAAAATCCAAACTGGAACACAAGTATTAAAGGAACCCTTAAAATAGTTCTGCTCTCAAAAAACTGATACAAGACAAACAGTTGCAAGGAATTTATTAACATAAAAAGTAGAACTTTGATACACTGATCTGCAACCAGGGGAAGGTTTATAACAATTCCTGGTGCACAAGGATAGCATTGCACAGGAGTTGAAGTCTGACCAAGAAAGGTGGTGGATGTTTTTGTTTTTTTTCCTTTATAAAAGTTCTCAGTGTAACCCAAATACCCTACAAGTATTACACGACTCAGACTGCTATAATAAGTAGGCTTGTTTTTAACCTATCATGAGTTTACAGCATAAGAATGTGTTTTTTGTAAATATTTCCAGTAGAGGAGGTATAACCTAGGTTCGTTCCTATTCTAACCATACCCAGGGATTTAGATTGCACACAACAAAGTCAGAATTCAAACACAGAAATTTATTCTTCTCCATAACTTCAAAATGAAGTGATTTGTCGGACATTTCACAAAAGACTTCTTTCCATTTTTCTTCTAGCATGATGATAGATGGCTTCAAGCATGAAAAGATTTCATGCTATTGAAGATTAACTAAAGGAATTAACAACTTCATTCTAAGATGCTTTTAGAACAAGTTTAAGGACCCTAAATATAAAGGCTGCTGATTTTCAAGTGTTAAGTACCTTTACAAATCCTATCAAACCTTAGTTTAAATATGCAGCAGTAAGTTGAGCTTCTTTTTCTTTTTACACAAAAAAAAAAATCTAACATACATTTATGTATTTGCAGACCTTCCACTAAATTCAATCTCAAACCTACTTATAATCATGGTATGTCTATACACTTCACATCCACCTCTTTTCACTGTTAAGTAGAAGATGCAGAGAGTGGTGCAGGTCACCCCTAAATATTAGCATTTGACCACCTGTGTGCTTGGTTCACTCTCTAGGAAAAAATTCAAGTGTGGTAAAATACGCCCTTATGAACACAAAGTACTCAAGTAAATACAGGTTTCACTCTTGCTTAAGTCTAAGGGCATGCCCACTGCAATCCAGGTGCTGTTCACAGCAAAACCCAAACTAACTCCCACTTAACCATACAGAGAATAGAAAATGAAATAATTCATTCCTTCTTGCATTTAAAAACACTGTTGTTTTATAATTGCCTCAAAACTATTCCTCAGCTGAATAAAACTTCTGAGAAGGACAGAATGATCAAACAAGCTGGGAAAGAAATGTCCATTCCAGTGCCATGTAAAGATCTAAAAAGTCACAGAATTCTCAAGGTTGGAAGAGACCTACAAGATCACCCAGTCCAACTGCCCACCTGTCAATACCACTGCAACCACCAAACCACATCACCCAAGGCCAGACCCAGATACCCAGACACCTCTCTAACACCACCTCCCTGGGCAACCTATTCCAGTGCTTGACCACCCTAACAGTGAAACTTAATTTTTGTTTTATATCTAATCTGAATCTCCCGTCTCAGCTTAAGGCCATTTCCTTTTTTCCCCTCTCACTGCAGGCATGGCAGCAAACTACCCCCCCCCCCCAGCCTCCTTTCAGGTAGAGAATTTTTGGGCAAGCCCTTGCCTAGCCTCCCCTGCACACTGGCAAAAAACAAGACAGGAAAGCATAGTTGGATTGAACTCATTAAAGATATTTTCAGGTGCTCATTGTGTGCCTTATCTTTTGAACTGTGCTTTGTTTTCAGCAGGGAGTGTGAGCAAGGTGACTTATTAATAGGCTTATATAAAACAAAATAATTATACAATAAAACTCCAGTCACTTCAGCAGGAATAGCTGAATTTAAATTTAAAGATGTTGATCTGAAGTCAGTAAAGTTACATTAATAAGAAGTCATTCTTCCCTTCATTGTCTGTATTTAATTTAAATTTTAACTACTTTTAAAACTCAAAGCAGTTCCTGAAATCCCAGCATTGTTCATGTAAACGAAACAGAAACTTCATCATTACTGTGCATACAAGTATGGTCAAGCTCATGGAAAGTGTTTTTTCAAGCAAAAATAATGATTTTGAGCATGCTTTGTGTGGGTCTCCAATCTTATTCCACATTGCTACAGTAGAAACCCCATTAAATCCCACTCCAGCTGACATGAGGCCTTGTGAGCAAGACCAGTGAAAGTGCCAGCTGCTGGTTTCCATACTCACACCGCCTTCAATAGCCACAGTCTGTAAATCATTTGTGCAACCACGGTCTTACACTGAAAATACTGCACCAAAGGTATCTATGTTAATGGACCAAGCGAGAGCCCAGCAAGCAAGCCTGCAGCAAATCTTGCACAATCCAAACTCAGTTTTCATTTGCAGACATAAACGAATATTACAATAACTGAGTAACTTTGAAGGTTCATTTTATCAAGATCTCCACAGTATTTGTTGCATACTGATATAAGACAGTCTAGACTATGATACAGCATTAAAAACAAACTGATTTCACATTGAAGTTAATAATTAGAGCCACAGGCACACTATAAAACACTTAAAAAATAGAATTTATGCAGATTTACAGTTACAAATCTTGTATTTGTGCCATAACTTAAAAAACATGCTGGCTGCATTCTGAAGATGTTTCATCATGATGGTGTGCTTCATTTTTTAAGCTATTTGCATGCTTTGCAGAAACTCTTTTACAGCTCTTACCCTTCATTTGGTTCTATTAACCCTCTTCTTCCCCTTTAATTGAATACACTGAAAATCCATGCCGTAAATTACTGAATTATATGTTTAAAAAATGAAGTCTACATATAGACTTAACTGCTCTATCCACCCTATTTACTAGCAGCCTCTTCCAAAATTTTGTGTCAAGCTTGGGCAATGTACCAGACGCTCTCCTTTAATTATGCTTGCTCTTGCAAAGTTGATGGGCAGATTTTCCATATGCTATCTCTTACAGCCCTCAGGCACATGTTAGTTTAGTCATTGACTACTGCCTCTCTGATCTATCTTCTCCAGAATTCATGTCCTAATTCTCATCTTCAAGGGTTCCCATTAATGCAGCACAGGGAGGAGAGCAGCCTGGCTTTCACAAACAGAACAAAAAGTCCCTTTCCATGAGTACATAAAGGTCTGGTGTTTCTATTCCATGGTGACAGCACTTGGTGAGCTCTCGCAGCCTTATCAGTGCTGCTGGTCTGGATATAGAGCAAGTTCACAGATGCTATCGCTCTTCCTGAGATACAGAGCGGCTGAAAGCAGGACATTTATGGTGGGCAATTGCCTAAATATATTAAGCACATATTTCATCACAAGCCCAAATTTTCCCAAATTCGAGTACCTCTGCATCTGGACTGTCACGTATCACTAACGTGTTTCAGTAGGCCAGGCAGATGCTCGCCGTGTCTGCCTGAAACCCCTGACTCCCAAGGCACAGGAGCACTCTGCCATTCCACGAGCCAGCAGCCATTCCCAAGGGGCTTGCTTGCACGAGCTGGCAGCCCATAAGGCACAAGCAATTGTAGCACAAAGAATCTCCCCTTGAGGTTGTCTGCCACATCCCTTCATGCCAGACCAGAGGCACAAACTGCTAGCACACTGCAAATTCCCACTCTGTGTGGGAAAGCTACGGATGGACACACTGGGCTGCTGTGGGACTGTGGCTGTCTCCATGCCACTCCTCTTCCTCTTTCATTGGGTCAGTAGCAAATGACACAAGAGACACAGTGGAATGCTGCCTTTACTGTATCATTTGCTTAAAAAGTTGTTAACATTTCTGGAGCTTTGAACTTCAGGAAAGTCATCTTCAAAGCCACCTCTCTGGCTGAAAAACCATGGCATTGGCACTGAAACCAGCTGACACAGCGTGCAGTGACAATTGCTAAAACCCAACATCCAAGTGAGGCAACTGAAGGGATCTATTCTTCCTTAGCTGTGCCATGGAATTACTGGCCCCACATGACATCTGTTAACCTTAACAGAAATTTAATGAAAAATATCCACACACCCCAATGAGAGAATATATCCCCAAATTTAGAACAAAGTATGCTGGAGAGGAAACACCCATTATTGCTTACACAAAGAGATAGTTGACTGAAAATTGGTTTCATGACCATGGTGCTCTGCAATGCCTCTGAGGCAATTTATGATTCTTGACTATTTTCTAGCTTCTTTATTAACTCATTCGTGAGTCTTCACTGAAAAATTGAAATTAAGGACAGAAAATATCTCATTAGGTTATATACCTCACAAGCAAAAGCTTCCCTTCACGGACTGCGAACACAGAAGACTTAAATGTCTAATCAACAAGGTATGATTTCTACACAAAGAGTACCTAAAACCTTGTGATTGTATCTTCAAAGAAATCAATGCTTAAATGAGCGTAAGCTAAAAACATGTACAGCCTGAACCGAATTTATTCTGGGGGAAAAGATGAAATGGGAATAGTACCTGTGACACAAATTACATTGTTTTTCTAGGCAGTCTTGAACAAACTTCTCAATGTGTTTGGCCAGGAGGAACGAAAATGTGTTTTAAGCCCTACCTTCATGCAGTGTATATTTAAAAGACTACAAAAAAAAAAAAAAAAAAAAAAAAAAGAAAAAGAGAGAGAGAGAAAAAAATCATGGGAAAGGGGATTAGAAGTCAGAGAATGGGAACACAGATGCCATGTTACTGCACATAACAGTAACATCCACAGAGGAATTTTGAGCCAAGCTCTCAAAGAAATGTATGCAGAATGGAGTTTTTTCTTCACACAGAACATTTAGGCTAACAGGAGATTTCACAGTATAATCTGGATGTACTTCAAGTAATCAGGCTGCTCAAAGTTTATAAATTCCTGTACTCTTCCATGGTGCCTGACCTGTTATTCCAGAGGATACACTCTCCACCCTCAAGACAGCTTAGTTTCTTGCTGCTACATGCCACTGGAGGGGTGGAGGGAAAAGACACATTTGTTCTGTTCTAGGGAGAAGTACAAATTCCTCAGAAACCCCTGCAACACCCACCACATCAGTGTTTGAAGCACAAGGGAGGGCACAGCTGGGGACCACAAAGGAACACCCATTAACAGCATTCTGACATGGCCAGGTACGTTTGCTCACGCACTGGTCTGCCTTCAGCTAATGTAAAAGACACATTAAAACATGAAATTTCTTTTGAAATGAATGCATGTAAGTAGGAGTTGGTACAAATGAGTGAGACAGCAGTACATTTCTCAGAGTGAAACATAACAGAAGGCTTACCATTAGCCAAACCATAAATTTATTATGTGGAATGACTACTTTTTTCCACCTATCTAGTATCTAGAAAATGAAGTCTCAGTCCTGCTGTGCCTTTGGTCCAAACATCTAGTAAGATATTAAGTTAACAATTAATATTAATTAATAAGATATTAATTAACATTAATTGCAGATAACTTTCTGGACTTGCTCCAGCAATGGACAACACACCTCCACAAAACAAAACAAACCAACCAAACAACCAAAAACCCAACAAAACAAAAATAACAATTTTTAAAAAAAAAACAACCAAAAACCAAATAAAGAAAAAAAAAACCCCAAAACAAACAAAAATTAAAAAAAAAAAAAAAGCTCCCTAACAACAACAAAAAACCCAATTAAAAAATTACTTTCCTTTCAAGCTGACCCATAATATGTCTTGCTCTGCAGGATGCAGACCTGAAAGCCAACCCTCTGAGGCTGAGGAAATACAAAACAGTCACCCCAACCGCATAAAGAAAATTAGAAACTTTGAGTCGCCAGCTAGCGGAGGAGCATCCTGAGAGTCACTCGCAGTTATTCCCATGAGGAAATACAGATGAGATTTAGGCTTCATAATCCATAGACTATTAGTAATCAAAACACTAATCTGACAGGTTTATTATAGTAGAAATACAGAATCCTGAAGAAGACAACCAATACATGGAGACAAATGCATGTTCACCACATTTTAAAAATCATCGTTCAAGCCTCCTGGCTCATCAGATTTGAATTTGTCCCTGTAAACTAGAAAAAACTTTGGCTGAAGAAGTAGCTATGGGCAGTGTCCACCCTCACTCCCTAGCCTGTAAGCTGAGGAATACATAAATTAACATGAAGCTTCCTTTCCCTGAAGGTTTTGTTTAATTTTAGAAGTGTCAGGAAAATGTTAAAGTTACGGTTTGTTGCATATTTTCCAGCAGCATGTGGCATATGCCGAGAAAGGAAATAACACTGTTTGTCATTACGACTTTACAGCCAAGGAGGAAGAAAGAAAAAAAAAAAGGAACCTAATGAAACCTGTACTTCATAGATCTGCTAAATACTGTTCTCTGCTAACCAAATTAGATCTAATAGTTTATGGTAAATACATGGTTCTTTCTCTGCTTCTCCAAACTGCTGATTTATTACAAACCAGGATAAAATAGTTTTCATCCAGAGAGTCTGCACGTGAAAAATTTCACTTCTCCAACTGGGAAATAAACTCTGGCAATTGATTTGTAATCTCCAAACAAATCCTCATTTACACAACTACTAAGTTTTAAAATCTAAGTGATAAAATCACTAACTGAAAAAGGACTTGGGAATAACTGAAGTAGACCAAGACATTTCAATATTTGCAGATTCATAATTTCATGAAGTGGGAAAATGTTTCCTATCTAGCTCAAGTGCCACTCATGGCTCTCCTGCATAACAGAAATAAATTTAACAACTGCATCCGTACCCACTGTAAATGAAGAATCCAATAACATATTCTGCTTTTTCTCCCTTCACCTAAGACATTGAGAAATAACTGTATTATTTCATTTCCCTTCAGTTTCATCAGAACATAAACTGGAGTTAATCTGAGCATTTAGTTTTCACAAGATGTTATTTTTTTGTTTCTTCCTCCAGCTACCTTAAGCCAGTCCTGCCTTGCAACAATCCTATGTCTAAGTTGATAAAATATTTGCTTCTTTTATGGTCTGCATCCGATAGAGAAACGTTACAGAAGAAACTAACATGGTGCTTGTAACATAAATTAATGCAAAGCTTTATTTTCAACACTTTCTAAGTAAAACAGAGATAAAACTGCAAATTTGTCTGACTCATAGCAAAGCTGCTCACTCCAATAAAGAGTTTTTCTTTATGTTGAAATGGATAAGAAAATTAATATTACAGGCCAAGAAAGGGTTTATTGTCTGTCCTTCTGTTTTCCATCAAGATTAGCAGTAAGTCTGAGTTAAAGAGTCTGCATTGTCAATAATTTCTCTAGGATAACTGCATTACAGTCATTGGGGTTTTGTCAGAGAAAGAGGAGCACCAGTTTTCCACAAATACAGAGTGTATTTCAGAACGTGATGCCCTGAAAGAAGATAAGTAAAATTTAAATCTAAACCAGTTTGTGCTCCTTTGATTAGACCAAGTTGTCTGCAAAAAGCATCCTTACATTTCCTCACAGCTCTAGGAAGACACAATACAGAAGCACTGGAAACTTAATCCAACACACAGCTGACATGGCAAGAAACACCTCAAGTAAGAAAGACCTTTGTTTCCACATCATTACAGGTTTTATTTTTACACAAACACGCTTTGGTATTTAAGAAATACAGAGGTGTTACTACCTTATTTCACCAAAACACAGTATCGACCCACTCTCTGCAAGATGGTTTCATGTTTTTCCTTCATTCCTGTTTCCTTTCTTAAGCCACCTACCACCCAGAACATCAGAGCAGACAGGTATTGACAACTGCAACAAAAGTGCCAGAGATCCCAGCTGGTACTAAAAATCTTCAAATGTTGATGCTGCTGACTGCTCAGAGCACCCTCAATTTCTATAAATGTAGAGATTTCAGTGACCTTGTATTTGAGGAGCAGGTTCCCTTGCAAGCTCCAGCACCTTCCATGGGTGGAGGTGACGTGCTCCAGGTGTGCCACTGCTCTCTGACTGGGGCACAGCCCCAGGCACCAAGGGGGGACACAGCCCAAGGGAGCAGCATTAGCAGCCAGCTGGTGCTGAGAATGTCACCAGATACACTCACCCTGCTGCCGGGTCACCCTCAAGGGGATCTGCCTGGCAGGTCTCTGACCCACCAGCACAGCATCAGTGTGTTACACTTTGGTGTTGAAACAGAAAATACTAAGGTAACCGGTTTTGTAGGAACACCGGGGATTGAGGCACAAAGCCAGTCTGTGTAAGTTCTTGGCAACCTTTAGGCCTTTAACATGGAACCATTAACTATCTTGCAGCATTTATAATGTCCAAATTAATAGCTTAGGGAAATAAAGAAAACACTGTTATTAGCAAGGCCAACATCCTACTGCCTCTATTTCCTCTCAGTAAAGCAGTTGCTTAGATGCTCTGCCGAGCTTTCCACAGAATACCTCCAATGGATGCAGAAAGGAGATACATGACCTTTCTCAGGCTTTCCAGCAGAATTTTCCATGAATTTGGGTTTAGACATCACTAGGCTCATTACTGAAAAGATACTAGCCAGAAAGACGGTACAGTATTGGTATTACCATGAAACAGAAGTGCAAAAATAAGTTTTGCTTGGAGTCATATGAGGGAAGGGGAAGAGGGGCGGAACCAAAAGACTAAAAACCAGGACATTCTGTAATTGTAACTGGAGGATTTGGGAAAGAAAACAATTCGGAAAAGAAACTCTAATCCCATCATGATCACTCTCTCATAGGAGCCAGAGAAATTACTTTCTGTAAAAATAAACAGAAATGAACATTTCAGTATTTGCCATAAATGCCAGCACATTAAAGAAACAACTTTAATTTTGTAAAGACTGAAAGGATAAGTAATAAGTTGGCAAGGTTACTTAGACATTTGTGAACTCTCATAAATATTACCTACCACAAGTCTAAATCACTGCCAGCTCTGGCTTATGTTAGCCTATTTTAATATCTAACAAACTCCTCTGCCAGGGGATAACTGACCTTTGAAAGATTATCTTTTAGGGTGTACAAGATAGTGTCAAATACATGCTTATCAGTTCTCAGAGAATTTCACTTCTAATCTTTTGGATGGGCCATTACCTGAAATAATGATTTATGATCTATTTAAGAGCTGTTTACACTGGTGAAACCCCAACATAAAACTAAATATTGCAGAGCAGTAAGTCTTGCAATTAAAACCACTGCCCAAAAAATAGATGAGCGAGTATTCGATTTACTGAATCTGTTATGGATTACTGAGAATAATGAACCTGTGTAATAGCAGGTTCCACTTTTCAGTTGTATTCTGGTTTTTGCTAAGGTAAGATGACTGCCACACACACACACAAATCTATATGGATTTAAATATACCTTGCACCCCCACTGATTTAGACTAAATTTAAACAGTATGATAGAATTTGAATTATCTCTCTGAATTTTCAAACTACGTATTAGTATACCCAAACTGGATGGGGAAAAAAAAAAACAAACCAAAACCAAAGCAAACACAGAGAAAATACATGGCTTATGACCAGCGTGCACCAGGTAGCAGAGCCCATGATTTGACACATCCAGTGTATATTGACTGTATTGACAGTATAAAAAGGGCTCTGTGTTGTTTTCATTTCTCTACTAGAGGAAGGGAAAAACACATTGTAAACAAGAGAATGACTGAATCTTGGGATATTGCTTTCATTCTGTTGGGGGGGGAAAAAGTATAGCAACAAGCCAGTCAAATATGAAGACCTCATTTTCTTCCCGAAGCCATATGGTAAAGTAAAAAAGTAGGCTAACCCCCATATATATTCTCTTATCTGCTGAGGAAGCCTGCGGCAAATGCAGGAATTACACAGCAATCATTGTCATGTCCACTTTGATTTTTAATTGCAGGGAAGAAAGAGTGAAACACGGAACAGAACAAGTCCGCAGCTTCTCTGAAGGTCAGCTGAATCTGCCAGGTCTAATAAACAGAAGAGAGTCCCTGCTCTTATTTCTGAGAAACCCTTGGCTCTATAGATGAGTGCAGCCACAAGATTTGCTGGGGCTTCAAATCTGCATATCTTTCCATAGTAGCACTTTCCCTTGGTCCCTTTCTGAATTAAATGTCAGAGTTAAACACCAAGACAGGCATGGGGGTGGCATAACGCTCTTTTGTTTGCCAGGGGAAATATTCCTTCAGGTTTATGGAGGGGTTTTGTTGTTTTCAATTAAAGGGAAGGGTAAAATTGGTCCTACCCCAAAATCAGATGGCCATGGCTTAAAATTGCTATGAGAAAGGAATACAGGTTTGAATTGCAATGAGGGTTGGAAGTACTACAGTAATAACAAGGTTCTATATACAATGATTTTCTCTGATGCAACTCCAGAACGGAGGGAAAGAAGGGAAAAAAAAAGAAAAATCAGCCATATAGTATTATCTAATATTACAAATTCACTATTCCAACTTACAATTTCATTGTTAAGAAAAGCTTTTGATTTCCCATATCCTGCAAAGATAACAGTGTAGGCATTGCCTCATATTTCTACAGAGTCCTAATGAAATGAGTTTCAGATTGCCTGAATTTAGATAGGAGACATGTGGCTTTATTAAGACTTTAAAACAAATAGTCTAGATATTAAAAACATCACTTAAAAATACAGGCCTAAACAAATTCCACAGCAATTCACTTTAAATACATGCCTTCTGCTTTTATACTACACTATTGAGATAACAGAGTGCTCCATTTTCTCATTTAGAAGCTAAGTCTTTGCCATAAAGATGCTTTCCTGCTGGTAACCAGGATCTTTCAGAAGATGCAAGCCACTGTCCAAGAACAACTTTAAAAACCTATGTTTCTAGAATAATAAGTATTACTTTTGTTATTCCCACTGCAACATTCCCATTACAACTGCAGGCTGCAGCATAACAAAACTGAAGGATTTTTGAACTGTAATAAGAAAAAAATCATTAAAGCAAATATTGTGTTTTATTCTTGCTCTGTTCTTACCAAGAAGAGTTTAATATGCTAAATACCTGACTCCAAAGAAACAAACATCCCTTTGCCTTTTTTCTCCTCCCTACCAGCAAGAAGGGAATATTATGTCTTTATCTTTTTATATCTTTATCTTGAAGTGATGCAATAAGCTAAATCTGTGAAATATTTGTGGGAAGTTACAGCACAGAGCTAAGACAGTCAACAAACAGCAAATGTCTACAGGTAAGACAAGAAGGACCACAGAGAAAAGCCTGACCTACAGCTTTAGCTGAAAGTTAACACTTGAAGGTTGGTCCTCTCCATGTGGTTATCATTTGTCCTATTTGAAAAATGAAACACTCTTATACAGCACCTTTCATTAGGGGAGAAAAAGAAAGCATTGCTGTACACAGAGCCAGAGTCCCAACCAGACCAACCAGTAATTATTATTGTTTTCTTGCTGCAGATGAAGCAGGATAAGTGATTTCCTCGGTTCCATCAAACCTGAGTGGCATATAGATGTTTTTAAAAACATTTAGATTTCCTCATTCTGTAGTATATAAATAACATCAATTCATATAATACATTACATCACGACCTCATGCTAATTCACTGAACAATAATCCTGGAAAGGGAAAGTCTCAGCTGGACTGGATACTACATCACCCACTCAGCAGAGGTGCAGCAATGTCTCCCGAGCTTTCCAGCCTCTCCCCCAGCCACAAAAAGAAGCTGCACACCTTTCCATGTGCTGGAACACTTTCCCACACTAGAAGAGCTCCCTCCTCAGTAGCACCCCTCTGTTTCAAAGGTCATTTCTGCTCCAGAGGCAGGAGACAGCCCCTCTCACAGAGATGACCTGACCCATGACCTTCCCCATATTAGCATAGCCCCATACTAGTCACCATGGGGAAAATTAACTTTACCCCAGCCCAAACCAGCACACAACTACACAAGAAAAAAATCCCAGAATGCCATGATTTACTCTCCCTGGAAAGATAAAACGCATTTTGAGTTTTGTGATGCTATTTGTCCAATTTCAGCATGTTAATCATATTTACAGTTACTGTTTTTGCAGATATAAGACTCTCTCTTTTTTCCAAACACTGCAGAGAGTTTTCCTAGCAGGCTATTAAAAGTCTTATTTTGAAGAAATGTTGGCTGTACAGGTCAGGAAATCATTCCTTTAGGCAAGTTCCAAAGTACACCAGAACTGAGATGCTTTGAAAGCCTGTCTGCCGGTCGACTTTGTCCCACTTTGAAAGCAAAAGCAACTCTTTAGAACGAACGTTCTTAAAGATGTTAATCCTTTAAAAAGAAACAATTCCTAAATTATCTGCACTATAAAAGCAAACAGAGCCTAAAGGAGTCTCTCTGAATAGTTTACATACTATTTAAATAGGTTGCTTCTAAAATGTATACAATATGCAAATAATTATCACAGAGGTGTAACACATGGAAAAACATCTTTTATTCTGTTTTCTTGAATGTGTGAGAAACACTTACTTTGTATGCAGGAAACATAGGCAAGAATGACATAATCAACTAAGAAATAAAGTATTTGGCAAACACAAATCAAATTCATTACCTAAAAAATGCGAGCTTATTTGTTATTAAAAAACCCACCAAACCGACAAATTAATTCATTAGAGTATAAAGGAGGAAACTGATGGCATCTCCTGACATACTGAGAGTACATAACCCCTGAATGCTCAGTATTTTACCCAGAACTGATGTTCCACATTGAGTTACACACCCAGAACTGCCACCATGGTATGAAAAGTATCCTTTAAATCACCTGGAGCAGTCCCTGATTACTACATCAGCCACGTCAACTTCTACATATCCACACATTCTGCTCATTTGCAAAGCGTTGCTCAGTATCTCAAAGGTACACAAGATTATTTAAGCTGTTTATAATATCCTCTGTAAGATCAGAGTCAGAAAATGCAGCATTTCCTTAAAATAAGAAAATATGATCATTCAGTGATGAGAAAGCAGAGGTAAATGCATATTACAGATAAGATTATTTTCATCTTCAAGTTTTTATCTCAAATTCAGGATGTGCTCTATAGCATTACTGAAGTGACATCAGAAATTAATGAACTATTAAGGCTACTCTTGCTGTGGTGCAACTTTTCCTGATATAAAACGCTGTTGAAAGACCAGAGCAACACACAGTGGAAGACATTCTTACAGATAAAATTCCAAGAGCAGAAGCTACCCAAAGTTGCTGCCTTCCCCAGAACTGCTCAAAGGAAGACAGCACATGGACCTGGAAAGACAAATCTGTCAAAGTGAGACCTCACTTCTGTGGCTAGAGGGGTTTCCCATTTTGTTAGGTTTTTTGTTGCCTTTTGTTTTTTAAAGAGTCTTTGTGTCTCATTTGAAAAGAAAAAAAAAAAAAAAAGAAAAATTGTGCAATACTCTGAAGTGACCTGTGAAAGCTGTCTTAGAAAGAGTGACTTATCTCACAAACTTAATACCCAAAGAGACAAGGGAGATGGATGGTCTGATTTAATTCCAAGACCCAAAAACCTCCTCACATTTATTTGGTTTTCTGTGAGACCTTTGTAAGAGCAGTAGAGAGCTTCTCTCCCCTCCCTGTTTTGGGGGAGGGGGATGTTACTACACAGAGAAACAATCCTGACTGCTTTTTACAAAGCACACGTTGTCCCCTTGCATGAGAACACAAAAATCCCATGTCTTTAACTGTAGGGATCAGGAAGTAATGCATGACTCGAAGTGTCCCAGATCTTCACACCACAGCTTTAAAACATGACCAAGACAAAAAATACCCAGTGATACCTTTTCACAGTATATGCACAGATGGCAGTGAATGGCAGTCTCCCAATGTGCCCTTAAGGATAAAATATTACATTTACTAATATTTTCAAAGGATTTCCCCCTGCAATATTAATCAACCTTTCATTTGCTCTGCTTTTACTTTTTGTTTTAAACAGGCTTATGCAAGCCCTGCTTAACCAATAATGAAGACAGGAAACCAGATCCAAGTCTTAGTACTCTGCCCAAGTAGCAATGAGAATGCAGGTAGGCAAAAAAGTCCACTGTCACACATTTCTACTCCACAACACACAAGCTGTGTTCACTAATGCCTCCATGCTGTTTGAGGGAAAAAAGCAAGTGTGC
The DNA here is from genome assembly GCA_036630365.1 of Acanthiza pusilla. Classification (NCBI taxonomy): domain Eukaryota; kingdom Metazoa; phylum Chordata; class Aves; order Passeriformes; family Acanthizidae; genus Acanthiza; species Acanthiza pusilla. Next base: position 10,042,178 of record JAXCHO010000017.1, read on the forward strand.
ATGACTGACTCTGGTCACCAGATATTCTGAGGATGTGACTGGAATGAGGAGAACCTCTGACTTCAACATACCAATTCCCATGATGCTGATGTTCCTGAAATTCTCCCATACATGTAAGATTTACATAGGCTTCATTTCTTCCCAAAAACTGAGACAGTCACATCCAGACAGTGTACAGCTGAGAAACCATTCATCTTGGCAAACTACTCTGGTACCTGCAGTATTCTACTTTGACTAAAAAAAAACCCAAAACCCAAGATAAGTCAAAATTTCCATTGTGGTTCACTTGTATGACAAAAGGCAGAACTGTACTGCAGTGTAACCCAAATGAATCAGTATGAGCTTTTGCTTACTTATACTATTATTTTGTTCTACAGGGGAAAAAGAGAAAGAAGAGAGAGAGTCCGAAGGTTCCTTCATTCACTCTAAAGCTAAACTCTGATGGAGGTGCATAAAGCTTCCTGAAGAGACCACTAACTTAAATGATATCAATATTCTTGTTTCCACCCAACAAATTGCAAGTTCAAATGGCAAGAGAATATGTTTTTTAACCTCTTTCTGAATGGTTGACCTAGTTTCTATTTATTATAGCTTTGTGTTTAGCATTGTGATTTACATCAGTGCTAGCTGGTTGCAATGCAGCACTCAAACTGCATCTTGTGCCAAACCTAAGAATAGCATTATATTCTCCCTAAGAGAATACACACACACAAAAAATCTCTTATGCAGTTTAGGGTTATGTACAGGGTAGTACATAACAGACAGATAACTATCTGGAAGTAGAAGTGTTTTTTCTGAAGTGGCCTCTGAACACACAGCCCTTTCCTTTTCTAGAAGGAACAGCTTTCATCTTCTCCACAGACTTGCTGGAACTCTCAAGAATCAACAGGAAAGGTGGGACAGGCGGGAAGAACCTCTCCAACCAACCAGATTGAACATACAATCAAACATATGCTTTGTATACAAAGCAATATCCTTAACTGAGTAACTGCAGACAGAAATTAGCTATTGCATCTGAACCTTTGAACACTGTCAAAGAGTTGATAACTTCTGTCGAGGGTATGTGCACTTGTATGTCTGATTAGGTATGGACTCAGTATCAGGCTGCATGGTGTTTAAAAGGTAGAGTATGAAAAGCATTAGGAAAGTCAGCATATTTTTTCTAAAGAAAGAATAGGAGAGTGTTGTGGTTTTAAAGACAATATGCAGAAAGTAATTTACAATATCACCACTCATGGTTCCACTTTGTACCCTTTCATCTTTAAGGGATTTGCTAATATTTTTACAAAGAAGAACACTTTCATCAAACAACCTTCCTCTGTCTCAAAACAGTTACTTAAAGAGTTAACAGAAGAGATTTAGGTGTACTCGCATTGTTTTTTAGTGCATTTTCTTATGCAGCACAGTAGTATCTTCCATATAAAACCCCCAGGTCTCAAACGATACCCAATTATCATAATCTACTAAGACCTGTATTTCAAACATTTTAGAAGTGGGTTCAGATTGCTACTTAGCAGGCAGTCTCCAACCAGCCCAAGTAGTCAGGAGTTGCAAAACCACTGCCAGAAAAATGAAGTTACAGAGTGCAATGCTGCCATCTGCTGAAAGTTGCTTGTCTTATGGTCTAATTGCTGTTTCTGAAGTTTGAGTTGCAGGCTTTTGACCACTCAAAGCTACTTAGACATGTTAAATCTGAACAATTTTAGGACAAGCAACCAATCCTTTGGATTGAGAATTTGTGCTTACAGATACAAGGTCAATTGTATTCAAGTACAGCATCTAGATTTCCCTTTTAATGAGATGGCCATCCAACAGTTGGTAATAATCAATGTTTCCATTTGTTGCCCACAGAGTTGCATCACAGCCTTGCAGAAGGCTCTCCATCAACAGCAGGCCCTAAAAGTAATGCTTCATGCCTAGAGACAAATCTGGAATAAGACATCCAAGCTTGCAGCTTCCTCTGGCTATGCACAAGGCAAAGTTGCACATCAGGGTGGACACCTTTACCTCCAGCAGATTTGGCTGTTGTGGCAGGATTGCACTCAGAGATGGTACACTTTTTGGGAAATTTCAAGTCTATATTTTTAATTGTTTTTAATTTCTCCACATCTAGTCATGGAAAAAGTTGTCCTTTCCAAGTGATGGATATGGCAAGCTCTAACTGCCAAAATTCATCTCTCATTTGCCAAGAAACAAGATTTTTCATCTGTGGGACACACCAAAGCTTCTCATACAGCAAAAGTCACTAAAGAGAAAAAAGAATACCTCAGAAGAATTGGTGTGGAAATACCACAATGTCATTTTCACTGTGACCTATATCAGCTGTGGTGTAACTAAATTTAGGTAGGCTTAGGGAGCTCTCCCATAGCATAGGCTGTTATGCACAACCACTACCCATGGAGCAGTCTGACATTCATGCTCTGTGCTCTGCTGTTTGATTAGCACTTCTCAGATACATGAGACAAAGTGTTGCACCGGGATAAACTCTTTAAAGTGCATGCCAAATATTTTTGTCCCCGTTTCACCAGTATAAATCTGAAATAACTCTGCTTAGCTGAGTGGACATGGACCTCAATTTTTCTCAGTGTACACAAATCAAGTGCACCAAGTTCAGTCACCCGTGGCTTTACCACATACACAGATGCTTAACAGTACAAGCCTGACTTGTCTATGCCTTGCACTGAAGCAAGAACAGAATTATATCACTACTAAAGACAGCAGTAGTTGATAATCCCTTTGAACAAATAAGCAATCTAATGGGGAACACTGTAGAGAAGAAATAGGTCTCTTCTGTGTACAGGAGGACAGACAAACTCATCAAATGATGAATGCAACACAGGCTCCCTCTTTGTTACTATCTCTCATTTCTTCAAAACATCCACTGGAAAAATTCAAGCCTCAATCATACCATCTAATTTGGTGCAGTTCCACAGTAATTATAATGGATTCATGCTGCATCACTTACATTGACAAAAGGAAATTACCAGGAGATTCCAGAAGCATTTTACTGGACTTAATTCCAAGTATAAACTTGTAAGTGCTCCACTGCTGTCTGTCAGTTTGATTATGGTGCAAATCACACACCAAGGAATACTGTCAACCACATATTTCAGGATGGTTTTAGTTCTAGCAGTAACATGAAGAAGAGGCAAAAACATCTTTGCTCATAGATTTAAACATTCATCCTTAGTTTCATTTTCTTACAAGACGAAAGAAGTGAAATTTTAAGAAAAAAATGTCAGTCAAAAACATGAGATGTAGTGTGCTGGCATTTTACACTTTAGTTGATAGTTTGTGAATGTTTACATTGTTTCACACAGACACAAGATGAGAAGAGCTTATCAGTAAAACAAGACACAAACAGCACGCGTGGGAAACAGTCACAGGGACACTGAGCTACAGCAAAGACTCATTTAGTCAGAGTAGCTCATAAATACCCACTCAGTAAAGAATGAGCAAGAAGCATTTTTGCCAGATCAACGCTCATGTTTACAATTCCAAGCCAAGGAACAGTAGAGTCAGTAGATTTGATTACACAAGAGACAGAAACAGCGGGTTTTTTATTTTTTTGTGCACAGTGAAATGGGCAACACAATCCTGAAGCTGCAGCCCCCAATATTACAGGAAAAAGGTCTGCAGGTCTGAAGTCAGCTCAAGGTTTCCTACAAACCACCAGCATAGTTAGACTGATGCATGGTAACTTGAACTGACCACCAACTAGGACTTCACAGGCCATTGGTGTGGTCCATGAACATCGAGAAAATAACTGCAGAATCCAATGATCACATGAGATCCAAGCACAGGATGTACAGCACACAATGAATGGCAGGGCCAAGTCCTCCTATGATTTCAATGGATGCAGTTCCACTAACAGTGGTATTTTATTTTTTTAAACCTCCCACAAAAGCCAAGCCAGATGGCCAAATGCTGCTACTACTAATGCTGCTAATACCCCTTCAGGAATATTTATTGAGACAGCTAAGATCAGCACTTTCATAGTTCGTAATCACTACCAGTTTTTTCCCCACTTTGTCTGTATCAGTTATAATTTTCTTTCAGGGTATGACTTGTTAGTCTCCAATGCCTATTGTTCACATCTTCTCTGAGATTATTACTTAGCCAATGCAAGTACAATTGAATTTAGATGTGTTGTTCTTATTTCAACTGTATCCAAGCCACAATTATTATTGGAAACTTCTGGTCTAGGTTACATTCTGAACTGACCCTTAAACTCCACTTTCTTATACTGTCCAGCAGTCATTTAATGGAGTAAGTTACAGGAATTTTCACCCCATTATCCCATGGATGAGCTTCCAGAGAAAACAAACAACTTAATAAGCAGAAATATTCTATTAAAAATTAAATACAGTCCAATTTCAAACCAGCATTCACTGGAGACACCAAGGAATTGCAGTTTTCCAGTTATCACACTGCATAAGGAAGCAATGTTGAAGCAACAGCTCACCATGGGTCACACCTGATGAGTGCTGCTGGCTGTCCTCCTCAGCTCCTGGCTCTACAGGTCACACACCAGTAATACCCCATCCCAGTTGTGAAAAGCCTGCTATTCAATAAGCCAAGGCAATCTATGCTCTAAGAGCAATTAAAAGAGACCCAAGCAAGGGAATTTACTGTGCTAATGGTTCATTCTGCTATTTGCCTTAGTTTGCCTCTAACTTGTGGAAGGGAACTGGTACTCCTCATTCCAAATGAAGCAAATCAAAACCAGATCACTCAGCCACAGTACTAGCCAAACAGATCTGTTAAGACTACCTTGGCTATTTTTTTTTTTTTTTGGCCAGAAGTTAAATATGTTATCAAATGGCACATAGGAATATTGCTCAGGTGGCTCTCTATGTTTAGAGTAGGAACCAAGCACTGCTTTATACCAGCAGCCAAAGCTGTCTATTTAAATATTAAATAAAATGCAAAGATGAGAAAAATGGTACCATACAAAGTACCCTTCTCCCACTACATGATGCCTTGACTGATGACAAAAAGGAAAAAAAAAAAAGAAAAAAAAAGAGAAAGAAAAAGAAAAAAGCTTTTTTACAAGTCACAGACATTTATTAGATGAAGGACCGAAGGAGCATTGTGCCCATTACATCCTCCCACCCAGTGGCCACAGAACAGAAAGTCCTCTCCAAAATGACGACTGCCAAATGCAGCAGCCTCACACGATTTACCAGTCAGTGTACACAGACACATACAAAGGAGAACATTATGCCCCTCTCATTTCAGGTGTCATCCAGGAAGATCATTTCCACAGTGTTAACAGTGACCGTTCCAAACTGCTGGTGTTCTTCCCAGCAATTGTATTTTGTGGTTCTATTTCCATTTCCTTTACCATGTATGCATAAGCAGACCTCTTTTTGGTCTGAATTATTTACCCTATAATTTGTGCTTCTGTTTTCAACTAGTATTTACTGCTGAATCATGCCAAAAGTCACACATACTGAATATTGCAGTGGGTCATACTTTAAAGCCCCATAAATTTCCTGGTTTCCTTGCAGCCAGACATAAGCTTCCCATTACCTTTGGGCCAAACTTTATCCTCTTATGGAATGTGAAGCAAATTCACAGAACTCGGTGAAAATGCACCCTCTCGTACTATACATTAATATTACATTTTGAAAAACAGTCACTTCAATCTTGATTCATTGACAGATTGGCTTCTACTTTTGGAATTATTCAGATGACAGAGGTTGCTCCCGCAAGAATACTTCAAATACATTACATTTGCAATAAGAGGTCTGTCTGCTAGCAATCCTTCACAACACCTCGATGCTTAGAATCAGGCAGGCAAAAACCAACATCAGGCAGGCATCCCCAAGCAACTCTAAAAATTCGTCGAAGTGTTACAAGAATTCTGTCAAAGGGCTACAGTTATTAGGAACCTACAGACAATTACCCTGTTTTTCTATTAAAGAAATTTGCCCTCAAACACAAAAGATACACAACAGCATTCCTAGTACCCACAATGAAGCAAAAGTCTCCAATTCCAGAAAAAAAAAAAGTATTTTCAAAGATACTACATGTAAAGATATTGAGAAATAGTAGCATAACCAAACATTTCCTTTATCATAATAGAAAGCAGTATTTTTTGGCTAGGTTACACTGCCGGTGCAGGACAGCTCAGTGAGAACGACAGACATATCTATCTGTCACAGCAGTATTCTAAACATATGGAGGCTACTACAGGCCTTGCAAACAGTTCACTATTAGGAGTCAAACTTTCAAAGTTATTAGAGCATTAAATACACATGCTACATATGCAAGCTACATAAATCTCAACAGGTCTGAATGTAAGCATTTTTTACTGGCACTGATCTCAACAGGACACAGCCACCAAGCTAAACTGACTTTGCATGTCTCAAGCAGGAACAAGCACTTCTGAGGTGTCAGGGCTTTGGCCACTGAGCTGGCCCGAGCTGCAACCACCCACAGCCATCCTTCTCCATGCAGCCTCTCCTGAGCTGCCCCAGGGAGTGCAGCTCCTGCCACCCATCAGGGATTCACAGGAGCACAGTCACAGCTGCATTGAGACAAAGAAACTGCTGTGGACTTCATGGCGCAGTGCAAACCCCTTAGAGCACTTGATCAAAGTGGGAGACGAGCTGAACCCCTCAGGAGGCAGTTGGGAGGATGGGGAAATGCAGGTGGTGAGGGAAGCATCTGAAGTGATGCTTCTCACCTTTCCTAAAACAGTGCCAGCTTCGAGGCAACCCTTTAGGTTTTAAGGCTGAGTCCCCCCCGTGAAGGGGAAGGTGATACTGAAGCAAGGTCAGGAGAGAGAGAGACAGAGTGGCCCAGAGCATGAAAGATTAACTTCCCAAGCCCGGATCCAGGCACTTAATACAGACACCTCCAAAAGCACCCTCAAATCAGGCAAGCCCCAAGACAGGTATGTTTCACTTTCCAAGTGACACAACCATGTAAAAAAAATTAAAAAAAGGCAGGTCACAAAGATAGATAAATTTGCATTATTAACAGCTTTTCAATATTAAATGGCTTTTAAATGTGCTGGCACAAGTATAATGTGTCTTCCTTCTTTACACATCATATCAATGGGGCCTAAAAATGTGTAGTTAACCAACTCTCCTCCCCATTCCAATGGGTAGGATAAATGGAATAGAAATGCAAGCAGTGAAGTCAACTGACTCCGAGACCTCGCAACTGATTTTGAACTTTGGTGTTTCTTGACTGACAGCTTCTCTTCACAACACCAATAAACCATCTAAGTCTCTAAGTCACACCATGCAGACACATGACTTAAAGTACAATTACCTCTTAAGAATTTTACACCATATTTTCAGAAGACACATTTTAAAATTATTGCTTTATCTTCTTCCACAATCTTGTTATCTATATTTTATTATACATACAGTAAAATTTCCAGAAGTATTTCTTCACACTGCCATAAATCTGCTACCCCACATATCTCTGAACTAAAGTAGTCAGTACAGGCTCAATTTCCTACTTCAAGGGAGCATCCCTTCCCCAAAATTCATAATTACAGACTCTCTGACTACCCCCTTCCATCTCAGCCACTTCCCGAGCTTGTTCTTCCTCTGGGTTTGGTTTAGTTTGTTTTGCTGTATTTTGAGCCTTCTCCAAGGTTTCAAATATTTAGGCTGCACCAAAACTATTTGAAGAAACCAAGAGTCTTTTTCCACCTTAAAAGCAGAGTCTAACACAGCAAACTCAGCATAAGCAAGAAAATTAAATGGGCACAAAATCCAGGACTGATTGTCCATTTCCTTCCTTTTCCAAACCAGAAAGCTGAGCTCTCTAACCCTCCCAACACCAGCTTCAAACCCTAGAGAGACCACGGGGTCTCTTATATTGCCACACTAAAGTAACCACTCAAAACACACAGAGAAGAAAAACCTGCCTCTTGAGTTCTGTGTTTGCTCAAGCAAAACATACAGGCCAATTTGCTTTCTACAGCAACTCCATCTTAGGATGGCTTGACTAGCTAACACTTACTCATTTGTTTTTCTCTGCCCTAGGCAGCACACTCATACAGCTATAGCCAGACAGAAGGATTTTTTAAAACTTCGTTTCAAAAACATCCTCAGCTATGTTCTTCTATCTGACCCCCCTCAGTTCCCCCCTTCTTTGTGTCCATACCCCCTCTCTCTTTTATCCTTGTTCCTTCCTCATAGCATCCCCTTCACCAGTTTCAGAGAGCAATGCATGAAGTCTCTCTTTGTGAGCATGCTTTTCTACCCCTCTACAAGCTCTCACTTCTCCACCTTCTATCAGCCTGCATCAGCCCCACTGTCCCCCTCATCTCTCAGCCCTTATCTTCCCCAAGGAGGCTTTCAAGTGGACTTGGCCTTTTTCTCCTTTTCTCTCCACCCTTTCCTTATCTTTCCTCCACAAAAACAGAGTATTTCTATCTGGTTTCAAAGAGTTCTTCCACACAGTTTGCAAACACCTACACTTCATTCTTCTCCTCCCAGCTACTGTTTCCAAGCCCAAGACCTCCAGGGCAGCCTCCATAGCCTTCTCTCCACAGTGGGAAGCAGCCACCTAGACTTCAGGCAGCCCTGATTGAAAGCTTCTAACGCCAGCTATTTTGCAAAAGATTTGTTTAAGAGAATCTAAGTCAGGCCTGCTACACTGGAACTTTGACACAGCACTGAATTCAGAGAGACTTAAAAACACATGATACATCCCATTCACCTCTATTATTCCAAACACAACAGATCAATAGACTTTAATTTCAAAAAGGTCCTTGAGATGTTACAGACAGAGGTGGTGTTGGAGCCCAAAACAAAACCAAAATGCATCTATACTTCCAGTGGACTTTATTTTCCAAGCAACCTTTGGAATTTTGGCCTATTGTTCTCTACAGTGCACAACAGAGCATTCAGCAAGTGGTTTCTATTTTTAGGATGTCTGGGAATGTTTTTGCTTTGGTCTTTTTCGCTCTGTGGGACCACAGTGCCATCTACTGGAAAAAGCTATAAAGAGCAGACATTCATTGTTTACTGCTTGCAAAGATTAAAAGTATTTATTTATTACTTTGATTTCATAACAATTAGGTAGACCAAGTCCTTACCGTAGGCTTTTATATGCATCTGTTAAAATATGCAAAACTTAATGTAATGGGAAGTTCCAGACTTTTATATTTAAAGTAACTTTAACTTAAGCAAACACTTGAGAACCTCGCAATCACAACTGTAGTAACCCGTCAGAGACAAGAGTTGCCACTCTCAGAAACAAACATCAGAAAGGTCTATCCTGCATAAGCCTTTCCTTCTTAATCCTACATCTACCACTGCAGTTTGAGCAACATCATACATGGATAAACAACCCCTGCTCCCTTGATGCCTTTGAATATTTCTAGCTTTTTTTCTCTTAATGCATCTGTAACTTGCTGCAGTTTAGCGCTTCTTACTAAGTGCTAAAATGCTCTGTTCCCAGCACCTTTAACCAAAACAAGGCTCTCTGAACACAGATTCAAGGACATATTCATTGCCTTGGGGCCCGAAAATATGTATACAACTGTAAGATGGAGGGGGGCAGGCCTGGGGTGATGAACATCGTTACCGGAGGGTGCAATTGGAGAATTAGGGACCAATATGCTAATGGCACAGAACTTGTAAAAGGTGAAGAGCTCGTGACCGGTCGTGCATTTTGGGTGTAGTCCCTAAGGGGGACGTTCGTCTGCCCGAATGTACCTTGAAGGCCTCGAATAAATTTGTCCACATTTTATACTCCTAATTTGTTTCGGCTTCACTTTTAGGCATCACCCTAACCTGATCATTATTAATCCTCCAAGATCAGGCAAGAGCTACATCTTTGAAAATTCTCCTTCCATCAATAAGCAGCACACACCAAGCTTTCCTATGTCTATAAGCAGGTCCTCTTTCTTTCCACAGTCAGTGGGAACTCAGAGCAGCCGGAATAAGCCTGTAGAGCACTCATGGTCCATACTCAACATTAAACAAAGAGCAACACAAATTTTAAGAAGAGGGACCTTTTGAAAAAAGGATTCTGGAAGAATTTCAGAGGAGTTTGGGAGATCCAGGCCTGCAGGCATGCCATCCACACCAGGCAAATTGATAGAGAGAGACGCACAGGCTAAAAGAGACAGGCCCCTAGATAAATCAGGCATCTTGGAAGACTCACCATGGGAAGTCTTTCCTCCTCAAGGCACTTCCAGGAACATCCAGAGCCCATAAAAACCCCTTGCCAGGGCACAGCAGGCTAAGACCAAGTCTCCCCTGGCTACCACCTACAAAGGGCAGTGAACCACATTACTAATTGGGGAGGAGGGAGGAGAGCCAATGAGGGATTACCTCTCCCTAGATCACAGTGCAGCTGGCACTTTGTATCCATCACAAACAGGTGTTTTCCAAATACATCCCCTGGCTACATTAAATATTTAGAAAAAATGTTAGTGCTAACACAGAGACATTGGGATCTCTCTCACAATGGTGTGAAGGTGTCTTTATGCCCACATGTAACAATATATGTAGATATATACACATTTCTAGACATAAGCTGCTGCCAAGTAGCATTAGAGCATTAAACAACAGATCAGAACCAAACAGCCTAACAAAAAAACAATTTCACATAATAAAAACACATTTTCTTCCCATAAACCTCTAAGATGCCCAGTTTTCAGGAAAAACCCACCACAACCCCACTGCCAGCTGCACTGCTCCAACAGAGCTCACCTCACCTCACCCCATAGACCTGCCTCTCCCAGGAAGGCCTCATGCTTTAGCAGCTGTTCACTTTATGTTGTAAACAGCCATTAAATAAATAACATTCTCATTTTACAGGGATTTCCAGTAAATCCACATAAATTGTCCTGATTTAGCACAATTTTCTGTGTGAAATGCCCATCTTGGAACATGCTGCCCTTCAGGTATCAGGCACAGGAGTCCATGAGAAGGGGCAAAAATGCAAAGAAGTATCACCTCACATAGGGATTTTTGTTTCTTTTTACTTTTTTTTCCAGAGTCAAGACAAAAATCAGTAAAAGCCAAGCTAAAGACTAATAGGATGAAGGAGATCCTGTGGAGAAGGTCTCAGTACTGCATGTCCTGGCTGCTCTCTGGCACCACATGGATATCTGTATGAAGGAGAAAACGTGAAACTCACTGCAAGCAAAAGATGAATTTTATTCACTTTTTGATACATTACAGATCCCTCTTGTTGACTTACACTTCCTTATACCAGTGTGGCACCTGCATCAGGCATTGCCACTTCAGCACTGAAATCAGTGAAGTTAGTGCAAAATTCAGAGGGGACAAAGTGGCAACCAGAAGACAGTAGAAGGGGTAATTAAAAACCTTAAAGTGGCACTTCAGGGAGTTAATGCCTGTAGCACAGAAAAAGGGCTGATTTGGGCAATAGAGGCACCTCTGGCTGCATGATCTTGAGGGCCTCATTTAACTTTTCGGTATAAATTGTGCTGTGAAAGCAGCAGACTCGATGTTAACACAGAGGGGAGCTCACAAGAGTTGGGCCTAAATGTCCAGGCCGTGTCCTGTAACCACCTCCATCAGGGAGCCGCCCTTTTCCCAGGGCCCTGCTGCCTTTCTTAAGTGGTTAAACCAAAAATTACTTGAATTATTTTCCTTCCTGCCACAGTGTGTGCATTTGTGAAGCATTACCAAGGTAATGGACAGTTACAAAGACTGCCACCACCAAAGGAAGCGAGGTGGGGAGATGTTGCCACTGTTCCATTGTAGCGAGCACACCGCTCAAGCGTTTACTTGCACTCGGTATGAAACAACACGGCATAAAACAACCTTTATTTCCTGCAAGTTCTCACTCTCCAGCAGCTCTTAGGAGGAGCGCGTTTGTCACTGTGCAGCGACAGGAATCGTGCCCGGCTCAGCGGGGACAAGTCCCTGTGGCTACAGGCACGGGCACACGCTGCCATGAGGCACCGGCGCCGCCGCCGCGACCTGCGGCCGCCGCTTCCCCGGGCGCGGTGTGCCCCTCTCCGGCGGGCCCGCGCTGCCGCCACGGCCGCATAATTTTTCCGCGCACTTTTGTCCTCCTCCCTCCGCAGCGCCGCCAAGTCCCAAAAAAAGTCCGTTTGCTCTCCCAAAAAGCTGTGTGCTCCAGGTGAGGCTCGAACTCACAACCTCGGCATTGCTCGGCTTTGTACTGCTGTATAAGTACCGCGCGCTAACCGATTGCGCCACTGGAGCCCTGACACCAACTCCTCCCGAATGGTTTATCAAGGGCTGGCCCGGCCCCGGCGGGGGAAGGGCGGCGGACTCCTGCCCGCACCCCGCGCTGAGCGGCGGCCCGCGGCCACCCCGCTTCCCTGCCCGGGACACGCTGCCCCAGGAGCGGCGCGGAGAAGGCAAGAGAGAGCTGCTGGACGCTGCACCACTCGGGGAGGGCGGCGCCCGCGAGCAAGAGAGAGAGGAGAGCGGCAGCGGGGCCCGGACAAAGCCCTCCCGCCCCGGCCTCCCCGCTGGCCGTGGGGGCGGCGGGAGAGCCCGGCCCCCTCCGCCGCCGGGCGGGCGGGGCTGCGGCGGGGCGGGGCGGCGGTGGCAGGTGACGGGCGGCAGCGGCGCGGCGTGGCCGCTGTCTTGCGGCTCCGGGCCGCGGTTCTGTGCTCCGGGGACGAGAGAGACGGAGCACTGCCCCGGGTCGGGTGGGACCGAGCCTCCTGCCGGCCTTCGGTAAAAGGCATCGGCCGCTGGCTCAGCGCAGTTCCGCCTCACGCCCATGGCCAGCCGTGGGGACATGGCGCGCCGTCGGTCGTGCTCAGGACCAGGCCGCAGGGAAAAGGAACCGGCCCGCCAGGAACTAAATGTTGATGTCCGTAGCATCGGTGCTGTGTGCCACACGAGGGATGCCTGGCACTCTCAAAACAAGCGTTAATTCAACACTGCATATGTATTCTTAAAGTATACCTCTAACGTGCATTTATTCTGAAGTCAGATCTGTTCTACCGTATGTGGCAAAAAGATGGTAAACATCATTGTCATGAGCAGATATTTAAACCAAAGCATGACTCCACTACCTCTTTCCCCTTATGATCTCCATGGTAAATGAGCTTTTTGAATGGAGAGGAGGTGCTTCTCATTTGCCAAGAGATTAGTTCTGTTGGTATTTTTACTAAGGGCATTACCTAAAATATATTTCAGTGGTATACACCACAGACAGATGAAGTGGCATGCAATTGTTAGATGTGGCCCTTGATGAAGGCGGCTGGCAGGGAGAAGAAGAGAACTGACAGCTCATTTCTTCAGATAAATTTTCCATCATCGCATAGGTAGAATTGGCATACCAAAAAACAGCAGCAGCCTTCATTACCCTTAAGAGTGCACCATTATACTAACAAAATATTCTGTACCATAGCAAGATTGCTGTGGGGAAAAAAAAAAAAAAAAAGAGTAGTATGGAGAGTGTAGTTAAAAGTATATGATCAAATATCAATATTTGGCTTGTGCTTTTTGCTAGCATACCTTTCTTGCTGGACATAAGCTTGTAAATTTAAGTTTCTAATAGGTTTGGTGATTGAGGAAAGTTGAAGAATAAGTAAGTGTTGTCCTAAATGCAGTGTTTTCCACTAGCACTTCTTTCCTGTACCCTCAATGCAAAAAATTAATTATTTTCATGTGCTTCAGTATTCTTGCACCTCTCTGGCAGCAAAAGGTCACAAATCGAGTCCTTACCTTTGCATAAAAGGAAGAATCAGAGCCAGAAGGGAGAACAGAAATGCCAGGTGCAGGAACACGCTTTGATGGATGTGAAGAGCTATCGTAAAGCACACTAGCGAGTAAAATCCAGGCCCCAATCAGTTCACGAGGTATATAGGATGTACTTATTTACTTGGGTATCACAGAGACTGCAACACTGGTTCTTTTCTTTGCCTCTTCAATACACTTCACAGAAATAGGGTCTCATAGCCTTTTGTGCCACACAGATAATTTCTTAGCCCCAGCATTATATTCATGAAGAGGCAATTAACTTCATTTTTCAAAACCTACTGATTTTCTGAAGTTTGCAGAAAACGCTACCCTGTGATAATAGCCTCCGCCTCGCATTAATGGTGAATTTTGTAAGTGAACATTGTTTCCTCTCTGAGCAGGTCTAACTATCAGGTTTTCATACCTCACTCCAGCCACAAAATGGATTCATGAGCCTGCAACTGAGAAAGTTTTCTCTGCAGGTAATAGTACCTTGTATTCTACCTGGTGGAAAAAAGTGGAGACTGGGGATTAGAATAGCGGTTATGGACAAGAGTCCTGCAGTTAAAACTGGCACTTCAGTACTGCAGTGAACAGGGATTGGCTCAATGAATTCCAGGATCTGTGTTTTTTCCTACTGTGACTCTGTACAATCTCTTGGCTTTCATGCCCTACAAATGCAGTCCTGCTCTGTGATACAAGTTAGTAATGATGAGGTAGAGCTTTACAAAACTGTGATCATTAACTGAAGTGTCTTCAGTTCTCCAGTCCTGCCAGTCTGGGTCATAATCCCCTAAGTGAAAGTGCATTTTAAGTAGAAGCTCTCCTTCCTTCACAGCTAAATGATATGTCAGCAGCCTACAGAACAAAAAGTACCAAACTGTGCCTGTCTGTAAAGTCCAAAAACAGCATTTATGAGTTTGCTGTGTGGTGGTGGTGTCTCATTTCATGAGAAAAATAAATAATGTGGTGGTGGTGGTGTTCTGTAATTGAATGAAATAGTAACTACTCTGGGTTTGTTTCATAGGAAATTACTGCTAGTCCCACTATGGTTGTATTAATACAAAGGAACTGTAATCCAGGTGTGGATTTTTTATCCCAAAATAAATGGAATTTTTTTGTGTCTTAAAAATTACATAATGAGTTTAAACTAAACTGCAAAGAAGTGGTAGAGATGAAGGTAAAACAGAGTCACCCTCACACATACTTGATAAAAGCATAGTATATGTTCAAACTCACACTCCATTGCTTTCTTCTGGTGGAAAACAACAACAGTACAAGTTAAAGAACTCCCAATTTTGTACCATTCACCATGCTGAGTCTTCTGCTGTGTAGCTGCACTGCTCCTATGTGCAAGCCATAGAGAATGTACCTGTCGCTTTTAACCAGATCATTTTATCGCCTTGTACCCATACACATTCACCCACGAATCTCCCACTGTAGATATAAGTGGAAGACTAAGATAAGTCAAGAGCAAAGTGCTAAGATACTGTAATGTCTTGGGATTTTTTGTGTATCCACCCATTTCATGTGTTTGGAGTCTGAAAAAACGTTCATACATTTTTTTGGTTTTAAAAATGGTGGTGGGAGGGAACAGAGTGAGCAGTCCTGTGGCAACTGCGTAGATGTTGAACAGAAACTTGTGATGGAATAAAGGCTAATAGAGATCAGGAAAGTCCAGTTCTCAGCTTCTTGTTGGCCTGGCAATTTGATGACATTATGCTGCACTTTCCCAAAGAGCATCACAGAATCAGGGTCAGCTCTCCCACAAGCCCTGCTATAACATTGGCAGAGCAGAGCAAATTAAAATGAGCATTTATGGACAGCTGCTCTTGGTCTTACAAAAGCAGGAGACATCTGCATTTTGGCTGTTTGGCAGAAGAAGATCCAATATTTTCAAACAAATACACATGCCCCAAACATTCAGCCTAAGAGTGCTGAAGGGAGGTTTCTATGTTAGACTTGAAAGGGGTGAATGCCCCAGCCTTGCCCATTTTCCTGACTCTGGGTAACAAGGCCGTTTTTGTAGAGAGGTAGAGTCCCCAGCTCACTCCAGCTGATGCAGTAAAGAGAATTAAGAAAGCCCCTGTGGGCAAACCCCAGTCTTCAATAAAAATATATATTTTAAAAACACTAGTCAATTATTAGCCAAGCTGCTGGAGCATTAATACTCTCTACGAAGTAACCTTTGGCTGATGGACCTGTCCCCTTTGACACTGCAGCCTGAAGACACCTCTTGTACCAGCCAATCCCTTGAGCACTGGGGTGGAATCACAGGCAGCTTGCTCACGGAAAGAGCACTCTGCAAATTCTAGTATCTCAGGCAAAAGGTTCATAGCTGGTGGACCATGGAGCTTCTTGTGAATGTAAGAAAATGGATAGAAGAAAACAAAACTGCCTTTTTGCCACCCGTTTGCAATAAGCTTATGTAAGTAAATGTTTGGTTTTTTTTTTTACCAAGTGATTAGATATACAAATATGCCTGGCTATAAGAGGAAGCTGCAACAATGCAGCAATGGTAAAGGTTAGTAAGGAACCGCAGTTCCTCTCAGACAGCAGCCAGAGTGCTGTTCCAAAGAACAGAAAGTGAGTGAAATCTGTTTTGCAATAACTCATCAGAAGCTGCAAAGATCAACTTGAATACAAGATACTTGCCTCAACTCAAAATCTCTTGTAGGCAATGAGACTGAGTTAAGAGAGTTTGTGGCAGGCTGTTTGACAAAAAACTCCTAGAAATTAGAGGAGATGGCATCACATCCGCATGCAAAACCAAATTGCAACCTGAAGTAGCTGCTAGAGCTGCTGAGAGTCATTCCAACATCACAGAGGAGACAAAGCTGCAGGAGCAATCACAACCAAAGGATATATCACTGAAAATCAAGGGGAGAGGAAGGGCAGGGGCACCAGAGGAGCAGGTTTCCTGGGCATTTCCAGAGCCGTCATGGGAAGAGCGTGGGGAGGCTGAAGAGACAGTTTACAGCTATTTACTGTACTGTGAATGAGACAGCTAATATAAGAAAATAAGTGTGGGCATTATGCAGTTGTATGTACATTGTGCATGTTCTCTGTGTCAAAGCTTGTGAACAAATTCCAGTGTAAATTTTCCAACACGTGGCACCTTCTAGTCAAAACATTAAAAAGGATTTCTTTTGTCAGTGAAGCTGAGGACAAAATATTTTATCTAAAATTCTGTATACAGAAATCTTTCATTAGAAAGCATTCTCTCTTAGGAGTGATATAGACCCAGGTTTTATAAAGAAATTTAAAAGAATAGTCTTAATTTTAATTAAAAAAAAAATCTTTCTTTACAATTTTCATTATTTAAAAAAAAAAGCCTCATGCCCTACCCTTAAGTGCTATCTCTGATGAAAAGCTGAATGGGCAGTAATGTACCAGTGATATTAATTTCCATTCGCGGGTGCAAGGGTTACTTTTCAAAGCTGTGGTTACGAGACAAAGAAAAGATAAAGAGTACATCCTGAGCTAGCAAATTCTGAAACTTGAATCTGTACAATAGTTTCACAATGGGAGAGAATGAGGAAAGTACCTTCTTGGTTATGGGTGTTTACATTTCTTTCATTTTCAAAATGCATTTAGGAAGCATTTTGTAAAGCATATTCATTTCTGAAGCTTACCAATGATAATGGTAAAATTTTAGTATTTTACATGTATGGAATATTCATGTGTTTCTTTCCTCATCAGTAGGATGAACCCTTTTTGTTATTACTGCACTGTTCTGTACTGTTTACCAGCAGTTTTATGTAAACCTTGCGTCAATCTCGTATGTGACATCAGAGATCTTCCCCATAAACATTTTAAGAAGGTACATTGAAACAAAAAACATTTTTTGTGATAAAAATAGCTTAGTTTAAAAAAAAAAAAATCCATGTTTCTAACATGTCCTCAGCCTATACAGAAGGAGAGGGAAACCATCACCTGCATAGATTCTGAGTCTCTCACCACCTGCTTGCTCCTGGTGCTAGATAAATGCTTTCAGGATTTTCCAGAAAGTTTTAGGTGATTGTCCAAGAAGTAACTAATAGATTTCTACATTTTTTTCAAAGGCCTGATCTATTTGTGCTGAGTAGCGATTTATAAGGCAAGCTTTTCACTGGAAGGCAACCACCTCAAAACATTTAAGTAACTTAAAGCCTTTGTTTAAAGAGAGAATTAACAGTTAAAAAATAGGTCTCCCAGCAAATCAGTAGGACTTTCAGTGTCTAAAGCTATTGTAGCTTTCAGGCTTTTATTGCATTGTATTCCATACATCTGAGAGGATCAAAATGTTTAAATACCTATTTGGGATTTCAAACCAAAACCTCAATTCCTGAATAAGCGCCCATTCATAGTTTTACCAAAGTCAAGAAAAGGGTGGATCTAGTTAAATTGCAGCTCTGATATTTTTTAATGACACTCTCTTGCAAGTTTAAATGCTTTTTCACCTCAACAACAAGCAATTAGTGCAAAATCAAGCCCCTTCACATAGTTGATTTTTACAGATATTTCTAAAGTTCTTCTGTGTTCAGAATATGATGCTCACCAAAAGGACACCTAAGTGTGGTCATGGACTGTCTGATTCTTTATAGTTTCACAATGTTTTTAAAAGGTTATCTGCTGGTACCATTTTCTTTGTATGAATAAGAAGAGTCTTTTTTTATGATATTTCTTCTTAATTTAATGCAACTATATTAACCAGAATATTATTGTGTTATACTGTATTATTTAACAAGATGGATAAACTTACCTATTGGAGTACCTGCTCATATTTCATAGCTGGAATCTTTTGATGGTGTCAGTATATATTTGTTAATGATTGGAATAATTAACCCATAGCCTATTTGTTATATAAAGCCTAGGTAAATCTGTGGGATAACAGAATTAATTGTAAATTTGCCATACAAAGAAGTTAAACGGTAATTGGTTTTAAGCAGTATTTTCACTTTTACTTAGTGAACAGTTAACAGAACTGGATGGGTTTATTTTAAAAAAATAAACTCATCTTAACAGTAGACTACAATATACCCACAGATTGCCTTTCTCTTACTTTATTCTTGAGGGTTGATTTTCATTTATTTCATTAATTGTTGGCCGTATTGCTACTGTTGGGTCATCCTGCCCTTCTTTAGCAAAAATATTCATTAATGCAGAAACATTGTGGTGTGCTGTTGAAAATGAATATTTAATCTGCATAGTACAAACAATTCAGATTTCAGTTCCTTATTTTAAGATACAGAAGCCCAGTGTTGTAATATATACAGTTTCCTATGGAGAAAACAGTCAATTCTAATTCTTTAGTTTATTTGGCCAACTAATTTGTCACTGTTACTTGTTATGTCTACTTTACTAGTCCCCACTGTGTTGTTCATTATCATTTAAATACCCTCCAAAGAAAAAATGATAATGGTAGCAGATTGAATATGTATGTGCAGCTACTCAGAAGCGCTTCTCTCAATTAAGGCTTACAAGGTGCTGACACTGGGACACGTTGTTGTTGTTCCCTGTGCTGCAGGGAAGCGTGGCCCCGCTGGTTCCATGTTACTGCCCAGAACCTCCTCATTGCAAAGCAGAGGTTAACACACCTCTGTTCACATGTCAAACAGCATAAGAACAAATTTAGATTCACAGCAAACAGGCCTGATTTTCAGGGATTTTTTTTTAGGAAAGGAAAACCTGCTACCTTACCTTTTTATTAGTGCAAATGGATTGATTGGTAATAGGATTGATAGCTATTCCTTGTGAAAGCTGAGAGAAATGTTCATTGGGGCTCTTAAGAGGGGTGGAGTTAAGAAATGGCCTGCAATCTCCTTTTCTGAAAGAGCTGCAACCACAGTGAAACCATTGTAATGTTGTTCCGACTTGGAAAAACAAGGAAAACTGAACAGAAATTACCTGGCAATTCCTGCCATCAGTATCTCTGGTAATAATATAGTGGGGGGGGGGAAAGTATGTTTTTAACTTTTAAGAGTTCTACCTTTTACATAATCAGCTCAGGTTGAAAAGCCGTTTTCCTAGTTCCTGTCTCTTAGGTAACATTCTTTATCTTTACAGTTCAAAGCTCTTTCCACTGTTGGCAGCTATTGTTGTCCCCTTTTCATAGCTGGAGGCATTGAAACACCAGGAGGGAGGTAGTTGGCCTGAGGTCACCCAACAGGACAGTGCCAGAGCAGAGAGATGCACCCGAGGTCTTTTGAGTTCTTGTTCTGGATGTCGCTTTTCACTCAACATTGTTTCATTGACTCACTGTCCTAATAGAATTTTAAAAAATAAATGGAATAAAGAACATCATGAATAGAGGTAGCTTTACAATGCCACTTTCTTTTCTAGGCATCGCTATCAATTAAATGTGATG
This sequence comes from Acanthiza pusilla, assembly GCA_036630365.1. Lineage (NCBI taxonomy): Eukaryota > Metazoa > Chordata > Aves > Passeriformes > Acanthizidae > Acanthiza > Acanthiza pusilla. Next base: position 10,062,209 of record JAXCHO010000017.1, read on the forward strand.
TTTGTTGGAGGGCCAAATGAAAGGAAGGATTATCATATTGAAGAAGGAGAAGAGGTAACCTATAGGTTGTTTATGTTTTTCTGATTTAATTGATCTATAAGGATTAAATTCAACTACTTTTGATGCTACAGCTACAGATTAGCAATACCAGGTTCAGTGATGTTGTATTTATTAGATCTATTCATAGGCTTAAACAGAATAACTCACCAGAACCATACACCATCTGTGCATTTTGTTTGAAACAAGCACATGAGATCGGATCAGTTTTGCTGTAATTCCTTTCCAACAGTAAACTAGAGGTAGTGTTCTGACACATCAAAATGTCTCATTTCAACATTTTGGAACAGAACTTTGGAAAGGTAGGGGTATTTTTAAGGAAGATTAATCTATATTCCAAAAGCAACTTTGACATTCAAAAATAAAAAATATTTTAATTCATTAGAAATTACTTTTTCTGGACTTTGTGGAAATTATCAACCTTTCATCTTTCATTTGGGTTTGAAAAGTTAATTTTTCAAATCATTCCCCTTTGCTCAAAGCCATTCCCCTGCTTTGAATTGTAAGTAGCCATTGTGCCAAATACAGCATGGAGGAAGAAAGAGTAGAAACCTCATAAAATTGTGACAGCTTACATCTACCTTGTTTACTGTCTTTTTCTTGGAATTGCTTCCTTGGCCTGGGTTCTCTGAGTTCTCAACAGGCTCTGAAAGAACTAAGGGAAAGTGGTTACTAGAGGCCTGGGAGCAAGGGTGTCAGGATGGAGACAATTTGCCTTGCTTGCCAGTGGAACAATTCAATTTCATGTTATTCCAATGAAATTTGGTGACCTAATTTAAGTACCTTCAGAAACCCAAGCCTAAGCATCTACATAGTTCACAGCAGGTGTCAAGTTTCATTAAATCCTTTCAAAGAGAAAGAAAAAGTCATTTACTTATCATTGAATCATTTTTCCCCAAACCAAGTGCAGAATTCCACAAGAGCCTTCACTGATTTCCTGTTCTAACAGTGCCATGCAGGTGTGTGCAGTCCTTACAAGTGCAGGGCTCTGACAGAGCAGGTGCTGAGTTATCCCTGTGTGACTCCTGCCTGTGCTGGATTGGCACCACCATCTCCCAGCCCTCCTGTGGCTCTGGGCATAGGCATGTCCATCACGTGCCAGTTTTTTCCTCTAACTTAACCTTTTTGGTGTTATACAATAAATTTATTTTCTTGCTCTGGACACAATGTGAGCTATACACTAAGAGAGGAACAGGCAGTTCTGAAGTTTAATTCATATAACAGTTTGCACTACAATATTAAACTTTTTTTTTTACCTTTTCTTTATCTTCTTATCTCTTCCTGCATCTCCCAGTTTATGCTGAATTATACTTGGTTCCCAACCCATTCTTGTGCTGTTTTTTTTTAAATTTATCTCCTCCTTTCCTTCCCTCCAAAGGAAAGATAGGCTAATTTAATTTGCCTTTTTTTTTTCTTTTTTGCTGTTGTTGTTGCAAGATGTTCCTGTATTTGAACATAACTTATTAACTTGGCCTACCCTTTAATAAACTCTTTATATGACTTCTCAACAATATGAAAATGTAGCCATATCTATAAAAGCATAAGTTTTAATTTACTGTTGCATACTGATATGTTATTGCTAATTCAACTAGAAACAAGATTTTTTAGGTATCAATACATGCTCATTTACACAGTAAACTTTCCACAATTAGTCGGCAACCAAAAATGGAACCGTAATGTTCCTATCACAGAGGAAAATTGGCAATACACACATCAGAAGCATTATCAGTTATGTAGCAGTTAAACAGATGGGCCAATTTCATTCAGTTTTATGGAGGTACATTATAGTTATTCATTGCATTTTACCATAGCTTTTTATCAGACCGATTTGCACCTTCCTGTGATCTAACTTAGAACTATGTTTCTCATTAGAGAAGAACTGTGAGATAGAGAGTATCCTAGCAAAAGGGCATATTCCTAAATTAGATTTAGGATTTAAAAAAAAACACCATTCAAAGCCATGTTCAGCTCATTATTTTGTCAGAAAAAGGGTAATTTATAGTTCTGGGTGATAATTTGAAGACAGACTATATAGACGTACTGTCAGCAGGCCAAATCACGAATGCAAAAACCCACAAATCCTTCAGGCAAATTTAGCTGATGCTGTTCTACTATGAGTATTCTGATAGCAAAGAACAGTTATTTTGGAGAGAAAGTTAAATTTAGGATTGTTTATATCTGTCCATTTGCTATCTTGTGCCTGTTATCACACAGTTTATGGTGTCCTGGGGCACAACTTGTGCTTGAAAGCCTGCAGTTCACAGCAGCAAAGGGTTGGCACGCAGAGATAAGGGCTGAGGAGCATCCTCCTGCTCCTGAGCTGCTCTCTGCTGGTGCCATTAATGTGCAGGTGTATCAAAAAGATTAGTTCTGACTGGTTAATTAGGTGAAAAAAAAAAAAATACAGGCTTGATTTGGACTCTCCTCAAAGCCTTTTAGAATTGTCTCCTGAACAGCCATTTAGGCTAAAATGACAGTTAGTCTAGCACAATTTTTTTCGTCCTTTCAACAAGCAGGCATTTCCTAAATAAGTAACTCTTATATTTTCTTCCGTCTTAGTTTTCTCTGTACTGCTTCACTGCTGCCTTAAATTTCTGTGAATTACTTCTTTGTCACCTTTCTGCACAGAAAGTGTCTCATACCTGAGATGTTGTTTTCCATTGGACAGGTTTTATAAAGAGCAAAATCAAGCTGCACATTACAAAAGAGAAACCATTCACAGTCCTTTGCTGGACTTTACGACGAGGTCATATTTGTTCTTTTTCTTATTTGTAAAGTTCCCTTTTGCTCCCTTCTCCATCAGAACAGAGAGAGAGTCAGCAAACACCTACTTGGACATTCTCTGCCTCTAAATCAGACTGATTCAAAATGAAACTGAATTGCTTTGGGAAATGCATCTTCTGTTGGAACATAGCAAAAAAGAGAATGCACCTATGTAGCTAATACTGCCAACTTTCTAGATAGTGTTTGTGCTACACAGTGAGTTCTGTGAGGGTTTCAAATGAATTGTTATTCCAATGTGCCTTATTTGTCAAGAGAGTTTTGGGTTACATGGACTAGTGACAATTCTTGTGTAGTCAACTTGATGAGGCTACTGAAAGTTTCTGTGGTGGCCCTGACACAGAATCACAGAATCACTGAGGCTGGAAAACACTTCCAAGATCATCGAGTCCAACCTTTGACTGAACACCACCTTGTCGTACAGACCATGGCACGGAGCACCATGTCCAGTTGTGTCTGAACACCTCCATGAATGGTGACTCCACCACCTCCCTGGGCAGCCATTTCAATGCCTGACAACCCTTTGCATGAAGAAATTCTTCCTGCTGTCCAATCTGAGCCTCCCCTGGTGCAGCAGGTGCCAGGGAACAGTGCTCAACATACCTTTTTCTTGAATTTGTCATCATAGCATAGCATTTGTGACAAGAAGAGTTTCAGTGTTAACATAGCCTACAGGGTTCATGATGTATTTACTGCATTTTTACTTACCTGTAAAGCCTGATGGTAGAAAAACAAAAGCCCTTCTTTCAAACAGATAAGTGAAGAATCAAGGGGACTGTATATTTTGGAGAAAGTTATTGACAGAGAAACCCCACGATCATAACAAAGCCTAGCTGTAGTAAAAGAACTTCAGCATTTATTTACTGCATTGTGTGGGCCGCTTTGGGGGAAAGTGAGATATGCTAACAGCTAAATCTAGGATCACAAAAGTAGTTGGGCTGCTGTCTCTTTACCCACCTCAGTCCACCACTTATACACAGTGAATCTCAACTGACTTGGATTTAGCTGCCTTTGATTTCTTAACAATTCACATTCTGGTGTTGAGTCTATATAAAACAGTACAGTTCCATGCAGAGAAATTCAAATCAGCCTTTCATCTACCACCTGCAACACATTTGCATTGGCACAAACCCCACTTGGGTTTAGAAGTCCCACTTCTCATTGTGCTGTGTTTTACCCTAAGTTTCTGCTCTCAGTGTCTAGGTTGCTTCCTATGGACAGAGCAATCTAATTATTGGCACAGCCCCACAGACTAAAGCCATTACACTGCAGTCCTAAAGAGAACTCTCAGAGCAGAAGTTCCCCCTCCTTTGATCATCTTGGTGAATCTCTTCAGCTTCTTCTAGCACATTTACATGGTCTGACTGAGATACAACATCATGCTCTGAAACATTGTATAGGTTTGAGGTCACATCTGCCACAACTCACCTGAGTTTTCTAACCTGAGTTTTGATTTCTCTTTTTCTCCCTCACGCAGATATCACAATAAAGAATTGGTTCCAGTTTCTGACAAATTAGCTGTTTAAATGACGCCTGACCCCTTCTAGTGTATGCTGCTCTCTAGTCAGCATGCTTTTGAGAAACTCTTCCTTATCAGTTCATCCATTGCATTTTGTAAGGATAGTGGATGTCTGAAAACAAGGAGAAAGTGGAGCTATGTGAGCATTCCCATAGGTTGTTTTGTGCTGCTTATATCCCAAATAAATCTGAGAACATGAGTCACAATGAAGCAAGGGAAGCATTTTTATGTCTTTACATTTAAGAACTTCTTTACATTTATCTGGTAAAGGCTCTTGGAATATTTTAATAAGAAACAAAGCTCCTATTCAAATGTAATAGGAAGGATGATCCTTTTTGCATCAGAAGGAGATTGTGTCTTCAGAAATAAATTTGCTACATAAGATTTTTGGGATGAGTTTTGGCTCATAGTTTTCTCTGCCTTCCTCATCTATTTGTCTTACAGACTTCTGATGGCTGAAAAACCCTTGTGATGAGAAAGGGAAAAAATTGTTTTTCTGTGCTCAAATAGATCAGTCACCACTGAAGTCTGGAGAACACCCAGGCTCTACTCCCACATCAGAATTTGACTTGCTCTGCAAATTAATTTAGTACTTAGCCATATGACAAGCAATACAAGCCAGGATATGCCAAGCCAGAGCCTAATCCCAGAAGTGGCTGAGCAATCCCAAATTCCACTTTTAGAGGCAGTCAGAACTCATATCCTGCTAATTGCAGGTCTCTGTAGAGGTCTGTAAATAAGCTGTCAGCTATAAAAGCCCTCATGGAGCTCTGGGTTCCTGTGTCTAGGCAGAGTTCGATATCAAAGGTGGATCTAAATTAAATTACATACACTGCTGTACATAAAATAAAATAGACTTGTGGGTTTTTTAGTTAGCCAGTACAGCCCAATTATAAATGCTGTATTCTTCCCCTACTACATGCTTCTTTGTTTACTCTGCCAGGATGCACATACCTGGATGAAGGAGCAGTTCTCACCCTGTTAATATGGTCAGGTTGTTAGTGCTCTTTTTAAGGTAGTATCCACATGTTCTGCTACCCCGTTGAAATTAATTCCTGTCAAGACAAGCAGCTTCAGCAATGCTTCCACTGCTGCAAACAGTGAATTCCTACCTCTGTGCATCTCCTCCTCTTGTCTCCAGAAATGCCAGCATAATTTATTCTAAGAGTATTTATAATTGAATGAAATATCCCTGTACAGACTTGAGAGTGATTCAGCACTGGTCTTGCTGCCTTCCCCTGCAGGCACAATGATATCAGGTTGAAAGCATGATCAAAATGGGCAAAGCAGACTAAGGAAGGAGGATGTATTTCTCCTACAGTCAGAAAAATTTAAGGAAAATTAAATTAATTTAAAAAAAAAACCCTCTCAGTCTTAAGATGTTTTCAGTAAAGTTTCATAGGTATATTTGCAGTTTTAATGATCATATTGAGCAATGTTATGAAATAATGTTACACTTGGGGTAAAGTAGCACTTCTAGGTGGCTTGTATAACTTCTCTAGGTGGCTCATTTTTTGTGTTTTCATAATGAGAAGATGCCACATAGTAAGCAGAGAACTAAACAAAAAGCAAATGTCTGGAAAACGAAGAAAGAAGGAAGATCTAATAATAAACAAATAAGTACATTTAGTAACAAAGGATAAAAAGACTGGTAAACAGCCTTTGTTTCTTCCTTGAGACACATTTTTCACCAAGAAAAACAATTTCATGCCTGATTGTGAGCTCTTACGGTGTAGCAATATACAAATCTAGGCTTTTCTACAAGGAGAGATACATACATTTTATGTAACAAGAGACCTTATCATTAATAAGATGCTAATCGACCAGAAATATTGCATGTTTCCTCACTTTTTAGTACTGCTGTGGAGAATGGATATTCGATTATTTCTGTAAGAACAGTACAGTTGGGAAAGCTCATATTTTCAGATGGCATGTACTCTATTGCCTTTCTATCCTATCTATATAGGCATATATATTTGTGTATATACATACATATACATCAGAATTTTTTCACTCAGGTCTTGATTCTTTTCCAGGAGAGACTTAGGAAAACATTAGATTTGCCCAAAAGGCAAAAGTCAGTCAGTATTTAGAAAAAAAAGTTTCCAACAAAAAGACATACTGTGTTACCAGACTTACCTGTGAAATGGGCATGGACTGTAACTCACTGAGATACTAAATAGCTGACAGTTTCCTTGATAAAAAGTTCAGGTTATATTATAAGCAAAGCAGTAGATTCAGTAATTGCTGCCACTCGTATTAATCACAGTTACATCAGATGATTTATGGATGACTGAAGCACTCAGGCAATTTTAAAAAAAAAAGTTTTGAAGAATAGACCATAATTTACAGTGAAAGGTACTATTTAAATTCAGTCAGAAAAAAACTTTCATTGACAATGTGTAGCCCACATCATTCCTCCTTTCCCACTGCAAAATAATTCTTTTAATTCATAATGTAATGTTCATACTCTTTCCTTATGACTGGGATTCTTGACCTCTGAACTGGATAGCTCGCATTCCCTCTCAAGGCTTTCATTTTCAGAATGGTTGCTCAATTAGCCCTGCTCAGTGGGAGGAGGGCTTCTGGAACATTCTGTGCTGCCATTTGGAAACACCAAAGAAAATGACAGGAAAAGAACCCGGGGAAATAGGCTGCAATGAGGATAAGTAGCCTGGCACTCTGGTCATCTAGACACGAGTCATAATTTATCTGTAGTGATGTCCCTGGCACAAGGTGAACTTTTCACTCATGTAAAAGCTCTCAACATGACCTTTTTTCCAGTGTATCTTCACTTTTTCCTATTGTTTTGTTCCCTTGGCAGCATATTTATTCTTTCTCATGTTCACAGAGATGTTTCTTCAGTTCCAGGGGGCATGTATTAATGTTTCAAAACTCTTTTGGAAATAATACTGAGTAAAAAATTGATTACGTTTTTCTAATGTTGGAAAATGTTCAGTTCAGGGGGGTTTGCATACTTAAGCAGTTTCTTCTTTCCCCTATTTATTTTTCATTTTGCTGAAATTGTAGTGACTTGCTATAAAGAAGGGATTTTTTCTTTATAACTCTAATTTTGAATCATGTTTCAGATTACTTCAGCTACACTAGCAATCTGGTTTCTAGATGTGGTAAACAGAGCATGGAAAGTATGGCAGAAGTGACTTTCAAAAGTATTGTTGCTCTGCACTATATAAAAATGAGGGGAAATGTGCCCATTATTTCAGGTCAAAGATACCTGCTTACAGATCATAGCACAGTTTTGTAATGAAACGAGGCTAGACCTGAGCACCTTAGAGCCCCCACAAAGCAGAGCTGGTTTTAGTCTGAAAGAGGCTGTGGAAAGGTCACCAAAGACAGAATTTTGGGTTCAGTGGTTCTGTCCTTATACACACTTTGAATGTAACCCTTTTAACATATACAGTGGGAAGAGCAGCAGCTGTTGCCGGGCAAGGATATCCACAAAAGTAAAGAACAGCTTCCAAATGGGCAGTTCTTCCCAAATGAGAAAGCTCCATTAAAAAATTAAAAAAGCACACCCAAAAAAAACTGTGCATGCACATTTGGAGCTTATTTGGAATAATGGCATTTAATCTGACTGAGTGAAGACCCTGCTACCTCTGAAATGAAGCTTTACATATCACGTAATTAATGGATGCTTGAACTGAAACACTGAGCCTTCCAAAAAGTAATTCCAAGGGTAAAACCAGCACAGTGGAATTCCACTAGGGCCACAGGATAGCTCTATATACAGTTACAGACATCTTGGATAGATTGCTAATTGTTAGTAGGATAATGGAAATAACACATATTCTGTAACATTTTTGAAAGCAACAGATGTTAGAAGCCTGTTATTTATTGTTAGAAAAATCTGCAAATACTTGCAATTGCAAATTGAATGTATTTTTACATGTTTTATTTATATAGAGAATATAAGGTACAGAATGTTTTGGAGTAACTGCCTTAATGTTATTTCCTTATTTCTTCAGCTTTTTTACCAGGTTCAAGGAGATATGTGTTTGAAGATAATTGAAAACGGGAAACAAAAAGATGTTGTCATCCGAGAGGGGGAGGTAAAAGAGGATTGTTTTTCTGTTATAGTTGTACATAAGTATTTTAAATAAATGTTTTATGTATGATTTAGAAATCAGCTTATTCCTGCTGTGCAAGAGATGGTAGCTGGATTTATTAAAAAAAAAAAAGCTTGAATGGAGGATAGAAAATTTCATGTAAATAATAGGAAAGTACAATATACTGTTCAATATTTGACTGTTTCAATAACACATAAAAATCCCTCCGAGTATCTGGGGTACCTATTCAGATAGTGAAGAATATACTCAGAGAAGTTCTTATTCTCTTGCATTTCGTGGGATCTGCCATGTGAATTCAAATGGATCAGTCTTATTTACACATTGCCAGGTACATACTGCTCACCCACCCACACACACCAAAAAACTGCCTAAACTTAGGAATTTAAACAATTCATATATTTTCAGCCTTCTTTAGTCCTCACAGCTAACCTTTACAACCAGCAGAGTAGGACAGCTTTAAAAGAGCCATTTATGAATAAAATGTATAAATTGAATTTTTGCTTATAGTAGTAGACATGCTAAAGCATAGATTGCAGTGCTTTTATGAGAGCACAAATAGATACTGGGTGTTACTATAAGTTAGATGTACTGGTTAGATGCCATTGTTATTGACACAAGCTTGAACTGCATTCAGGTCTTTGAAAGGATTATTAGGTCTAGTAGGGAGAGCTTTTAAAATGGAAGATGTGTTAAACCCAATAGCTTAATATCATTAAGAGTATTACAGCTTTTTCAAATGTGAAACAGAACTACATTTTCCAACCACGAGGTTCTGGTAATACACTTCACACTGAAGGTGCACACCCAGCTGAGAGCTTGGCACGTTAGAGAAGCACTAATGAAAAGGAGCCCACAATACCTTGGTGGAAAGACTGACACTAGTATGGGTGAGGCACTGTGAGCAGCTCGGTTTTGTAGATAGAGAAACTGTAATGACTGCCCAGCCTTGGCAAAGACATCTGTAGTGCTGAAGAATACAGGCTTACCAACTTCCTGTACAGAGAGCTGCTACGAAAGGGTTCATTCTCAGCCTTCAATTATAGACTCCTCTTAACCACATGTTGCCTTTTCACTTTGCCACTTGCATGAGTAAATGGCCCCTCATATCTGTTAATTATTTCCGGAGAGAATAGCACTCCTCATCATGTAATCAAAGGTGCTCCCTGTGTTGGAAGGATGCACGTGGCTGATTAGTTTAGACATTTTCTTAAGCAGACAAAAAAACTTGCTTTTTTATTTCCATTTCAATTACTCAGAAATTGCACTAAATTTATAAATTTCAGGTGAATAATTGGTTAGATTTTCATTTCAATTGCGTCTAGCAATGATGATCAAACCAGGAGGAGAGAACTTGACTGCCACAAAGGCCATGCTGATTGCAGTCGCTGTGACATCATTCACAGAGAATGCAAGAAACAGCGTTTTCAGGGCTGTTGGTACCAAAGTGGGTGCAGCTGCAAAGGAGCAACACAGGATCAACAAAAAGCAGGGGAGAAGTGGAGCAAGGAGCAGAAGATTTTGCAGGTTGGGGGGCAGAAGAGGGAGAATACAAAAAACAAAGATTTCCTGGCAGTAATTCTTTCCCATTTCTTTGAACAGATGTTCCTCCTACCTGCCAGGATACCTCATTCTCCTCAGAGATACGAAAACACTGTGGGTCTTGTGGTTGAGAGGGAAAGATTAAAAACAGAAATTGATGGACTAAGGTGAAGTATAAACTGTTGATTAATCTGTTAGAATTCATAATATAAGCTAATTTCTCATATCAATACAATACTGTGTTTTACTTTCCTGATAATTTATCAGATTCACCCTTGCAATTTTGTTCTAATTCTGTCCACACATCTATTTATCTATACCTGCATAAACAGAGATCTCATTAGCATTTGATTTAGTTAAACAAGGAACATACTGAAGTGTCTTAAATGCATGTTGTGGTTATAGCAATCTACTTATGTAGTACCTACTGCTGTTGCATTACATTTTAAAAATGAACTCAGTGCTCTCTAGCAACCCAAATCAAAAAATATTTTTTAATCAGTTCTCACAGGTAGAATGTTAATTCCTTTATAAACACTGAAAGCAAAAAGATGAAGAGCAGCTCTCTTGTCAAGAGTATGGGAAGCTGGAAACAAAAGTAATTTTTCTCAGCACTAGACCCTCTACATTTTATGCACCTCTGCCTATGTTTCATTGCCTTATGAGCACATCTTCATGTAAGTGAGTGGTTTACTTTGTATTCTAGTGGGAGCAGGACTAAGCTTTGTCTTGGGTCCATACAGAATTCACAAGTCTAAAAAGGCAAGTCACAAAAGTAACTGTAGCCAATCTAGAAAAGCTGGTTTGGCATTAACCAGAGATGACTGACCAGAGTTTACAGCTGTTCATATAATTTGTAAAGATTTAAAACTGCAGTGATATCTGTAAAATGCTGCTCCTATCCTTTCACCTACAGTTTTGATTGTTGCATGGGTAGTGTTGCAGCAGGAAGACTGCAGATATGCAGTGCTAGAAAGACATATTTTTTCATTCAAACAAAAAAGGCTACAGAAAAAACTAAGGGACCGTTCAAGAAAAGAAACCCACATGATTAAATTCCAAGCTAAAGCCAAGTCCAGTACATTTAAAGCATTGTTTACGTATGCACTTTTCTCTTTTTTCTTTCCTTTCATTGCAGACCTGTAGATTGTGAGGACTTACATTATTTAAAAGATATTTTGAGCTAGAAGAAGTTGACCAGTGATTTAGATAAAAATGTTTTATTACTAATGTAATAAAGGAACTTGAATGGTAAAGTAAACTTTAAGTAAAGTAAGATAACCTACCATGTGAAGTCTGTGAATGGTATGAGAAAGAGAAATGCTGAATGCCTTTTTAGGGATCCAGGCTGATCTAGCAATTTGCACTCCAATATAGGCAAGTTCATGTGGAGAAACTAAACTAAATGCTGCTTTATGGCTTGCAGCTGGAAATTAACACATCCTCAATTCAAAATATCTAATCAGGTGCCTGAAAATAAATCACTTGGAGGTTTTTAATGCCCTTGTTTTCACACTGATGTGATGAATACAGACACTCGAAGTTTTGGAAGTGAACAATCCTGTCATGCTTTTGAACCTACATTCCCTCTGTGTGCTCCTGGGAGAAAGGGGAATTTATAACCAGAACTTCTAATGTTCTCATACTTTTTTTCAATACCAGCCACCTGCAGCAAAGACTGTACAAGAGGAAATCATAATGCACTTTGAAGTGTGCTGACTCAAGGTCTAATACTATGTTACTGTTCCATTATTTATCATGTCTACAAGCCTTAGTCATAAATCAGAGCCCCCAGCATCCTGATTACTCTACAAGTGAAGAATAAGTAGCCTGCCCCAGAGTTCCAGCCTAAGTAATGATTACATGTCTTGTGCTATGAGAAAAATTATCTAGCTAATCTTAGTTCTGTGGCAAACAAGTACAAAACCAAATTTGATGTTAGTCACATTGCTGCATGCTTTGGTTTTACCAAATAAGACATTTTTAGCATCTCCCTTCTCTGTGTTCAGAATGTGTGCCAGTAGCACAGCTTTTTCCATATTGGAGGTATAGATATTGTTACACTCTTCAGTGTACCCTCTTTTTGCAAAACTTGAGGAGCCAGGGAGCTCCTAGAAAATTTCTGGGCAGTATGTGTACAGATACGTAAGACAGACATGGACATACAAATATGCACAAGATAATTACATAAGTCTTGTTTTCCTCTTCAGACACACATTCCAGTAACTTTAACGTAAAAGACACGTGGGACCTTTTAAAACCAGTGACAATACGAGTGACAGTACTGGAGCATCATTCCTTGCCAGTCCATGCAAAAAGTCTGAATGTAAATTCTGTATTTGCCTGATTGACCTGTTGACCTCCCCAAAATTTATTTGTTTGTTGAGACAAAAAATAACACAAGTGAAGCACCAGATTATTCCTCAGAGGGGTGAGCTAAACACTTCTCAAATCTATGTTGCTGAAAACCATCTATTTTTCACAAACAAGTCATAAACCACCTGTTTCCTTATCAGCCCATGCAAGGGCATTAAGCAAGCTGACAATCTCAAATACAAGTATTTATCTTTTAACTGCATGGAAGCAGTTCCTGGAAATGGTATTTGGGTCCAGGCTTTTTTTGCAGTAACTACATCCAAGAGGAAAGTTGTTGGTCCCAAGAGGTTGCTGAAGGCATTCGGTGACTTATCTGTGGCTGATCAACAGAACTACAAGGCACTCCATAGAAGTTTGAGCACCCCACCCACCAAGTCACCTAACCAGGGAAACAGAAAACTTTCCCAAATAACCATTCCTCGGGATAAAGTACACCAGGTTTGAGAATAAGTCACTCTTACACAACATCAAGTAGCTATTTTTTTCAAAAGAAACTGCCTGGCCAGTTAGTTAATAAAAGGATTGACTAATGTGTTTACTTCATCAGATACTATGTTGGAGAAACAACTAATGTCCTCTTTGAAAAATGGTTTCACTGTGAAGATCTCGGCACTCAGCTTATACCAATAATTCAAGAGTAAGCTTTTTTCTTTGTAAATAAAAAAAAATTAAATTATATTGTAGATTGTTATCAGTCTGTAGCTTACATCATTAATTTGCTGTTTATGCTGGATTTTACATAGACTTGTTAAAAGTTAATTGCTGCTCTATAAATTTTTAATCATGTCTTGTATGCCCCAAACTCATCAAATCAGCCTTTTAAAAAAATGAGAAATCAAGTGTTTCACACATCCATCTGGAGCACACTTTTTTGAGCCAGTAAAAGTACTGCTACTAAGTGCGAAAAGAATTGATTGACAAATTAACAGTGATTAATGCTAGGTTATGTAGGTGAAACACTAAATTGCTTTAGGGCTTCTTCGACTCTTGGTTTAATCTAAATACTTTTAATTTATGTTAGTTTTGAATAATCAGTTCCGTGGCAAATTTGGTAGATATCTACTTTCTAGGAAACATGTGAATGTCATTAAGTAATCGATTTGTTAAATAGTTTCTAAAGGTGAACAAGGGAAGTGTTTAGTGGCATTAATCTTGTAGGACTTTCAAACAAATCCTGTCAGAAAAATAGGTATAGTCTTGCATACATGTGATAGCAGCTGAGGATCTGGCATATCCATTCTCAGCACAAAACTGATTGGCCAGTATTACTGCCTAGTCTTTGCTAACCTACAGAACATGACTTTTTTACTTGTGTTTAAATGTTCATTATTCTAGGTTTTTCAATTCAAGGCAATATAAAACTGGAAAACCAAACCCAGGTAATGCAAATTAATTTCAGAATTAGAACAATTGCTGATTGAATAGCAATGATTCTCACCACATAAAATAAGTATCTGTTTTTCTTTCTGATTGTGTAAATTTAAGTTACTTTGGGAAGTAATTCCTTTCATTACCCCAACCACAAGGAAATTCCATATTCATGATTACCAACAACATCTTGCTTGTCTGTGTGATGCCATCATAACCACCTATCAGGTAACTATACTAGTGTGAAATGCTAGTATCTCATCCTTCCATGCCTTTCAAGTCTTACACTAACAAAATTTCACTTCTCACTGCCCACAATGAGATTTTTTATGAGTTGAATTGATACACTGTATACCTACTTGTTCTCCTTTACCTATAACTATACACTGTGATGTATTCTTGGGAAACTTATAGAAAGCCAGATGCTTTTAGTTCCTGTAGGGTCTGGTCTATTTAACATTTTATTTTCATGCTATCTTGCCCAGGTTTTTATTTTGCTTCTGTTTGTGGATAGTGATTACAACTTCCATGATGGAACAGATACTCCAGTTCTAACTCCGCTTGAGTCTCTTGGAAAGAGACATGGAATAGAGAAAGTGACTGTTCTAGAAAACCAATTTCTTAGATTTGGCTTTAGGAATCAGATCTCTCAAACATGATGTGTACTTTCTGAATGGCAGTAAAAGCCTCAATTGCAATGATGTTGCAACAGTTTTTGCAAGGATATTGCAACAGTTTCTGCAAAGATATTGCAACCTTCAGCGGGAAACTTGTTTTGCTGAAATCTTACAATCCTGCTGTCCCACAGCTTTACACGAACACTGAGCACGTGCATGATCCATTGCTATTGATTAACATAAATTATGCCTGAATTACCACCCTCATGTCTCACCTATGTACAAAGGACTGCACTATACAGATGTTTCTGCAGCTGCAGGAACAGGCTCTAGGGACTATTTGGAAGTTAGGTGCGACCGGCTCAGCTCTGCTGCAAGAGCTACCTGGAAAGTCTCTGTGACATTACCGGATTCTTAACTGGCACGTGGAAAATCATCATGAGAACAGCAGAAGCTGCCTGTGTAATCTCCAGGAGAGCCTAGGATTCCTTCCTGGAGAGTTCCTACACCAATTAGCTAAATGCTAACCAGTTCAGTCAATCCCATTACTCAACTAGGCTTGTTAGTCAAATCTCTCTGCTGTCTCTGCTGTGCAGATGAAGGACATCCTGCACCAACCAAGAAATGTATGGCCTAGGTGCACTGCTTCTTCTTCTATGCACCATCGAAATGTGCGTTTTGATGGTGCATAAACTCTGAGCACTTTGCCTCTGTTTGGGTGTTTGTGGTTTGTTTTGTGTGGGGGCTTTTTTGCACAGAGGGTGTGAGGGCTAGGTGGGGCAGGTACTGCCTCACTGCGTTTAGCAGAGGAAATATAATTTCAGATGAAGCCTCTAGATGCTGCTGTAATAAAAAAAATACCATATCGCACATGCTATCCTTGTTCAATATAGTGATTTCCAATAAGCATCCCTCACCAGGCTGCATGAGTAACAAATTAATTACATTAGTTCAGAAACAAAAAAACATTAAAGATTTATACTGTTAATATTTTTGCAGAAGATTAGAGCTAAAAAACAAACCTGACAATCAATCAGAAGCTATAATATATCCTGACACCTGTTTTTTTTAAACAAATAATTCCAAGAAACTGTTACTGATAAATTCAGTACAGAAGCTCTTTCCTTGTAATTTATTAAAAAACTATAAGAAGGCAAAAAAGCATGCAACTTCCATGAAAGCTGAAAAAAACCTTTTCAAGACAAAAAAAGAAAAAAAAAAAAGTGAACTTACTATTCATTATTTCGTTATTTTTTTCATAGCTCAGTGCATAAATCTCAGAGTAGAATGGAGTCTACTCTTGGCTTAGAGCTGCTATGTCAAAATAGCAAATATTTTAAATGCTCTTGTCTTAACTGTTGCTGTAAGCCAGTGTTAGTCCACAGTTACCTGGCAGATTTTTAGCCTGGGCAACAGCTCCCTTTTGCCAGTTTTCAGATTTCATGGACAATAAGTAGCTCAACATCTCAGTGATATCTTATGCATGGGGAAAATACCTCGCATTTTTAGTTACAAAAGTTATAGCTTATAGCCCCTGTGACTGTGAGACTGACTGTTAAAAAAAAAAAAAAAAATCAAACAGAATTTGAATGAATAGAAGTAAGCTGGTAATATGTTCACTCTGAAAGCATACCCAGCTGACAGAATAATAATGCTTTGGATTTATTTCCTCAGCAGTTCTCTTTTCTTTTTTTCTTTTAAGGAGTTCAGCAGCCAGTGTGACACTTGTAGCATATAACAGGACACCACCAGTTGCTCATTATGTTTCACTCAGTACACATCTTAACACTGTTTGAACTGGCCTATGCAGAGGATGGAGTTTCAGCCTTTTGTTTTCAGTTTATCTTCTGAAAATCCAGAATCCCCTCAATTTAAAAGTGCCAGCTTGAAGCACTCTCAGGTTCCTCTCTACATAAGCCTGAATTGGTGCCTCACCTTCTTAGAGAGAAATGGAATAAAATTGAAGAAAAACATCTTAAAAAAAAATCCTTGATTGCACCTCATTCATGGAGGAAAGCTATAAATGGAATCAATCAAGCTGCAATGGCTTTCAAAAAAAACCACATAAAAAACCCCGAAAAGACAAAAAAACTAAACCTAAGTCCAGGCCTTTTATTGATTTATTTATGGTTTCTGGCTTAGCCAGTGGCACGGAAAGTCCCTCTCAAAGCAGGCCAGTCAGAATATATGAAGAGACAGCAGAAGAGGGACTCAAGTGCCATCAGGAAAAATACAATCAGAAAAACATGTTCCATGCAATCCTTACTGAGGCATCTTCCCTGGAACTGTTTTGTATTTTATTACTAGACTCTTGTGTTTCCTTGTGTGGAAATAAAGTTTTAGAACTATCAAAAAGAGAGAATATATTTAGGATATAGGCTATACATTGAACACTCAAGGTGGGTTGGTTTGGGTTACTTTGCATATTTGTTGACATGAGGAATCATAGTTATCAAAACAACTCTTGCTAATTCCAGTGGAATCAGTCTCAGAGCAAGATTCTGCCAATGTATCTTTTTCATCCCAATTTTCTCGTCAAGAGGACAAGAGACAGTTCAGACCGAGAAACCTTGGTTCTAATAAACATTGATGGCTGAGTGTTTTTTGCAGAAGTAACCAGAAGCTCAAAAGCTTATCCTGCCATGCCTGAAATAATCCAGACTTCTTTTAAGGGTAACTTGATGGGGAAAAAGTGCAAAAAAAATTTCCATAAATACCTAAGTTAGGTGTGTTTAAAAATGAACTTCATGAACATTAATGGTATAGCTAGAATGTCAGGTTTTGGTTTATCCAAGTTAATCTACTTCTAATCGTCAATGAAATTTTATTTCCCATAAAAGCTTTATTGTCAGCGAACATACAGATATATAATAGAAAAAACAACTCTTTAGTGACTTTACGAGCAAAACTTTCATTGATTTTTGGTGTGTCTAGGGTAATTTACAGTCTGGTCTAAGAATCTGGTTACTATGGTTAGAATACAGCACAGTTTTATGTTTGTGATTCAGAGCAAACAAGACCGAAGGAATTGAATGAGTATGAAAAATTAGGTACTTTCTTCAGTCAGTGGAGCAGGGATACCTTAAAGCCTAGGGCATGCTCTTTAAATGTTTTGTGGTCTCAGCAGTGCTATTAAACAAGTTATAAGGGTAAGCTCAGCACTATAAAAATCGGCTTTTGTACTGTCATCCTCTAGCTAATCCAGTGAACCTCTGTAGACAGTATTTGCTGTTCAGTCTTGTTTCACTGATGTATTAAAACAAGCAGATCTTTATTCTTCTACTATTTCTTATTTTCAGTTAACTGGCTGGTGGAAAATGTTAATTCAGTTAAAACTACCTCAGAATACTAAAAACAGGGAGGAAGAAATTCTGTCTGCATTTGCACTGGAGAAAATACAGGGCCATGCTTTAAAATAACTGAACAAATATTTGTGCCTTTCTGGTTTAAGTACATTCAAATAATCCTAAATATACTGTCACTATGGTGTTTGGATTTTTAAATAAGAATGTTAATTTTGAAAAGAAGTTCAATTTGTTATGCATCTGTTTAGAAAACTGACTATTTTATTCTCTTTTCTCTCATCTTTAAGCACTTCCAATGCACCCAGAGAGATCACTCCTTCTCTTCTATAATATGGTACTTCTTTCTGCTCTGAGGACTTGTATTAAAAAAAACAAAAAAACAAAAAAAAAATCAGCATATGAACATTTAGATATTAAGGACTAATCCTCTGTGGCACTTATTTTGCAAACAGCTACCAGGAGGTCTCCAGGACAGAACAGTATTCACACCAGCACAGGAAGTTCATCATTTTAAAGTGTCTAGACCCATCAAAATTGTACAGTTCTCCAAAACACCATCTCTGTAACTTTTATCAACAACGTGAATCTTCTTTTCTGTATCATCCTCATTGCTCTTTTCTGGCAAAGATGCCCAAATAAATACACTATCCATCTTTATCCTGTCATACATAGATCCTCCAGGTAACTTCCAAGTCATGTTTATAACTTACCTGAAACTGCACCTAAACTGAAAAAGGTATGTAGATGAAAGAAGGGAACAGAACCATATAATATAACCCTGCAATTCTTATAAGCTACTTCTCACTGGCTTCATCTATTTCCCCTCCCTTCATATTTAAATGCACTTTACACCAGTCCCTATTGAGTACAGAGCTCATACTGAAGATGAACTGCTGAGACAGACTAACCTAAGTCAGCAATATTTAATGCAGAAATAAAGTAGGATTACAATGTCTGGACTATGGCTGCTATAATTTTCCATATGAAAACTTCTATGGAGCTTTTTTAATTCCAAACTACAATGTATCATCCAAGACCCAGGACTGCAGGCTGCACATTCTCTGGAGCCAAACGTTTCATTAAGCTTCCATAGCCCAGAACCTCTAAAGACAGCACCAAATAAACCCCCAAGAAAGTCTTCAGGAAGATATCTGCTTCTCCCACAACATTCTCAATTGAGCCTCCTTGCAGAAGGGCAGAATATAAACTGTAGGCTCTGGGAGCTCTCCTAGTGCTTCACCATGTGAACCAAGCCACTACTGACCTGTAGTGCATAATGCACATAATAAACCTATCAGAGAAAGAGGAAGAAACACCCTATAAAGTTGTTTTCCTTTCTGTTCAGATTTTTGTGAAAAAAATAAATATTTGAGAGCTACAAATCTCAGCAGTTTCACAGTAGGTACGTCCTCTCTAATAAAGTAGCTTCTTTCTTCCTTACGCTCTTAAATGCTCCCCAGACAGCAACATCTGAAACAGAAAACTCACTAATGGAGTCTGTCTGACATTTTCACTAGTGTTTTTAAGGCTATTTAGTGGTAATAGCTCACACATGCTGTACAAATCCTTGTTTCATAAACGTAGTGAAGTCTCAACTCTTGTTATAATGAAATATCCTCTTCCTTTTCTGTGGAAACTGAAATGGCACACAAAGAGGATTAATGAAATGCCCACAGTAATAAAAGGCAGATTCATAAACTAAATTAAGATCCCTGATTTTAGGATTGGAAAAGTGGACAGCATTTCTCAGTACAATTTGTCATTCTTAATTACAATAACCTAGCTAGATCATGAAAACTTTTAAAAAGAATTATGGTCTAAATAGTGACATTTTTTTGGTTTAATTTATTCCTTTCCTTCTGGCTGATGATATCTCCTTTTGAAAAAGCTATATTTCTTTATTACAAAAATATTTTACAAAGCTTTCCTCATCAAACTTCTTAGTTTCAATTAAGAAAAAAAACCCGTTGTTCAGTTTCCAGCATAGATTTAATGACACAAAGAAAAATCTGCCTAGAAATAATTACACAGACGAGTCATAAATTAGCAGTCATGCCAATTCTCAGGGCATGCTACAAAAACAAATACAGTTACACAGGGAAATGTATGATTGCACCAAGTAAGTGCTGTATTTTCAACTAAATGTTTCTCCATCTATATTCAACATCAGTGAAAGGAACCAACAACCTGCAAAGTAATCAGTCACTGTCAATGCTTTCACTCTGGGTTTTTATGTGGACTGGGCTAACTATTTGTTTTTTCAAACCCAGATGTCTGAAATTATGTCCCTCATTTCACAGGTTTTATTTGCAGAGGTATTAAAACCCTACTAATCCCATTAACACTTCCGTTAACTTGGAGAATAAAGCAGATTTTTGTCATAGAAGTTAGGTAGCTACACGTGGGAAAAACATCTCAGGGTATGTATTATTGCTGGCATTGGCAATTAAATGTGAAATGGTGCAAAACTCTCACATTGGAATTATTCATTATGATACAGCATTGAAGAGATGGAAATTATGATTAGAACATGTAAAGAAATAAATTAATACATAACTTTAAAATAATTAATGAGCTCTTTGTCCTTAGTCTGGACCATTTTACCCTCAGTTAAAGGATGAAAAAAGAAAGAGGATTTAACAGCTCCAATTTGAATAATGATGTCTTCTGCTTTTGTAGAGGGAGACACCATTTGTAATGGACTGTCTCACATCCTTGCATGGAGATGGGGCCACAGCACGTAGGGACAGACTGTTTCTGAGACAGCACGGCACCTTAGGATGGTGGGATAATTATTAAGAATATAAGGGGATTAAAGATTTGAACATAGTGCATTCTAGATGGATTAGATCTAGTAGTGAAGGGTGACCCATCACTGAAAGATACAGTTTTGCATAAAACCAACATGTAATCAGTTGACCTTGTTTCGATATATTTCATGTGCTATATTGCTCTTCTCCTTTGAACCAATCATGAAGAAAACAAGAGCTATGGGAAGAGTCTGGGTATAGCAGGGCTCAAGAAACACTCAGAGAATGAGATAGTCTGATTTCTTGACAAGAAAGTTTAGGGGCATCACTGGGGAATGAAAGGGGGCCTCCCATGTGCGTTTCAGATAAGCAAATACAGACACATAGACTAGGTAGGTAGGTCAATGTCAATCCTCTTTTACTTGTTCTCTTTATTGCTATCAGAAACACTCCCAGCAAGCTCAAACTTTTCTTTAGGTGGTCCCTGTTGAGGCTGTAACTACCTGTACATTTAACTTGCTGTTTTCTTGCAAGCTCTCCTTTTTTGAGTGAGTTCTCTCCTTTTTTGCCCAGCTTTATATTCTCAGTATCAGTACAGTCTCAGTATTGTTTAACAGAAATAAACTTCCTCTAAAACCTGTTATTTCTTTTTTAAAAAAATACTTACAAGCTCATTCAGTAAACACAGTGTATTTTTCAGCTTAACATGGTATCATCACATTGTAATTAAAACCTGAAAAGAGCTATAGTCCCCCATAAAGAACACATTGCTGTGATATAAATTTTTAATAGTAATGTTCTACAGGAATGGACTTTAGTATTGAACTTTTAAATGGATGTCTGAAAATGTAAGAAAATATTTGATTTGATGTTCCACTTAGTGTTATATTACTTGGAAAAGCCTACACAAGACTATTAGCTGACTAGCTTAGAAGTGCCATTTTCTTGCATTTTGCTGGCATATTTTTACCTTTACCCTCATTAAACATGTTGTCTCCTTGTCTCACAGTATTGCTAGAACAGAACTCCAGAAACACAGGCTTGCACTTACTCAGATACCGCTGAATGCAAATGCACAGGCTAAACAGAAATATAAGCATCAATATCTAAATATAAGCCATTAGCCTGATTAAAAACACTCAGTTCTTTTAGAAGCACCAGGCTTCAACTCCAATATGTGTGAAGCTGCAAGAGATTGGATCCTGTTCATTGTGGCTCGTTAGCTCAACTCACAAGTTCTAGGGCACCTCCAGCTTTTAGCATCATGCAGGGGATCAGCACCAGGGTTAAACAAGGACTCAGTCAAGTGCTCTATTGGTAATGTCACACATATGTCCCATACCTCATCACCACAGTGCTCTCTTACTTGTTCTGCAGTAACAGATAATCAAATCATCCTACTGGGTCACACTAAAAGGTTAATTCCATGCAGGCACTGTTTTCAAAGGCCAGTATGCTGTCACTGGGCAAGTGTAATTAACATCAAAAGTAGTATTAAGCCAAAACTCCATCTCAGGCCAGGGCCTGCTGATAAAACAAGTGTCAAAAAACCTCTCAAACTGAGGAGCTTCAGCTTTTCGGTGAAAGTTTTTTTAAATATTTGAGATAAATAATGTAAAAATAGGAAGCTCTTTTTTTTTAAAAAAAAAAAGAGCTTGAAGAAGAAAAGAGCTTTCAAACAAAAAGTCTCTACTTTTGCTGCAGATTTCTTCAGATTACATTCAGAATTTCCTGAAAGAGGCATTGCAAAGATAAATTATTATAAAATATATGTTGACTTCTCCCAATTATTTTAACATCACAGAATTACAGCATGGGTGAGGCTGGAAGGGACCACAGTGGTTTATCAGGTCAAACCTCCCAATACAATGGAGAAGAAATTTGAATAGCAAAAACTGTTTCTACAACAAAAGGGGTAGCATCCCACCCAGATTATCTGGAGATGGGTGTACTCAGTGCTTCCTGGGATCCCATGAACAGCAACAGCACCTTCAGTACACTGCTATCCCTTGGATGCACTGACCCTCTCACATATTGTTCAAAGACTCTGTACAAAATGGTCTTTAATGAAAAACTGAAATGATACATTCAAAATACCGTGTTAGAACAGAACCAAAAAAATATTGCCTAATGAATACACTAATACTTTAAAAAGAGTTTTCTATTACTAGCACTGATACTAAGATTTGGCTGCAAGTTTATTACCACAATACATTTAGGAGAAAACCATCCAGGGAGATTTTCCAGCATCTAGTTGGCATTACTGCTTTAAATTACTCAATGGGTGTTCCCCCATGGCATCTCAGAACACTTAGAATCACCAAGGCAATTGCTCTGTCTCTGCACTTCACTGCGAGCTGGTAAATAACTAAAGCTCATTTCATCTACCAGCAACATACAGCATGAATCTTGAATTTTGCCAGCTATACTCATACTGCATTTGGTCCTCCAGCTATTTTAAATCAAATCATTTATGAAAAAGAATTACTGGAAATTAAATCCAGCTACAACTCCAAGAACACCACCAAAAAATACATTTTATTAAATATTAGGCCATACCAATCTGTTTGCTTCACTGTGGTCAATGTATTTAAAAACACACAGGGGAGAAGAAAGATAAAAGTCAATACCAACTATGTGAGGGATGTGGAATAAGCTGGTTCTATAGGCCCAAGTCCACTTATAGAGGGATATGACACAAGAAAGGCTCAGTCACATATTTTACACCATATTTTACCAGCACAAAAGCTGGTCTGAAACAGAATGAGGAATATGCCAGCAAGAACTAGGTACTGTATTGCATACGGTTTGGATACCCAGTTCTGACCTCTTTGAAGAAATCACTCCATAAAAACATGCAAATAACACATGCATTTCACAATCTCAGAAAGTCCTGTTAATGACCACAGCATTGCTTACTGTTACAAGTGACTTTTGACTAGATAGTGTCTGTAAATTCATCTCTCAAGTAAAATGTTTGCAAAGATCAAGGGAAGCAAGTATCACTGATAGACTTCTGCCTTGCTTACAGATGAACTCCTGAAAGAAACACCTTTCCCACTGAATTCCACTTCTGTTATGAAGCCATTTTCCTTCTCGAGCTGGTTAAATGATCATCGTGGTGAAATAAAACAGAAGAAATCCTTGAGTATGTTTGGAGATAACTTTGAAACAGAGGTAGGGGCATCTAATTTCTCTAAAAAGAGAGGGATATTTTTAAAGGTACAGATAATAGATGCCTGCTGTTCACTGAATGAATCCTGGCCAGTCCAATATATAGTAAGCAGAGGAAGTTATGCAACCCAACAGAAGTACTTGTTTTTGGTCCATTGATTTGACTACCTTAGGACAGGGACTTTCTAGTTCATTACTTCCATTTACAGAATCAACCTGAACTTTATTTCCATTTATTTCCTTTGGGATTAAAACAGCTCCTACACTCCATTTCCCTGTCCATTTCCCCATACTCCCCAAATCAGAAGCACCAGCATGATGCAAAAGCCACTCAAGTGGGTTCAGCTTCTCTATGTATTTGAGCAGCATTCATGGTCCAAGTCTAATCTGGGTGTGTAAATACATTTTTTTTCCTCCCCCTCAATATACATAAAGTGGAAACAAGGAAAACTGGACAACACCAGAGAGCCTGGGTGCACTAAAACACTGCACTTTGCAGTTTAGTCAAACACAGTCTAGTTTGGGTGTAAATTAAGCTGTCAACATTTGATATCTGTGCTGTATGCGTGATGTTTACAAAATACATCCTTCCCCAGAGTTACTTGGAGTCACACTCTGAAGAATCCAATACAGATGACAGCAAAGTGACAGAGTGTGGGACTGTCAGGAAGAACACAGAAGGGGCAGAAAATAAGAAAGAAAGTCCTGTCTGCAGCTTTTCTAATGTTAATGGAAGAAACTTTTCTACTTCAACAGGCTCTTGACAGGGCCCAGAGTTCATGAGGAGGAAGTGCCTGTTCCAAGAACAGAAGCAGGAAGCATGTAGATGCAAAACTGAGAGTGGGAGGAGGCAGAAGGAATAGATAAGCGAGGATGCAGAGGAGCATAAGGAGTGGCAGGTGTGATCAGTTCCCTTTTTATCAGTAGGAATCAATATGAGAATACCAAACATAGTGTGAATTTTAATGTCTGTAAAAATAACATCATCTTCTATGAATATTCTCCTGTAAAAATAGAGTGTTTTAAATGCTGTTGGAAGATGAATATGGACACTTTGGTCACTTGGGTGAAACCACTGCTTTTCTTACCTTTTTAAATTTTTTTTTAAGGTTATAGCTTATGGACCAGGAACAACTGAGAAAAGTAAAAAGAATTCGGATATCTGGATATGGCAGCTGGTATGTGGCAATTCACACTTGTTAACTGATGAGTTCATGTTTTAGTTCAGACTGAACAGTAGTAAAGCCTTCTAGCAACAGAAACTGAAATGATTACCTTTCTTCTCACAAAAGATCACCAATAGGCACCACCTTTCAGCTTTAAAATATAATGAAAAATAACTGTAAAGTACTGCTGTAATAAAAATCGCCTCTTTTTCCTCATCATGTATGTTGATGACAGAGGTACTGGCATCCATTCTTGTTGGGGATTTTAATACACCACACTTAGGCTATATCCTGCAAATATATCAGAATGCATCCATTATCACGATAAAGCAACATCACCTATTAGTCCTGTCTTGAAACATTTGTCCTCATATTGAAGTCAAACTGGAATCAAGTGGAATAAGCTAATAAAAAAGTCTGAAAACTTGCTTATACTAAATCACAGTTGTAGGTGATCCAGATGTCCTTCATTCAACATGCTTCTAGAATATATTTGCAATTCAAAGGAAAACCAAAGAAAAGCTAGTTTTTGCTTACCCAAGTCAGGCTAGCTTGAGAGGCAGAGATTTCTATTAGCTCCTGTTCTGTTGAAATTCACAGGGACTATCAAATACTAATTAAAGACATAGTAATCTTGAAAGACATTTGTTTACACTGCAGCTTACCTCAGGCTATGGAATCAAGACCTTGTGGCTGGCAAGAATCTGGCTCTCCTGCTTGACAAAATAATAACTAGTCCAGTCCAATGTGGATGGACTCCAATTTCAGTCAGCTCCTTGCTGGCTTTTGAAGCACTTTTCTAGACTTAAAGAGCTATCAGGAATCAGAAAAGCTGAAGAGGAGCTTGAACTACTCCAGAAGATTCTCTGTGTAGTTTCTGGAGCTGTACCAACTCGCAGGCTGCTAGGTTAGGTTGGTGACAGTGTACTCCAAGAATCAAGCAATGGGTTGCTTTATGATGGGGAACAATGAAACATATTTTTATTGATGCTAATAGTGTTAGACAGACAAGATAACTGAATATTTAGCTAGACCTCCACAAACAGAGCAGCTTTGAGGTGTTCTTTCACCTCAAAGATTTCCATATGTGCAGCATTTTCTTGCTGAGGACAAGACATGGAAAATTAAAGGCCTTCTTTCCCTTCAGGAGGGCGCATCGACTGTTGCCGTGGATGGCAAAACCCTGACTCTCTCTGCTGGTGACAGCCTGCTCGTCCGTGCCCAGTCTACGTGAGTAGAGCTGAACAGTGGTTCAGTGCATGATTTCTCAGCTCCCAGCAACATAAACTTTATGGATGCAATCCACACCATGTTGGGCATCATTGGTGCAGAAACACAGCATCTGTGAAAGCAGGATTTGCAATAGCCTCTGTTATTTCTCATATTTCTCAGGGCAAAAGTGTTTTCAGAAGGAAAAGCCAGACATTCATTCTAGATCTTATGATAAAAGTTGGAGATAACAAAAAAAAAAAAAAAAAAGATAAAAACATAAGCATGATCAAGAAAATGCAGCATGCAAAAGACCATGCATAAAGATAGATGGCATGAATCCACCAGTTGGCATTCACAGCAGATGCTCTAAGCATCAGGCCAGGCTTAATCAACATCAGTGCAGGAAGATTTGGAGTTCAGGCACAGAACACAGCTCTCTTCCTGGAGTAGGATGCATGCAGCTTTTTCATAGCCTTGACACAAGTGATATACATAAGGAAAAACACTGGGACAGTAGCTTCCAGAGACAGTGGAAAGGAAGATAAGGAGCATGGCAGAAGCTGATAAAGTGCCCTCCTTTTCAATAGCATCAATGTTTCAGTTGTTGGTTTGAGTGTGTGGTTCCCCTTTATACCCATTGGATCATCTCTCTTTCTATTCTTCCAGGTACTGCTGGAAAAGAGCAGAAGATTGCGTTGCTCTCTGCATCGCTCAGGATCCAAAACGCAAGCAGCCTTACACATAAATCCTATGTCTGTTGGCTTTGATGATAACCAAGTTTAACCTACTTATCTTAATTATCTTTTACTCAGAATACCTGGAAATTAGAATACTGTAACACAATGATTACACTGAATTGAGTCAAGTGCTGTGCCCAGTTAAAACTTTTTCCCCAAGCAGTTAAAGTTTTAGCAAAATTTACAATCGGGATTTTTTTTAAGATCTAGTATTCTGTTTGGTTTTATCTGAAAGGAAATTAAAACAGACCCAAATAGCAGGATTACTTATCTCATAATACATGATAGAATTTAATGCATTATTAGAATACATGATAGAAAATACCCTAATTTCTAGAAGAAATTAGAGGCTTTTCAAATGCAGTCTCTGCCACAAGATGTAGAAAAGGAGATGGGACAGATACTGTTATACTACTTAGGTAACAGGTTTTTATTTCTTTGTATCAGATTTTTCATTTGTAATAAATTAGTACAACGCTCCTTACCCAGCCCAGCTTCCAGTAAGGAAGCTTTAATTGGCAGTAGAATTCTCAAAATAGCTTTAAGAGATATATTAGGGGATAAGAGAACAGAAAAATTATTGTAATCAGTTTCTATTAACTGCTACTTCTTTTTGAACAATGAGGTTTCTTGCAGAAACAGTAAATGTCAAATTATCTTTTGCTGCTTTTATTCCAGAAACTCTCCAGAAGGATTTTTGTTTGGTTTGGGTTTTGGCTTTATTTAATTGTCCTTCACATTGTTAACATCAGAAAACAGGTTACTTAGATACCTGCAGATACTATCAATTAAATATTTGAGAAAGCAAAAGTTGCCATTTCCTGATTTTTTAAAATATTCTAATTAAGCTCAGAAAAATATTTGTTTAATCTATCACCTACAAAGCTCATTAAACTGAGATGTCATATGTGTTTTATTCGAATGTTCATTCTCCTCATGAGAAAGACACAGATGGCTTGGCTTTAATCTATAACTTATATTTAACATCAGTAGCTTTTCTAGCAAAGCATATGGCAAAATTCTGCTCCATCCTCCTAATAACAGAGAGCCTAATTCAAAAAACTGGACCCATTCCTTAAAGCTGTTATAGGTGTGAGCTGTCAGACACAAAAAGAAGCTGTAACACTCCCTTTGAGCAAGGGAGGCATTTTTTCTGAGTACCATTGGTACTGGTGTGTTGATGTGTCTGCAGAATTGACTACTCGAGTGAACATCTATGATTGAGGGATCTGGGGTACCGAAGTGTTATATTTTTAGTCCAGCAGTTACAGGGTAATCGCAGAAATATTTCCATATTTCGCACTGAATGATAAGTGAGTAAAACACAGCAACATGTAGAACAACATCCAGAATAATCAGCAGCTCTTCATCCACCCAGAGGCACCGAGCACCGTGGAACTTTCAGAATAAAAATTAAAGCACCTCCAGATTAGTTACTTCCCATAATATAATAATAAGGCTCCTCTCAAACTGTACTTGTGATGCAGTCCTTTTATAACAACTTGAACACCTAAATTCTATCCAAATCACATACTAGGTGACCAGGAACACTAAACCAAAACTCCGTCATCCACAATTTTGCCACAGTCCCTGATCAGAAACCAGGACTGAGCAAATCATAAATTAGTTTCTATTGAGGAGCTGCTGTCTTTTAACTAGGTAAGATGTGTTAAATCCCAAAAGTAGGCAAAGAATCAGGATCAAACCAGCATGAGAAGATTTATAAAAACACTTAAATACCAATCAGAGTCATACAAATATTGGGACACCTGATACTTAATAAACTTAGTACATTTTTGCAGGATTGTGCTAACCTTATTAGCACAGCATTGCATAGACAGGCCATCTGCTTCTCCATGCTTCTGCAAGACTCCAATGTAAAACCTTTATGCAAATAAATATTCTAAGTGGTATTACAATAAAACCTACACAGATACAAAGCTATACCTGCACCATTCTTTATAAATTATTACCTCTAAGCATGCATCATTGCCCAGAATCACAGGCTTGAGCTGACTTAAAATCTTAGATATTCACATAAAGGAGTTTGAGTCCACATACAAACATCCACAGTGTTATTCCAAGATGGAATCTCACCTATCCTAGAAGTCAGCAGGAGGTTTTTCCTTCACTTCAAATGAGAAAAGGTGATGCAGCCCAATCCTACCAGCTGTCAATTAAAGCAGCAAGAGTCACTGGGCTTTTTCAGTGCTTTTAAAAGGTTCAATCCCAATAGATCACTGGTAAGCTTCGTAAAGAAAAAGCTAAACCACTCCTTTTTATGATAGGTATATTTTGATTTCTATTTCTAGCATTTAAGCCATATAAAGAGTGATTTAGGCATTAATATAGTACTTCACATTGCGCAAACATCTTACGGTCAGTCTCTCAGGTAAATTAGCAATATAGATCAAAATGTTGAAAATCATTAATGTCTCCTATTGCAACTAGGCAGGCCTGACTTCATGGGGTACTTACATTCTCATAGTGAGCTATGCTGACTTACATGAATGATGGAAATAAATTGGTATGTGTCACTGTATTCCTCCTTATTATGATCTCATATTTCAATACTTAACATTAGTTGATTAGCAAGGTTACACTATACATCAGCACTCATTCAAAACAAATAGTATTGCTTGAAGTAGCTTAAAAATTAAATAATCCTGGTACTGTAAACAAAGCTTCAGTCTTCACCAGCCCTTTCTATAATCATGAAAGAAGACCTACAAAAAGCAAGTTCATGCATGTGTGTTTATGGTTATGAGGGAACTACAGGAGTGACCCACACAGATTATGTAGTAAACACATCAAAGATGAGCAGAAGAGCACAAGATTGTCCAATTGTCCAATTAAAAAATGAGGAACAAAAAAACAAAAAAAACAAAAAAAACCCAAAACACCACAGAAGAGTTAAGACAAGAAAATTATCTAATGCCAGCTACATTGGAGCTCACAATACATAAACTGACAGCTTGTAAAAGTCAATAGAGGAACCCTTCTTCCTCTGTGCTTGCTCTACTTTTAGATCTTGCTTGTTTATTTGAAGCAGCAAACCCTACCAGAGGCATAAAACTGACTAGGTATATCAGGAAACTGGTAAAATCAGGAGTGTTGGAGTAAAATTTTTCCTCAGACCCACACTTTATTTACTTACACCTGCAAACCAATCTTATCTTACTACATGAAAATAACAAATGCTCTCATTCTGTTGTTAAAAGCATTAATTGCACTGATTTCAGCTCTCCAGTCACATCTAATAGAACAGATGCAGAGAAAGCAACCCTCCCACTATCACTGCATGTAAGTAAAGGAAGAAAAATTACTTAAGCTATGTAGCAAATTCCTGCATAAAAAGCTTATGTTCATAATGGAGACTTTTCAAGTCTTTGAAGTGTTTTTATTTAGTTTATTTTCAGTGTATTTATTGTAGTTTATTTTCAGTTGATAATCCAGATGCACCTGAATGAACACTTCAAAATCATGAAGGTCATCACCTCCTGGTGTGTTTCTGATTCAATAGACAACTACTTGTAGAGCTATTCTTCAGTATCAAAGGATGCACAATAACGCCTGATTGGACCCAAAGTAAAATTGTAAAAGTAAATTTTTTTAAGTGATAATGAAGAAGACAAATTTAATATCCACTCCTCAGCTCGAAGTAATTACCTGACCTACAGGTCTTAGTACAGTCTGGTACAGAAAGATCTTATGCTGGATCCAGTCGGTAATATTTTCAGTAATCGTCCAAAAGTTGTAGAAGTGAATAAAAACTCTTCCTTTTAATGCTACTGGAATTTTGATGGAAGCTTGACAGCTAGGGTGATGTTTACACACACATACAGACAGACAGTTTGTATTCCAAAAATAAGCCCTTAAATTGTGAAATCATTAGGGAAATCATTCTCAATGCCCACATGGAATTCCCTTCTGCAGGCATTTCCTCTTTTTGAGGTCTACAAATGATAGAACAATTCTTTCTAAATTGCTGTTGCTCTAGGTTAAATCTATCTCCACGATCTTCAGCCTGGTAGTTCAATATAAGTTGCATCAGAACCACATACTGAAATATTTGAACACTGCTTTGTACTTTTAGGGTTGCTAAATAGGCATGTGTACATGGTCATTCCAGTGCTAAATAAAAAATTCTGTCCCTGGTTTTTGAAGATAAATTACACTGAAATTGAAGCAAAATTATTTGGGTTCTAAAAACACTTCATTATACAATCTTATAAGCCCCAGAGAAAGATGTCATGACTATGACAAAGTAACCTAGGCATAAGCACCTTTGGAGATTCAGTGAAGAACTCGGGTGCATCCTTATTACATCAGAGAAAAATAGGACTTTTGAAGTGCTGTACAACTATAGAAAAATATTATTTAAACATGTTTTAATGTTTTTCCTCTTGAAGAAAAAAAACCTAACTTGCTTAGAAGGCAAAACCAAAGCACACAGATGATGGAGTTTGTAAAGTTTGTACTTTACAAATTGTCAGCACAGACAAACTTGCTGAGATGATAATAAGTTGCCCATAAGTTCAAACCATACACTTTATAGTTTGAAACTAAATTTGCCAATTCAGTTGTGAAAAGCAAGTAAACACATGTCAATTTGAACTTCAAGAACTGAAGCTTGAAAGCATCAGCATGTAATTCCCAAACACTACAGGGGTTTGATACTGAAATGCAATCTCTGCACCTTACCTAGCTTTTTGTTAACTGTCTGTTCCTCCAAGGAGACCCCAGGGCAGCATCTGGATTCCATGCAGGAGGGAAATTTGGGCACCTCCAAATGGATTCCACAACAGCTGCTGGGCTGCACACAATTTAGCTGTCCACGGCTGAACCACAAGGAAATTCCTGGAGGGTTATTTCTACACCACTCTGACACACACACTGCTCTCAGGGTGCTCAAAAAGCCATCTTCACTGAGGAGCCACAGGGCTCTTTTTCTAAGAGCAAAGCAAAGCTCATTCTCTTCATGCAAATCACTGCTGGAGATCTATAACCTCGTTTGACCCAAAAAGCACAGCTCCACAAGCAGCAGAAGCCCCAGGAGCAGCTCCCACTTCTGCACAGGAGAAGGAAGCTAAACCCAAATCTTTGCTGTCCTGCAGGAATATCCCAGTCACAGACTCTGCTGTTGGAGGCATTTCCATCCCCACTTGATACAGCCCAGTTGAGCCACGCAGGAAGCACCACAGAGTTTCTATTGAGCCAGAGGATAATTCCTGCTCCCCAAATGCAGTTACAAATTATATTACTCTATAAAACAGGAGGACTGAGAGAAAAAACATAGCATTACTAAGGCATTGTTCCAGTGGCAATTATTTGCCTGAACACATTTGTGGCCTGAGCTGTCTATAGCATCTTGGCATACATTACAAAAAGAATGTGAACACCACATTTGGACTAGGGAAAGAATCATCTCTCAAATAGATCAGTTTTATTTATGACAACCTAAGAAAAATGTTAACAGCTCCTGATTGTTTCCTGATACTGGCAACTAACAAGCCACATGGTTCAGACTTTGTGTGCTTTATTATTGAGTGGCAAATCAACATTCAATGGGCAGATTCACTCATCAGACAAGAGCTTGTTATTCTCTCCAAGAGGGAAAATGGCAAATACTGAATGAAACCAAGTAAAACCTTCACAAAAAAAGGACAAGAATTCATTTAATTATCTACCAAAACATACTGATTTTGCTTACTTTTAAACCAAGATAGAAAAATATATTTGAGCACTGGAATCAGGAATCAGATTGCCATATGCCATCAGAATTTGAGTTTAAAATGAAAATTAACCAACTCTGGCTTCTCTTTCCAATGTGGATGACAATGTTCAGCTGTCTAAAGCCATTTCTTCCATTTTTTGGGTATAAACGAGGCAATTTACACCCATTCTTCACTGAAAGCAATTTGTCACTACTTGCATCTTTGCCATTTTAGATGCAGCTGCCCTGATTTATGCCTATTTGTTAACTGAACCAGGCTGCTACACTACAATAACGCAAATGTTGCCTTGCTGAGTACTGCATTGCCCCAAATGCCATTGCATAGGTGCTTAGTTTATATATTGCATATATAGACACACATTATACACAAACACACACACATGCAAATATATATGGGTGTGTGTCTTCTGAGTATTTTTATGCCCTAATTAGTTGTATCTTGC
Source organism: Acanthiza pusilla (assembly GCA_036630365.1). NCBI lineage: Eukaryota > Metazoa > Chordata > Aves > Passeriformes > Acanthizidae > Acanthiza > Acanthiza pusilla. The sequence goes on from JAXCHO010000017.1 coordinate 10,095,078, forward strand.
CCATACTGGTGAAGTTTGTGCCAAGCATACCGGGTGTGCTTGGAGGTTTGTAACATGACTAGCCCATTACTGGCAGTCAGAGAGAGAGAGACGAAAGGTCATTTTTGTTTATGTCAGCCACAGGATGTTTCAGAAGCTTTTATGGAGCAGCTACATCTGTGCTCTCTGTGGGTTGGATCCACTCCATACATACTGCTGGAGGACAGAAAAAGCATATCATACAAGAGGCAAGAGCTATCCTGGGCTTCCATGGAAGCCAACCTCACTAAATGCTGGAGGCTTTTCATAAGCCAGGCTTTTCACAGCATCCCAGGCACTGCAGCTCACAGACGTTCTTCGTGGAGGAACAAAGGCTGTTCTTTAGTATCAGCTTTAATCTAATAGAAAGGTTTCATGGCATTTATTTCCTCTACAGCCAAATTAACTCTACTTGCAAAGCTTCCTCCCCCTCAGAGGGAAATAAGATGTAGGCTCAGAAGCCCAAATCCGCAATGATATTTAAGTGCCTGAGGAACTGTGCCAGAGTGTCTGGCAGGGGAAGCTAAACAGACTCAATTTTAAAAGGGAACACAGTGAATGGAGAGACAGACTGAAAGCTCAGGAGAATGAAGTACTCCTTTTATCTGCTATGGGGGGAGCTGTTAAGTGGCAAACCAACTTCTTTTCTGTTCTTGCTCATCTGTGTACTTTAACCCACCACGAGTGCCATCTCCACACATACCTGAGAGGGGCTTTTGCTGCAGCTGGCACCAAACTAGTCACGGATGCTACTTCCAGGACATCAACATCAGTGTGACAGGAACTAGACAGAGATGAATACAGTCTGTCTGAACAGTCATCTACAAGTTCCTTGCCCTGCAGGGCTAATCAAAATACTCTTTGTGAAAGGTACTAATATTCATCTTTCTTAAAAACAAGGCAAAAAAGCAGTAGAAACAGTAGAAAACATTTTTTAAAACCTGTATTACTAATTATTTTATACAGCCTGAGCATTTTGTCATTAAAATGCTATATTTTCCATTTTTATTTCTCAACATTTTGTGGTGAACCAATTTTATTAACTTCCTTGTATGTCTGTACTGGGACAAATGCTATTCTCAGCAGTACTTGTGTAAATATGGGGCTGATGGAATTACCCTGATCTCACAGCACTGCGACAGAGGACAATTTGGTTCTCTGTGTACAGAAACATTATGGCTAAAGCCTGACATGATGGTGGGACTGCATCAGCCTGTGAAGGTTGCTCAACACACAGTGCACTCCGATATGACACTTTTCATTCACAGGTTAAAATTTTACTTTAATTACGTACCTTATTCAAGATAATAGAGCAAAATTTTGGGGGGCTTTAGACCCTTATTACAGCTGAGTTAGTCTTTACAGAAATGCTAAACCCCCAAAACTTTTTAGCTGCATTCTAATATAAAGGAACAGCTTTCCAATGTTGATGTTAACATCTAGATACATGGAGAAGACAGCAGTAGAAGGCAATGAGAACATATCCAATTAAAAAAAAAAAAAATCAGTTAACTAACTTCTTTTTCATTCCATTATTTTGAAATTAAGATAAAAACTAGCTTGTTAATCAGCAAAAAGCAAAAAAAAAAAAAAAAAAGAAGCACAAGAGTTATTAATTCATATTTTCTATTATTTCACCCTGCTCTCGCAATGATTACACCTGCTTAAAGCAGACTCTACAGCAGAGAAATGGAAAGCATTTGAATTCCAGAAATATCTTCCATATTGGTATTTCTAAAAACCTTATATACAAAAGCCTTGGTATTTAAAAAAAAAAAGCATCTGAAAATCTTTTGGGGGACTAGAAACTGAAAAGAGATTTCTTCGATTCACTGTATTGCTTTCTCAAATATCACAATAACACTTTTAGAGTCTGACATTGATTTGAAGGGAGGTTAGGAAACATATGCTAGAACAAACAAGTATCAGTTCTTGTGCCTGTGCTTTGAAGACACGCAAGCCCCTTTCAGTCTAGTGTCTGATGTGTTTACGGAAACAAAAGACATAATTTATCTGCCATAAGGTGTTCACTGAAGAGGTTCGTGCTGTGAGGATTTCCATGGCAACTACTTAAAGAGACATAAGTGTTCATCTTTGAAATTGAAAGCCAGGGACATGATTAGCTACGGTAATAATACCACATAAGCTGCCTAAACAGAGATCTTTTCTTCAGGGCCAAGTAAAGTAACTTCTCTTTTCTTGTATGAGAACCAGCTTTCCTAAATAAAATTAAAAAAACAAAACAAAACAAGAAAAACCAAAACCAAACAACAACAAAACCACAAACAAAACAACCCAAAACAAAATACTTAAATGTTCTCATAATTTCTTTTCAAGAAACAAATATGCATTTACATGTGCACACATAGCTGAAATAATCACTTCCTTAAATTCCCTGGTGTGCAATGCATCACATAGTCCATAAAAAGTGTACATGAAGATTATGCAGGGTCGTCCCAAAGAGGCACAAAACAAGATTTTGTAGAACTTTTCCAAATCTACTGAGATTCATTTGCAAATAAATTCCAAGGAGATGACAAGCACTCAACCACCATTAAAAGATTTAAAAGTTAAGTACTCACCAGTTTATCAAAGCTGCAACAACAGTTTGAAGTTTTGGTGTGATATACCAGTAGAAAGTGAACCTAAATTAATGAACATTGCTCCAGAGTGAAGAAGAAGAAAAAAGCCAAGCTGACACCTGCCTCAGCAAACAGAGCACTGGAGCAGCCACATCCTGGATATGTTTCCTTTGCCTCCACGTGCAGTCTTGGTTTTACCAGGCACAACCCAGGGACAGGAATTAAGCACCTGCATCCAGTTCCAACCTGCAGACCCATTAGAGGTCACAGCCAGAAGGCATAGATGCAATCCAAGGTTAATTTATAATGGGGAGGGGCTAATAGGGAACAAGTCCTAAAACCACGTGGCCCCAGCTAGGTCTTCTCAGCCATTGTATTCATAGTGATTGCTTGATCCAGCTGAATGTGTACATCTCACAGAGAGTGTGGCAGATACTTTTGCTCATCACTTAAGTCCTAATTTAATTTTTTTTTAAATTAAATAATTTTAAAGTTCTTCTTCTGCAATACAGTGAAGTTGACATAGACCATTATAGACAGCTTGAAAACTACACTTTATGTTATGATCTGAAAGGAAAGATTTTGTATCAACTCAAGCAAAACACCACAGAACACCTAGTTTTTATATTCTCTTTCATTCTCCTCTATTTCAGATTTCCATTAAAACTGCGTAACATTAATTTATTCAGGAAAGTTTAATAGTCTCCTGTTGGAAGTTTTGTCCATGAAGTTGGTATTACTGTCACTTTATGCAAGGCCTGAACAGATGTCCTTTTTTTCCTATAAGGGCTATTATTCGAAGCTGTGCTCGCACAGGCAGTTCCTTACAATAAAAAAGCCTGGAAATAAATGTTCCCTGTGATACAGCATCTCATCTTCTTATCTTCTGACTGGCCAAACAATGACACGTCCTCATTATTCATTTTAAAGGACATTTAAGAACTCATTCTTGAAAGACATGGAGAAACGTGTCAAGGAAGAGCAGTGAGTGAGACAGCAGCTACATCAGCTGGGAGAAGTCACTTAGAACCAGGCTCCACAAGAACTCCCTCTACAATTCTACTCTGCCTATTTTTAGCACTGAGAAATACTTTTACTCTCTTGGGAAAAAGGCAGATGGCAAGATTTAAAGGGACTTAAACCTTAAACTAGACTGTTTGGGGATTACAGCAATAGGCAGCAAAACCTTTGCTACAGGTGCCCTTCAAATGGGACAAAGAAAAAGTTGTGCTGAGCTAGAGAAGAAAGGCAGAGTTAACACACAAATTGCTACAGCTGCTGATCAGCAGTGTCCTGCAAGCAGGGACTGACCATGAAAACATCTCCACTGCCAGAGCTGAGCAGGGAGAGGTGTTTCATCTCACTGTCCCCACCATTTATCACTGCCTCTCAACCTGGGCGGGGGAGAATGGCACATTCTCCTTTTCTTTGTTCCGTCTGAGTTCAATGAGTGCTTTTCCTGAGCAGGGGTGAAAATATTGAGTTCCTGGACATGCAATGTGTGGGGCTTTTACTGTGTTCACTACCAGAAACGTGGATAAGACAGAGCGTGGTCCCTTGGGGCTTGGTTAGACAGTGCTACTGCTGCATGCTCTGAGGAGTTTTTCTTTAGGATTCCCTGTTCTCTGGGAAAAAAAATAACCCTCTCTCTTCCTAGGCTTATGCAGTTGCTGGAGGCCGGGAGGGAAAAGCTGCACAGAAGGCAAATCCCACTACATTTGAGTCATCAGCAAAGCAAATAATCTGTAATGTAAGGCTCCCATGATCAGCAAGGCACTGTTAGAACTTGGATTGTGACAATCTGTCTCCCTGAGGCTTGTAGGCTAAACAACAAGCTAGAGAAAGGGAGCTGCACAACAAGCAGGGAAAGGCATCTGACAAAAGGCTCATTAGCCCTCCATTCCCTTCACCCACAGCATATGTTTGTTTCTCCTCCTAGCAGAATTTCTGCACGTCTGTATGCTCAGTACTTACCCTAAGTATCCAGCAGTGAGAAACAAAGGCTGCATAGTCCTCTGAGTTAAAGAGTTACTGTGTAAAAACTTGGCTTTTCTAATCACTGTGATGTGAAAATTCAAGTGCCTGAGAAAAAGACATCTAGAGTAGAATGGAGATGACTAAGAGAAAGATTCCTGCCATTAAATTGCTTTTGTACCAAAATATTACCTCTTGATGTGTAAACATCAAATTAGCAATATTCCCGGGGCAAGCAGTTGAAGCAATCAAGCAACTCCTTCCAGCTATATGGCAACAACTGTGTGCTTTCCTGTCCTACTGCATTTCCATCAATATGTGTCCCACTGCACACTGAGTATACTTAAAACTACTCCTGTGCTGTAGATTCTAAAAAATTCCAACTATTCTTTCCCTTTGTACTAACTTCATAACTTTGAAGCTTATCAGCACTCGTGTTTTCATTTTGTAGAGAGAACTCTATGTCAGGGCTGGTGGCAGCAACGTGGAAAGTCAGTGATCTAAAACGATACTTCAAAACCTGTGTTTATACACTGGTGGCTCTCCCACATTCCACTGGAATCTGCAATTGAAATCCAGTGTTATCCAAACCAGGTTCAAAATAATCCTAGTATTTCTTAGCATTAAAAAAAAAAAAAAAAAACTTTGAGAAAAAGCAATTTTCTTTTTATACCCATATTTCTTCTTTATTCAGTTCCTGCAATATTACTGTCCTGGCACATTGATATTCTTCATCATCTGAGTATGTACTTTATCATCAGTTTAGACATTGTCTGGGGATCTCAATTCCCACTGCAAAGAGGAAACAACTCACACTGCAGAACTGTGAGCATGGCACAGGCTCATTCAGTAAATTCTCCTGGATTACTCTATGGTTCAGGATGCATCTCTGATGCTGAACAGGCAAGTGATGGAAGTGAGAGTGAGAGCAGTTCCCAGTCTCATCCCATCTCCCTGGCCTGAGGTGTCCCAGCCATCGTACTTCGAAATGAGGGAGTCCTTTGCAGGAAGAGCACTCCTAAGGACCAGTTCCAGGATGAATGAGGTTACAGCCTTGTGCCCCTCCAGCCTTTGCAATCCTCCGGCATTACCCCACCATGGTTTACATTCTGCATCACTCCTGGCACACCCTCACACCACATTTCAGACCATAAAATATGTGGTACAAGCTCCTCAAGTGCACTGCGTCCTCTCAGGAGAAACACAATCTTTTTGGAATTTCGCATTTAGACCAACTTGCGTTTCAATCCAAAACAAGCTTGCAATGTTATCCACAGCTCATTTCCTACTTCCCCCAGAACCACAGATCCATACATTTATTTAATTCCTATGATATATAAATTTACCTCACTGTGCAAATGTGCACAGCAATGTTGGAATGCATATTTACAAAGAAAATATTGCTTTGGGGAGTACTAGGGATGTGTTATTCCCTGTTCTGAGTTCAGTCAGCAAAATCTCCTCGATGGATGTCAACAGTCAGTCACAATTTTCATCTGTAAAAACAGGAGCAGGATCTGACAGCCATACAAATTACATCTGTTCCACTGCAACCATCTGTAATTCAATCTGCAAAATATTAATCAAGTTTATCTGACATGATTTTTCCTCCATCATCAGCTCATGATGCTTATTGCTTCTTGGTCTGTTACTATTATACACTAGATTTTTATTCCCCTTAATATTTATTCCTTTACTTTAAGAGAGATAGAGTTAGATTTATTGGACAACAATTTTATTGGTCAATACCACATTACCTTCTCTTCAATCATTCTGTATTTCTCATCTCTTTACTGTATGGCTCTCTGTGGTCTGGCCTTTCTTTGCACTGCTGACCTGCCATGTTTAGGTTTCACAGGACATTTCAGTGTTGTAACTCCCTATATACTCAGAGATTAGCAGGTCAACACCATCTTGGGTTTTATGCTTTTTAAACTTAAAATTTTATTTTTAGATTTTAAAAACTTGTCGAATTCAGGTTTGGGTGAAAAAATTTAATTAAACACAGGCTAAGTATCCACATGAGTGGATCTTAAATATGGCTGTCAAAATCTGAAAGGTTGTGATAAATAAAGGAGTCTCTCTATATCAGGTGTTTAATTTTTTTATCAGTCTTCAAATGAGACTTCAAATTAGAAAGGCTTGACTTACTCATCCCCTTACACAGTTTCCAAGGAAGTCATAACGGACAAGAAGAGAGCTGTTTCTACCCAACATTTCCAAGCAAAAATCAGGAATCGTAAATTAAAATTACCTCAAAGTATCTAAAGCACCACCAGTGTTAGAGCTGAGTTCTAAAAAAATCTCTGTACAAGTTTTGTACTTCTGGTACTGCAGCTCAAGAGGGCATAAATTACTATTTCATTTTCAGAGGGACATTTTGCCTTCTTTTTAAATTAATTCTAAAACCTTGTAAACTCTAGACAAGACTCTCCATATTTGGCCACTGCTCTGCAAATATTGAGGGTGCCTAGATTCTAAAATATTTTCAGGCATCTCTATTTAACACACAGCAAGATATAAATTATCTCATTTCAGCCTATTTGGCCCAGCTTTTTGTTAATTAAATGTAAAGTGATGCCAGTTAAAGTTAGGGAAATTGAACTAATTTTAATAGCAGGAAGTTGTACCAGAATACATTTCCTAACCAAAGGATACATTCACAAGGTTTTGTTTTATCTGATACAATGGCTATAATCTCAGATGGAACTAATTGCCTTCAGCAAAATCTCAAGAGTTTGCCACTTGGCAGGCAATATTCCTACCTTCAGATACTAAAAGTCCTAATGACAAAACTGATTTTAAAATCCTATTATGAAAAAACTAAAATTGAATTCCATTTTTACTCATCTACTTTAAGATTTAATGCATCCCATTTACAAAATTTACAGAGTTATCACAAGAGTTAGAGACATCTAGGAAGCAGGAAATATGCTGGAATTTATTCCTCCCTTCCTCCCTGTCTCGCTGCCAAGTATTCCATGACTGAAGAGGAGCTGGCAATCCTAGCTATCAGAATTAAAATGATAAACTATGTTCTAAGGTTCAAGACTATGATCTAGCTAAGCTGTTGCTCCTTCCCTTTCCCTGTGTTCATAACAGCATTTATTCCCTCAATCTTCCTAATGAGTGGCAAAGGTGAAGAAATGAGGTAATTTTCCCTTCTTGCACTCATCTGCATGGCCTCTTGCTGAACTGCCTGCCTGCTGCTCAGCACAGGAAGTGTGTGAAGCCCACTTTGACAAGACATGAGCTGCTACCTTGGCTTTTTGATGGGAAGAAGAGAAGAAATTTTAAAATTGCACTGAGGAGGGATGATTACAGAAGGCACTCTTTCTAACTGCTGCCAGCTTTGCAGGAATTGGCTTAGTAAAAGAAAGACAAGTGCCTGAAACATTTCATCCTTGAGCCCTCCTGCCTTTTCCTTATCAGTAATTAGCATGAGCAGCAGAATGTGTGCACTTCCTCAATGGAAGTAATTACTGTGTAGAGCTCCAGAAGTTTTCAAACCAAAGCTTAAAAGACATCAAAATGAAATATGCCTTCTGAAGGATTCAGGATTTCTACAGGGGCATCTTTTTCCTCTCTCCTTTAAAAAAAAAAAAAGAAAGAAAAGAAAAAAAAAAGGTAACCATATTTTTCTTACCACAGAGATAAAAAACAGTATAATAGTGACTAGGCATCCTTCAAAGCTGGATCAAAATTTTCCTGTACTGTCACAATGAACTATCAGAGAAACAACAGATATCCAGCTCTGCTGTCAAGATCTTAAAGCAATTTGTCTGCCATTGATGAGTTAGGCTTTCCAAGTCAAGTTGTGGTAGTTTTGCCTGGCCCAGTTTTTGCCAGTGAATAGGGTGGGGTACAAAGGTGGCTCCTGCAAGACCTGAGTAAAGATTCTGGAAATTTCTCCACCATGTCCAGCAGAGCCAATCTCTGATGGCTCTGAAGATGATGGACATGCTGCTGGCCAAACCTGGGCCAATTAGAAATGTTAGTTACTCCTCTGTGAAAACATATTTAAGAAGAAATCAAAACAATGTGAGCACACACTTCTTTTTAGCCAGGGCAGGAGGAGGAGGAGGTAAAAATATATGTGAGGGAGAACAACATGGAGGCACCAAGGTCAGTGGAGAAGGTGGGGGAGGAGGTGCTCCAGGCGCCGGAGCTGAAAACCTTCTGCCAGCCATGGTGAAGACCATGGGTGAGCAGGGGGTCCCCCTGCAGCCCATGGAGTCCAGGGGAATGCAGAGAACCTCCCACAGCCTGTGGGGAGGTGCACACGCCAGAGGAGCAGGTGGATGCCTGCAGGAAGCTGTGATCCAGTGGGAGTCCCAGAGACTGAGAGTTGCAAAGGCCTTGCAGGAGAGAGAAAGGCCTTGCTCCCGGGACGGAAACAGCCTGGCCTCGGCTTGGAATTCTGCAACCTGGACAGAGGAATCTAAAACTGCAGCAATCGGGCAGGTGCCGCTCGTGAGATTGGACCCACGCCAAAGAAGTTCGCAGAGGACTGTCTCTCGTGGGAGGGACCCCCATGGCTAAGTAGAGGACTCCTCTCCCTGATGGACTGACCCTGACCAAAAGAAACCCCCATACCCTGCCCCCACCCCGGAGCTGTTGGTTAGAAGGAAGGAGGGAGGGGGTGAGCTGAGAAATAGCCTTAATAGGGAGGGGGGTGAGTAGAGAAACAGCATTTGCAGCAGAAGAATGGTGGCATTGGACTGACTAAGAGAAGCCACATACCTTGCCCTGGCCCAGATCTGTTAGTTGAATGGAGAGAGGGGGCGAATAGAGAAACAGTGTCTGTAGTAAAAGAATTGTGATAGACAGACTTAAGAAAAAACCCCACACCCTGCCCCTGCCTGGGAGTTGTTGGTTAGTTAGAAAGGACGGAGGGGGTGAGCTGGGAAGCAGTGCCTTAAGAGGGAAGGGGGGTCAGTGAAGAAACGGTGTCTTGAGAGCTTATTTTTACCTCTGATTTGTCCTCCGACTGTTAGATTAATAAATCACATTTTTTTTGCAACTTTAAGTTTCTCGCCTGCTTTTGCCCTGAATTTTGTGTGTCCTGCTTATCAGTAGTCTTATCTCAACTCATAAGTCCAGTGTTTGTGTTAGTTTTCTCTCTCCTCTGCATAGCTGCAGCAGGAGAGAGCATAGAGAGCAAACGTCGTAGGTGCCTGGCATTTAGCCAGGGTCAAACCCATGACACAACTTTACTCCTGTCTTTCACAAATTAGCTTTTGTCTTCAGGCAGGAAAAGACTGCAGTCTCTAGAAGGAAGAGAATAAGAAATTCATAATGAGGAAAGAAACTGAAAACACCTCTAAATTTAGGTTAAAAGTAAAACTCTCCCATTTCTGTCATCTCTTGCCTCCTCCCAATTAAATACAACAACTCTTCTTTCTCTTGACAAGACCTGCTTCATCAAGACACACAGACTCTCTTTGGACTCAGGCAGAGGAGATCACTGAGGTCATTGGGAGGGAAGGGGTGCCTTTCAGGGGACTGCTAAAGACAGTGAAGTGCACCCAACAGTCCTGTCTTCATGCTTCTTGCTTGTTTGGGAGAGGAGACCAGAAACATCTTCAGTGGAAATAGTTCATGATACTCAAGGTTGGACAGCAGAAAAAGAACAAGCACAGACCAAAGATAATGTGTGGAGGGAATTAAAAAAAGTAAATGTGATGAAGAAAGAAGGACCAAAAAAACCACACTGCAAATACTTACATCTGCATAACAGAGGCTTCTCTACTGGTTCCTACAGGGCCAAAAGGCACAACATTGAAGGGAGCAATTTTTATTGGTAAATATGGAAAAATGTCATACTGCCATAACTATGAATAGATGTTCCCTCTCCAGGAACTGGAAAAGTGCAGCTAGATGTTTGAGAGGATGGAAGTTTCCGAGCCCCAGACAGCAGCGTGGGAGGCCCCAGTGCCATCCCAGCAGGTAAGTGACAGTGCTATTCTGGAAACCATGCTCAGCACGTACCCAAATTAACAGCACCATAGAGAACACATTTCCCCTACAGGCTTCTAGGGAAGTTTCAGAGACAGATGACAACATGGTACCAAAATGAAGCCAAATATATCTTATTTTAAATAACTTAGACTATTTTAAAATAATCTAAGACTAAAGAGTCTCCTTAAAGCCATAGAAGTAGTTGTTCAACACCATGTGCCAGAAAAACATGCTAATAAATTCAGAATTCCACCCTTGGGTCAGGATCACAGATTTGGTTGATGACGAACTTCAGTTTTGCTAATGTGTTTACACATTCCTTTACCATTCCTTAGCAAGGAATGGTAAAACAAGAAAAAGGTAAAGGCCAGAAAAAACAAAGTACTTCATTCCCATTGAGGTGTTTGGGAAAAATATCTCAGTATCATTGAAAAAAGATCAGATTAAAATTTTAGAGAATTTTCCCATATTTGTAAGTGGCAGTGTTTTTAGGGTAAGTAATTATTGAATAGTCATGGCAGGTTTGTGGGTCTGGGTCTTCTGGCTTCAGAGTACAATTAATTTATAAATATAATTCGAAACATAGGCCAGTTGCAAAATTACTCATCTGCCTCCTCATGGACAACCAGGCAAATTATGGTTTTATTTTACTCTCTGTAATTAAATTGGTTAACTGGAAACTGAGTGACTCATACTTTCTACAGAAAATTTTATCATGTTGTTTGCTACTAATATTTTTAACATGGCTGGACTTGGTGGATCCTTTGCCTTTTAGTTCAGTTCATAGAAAAAGGCACATGGATCAGATCTCCTGTTCAATCACCCAGCCCTTTCTATTGATATTTCCCAGGCAACATCAACAGCTACACAAATTCTTAGTCTTTCTGCACCTCTGTGTAACGCTGAACTGAGCACAAGCTCTGGAAAGGTCTCCTTGCCTCTGTTCATTCCATTAATCACACAGACAGATGGGCTCACATTTTGTGCTATTATCCTACATGACACTGCTTTCTTTGGCTTTCATACCAAGACATTCATTATGGCTAATGTTCAGGGCATTGCAGGTATGCTGGACTTGTGTAGCATCCAAGTGTCTCCTTGAAAAATAGCACAGCCCTGAAAGAATCTCTGTCTGCTCTACGAGTGCCTTCCCTGAGATCCTTCCAGCCTTTTTCTTCCTGCTTATGTCTGGGAAGAAATTAAATTAAGGTTGTGGGTATCTGGCCATATCATTTCTGAAAATGCTTCTGCCCAAAAGCGCTGTGCATTTGCTACACTTATTGGCACGTGCTGCATAAATGTGTGTCTACAGCATGTGTCTCAGTCAACCCACCTGACTCAAGTTCTGCTGCCTCAGAAGGTGACATTTAACTTCCACTGGACAATCTGGGGACTCCAAAAGCACAGTATGCAGGTACAATTTAGGGCAGGTCAGACAGAAACTTGATTAACCAGGAGCACTGGGACAGCATATTTCTCTGCTCCCCAGTTCTCAGAGTTAGCAGAGCCAGGAATCCATCCCTGGGAGGGATGAAGTCTTAAGTTGTTTGCTAATTGTCAGGTTTCTGAGGACTCAAACAGTAAATAACATGACCATATGGAAAAATATCTCTAGGTGGAGCCTATAGGATGGGCACACCAGTATTAGCTTTGCTCAGAAATTACACCAGTATTAGCAAACAATCACAGCCTGTTAGCTTTTAGTTGAAAGCAATGCTTTTTAAGTCAAAGTTGCTTTTTTAGTTGCTTTTCCTTTTTTGTATATATTTTCTTAAATATTAATACTTTTATCCCCACACTCCTTCCACTCCCAGAACTGTAGACTATGAATTGTCTCGGCTTGGGGAGCATATTTTGTATGTGTTGGAAGATACTGTTCTGGATTCCAAGCACACAGTAGCTGTTCCTTCAGCAAGAACTACTACCAAGGGGCTTTATCTTGCCACACAACATGCTGCAGGGATTTCCTACACTACCCTTTAAAGACACACTGTCCTTCCTGAATGGGCAAAAAGTTCCCTCCTAAGCAAGCAAAACCAGCTGAGAGAATACAAGATTACTCCACAGATAAGATTGCCAAACTTGAAAAAGCCTGGAGGCTAAAACAGAGAGATATCAGAAAAACCCAGGGACCTTGAGAACAGGATTTTAAAAATCAACCTTCAGATTTACCTACCATGCATAAGAGTTTTACAGTATCCCATAAAAGATGTTCTTCCTTCCAATGAGAAGTAAAGTTTACAGGAAGAGAGCATATCTTTTTTTAGAGACAGATAAACTCTGCATACTCTTCAAAGTCTCACAGTCAAGGTGGTGATTTCCTGTCCTCAGACTAAATATAGGGTCCTTCTCTCAGTTCCCTCTGTCCCCATTCCATCTGATTAGTCAAGTGCACAAAGTACCAGGTGTGCCAGGCACAGCTCCTGCCTGGTGTCCATGCCATAAGTCTGTGACCCAGAATTATTTCATTGGGAGGCCATGGTGGCATTCCATTGCTCCTAATGGCACATCAGAGCAGAGCACACCACAACAGAACCCCGTGCAAGAGGAGAGAGAAGCAAACTTTGCTGTCAGAGGAAATCCCAGCTCGCTGATCGCAGGAGGGCAGCAGCCTGTGACATCCCTCACAGCACTGGTGTCACACAAATGACAGAGAGATGAGGATCCTCAGCGCCATCTGTTCTGACCGACTGTTCCACTCTTGTGCACTGAATTGCAAACGCAGACAGAGCCCAAGGGAACTAATTAGTTCCCTCCAGAAGAGAGCTGGGGAGTGAATTAACAAACCCACAAGCGTGTACAATCAGAGAACCAGCAACCAGGTCAGGAAGCTCTATAATATGACAGCAAAGACAGACCCTTTGTCATCTCTTTTTGCAGTGATATCCACCAGTCCCGTAAGGAAACAGCAACTTGCAGCTGTTAGTAACACCAAGGTAACACCATTTCCTTAAAAGAACAGATGCTGTACCATATTCTCTTTTTCTTTCTTACCTACCCCTCCTACATCAATAAAAGAGTGAAAAAAATTAGTCAGATCTCTGATTGCTCTAAGTGGGATACAAAGGCACAAGTAACAAGCATTGGGACACAGGGATATGACTTCAAGTGGTGCCAGGGAATGTTTAGGTTGGATATTATGAGAAATTTCTTCCCTGTGAGGGTTGACAGGCACTAGAACAGGCTGCCCAGGGAAGTGGTTGAGTCAGCATCTCTGGGGGTATTTAAAAGCTTGGTAGATGTGACACTTAAATACACCTTTTAGTGGTGAACTTGACAGTGTTGGGTTAATTGTTGAACTCAGTCTTTTCAAACCTAAATTATTTTATCATTCTAAGTGATAAACAGTGAAAGATGAGCAAAACATTTAGGATGTGAGATTTCTTAGAAAAAAAATGTTACAAGTAGGAAAAACACAGTTTTACCTAGCTCCTTCCATGAGAAGGACATTTAAACTTTTTCTTGACTGATTTAGTAAATTGGAAGCAAAATACCCAGTAAAAATTGTGACTGAACCCAAGCAGAGTGGGAGCTGAAGAACAAGGAACCATCAAGCAAGTTCCATGAGTCCCCTATCGTGTTGCAACTGGAAGTCTGGTGAGCAAGGCTGTGAAGAAGAAATTATTAATGCCATATGCAATTCATATTTTTTACTTAATCTGGCAAGATACCAGTGTATAATCAAAACAGGCTAGGCCCTTGTGCATTTTTGTTACCTGTCCATCTGATGTACAGGTCCAAGAAGGGAGGTCCAAGAGCACCTTCCCTACAAGCTTTGTCTCCCCTGGATCCTCAGATAATCATGTTTACAACACCGATGCAGCTGTCTCTACCTTAAAACTACTGTTATAAGTGAAAACAAGAGTTGTATGTTCATATTTTTACTACACAAGAGCACTGTATTGACCCAGATTAACTTCTACATTTTCCCTACTGATTAAAGGATTTGAAAACTTTATACTCACGTGGTTGCTGTTTTCACTACTATACCAAAGTTTCATTTACAGCACACAGAGTAAGCTATTTTCTAGAGGGCTAACACCACTAATTTGTTTCTTATATTTCTACCATTTTGAGTCCATAATCGCACTCCTCATCTAGGAAAACACTGTATCTGTTCCCCCCAAGTCTCATTTTATTTTGTTTACTGCCTGATAAACATGACAGACATTTACCACAGCCTACATTTTTTAAATACTTAGCTTTTTAGAAAGAGAAGCCTGTAATCCACAATCACTAAAAGCTTCTTGTATGTTGAATATAGACCTTTGGGAGATAAATTACAATAATGAACACTCCTTAATAAAAACACATAACCCCTCCACTAATAAAAGCTGTAAATTTTATTGAAATATGAGCTGAATTAGTCATATATAATTATCACACGTATGACAGGCAGAGACAGTCTTGTCATGCGTTCTTAGAAAGGAACGATAATTTCTACTCGTTCTTAGGCCAAAGAGGGAACTGGCTTCTGAATTTGATGTTATTCCAAGGCTAAGTGATTTATTTTTTCCCTACCAGGCACTGAAAGTCTTTTTTAGATTTAGCCCTACTTCTTGCTGAAATCCAATCTCACAAACAAAAAGGCGCCACAGAAATGAGCTTACTGTGAGGGATGTAAACTAAACAGTTTGATACCTGGAAGCTTCTGTTTGATAGATACATCAAGTTATTTTATAATCCTGAATTATTTCATAAAATCTCAGGAGAAATGGAGTCACTTTGTCTCCACAGAATGGCAGGCATTCTTGTGAACTATTTACACCAAATTTTGAGCAAAATCAGTGGGAGTTAAAGACTCCCTTCAGCTTCCAAAAAAGCTCAGCATCTTGCAGTAAACCGTAAATGAGCAAGAGGATAAAGTATCTTCTTTACACTGTATTTTAGTGCTTTTAGAACAGTTAAATATAGGCTTACTGGCTAGATAGAATAAGAAATGCATGTTACCTCTGCCAGTGGTATGAAGACTGTCAGTTTGGCAGCTTCCAAGGGTATAATTTTGTACATGAACTTTTATCAAGAAAGTTTCCTATTCTAGATCAACATTGGAAAGAGTACACAGAAATACATGTAGTCACCAGCATCTCTGTACTTTCTTATCTATGTGACTCATCTCTCAAAATAGAAGATATTTTATGCCTCTGAGATCCTTGGGCTTTCTACTCTGAATTTTCAGCTTGGATGTCAAATAGAATTAGTGTCAAATGTATGATGGTTGTTTCTGAGACCATGAAGGTCCGGTCAACTGATCACTGACTTTTAGCCAATTGTTTTCACTGGAATTGTTGGGCCTTTTGCATCTTTCCTGAGCAGATAAAGCTATTTCCAGTGTGTGTCACACAGGGGTGGTCAGGAACCTCAGTGAGGTAGCACAATTTATAAGGTACCTGTGAAGAAATAGATGTGAAGACATGACCATAGCAACCAACAATTTCCAGACCTGGGGCCCTAATTTTCTTCTCTATCTTTGCACGAGTCATCGCTCATCCCACTCTGGAGCTGATGATTTGTTTATTCCTGTAAGGCACTACACATAATACACATAAGTATATGAAAATGACAAATCATGTAGGAAAGGAAGAGTTGCAAGAAAATAGACATATTTTCCATCCATTTCCTTATTGTCATGGTTTACCCCCAGCCAGCAATTAAGCACTACTCAGCCGCTTGCTCACTTCCTCTGGTGGAATGGGGAAGAGAATTGGAAAAGTGAGACTATTACTTGAGGTTGAGATTAAAAAAACTGAATAGGTAAAGGAGATAAAGACAGTTTAATAGGTAAAGCAAAAGGCCCATGTACGAGCAATGCAAAATGAGGAATTAATTAATTCAGCACTTCCCCTGGGGCAGGCAGGGGATCAGCCTTCTCCAGGAGACCAGGGCTCCATCACATACAGTGACAAAATGCCACTACTCTAAACATCCCCCTGTCCTTATTCTTCCCCAAGGGTTAATGGTGAGCAGGGTGTCTCATGGTATGGAATATCCCTTGGGTCACTTGGGTCACCTGTCCTGGCTGTGTCCCCTCCCAGCTCCTGTGCCTGTGCCCCCTCACTGCTGGGGTGGGGTGAGGAGGAGGAAAGGCCTTGGCTCTGTGAGTGATGAAAACATCCCTGTGTTATCAACACTGTCTTCAACACAAATCCAAAACACAGCTCCATGCTGGCCACTGGAAAAAAATTAACTCTATCCCAGTCAAATCCAGCAGATATATATGAAAATTATCATAAATATCCACCCATTATTAAGTGTCTTCAGTTCCTCAAACAAATCAGGCTTGGGGGTGTTGGTTTTCAAGTGGTTAAATTCTTAGGATTTTTTCACACAGGAAATTGCCCTCCATTCAAAAAGCCTACAAATATTGAACTGTTTATTTTCCATTCCTGTTGATTAAAGTATGAGCTAATTTTTTACTCTGCCTCTTTCATACTCTTAATAAACTCATGCCCTGTGGTACCAGTGACTTTTACAAATCAACTTCTCAACTACCAATCAATCTTTACACAGAGCATTAATGTTTTATTGTTCTTGTTCTGGTAGTAATGATTTTTCACTTCCTCTGCTGAATTTTTTTTTATCAAAAGTAATTTACAGCACTCTTCATCAAGATGAGCCTTTGCCAATTCTAAATACATCATATGTGTGTTCTCTGCCACTTGGTCAAATCATAAATTTGACTTATATGCTTTGTGGGTTTTAAATCAAGCTATATTAGGCAATAAATAAAAAGCTCCTGTAGGAATTTCCTTGACCATTTATATATAAAGAAAAACATTATTGAAGTCCCCTAAAATTCTGGGCATTTTTCTGTAAAATGTTTTTGTAGGTAATTTTTTTTTCATGTATAACTGCATGAAATTGCCGTTTAAAATATCTTATAATGCTTTGATCAGAAGTCGTATTAAAAAGAATGGCAAACATTTCTTAATGTATTCATACAATTTGTCACTATAAAACAGTCACTTTGGAAATTACTAAGTTGATTATGAATATCTCGAAAGCTAATCAGAATCAATATGGATCAACACAAACTCTTACCTGTCTTTTCATTTATTGTTGCTTCTACAAGAAGCAGTTCCGAAGTTCTCCAAGACCTCACTTAACAGGTGATCAGCTTTGCCAAATGCTTACCAAAAAACTGGCCTAGACATCACTTTCAATTCCTTGCTGTGCAATAGAGGTGAGACTATTTCCTTTCTAACACACTAGTTTGAGACTATTAAGATCCCTGGGTAGCTTTTTACTATAGGCATTGTATAATATTGTTTGATTAGGAATGACAGTAAAATTACAAAAATAATACCTATTAGATCATTCCAACAATAATTTAAAAGCATTTGCTAAATGCTCAGAGAACAATTTATGTCTTTTTTTACATTACTGCAACCAACAGTCAGCTGGTTATACCAGCTGTGAATTTGAATGTGCTTTATAACATTTTTAATACTTAAACATCCAATAAGTATTTGTTAATTTTACTAAACTCAATATTTGAATATAGTTGAAATACTTTGTATCTTGGAAGTTTTTCGGAGCTGAAAGCAAGAAATTATCTCGTCCCTTGGCAGAGACATTGTAAAAATGCCTTTTTCTGTCCATCTCCCTGCTATTTGAGAAATAGGCTGATGAGATCACAGACAGTTAGTGCTTCTTCCTTCAGACCCTGTTGCCAAAAAGCTTCAGTCTACAGAAGATAGAGTTTCTT
Source organism: Acanthiza pusilla (assembly GCA_036630365.1). Taxonomy (NCBI): domain Eukaryota; kingdom Metazoa; phylum Chordata; class Aves; order Passeriformes; family Acanthizidae; genus Acanthiza; species Acanthiza pusilla. Next base: position 10,113,321 of record JAXCHO010000017.1, read on the forward strand.
CTGGCAGTGTGTAATCCTTGAATTTTGAACAAGCTTGACATTTATACTATATAATTAGGAGTAGCAGTTATGTTGCTATGCTGCTTTTCCCATATGCCACAGAAATCCAGCATCAGAGACTGAAAGTTCACGACACCATTACACATTCAATAACCCACCTTCACTAAAATGTAATATTCCCTTCTCCTTTGTGTTAGACAGTTATCAATTTTCATTGCAGGGAGCATTGCCAGCTGGAGCAATGGAGGAGCTGCAGTGCAAAGGTGAGTGGGAGGGGAGCTGCTGCAGGGGGGAGTTATCAGCTCACGAGCTGCAGCCTGAGGACACGGATTGAGCACATGACTGAAAACTACATTGGAAAAAGAAAAAAACAAAGTTTTTTGTTTGTTGGTTGGTTTGGGTTTTTTTTTGGGGGGGGGTTTGGGGTTTTTTGTTTGTTTGTTTTGGTGGTTTGTTTTTTTTTTTTTTTTTTTTAAATAAAAAATAAAATAAAATAAAAAGCTAGCCTATACTACAGTTCTTTCTTGGCTGTGCGGTCTTTTTTTGAACCACAGGTCCCTTAAAGTATTTGAACAGAAAAGGAAAGCAAAGCTGCAGCTTTGACCTACAGAGAGCAAAGACTTACAGATCTATCTGCTGCCTCAAGCAGCAGCTGAAACCAGACCAGTATCAATCAGAAGTGGGAAGCAAAGATACAGGCCCCACATCATTTAAAACCATCAGGAGGAAACATTTGAAAGAATCTGCATGAAACCATGGGACCTTCCAGACAACTTATCCAGTTGCTTACTCTGTCCTGTATCAGAATGTATGTATTTCTTTCATTTCCAAACTCTGCACAGATTTGCTATGAGGATGGTTATACATAATATTAATATTCCAATGTCCAGTATTGCACCCAGACATGCTAAACTATATGACAGGTGACAACATCCATTGGAAAGGAGGTTCTTACGAGCAAGAAAATGTTGTCCACAGAGATCAGGAAAGCCTGGTTCCCCTCCTACCTTCAGTGCAGACATCCTGGGACCAGCGAAACCTCCCCCAGTCCTGTCAGCTCTCACACTTGCACTGTGAAGACAATTCTGGGTATCTATTGAATAAAAGTTTTGTGGGGCACAAATCCTGGGAGAAGAGATAGGGATGCAAATTATCTTGTTCAAAAAGAGTCTCGAGTATTCTTTAAAAAAAGAATAAATTAAGTCCATGGTCAGTGCTGTTAAAAAAACTGCTGCTGTCAAAGTGTTACACTGAGGTCACAATTCAGATAATCTCAGCTTTCAAATACTCCCTGAATGCAAAAAAATGTAGTTCAGGCATAACCTTGATGTGCAGAAAATGCATTTCTCATGAGCTCTTCTGTCTGCATACAACCCATTACATAAAGACATGGTTAAAATAATTTTTTAATCAGAAAATAGTGAGTTTGGAGTATATTTGTAAAATTTATATTGCTTCACTCACTTATACCACTACAATAGTATTTTTTATGTTATAGTATAGTACTGAAGAAACTCAGTTCATTTAAATGAAATTAACTGGAATCTGGGTTGGGAAGACCTAGAAGTTTTTCATATATTCAGGACTTAAAGTGAAAAAGAAAAAAAGTAATTTAAAAGCTGAGCTAGAATTTTATTAACATCAACTGGCCTTTTTCATGGCGCATAAGGAAAGACAGTAGGATTGTGTTAAAGGCAAAATAATTAATCTAACTTCCTTTAATACTCTCAGAGCACTAACAGGATCTTCAGTGATATTAAATGTTAAAGGAAATATATGTTTTAGAGCCTGTCTGTGCATAGAAAAATTGCTTTATTCACATCTCTGAGTATTGATGCAATCACAGCACTATTGTAGACTAATTACAAGATGAGAAGCAAATTGAATTATACCAGTGCAATTTCATTCAAATAATGCTTCACCAGGAATAACTGAGTTCGAGGAGAAGATTAAAAAATCATACCCAGGAAAACCTTTTATGCCAGGAGAAAAACTCTGTGACTGTGTGCAGACCAAACCTTCAGTACAGGGGACTTATGAAGCCTCATCAGTGTTTATTTCACTTTCTTATTCTTTTAGAAAAATTAATGAAAGTCAATGCACATTAATGAAGGTCTTGGTCCTAAAAGTCACCCTCGTCTTTGAGAAAGCCATCTGCAGGTCTCACTGCTATGTGAAGATATTATTAAAGGGGGAGAACTATTTTCATTAGGTGGTATTATTTCATATACTGTCAGTATCAGGACTGTTCAAGATTGTGCCCTCAATATTGCCTGCCATCTATCAGAATTTGGCAGCTTTGGTGCTGAAGCACATCCTGTGAGTCTGCTGATATCCCCAGGGACACGGCAGCACAGCTAAATACATAACTAATTAGGGACACTGAAGTAGGGACTTTCTGAGACAGATGCTGGGGCAACTGAAAAGTGACTGATATCTGATAAGTCATGGGATGCCAGATAAGAAATGCCCATGCCTCACTCCTGTTTCTCCCTGCCCCAAAAAAGAGGGAAAAGGGAATATGGCGCTTTGTCTAATGGTGATTGTGTGATGCCCTGGTAGGAAGGAGCACTTAGAAAGAAAACACCTGTCAAATCCCTTACACTGATTAGTGCTCAAAGTCTCACAGGGCAGAAGAAAAGAGGTTTGGGAAGTCTGCATTAGTCAACATCTAATTTAGAAAGGGGAGCTGGAAAAATCAATGGAATTATGGGTGGAATGAATAGCAGAAAAGAGAAAATAGACTACAGCAAGCAATCAGTGAGCCAGCAGTTAGAAAAACACATTATACTTCTTTCACAACGGTCTGAGGAGGGACTGACCACGGAAGTGCTGGAATGATCAGAAGGGGCTACAGTCCCTCCACAAACAAAGTAAATGAGAAAGAAAACACAATTATTTCTCTCCTGGGCACCTGTAGGAAACAAAGTAAAACAGAACAGCAGGGAAAAAATAAAAAAGATGCAGAATTGCCTGTGAAAGCTATGATGACCTCAGACTGTGAATAGCCTCAGAGCGCACCTGCTGTGTGAATTGCTTAGGCTTTTATTAAAACTTCAATTGACGTAAACAGTTGCAATAATGGAACAAAAACTGAAAAATGGTTTTATACAGCCAAAGCACAGTTCAATAATCCCCTCTCCTTTCTCAAGCAAAAGCCAAATAAAAACAACTGGGTCTGCTTGGGCAGGAAGAGCTGAGGGTGCAGCAAAGAAGAAACTATGTCACAGGCTAAAGAACTTGGGATGAAAAACCCTCCAATCCCTAAAGCTCCAAGAAAAGCAACCTCTTTGCCATCTCCACAAAATAAATGCAAACAAATATTTGAAACCCAACCTAACTTTACTCAGGACATGAACATGGGAGAGCACAACTAAGCTAACCAACTAGATGCATCAGACATCTGCCATATTGTGTTGTCCAGCAGTAGAAGGTGATCAAAAGAAAAATCTGGGACAATTTCAAGCAATCCATAACATGTTTGAGGGTTTTTGTTAGGGTTTTTTTTTTTCAAAAATATAAATATTAGCTGTTGGTTGCAAATTCTAGTTGTCAAAAAAAAATAAAGTTATCTTTCCAATTCATCATCTAAACAAATTAATTCAAGGCAGGGAAGTAATTAAAATGCAAAATTAAAACAGAGACAATATTCTTTGTGTTCACAGTCCCCAGTGTGGTTTGGAGTTAAGTTCACTGGGTTTATGCTGGCATGATCAAAGGAAAAAAAATTATAATTAAAAGTATGTATCAAATCATAAAGCTCACACAACTGAGAGCAGCACTGCTCTCTTTATGTGTTGCCCCAAATAAAATATTCAGTAGAAAACATGATGAGAAATCAGCCATGACATAAAAGTGCAAGAAATAAGTATTACTTTTACATCTCGCTATGGCTTCTGCCCCAATTCATTAGGTCCTTCAATTAAAAAAAAAAACCTAACAAACAAGCAACCACCCACAACAAAACCCAGTTTCAGTATCGTTCCTGACTACATAAATGAAACTCGAGGTTAAACTCATTTTGTTGATTTAGAGGTCGAAGAGGCTCAGGGAGCTGTTTCCTCCATTGACAATCCTGACGGCTTTTTGTGGAGAAAATCAGGATGAATTTCACACTGCTTGGCACTGGCAGCCTTTCCAAGGCCCATGAAGAGAGGAGAGCTTATTTGCCAAACACTTTTCAATGAAGAAGACAATTTGACATTCAGAAGCTTTCACTGGGATTTATGTGCACCAAATTAATCTTATTGATGGGTGCCATGTGGGCCCTTTGGTAACTTCATGTGATAATTAGGGTCACTCTTTTACAAAATTTGCTGTTTTTTACACATCTTAAAACTTGCTCTTCCCAGTACTCCAGGGTAATATATTTCTTCACCACTTCTTCTCAGTCAGCAATATTGAAAGAAGAAAAAGGAATATTAAGAATATTTTCGGCCAACAATGTTACAAAATACTGAGTGCCATCCCATAGATGTTATTTAATATTCTATAAGCATACATGTACATGCTTCTGAAATGACTGATCAAAACCATCAAAGACATAATTTGGCATCTAAACTTTCCCAAGATTAATTTTAAATGATTGAGCATTAAATACAAATATCAGCTGAGCCTAATTCTGAAGTTTTTGTTGCATTTTTACATCCAGGGCCTTGGCTGGCCAATCATACATTTCAGCTGGATTGTAAACGTGCTTCGTCTAGCCTGATGTTATCCAAAGAGAGCTGTGAGCAAATTGGAAAAGGTTTTTTTAGCATGTTTGAGAAACCTTGCATAAGCTGTAACTTCCCTGCATGCATGGAACTTATAAAGTGCTATGACAATTATTGCTGTATCTAAAATATAATGAGACAAAAAGAGTTCAAAGAAAGTCAGAACTGGTACAGGTGAAACCATCCTTTTAAATTTGATAAACCTTTAAGGGACGATCCAAAGTTGTCCATTAGAAAACAACTTCTGCAACAGTTCTGAGATGTGCTATGAAAGGCAAATGCTGCTGTACATTTTAGGCATGGATTATGCTAAGAAACCATTCAGTCTAATCCTTCTATTGCTGTTATGTCAAATATACCACTGTTAGCTCAAATTTACTGCAATTTCCTTCTGCTGAATCTCCAAAACATCTCAACAATTAAATCCATACAGAAGCACTGAGCTCCAACTCCTTAAAAGCACAGCATGGGCCCTACACACATAACATTGCATAACAAAGATCAGAGCACTCCCCATGATGAAGGAACCCAAGAACCTCAGTCCCTGGCTTTTCACAGCTGTTAAACTACAAAACTAACAGGTTGGGGAGTTCGCAATATCCTAGAGAACTATATTAAAATTTTATAAAGGTTAAGTCATCATTTTCTTACTCTCTTCTTCAAAGCAGAGGTCTTAATTCACACTATATGACATAAATTGACATAAAATTTTTTTTCCTATTTCAGTTATTTGTTTCTGTTCAAGAATTTCTTCTGGTTTTCCAGCAGCTGTGATATAAAATCATTAAAACCACAGTTGTTCATATCACAGATGAAATTAATGAGAAACACTATGATAAATACTTTGAAAATAAAGAATGTTTTTCTTATTTCCTCTGACAAATGGAGAAAAAGGGGATATTCCGAGAGACGACATACCTGAAATTAATGTGTAAGAACACATTATTTTACAGAGTGCAGACATGCCTGTAAAACTCATTTCTCCTAAATAGCTTCAGCTTCTAGACATGGCTGGACCTCCCACGGAACTGAAATTCATGCCCAGTCCATAGTTATATTGAACCATTTGGAGGTAAGGCCACATCCATGTAAACGATGTCTGCTACCCAACAGAAAAAATGAATAAAGTGAACGGTGTAGAAAGGTTCCTAGGGAAGCAAATATTTAAATGGGAAAAAAAAGAAAATAAGTTTAATCAGCAAAAATCTAAAAAGATGTTGCAACACTAAACATTTTGTCTCAGAGAACTGCCTGGTACACCTGGTGAGGGAGAGCCAGAAGTCTTTCTCTCTTACCTGGCTTCTTGGCTAGAGTTCCTTCCTCTATGCAGCTGTTGATGTCACTTATAGCAAGAACTGAACAGAAATATTTGGGTGTTAGTGTATTCCAGAGCAAGTCAGATGCCTAAATGCCAAATGGCTCTCCCAGGACTAAGCTGTACTTATTGACTAACAAACACCGACCTTCAGGTGTAGCACCTCAGATAAAGGGAGCCACTTGTTAGTGCTGGGCCAGTTCTCATTGGAGGAGGCTGAATGAAAATAAGAACAAGATTTATTGTTTTACTGCACCTGTGGTTTTGTTGGAGACCTAAGAACAGTACAGCCAGGTTTTGCATTCTATGGCAATGCTTTATTGAACTAATTAATCATTAGTCACTTCTCTTAACAGTTTGAAGAGGTCTGTCATGCTCACTCTGACTCATAATTTGCATATAAACATATCACATCTTGAAACTCCACTGCACTTCCTCTACAGCTCACTTCACAGATTCTTGGCTAGAAAACAGCTGAATTTATCAATTGATTGGGACCAACAAGGACAATGGTGATGAATCCAGGAAAAATTGTGCCAGAATGGCAGCAACAATTAAAAGGACAAGTGGACATTATTCAGTTTGGATAATTCTTGACCCTGTGCTTGACAGTGGGATTGCTTTGAGCATCTTTTGTGCTTTTGTAGGAACAGCTAGAGATCAAGCACCATACACCTATTCAGCATAATTGTTGCTAATTTCTTACTGATGATTAGTCTGTCATTTCGTGTGCAGTAGGACCTGAAAAGAAAACTTTGGATGCCCAAAGAACTTCTCTGCAGCTTTAATCTGTTCCCATTTCCTCTGAACAGCAGCGGGAGTATTGTATTTCCTGCTGTCATCACATTGGATTGGTTATTTATAGCGGTTCATCTGCAGCAGCAGTGGAATAAAATATCAATACTCTGAACCTCCATGTCGTTGCCATGAAAGCTTTTCAGTATGATAAATCTTTCTAAAATTACATATCTGGCCAGTAAGATACAAGCAGCTCTTGTGTGGCATAAAACTTTGTTCTTGATTTCTTTTCTGCTTTTAAGGTGTTTTCTTCAGTATTTTCTGCATCACCCTCAAACTGAAGCAGTTGGCTGAAAGGAACATAATCCAAAGTGATATAAAGTGAAAACAGACATTGTTCTTTGTTCATTGTTACTCACATTGTTACTCACATTGTACTCACTTCTTTCCTCTTCTGATTGGCACTGGGGAAAGCATTACAAAAACTTGGTATTGCCATCACTTCTATCATCCTTCAAATGCCTTCACATACCTAAATAATGTGCCTGAACATCATGCATTGCTTTTAAAGTCCAGCGTTCATAAAGAGATGCAAAAGAAAAAGGAAAATAAAGCTATGACTATTTAGACAGACCCCTGCAACAGATGCAAACATGAGTTCAGCAAGAAATGTACAACAAAGAGGGAGTCTCTCCAGTCTCTCTAAGTATTAATGTTATGGCAATAGAACTACTTCAGAATTGTGTTTGCATCCCTCTGTCACTCCTGACTTTTCTTTACTAAATTAAAAAAGTGCTTTGGGGTTTTGGATGCAATATGGCATCACGGATGCCTGTGAAATTTGTGTACAATAAGGCATCACAGCCCAGCTGTTCAGAACAACAGAAAGATGAGGGAACACTTGGTTAGCATTTAAAGTCCTTTCCCAGCAGATAAAACTTTGGGCAAGTCAGATGATGTCAGAATTTTGAATTGGCTTCACTTATTTCAATAGGTGTGCGATTTTGGTGGTCGGTTTTGTTTCAGATGGTCAGGACGGAGACGAGAGATCTCTGAAGTGAGATCTTAGAGCATGAGGTTTATTGTGAAAGGGCGTGGGTGTAGGGGACCTGCTAGGAGCTGCCAGATGCAGCTCAAAGCAGGTCAGAGAGGTAAGAGAGAGAGAGAGAGAAGAAGGAGGATTGAATAATAATAGAATAATGCCATGGTTGCCATTTACAATACAATAAATCATCTTCTGTGCTGAATATTCTAATTTTCATTAACCAATCTAGAACAAGCTACAAATCCTACATCATTTACATACAGCCAATGAAAGTCACTGCATTACCATACGGCGTTATATTTTAAACTCTAAAAACTGCTTTTTGGACCCTCTGCCAAGTTGGTAGGGTCTACTCTGACCCTTGGACCTGTCTGCAAGCAGAGGGTATTGTTTAATCAAAAGCGGGATTACCTTCAGTCAGCCATACCATTTTTTTCCAGTTGTTCAGGAACTGGGGTTTGGTATCTAAAGCTTGTCTTCATTTCCGTCTCGCTTATAGTTTCCATATTCTCGGCATTTTTTGCCAGGTTTTCATATCTATAAGGCCTTTCTATTTCATCCTCCCCAACAGATAGGTATTCAGCTAATGCTTTCTTTGATTTTCTGTGGCATTAAGGTTTCAGATGAAATCTGAGGTGCCCAAACCTGGAGTTCAGTCAGCACAAACAGCTCTGCAGTCACTAGAGAGAGACAGCAGCTCTTCCAGAGGGTGGTGCATATCACGGAGAAGTGGACCTGTCTCCTTAGACTGCTTCTCTGCAGCTCCCGAGTGCAGAGGAGATCCAGAATGACTCAATTCCTGACACTGAGACCTCAGCTAAGTTGCAGCAGTGTAAATGTCATTACCTCTGAAGTCCCAGTCTCAGAGGGACTCAGCTTTTATTTAATGGGAGTTGGAAAATCTTTTTAGAAGAACTAAGTGTTACATAAAAAATAAAAATCTGGCCAGTGCACCACTGTAAGTACAGGAAATCTATCCAGTTGTCTCTGTCCCAAATACTATTCAATCTTTCTTTGACAAATCCAGATGCAGAAAATTAAATATCTCTCTCAGGAAGCCAATAGAAGTGTTGCAATTATGTTCAATTAATTCAGAATTTAATTTAGGAAACCAAAGTATGAGATGAAAACCAAGCAAAATAAATAGGTTTTGAGAAGAACTTTCAATCAAGAGGCAATTTTGGACAGGGCTTTAAGCAACCTGGTCTAGTGGAAGGCGTCCCTGCCCATGGCAGGGGAGTTGGCAGGGATGATCTTTGAGGTCACTTCCAACCAAACCATTCTGTGTTTCTGTGCTTGACATACAAAAGGAAAGGCTGCTCCAAGCCCAGGACATCTATTAAAAGAGGCACTGAGGTATGAAACAGAAGACAGAATGATAAAGTGAGAGCATATATGAACAGATGGCAGAAAAAAGAGGAGCAAGGGTTTGAAGTCAAGGAATCACTCCAGACTGACACTCAAACACTAAGATCAGAAACTGGCTTCTTATATTGTAAATTCTGCCTTGGTTACCAGAAAAGAAAAAAAAAAAAAAATCAAGTTGATTTGATTATCACAATCTAGAACCAAGTCAAACTTCTTATTCCAAATTTGCCACACTTTGTATCCAGTGTAGAATGAACAAATCACAAGTCACTTGTTGAATAATAGATTGTGAGGTCAGGTCTGCGTCCATTGCTTACTTTATTACTTAATGTCCTGAAAACAGCTAAATAGCAAGACCAGTCTCTCTTAGGAAGCATATATCACATTATGTGTTCTCATCTTTGAATCATGCAGAAAAATAATGTGAGAGTACATTTTTATTGGTATCACTGCAGATCCAGCTCGGGTTTCACAGGATTTTCCTATATTTTCAGTTGCATTAGCATTGATTAACCTGGTATTAACTCGGTATTTACCTGGCATTAAATGAGAATTCTCACATGCTTCATTTAAAGATCACAGCATTTAAATTTTTCTTATGGCTGAACTCTTCTTCCCTTCGTAAACATTAGAAATCATGTGTCATCTCTTGCTTTAGTGACAGTCAACACTGCAAAGTCAATGGAGCAATGTCAAATTATATCAGGTATGAAGCTGGCCAAGGTTCAAAAGTAATTTAAAATTTCTAAGCTGTCATAGAGCAGGCAAGAGCTGTGCAGCTGAAAGCATTACCACAAAAAACACCAGCAGTAGGAGAAAAATAATTAACTTCACCTGCTTATTCCAGATCTAAATAAGTGTACTTAATGGCTGGGGATGGTAAGAAGAGTTTTAAACTTCAAGGTGTTCTTCTTCAAAAAGTCATGGAAAAATAATTTAAGTCTAGTTTTTTCTTTTTCTTTTTCTTTTTTTTTTAATAAAGATTTGTGCCTTAAGGGGCTGTTCTAAAATTAGTACCTTGATAGGTTTCTAGAAAGTGGTAGCAGATCACCAGTAATTGTTATCACCGAACTTTATTGTGGATATATTCAGAATTATTGTACTGCTTCAATTTAATTTAAAAATTCCAGAAGGAAAGGCTATGCCATATTACTACAAAAGGCTAATATGGTCTTTTTTCAACTGAGTGAAATCTGTGTTATGATGATGTCACGACATTAGAGTCAGGCCCAATGCTTTAAAGGGAGAAGTTTTTTAAATATCATGATTAAAGCACATTGAGGTTTTTATAGTGAATTTCATTCCCTGCACAGGTTCAGAGCCACACCTGAGCTCCCTAAGCCCATCATTTTTGTGTGGAATCAGCCCCTTCCTTTGGGGAAAAACAGTGGCACCGCAATTTGAAATTTCCTCTCATGGTATTTTTGGTAGCCGGACATTGAACGAGAGAACCAAGCACTGGATTCATTTGCAGTTATTTTCTATGCTACACAGAGGTATGAAATTAACCAGAGTATAGCTGATGCTAGGAATCCCCTGATATTTCAAGTGTTTTAAACTGTTAAGAGGGACCACAATTTGCAGCAAAGGCAAACCTCCGCAGAGAAACAGTCTCAGCATCTGAGAAATCGACACTTTCACTCTGTGTCCTCCTTCTCATCCATTCCTCAGCCAGTGCTGGATGTCTGCACAGCAATGCTTCCCTGGATCTCACGTGGGGGTTTTACAGCCACTTTTTGGCACAGGCTGCCAGTCAACACCCAGCAATATCCCTGTCCCTCTTCCCAGCAGTTTCAAATAATGCACTTGTATAGCATGTTGATCAAGCCTGTGCCAAGGCTTGAGACACTGTGCTCCTGTTTGCATTTTCAAAGGCATAGTGCCAACCAACTTTGCCCCTTTTTCCTCTCGATCTTCCCTTTACCAGTCCCTCTGCTGCATGGCAGAGTCATTCAGAGAAGCAAACCAGAAAATATGAACAAAGGTGTTCCTGCAGGCTGCTGCAGACACAGCTCAATTTGTCACGTCTAGATAAATCATAAACATACAGATTCAGAATGCCTGTGCAAACAATCCACAAGCAGATGATCCACCTGTTCCCAGAGCAAGCTGCTGTGTGAACCCCACCAGACAATGTCCCAAGAAAGTTTTCTAGTTCGGCCCTACTTTGAGTGGGGATTGGACCAGATGCCCTCTGGAGGTCCTTTCCATTTTAGAAGTTCATTTCCAAACTGTTTTCCTGTGATCCTCCGACATGATCTCCCTTCAACACAAGCTGCTGCTGTTGACTGCTGCTTGTATCCCTTCAATAATGAAACCCTGAAGCAGGCCTGAGGCAATTCGCGTGTACCGAGAAGACACAAATCCTCAGCTGGAACAGCCATCAGGAGACTTTTCAACATCTTTTCAAAGTACAGGGGAGAAGCAAGCTCTTGGAAAATATGTTTGCAGGGCACCTATTCATTGTAATAATTGAAGGTGTCACAGATAATGAATTGCTGGTTCTTGCTACTGGCCTAACAACCCTTTTAATCTTTGGGGTTGCATTCAGCAACTGTAACATGTTGATTCAATACTGAAACATACTGAAGAAAAAAAAAAGCTGTGTTGATGTAATGCAAAAACAATCTATTCATCATCCTGACACCCAACAAATAACTTTTCCTCTTTAATCTGGAAATTATGGATGCTCCATGTGTTGCTAAATCATTGCTTTTGCTATTCTACAGACTGTTTTTACCATTCAGCTTTAGGTTTTGGAGTTTTTTCTTTTCTACTAGTACCTATTTCCACCTTTCTCCTTCCCTGTTCTGTTGTACCATGTCCTTTACAGGGCAACATGAGCCAGATGAGCTACTTACAGCATATAGCTCACACATTTGTTCTTATCTACAGTTCACATGAACTGCACCAGACAGTAAAAAAAAAGCCTAGCAAGGATAAAACCAGCACAACTTAAAGAGACTATCAAGTCAGAGCTGGGAATCCTGCTGGGATAAGAAAGCAGTATTTAGAGATTTCAACAGACTGCCTTTCATCTGACTGCTGGCCCTCCTCATCAATACCAGCGACATGTTACATTGATTGAAGCCCTTCACAATTTTCCCTTCACGCAAACAAACCATGTGCAGATTTTCTATTAACTACTAACTTGCTGCTTTTTTGAGATATGAAAATAATTACTTCTAGGAAGATAAATCAGAGCACAGATTCCCATATCATTTCACAAAACATTCACTGGTTTTGCTTATTGCAGCTGTGCAGCTTTCATGGGATCTAATTCACACACCGTACTCAACAAACCCCAAATATTTTCCATGGGACATTCAGCTTAGTGACCTGAACTACAGCATCTTTCCATCCCTCTTTACCAGGTTTCCTTCACCCATGGAAGATAAGACCAAGGCAAACATCCAGCATACTCACCTGAACCTGAAGTTCATGTTCACAACTCCAATTTAGATTCATATCATTTTACCAGTATTACATATAATTTCCAAGTCTGTTCCCTGGAACGACCACAGGCGAGTTACCATTTGAAAAATCAATATTTGCCAAGAGTTGCCAGTGCAACAGTGTGAACATTAACATCACCAAAGATATTCAATTGGCTTCTAATTAGAAATGTGATTTAATATTTTACCACCCTTTTTTTGTTTCCTTTTTAAAACATCCATATGTTTGACATTTTGTTTATAGGAATATGAACAAAAATGAACAGAAATGAATTCTGGGTCCATAGCTGAGATACATAAAGGAGATTTTTTTGTTTGTTTTGTTTTAGTTGTAAGGCATTTTTAAAGCTTCATTTGACAAATCAAAACCAGTAATGTACATTCATAATATAACCTGTTACAAGCTTCATTTTTAATAATGAATACTAAGTATCTGACTAAAGAAGCTAGTAGAAAAGAAAGGACTTTTCCTAGAAAAATTATATAAAAATTTTAAAAAATGGAAAAGGGCTATCCATATTTTTACAAGGAATTATTTCTGTTCCTCACCACTATATCCACATGTTCTCCCTTTGTCCAAAGGAGACCTAGCTGCAAAAATTATTTCAGAAGAAAACAAAATATTTAACTTCAGAAACATTGCCGAATGGAAGACCCAGAAGAGCTAACATTCTAATATCTCTTTTTACTTATCTCCCACACAGATTTATCTTTTAGGTTGCACATTGTGTCACTGTTGCAACATAATCTTTTGCATCATGGAGAAGACAGGTATGCCATGGAATTCTCTGGTCAGAACACATCAAGAACAATTCAATGGAGCTTGAAATCTCAGATATCATCTTAGAAAAGATGATATAATCTAAGAAAATACAACCATGACTACCACAATGCACAATAGCAGAACTTTTTAATTGTCTTATTATCAGCCAAATATTGGCCTCTTTAACCATGTCTATTTTTGAAGGAAAATAATAAACCCAAGTGAGATACTTGTGAAAATAATTTTTGTCCAAACCCAGTATTTTTTCTACAAAATAGCAATACTGACTATAAAAAATAATACACTCAGACTGACTATTTGGAGTAAATGGAAGTAAAAACAAATTGGTCAGTTAGTCGAATTAGGTTCCCTGCATTGCTTAGGGAAATTATTTACATGTTTATCATTGCCTTTGAGGTCCTAAACTATTTCTATTTCTCTTGTCAAGGCTGGATTTCACCACAGCACATTGTCCCAGCAGCACAGTGGCAGAGAAAAGCTGTGTGACACAAAAAAAAGTGAGTGGCCCAAAGCCTGACCATTTAGGTAAATATTGCTTAGAAGCCTTTGAAATACAGAAGCAAGATAAAGCAGTGAACTTTATTAAATAGAAGTTACCTTCTTGATAAAGATCTTTTACTCTCACACTCCTGCATGCAATTTCATTGATTTCTGTGGGATTAACTGCATACATCTGGTCTGCAAGAACCTCTGGCAGACAACCTACAAGTTGAAAAAAATCAAAATAGCTGCCTGAACTGCAGTTCTGCATTCAAAGCAAGTTATGTCTCTGCTTGCCATCTGCCATAATTATTATTGTTTCTTCTGAATGTTCATAGCATTGAAATGTGTTTGAACAACATTGTTGTTACTAGTTATAAAATGGTACTTATAATGGGTTTATCAAATTATTGATTCAAAGCTTTTTCATACGTCAGCCACAAAAACCAGCACGTTCCATAAATGATGCATTTTGCAGAGGACTGAGGGGGAAAAAGTAACCAGAGAAAATGCTTTTTCCTTCTTCTTTTATGTGACTTACTCACCTCATTTCTCATAACTGCATTGTCCATGGTTGATTCAAAACTATGAAATTCCTATGCAAGGAGAAAATATCTGCACAGTGTTAATTCTCATATCTCGAGTACTACAGTGAGTAAATTTTTGATGCCCAAGTTCCCAGAGTTCTGTGATTATATCAAAAATTTAACAATCTTTTTGAGAGAAATGGAGAGAGTGGAGAGGCTTGAGAATAAGCCTCGCACATTTCCTCATGTTTCAAAGAGCTGAATGCTTTTTGAAAAAGAATTAATGATTTTTACTGACCCTGGAGGGCTTTTTAAGTCCATTCTGACAGTTTTTTTATTACAGGAGTTTGATTAGCAGTTCTTCCTACAAAAGAAGTCAGCTATTTAATAGGGTGCAGGGTGGGTCTCTAATGCAGTTCAGAGCCCAGCTCTCACAGCATTATGTCCTGGAAAGGCACTTTTTCCATTCCAGACAAAGGAATGAAATTCTCTGCATTACAGAACATTCTGCTGAAGCAACAGCCTCTCCTTGACTGCTTTGTAATGGACTTTGGAGAGTGATTCGTCGTGGGCCGGGACACAGGGCAGGCATAAAGTGCTGCCCACTTCCATTAGCAGCCCACGGGGTCTGCGAGAACCACCTCGGGCAGGAACAGCCCGGACAAAACCCTCCAAGTGATGGAAAGTGCATCGGCTTTTTAAAAGCTTTAGGAAGCAGGAGGCCAGGAAGGGCTGCCTGAGATACTGAAAACCCCAGAGTAAATCATGTCTACCTGCAGCACACCCGGCAAAATCCATCACCAGCACTGGAGAGTTTGCTGCAGTGCCTCTTCTGCTGCCTTCCCTTCCCTGTTTGGTGAGCTGGCACTCCCAACACGTTCCAGGGGACATGGCAGCCTGGGCCTGGGGGATCAGCTCTGTGTGCCCCCAGATGCCTCAGCAGATGAAGAGTTCAGCGAGGCCCAGCTCTAACCAAACCCTGTATTTGCAGCAGCAGATGTTTTCAGTTTTCCCATGATCAATACCTTTAGACTGCACACCTGAAACTATGGTTGGTTATTTCAGGATACAGGAACCACTTTGCATAGAATCCTGCAGGTCATAAAAACACTGAATGATTTGGTTTGGGAGGGACCTTAAAGATCACCTAATTCAACTCCCGCCTTCCCTGGGCAGGATACCTCCCACTAGACCAGGGTGCTCAAGGCTCCATCCAGCCTGGCCTTGAACAGTGCCAGGGCAGCATATTCTTCTGAAAATCACCAGCATTTCACCAATAAGGAAGCTGTAACTGTATCTCAAAATAAAATAAACTTTAAGTGGAAGGGGGCTTTCTTCTACTTTTACATGTATGACTTATTAATAATAGTACTTACTAATAGTAATAGTGCTAACTAACAACAAACATTATCAGCTTGGATTCAAATATTTTATCATCAAAGTAATTAATGAGTATTAGTTTTCAGAAATTTAATCTGTTTCTTAAGAGCACTTCACCATTTCACTGTAGTTAACAATAGAGGAAACAGGGAGTTTGTTACACAGGTACAAGGATATTTACATAATCATTACTTAATAAAAATTCTGCAACTGAATGTGTGGATTTGTTGTTCTTATGCATTTAACACTACCACGGGTTCTTAAAGAAGGCTTAAAAAAGCAATTTTTGCAAAAAACCTCAAGAACCTTACGGTCTTAATCAACCAACTTAATTATATTCCTTTTATATCTAAAGATGGGGATTAGATATTGAAGTATCAGAATCTAGCATTATGAAATTAGGTGCTTCCATCCACTTTGAGATGTGTGGCATTTTCATGGACAAAGCTTAGGACCAGATAAGATCACTGGATTAAAAACTTAGAAATGCAGAAAATGTGATGGAATTATTTAATTTAATATTTTTCTCCCATTAGCTTTTTGTCTAGTTTTATGTTTTGAAGCAAATTAGAAATAAGAGATTAAGAAATTCTGCATATCGTGACAACTATATTTCTAAGGACCTTCTTGAGTTCAAGCTTGAAAAAAAATATGTATTATAAAAATATCTAAAGTTATACTTTTATCAATAGAATCTTAGTGCTTGGTGCTAGTTACTCACATGAAAAACACTTTTTAATTTGAACATTAAAACAAGATTTTTGCCATTTTTCAAAATTTCAGACAACTCCTTTTTTCCTCCCTACAGTTAGGTTAGGTTTTGGAAGCTGATTCTTTCATACTTGTGATACAGAAGTCCTCTGAAATCAAGAAATAATTGGGGTTGGTTTCACATAACTGGGAAAATGGCTGAACACCACTAGAAAAGCTTAGCCTGATCCCTCCACCTTCCTTCCAGTATTTCCATGCAAGGCATAGGAAGTGACAAAGGGGATGCCAAGCAGCTTGACAATCACCATGTGTTGCACCCTTGAAGTGACCCTGTTTGTCCTTACGTACCTGAAACAAGGATAGTTTCTTGCTGAAGGTGATTTCCAGGGTGCATACTGATTAATTAATTTCTGTACTACCTCAACTGCTGACAAGGAAAGAGTCTTTTTGATTTTTTTTTTTCTGATGTGGGTTGCACAGAGCCTATTAACATCTTTGTTTCTTTCTTCTCAGACTTTTGTTGTAGTATTTTCTAAAAAAAAAATAATAATAAACTCCAAATTTAGTTCTAAAATAGCAATCCAAATCACTTGCAGCAAATTCAATGGCAGTGACAAATGTAGCACACAGTCTTGAGCATAATTATCCAACTTTGTGTACTTAGCCTAATGGAGTTTTTTGCTCCTGAGATGTCATTGAAAAATGTCCCTTTAAACATGGCATTTAATGTGTTATATAATACATTTATTACTGTTCTATAATTTTATTTCATTCATATCATCTAGTTCTAAACAACAGAAGAGCAATACACTGGGGGAAAAAATCAGCTAGGTATCAATTTGTCCAATGGCTTTTACTACAGAATTTCTTGATTAGTTTGGGATGGATGTGACCTAAAAGTTAATTCCTGGCAAATTGTTTATTGTTGTGACCTAACAGGCAGCACAGGTTATACACACAAAATTCATCACTACTCCAACCGTACTGGTCCTGAAATACAAGAAGACATCTGTAAAAAATGAGAAATGTATCTAAATTTCCCACACACTCAAGACTAAATTGTGATACTCTATAACCCAATCTTTGGTGATTATCACATCAAGCTTTCTCTCCATCAAGAGAGAAGAGCAAGTCTCTGTTGTGTTCTTCCTAAAAGAGCAGGGGAAACAGCTTGCTCTGTTCTCCGACTTTGTCTTGGTAAAATCCCGGATAACTTTTGTCATTACACACAAAAGTAATTTCAGGTGGCTGCTTTCCATTTGCTCAGAAATGTCATAAGCACTTGTCCTACACCCCACCTGCCCCATCAATTCTAATTTACCGTATCAACAATCCTTAACTATGAGCCTCTTTAAGGGACTTTGTCCTGGATAAAATACACCAGTCAGCTTGCACAGCCAGCCAGTGCAGGTTACAGAAGAGCAAAGTACTGTGGCACATCCCACAGCAAGGAAGCCAATGGCCAAAATGTAGCATCTGACCTCATTGTGATGTGGTTTTTTTACACATTGCAAAGAGAGCAGAGTGTGCTGCAGAAATCAGAACCCAAAAGGGAATGCCATTGCAGTGTTAGAGCTAATGCTGCAATTACAGTAAAGCCAAGACCTTGAAAAATATTTTCATTCTTCTTGATCACAGGTAATGACTGAGCAGCTATGATCTGTCTAAAAGCTAATAAGGTTCTTGAAGGGTGAAGCAGAATAAACAGCAGAACTGGGACTCTTTAGCCTGTTAGGAGAAGAGAATGCCCAGATTGGTAGATCTTACCAATGTATACATAAATACCTCAAGAGGGGGTGCGAGGAAGATGAAGACAGGCTTCTTCCAGTGGTGCCCGGTTAAGGACAGGAGGCCATGGGCACAAACTTAAACACAGGAGGCTCCCTGTGAACCTTAGGAAGCACTTTTGTCCTGTGGTGGTGACCAAGCAGTAGCACATGTTGCACAGAAAGATTGCAGTCGCCCACCTTGGAAATATGAAAAGCCATGTGGAAATGGGCAGCTGGCTCTGGGTGGCCTTGCTTCAGGAGAGGACTGGTCAGGATGACCTCTGGAAGTGCCTTCCAGCCAGAACCTTTCTGTGATACCATGATAAATGTTAATAAAAAATGCCAATATAAAGTCCTAATACACACTATTTTATTGATTGGAATACTAAAACTTTTTGTCAGTCCTACTTCTGTTCATTTGGGATTTCTGTCTTGTCCAGATATTAAATTACTCACACAGTCTGAGCAGACACAACACTTAATGTCTTCAGTACAGTAGAGATATTGCCCTCTCTACCCTAACACAGGAAACCCTGATGAATTGTCACTTCCAAGGGAAGGAGCAGTTCATCCAAGCTGTCCCTTGGAATTGCACCAGAGCACTCCACCTACTCTGTGGTTAGAACAATAGCCAATCCATGCTAACTCTGGACCTGGAAACACTTCCCAGCTCTGAGTTCATTAATTCTCTTACCACTCTCCTGCGCCATATCTGAGTACCAAAAGAGGTAAACCAGAATCAATGGCAACAGGCATGCCTACTAATCCTCATGCTGTCAGAA
The DNA here is from genome assembly GCA_036630365.1 of Acanthiza pusilla. Lineage (NCBI taxonomy): Eukaryota > Metazoa > Chordata > Aves > Passeriformes > Acanthizidae > Acanthiza > Acanthiza pusilla. Next base: position 10,132,390 of record JAXCHO010000017.1, read on the forward strand.
GGAAATAAGCACACTTGAATCTAAAGTGAAGCCTTTACAAGTAACTGGCAGCCATTTCCTGTGCATACAGACATAATGCCCAAAGTTGTATTTTTGTGCAAGGTGTAATCAATCATTACCATTTATTCCTCACTTTATCCAGGAAGGTCACCAGTTTCTCAGAGATGAAAATATTACTTGTAACTGAACCTCATCAAAATTCTCATTTTGAAACTTAGCAAGACCCTGCTGAGAATGAGGTTCTATTCCATCCATTGCAAATGATTCACAAACTATCACGAGATCACATCACATGGGCTGTCATATCCAGCTACTTCCTAGTCCTTGAGTGTGTTTCTGCCATGCAGTTTGTGCTGTGATGACGTTTTTAACAGCGTGCCTGTGCATTCTTCAAGATGATTGACATTGCAAATGCCTGATTCCATTCTGCTCACCCAAGAAGATAGATCATTTCAAGAAGCATAATTTTCACAACAGTAAGTCAACTTACTTAATTTTAAATTCAAATTAATTGCTAAAAATAATTACTTTCAAGGAGCTGGAGGTTCAATCCCTTTCCTAAAAACAGCGTTCTCCTCCCATCTAAAACAGTTCCTTTGTTTCCTCTTCCATGAGCATGACAGTCAACTCATGACACTTTTCATCACATTGCACAGTGAACACATCATGACACAAACACTGCCAAGGGCCACACACCTCCTTCAGAAATTTAGAGCTTACTGTTCACAAGTGAGCCCTCCCTGCTATGCTTTTGAAGAATTTGTCCTAAAGACAAAACAGTAAAAGGGATACAGAGAGATCTGAATGTTGCCTTCTTGGCTATGCACAGCATTGCAATTATTTATGAGGAAAGACTTTGGGAAGGTGTTTTATCCATGTTTCTCAAAAACCCCTCTTAACCTCTACCAGAATGTTCCTCAGTGGCTGCAGGAGCACCACAGTCCAGAAGGGAGCAGAGATCTCTACCTGCAGCTACAGAAGCTGTTTTAAGTAACACTTGCTATTTCTTATGGTGAGAGCTGAGTGCATTTCTTGAGTAAGCACTTGGGAAGGGAAGACAAAGCCCTTTCCAGCTGGCATCACCACCTCTGGAATCTCTGAACAGAAGGAAGCAGCTCAAGACACTGATTTCTGGATGAGGTAAAAAATTGGGTGAGCCTCTTCAGAGGAGCTGTCTCTTTATAAGGAGGACTACAAGAGAACATTCACCCTCAGTAGCACGCTTAAAATGACAGCTGCATATCCAAACACTTACTGGGATACTGCTTTGGAAACACAAAATACAAGAAAATACAAATCTGAATATGATTCAAATACAAGGAAAATTCATCTGAATTATAATCTCTGGATTTTTAAAAAACTTTGGGAGAAACATGAGGTCACAGAGAGTAAACACCTGGGTTAATTTTTTGTTCCTACAGGAACTGACAAACTAGAGAGCTTGAATTTAATACATTCCAATCGTTCGCTTTTACAGAAATATGAAGATGTGTTCCAGACTTTTAGCTACCCCTGTCAAAAGGAACCTAAGACATAAAGTTCAACAGCCTCCTATCTGCTACAATCTGGAAACGACAGATGAAAAAAATCAAATCCCAGAACTGTGTCAGCTACTTACAGGCATAATTCTGAAGGCAGGACATTTTAAAATGGAGATTCCACTTCTTTCTTTTTTAAAAATTATTTTAAAATGTACTTTGTTTTTTGATTCCATAGTCAAGGTAACTTGCTAGAATAGGAGTGCAATAAAATACAGCTCTAATAAAGCAAATAAACCCAGAGCAGAAGTTAAACCCAGAAGAAAAACTGCCATCACTATAAGTATCTAACTAGAAATAGAGATCACAACCCAGATGGGAAAGTCAGCCAACGAATCCTTGGTCTGATCTTCAGCTGGTGAATAGGAACCAACACTGAAATCAAAAAACATGCATTGATTTACAGCTGCTGAGAGTCAGCTGTGGATCTGACGTGATAGACAAGTCTGATGGTGTAAAATGGAGTCAAAGCTCAGTGGTGAGAAATCTACAGAGACAGAAGTTGCTTTAAGCAGCAAAACCCAGATGGATTCTGTGACAAAGGATCTCGGGCTTGGATCATTTAAAATTGGACCTGGACATTATCTACTGAAACATGGTAGCCACTTATTCTTGCCTTTTTTCACTAGGTTTTTTTTGTTTATAAAAGTATTCTTTTAAGGAGAAGTATTTTTAGTAGAATATCATGAGTATGGACACATTACTGAGGGTTCTAGAGAAGCCCCATTCCCAGGTAATAGCCCAGAGTGAGTCATGGTATCACAGAATATGCGGAGTTGGAAGGGATCCATCAGGAGCATCAGATCCAATTCCTTACCCTGCACAGCACCGTCCCCAAGAGTCACACCAGGTGAGCCCCTTCAATCTGCTTGTCATTGACAAGTGCGTTAGGGATACAAGGAAACATGTTCCTGTTCCCCACTGTAATCACTGGAAGTTTAGTCTTGATCAAGGGTTCCAAGCTGTGCGGGCTGGGGATGGTGCGGGGGAGACTCTTGTACATGCATTAAATGCCCATTCAAACCCCAAACACAAGCAGAACAAAGCAGGTGACTGTGTGGGAGTGCTCTTGCACATCTTTCTCTGACATGTGATTACTTCCAGGAACTCTCTTCTGTTTTTCACATCCAGACCAGAAACCATCCTTAATGCCTGTGGCTCGGTATTTTAAGGGTTCCATTGAATTAATAGAAAAAAGGGCACATGAGGAAAATGTGTCCTGGCATAAGGACAATTTCTAGTTCCCCTGCTGCCAAATGAAGTAATGTAAAGTTCAAGCAAAGCAGTCACTGCCTCACTGTGGCTCGGGCTGCAGGAACAACTCAACTGTTGATGCAGCAAATACTGAATCATCGCTAGGAGTCCAAAATATTTAGTAGAACGGGCACTACAGTCAAATGACTTTCATATGCTGGGTTCTAAATTGTGGTGGTTCAGCAGAAGTATTCAGACAGTAAATACACTCTCTGAAACAAGCTACTTAGGCCATCCCAGGCTAAGCTGTGCCTGCTAGTGGAGAAGAATCCTAAAGCATGCACTGAAGATCTCTAGATAAGGCTGCACTGGTCTGAAATGTCCTGATAAGTTTGCTGGCAAGGAAGATGCTATAAGGCACAATTCCACTGAGTTGGGGAATCGCTGATGGCAAAGCCTCTAAACAGAAAAAAGAGCAATACATATATTTAAAGATGTTTGGTTGTCTATTTTCTGTTATCTCACTGATACGTAAGGCCATTACCTTCAGGGGTAACACCTACAGACTAAAAAAATTATAGGTCACATTAATGTCCAGACACAAACAGGGATATGGTTAACCTAATCCAATTAACTCCTGAAAGCACAAGATGCAATAGATCTCTATGAAAGAATATGGTAGAATTTTCCATAAAGGATGCGCTTCAATATAACCACAGCCGAATATTAGTCTACTCCTCATTTGGTATTAAGTTCCCTGTTCAGAGTAATTTTATATACCCTGGCTGTTAAACTAACCAATTTTCCTAAGGCTGGCTCTTTCATTTTTATAAGATCAACAAGATTTTAAGTATTCCTGGGAGCTGCTTTCAGGAGTCAGTTATAGGGTGAGGAAATGGGAACATGCAGGCATGTGGTCTTCAGACTCTGGTGCAAAGGAGTATTCACTTATGATCAAAAAGAAACAGTTGAAGATTTGAGATCCCTGGACTTGCAAAGAAAATAATAAATAAAACAAAAAAAACCCCACCCAAAAATGCAGATAACTCATTTGTTCAGTCAGGCATTCCATCTTCTTTCATGAGATGTCAACAAATAATGAACATCTGGTAAAATGGGAATTCAGTGAGCTCATCCTACTCATTAACTTCCCAAGTGTTGTTCCACTAGCACACAGACAGATGAATGGGTCAGGGAATAGGACCAGTTGCTGCTTTTTCCACTAAAAGAAATGACAGAAAAGAGGCAGCATTTTGAGAGAATTATACTGTACCTCTGAGGATACCTCTTTCAAAGCCATTTCAGTTGTTCTGGTAGGAATCTTGGCATGCTGGTGTTCAGACTTCACTGACATCACACCAGCAGCTCTCCTCTTCATTTTTGTCTTGAAGAATTAACTGTTCACATTTCAGCACAGATGCTGTCACATCCGATGCAAGCAGTCGAGCACAGCCCCTTGCAGACTGTGAGCTCTGTGTCGTTAACTCTGCCTGGCTTCAGACTGCAATTCGTGCTAGCTCCTCTGCTGCCCCTCTCTCATTCCAGGGGATATGATTGCCCAAGCTGCTTCTCCCATCCTTTAGATGCCATTTTTTAAAGAAACTCCTGGAAGGAACGGGGATCAAAGCATGTTTGCAGTAAGCTTTACACATTTCATGTATTACAAAATTACTGTTGAAGAAGAAGGACTTAAGCCAAATCAAAGTGCTTTTAAAATTACATCATTAAAAGAAAAAAAGAATACAAATCTCTGCTTGCAAATACACCGTTCAACAATCCTATCCAAAATTACAATTTTGATGAAAAGGCAGAATGGCAGACCTCTTGAACCATATTTCAAATGGTAAAGCCAAATCCTCTGTGAGATATTGAAATCCTGTGCGGACAGTAAAGCACTAATGGGAAACAGCTTTTTCCATGCTAATAGCTTTAGTAGCTGACTGTGCAAGGAGCATTCAAACACCTAAACTAAACTTTTCAGAAATTACACAAAGAAATGGAGAGCCACTGAAGCAGAGCTTTCTAAGAGACAGCACCAAGACTTTCTCTGCACTGTGTGTTTCAGGTGAGCAAAGCAACTCCAGTAGTGCCAGACCACATGCTTAATTCTTAGGTTGGTGGCATTTTCTATGCTGAATACCAGAGAGCAACAACTCTGCCTGGACTTTGATAAGATGGGAATGGGAATTATGCCTTAGTGATGGAGGAGACTACAAGTCTTTGGATATATTGGGGAGATGAGGGGAGAGTGAGGTTGAAGACTTACAATTTCGTAGTCCTTACAAATCACTTCACTGCTGCTATCTTCAACACATTTCCACTCAAGGGAAATAAGAAGTTCCTGTCCCTTTTCAAGAGTCTGACAAAGTACACATTTGTGTGTGCTTTTGTAATCAATTGAAAAATTCAGATCAGACACAACATCTGGTTTGCAGCAAGATTTTCCTTTCCAAAAGAAAAACTGAATTAGTCTATTATGAATCATGCAACAATATTGATATTACAATCTGAGCTGAAATAAATGTCATGAAAGTACCAGACAGTAAACATAACACTAATAACAGTAGGGGATCTAACTTCAACAATCTTTTTAAATTATTTTTATGAATGTTCGGGATTCTCAATTTTCTGCCATCTCACTTGAAACCTTCCTCTGCATAAACAGATTGCTCAACACTGCACAGTCTTAGCATAGTTAAGAAAAAAAAAAATCTTCCTGGATGGAAAAGGTAATCCCACCACAAGATTCCCCTTAAACCAGAGTTTCCTAAATACGTTCCCTAGACAGCAGGGCTCACAACTCTCACACACACAAGGTGATGAACAGTTTTCAACTCCAGTGTGCAGAGGGGTGACTCACCATAATTGCAGCTTTTATCACTTATTATCTGGACAATATATTCTGAGAATTCATCTGATGTGGGGTCTGGGTGAAAAGTTCACAGTTTGTGCTGCACTAGAGACCATATGTCTGGGTAGCAAGTCAGAAAATGATAGGTCAAGTTCAAAAGCTTCATCCAGATACAGCTATTAAGCTTTAAAAATTGCAATTATTGATCTGAATTATTTCAGTTTAGAGCCAGGTCTCATTGAAATATTACACAAGAAAGGAGCTCTTAAGTTTGCCAGAGCACATGGGCCTGTTAGGGCCAGTGATGTCCATTCCCAGAGACTTGTTTGAACTGAGAAAGAGAAATGCCTCAAATAAGCTTATTTCTTTTCTTAGTCTTATAAAAACTTGATTTTTTGAGTATTGTTCTACCAGTTTGGCTTTCATTTCTGGCCTTAAAACAATACTGGTTTGTCTGCCTAAGCAGCCCCTGTTTCATAAAATAATGGCAGCAAAAAATCAGTAGACTCTCAAGCTGAAAGTTTTAAAAAATCTTGGTAATGTCCCCTTCCTTTGCCTCCCACTTCCCAAAAGAATCTCTCACTTGATGCACAAATCAGAAGCTTTTATAAGAAAAATCTAACAGTAGCTTTTGATATCCTCTGATTTCACAACTACTCGGAAGCCAGAAGCGCTCATGGAAGCAGGAGGTCTTTCCCTCATCCCAGGAACTCCTGTAGCAAGGGGCAGAACAGTGACTGGTGATGGAGTAATGCTCCCCAGCAGCACCTCTTAATCTTGTTATGTGGGGGAATGTGAGGTCATTAGAAAAAGGGCAGAAGTTATTGTCAGGGGGACTGGCGCAAACAAAACACATTGCGAAGAGCAGAGCGAACTTCCTTAGCAATGGCACTGACAGCTGGGTGGCTCCCAAAACACGCCATGGGCACAGGCTGCGTGAAGCAATGCTAGCAGGAAAAATTAAAGCACACTGATCTCTTCATACATGCGCTCACTCTGATCCAGACACGCAGGAAAGACTCATCTCTGAGTGTATTCCAAATCTGGGTAGATCTAGAGAACATCTGCCAAGACACATTTAGCTGAAAGCCAGGGGTTTGGTGGAGCAGACAGCATCAGCTTTCAGCATATGCATTTATACTTGCATGACTATACAAATATGTGTGTGTATTTAGAAAAAAACAATTGTTGTTTGGGGTTTTTTTTATTTTTAACCTGCTTGTCAATAAATAAATTTATTTTTGTGCATTTCATTTCTTGCATTTATTTCAAGTGCAAGCAAACGATTAAGTGAAGCACAAATTAAAAGGAGGGGGGGCATTCCCAAGAATGTCACTTGAAGCTTGTCTTACTGAAAGTTAGCAGGATGTAAGCTCTGACATGGTTTTTTTTTTTCCTTTTGACATTGAAAACATGCCAGCACTTCCACTGCTAAATGCCGTAATGAACTGGCCTTAAATTTATTTTTACAATTATTTTTGTCATGCACACTAGATGGTGCTCAAGTTAAAAAATGAATGCCAACTTTGATAGACTTTTCATGAGATTAGCAAAATACATTAACATATCAAGAAATCAGGGAAAACTGACTACTCACCTGAGGCTTTTCCTGACTGCTGATCATTTGACTAAAAGTGTCTTTTGGCTGAATTTTGTTCGCAATCACTCCTGATTTTTAGTTGCATATTTATGAATTTTTTGCAGTGACTGATAGCATCCTGCATTACTGAGAGCAGAATGAATTACTTGAATATATGTGCACAGCTACAAACAGCGTGGAAATACATTTCACCAGCCATCAGAAATTCAGTATCTGTGTTCATGACAATATTAAGTTTGTGGAAATATTTGAAAACAGAATTATTTCTTTCTCAGTGATCATATTGGATTAACCTATTAGTTTATGGAAAAGTTATCATATTACTTGACATTTCAAACAAACTGTACCAAGCATACCAAGTGTACCAAGTCACTGACCTTTATCCTGGCTACTCTCTGAGTTTTGAGCAAGTCAGGCTCTTTTCAAGGAGCACAGAGAGAAAGGACTAAGCAATTCAGAGTCTGACACTGTTCAATAGGTGTTCAGTCCCAGCTGAAGACTGATAGACCCTCCTGAACTGGCACTGATGGAACACCAGCGGTGACAGACACAGCTGAGGACACAAAACTGGAGAGGGGCAGACACTGACAGCAATGCTGGGCGGGTCACAGGCATGTAGGCAACGAATTAGTGAAGCATAAAGAGGTGCTTGAATCTGGCTGATGACATTGCATTGATTAATTTGACATCTTTTCTACTTTTGTAATACCTTAATAGCTCTTCACGGAATGTTATTTATTTCTGCAGGGCTAATGATTCCTTGGGCAAACCCAGAGGCTGACTTGGGCTGCAGACAGATGGACACTTCCAGATCTGGCTGTGCAGCTGCCGAGGCTTCTGACCTGAGCTATTTGTCTTCCATCAGAGGTTCTTCCCTGCTCCCCTCTTGCATGGTTAGTGGATTCACTTGAATCCTCCTCCTCTCATTTCAGAACCACACATTTAAGCCTAATTTTCGGTCTAACTTTGAAGCAGAAAACAGCAGTTCATGCTATTCTCTCTGCTGAGAGCGGGCAGAAACTTTCAGCAGGGAATTAGTAGCAAGCAGCCATTTCAGGGTAACATCTTCAGCCAGCACAGCAGTTTGCAAAGTGAACGCCAACCCCAGCAACACCAGCTGGGCTAAAAGCCTTAGCCCAGACCAGCTACCAGCTCCACTTTTTGAAAAATGATGACAAATTATTCCAGAATTGCAAATCAATGGTCTAGGAGAAAAGGACATGGGAAGCAAAACTAATTGAATTTTACAGTACTTCACAAATCCCCCTAAATATTTGATCACAAAACCCGAAAGTGATCTTGATTCCTTTTATCCAACACCTGCTGCTCTGTCACAGTTCAACATTAAAAAACAAACGACTCCAATCTGCTGGAAATAACAAAAGGCAAGAGAGTGTCAAGTGCTGTTTGCACAAAGAGGACTGTGCAATAAAGAAGTTCATAAAATCATGAGCAAAGTTCACCTTTATCCTCTACAAATAACATTTCAACTTCCCTGTGTGTATATAACGAAAAAAGCAATGTTTCATCACATACAACCACCCTGTACTTATCCTATCTGTTCTTGCCAGCGAACGAAAAACATTTAACAAGTTGTGAACAGAAATCACCATGGATTTAAATGTGGGAAGACCATTAGGATCTAGTAACCCCCACCCAGTCCTTTATTCACAGAATAATACATCTTTTTCTTCCTCACATCAGACACACTGAAGAAACCAGCGGCATCCACTACTCTATCTGTATTTACACAGACCCTACACACTCTAGCAGCTCCTGGATAGTCTCTTTTTTTACCACAGACATTGCCATGAAACTATAAATCTAAAAAGCATTTTTAAATAATTACAGGAGGATATTAACCCTAACCTAAAGAGCTTACAGCTCAGCCTACAGTCCTACTTCAGCATTCTTTATTGCTGCCAAGGGGATTTGCAGAGATGCAGCAGTTTGAGCAGAGGCCATTTCTAGGAGTGCCACATGACTTCACAGAGATTAATTCTACAGTTCCTACAGTGAGCGTAGGGCTCTACCAGAACATCCCCAGATGGAATAAACTCATCTGCTCAGGAAACAATTTCTCTGACTATGCATCTCCACAGTCTGATATACAGTCACCAGATCTGAACATTCAGAGAACTGAACGGATAAGGAGGGGTTTTTTCTATAATCACTCTGATTCTCTTTCAGGCCCAACAGAGAATTGATTGCAAAGTGAAGCCCTCTCTCTCACTATGGATTTTAGCAATAAGAAAACAGAGGGCTGGAGGACACTGCTGCAGACAGCACTTTGCTGGGTTGTCAGGCTGAGTGTTTTTGACTTGGGTTATGTGCACCAGTGAGTTTGGTGCACTGGTTTTTGAACAGCACACGTAGGTTGGCCCAGATGGGCAGAAGGCTGAAATCAAATCAGCAAAATGAAAAGAGCTAGTGAATCAGATTTTCTCAAATTAACTGCTATTTAAAAATAATAAGCAACTGCAATTGATTCTTGTTAGTGCATCAAGGGAAGATGGAGAAAATCCAGAGCTAGGCAGTCACTTCATTTCTATTCTTCTATTGAAATTGTGCACATTTAATCCATATGAGCAGTAAACAGAAGAAAGCTACTCAGCATTTAAGCAGTTGGTCTAATTACAGGCTGGCAAGGCATGTGCAATAGGTACAGTCGAGCCAAACCCTGGAGCAGAACTCTAAAAAATAAAGGCAGACATGTTGAGATTGCAAGTCTGAAGCAAGCCCCAGGTTTTGGAAGCGACAGTACAACACCACAGAATCCAAATAGCCAAGGAACTCGGCACTGAAAGTTTAAAATATTTATCTGGATTTGAGTTCGGACCATTTAGCCAATACACTGTCTAGGCTTATTGAGCTATAGACCCACATCAGATGTTTGCTTCCCTCACCCCGATAGGTACAAATGTTTTATTTAGAAGACTATGTCACATTTCAAATAAAGTCTGATGATTCTTTATCAGAAAATGAAAGACCAATGGAAAGGAAGGTGAAGAGGGAAGCCTAATGGTATAAAAATGGCCTTAAATTGAAAAATGAAGGGGTGAGGGAGCAAAAACTTCTGGATGTTTATAGCATCTTGATTATAATCTTCCTTGGCATCATTCTGAAAAGTGAGTTAAAATCCACAGAGATTAGCATTCAACAAAGCAAAGAAAACATAATGTGGCAGGCTTAGGGTGTCTGAGCATTGATGAAGAAATTCAGAAGGGGAGTGGATCTAAATATATAATTAGGATCCAAATATGCCATTAAATAAGAGGGCTGGCAGTGTATTCCAGTCATGCAGCAGTGGAATCATGCAGCAGGAGCATCTCCAGAAGGCTCAGCCACCCTGAACCATTCATGACACTCCAAAGTGCAGCAGTGCCATGGAGCCTGCTTTAGCCACAGAGCAAGGCACTCTCATCCGGTGGGTGACAGCAGCACCAGCCTGACGAGCTGTCCCCACAATTAGAATTCCAGAGTAAGAACTATGGGAGTGCTCTGCAGTGTCCAGTACAGTCTGTGTGCACAGGGACAGTCAGCAGTGATCCAACCTTTCCCTCTCCCAGGGACTCACAGCAATGGAGTCAAACCCACACACGCTGGGAAGGGGAGCACCATCAGGGTCTCCTTTATTATAAATGTATGCAAGAAGCAGGAGAGCTAGCAGAGACCATAAAAAGGAGAAAGTACTTTACCATGCCTTAACTGTGCATGTACAAATTACAGGATGGAGTCTGGTCTTCTTGGAAAAGCCAATCAATACTAGACTTACTGTTACTAATACAGAAAAAAACCAACAGGGCAGGATTATCAAACAACTGGGATTAAGTCAGGCTCCTGCAAGCAGACTGTGCAACTACCTACCTTTACTGTGGATTAAATGCATATCCTAAGGATCAAAGGCATTCAGTACAACTTTTCTTAGATTCACTGCCTGAAAAAAGATTAAATTCCCAATGAAAATCTAGACTGAAGGAAAGAAAACAAATATGGAGCCATTCACCAATACTATAGTCTTAAAATTTTCATTGCATCTTCCCCAATAAGTTATCGAAAAGTTAAAGTATGAGTAGCTCATTTTCCCAGTGTGATTACTGGGCAGAGAAAACAGCACAATAGAGAAGGTTGATGAATACAGGAAAAGCAAGTGCAGTGTCCACAGAACTATAACAGAAGGGACTGTTTGAAAGAATGACCCTTCAGTCATAAACAGCTGCACCAATGTAACAAAAGAAAATCACGTTCAGAGTCCTATTCTGACATATCCTGCTGGTTTTACGTCATATACTCTTTACTTCTCAGCTTCACACAGATGCCTGTGAAAACTTTTTGGGTTTTTTTCTATTATTATACAAAATATTTTTTATAAACCTATACAAAATGAAGTAGGGAAAGAGCCACTTTTAACCCAAAGGTGATATGAACTGCCTCCTCCACATTAATGAAACTATTGATTCAGATTATTGAGGAGCAAATCTCCAAAGTAATAACAAAGCTAGCCAGCAGGGAAAAAAAATCCCTACAAATAAATTAGAGAATTGCCATGTTCCTCCAGACTCACTAGGACTTAGTTTTGGTGAGGAAATTCTGCAGTCATGAATTGACAACTTGGTAAGAAGAGAATCAGCATCAAAATCTGCCTCTAACACTTTTCTTCCAATTCTATTGCCCAAAGCAGTACAGACTAAGATTTATTTCCTGCAGGTGATTCTCTTCCTTATAAACCTCCATTAAGCCATTTAAAAACAAATGTCCTTATAATATCAGTACCAATTTTAATGCTCAAGGGACATCCCAGTTACAAAAAGCGGACTTTGATTTGAGTGTGTATCTTAAATATTATTGGCTGCAGACAGTTCTTTGGCCTGGCATCTAGGCTTCATCATCATTTAAATGAGTAATAAAGGGGTTTAATTTTCATAAAGATCCTTCTGCTTAGCTTATAAGGAGCACACTTGAATGTGTACACAAATAATGTATATTTGAAGAACCTTTGGTCTTGCCACAGTGTTAACAAGTGGCTGCAATATAACAGGGCCCTAAAGCTCATGTAGGATTTTTATGTTAATTTGGTAACACTCATGCATCACCTACTTGCTTGTTTTACAAAGCAGCCATAATGCATCTGACTTCATGGAAAAGTGTCATGATGTCAGACCAGACTCACAGAAAATCTTTCTGTATTTGGAGTGTTTTATGAAAGTTCTGTATAGACCCAGGACCAAAACCAAACTCAGCTCTTAGCAAAATGCTAAGGCTTTACAGTCATACTTTGAAAGCAATGAGTTCCTTGGACCTTCTCCTTTTTTACTGAGATTCCTTGTAAGCCTGTCCAAGCCTGGTCAAAGAGATGCCCAATTCCTCAATTCTGCCAGCAAAGGACTGCTTCCAGAAATTATCCCCTCTGTGATACCAAAGCCACACACCCAGAAGGACTAGCAAATATAACTCATCTTGCCAGTTAAATCCAAACACCACAGAAGAACTTGAATTTTTCTACTTGGATCTACAGAGGTGTCTTTGGGGGGGGGGGGGGGGAGAAAAAGATAATCCATTAAAAAAACCCATTTGAAACTATATTTAGCCTGTGGATCAAGAATCCTGCATTCCCTAAGACAGACTGGGGAATTAGGAGACGGAAACTGTTGCCTTGAACAAACCTGTGAAGCAGCGTCCTTACTTCTGTCCAGAAGACCTTTATATGCTGCTCCTTCTCTGAAAGAAAACCATTTAATTTGCAGAAATTACCTTAGATGTCAGTAAAGAAGAGGATTCAGATAATGCTCCATATTTACATAGAAGCTACCAGCTCCAGGTGCTACCAAATGAACATATAAAGTTTTTGATATCAATACCAACCTGAGAAGTTGAGATGAGCTGATTCACTGGAGTCTGCAATGCACTGTAGCTCCCAATATTGTTTTTTAGACTATGGGTCCTCTTGCCTAGATTTCAGTTCAACCCTAACCAGCCTTCTGATGCTCCAGTGCAAGGACCAACACCTCATGTCTCACTTTTCCCAACTTCTGAGTCTTCTCTCCTCATCTTCTTCTTACCTACTTGTATTTTAAACTCTCATGTAGTTCACCTATTTTCAGTCTTTTGACTATTCAATAGCCTACTGTAAAACAGGATGACAGTACCAATGTAGGAATTTAGTTTCCTGCAAAAAGGCCCAAGAGTCACAGAGTTTGTACACAAAGACACTTTAATGCAAATCAAATAGTACTGTTTCATTCTAAGGTGCTCCACATTCTCAAACACCCAACACTGAGCTTCCCAGTTTTACCATTCCATTGAGAAATTCACTTTTAGTCTAAACAACAGAAATTTTAAAAGACAACTCTTTATTTTTTCTTTTTTTTTTTCTTATTTAATCAATACTGTATTTCAATACCAACCTTAAATCTTTATGAGCAACAGGAGCATATTCTGCAAATTTGTTGATCACTATATAGTACAACCTCAAAACTCTTATCCAAAACCCATGTATTCCAAAATTAGGTTTCCTCCCTCAACATGCAACATTTGAATAAAAAAGTTCTGACTTACTCCAAAAAAATTCCACTATGCAGTTATATAAACTCAGATCTCCTGACAACCCCTCTGGCTTATGAAGACACAGGTTTATATAAAGAACCTTCAACAGAAAATGAAAAATTGATTATTTTGCTGAAATTTCCAAAGGATTCTAACAATTCCATTACCATAGCAGTACATATACATAAAGACACTGTGTCCAGTAATATAGTATTTCTGAAGGACTATAATTGTTCTCTGCAAAAGGCTGTGGCATGTTATGCTGTGACTATAACAGAAACTACTGTGCAGCCATTCTATTTTATTTAAGCCTTCATAATTAGGAAAGTACCTCTGTTGAAATTATATTTGTTAAAAAAAAATAAATCTTACTTTAGATTACTAAAAAAGTGCACATTCTGTAAGTGCAGGCTCCATTTCACCATTTCTACTCCTTGTTTGTTCTACATTTCAGTTCCAATTCCCAGTTTTTCACAACATGCTGCAAGGTTTGGACTGCAGAAACAAAGGCTATATTTGCCTTTACTCAAAACACTGGTTTTAAAGATGTTTTCACAGGACCAACACATTTCAGGCAATCTCGAGTATTTCAAAACCTTCTTTTTCCATCCTACAGAATCAAAACTTCATCAGTAAGTAGGGGCCTTTAAAAATAATCTGAAAACAGTATACACAGTATTTCAAGAGAGCAGAGCAGCTATATAGTTGAAAATGGCAACACAGACATTTTAAACATTAAAACAATCTTTCTACTTTCTATATGAGGCCTCTGGACACAAAGAGATTGTGCATTTTGCATGGTTTCTAGCCCCATATTTGTAAGTGGAGAGGATAATTTTCAGACGGATTTCTTATTTAGCTAACTGAAAAATAAATCATATTGTAAATGCAGTGCTGATGCTGCCTAGATTCTCTTGCTCATATCATGATAAATATCAAACTTGTCCTTGCTTACAAGGTTCATGTTTATACTCAGTGTCATTGTTGATGACTGGTATATGTTAGTTGGTTTTAAAATAACTGACTTGGGAAGATTGATAAAAAAGTACAGAGCTCTGACTTGTGTATATACTGTTTCAGTTTACACAGGAATGTGTTGTTTTTGCTTACAGACAGTGAAAAATATTTTAGCTCAACAGAAAGCATGGAATTGCATGATATGTGATAAAGAGTTTCACAATTTCTTCAAAAATTTAAATCTTTATACCCAAATCCAGCAGGAGGAACACATCTTCAGTGAATCTTCCATCAACGCTCTCAGTCAAAATTCCCAAGTCAATCCTGCATCCATCTCTGGAGAACATCTTGCAGGAAAGGTAAGATGAAGAGAGAGCAGGTAAAAACTAAGGTGCAATGCATGGTGTGCAGTTTCTCTGTGCAGTGTAGGAGAGAGGAAATTTCTGTGTAGCCGCATGCAGACCAGTTGAAGGACAGAACAAAAATTAATCTGGCAATCAGTATCCTCCCATTATCCACCCCAAGGCTGGGCTCTTGCAACCTGAGAACTGGCTCTGTGGGGCAGAGGTGGATTATTTCCAGTGTATCCAGATGAAGCACCTCAGCTTGAAGCTGCAAAGGATTCTTCCTTACCTTGGCTATTCGATGCAAAAGATAACAGTATTGGGCAGCTGGCTGCTGACAGGGAGCTGTGTTACCAATCTCTCTCTCCTCAGAGGGAAAGAAGAAAAAACGACTTCACATCGGACTATTACGGATACTAATACTTTTGTCAAAAGCAGAAACACACAGAGATTTTACAAAATACTGTCTAGACACTGGAGCACACTGACTAAAAGAAATCATTTCAGTACAAGCTTAATAAGGCAGGGTAAAAAAATCTACCACCTTACAGCTAACGACACTTTGAAAATGAGTCTGCTGTGTGTGATTTCACTGATGTCTGAGGGAGACAAAGCTCATTATGTTCATATTTTTCATACTTTCAGTCAAACAGATTTCTGAATAATCATGTTTTCCTTATTCTAATGGGTGAGGAAGCTATTATACAGAAGGTGTTTCCGTATGTTGCAGTTAATAAAGGCAATTCTTACTAATAAGAGTAGGTTGTCTCCACTCAGCTATCTGATGAAAAGCCCTCCTGTTTAGAGGAAGAAGCAGATCCTATGCCTAGAAGAGACTCCTAGGGCTGCACATTTCAGTGGCTACTGGAAAGTACTGTAGGCAGATGAATCCCAGGTCTTCTCCAACTGAGTCCAAATCAGTGACATTCACTAAAGTGTTCAGGGCACTAGGAGCAAGCACTTCATGCCATCAACCTCTCCCTCATATCCACCCTTTTCTTGCTGGTGAAGGACAGTGGACAAGACCTGGATCCATCATTACGGAAAATCATCAGCAAGTCCCTTCAGGAGGTCAGGGCGCTTTCTTCTTTGAAGAAGAGTCTGGGTCACTGTCTTAAGAGCTCAAAATTCTGCACAGTGATTATGGCTAGTTATAGACTGCCATCACAGATGTTCTCTCAGACTGAAAGCATAAAATAATTTTTGGGGAATCACCCAGAAGTATGAGGCGTCACTTACATCTTTGTCTTTCTAACCACAAAGCTGGGTGCATGTCCACAACTGGATGAAAACCTCACATCTGTATTCGACTGTTAGAGCTACCAAGTAAAGAGAGAGGAAAAAAGTCTGGAAGCTCATCCCAGTTTATTATGATGAGTTCAGTGTTTGACCACATCTTTAAAAGCCACATGGAATCCAAACCCACTGAAGGACAACTTGCCTCAGACAATTGACATATCCCAACTAGGTTTACACAGCTGTGCTACACACTGGTTTTCTCGGGATTTCAAAGTAGGGCAGAGATTGTTCACCTGTAAGTACCTGAGTAGAAAAAAATAGACCTGCCTCTGTTGCCATTCCCACCTTCAGGGAGACTGACAGTTTCCTACAAGTAGTTTCAAAAGGCACATCATATCTCCGCGGTAAGTATCCACCTGTAGCCTTACATTTATGAACTTCAAAGCATTCTGCAAGACATCTTTTTATCCAGACATACGAAAATGTAGAAATTAGTTTGTGGAGAGACATTACTAATAGGAAATAATCTATTTCTTCATGTTTTTTAGGAATGGTGTTCTGCTGGTTTTCACTATTCAGAACAGGCTTCAATAAATGCAAAAAATACCCAAAGAAATAGGCGGATGCTTTCACATATAGAGACAATGGGACCGGTTCCTACACATGCAACTAGTCCAGCTGGATGTTCACTGTCACACATAATACTTTCCAGGATTTTAACCAAAGCTAATATGGCCAACATTTTCAAAACTGACCACTAACTATGGGCATTTCCTAATTCAGTCTAAATTTCAGAACTGCTGAACAATACCTTGTCCTTGTGGACATTCTGTTTAGAAAATAAAATCCAAGGTGACTCAAGCCAATACTGAAAAATATGAACACTCACAGTTTGAAGTTGTTTTTGAAAATGCAACCCCTCAAGGCTAAATCCCACTTTAAAGACACTGCAATGGTTTTGAAAGCTGCATATTTTTGTTGAGCCACTAGAAGGCATAGACAAATGTGATGGGTGTTTCCTGCATCCATGCTCCTTCCGTGGGACCAGTGCAAACAGTCCCTCCCTGACCAGCCAATACTGATGACTGGGAATGGAGGGAATCTGGGATAGGCCTGCACAGTGAACCAGAAGTAGCCCTTGCAGAGATGAGAGGGAACAAGGGCTGCTGTTGGATCCTGCCCAGAACACAGAACCCAGCCACAATATGTCCACGCAATGCTTCTGTCTCAAAGAGGTGGGAAGTCCTGTTATGTCTGCATTCACAATTAAACATGATTTTGACATTATGATGGTGCTGATGCTGTTATATCTTCAGAGTATGATGGATCCTGGCTCTGTTCGGGCCTGCCTATTGTTCATGAGAGACTTTGTCTTTGCAATGATCGGAGAACAAGGTGTTCTGGAAGCTCTTTTCAGCTGTGATCTGGTGAACTTCTTACGGATTTTTCTGTAAGGAGGGAAGGAGGAAAGGAGGGAAAGGAGAGAGACAACAGAAGAGATAAATCTCAGTCTTTAACAGAAGACTGCTCAAGGGCCAATAACAAACATAACAAATACTCTTACCAGAGCAGGAAGGCTAGTTCATGGAAAAGAGACTTGCAGCCAACAAGAGTGAGCCCTGTCCATAACTGATGATTCACAGTTGTCTGATAATGATTCATCAAAAGGTGAGTTGGTGTTAGACAATACTTGAATAATAATATTTAATTACATGAAATCTTGGGCCAGAATGCCCAGGTGGTGAATCCTCACATGTGATATCGATACTGGAATGCAGGAGCACAGAAGGAAGGACTGTGTTAGCACCCAGTGGATGTGCCACCTCTGCAAAAGTGGGAGCAATCCTTGTTATTTGCACTGTACCACTTCTGCAGATAACACGTGACCCAGAGCTCTGGGCTTTTTTACTAGCGCCATTCAGGTGCAGTAACTTTCATTTTTGACTTTCAGATGATAAATCAAACATATTAACTACAGGTGGCCATATTGTTTGTATTGTAATCTTATATACCCAAGGGTAATTAATTTGGAAGCATAAATCCTTGCTATGTTTCAACTGCCCTGTCTCTTTACTATTATAAAGCAATAACCACAATGCTGAGTGTATCCAGGTTAGGGTGTCAGAAAACACAGAAATGGTACACACAGAGTATGCCAAGAACCATCTTCATTGGCAGAGACCTGAACATTAGTTGCTACTAGAAAATGACATGTTTTCTGAATTCACTCAAGTCAAGAATCCCAGCCTTCATTTAGGTAGTTTTATAAATTACAGGGATTTTGAGCTTATGGAAGTGAATTAAGGCAAACTGTAGCCTCTAATACTTAATGAGACCAGGCTTTCTAATTCAAACTTTTTGACTTGAATACGTGACCTACAAACTCCAGGGTGATGAGGTGCCTACCTGCATCAAGGTTCTGAGATGGTAACTCAAGGAGTGGTTTTTCCCTTTCATTTAAATGGGCTCTTACCTCTGAAACTGAAAAATGGCAGCACGTGACATTGAAAATAAATGTTCAGCTGTAAGTAAATTATATTGAATGCTAAAATAACAATTTGCATATTAAATTTCAAACACTAGTTTGTTATTAGTTAGTTACAGCTTGAGTGTTCCCCAGAGATGTGAGCTACCACTTTAACTAACTGGGACACAGAAGAGAATATAAGGAAGAAAAACCCAACAGGCTGAAAGCAAAAGAATATACCCTGCTATTGCAAGTTTAAAGGGAGCCTGAAAAATGCATCTATTTTGGTTAATATATTTTAAAGGTGCAGAGATGTATTCCCTTTTCAAAGAAGGATGTCTTCATGGCCTGGAATACCAAATTAGGTTTTAACGTCATTCAGCAATAAGCACAACAGAAGAAAAGGAAAGGTAATCACCAGAAAGTTAAGTTTCAGCTTTTCACAAAATCCCACTGACAAAAAAACTTACTGTTTGAGTATTCACTTTACATGGTCATCTTAAATTAGGCCAAAGAAGACATTAAATTGATTGCAAAACTATTGCATACCTTCCAGAACAGAAAGACCATAGAAATGTAATCTCAGCCTGGCAGAAATGCATCTTTCTAAAATAATGAGACAGCCAGGTTTTATAAATTTGTGTGAACAGACAATAGCTATTACCCACACTGATTACTAATGGGGATCAGCCCAGCAAAACCTTACAGAACTGGATCCTTTTTGATATATTTGTTTGCAAAACTTTGCATTTATTTACAGAAGGAATGTGGTCATTAATCATTTGAGAAGTCCAAAGTTTAAATAGTATCAGATAATTGCTTACCCTTCTGTATTTTTAATAAGGCAGCTTTAGAAACTGCCAAGAGGTTCCTGCTTATGAAAGTAATTTGCAGCTGACACTAAATGTAATGACAGTAAGGTATTTGAGATTACAATTCATGATTATTTTGTATGGACAGTAAAGTAAAACATATAGTTATTCCCATGAAATACTGGTTCAAAACCAGCACAAAGAAAGGCAGAACAAATAGGTCATCATGTTATTATATCAAGACACAAACAGAGTCAACTCCTCCCTGAGTATAAGTGAAAGTAGCTCTATATACTCTGTCAAAAAAACCTAATCTGGTATGCACTCTGAAAAGACAATCCAGCACTTCTGTTTAAACAGGATTGTGAAAATGCTTCCAGAAATTAGCTTTCTGGGATATAGCCTTTCAGAAATAAAACTGGAGGAATGGAAATTTCCATTGACTACATTAAATGTTATATTTAAACAATCATTTCTCTAAAAGCCAAAATTGTTCTTTTTACTGCAAAAAATATAGAAAGTGGAGGGACTGGATTCTTTACACTGAAGAATTCAGCATCTAAATATGGTCTAGCTTTCCGAGAGGCATTCATCAGGTTTTATAATTCTTTAGAGTTTTTTTAACACTTAAACATGAAGGTTGCAATAGTAGCTGACAAAAGGCAGGAAATTCAAAGATAAAGCTGTCGTCACCCATTCACTCAGTGCACTTCACCCTCCCCCAAAGACACACTGAACTAAGGGCAGAGTCACCTTTATCGTTCAATTTCCTGTCCCTCTTCCAGTTAATACCAGCCATATGTTTTAATTACATAAAGCTTTTATTTGGCAATGGAAATAAATGGCTTTAATATCTGTATCGTTGGTAACATTCTTTATAGTTGTTAGGACAGATTAATTGCTGTTTCCCCTGGTTCTTTTGCTTTGACTTTTGTACCAGTGCTTGAAGTATGATGAATTTCAAATAGACTTGAAGTGCAAATTCTAAAGTATTTTAAAGCCTTTGCTTTGTATTTCTAGCCTTCCTGAGACCAAAAGTATGAGAATGAACTAAATATTTAAAAGGGGATCAGTATATAAAGCCCACTGTACTAATTTTTAAGTCAAATGGGATGCACTGGAAGAACATAGGAATAATGGGAATTCTTCACGTCTGCATGACACTTCAATTAGTAACTGCAGATAAAGATAGCACGAGACCTTTGGCACCTAGTCAGGAAAATATGGAAATGTACATGTCTTACTAAAGGTCTTGATGAAGACTTATTGTCTCTGTGCAAGTTTCATGCAAACTGGAAGAACCTCCTGGATAGAAATAATAGTTATGCTGTGCTTAAATTTAATCAGGCAAGTCATTATAATTAACCACCCCTTCCTCAGGATCCAAGAGTGTTCCATGTAACTAACCATCTGGTGAAATGAAGCACAATCCTATACAATCCATTATGGCCAGATTTCTCAGGAATAGGATAACTGGTAGCAAAATTTCACATTCATAAAAGCTGACTCAAGGTTCCCTTCTCTAATTCTGCCACACACTAAAACAGCATCAGTTTTAAAATCTGAATTGAATAAAGAGCGATGGCCTCCACTTGGTGTTAGTCAAGAATGTGTTTTAAAGCATTTTCTAGCAGGACTGGAAGGCATTGCCTGCTTTAGGTTTGTTGATATCGAGTGTATCTGTGTGCTACTGTGCTATCTATAAACTGCTGTGCACCAGGCTTGCCTCCTCTGCATTGGACTCAGAGCTGTGATGACTGCACTGACTTTGGTTTATCAGCTATACCAACAGTTCTTCAGAAGGAATATTAAACAAATACAAGCTATGGAAGGAGTTTTTACAGTGAAAGAAATTAATTGCCTGCAAAAGCCTGCTGATATTTAAGCAGATGACAAACCTTGTTTTGAAAGAAACGTTTTCCTAGGAAGAGGAATTGCCCCCAACACACATGCAGTTGTGAGATGTCCATATCTCTTCTTAAATAACAAGGTCCAGAATTGCTTTTGGTGCTGTTTCCACTAAAAACATGTTAATGACCTAATACAAACCTGGCTAGAGAATTTGAAGCTGAAGGACAGAGTTTTGTCTTCCACACTCTCCCTAAATTAATTTGGTATTTTTGCCTGAGTCTTTCTTAGACTGATGCCATTTGAGCAACATCCTCACATGTAAGAACTGGTGCTATGGAAATGTATTGTTATCTGATTGCTGGTAGCACAAGGAGCAGCCCCAGGTCAGCAGCAGGCATAAGAAAACTGATTTCCTGCGCAATCATACTTGAAATTCCATATAATCTCTCCATTGGGGTGAAGAATTCTGCTAAGACTTGCCAAGTGTAAACAACAACATAAATGTTCTAGATGCATAAATACTGCCAACACTGGCAGAATTTTGTGTTCTGGCACAAATAGTGTGTGAAATTTGCAATCAGTCTAACCATAGAGTCATTCAGAGAGAAAACAAGGCTAAAAAAATAAGGAAAAACAAGCATTCTTGAGAAATGTTTGTGAAGTTGCTGCTGCTCCGGGGTAATATAAATTTAGTGCAATGTAAATTTCAGTGCAAATTCAAGGCCACTGAGAAAAAACAACTATTTAGAAGAATAACCGCAATTCCTTGGTGGTTATTAGATGAAACAATCACTTGTTTCTCTGAGGGCTTCTTTTATCCAGAGGTAGATTTTAACTATTCAGTGGATTAAATTACAGGATGGGGGACTACCTTAGAAAGCTGATACGCTTTTTATTAATTTCAACAGGCTTTTAAACATAGTGAAAGGCCAAAATGTGTGCATAAAGAGAATTTAACTGGGATTAAGCTGTAGGCACAGATCCTTAGAAACCAAATAGGTTACTGACTTAAGGACTCACAGCATTTCCTACAATTCTACCTGTGTGGAAATGAGAAGTATTTTATTTAACTGTTTGGCTTGTTGCTTTAGACTAAATAAGGCTTTCCCACAGTGCATTAAAATTTTAATCTAACCTCAACATGACAGAAACTAGTTAAAAATAGGTTTGTAAGGCAGAAGTGGGTTGACACTGATACACCTTTTAAAAACAAGGGCCTTAGGAAATGTTAATTTATAAAAACATAATGGAAGATTTTAATAAGCATGGGGCTACTGGAAAGTTATTGCCACGAGCCACGTAGTTCCATTATAAAACCCATACAGATGGCAGATAGAGTGATATAATGTTTATAAGATTAAAGAGGTGCTGCTGTAGACACGCCAACATTATTTAAATGTTTTAAGAGCTTATCTTATTTTTCTCCTCCTGGCAAGGAAATGTTTTCCTTTGCTAGTGTTTATCTTCCAATATTTTATCAATATTTATGGAGCAGGACTGTTCTTTACGAACAATAATTTTTAGACACACCAGTTACAAACTGCAGTGTCAGATCTTCCTAAACAGCTTAAGATAACATATTTTTTCAAGTACTGCATCACTCTGAGGCCTCCTCTGATTTTCTGTGTCTCAAAGCAACAGCTTATAGATACTATGTATATATAGAAGGCCATTAATAACGGAGTTTAAGTTTAATTTTCTTTATTGGGAATAAAAATCCAGGTCTAGTGTTCAAAGCACAGACTTATATGACTGTGTCATGCCTGACCTCTTGTATGACACAAGCCACCTATGTTTCTTTCTACCTACTGGTGATTTAAAATCTACTCAGATCAAAATCACCTTGGAGCAGAAACCATCTCTCTATGTGCATTTCTAGAGTACCTAGAACAACAGGTTTATCTACTACTGATTTTTTTTTTTATCCAGTTTAACTGCAAACAACTGTCATGGCTTTTGGAATAATCAACTAGTTCAATAGATTTTTCCATATTTTAATTTCCACTGAAAATATTTCATTAATATTCTAAAGTGCTTTAGCAGAGAAAGAATTAAAGAAAGACAAAGTCCTGTTCTCAGCACCGCTATTCATTTTTCAGTTGAATGCTGGAACTGGAAAAAACGTTTAACCCCTAAGAAACATTATAAGGAGATGCTGTCATACCATGATCATCACATGACGAATAAATCTAAATCCCAACAATCAGCAGTTGAACTATCCCCATAGCTCATCTGTGAGCTTGGTATTTACCACCAAGAGGCTAAGGTTACCTACTGCTGAGACAACAAAGATTACACATAAGTTTTGGCGCAAGGCTGACTTCTTACAGAAGCTGACACAGTCCTTCCCTCAAGGAAAAGGGAAAAGCCAGTCTTTAAATTCATGGCATTTCACCAGTGTCCAGCTTTGCAGAGTGGAGTAGAACCACTAAGCCCTAGCAAAAGAAGCTCGACGGAATGGATGAAAAAGTAAATTATTCATACTCCTTAAAACAAAACAATGGCTCAGGCTTCAATAGACCTGTAACCTGAGCTGCAGGACAGCTCCTCTGCACTTTATCTGAAATTCATTAGCTCTCCTTAGTTACCTTACACTGCAGAGGCTGCAGGGCAGGAAGTCTGCTCCATCCAATCAAGGGCTGCTTAACCTCTCCTCGCCGGGAAGGAGCACACAGGATCACTGCAGATGTGTCAATACCCCGGCACCCTGGGAATGCAAGGAGCCAGGAAACCCTCCACAGCTCACAGGCACAAACACCAGCAGGTTTCAAAGCAGCTCCTTTATTCTTCCTAACCATATCAGCAGGGTGACGATGAATTCCTACACTACACAGCTTTATACTCTGCCAAGAGGAACTTTTAAAACCACCCAGTTATTCTGCAGCAGGATGGCTATTCTGTGTATTGATTAAATGTCACCTGCTATGAAATGAAAAAATTGCCCACATGGCAGCATTTAATTTTTCCTGCGACAGGCAAGAAACTGAAGAGAAGATGCATCAGAGCTGGCTAACAGTGGAACACAATGTTGCTTTCAACTGGTCCCCAAACACCTTTCATATTAATTCACAACACCAGCATTATCCCAGAATCCAAGATGACAAAAATGTACATACAACTTCTGTTTTTGGCCTTGGGCTACAAGCATTAAGTGCCATTTCCCCCGCAACATTAAATACTGCACTGAAAACTTTCAAAAATATTAACTAAATATGCTTATTTAAGTCCAAGATGGCAGAAAACTCCCTATTATATTCTTCATATGGGAAAAAAAGTAGATATACTTCTACATTTTTATTAGTATTTTTCTGTCTTTGTTTTCTTACCTTGCTTTATTTATTTCAAGGCAGGCTTCATCTGAAGTTTTTGGCTTTACAGTATTACAGCTTACAATATCACCTGAGGCTGAGAAAGATTGACAATATGCTTCCTTTTTATCAATTATGCATATACTTTTCCTGGAATAACACATATACCAATAGAGTATATTCAGAGGAGGTTCTTGGCATCCTGAATACTTGTTATTAAGCAAGGGCTGAAAAATAATAATTATTCAGTCTTTCAGTTGGAGACCAAAAGTTCCCTCACAAACCCATTCCCTGGGGCTCTGCTCCACACCATCAATCTCTTGAATAATCAGCATTTCTCTACACACAGAAGCTCCAGTGCAGAATATGGATTAGAAACCTGTAGTGTGGCATCGACAGAGGAAAGTTTTGCCACAGAACAATTTGATGCTAATTTCTCAGGTAATTTTCATGACAAAGGTTGAAGATTTTTTTTTTTTTTTTATATTTATGTGACCAAAGGTCTATTCAAGTTCATTTTTGGCCACTCATCCTACTCTCCACCTTTATGGCCAGCACTTTCCACATCAGTATCTCATAGTGCTTGCTGGACTGCTGAATTAAAAACTGCACAGCATCCTAAAGAGTAGGTATACACCCATATTATTCAAGGGTACAGACAAAACAGTGAAGCTGCTGAGAAGCTGAGTTAAATTACTTGCCTGGGGTCTCACATCAAGCAACAGAGGCAACCTCAGAATTTTAAAGTTTGGATCTGTGCTTTCTCCACAAGAGCAACACTCGAATAGTATTTTGTCAAGTAAACGTTTTGGCCTCTACCCATAGCACAAGTCACGAAAACAGCCAGTTAAGTTTCCTTAGATGTTTGACAAGAACTGTTAGTTATCAAGTCTCCTTAGATGCTTCACAAGAACTGTTAGTTATCTCCGTGATTGACTTTCACAGTCACAGTCAATATGTTCCCTTTGGTATTTTATATTTAAAATGCCTATGTAGTTACTTATGCAAGCTTTTTCACAAAAAAGAGACCAACTAGCACTTGTTTTTCCACAGCCTTACCTACATTTATGCCAGAGGGTCACGAGTTTAAAAAAACCCAAAATTATCCAGGAAAGTATTAAGAATGAATGATTAAATATATACACTGAAATATGGACTAACTCAGAATTAACTCCTCTATCTGTAATTTGAAATGAAGACTGATAGAGGACAACTTATAAATTAAATGTAGTGGGCAGTTCTATGTGAATTTTAAGACTGTGAGGATCACTGACACCATATTTTGGAACACATTCACCACAGTACTGTTTTATAATGTTTTTTGCTATTTAACTTTAGCAACACTGTGTTCACCACAGGACTTGCACAGTTTCTCTGCCGACATGCACATTATTGCTGTCTATTTGCCTGCCTTCAGATGAAATAATTCTTAACTCTGTGTCCAGCTTCTATGAGTTACTATTGCTCATATAGCACAGCAATCACAGAAAGTGAAAAATATCTCTGAACACTGATACTGCACAGTATTTGAGGATTACAATCATCAATATCTAAGATCTAATGTGATAAACCTCTGTGGTTTAGGCATAAGAATAATGAAAAAGGATAATTTTAGCCCTAAGCCAATGTTAGTCTAGCCTTGCTATAGGTAACAATTGTATAATTAATGTTATCTTATCTTTTCTCTGATACTTCGATATGTTGGTCTAAGTTCCCATTTTTATTGTTGCTTTGTACATTTCCCAAGGCTTTGACAGAGAAATTGGCTTCCCATACAAAGATGCTTATTTATAGAAAAACTTGTTCAAAACCAAATTGGTTTTAACTCCCACAATAGAAGACGGCCAAATATTACAAGATGACACATTCCCACTGGGCATGTGGATTTAGGAAAAAGCTAAGCAGCAAGCTAACAAAAAGCTAAGCCCTAAGACTTGCAGTTAAAACGCTCGATAAAAGAGGATTGGGTTCAGCTACATCAAATCCTCTGTGCAAACACAAAAGACAGCTTCTGAAGGAAAACCCTTTGGAATGGCTGACCATAACTGTAGGAAACTCGAAATTTGTCAAGAACCATAAGAAAACAAGTTAAAAGAATTGCATGGCATCCCAGTTTAACACCTGACATGTAGGGTGTGTTAGAGACCATGTGAGGTACTCTAGCTGATGGACTGTGCTCGTTTACGGACTCGCTAGGTTTATGGAAAACTCCAGGGCTTCTATGGGAGCTTCTCCACCAACATCCATTTTATGACAATCCCTAATGCACTTATCATCCCTATATTTCATATAAGTTGTCGGGGTTTTCTTTCCCTCCCAAGTTTCCCAAGACAACAAAATTTTACAAAAAGGCTCATTTCAGAGCCTTTCCCTTCCCAAACATAAAATATTCTGGCTATTTCTGCAGCTACTGTCTGAATGTGAGAGGACATTTGTCAAAGGCAGTGGAGAAGATTGCAAGTGGCTGAGCGACCCTTCTAAATGTGCCTTTGTTTTTTGGCTGAGTCATGTGAATTAACCACATTCAAGTTCCTACCTAAGATGCAATTACAAAACAAACTTTGGTATCTAAGCCCCCCTGGAGAGGCAGCATATTTGAATTTCTGCTCACGATAGGGCAGGATCATTTCACAAGAGCCAAAGGTGTGACTTTTCAGGCAGCAGTAACTAGGTCATTTACAGCCATCTGCTCACAGCCTCAGCCTCCCTGCAGTCCTAACCAAAGCTGTGTGCTAATTAATTTTCACCTGCTAATCAGTGGAGACAGCTCTGAAACTAACAAATCATCCAGTTCCAGTCAACAGCTTCTGGACTCCTGTGGGTGGCATTTCTGTGAGACTTGATTACCAGTAAAGGTAAAGAGCTTTCTCAGAAAGAACCCCTGTAATGCTTCTGACCTGCTCCATGTGCAACAGCCCTGTGCGAGAATGAGAGTGCTTCATCTGATTCTTCAGGCAAAGAACAGGAGTTACACTGGCAAGTGCTGCCAAATCTTCAAGCAAATATTGAGGCACCCTCTACATTTTGATACGAGGAGTTAGGTATATAAATGCTTGAAGATACAGACTTAAAAGTCCTACTCGAGGTCCCATGAGAAGTCTGTGAGGAAGCAGGGAACTGAATCATGTTTTTCCAAGTCCTAGGCAAGCACTCCAACCACTGAAACATCACTCCGCTACCATGTGGCTTCAAATAGGGCAAGAAGCTTACTACAATGCCAATGAGACTCCCTTTTAAACTGTGAGAAGATTAATACATAGCTCCAAACCAGCATGATTGTATTTCATTTGTTCTGAAGACTGATAAAGCAAAACTCACAACACTATGGGCTCTTCAAACCTCCCAGCTCTATCTAATGGCACGACTTATACTGAGCTCTCAGGGATTTTTGTGTACATGTTTTCCTTGTATATAGCTATGATTCCTTAAATTAAAAAAATATTCACATTCTTCAAATGAATTGTTTTGGTTCCATGGAATGAACCTGCTTTTAAAAACAAACACTTGCATTATCACAATAATGTTACTTTGATTTAGTAGGTACTACAAAGGGTCCAACAGAAAAAACTCTAGTAGGTAAATATTGAAAGGAAGTGTCTTTAGACCTATGAAATCTGCTCAATGAAAAATGAGTGGCAAGAGATTTTGATCTAGTTTCTACACTGCTGCTTGTAATTCTGTGTTGCAGTACCTCAGCTGTGGCTCAGAAAAGAAAGATTTATAAGGTGTGAACAGTGCGCAGCATTCATGAATAGTCCACATGAAATAAGGTCAAAATAACATCTCACAGAAACGATTATGCTCTCTCATGAGCATGTAACAGCTTTGACCAGGAGCTAAGTTGGACAGCTCCTAAACTGTAGCAAAGACAGTTCCTCCCCAGATTCCTCACAGGCAGTATCATCACGGTGACTGGAGAGAGCTGTCAGTTCACCTGGACTTAGATGTGGCCAATCAATAAGGTATTTGCAATCCTATCAGTGGGGATTAAACAGAATTCCAAGGGGTATATTCTGCAACCCCTGTTTTTCAAGATGTATTATATCATTGTAATACAACAGAAGCAAAGGAACAGGAAAATTACATCCTTAGAGGATGACAGGTTTTTTGTTAGAAAGCTGGTGCATCACATTCTCAGGCTTGCAGCTGATGCTCCAAAAGTGCAGCCAAGCACGTTCCAGCAGCTGGTTACAGGACTGGGGTCTAATGGCCATGGTGCCATGCAGGTAAGAAAGGAAAATACCCTATGCCCTGGTGTAGTTCGAAACCTGCATCCCAATTCAAATCAGAGCCCCTCATCCTTATGAAAAGCAGAGGTCAAAAATACTTTTTTGTGTTTAGGTGCACAAATTCTTTTGCACAGCTGGGGCCAACAGGAAAAGAAAGAGTAAACATACCCATGCTCATTTCTGTGATAGGAACTGCACATGTGAAGAGGAAGAAGGAGCAGAACAGGTAGCACTGGAACTCTGGCTTGGATTTCTGCACTGTGTGTCAGACCCCAGGTACTGAAGCCTTCTTCCTCCAGTTTTCCCTGTTCTCCCAGCAGCGTGCTGCAGGTGGCAACTCAAGCACTGTGCACGACCTTGTGCAGGCATTGATCACAACACACGCGGGAGAGAGGAGGGGCAGGGGCAGGTCGGCCACAATTCTTGGGCATTGGTTCTCCCGGGCTTTCAGTTTGCATTTAAAAGTAGGGGTTAGGGTTTCCACAGATAAAGCTACACTGCAGAGAGGGCCAGCAGCACGTGCAGGAGCACGAAGGGCTGTGAGCACTAGCGTGGCGCTCCCCCACTTCTGCAAGAGAAGCAGAGCACTGACAGCACAGCAAGACTCAACATTTTGCAGAAGATGGTCGTCAGCCTCACATTCTCTTCTTTCTCGACATGCAACTTTGGTTTTTAAGCTTTTTTCTGTGTGCTATGAGACATGCATAAATAAAAATGAGTGGTATCAGGTAATTATCACAACAATTGTGATATCCTTAGGTAGCATCTCAACAAATCAAGGGAAGGTTTTCCTTTTGGAGACAGAACATGAAGTGAGAGATACAAGAATTGCCTATATAATGCTGCCACAGGGATGCCTCTCAAATCATTTTATCAGCAAAAATAGGAAGCCATGTCTGCTGGTAACAGCTAAAGATCACGTTCTAATTTTAGCAGTTGCAGTTAACTCATTCCCAATGGAGTTGCACTTACCGTGAGAAGGTTTCTAACTGCTTCAGCACTGAAAGGAAACAAGCATTGAGTCATTCAACTGCAGATCTATGTGCAAATATGCTTTTCGGCCCATGAAGGGAAAGCATATAGAATCCACTGCTATAACGCAGGCAGCCAAACATTTCCACACATTTCTTATAATGCAAACGCTGGGGAAAAAGTAATTCATTTACCAACCAGTGTTTTAGCTGTCCCTATACAAGTCTGATCATTGGCATGCACATGCACTCTTAGGGGCAGAGCGTGGGTATAGGAAATATAGGCACACTGCATACCTAGAATTGGTAAGAAAAGTTTTAATCAACAGATATATTCCCTTTGACATCAAATGGTTCAACAGCAATATTATTTTTACTCAAAGATTATGTTTATATCTTATATAATTCAAGATATATTAAGCTGATATATTACATTTTACTAGACTTCCATAGAAGACCATAATATGAACTGTTCAGTTTTTTCAATTATTAACTCCCAGAATAGTGATTCTGTGTAAAGAATTTAGTTCCACACAATATGGTAATTTGCTTTGTTGACCTCTAATTGGGCCTACAATAGAATCCACATCACAGCTAGTCACCCAAAAAACTTCCTTATAGCAAAGCTGATTTAGTACAATGTAATGAATAAAATTCTTCCATAGTTAGAAGACTTTTGGCTGATCCTAAAGCACTTAGTGCTAAGAGAGTCTTAGCAACAGATATCTAAGGATATTAAAAAGAAATAAGGACACTCTCCTGGTGAGCAGTGATAAACGTGAGGCTCTTTAAAGAGTGACTTTCCAATGAATTTTGTAGGCAGGTTTGCACTTTAGAATAAAATCTCAAGCAAGTCATTTCACAGTAGGGAATGAAAATTTCTTTTTCATTCAAAAAAGACACAAGTAAAGAAAAATACAAAAATATTAAATCCAGTAAAGGTCGACATAAAATTATGATGTAATGAAAAAAGGTAGGGGTTCTCCACCTGCCACGTGGTTTTCTGCCTAGATTAATCCCTGCTGTGAGCCTGTGGCTGAACAGGGGCAGGGAAATCCTATGGGGGCTGGTCTCACACAGGCAGCAGGGAGGTTTCAGAGTGGAGAGTGCAGCTTGTCACAAGAGATGAAACAGCAAAACTGGGGAAACAACAGGGCTTTTTGAAATGGCTTTCAAACAGCTACAACTTCAAAAAAACAAAAACAAAGCTACATTCCTCAATGTGTGAGGACGTGCATTACAACTGATATAAAAGGCAATCCTGTTCTACTCTGAAGAGCAGATTAGCATCTAAATATACGTTGAACTTCCAATGTAAACCCCAGTCCTTGTGTTTCCATGATACACATGCTCACACTAATTTTTAAGGATATCTGCAGGCATTGTTGAACTGTGGCCTGAGTGTAGAGTGATGGGCACTCCCTCAAAATTCTAGGGTAACTCCAGGGGATACCCTGGAAAGCTTATATGATATATAATTTCCATAATTATTTTTACTGCTCTTAATATTTAGCTGCCTACTCAACTATTGCTACAAATATCTCAAATCTGTGAGCAATTAGATACACAAGAGTTAACTTCACAGAAATAATATTGCTACTTAAATTCAGAGAGGAAAAGGGTGATTATTTCTTTAAAAATTTCTTCTAAAATAGAGCTATAGTTATAAATACATATATTCACCTTATCTATTGATGAATAATAGCATTTAGAATGTTCATGTGCATCTTTGGTTTGATTAGCATGAAGAAGGCTGGTATCTCATTTAGGCTAGGAGCAATGTTACTCTTTTTTTCTCAGATAATATCAACAATCTATTCTAGTATAGTTTTTTTAGCTAAATTTCTGTGAAAATTTACCCTCTAAACTCCCTAGTTGATGTTTTATAGATGTGCATCTTAAACATTAGTCCACTAGACAAAAAAAAATATTTTAGGACAGAGAAAAGAAAGTTGTTATGGACTGTTGCAATACTGAAAAATATTTCCCTTTTTGCAGGCTTCAACTACACTGAAAAATATTTTTCCTTTTGCTATAATTAGCATGTGTCTCTCTCATATGTATTTTTAATGAACAAATTCACATGATAAAACAGATTGGATCCTGATGGAGCACAAAAAAATTTCCCTGAAGAACCAGTTGTGACCTTAAACGGGGTGATTATTTCTGAGCTGAGTGTTCAGAACATGTTCAGAACCTAATGGCTGCTCCCTGGCAGCTCATTCTTATTTGTTACTTTTTTTTTTCCCCCACTCTGTGTCAGGACTGGGTAAATTGTGTGCTGCTTTTTCAAACATCTCCTCCCTAGACATCTCCTCCCATTGCAATTATCATGTGTTCAACTCTGTCCTGGCAGTGCTGAGCTGTGTGATCTCCTGTCACAGGACAGGCTGGCTGTCAGGGGCTGCTGTCTGCCTCCATCTGCCCTCCAAGAACAGAACATTTAATTGTTGTCTTGGACATTAGGACGTTCCCAGCAGCAGCACCAGGCAGTGCTTTCCCCTTGGAGCTCTAAAGGCTGCAGACTTTCAGAGCCCAAAGGAGAACAAGCTACTCCATCTCTAAATAATCTCGGAATAAAGGGGAAAGGAATCAAATGAAAAAATTACAAAGGAGAAGGCACACCCGAGGGAAGGAATCAATGGGGATGGTATGAGGACACCAAAATAAAAAAAATATATAATGAAAGGACAAGGAAGAGATGTCATGTGAAACAAGAGTTCCAAAAGAGAGAAAGCATTCCCTGCTGTGCTGCTCCAGCACCTGCCAGAGCGATGCAGCAGCACATGATCAGGCACCTCCTTGTGCGAGGAGCATCAGTGAGGTCCAACTCCCCTGTGTTCCTCATGCCAGGAGGTTTCAGATGTTACTCTTTAAACTGTCCATTATTTAGAGAAGAGCAGCACACACAGACCCCTGAGGATTAAGTCCCTTGTTTGTCCAGCATGGCTGCAGAGCCAGAAACAGCTCTGCTTGCTCCTGGCCTGGGGACAGGGTCTGCAGGGAGTGGGGAGGGGGAATTCCTGGGATGGGAACAAGCAGAGCTATCACAGATGAGTGTTTGGACTCATCTCACTACCCTTCAACCACCTAAAATTTAAATATCTAATCTAGGTAAGATTGCTGGCTGCCTCCAAGATCAGTGGAAGTCATTGCCGGTGTAAGACTCTTCTCATCCTTTGACAGGCACTGCTCTATAAAATTGGGAAAAATAAATTGAAAATTCTAAAACTTCAAAAGGTAACCAGTCTCACTTTCAAGATCCAATTGCTAGGAATTAGTCTGATATTACTAAGGTCTTCATATCAAACAACTCTTAAACTAGTGAATGCCATCCATCTGGGCTGGAATTATAAACCTAAGAGCTCATCAGCTCAACATCCTCTTATCACTTTCTCTGAATTGTTGCATTCCTCATTTAAAAAAAAAAAAGTGCCACAATCCATTATGTTGAAATAACCACCAAATTATCATGTGCTAGTATGTTAACTTTCCTAGCTGAATCTGCCACTAATGGGACTAAACATGCAACATTTTCCTTGGTTATCTCTGTATTTGCATATGTTCTTTCTCTTCCCTTTTTTTATTATTTACATTTTTCTTCAACTACCAGCTTTTCTAGGCTTGTGAAATAATCACAGAAGTGAGGAACAGTCTGGTGTTACTTGCTGCAATTAAGCAAGATATTAAAGATTTTTAAATAACAGGCCCAGCAAGCATAGCTTACAGAAACAGACTGTAACTCCTTGTCTTAGTCTGAATTAAATCAGGAAAGGGCCAGACAGGGGGAGGAAAAAAACAGAACAGAGGAACCTCCAGAAAACTAGTGACTCTTCCATGATATCAAGCTCTCTTGGGAAAAGCAAAAGCTCATTAAATTTTACCAATTAATCTGTAAATGAAAGGCTGAAGGAGAATATAATCTCAATTGCTTTTAAAGGAAATCAACTTCTAGCCTGGAAAAGATGCTATCAGCTGTGTATTTCTCCACTGTACACTATTTTTCAAGTTCTGAAAATGTTAGAGGATAACCTAAACTGTAGATGCTTTTATATTTTGCTGAATGGTCAGAGGTGCCCTAAACCTCATTGCATATGAGCTACAATGAGTGATAATTTAAAAGTTCTAATCTTTGCCACAGAGAAGTAGCACTAAGTCTTATTAATGAAATACTGATAATACTAGTAGATAGAAGATGCCAAGTTTGGCATATGCTTTGACATAACATTGCTCTTGACTGCAATGCAACCTCAGATAACAACGTCAGAAACTGTTACTGAAATAGTGGATCAGTGACACGTATGCAGTGAAGCCTCATTCCCTGCTAAGGTTTCATTTTTCTTACCTGGTCTCTTCTGTAGCTATAAAGAAACCATCTTCTGAAGCATCAAGCCAATTTTGCCTCTGTCTCTTGATCACTGGAATGGTGCTTGTCTTAATGGCACTTGCACTGGCCTGCAAGGCCTTACCATTGGTCATATGGATGTGGGGAGCAGCATGCTGAAATCATAACAAAAGGGAAAGGTATTTGTCTGAGAATAAGCATAATTCCATTAACTCATTCTGCTGTAAAGGGCAGCCTACACAGGTCTCAAAATCCAGTTCATCTGCCTCAACCAGTACGTGGGGGTAAGATAACCACCAACCCGTGCCCATTGACATGTTTTATGCATTGGTCTTAGAGCTCTTTAAAAACTAAATTAACTATTGCTAATACAATTTTATACAAAATTATATTCAGGCATGACTCAATGCTATGAACTAAGCAGTTCAGAAAGAGAACCCCCTTGATTTTAAGAGAGAATTAACATTTTCTGAGCAAAAAAAATTAACCTTCCAAGCAATGAGATACAAGACCTATTTTTTCATCCAAGTATGGCATTAAGCTGATTTCCAAAAATTCATCCTTCTCTCTTGGCAGGTCCTTACTCTGCCTGTCTTTCTTTTTAAATAGAAGTCACTGAATGAGACAAGTGGTTTGGTCTTGCTGCTCACCTGAATGCAAGCAGGAAAACGAAGGTTTTTATCACCATGCTGGTGCCATGGTTCTTAGGTTTACTCACTAGCCACTCTCTAGTTTTAGGTTTACTCACTAGCCACTCTCTAGTTAGGGCTACCAACAATACATCTGCATTCATTTCATAAGTGATAACATCAAACAGAAAATGATGCGTTAATTTTCCACTAAACCTTTACCTGGAGTAATTGTGCAATGAGAGCAAGCACTCAGACCTAACAAGAGAAGTTGCCTTCTGACACACGAGGAGAGAGTGAAAATGTTTTCTGTATCAATTATAGGTAATGTTTTGGAAGAATACACCAGGATGAAAATATTAATCTTGGAAATCTGAATCTTGTTTTCCACATAATTGATCAGCAGCAGGACTAACTAACAACAATTGAATTAAAACAGTTATGATAGAAGACATTATACAAAGACGCAAATTTGCTTACTTTATCTCACATGGGTTCAACATCATGTTTTCTTAGGAAGAAGTACTATTTTCTTGGTGAAATAATACCACTCGCCCACATTACTGATAGCATTTCTGTCACAATCCTAAAAAGCACACAGTGCTGCACATTCATGGGCGTACCCCCTAATTAGGGGCCCAACACCACAGACACTGAGCAGGAAAGGGGCTGGTAGCACCCACAAACAGCAGCAGAACAGAGAACAGAACTGATCTCTTAAATCATGTCAGAAAAACAGAATAACCAAAAGATATAAACAAGGGCATAACTTTTTCTGAACAATTCTTACACTTGTCTTCAAAGCATTATATTCACATTATGACATAACTTTTACCACAACCCAATCCACACCATTTGCTCCCTCCAGCAGGACAAATTTTGTGCAATGGACAGAAAATTCCACTATTTATTATGAAACTGCAAGATGGCACGGAGCCATTTCCTCTGTGATTCCTTAGATCTCATGTAACAAAGCCAAACAAGAGGAGAAACAAGACATCAAATTTGTGTGAGTCACATATAAATCTTTCTTAGACCTAAACTATTTTCTTTTGTCTTAAAACCAAAAAAGATTTATGGTGAATTTAGTTGTTGTTGCACACTGGGTCATAAATGTATCATTGTAGTCCTTCTAAATATTTATCTACTTTTTTCCTGTTTTTTTCCTCCAGTGTCTAGATTACTGTTTGGCTTTCACATATTTTTTTTGTATGGGGTTTGGTGAGGACAAAGACTAAAGGACATGCTACTAGAAATAATTCAGCTGTTATTTAAATTCAGGATAAATACCACCTATATAGGTGGGATGAAATTAGAAATTCATGAAGGTATTTAACTGCTGATTTCTTATTGTACAAAGTGGGTTGTGCTCAAAAAGAGAGCAAGAAGGCAAGCATGGAAAACAATGCCAGTAATTATTTGTATCTGGCGATCGACAATGCCATACATTACAGAGGAACATTCAAGGACTCCAATGGTATATTTTTTGTTGTGCTTCCCTACTCAATAATGGTTTTAAGTTATAGAATGAGATCTTTTCCCAGGCTCCTTTGTAATACTCCACCGAATGTTTCCTGTACTCAGGGTAAGAGGTGCAGGCAAAAAATGTTCAGGAAATGTACAAGGTACAAAAAGCATATTTGCTATGGCATAAACTCTGAAGTGAAGCCTGATGGAAAAAGTACTTGTCTTTTCACTATACTTTTTGCCCTGGCAGAGCCAGATATTGCAACTAATTCTGGACTTCTGTTTTTTCTACTTTTATTAGGCCCTAACCCTCATTCCAGGAAAGAGATAATGTTATAAAAAATGACACGTCTTGCAAAATAATCTCATTTCTGTTGCATCAAGTTGGTTAGAATTTTCTCTTTTATTTCCCTTCTACCCCAGCCCTTTCAAGCTATTTGAAGAAATTAATTACATTTCACATAAGGACAAGAGAAAATAAGATCATTATTCTCCAGTCTGTGCTAGGGACCACATTATCTTTAATTTCAAGTTAATAAAAACAATTGAAGCTCTTGACCAAGCAATCAGTTCATTAGTTCCCCTCAAAAACTATATTCACCAATGTGTATGAAAATGAGCATTCAATGCCACTCTCACACTAATATCAACACCAAGAGCAAAATTAACTTTCATACAAAGTACTCATTAAACGCTTTCTTTTTATGATGAGGATGAATTCAGATTTTCCCCCTCTAGCACACAGTTATGCCAGAAATGTTATGAAAGCCTCAGGAATACTCCCTGTGCTACCACAGAAGTCCTTCTCATTTAAAACGCTGCTTGCAGAAAGCTTCAGTAATTTCCCATAACAGCAAGGCGTGCAATCAGCTGCTGGGGCTGTGCCTCTGCCTGTGTGCAGCACTAACGAGCTGTGCTGTGAGTCTGCAACAGCGCAAACCCTGGCTCTGCATCCCAGGGGCACCTCAGAGCACACCTGAGCAGCAGGAGCTTCACCCAGAGTCTGCAGGTTGGACAAATCTTCCTCTGTGCTGAGTGACTCTCCTGAGCTCTTCATCTCCATCTGAGTACATTCATTGGGAGCTCTTGCACCTCTAGGATAAAATAGTTCCGTGCTCAAAAGACATCAGGAGGAAAACCCTTGAGAGCACTTGGAAGAAAAACTTCTCAAGACAAAGGGAGCTCTGATTCAGGCAAAGTTACATCCAGCAAAGAACGCAAACATTGAAGTGAGCACGAGGCTATCTCTGGGAAGAGTTTCACCTGCCAAAGAGGTGTCCATGCTGCAGACTGAATGCACCCTCAGAGGCCAAAGGCAATCTTCTCAAGGTCTTCAGCAAGGAGGATTTTACGTAAAAACTCTGTTGTACAGTTTCACCTGTCTCCTGCTGAGACATTTCTCTGCCGCTTGCGAGTGCTGCTCGTCAAAACTCGCCTGGCAGGGGCAGGAATTCCCCATCTGCATCCATGCCACAGTGGGAACTGAGACACCTCCAGCTTTCGAGGAATGCAGCAGGTCCCTTCACGAAGAGGCTGCATGTCTTTCTCCCTGCCAAATCTTCTGGATTACAGTTACAACTGTAAATCCAGGTCCTCCAACACCAGGGGCACTGGGCATAAGGCTCTGCTGTGGCAGGGAAACCAAGGAATTTACTGCACAGAATCGCCACACACATGATCTCTGCTGCAGCAGCAGCTACGAGTCCAATGAAGTTTGGATACCATTCCAAAGACTCTCCACAAACACCTTATATTAAAGTGGCAACTTAATACAGCATTTTTGTTAACAAAGGTACATCTCCTCTCCTCATTGGCTCCCAGAGGTATTTCAAGCACAAGGATACTGAGATGCACAATGGTAAGTCAAGAGAGAAATCCTGTACAAATTCAGAAATGGGACACAGACCCCAAATCACAGTTGAGGTTCCTGTCTATAAGTTGCTTGATTTGTACTGCTATATAGGTGACCTAGCATTTATTCATTGGGAGCCACTGAAAATTCTGAAAAGACACTCAGGCCTGAAAAGACATTCAGCTTTGAAATAAATATATAACACCAACAGTCATTCAAAGTCTAAAAACTATCAGTGAATGTTTATACTGTGGCTGAAGAAATGTTTAACTTGACTACTATAAACTCCTAAGTGGACTTCAATTTATGATTTCTTATATTTTCCCCCATTGTTTCGAATGGGAAAACATTCCCATTGCTTTAAATTAACATTTTAATTTTTTTTGTTGCATTTTTAAATAACAACAACAATAAAAAACCAAACCAAGAAAAAACCAAACAACTGAAATTAAGCAGAGCAAAAGAATCTCTCTACAAGGAGAAAAAAAAAACCACTAGAAGAAACCAGCTATTCTCAGATGACTGGCAATAATCCATATTAATTGGTTCCCTATATTTTGCATTGACCTAATTATACAATACATAGTTTAAAACAAGTTTAGAATTACTTTAACTTTAAATCAGGTATTGATTCTCTTTTGACACACGTGAAGTATTCTTATTTCCAGGGAGATTAGCATTATACCTTAATAAGCACCAAGGTTTGGGGCTGGTTTAGTTATTCATAGAAATGTGAGATGAATGCAAAAATTAATAACCAAAATTCTACACAGCATGAAGTCGCAAATGTTGATAAAAGTATGCAGGCACACAACCACTTCGGGTATATAATTTCATTTAAAAACACAAAGGCTTTTAAAAAATTAAAGATTTTCAAACAACAGATCACATACAAGAACCAAATAACCAAATAGTCAA
The DNA here is from genome assembly GCA_036630365.1 of Acanthiza pusilla. Classification (NCBI taxonomy): domain Eukaryota; kingdom Metazoa; phylum Chordata; class Aves; order Passeriformes; family Acanthizidae; genus Acanthiza; species Acanthiza pusilla. The sequence continues at coordinate 10,171,505 of JAXCHO010000017.1, forward strand.
CACTAGTGTAACTTTGGGACCTCTGGATTTGCTATCAAACCTTTCACAAAACATCTACAATATTTGTAATGCTGAAAATCTAAGCCAATGACTTTTCTGTGCAAGGGAAAAAGAAACACAAAAAAACCCCAAAAGAAACAACCCTCCTAAAAGATGACAGCTGACTTGCCAAAGCATCTGGGCTAAATTACTACATTTATAGTCTCTGTATGTCGTAGGTGGTACACAAAAGCTATATAACCTCTGAATAAATAATGTCTTAGAAAGCATCCTTTTGAAGAAAATAGTTATTTATGGAAATCAGTAAATTAGTAATGAAAGATGAACTTAGGCAACTATCCACAGAATAAGCAGAAACTTATTTTATAGTTAAAACACAGAGAATGCCCACCCTCCCCCCTTCCCCCGGTGACACAGATGTTTAAAATAATTTCTGGTTTTTTTATTCTTATGAACAAGAATCTGAAACAAAAAATAGGCAGGTATCATTGCATTTAAATACAGAAGAAAAATTCTTGCAATGTTCTCAGAAAAACTGCATTTTGTTTTCCTTAGCAGAGTACACTCTATACATTGCTGGCTTTAACTTTAACATAAATCTGAACCTTCAGAGAAAAAAATCAGTTTTAATTCCTTACATTATTTCACCGCCTATAAGAACAACTTTGAAGAAGTTCAAATATTTCACCTTGGTAAGACTAAAGGTTTTTAACATCAAAGCATCCAAAGCAGTAATACAAATTTGCTGTAGTGAAGTCTCACCTTCTGATGACTAAAGGTCATGTTTTAACTTTTTATCTTACAATATAACCATAATGAGTCAGAAAAAGGGGACTTCATTTCAGAGTAACTATTTATTGCAGTAGCCATTATAAATTAGATCTCATCAGTATTCCTTTACTACATCCATATTGAATGTATAATCACATTTCTAATGCAAGGAATAGCATACTTTTTGGTTTTACTGACAATTTCTACCTATTCATTGGGGAGTAAGGAACTTTCTTTTACACATTCAGTCATGCAGTTGCAGAGAAGAGCGGACATTGCGAGAACAATTTCACTCTAAGAAGAATACTTACTTTTATTTCTACTTTCATTTATTTAAGTGCAATGAACAATTACTGCACACTGACTGCAAACATTAGTCTGAGGTCTGAGCCATCTCAGTTGCCACCAGTGAAGTCTGGAGAAGTCCACAACAACAGGAACACAAGAACTCAAGCTATTTAAAAACCTTTTCCTTCTCTCTTTTAAAGTTTGGGCATGTCTCGGTGAAAAAAAAAAACCAAAAACAACAACAACAACAACAAAAAAAAAAATATATATATAGGCAAAACCCCCACTCTTTTGGCTCAGTTTTTAGAACCATTCTGATACGTTAAAGGAAAAGAGACTGAGTATCTTCAGAGTACAATTAATAGGATAAAAAATGTAAAGGGAAACAAAGAGTGAAGGTTTCACCAGCTTCAACATAACTGTCCTGCTTTTTTCCTGTCACCAACAATAATGTAAAAGCAATTTTCAATCCCTTCCAAAATTTTATAGCAGTGGAATACACTTGAATAAGTAAGCATCTTCTTTTGAAATGGGTCTATTTGAAACAAATTCATGACAAACAAGGATTACCATCTCTTCCAGTAGGAAACAGAAACATCACTTTTTCCAGACCTCTCTACTATTTTGAAATGTTGTGATCTGCAGTCCTTACCTATTTATTTGCACTGGTTTATTAATGGCAGTTGATGATAAAGGCAATGAACTATATTAACCTTTTATCTATCCCCTGTAGAGTCAAGAAATCCATTGGGAATTGACACGTCCCACAAATGCTGCACATACAGAAGAGGTAAATAAACTTGAAGGAACACCCTAAAAACTGTAGGTATGACAACAAACAAGCTCATGTCATGATTTGCTGGGGTTTATTCTAAAACTTCAACATTCACCTCAAACACTGGTCTTTTTCCAAAAGCCCTCTCCTCCAACACCCACAGGATAGGCATCAATCATTCCCTGTCAGAGAAAGGTTTTTTTCATGTGAATTGTTACCTTACCTAACTTTTATTATGAGTTTGAAACAGAAAGAAACTGACATTTCTCACCCTATAAAAGTACAAGACAGACACTTAAGTGCATGACTTTTTTTACATAAAACTTTCTAATCTCATTTTTGAAGGTGCATCTGTCCACTTAAACATTTCTCTATTCCTGGAACCCCAAACTATTAAACTCAAGGTAAAGTCAGGAACTGGCCACTGAGGAATGTGATGCAAGAAATTACTCAGCTATTGTTCTGAACTTTAAATGTGGTCTGACCCATGTGATACACATAGAATGCAGGAGATTTTATCAATATTAGTTTGACATAATCAAAAATCACTTGAGCACATAACACAGAATTGTAATTGGATTTTTCAGCTATTCAAACTGACAGTACTGGTACTTCTTAAACTCTTCAACCTCTCATTTTTTTCCTATGATTTCTAATGAAATAAAGACAGACTCATTTTATCTCTATAGTGACATTGTACTTTATAAAAAAATGCCAATGGCTTAGGATACTACTATTTCTGCCTTGTTTTTAAAGGAAAAATCATAGCTATAGACAAATCAATACCTACAATGTCCTCTATACTTACCATTATTGTTCTTGTTGTATGGCTGGATGATTCTGGAAAATAAAAGAACCACAGCGTATTAGAGTGCTGTCTTTATCCAAAAAAACCCTATTTTCTGATGCTTACCCTGAAGGCTAATATGCCACTGCTCAGCTTCAACAATGAACACATCAAAAATGCAGAGATTGGAAAGATTTTTCATGAAACGAGCATGAGACTCATCATTGGTCCTGAATATATATGGCATGTTATAATATGCTGTTAACTACACTTGTTCTCTTTGCTTAATTATCCTCTTCTGCAAGAAAATATAAAAGTAGAACTAATTCATAATTCATGTTTGAAGAAGTGAGGGGTTTTTTCATTTTGCTTTTAACATATGGCATCATGAAGGAATAACTCTGCAGACAAAAATATGGATAGTATCAAAATAATTCCATTACTGTTCCTGTTTGAAAAAAAGTTTTATAAAACTAGACAACCCTTTTTCTGAAAATTTTGAGGTGGATTCTCAGTTTGAAACTGACAAAGCATATTGAAAAACGTTACAGGAAGAAATGTTAACTATTTCCCCCATATGAAGACTCAGGCGTCAGTCAACTGAACTCATATTTATATAAGCTGTAGAGCAATCACTACGAGGCCAATAATTAACATAGATCATCCTGTGGTTTAAATCAGATTACTTTTTCTCTTTCTTTCCCCAAGAACAGAAATCTCACACTCTTTGGCTTTAAAATGCTACAGTTTACATATTAGAGACATTGGTCTTTTTCAAAGCAGTGCAACTTCAGTAACAAAACATAAACAGTTAAAAACGTGAAGGAAAATTCACTGCTGGTCTATAAAATGCAAGATGATACTATCAGCAGTCTCACAGACTTGCTCAAAAATTTGGGTGGGACACCTTATTGGCTATAGCAGACAGAGTTCTTAAGGAAGGGACATTTATGAATTCTATATGCAGTTCTGCCTAAAATGTACACAATTCTGAATGAATTGAATCAGCAGAGTCTCAGTTCTGCAAGTGAGATGAATCCAAAATAATTATAATGGGTCTTTCTTTTATTCTTGCCTTGGTCCCAAATTGCGACTCTTACAGGGTTTCCAACTGGTATCACAGAAAGAATCCTCCAGGGATTTTATTATTGTTAAAAATAGTACTAAAGAGATTAAAAGAACATGAGAAAGAACAGCTGCACATCTCTTTCTGAAAAAAAAGGTAATTACACTCTTAAACTGGCATTTCTCATTTTGAGGAGTCACCTTAACCAGTCTGAAGATATAGTTCAATCACTGCTAGAAAAAGGTAAGCCATTTGAAACATCTCAAACTGTTTATAAACTCCAGTCAACAGAGATTCCTGTATCTACTTTACATTTACATTTGTACAAGTCTTCATCCTTAATCAATTTCAAATAAAAAACATTTTATATCACTAAGGTCACTACTTAAGGTAGTGTAATGTGAATACCTACCAAAAGCCAGCAATATTTTAGTTGTGAGCTCCTCTACTAGCCCTCTTTTCCGCTCTTTTTTCACACAAAAGTTATCATATATAAAAATACATTCAGGTCACCAGTCCTCCAGGCAATTTTTAAACTGGTAGTATAAAAACAAAATACTGTGACAGTCTGCTGCTTCCTCATACTTGAACATATTTGGCAATCTTATAAAGTAAGAGAAGATCATGGTAGAGTGAAGAACTCTATAATCTGTTAAATTTTGTATCTTCACAGTAAAGTATTTTTTGTTATTACAACCTTTTTTACTTTTTTCTTTTTTTTTTTTTTTTTTTTTTCCTACATCCCAGTAAAATAACATTTCAGAACCTGAATATTCCTGAGAAAACCCAGAGACTAAATTCGTGGAGGTATAACCTCCTGAAGATTTGAGACAAATACTCATTGCATTTATAAGCCTAAATGCCCAGGAAAAAAACCCAACTATCTCCAAGAGCACAATGTTTCCCGAGGTATCCTGAACTTAGGCAGAATTATCAGGTTAAACAAAAAGAAGGGGGCTTCTTGTCTCCTGAAATACAGAAGAGATGCATTACACAGCACTTTCAGTCACCCCCAAAATGGTCAAAGCCAACCAAAAAAAATCCATACTTTTTATACTGAGATACTTGAAACCTTCCCTCTTACTCAGAGGTGCTATGCTTTTGACATAGCTCTATATGCCAAATCTATAAAAACTATGCTTAGCCATGATTGTCCCAAAATATTCAGACACCCTCTCAAGTTTCACAGACAACTGAGTGAGTGTATCTCCCTAAAATGAACTGAGGAACAACTGAATTTTCCTGGAAATTGTTAGTGTGCATTTTTGAAAAGAACCTGACAGACATTGTTAATGCAGTGCCAGCAGCTGTTAACTCCAGGATATTACCATATTGATAACCTAATAATAAAACCCAGCAAAGAAGAGAAGAAAGATCTGTTATATTCGTAATATCCCTGTTATATCAAACAATAAAATCATTCTCTGGTCTTTGCATATATTTTTTTTTTGCTGTAGATACTGAAATATCATCTAAGTTGCCAAAAATCAAAGACCTAAGTATATCCATAAATAAAACGGTAGGAAAAGAACTGTTTAATAAGTAGATATAGTCAAAAGATTCTAGGATCTAGCAGAGACTACTAATTAAGGTACCATTGTTACACAATTTAAACTCTCATATACTCTGATACACAAATATTCAGACTTTAGAACTGAGGAGACACCTATTTCTTCCAGAAAATAATTACACCCTGACTTGGCAGGTTCTGAAAAACACTTACGTATGGGCACACCAGCCAATTTTGTGGAAAACTTTTAATTAAGGCAACTGTGGAATAAAGCCCTTGCTTAGAAAGCCAGTCACACAGCATTCAAAACCTTTATGAAAGGTCTGCACACCAATGCAAACTCCAGTGCAGCTTAAAGGCGTCAGAGCTTATTTAAAAACCACAAATGTCTTGATGCTGAGCAGAACAGAAAACAAAACTTTGGATTTTCAGTTCTATCTGCCAAGTTCTAGAATGCCTTAGGGAATTGAAAAAATCTGGCTCGAATTTCAGTGAAACTTGGCACCGGTGGACACTTGGTTTATAAATGAGTTCTTACAGCAAAGGATTTTGTGCAAGACAATGATCTGTACTTGCACCACTTCAGTAGGAAGGGAACTCCAGGACAGAGACTGATTTTCCCCTTAAGGCCAGGGAAGCACCAGTGAAGTGGATTTCTCCACTTTAAGCAGAAATGGTCAGACATCATCACTAACTAGGGTTTTTAGTGCTGTGATCTGGGCAAATTACAGTAAATGCAACTTCAGCACTGACAAGACATTTAGAAGTTTATTATTGTGGAGAAATTGAGGCAACAACAGCAGAAACTGCCTAAGATGCTCTTGTGCTCTTTCTAAAACACATTTATTTGAACTCAGAAATGTAGAAGAAATTTCCTCACATCAGAAACCACAGAAAATTATCACAAAGCATTTTCCCCATACACAAGATCTTTCCAGTTACACTGCCTGAGCACTCTGTGCAGATCCCTTCCCTATTGCATTATGTACTAGAATTGTGAAGAACTATTGCTCTGCAATCACAGCTTACAAAAAACAATCAACCTACTTGACAGTAATCACACACAGAAGCACTTTGAGTATGAGCTCCAGATCTCAAATCCAGAACACCTAATTCAGGAGGTGATATGTGGCTAATCTTGTTATCCAACAGACAGGATTCTCCTTCTGTAGCTACAATTCTTTAAAATAATAATAGGGGAAAGAAGTGATTCTAGGAACTAAGCTCTGGCTATCTGCATTGTGGTTTAAATGTTAACTTAATTACAGTGCTGTTTGCTGTTTTAAGAGCTGATTCATTCTGCCAATTAGAAAAGCCAGGGTTGCTGCAGTTGCATGTCTACATGGTACCTGTAAATTCAAATAACACTGATTCAACAGCAGAAATGGGGCACTCTCACCATGAAGTGCCCTTTCCCCCACCTGTGATCCCACATGCCTTGCTCTTTCTAATCCCTGCTGTCACCAGTATTATCAGAAAACACATTTTGCACTGGTGAGTTCAGGGATACAACACTCCAAACTTTTCATAAGCATTCATCTCCTTGGTACAACAAAACCACAGTGATCTATGGCACACTCAACGCAGTGCATTAAAGCATGATTCTAGCTTTGTGTGATTCGAGTTTTGTGCTTTTTGTTGTGACTCAACTGTAGGCAAAGAAGCCTTACAAAACCAAAGATTCATTTTTGAAAGAAAGGAAATAAATGCAGAAGGAAATAATAGTCCCTTATTCAATTCCTAAAGTAATTTCACCCTGGGAAATAATTCACATTTCTCAAGATACTGTAAACCTGAGCATTTCTGTTCAATGGAAATTGTATTCTTAGACATAACAAAAGTAATCACGGTTTGTATTTAAAAAAAAAACAGACCACGCTTAGGAATAGTTCTTTCTCTTTCTTTCTTGGATTTTTGGAGAAAATCCAAGTAAACATAGGTTTGCAGAAATGCTTTTGCTCCTCTCAAGCACTCCTGTGATCAAATTGCACTGCTTATCTTTTCTCACTGAAAAATACCTTGTAGTTTAAGCAGTCTCCAGACATAGAATGGAAGACTGCCCTTTTATTCATAATCAAAGGAGCTCAAATATTTGGAAGATAACTGTAATGTAAATTCAATATACAGTTTATCACTGTGACACAATAAATAATTTTCTCAACTTTAAGAAAATCTAGCAGGGAAAGATATTTCTATTTTATTTTTCTGAACAAAAATATTTTCCTCCTAGGTGGTTATTTTTCATGATAAGTCACAATATCAGTTACGTCAATGGGGTTGGAGGAATGAAGACCAAACAAGGAAGTGAGGAATCAACTCACTGCTTTATAACACAAAAATTTAAATAGGGAAAAAAATTACTTTAGACATGCAAATATGAGATGCAGTAACTTAGATCTACAAATGATTGGCAATGTGAGCAGTAAAATTCTGGGGTAATTAAGGTCTGCATCATTTTCCAGACACATTATTTGGGCTCTGGAAGTTGTCACTAGTTCATCATCCTCAGCATCATCATTTGTACCTCTGCAAATACAAATGAATTTACTGACAACAGAAATGTAAGTTTTAGAGCATTTTAGTTTTCTAATAAATATTTAAAATGACTGCTTCAGTGAAAATAGACAGAAATTGGCTACTCTTGTGCAAGTTGGAAAATTTAAAGGTAAAAAGATTGTTAGGTCAGTCTCTTGAGGGTCAGAGATGGTTTTAATGGCTTTGTATAGAAAGGAAGGACAGAGCTCATAAGTATTTCATATAATGATATAAGCATAAAAGCAATATATTTGGGGAAGTAACTAAGAGTCATAAACATCTTTTCATAGTCCTTTTCTTCCCCAGTAACTGACAGTAACACAACATCATTTTTTCCTGAGAGATCTATTTTCCATGTTCACATTTCCATCGATACCAGTGCACACATTTGACTAAGAAATCTGTAGCTGAATATTTTAAAGCATTTTCTGGCTATACCAAAGACCAAAGCTAGAACACACACGTCCTAAGTAAACTTCAGAGGGAAAACTGACTGTAGAGCAATATATAGCTTTTGTCTCTCACTTTTGGGAACAGTGAGTATACACAAGCCAGCATTAATCATACCTTGTATTTCAGCAGGGAAGAAATGGCAAAAGTGGATTCACACAGCGGCTTGTTTGTCACAACTCATTTCTTCTCTTTCAGCTGGAAATCACTGGTATGTTAAATGAGGTTTATAACAATTTTGGTAGGTTTAAAGTTTATTAATGTGTCAAAGAAAATTTAGGGTCTTCTTTTTTAAAGTAACAGAGTGCCAGATGTTTTTTGCTGGGCAGTCCCTGCTGCTCGCCTGCCACCACAGCAGAACATCAATGTCTCTACCGAAACATGATGTCTGCAATAACAACCATCAGACACCTTGGAGAAAAAGACAACTCACTCAATGCTGAAGAACTCCATTCAACAGTGAAAACTCCTTCCCTTTAATGTACTTCCACGTAGGGTAATGTGGACTTAATTATAATGAAGCATGTATTATAATTGTTTTCTCTGTTTCAATAAAGTTTGGGACAGGAAAGGCTTCAGCAGCCCTGCTTGTTAGTTAGGCTGCTTATATTTTCACCTGTTTGTCAAAGGGAAGGCATAAATTCAACAAGGAAAAATAGGATTGAAAACTGAGCCTTTCTTGCTTGCTTTTGTCCTGAATAGCAATAGTATCAGTCATAAGCATTGAGAGAAGGATTGGCCAAAACTGCAGCTAAGGGAGAAGGTGCCTTTTTTTGCGGTCTTTCTCTCTTTGCCAATCTCTCATGTCATCTTCTCATCATGCCAGGCCAGATCTGTGTGGGTTCCTAGGAAAACAGACCCAAAAATTGTCACCTCATTCCTAGATACTTCATGTATCTGCTGCACACTTCAGTATATTCCAGAACAGAAATTTGAGTGTTGAAAGAATCCTCTTGAAGGTACCAGGACATCTTAGCCTGAAAGACAGCACTAAAGTCATGGGCAGGGAAGAGAGGAGGACGATCAGGGCTGTTGATTCGAGTCTCTTCAGCTATGAAAAACTGGTTCTTTTGTCCACAACTTACCAAAATGCTACCAACGGGCAAAGACTGATTTCTGTACCTCATCAGTGACACTGATGCCTTGGACATCCTGTGGATATTCTGGTTCTGATGCACAAAAGGTAAGCAAATGCACGCCAGATGACAGATTCTTCTTGTGTAAAATACCTCTACCTGATGTTTCCAAATACTATAAGCAAAATTATCATTATTCACCCTGCCAAAACAATAGGCTGATGTGAAACTTGACTACTTGGACACACTGTTGCTCACAGTTAAGCAGCTTGTGGGAGAAAGTAATTGCTTGGAATAATTTCAGACACTGTAATTTAAAGATCAGATTCAAAATATCTAAAGCACTTTACAGTCACACCTAAATCTTCCCATCATCAACTCCAGTCACAAAATTGGATACACGTAACCTTCTGCAACATCGTGATTCTCTGAAGATGGAATTTTCCCACTTGAAAGAGGCTATCTTCACTGCAGAGAACCACTTAAATATCTTATGCTGACTTTAATTTCAGCAGCAATTGAAATGCTGCATCTCAGAGTAGTTAAAAGCTCCAGCATGTATATTACACAAAAACTTCACAAAGTACTGTGACTTTCTTTTCCAGAATAGCAAAATGCCAGTAGACTGGCATTCTCTACTACATCTTACAGAATGCAAGATTTGCTGCTGTTTAAAAATAAAATGAAAACCACTTTTCAAAGACCATCCAGCAAAAGTCTTCCTCCTAAAATAAGAGGCAGAAAAACCTCTGTCTAGCCACAATACACAGTGTTTAAGCAGTGCAATTTCACTCCTGTCCGTGCCTTACACCCAAGACTGACACTCAATAACAAGACATCAGGCACAACATCCCCATTTATTAAGAGATAAATGAGATCCCTCATCACTCCCAACAATGATCAAGTAAAAATGTCAAAAATGCCAAAAATCCCTCACCCCTATCATTTGCACCAGACCCTTTCTGGAGGTGCATCCATGGAAAACTGAAAGGGAATATTGTGCTGCACTGGCTAAAAGCAAAACTCAAGACAGCATAAGACTTGTATAAGAAATGCTAATCATATTCTTGTTTATTATTCTTAAAAGCATTTAACTAAATATTAATGATGTTTCTCATAATCTTTCCCCATTTCCCCACAGAGGCATAAAAACGTGCCATTTCCATAATGTACTGCTATATTTGAAGCAAATAATCATTAATTTGCTTAAAAACAAATTCTGTCAAAATAAGGCACTCATCTAGGCATTGAAGTCTAAGATTGACTTAAATTATGCTAACATAAATATATATTTGCACAAGTCTAAGCAAGATTTACTTGAACGCTGTGAAATATTGTATATCTTACGTAAACATATTTATATAGCTTTCTAACAACAAATTTCCAATACTGTTGGAAAAAAAGTAAATTTGAAAATGCAGACCTTTCTGTGTCGATAAGATTAAGATTATGGAAAAAGCAAGAAATGATACGTAATATACGTCCCCCGTGCTCCTTTTTGTTCGCTCATTTCATCAAAGCATGCACTGAAAGGCAGAATCCGTGATCATCACCATAGCAGGGCTTCTGGATGCTGTTAATTGATACAAGGCAATAAACCCTGCAGCAATCGATAGGATTCTGGAACCAAAAAAGCTTTTTAGTACATTTATAGTAACACAAAAACTCCAGGGGCTGGCATAACCTTTCATTGCACAAATAGTACACTGTGGTCAGGGAAATGACATAAGAAACCACCATTTCCCAAGCTGCTCTGGTACTGAAGAGAAGCTGGATAAAACACAAGCAAAAGAAATATATTTTATATTTACCAATAACCTGAGGAGGAGGTAAATGGTAAATATTGAAGGTAATCACTTTTAAGTCAGCAGAAACAGAGGATCTGTGCTGTTGAGTATTATTACTACTGGTTTGTTACTTTTTTATTGCATTTTATTTACATTTTTCCACATTTTAATCAAAGAGAGGGGCAAAAATAATAATCAAAATATATATTTTTTATATTGTTAGCCATTTTTGCACTAAAAAAACCCCACAGAATTCACTTACTTAGGATATATGCTTTCCAGTAAGTTGTTTCCACAGAAAACAGATAAGCAGAAATATCCTAAAGCAATGACTTGCAGTTCTCAACACTAATTTTTCAAATTAGATGTTATTTTGTGCAAATTGCCTTACCACAGTTAGCTGGCTTTTTGATACAAACTAATCAGTGTAGCTAATGACTGGTTTTACACCCTCTTTACTTTGAAGAGAACACCCATACTAAGTAAAAGAAAAATTTTACAGACTTCCAATTACAGGGACATAAGGAGGGGCTTAATCGTAATAATTACCTTGAACTCAGTGCTACAGCCTTCTCTGCAGCAGAAATGCGCAGGTTGTAGCAAGATGGGGGTCAGTCTCTTCTCAAAGATAACAAGGGATAGGATGAGAGGAAACAGCTTCAAGTGATGCCAGGGAAAGTTTAGGTTGGATATTAGGGAAAAATACTTCACAGAAAGGGTTATCAAGCACTGGAACAGACTGCCCAGGGACATGGTTGAGTCACCATCCCTGGAGGGATTTAAGTGTCGTGGCGTGTAGGGTTTAGTGGCGGGCTCAGCAGTGCTGAGTTAAGGGCTGGACTTGATGATCTTTGAGGTCTTTTCCAATGGAGAGGATTCTGCGATCATCATTATGTCCAGGGGACAGCAATTCATCACTCAAAGGTTACAAGGAGAGCCCGGTCTAATGGCCAGCACTGCTGGAGGGGGGAGCCCTTTCTTCACATTCTCACACAGCAGCTACTAAACCATCCCACAGAACCCCACCCTCAAAGGCTGCAGTGGAAATTCAGCATTTATGGCTCTGCCTACCACTGTTATCATATTTCCCTCTAACTGCAGCTCCCATGGTTGTCACCTTGGTCCCCCAGTAGGCTGCTCTGCCATGCATGTTGTTTGTCTATGGCGCAATAGCTGCATGCTGAGCAGAGGTGCAAGCAATCCTCTTTTCTGAGTATTCCAAATAACCACTTCTTGTCAAAGGATGCCATGAATCCTGTCTAGGTGTTATTAAATGTGCAGGAGGTGTTTCCACTGCAATATACAAGTAGTGTTTGCAATGCCAGAAAAACACGATTATGGGGAAGATGATGGATAATGAATCAAGTTTTTCGCCCTTTATTTGGAATACTATTTCTATGAGCTTGTCTGAAAGGCAAGTCCTCTCCTCTCTACCTTGACCTATTCTGTGAAGCATGAAAGCAGAGAGACACCTCTTTTGTGCACATCATCTCCTGAACAATCTATTTGAGAGCCCAATGTCTGACACATTTCTACCCTCAATAACCTTATGCAATTACAGAACAAATAAGATAATGGCATACAGAAGTTACATCTCCCAAAGAGATATCAGGAATGCATGCATGCATTTTTTTAGAGCAAATATTATATCCTACTGGAGTTTCCTTGAATTTGAACATGAGGTAAAACTGTTTACAGTTACAGTTGAAAAATCTTTCTGTTTGGTAATGATTTAAAAAAAAAAAAACCAGTAATGCACAGTCACTTTTCAGGATGAAAAATAAAGATTATTTCAGATAAGTTAGCCTTACCCACAAATTTTTATCCTTTTTTTTTTAATTTTTTGTTTGTTTGTTTTGTTTTTGTTTGTTTGTTTGGGTTTTGGTTTGGTTTTTTTTCCACAGCTTCATTCCTGCTCTCAGTTTGCACCGAGGTGTACTGAAGTGGCTGGACACACCAGGCCGAAACATCACCTCTGGCACTGCACAGAGTACAGAAAAAGCCTCTCCTGCACCTCTATGGCACAGCTTTTGCTTCCTCCTCTGCAAGTGGTGTGCTGGGACAGTGGCTTTCTAAGGTGCAATGCAAAAAGCCAAAATAAAACATGCTGCATCTCTGCCTTTACCAAATTTGTTTTGTTCTTTTATTGTCCCTTTTTTTTGGCATTAATATATTCTTACTCAATGAATAAGCACCACCATTCATTGCACTGATGTTATAAACATGCCATCCATATCTTAGATTTTTCTAAGCCTGTACCCTCTCATTTAATGTCATCTCAGGTTCACAGAGTTTTGCAATTCAGAGAGTTAAAGAATATTTCCTTTATATTCCTTCACATACCATCAAGACCATTATGATGGCTGTAGTTTCTTTTTCCCAAGATACTTAAGGAAGAGTGATTGGAGGGTGCAAGCAGTCGTTTTGCACTTGGACTTTGAAGGCTTGGTGTTGACCTGATTACATTGGGTTTCACGGCAGGATGTATCTCTGTTTGAGACAAAAGGGAGAGAGAGACAGAGAAATTATACATACTTGATTTTAAAAGAAATAAAAACAGTCTGTTCCACACATGAAATTTACTTTTGATATTCAGTGAAAGGAAAGAAAGTTCCTTCTGCACTTGTGTGTTTACAGGATCTTGAACAACACTTCAAAGACAAGTCCTCATACCCACAGGCCCTCCAAGTAAGAAAAATCTATTTCATTTTAGATTACCCAAATTCAACACCATTAAGGTACGAATGTAAGGATTTGAGGTTGAAGAGCTAATAAATACAAAGCAATCTGGAATGGGTATGTCTTTTCCTACCCTTTTGAGGTTTTTATTGAAGCTACACACCCACAGGTTTTAGCAAGCAAATAAAAGCATTTTACTATAGTGAAACCACCTCAACATCTCAAGCTATTCAGTATTTTCTGTCACAATAACAAGCTTTAAGGGATCTTTCTAAACACAAATCACAAGGTGCAGGAGTCAGAGGTCCAGCCACTGTAGGGCTCTGCAGCTAAAACTATCCCAAAACTGCAGTAGGAACACTCCCATACAGAGTCACTACCAGGGAGTTTCAAACATCCCAGAGTGTCTGTTCCATGGAGAAAGATTATTTTGAAGAAGGAAGAATAAAGACGGCAAGAGGCAATGAAGTGCATCTGGCCAGCACATCTCAGAGTGGCAGCTGCTGTGTTTGCCAGGAGCTGATACAGCTGCATGGAAATATCTCTGTTATCTGCCAGACCAAAGTGGCCCAAGGAAGCCTTGGTTGAGTCTGCTGGTCCCTCACCAGGAATTTGCTGAACCAATTAACTAATTCCCATCACACATTTGGGTTCAAAATGCCACCACTGTGTCCAGCCTTGGGTGCAGCCAGATTTGTGTGGGCAGCCAGGTGCCCGAGGGCAGGTCACGTTCCTGTGACACAGCCGAGGGCAGCAGCTGCCAGCACTGTGCAGGGGATGAGGCACTCACAGCCCAAACACAGCAGCCCCAATGACCCCAGGCAGCACAAGAGGCTGAGAAGGTGAGGGCAGAGGGGTGGGAGTCAGATCAGCAGAGTCAGCTGCCCAGGGCAAGTGAGATCAGAAAGCAAAAATTAAATACTTTCCCATCTGCCGCCCAGGTTTACACCTCTTGAAAAATGCTGCTTTCTGCTTTTCTGTTTATAAAATGGAGCTGGGAAGATGCAAAATCCACAGTGGGGTCAGGTATCCAGGCAGGAGCCCCTCCAGCCTCTGCCACCCATGGAGAAAAAGAATCCATTGCATAAAGTCAAAGCTGCAATCAATGTTTTTCTGCCTTCAGGAATGCCCACAAGTCCAACGTCCAAGGGCTCGCTGGCCCTGCCTGGAGCTCTCAGTTTCACACCCTCAGCCAGGCTGTAGTGGAACAGTGCAACAGGAGGAGACAATGCCAACAATTTTCACATTGGAAAAGAGTTTGCTTAATGGGTCACCCTTGGTTTGGTTGGGGCTTGCAATTACACTCTCCAAGCACAAACACCCTCACACAGGAAGCTTCAAGAGGGTCAGGTGAGAAACAGCAGAACAGAGAAATAAGGGCAACTGTTAGAATAGCAGAGAGGGCATGCACAGGTAACCAGTCACTTCAGGGCAGAGCTGAAGGTTCGATGTCACCAAATTTCCCAGCACTTAATTAGATGAGAGCTTTTTACTGCCATCCACTGCAGACTTCATCTGCTTTTCACAGAGAAAAGATTTCATGGTGTATCCCGTTTTTCTTGCTGTAGGGAGCACGCATCTTGTATTTCACTTTTGTACTCAAATGGGAACAGAGGTGTGCTTAATGTTATGAGCATCACTGATTGCTAAGGCAAAACTTTAAACTGAAATAGAAACACTTGCGCCATTTGCTGAAGGTAATTGGAATTTGCATTCTAAAATGTTCATTTGGCAATCTTTTCCAATTTTCTGAAGGAAATGGTAAAGTTTCAGGGCTAACAACACTAAAGTATTATTTTATTTACCAAAGAGCTCCAGCAGCAACCACAATAATCCCAGCAGTTGCATCAACACATGAGAACTCTTAAACTCCTTCCATCTACAGCCTACAGGAGATTCAACTGTATATTTTCAAGGCGAGCTAACATTGAGGAAGGAAGCATTTCCTTTGACTTGTCTTCAGTTCACAAGTCGCTAATCCTCCATTGTCTTAAAAAAGACAAAGGCTTGTCTTTTTCTGCTTTAGAGGAAGGTAGCAAGACCAAGCTCTACATTTAAGTTCTAGAGAGGAACTTAATTAAACAGCCAGGACCACATCCCAATGGACTGAGTCCTTCTTGTGGGGGCCTTTACATCTTACTTCACCCCTCCTCTACACTTGGAATTCCTTCAAGTATATTCATGCTTTAGATCAGTGCCTTCTAACCAGCTTCCTCATCACACCTGAGCATAGGAATGAGGCATTTCAGGGCTTTTGCAGATTATCCCTTCACATTTTTGTATTATGGAGTAATACTAATTAAAATCTTTTAATAATTCCTGCTTCTCTGCTCCTTGATCTATTGCCTAGCACTTCACTGAAAATCTTCTAGCCTCCTTCACCTTGTGCTAACTCCGAGAACTCACTACAGCATCCAAATTATCCCTTTACCCACATAACAAAAACCAGCTGGCCACATCCTGAAATAAAAATAGAACAGGAGTAAGAAAACTTCGCCCTTTTCCGCTATGTCAGTAGGGTGAAAAAATAAAAAACCCAAAGTAAACAAAGAGAAGCTGAAGTCTTCTAGTGAATCATCTCAATAAATATTTAATTAGCCAGGGGTTCACCTTAGGGGCTTTGTTTTCGGGAGCACAGTGATGACTGATGAGATTACAGGGGATTAGCCCCAGCTCCTGAGAGGACAGGGCCTAACTTTAATTCTTGTCCTACCTCACCTGTGGAACCTGCAGCCAAGATGCAGAACAGGGATAAAGGGAAGTGATGACCGGGCACCAGGATGTGCAGGGCACTGAAATCCTCCCTGCCTTAGCAGAAAGGTTGGAAACAGTAGTGCCCTGAGACACACTGTTAACTGTATGCCAATAAATGTCTGTGAGAATGGCACAGGATGAATTGTAAAAGGAAAACAAATGCCTCCTGTACAAGCGATGACACGATATTTAATACTAACTTCTATGAGAAAAATAACGCAAGATTTACTTATTTGCTGAAACATGCAAAAATCCCAAATAAACGAAAAAGATCACAAGCAAATTAAACTAAAAAAACTCCACCAAGCTAAATGGCAACCAGAAAGCCATTTTCCATCCATCCGTATAGAGCTAATTCAGACACACATATTCAACTGCACTGGGTTCACTTTATATCCCCAAAATGCACATTATTCCCTCCAGCTGTAGCGAGATACCTTCACTTCCCATACACTCAAACACTAAGCAGACTCTGCAGGTACCTGGCATATTTTAGCACTGTTAATCTTCTACCAGGCCTTCATGTAAGAATACAAAACGCTGCCTGACACTGTTCATCCATTTACTCCCATTAAACCTACAAACTTACACTACCAGAGGGACCAAGACGATCCCTCAAAGCCTACATAACACACCACTAAAAACCTGCAGTGCCTTCTGTTTTCCCCCGTTACCATTTCCACTTTTGATGCACAGACAGGTCAGCTGGATGGACCATCCCCTGTCCAGCTTCCTCCTTACAACCAAAATTCCACCAAGCCAACCAAAGTAGTCCTTTCAACACACGTAACACACAGCTGGGATGCCTGTAGGAAATTATCACCGGCCTTTTTCCTTAAACTCCAGGGCAGGAAGAATCAAAATTCAGTGAGAATGGCCCTAATTCTTCATTAACCAGGTTCTTGAAGTTAGTATTTTGACAAAATTAATATTCTGGAAGAACAGCTGTAACTACATTAATAGCTGATTTCTATTTCACTAAGGCAAGACTGTTACTGTTTACTTTGATCTAGTACAAAAAAACTCCTGGTGATTGAAATTATGAGCAAAACTTCTAGACTGAGACCTACACTCAGCTTCAGTTCTGTAGAGGAGGATTAATACACAGCAGAATTATTCACTGCTTCTCTGATCAATGGATTGATTTCTATATTCATTTGAGGATTAACAGCCTCTGGGTTACCACAATTCTTATATGACTGTGCAAATATTTAATAGCCAGTGATGGTTCCTTGCAAAGAATCATTATTACCAGAATTTTTCCTCCCCCATTAACTTACAGGTTCATTGTCCTCTTGGCTGTGAACTCGGTACACATTTCATTGCACCTTTTAAACTTACATCATCAGATTACAAGATATGTGTCTTGGTGTGGCTGAGGTGCCTTTCTTTTAAGCAAAAAGTAGTATTGCAAATACTACTGCAAAGGGCCCTGAGCATACTGTCTCCCTTTTGAGCAGTTATTTTTTTAATTTAGACAGCCAGACTACTTTTCTCATTCTAAATTACATCAGGTTTCACTCTGACACTTAAAACCAGTATCAGGAGGACTTCTGACTATACCCTGCAAGTTCAACCATGCAGTTTTGCAACCGATAGTGGACCACCATTATTATTAATTTATTAACTTCAGAGTTTTTTCTTGTAACTAAAAGCACAAATCTCTCTTTCTGCGCATACCAGATTCTGAAGCTTCAGTACACACTGAATGTTCATTTTGTTTGTTATTCTCTGGAGGCAGATACGCACCTAAATACCCAATGATACATGACAGTGGTTTTCGGGTGCTTTTTATCTTCAGAGGATTCCCAGCAAGTTCACAATGTCGATCTGCATCTGAGAATTTTAAAGAATAAAACTCAGTTTAAATATTTAACCATTACAAACAGAATTAGGACACACCAACCAGTTTCTGACTTGCATTTTTAACACCAATTTCTTTTTTTTCTTTTAGTCCACCTTTTAGAGTCTCCTTTTTTCATCATTACATTCGAATCATGGATATTTTAAGACAGCACAAGTCCTCATTCATGCAAGTGATGTTATGAAATTTTTTTTTTTAAGTTAATATAAGTTTTAACACCAGTTTTATTGTATTTTTTGCTTACAAAGTCTTTCTGGAGATAGCCAGGCAAATGAAACACAGATGAAAACATGAGTACTAAAAGAAATGCAGTTTTGGCTATTAAAAATAATTTACATTGAATTATTTTTTTGTTTTCTACAAGCTCCTCTGTCTCTAAATGGGGTAAGGATTTAAAGCTGGACTACTGATTTTTGTCATGTCTTACTTGCATAATGGTGATCCATATAATGTTAATAACTAAAACTGAACACAGGGGATATTATGGCTTGGAAAAAAAAAACAAAAACAAAAACAAAAACCAAAACAAAACAACCAAAACAACTCCTTCACTGAAAACTTTCGAACAAAATGGTCAGTTGCAACCAAGTATTAAAGAGCTCAAAGATCGCAACTTTCTGCAAAGGACACGAAAACTAGTAATGCAGCAACTGCCTTAAAATTCATGGTCCTACTGTGAACACACAAGCAGAGATTCCATCCATGTGTCCCAAATGCAAAATGTTACTATAAAGAGGTTCATGCTGAGACAATGAGGTCAATCATCTTAAGGCAAAAATTCACCAGGCACTAGGTTTCAGTAAATAATTTCAAGACTACTGGAAATACACTATCTTTTTTTTTCCTTCTTAATTATTCAGAATGATTGGGTTATCTGTCTTCCAAGAGGACATAAAAATTCCCATATAGAGCTTCAGGTACCCCTAGAGCACGAGTATTCTGTTCTGTACAAAACTGCATTCATCCAGTGATTGTATAGCTCAAGAGTTCTCTCACGTGGGATTAGTCCCCACAAATACCTACCTACATGTATTCCTTTCTTTGCACATGCAGATCTGCATTTTCTAGCAAGCTTTTCAGGAGAGACACGTTATAAATAGACTATAATTGCAACTCCAACCTGTGTTTCCCCAAACTCTTCCTGTTTGCTTCATTCCAGCACATGACACAGAGCACAGTCACAGGAAGAGAATAAGACACCATACAGAAAAATTTACAATCTCTTGATCTATTCTATCTAGCTCTGTGCAAAAATCATGAAGGTCCTGAATTCACAGCAATGACTGGAATAAGTATTTCAGATGTTCAAGCAGATGTTTTCAGTGCAGCAGAAAAAGCACAACTTACTTTAAGAGATTTAGGAATCTACCTGAAATTCTGGAAATACCAATGGGTTTCAAAGGTTCCAGAGCCCTAATGCTGATTACATGAAGTACTTCATTATTTTCTCCTAATCAGAAAGTATATTGTGCTCATGAAAAAAAAAAAAAGAAAAGGTACGAACCTGGTGCCTGGAATATTTTTAATATTCCACATGAAATATTTTAAGTGATGGAGCAGAATGATGTGTCTCCACTGATTCCCTCAGTAAAATAAGCACAGGCTATACAGTATTTTATAGTTACTTTGAGAACAGCAAAGCATCGCTTAAGAAGTATTAGCAAGAAAATTTTCTATCTACACGTCTTCACTGTAAAAAAAGCTGTTGAATCATGGAGTGGTATTAATATGCTGACTGGGAACACATACTGCAAGGAGAGCACAATTTCCATGCTTGAGACAGAGCATGTTCACCAAAGGTGAGTATTCCAAAGCACACGAATCTACTGAAACAGTAAAATATGTTTAACAGCAGCAAACTTTGATCCACAATAAGGTGCTCCCATAAAAAGTATAATAAAGTTTATGATCTTTATGCAGAACACAGAGAAAAATACAGAAGTTGGATTGTGCATCACTCTCAAGTGTAAAACCAGAGAATAAAATTTCAGTAGGAAGTAATCACAAACCCCAAAATTTAAAGCAGGTCCTAAAATCAAATATGAGCTTCTACATAAACAATAAAAATCTTAGTAAGATCAGAGAAATGGTGGAAGCTATGAGAAAAAAATACACTTATAAAAAGAAGAAGCCTTATATTTTATAGTACATTTTTCAAGCACAGTGAAAGCAGAAAGTGTGCAGTTGTCTGTGGCAATAGATTATGAAGGTGTGAGGCAAATCCACAAGAAAGATAAAGGCACAGCAGAAAAGCCAAATGCATTCCTTGCATCAGTGTTCATTGCAGAAGCACTTTAAGAAGCTCATTTACAAAATACTCTTATGAGGAAAGCGTAAGAGTAATGAGAACTGTGTCACATTGAAGCGTCCATAGGAAATATTTCAAAACAACTGGTTAATGAGTAAAACCAAGTTACCAGGACCAGGTGGAATTCATCCAAACTGCTGAGCAGACATGCTGCTGGTGTTTAATGAATGCTTTAATGGTCTTGGTTCAAGAGAACAAAAACAGGGCAAATGTGACAACATTCTTCAGTAAGTAGGTCTGCAGAGTGGCAAAAGGTTGCATTATTAATAGAGGCACACAGTTAAATTTGGAAACATCAAGGGAGCCAACAAGGACCTTGTGAAGGGAAAACAAGTTTAATGTGTTCTCATTTCTCAGCAGTGTGTCCTTGCAGCAAGGACGATGGCGTTCTGGACCTTTATGAGCACACACACACACACCCAGCAGGGTGAGGGACAGAGGTCACCTCTCCCCTTGGTACTGGAGGAACAATGGCCAGACCCCATGCTCAGCTCTGGGATCCCCATTAGAGAAGAGACAGAGGCACACTGGAACCATCCAGCTACTGGGGAGTCCCCAGGCTGACTGGTGTTTGGGTACAGGACATACGGGGTCTGGGCAGCCTTGGGACCAGAAGGACAAGGGGACACCTGGTTGCCACCTGAGCCAGCCCCTTCCCAGAGGAACACAGGGACGGGACAACACACTGCTCCTGTGTGTGCCAACAGGCAAGCTGGAAGACAGGAAATTGTCAGATTTAAGGATAATGTTATTTACTCTGAGGCTGATCAAACACTGAAACAGGTGCCCAGAGAAGTCGTGCAGTCTCCATCCTTAGAGACACACAAAGCTCATCTGGACAAAAGGCCCATGAGCACATGAACTTTATGTGGGATTAGAGACCTGCAGGGTCCCTTACTACTTACATGCCCTATAAACCAGAAACTGCCAGTCTCAGAGGCCTGCCAGGATCCTCTGAGGGGACCATGGCATGTCCACATGCACAGCTGACCTGGCATCCAACTTGGCATTTCAGTGAGCATTTTTTACCAAACCGTGCCACCAAAGATCTCTGCTGTCCAGCTGTTATAGGGCAAAAGAAGCTTTCAGGAATCAGCACCTTTTTATAATTAATTGTCTATGTAAACCCCAAATGGCCTGTGCTGTTCAACATATAAAAGGCCAGGAAAAGAGGTGATTAGAAAGCTAAAATTTCCTGATAAGAAATTTCTGAGCATAATCAAAGCTAAGACTGACAGCAAAGCATAGCAGCAGCACCAAGCAGTGCATGCATGTAAATGAATTCTTAAGGGGTAAAATAATATACAGACATAACGATGGCTTCTACACCATCACAAAGCAGAAGAGTATACATGGAGTCAGCATCAACAGCTTTCTAAAAATATCTTGACAATACTAAAAAGAGATCAAAATCAGAATATTAGAAATTATGATGATAGGAAAATAGAAAACATGTGACTTTCTAAAATTATGGGAAATCTGCATCTTGAAGTGCAGATAATTTGGGGCACCATAACCCTAAAGAGGATACAGCACAATTAAAAAAACTCTAGGAAATAACATTTCAGACCACCATGTGAAACACATTCTTTATGAGGCTTTAAACATGCCCAGCGTGATGACTGATGTGGATATTGTAGAGCCGAATGACATCAGGAACCAAGGAGATGATAACAAATGAGGCTGTGCTTTTAGATATGAAAGTATTTTCTAATTATTTCCCTCCTTAAAAACACTAGATTTGTAGGCCTCTTAAGCTTAGAGAGACTAATTTCTCTTTGACATTCCATCATATATCTGACAAAATGCAGATTATCTAATGAATGTACTGTGCTCTATGTGTTCCCTGAATTGTATTCCTTTTAGAAACTTTGGGAAAAAAATAGTATGCTCTTTCAATTACTTTGCTGGCTATTAAAATCTGGCACAAATTGTATTCAAAGATAACAACAGAGAAAGTATTTTCATCCTAGATGCATCTAAAAGTTCTTCCATAGCTATCAAAATCAAGGATGCAAAACATAGTCTGAAACAATACCAATAAATGTTACTCAATTCAGATGAATGGGTAGTTTTATGTCAGTAAAATAAAAACTTTATGCTTACAAAGACAAATCAGTAGCATTTTGCATATTCTACTGTTTTCAGTTGTCTTTGTTTCATCAAACTAGATCACTAGCAAGTACTCTATACCACATTTGTTAATAACGGAAGATTTAAAGGTGTACGTTTTCATCATTATCAGTACACCCATTTCCAGATAGCTATACATATATTATACAGATAATATATTACCATGCACCGAAAACATTTGGACAATCATGTCTACACAGACAGCATGTAGTTAACCAGATTTAAATTACTATAATTAATACATATAGTTATATTGATAAAGCTATATCCAAGCAATGGGGAAAAAAAATCCGTCAAAAGTCTCCCTGTGCTGAAGCAATAATGTTTACAGAATCATGGCTCACTGCCAGGCATTTATCAACCTGCCTGTGAGCTGGAAACAGATCCAATCTCATCAGTGGCTGCTGAGAAGAATGCTCACTTTGCTTTTCTCTAATTAAGAGGCCTTCCCCAGACAGGATGGTTTTGCCTAGCCTTCAAAAAAAAAAACCAACCAAAAAACCATGCAGTATATTCAAACTAAAAAGGAAGTAGTGCATGAGATTTAGACCATGAGAATTTTCTCTTACCAAAGCAGTTCACCAATTCTAATTATTCCTGAAAAACCATCAGACAAGTTTATTGTTAACAACCGCAGTGAGTCTATTAAGTTCAGGCAGAACAAAGTCTGAGCTTTCCATGAAGGGCTGTTCTCCTAGCAGGAGGTGCTGCGCCTTCTCAACCTCCTGGTGGCCATCCTGAGATTGAGCTGGGATGAAAATGCATCATCTCCACTACCCCCTGCTGCCAGCTGAGCAGGGGTCATGCTGCAGGCTTCATTAATGAGGAAAATCTAATTCTCTGCATTAACTGAAGGAATAAAGAACACAGAAGAGGACCTTGTTTTCTGCCGGTGGCTATAATGGGCTGAGGGAGGTGATGTGGGTGGAATTACAACAATAAAAAATGCTCTGTCGACACCTGGTTTCACCTACAAGATGCTTGGGCCTTAGGTTATCATTCCCCGAGGCTTCCATGGGAGCATGGAAGACACCAGAAGTACTTGCAGATGCATTCAGGTACACAGGTGGGATGCAAAAACCAATTTATTTTATGAGTGGGCTCTTACACATTTGTTCAGTCTTTCTCAGATCTGGGAATCAGTTTCATTTACAACCTGGCACTTCAAATTGCACAAGACTACAAGGGCATAAAACCTGATACACAGCTGGGATACCAATCCTTCTGTCCTCAGATTTTATGGTTGCTGAGTATTGTTATGGTGCCTAATGCAATATAGTTGGGAAATGCAGTTATATTTTCAATAACTGGTTTGGCACACACAGAGTCAAGTGAGTCTGCCAAAGCATCTAGGCAGACTTAAGCTTCAGCTCACCAACATGGAAAACAAATTCCAAATCAGTTCTTGGGCATCGGAACCATCTCATGCCCTATCACTTCACGGGTGGCCTGGTACTCTGGCCAGGTTATTATCTAAGCATGAGCATAACATTTCTAACACCAACACAGATATTCATTCTCTGCTGTAATTACTCAGTGGAGCCAGCATAGGAAATCATTGCTGCTAATTAAGTATCTTGTTTGAAAATGTAAAAATTATTTTCTTCAAGATACTCTTAAAAAAAGATTCCTCTCTCAGGAAAAGAGACTATTTAGTTACAACATTAAAACCTACAGAGCGCACTGAGAACAGGTCACCAGATGTTAGCCCAGGTATAAAACTACAAACCAATTCTTTTCTTTACTTACTTTTTTTGGCTTTACTAGAGCAAGAATACGACAATGACAACGCAGGTAAGAGCACTGCAATGTTTCCACAGAAAGAGAGATTGCCAGAAACAGAACATGGATTGTGGACAGAGTGTGTGTGTGTGTACAGAGAAACATGAGTTAAACTAGTTGAGGTATAATTTGCATTCCACCATTAGAACATTATTTTAATGCTGTGTTCAAAACCATTAACAATTGGGACCTTTTTTCTTCAACCTATGTTAGGTGTAATCAGGAAGCACCAGAATTCAAAGAGACAAGATTGCAAGGTCCAAAAAATTTGCTTTAAGCAAAAAGAATAATGAAAGACAGACCACAGGAGAAAAAAGTCTTTCTGCTCTTGCCATTAATCTGATGTAGTACTTTTTCACTCAAAGAAGCAAAGAGAAAACACTCACAACACTGCCAGTCTGAAGCAAGAATTACTATTTCCTGCTGAAAAGGGAAGCTTTTCATTCCTCTCTTTTAAAGTTGACCACGTGTTCTAGTATGATGACTAACAGTTGCATGAAAGTTTTTTCTTGTGTTTTTTCTTTTCCTTAAACAATAGTTTCATCCTTTGAATTTTTTTTAAAGCAGTGAGTGAGAATAGGGATATGGATAAAAAGATAAAAGGTTCAAGTGAACTTTTAAATTTTTGTCAATTCATAATTTAAATCTATGAATCATGGACATCACAAATATAAATTTAAAGGTTCCATACCTTTCTCTCAGAAAGTAACTCTTATTTTGGATTGAGGATTAAAAATATAGTCCTAACCCAACTTTAGACACACTTCTTCCATGAAGAAGAACTCATTTCATTCACACAGTGGACACATGGTTTCATTAAATCTGAAAGTTGCTCCCGACTTGCATAATTTAAAAGAAGAAAGAAAATTGCCAAAAGGACAACTAAAAAATTAGGCTAGGACAATGAACAGAAATATTCAGCAAATTTTGGAGTACTGCAGAAGCAGGTGAAGAGGTTGCATGCGAATAATGGCTGGTCTTAAAGTACATAAAGGGAAAATAATTACTCAAAATCAGATTTTAAGACTCCATGGAGTAAATTCTTTATAAACAACACAGACGTCATCTGCATCCTGGATAAATATGCTGGGAAAACATTTAGTGTTAATCTAGTAAACATGGTTATAATAATCTTAAAAGTTCTAATAACCTTAAAAGTTCTCTTCAATTCTAATACAATTGGCAGTACAACGAGCCAGCATGGCTCATCCTGGAATACCAAGCATCTGCACCAAGAACTGTATCTATGGAAGACTGGGAAACACAGCCAGACAGTGTGAACAGTAAAACAATGTGCTCTGTGCAAAAACAAAAGCTGTTGAAACCTTCAGTGACTTTGCAGCAGAGCTGGCACACATACTCAGGTAAAGAGACTTACTGTTGCTATCTACAAAAACTCATAGCCTCTTGTCATACTACTAGAAATTCATCAGGTCTTTATATTTTGGTTATAAAAAGAACAAGCACAATACGGAATTTTATTTAAAACTAAAATTTAAAACTGGAACAGAGAAAACCAAAATGATGCATCTATGATGTAGTAATAAACATGGCTATGACCACCATCTGATCATCACTAGGAGGAAGCATGTATGTCATGGCATTAACTTTCCCTTCCTGCCCCCCATTTTTGTTAATGTCAATTTTTGAAAGTGAATGAGGTAATAGTTATCCCCTTTTTAATTAATTTGCTTCCACAGCCTAAGATCTGTTCAAGGCAACCAGACTTTATCCAATGTGTTGGTGATATGCTGGACAAATGAAAAAAAAAAAAGAAAAGCAAAAGTGTATAGACAAGAAATGTTTATTGAAAAAGAAAATAAAATTAAAAGACAAAAAATGGGTGGGAAGCACAGCACACAGAACTAAGAATTAAAAAAACATCTTACATTCTGCCTTAATGGCAGCACAGTTAATAGGGACAAAGGGACGTCGCGCTGCCTGCCGCAGCCGGAGGGTATTTTTGCAGACCTGACGGGCCAGTTTTGTCCAACACGTGGTGTGCAGAAAGAAAGCCTGACGTGTTTTCACCGCCGACTTTGGGCTGCCGGTGTTCCGCACGGGGGTGCCCTGCGTGGCCTGCCGGGACAGGTGAGTTCGGACGTGCGGCTCCTGCGGGAAGGAGCAAAGAGGTCAAACACACAGAGCTGGATCGTTCACACAGCCACGGGCTGGGCAAACTCAGCAATAATCAGACCGTATGTCCAAGCACGATACAAAAAACGGGCCTGTGTAAGAAGATGCAAGCCACAGCCACATTATATATCCATTCTGTTGAAAATGGATGAAATGCCATGCTAAATGAGATGTTGTATAGTCAATTTAACATTTCATAGACAGCACACCATTTGACATTTTTCCACCAAAAATGCAGGAAGCGCATGTCTGTTTACTCAGGAAGTTGTCAAATAAAGACATAGCAAGGCTTGAGCACTGTACAGCTCTACTTAACACACAAAAAAAGGATTAATAAACTGAGTTCTGTAACACCAAAGTTGAACACATACATAAAAAAACCATTCCATTAAATAATCAAATCACAGCCGTCTTGTGAAAGCACAATGTTTTGTTTTAGAGAAGTTTATCTACACAATCCTACCTCTGTCGGTTGGCTGGAAGACAGTTTATCTTCATCTGTCTGTGTGGGCATTTTCAGGCCACCATATTTCTTCCAATAAATCCAGCAAGATGCACACAATCTACACTGCATATTAGGAGGGCCCCAAGAATACCATTGGTGAGACTGTGGAGCTAAGGAGGAAAAAACAGCACAGGTGAACTGGTGCATGCTACATTCACTACAATAAATCCAAATGCTGTAATAGATCACTATTTATGGCCATAATATAAGAGCATTGTATAGATAAATATTTAATATATTTTACATGGAAAG
Organism: Acanthiza pusilla; assembly: GCA_036630365.1. NCBI lineage: Eukaryota > Metazoa > Chordata > Aves > Passeriformes > Acanthizidae > Acanthiza > Acanthiza pusilla. The sequence goes on from JAXCHO010000017.1 coordinate 10,198,963, forward strand.
TAAGAACTTGAATTGTTAGTTGTTTTATTTTTTTACAAAAGCACCACAGAAGTCAGCTCCAAATGGAAATTTTGGAAATGCTTTTATAATTAATTTCAAACCAGGCACCTTTTATTGCCAAGAAGAGATTTTCTTCCAAGGGACTACCAGAAAAAAAACCCCATTATTTCTAATCTCACCCTGGGAGACAGGCTTATTAATTTAGATTTTATATCTACTCTCACAGAACCTTTGTTGAGGGCTGCTATTTCAAGAAGTCCAACAAGAATTAGAATCAGAATAACACAAAACAGTAGTAAGGAACAATAGCCCTCTCCATGTTCCCCAACAACAACAGAGGGGGAACCATTCAAACCATTCAAAACCACTCAAACAAAAAGAAAACCAGCTCAAAAACCCTGCAGCCTTAAAGGAAAACTAAAATAAAATTTGAATTTAGCATTCTGAAGGTAAAGGAATAATATAGCAATGCCACCATATTATACTACTTAAACTTTCTGTACTTTATGAATTATTAAAAAATAAATCATAAAGCAATTTGAATAATTACTTTAATTAATATACTGGAGGCAGCTCTAATGTTAAAGTTATTTCTGCCATAACAGTAATTGCAAATTACCCTCTATCACGTGCAAACAAAGGTGCATAAACTTTTTTTTTTTTGACAGCACATGTTAAGATTAACCAAAACTCTTGAGTCATCAAAAAATATAGATTTACTTACTATAGCAGCTTTCACAAGCCCGACCTATTACTGTGGCTTGTGCCTGGTAAGAGGCTCCCATTGCTCCATTGACTGCAGCAGGTTTCCCATTGTTGCTGGATATTTGATTGGGATTTGGTTTATTGCTTTAGAGAAATAAAAAAGGTTGGGAAAAAAAAAAGTGGTTTTACTGACTTGTTAGTCAACAGGAAGACAAACAATCTAATTCTGGAATTCTGGTGTGTGCTGACATCTATAAAATCTGCTCTAAACAACAAGACTAATTTTTGTACTCCTCTATTATTTTCAGCATTGTAAGAGACTTGCTGTGGAAAGAGCTGCCCTGATACTCCAATTTACAGCTCTTTAGTGTGCTCCCATGGTCTAAGCTACTTGGCAAGCTCATAAAAGACCAAGTCTCAAGGTCAAAGCATTAACAAAAGTCTGACACAGCGCAGAATTTAAGAAGGTGGTTCTAGCCAACAGATAAGGCTTTACAAGTTGAGGATGGACTTTGGGTGAAGTACAAGTAAGAGCAGTAACTGTGCCTGTAATACTGCAGGGCTGCTCACCCTAGGGAAGGGCCAGCCTCCTGTCTGAAAAAGAAGGGCTACACACCTTCCCACCAACTGCACTAATGCAAATGGCTTAGAACCCTGGCAAAACTCACCTGTATAATAATCAGGTTGCTCTGTCTGGGTTCTCTTCTAAACTACCTCCTCTCTGAGAAGGCTGAATAACTGTTTTTTGATATTTCCGTTTAGCTTTTTTAATATTATTATACTGTATCATTCTTGTAATTATTGTAACTACTAATACTTCAGTGATGTAGGACTTTACAGGTCAATTAATTCAGAGAGCATTAATATACTCCTCAGTAGGTTAAGTGCAATATTTCCAAAGTTCCAACTTTGTGAGTGTTAATTACCCTCAACACCATGCAAGCCTGGATACATTGATCCCTAAGATTGTTACTTTACGTAGCATAAAACATATTCAAGAAAAGTTAAAATGACAGTTGAAGAACCCTTTGCTGTATCAAGTCTGTATTTCAAATGCCAACAAGTCTGTCTCCTGCCTTCTGCTTTTCCACTATATCCACCAAGAGACACTTTTACAATTTGCACATATTCTTTATCTTGGGCTCAAGGTACAAGGGAAGGGATCGAGAGACAATTAAGTCTTCCACATTATGATCTGTTGCTTAGTTACCTTCCAGAAAAGCCATGAATTGAAAGGGGCTCTCTGGTGCTAAGGACAGAACCTTGCATTTACAGGAAATACCTAATGATCAAGTTCAAAAAGGTAATCAGCTCTGAGAATCAATTCTACTAAGATTTCAAATGCAATAAATTAGCCTTAAAGCAAAGCACTTAGCAATCTACTTCCCTGTGACCACCCCAGACTGGACAGATATCAAAGATTTGAGAAGTCCTACCATCCTCTTACTGTTAACTAGGGATTTTGTCTTGAAATGGAAGCAAAAGACAGGCAGTAAGATAAAAACTCGAAAATCCCACATTTTGAAACACAGTTTGTCATCCAATACAGCTGGTCCCTACACTGAACATATTGAAAATCCTGAATTGTCCACATGGACTAAGGAAACTAAATTGAAAAAGCATAATGTAAAGACTGAGCACCTTATGGTTTTCCTAAAGCAGCCACTTCTCTGAGAAGGTTTGGGAACACTCATACTAGAGTTTTTAGCTTTTTTTAAACAGTGTACTTTATTAGAAACGCGACCTTCTAAACTCACAAAATTTGTTCACAGATAAGATCAAAATAATTAATTTAACAGTCCACTGCTTTCATTGTTACATCTGTTTAAGAAAAAGTCTGTATGAAATATGGAAACGAAACTCTATTGTATGTAATTTATACAAGTCTTCAAAAATCTTTGCAAAGAACTTCCTTTGGTATTACATTCTTCTGTTATACAAACACTCATAACAATGGGAACTTTATATATATATAAACTGAATATGCCCATAGAAAGCTTAGAAAAAAGTGATTTGTACTCCTTTCTCTTGTCATAATATTGAGGAAATTATGAATATCAAGGAGGCATTATATCTCTTTTCTGCAAACCACATGTTAACAGAAGCAGATATAGCATCGAGTTAAACCTTAAAAAAAATACAGATCAAAAACCCCTCAGAAGCAAACAAGATTGCATTAATAGCATTTGGTCAAAGACAGAGGATCTGGAGCTGTGTGCTGCCTTTCATTTACAGCCAGAACATCTCTCGTCTCTAGATGAAGAACAGGTTTTATCAGCAAGATAAAACTGTAATGGGAAATTATCTGATTTTATTTTCTTTTATGTAACTACATTAACAACTGTTTCTTTTTTTGAAATACTGCATTTCCCGTTGTGCTACGGGATTTTGGAAAAACTGCTTTTTAAAATGATAAGGCTCTTTTTGCATGTGAACAGTCCATAGGAAGCACTTGATCACCTTTCCTAAAACTTCTCATTCCAAACAAAAAAATTTGCAGTCCAAAAAATAAAGGATCAGATAAGTATGAAAGTTTTACTTAACACAAGACTTTCTAGCATTTTCTGACTATATCTCTGCATATAACAAATCCTGTGAAAGTAACCATTAAAAAGATTACTAGGAAAATACCAGGCATGTAACTGCATGTTACTGTTTCAATTTTACCTGTATATTACTCAAAAAAATAACTTTGTTGTTATACTCACTAGGTGGGGATGTATACTTGTTTCAATTTACTTTCTGCTTCAGCCGCTTTCAGACGTTTCTAGTTGAAAAATTAACACATTAAAATATTTTATTACATAAGGCATGAGATTTCATAAAACTGCACACAATCTTTAAATTATTTCTATTTTGTGATTTCACAAGAGCCTCCAAAACAAGTGCAGAAATCTTCAAGACAAAAACCATAAAAAACAAGTTCTCTATGTTTATTATTAGTTTGAAATCATAATATACTGTCCTTCCCAGTAAAACTCACAGGATTCACATAGGAGAACAAAACTGTAAAAATGACAATTATAATTTACATAAACTATGTCCATATAAACATGTATGACATTGTGGCTACTCCTCATTGCAAAATTAAGCAGAAACTAAAAAAATGAAATTTTGTTCCTCATCAGCCAAACTTCTTGTGTGTTCTGTCCAGAGTAAGGCTGGGCTTTTATAACACAGTACAAGCAACAGTAAAGTCCACTGACTCTTAGAAATAACTAAGCACCTACTAGCATTAAATGCCATCAAAACTGTGGCTCAGGAATGCCACAGTAACAGGATAGCTGTACTACTGTCAAGATAGTCTGTGAACTTACTATGTCATTACTTCCTTCGTCCTTGAACAAACTCAAACCATTTTGCATTTCTACAATGTTTTATATATTGCCATATATTATACAAGTAACTTAAGATGACAGCTTGTTCATCAGTGACACAAGAGATACAGATTTCAGATGTCTACAGGTTATCCAAAACATCTGAATGTAAAAGATTAAGAAAAAGCATTATTTCACTGTGATTTCTGTATTCAAGACATTACTTCTGTTCACCTGAGAGAAAAAAAAAAAAGACAAGAGAGAAAAGGAGCTGAAACAGTCAATTTCATTACAGAGGATGAAAAAGAGGAGGGAACACATTTATATCCAGCAATAATAAATCAGTAGTACCTGTCTTTCTTTATCAGGTGATTAAAATTCAGTCCTTCATTTCTCCTACAACAGCCAATTCTCCTCTCCGCTATAACTCCTATTTTTTGATATCCAACTTTTGTAAGGCTTATAATCCAGGATAATATCTCCCACCTTGAGAAAACTAACATCAGACAGCTCTGCTCTGAAAGTCCCTTCCCTGAGCCACGAGGTGAGTTACAGGGTTATTCAGCTTTACTGGCCCAGCAGTCTGAGTAAACCTCCTTGTGTAAACTGCTATTCCTTTCCATTTCATAAATTGCCTCTGTGTTCTCCATTTACAAAACTCTCACTTATAAAAAACTGCATCTTTAAGGCGTAATGTATGACAGACTTCTAATCAGACCATGTCACCATTAATTAATTCCCATGCAATATGAGAGCTCTTTTCAATTTATCTCTGAAATAGGCTTTTTTTCCTTACAGCTTTTTGCTGTTCCCAGTTGTGTTTGGAGTTACAGAAGTGAATTCTGGTACAGCTGCAATCTTTCCCCAGCGCCAGGCTTGGCCACACTGCTCTCCCTTCAGCAGGCCCATAGAAAAATGCAAACATGGTCTGCTCTGCCTGCTTGGGTGCTTGTTTTACAAGAGCAAGGAGAAGGAACAGCAGCAGCACCATGTTCCAAGTCTCATAAACTGGAAGTTTTTAATCTGAGAACATTACACAGCCCCAGCAGAGGAACTCTCAATGGTGAGCTCCCTCTGCTTAACAGCAGGACACAGGTTTTCCACAACTGTCTCTTTCCTTTTCATATTCTATCCAACAACATAGAATTTGTTTTCAGCCTGAAAAAAGCATGTGAAACTGCCAGTCAACAGGAAACACACATTCCACAGTGCTTCCTAACAAACCGGCTCCATTCTACAAAAACAGAGAGTAAATCCCACCGTACACCTACCATAAGCAAAAAGAGAAAATACAAATAAGGGACAAGAAACGAGGAAAGTAGCCCTGAAGCACTGTCAAAATGTAAAGGCATGTGTAGGAAGCTGTATTAAGCCCTGATGGCAGTGTCAGTGAGATTATATACACATTAATTCAATTTTAGAATACTTTTTGTACTGGCATGGGGGTTGTAGGAAATGCAATTTAATAATTGCTTTCCTCCTTTATTTACTAAAGTGAATGATATACTGCCTTCTAAAAAATAATCATGCAATGCCATTTCAGTATAAGCTATATTTTTATACATTAAAACTGTGGCTAACATTCCTCTCCAAAAGCAACAGAATATGTCATAGCTTGAATTCACACTGACGTGCCACCTTTAAGTACTGAGAGAGAGGAAAGGATGCAGAAAGAAAATTACCAATAGTTGCAGTTTCTGAGATGAAACCTCTGCTTGTTGAAATTTAGAGAGAACTGGTAAAGACTGGAAGTTGAAACTGAAAATATTTAGACAAGAAACAAAGCACCAGTTCGTAACAAATCCCTGGAGAAATGTAATAAATTACTGGAGCAACGTAACAAAGAGAGCTGATGCTTTACCTGGAAAAAAATTTACATCTTAAACAGTATCTCAAACAGGTCTTTCAGACTGCATTGCAGGGGAGGTCAAACTACACTAACCCAGTTTTTACCTGGGGTCTGCTACTTTTCATGAACTAGCATTGAAATTGAATGTTTGTGGTTTTTAAAAACTTTTCTTATGAATATCAAGTTACAAATATCCCAAGAAATGACAATTTCCCTGAATTAGTACTGTTTTCAACAGTGGAAATAAATAAATGAGAGGCAAATGTCATATATTATTGCAGCAGAGCAATTTAGCTACCATTTAATATGTTCTCTCTTTTCCTCTTACAAAGTCTCAGTAAAGTCTTTTTGCATTGAATAGGACTTTAAAGGAGAACACCACAAAGAACTTTTCGTTCAGTAGAATCAATCAGTCAAAACCTGGCCTTCCTCAAACACCATATATAATGTAGTGGTCATGAGAAGTGTCATATCACCAAGAATCATTACCCAAAGCCTGAATTAGTTTTGCTAGACAAGTTCAGAGAACTTTAACTTATCTTCCCTTCACTTTGTCTTGAAGGGAAGAAGCTCTCAAAGCAAGGTGGTAGCAGTACCTCCACTGCCATTAAATCACGTTAACATGCCAGCAAGAATAGTATTTAGCAACAATTATGATAAAGAAACCTTTCTTATGCCTGACATAGCACATCCAATTCACACAAAGAAATAAAGATAATTAAAAGCAAACATTCATATTAAATCAAACCAATCTAAAACTCAGAGACTGCATTTTAAGATTAAAGTATGCGCACTGAACTTTTTTGCCTTCCCATTCCCACCAGTCACCCTACCCCTCAAGCATGAGATTTAGAGAAGAATGACTCCGAAATTGCCACTTTCTTACTAAATGCTTTTTCTCCCTGAAATGCATTCAATTATCACAGCTTGTTCTTTTTGGGAAAAAAACCCCTACAGATATTGTTTTTACTGAACTGTATTAATTTTTACCATTCCACAAAAAACTAAACAAGCGCATGTGGAAGTTCTGATCCCTTCTTAGGAAGGATTATAGAAACATGAACTAGGATAAAAATTAGGCATTTGGCCTACACTGGTTTTCTTATTGATTACCACATATGTGACCCTGAAAGAACATGTCTAAAGCATTGAATCCTGAGTGTATTGCCATGGTCTGAGTAGGATGTTGTAAGTTTATTTACTTAAAACACAGGCATCTACAAGAGCATTCAAGCTGCAGATAACCATAAAGCCTATGTGTTTTTCTTGTAAAAACCCTAATCCTGTGAAGGGATATACAATCTTAACACATCACTGCAATCGTTGCAGCAACAGAATCATAATAGAGCTCCAGAGAACTACAAAGGGAATCTTAGCCTTTCACTAATCACTCCAGAGCACGTATTTCAGAAAAAAAGTCACATTTTTATCTCCTCCTTAAAGATAATCTTGCCCAATTGCTAAGATTTGACAAGATGCACAGCAAATCTCTATTGGCAGCACCTTTCTAGGATAAAAATTACCAGGGAAAAAAATGTGTTACAAGTGAAATGAATGGCAACAAGCCTAGAAAAACATGCCTTTATATGGAACATATTATATTCTATTTGTATTATCCATAGAACTGAAAGGTCCTAGTAATAGTCCAAGACTACTGTGTGGTAAAAGACCTCTCCCTTACTTTCCGTAGCTTAACAACATGATGTAGAATCACTTTCAAATAAAGCAGAACAAACTGAAGCAATCATCCTTCTGATACATTTAATCTGAAGTCCAAAGATCCATCTAACAGTACAGCTGTAGTTATTACAACAGAAAAATTATTTTCAACATGCTGTCCTTAACATCACCTTTAATTATGCAGCAAGTAAAGGAGCTACAAATTTAATCATTAAATCAGAAATTAAAACAGAGTATTTTAAAGTGTTTTATATGTCTAAAGCAAGGAGTAAATATATAAAGACCACAATATATAAAAAGCACCAACACTGAAAATTTGCCTAAACCTGCTAAAAATATCCCAGTATTGGTACCCAATATAATCTTCACATGTTTTTGCTCCAGAGCAATCCAAAGTGTTGAACATTCAATCAGAAGGATGAGCACATCCACTGTGTACAGAATGGCCTCAATTTTAAAACACTGGTAATGCCAAAGTAATGTTTTGTCTGGGAGTACCAATAAAAGGTTCATAACACCAGCAGCCACTTTAACACAATGTATTTTCCTGTTTCGTTCAGTCCCATGGCAGAGCTTCACAGCCAAAAGCATTTGCTCTGCAGCCCATTTCCTTCTGATCCCCTACTGAAGTAGGAACCAGGAATCCAATTGCTTCAAACCAGCATAGGATACAAATGGCTTAACAAGCTCTTCACAGCTACAGGGTGTACAGCAGGCATCAGAGGATTTGACAATGCAGCCTCTAACAGCACAGAACCACTGGTCTATACCCCAAAATACTATCTTAGGCCTCCCATCGTGTATCTTTTCAAGAATGCAAACAGATTTTTATGCTTTAACAAGATCGCATTATTTTAAGAATGTCTCAGACTGCTTCACACTGAAATAGGCATTAAATTACCTGCTGAACGTATCTGTCAGTGGTTTTCCACATGTAGTAATACTCAATGATGCTAGTCAGCGACTTCCAAGGGAGCTGAAAAACATTTGTTTTTCACAAAGTTAAAGTAGTTCCAAGAAATTACAACATCCACTTCTTGTTAAATGTTAAAATCAAGTATAATTGAGACAAATACTAAAACCTGAATGTGTTAAATAACTACATTAGAATCCATATGCAAACAAACACATTTTGCAATTAGTAATACACAATCTTTCCTTATAGTTAACAAGTATGCAGAATTACAATATCACACATCCAAGTCTAAATGTAATTTATTCTGTTTAAGCCATATGGTTAAACAAAATGATCAAAACAGAATGCAGATTTCCATCAGGAAACACAGAAGGTAATATCTCTATTATAAAGTGTGTCAGATGGAGAACAACATTAGGAATAAAAGTAATCATCTTGACAAGACTGTGCTCGAGTATCTTGATAATTTTACTCTTAAAAATACAAAGGATACCATACTTAGTTCACAGATTTTTCACATCCCATAACAACTCAGCTGCTCGTACATTACCACTGGTTTTGCATAAACTCCCACATGCTCTCAACCATTATCAAGAAACAAAAGTATGCAAGGGACAAATGCTACCCTGAGCAACAAGAGTGATACTGACAATAAATATTTCAGAGAATTCTCTGTGCAAACAAGGTACATTTGATAATGGCAATTATTTTGGGTGCCCACATTCATTGGTAAAATAAAAATGCATTAACCTAAGTGTAGAGGAGAAAATTAAGCAACCGTTTTTAATTATCACCAAATAATCTATTTAACTCCACAAAGTCTTTCTATAATTTAAATAAGGATGCCTCATCCAAAATTAATGTAATTTTTCTTCATAACTTGGAAACATTATTAATTTGTGTGTTATATTTTCTAAAGGCATGCATTAATGCAAATATCATCTGCTTTCTAGAAATGAGGATGATGTTTAGGAGGTCCCAGAAAATGCAGGTGTGGAAACTGATCTTTCCAACCTTACTGGCCCCACTAGGCAGTTTTCTGCAAGTCTTAAGCCAAAAGAATAATTTCCTGCACCTTTAGTTAAATTCCTAAAACACCAGAGGAACACCGTATCAAACTGCCTCCCCCTGCATGCAGGAGCTCACTTGTTTTTCAAGCCACTTGATTCAGGTTCAGACTCAGAAGTGCATCACAGTGTGTAAATCCCTGAACATTATTTACATTTGATTCAAATGTAGCAGTGTAAGAAATGCATATGCTGATGTCCCAATAAGCAGTAACACAATACAGGTTCCTCAAATCCTTTTGCTTCCTCAGGCAAATTATGCCTTGAGAGAAATCTTCCCCCAAAGAGGCCAGTGACAAGAAGATGCGTTCGGTGTGAGGTGACAGATGAAATGATTCTCAGTCTCCAGGTCCACATTCCTCCTGGCAATCAGATGAAATGCTGTCACCCCAACTACCTACCACTGTCAATTAGTACATTTTAGCATACCCATATTTATTTTCCTTCCTGAATACTTATTAACACGTTCATGCTACAAATGTTCGCAATTTCTCTAGAAAACACTTTAACCTGTTTTAACTATGACTGTGACACCAATATGTTCATTCGCTCAGTAGGCATCTACAATTAAAGGAAGATAATTAAGATGCTTGGACCAAATCCTTTGCAATCCTTTTACACTTTTGATTCAAAACTTGGAAAACCTGTTTGACAGACTGAGCATGGATTGCCTGTATTCCATTTACCTATGGACTTAATGCTCTGAACTGCCAGTGAAACTGTGAACAGCCATAGAATAATATGTTATCATTACCAAATTCTATTCTGAATGATGTAAATATGCTCATCTGCATAACATTTTTGCAGGAGAAAATTAGCAAAAGCTATCAGCTCTACAAAAAACAGAGAGAGGGAATTTTAAGTTTCTTTAGTTTCTCCAGGGTAAAAATAGACCAATCAAACCAGATCAGCAAGAAAAATTTAGGATTATAAAGCATCCTAAAATGAACATGTTTTCACAATTTTCTAAAGCTGAAAAGCAGTTGCTCCTGCTTCCTATAAACAGTTCCAACTCTTGATTACCAAGGCCTTTCCTGCCATATCTGAGGTGTTAGAGTTATAAATTTGAGGAAACTGTTGATAATGAAAAACTAAGAATTAACAAGTGTAACAACTTTGTCTCACTGTTAGGAAAACAGTTACATTTGGAGAACATAAAATATTAATTCTTCTTCTATTCTACTGCCCTGGGATGTGAAATAATTCAAGCACATCAAGTAAATTGAATTAGCTTCTGAGGTTTAGGTTGATTAGGGTTCACACAGAGTCTTAAAGATAGAAGAACCTCTCCTACAAGAGTCCATGAGTCAACAGTTGATGAAAATTATTATTCAAAGGCTAGACTGGTAACTTGATTACAAATGAGCATCTCCTATCTATGAAAAGAAGGTAAACTCCTTTACACTATTTAATTTATAATAATCTTGTTTACTAATATTTAGTGTTTGTAGCTTAATACTTGAGCTGCACATTGAACATCAAACAGTGCCAGTTCATTGTAACTGCTGGAAAAGTAAATGAATCTGCCCTTTACGGAAGTATCATGTAAGGGCTGCAATTGCAGCTGCTGTGCCTTGCAAATCTGGGCTGACTCAGAAAAGGCAACTCCTCTGGGATAAAATGACTCAGGCAGGTGCCTCATCACCCTTCTGCTTCAAGAGACTGCTACCAACCACTTTCTATCATGCAACGTGACTTTCTTGCCTGTCCTGTGGCACCTCTGCGTGCCTGTTTGGGTTTGAATTTAATCTCAGGCACTGCAGGCTTTAATTTTATCATTAGACCCTACATGGAGACTCAAAAAGTACACACATACACTATCAGTTCATTATGTTCTTTGCCCTTGCTCTTACAACACATCTAGGAGTACTTAAACTTATCAATGGCTCGTCACTGAAGAGAGGGATGAGAATAGATAAAAGCATTATCATGGAAAATCACTGCTTAAGTGCTACATATTTACAGCTACCTCACCCTACAGAAACTTTTCACATACCCATGATCTAAATCTCAAAGCACTATTTTCGATAATTACTTAAAAAGCAAAAGTGTGTTTTCAAATCCCTGTACTTCTAGAATGCTACATAGGAAGCGAGAACATAAAAATTTTACACTAGAGAAATTAAGATATCCCAAGACTATACAATGATTACCATAATTGAAAGATTTTAAATTACACAGAATTAAATAAAGACTGTGCACTGTTATTAATACCACATAAATTGAGATATAAAATAGGTAATTCATTTAAGGATGTTTTTTAAGTGATACTTTTCTAAAGATTTAAAAAAAAAAAAGTGACTAAGAATAGGTAATACCCCTGTTCTAACTAAATGAAGCTATAATTAATTAGTGCCCCCCATCCATTTGTGCTGCACTCTGACTAACATTAAGGTGCCCTCAGTAGGCTGTGCAATGCTATCACCAGATCTGTGTGTGTTTCCTGCTTTGGTGGAAGGCCATGGGAAAATATCTGCATTTTGGGAAGGAAGATTCAGTGAAAGAGGGAGGGTGTCAGGAATCCATCCAAGATAAAAACTGAACCGTGTAAACAGTTTCTAGTAGAATCATTCAAATATCTAGCATTTGAGTATTACAAATGCAGGACAATTCTTGCAGAACGTTGCTACACTGTATCACTTTAATGTAGTAGTAACACAGAAATTATACAGAAAATAAAAATACCAGGGACAAGCTTTATGCACACTTGGTCACAAATGGTGTTAGGACACAACTTATAAACAGCCAATAAACAGCCATGTTATATGCTTAAGGCATTTTCAAAAGACAAATATTATATATTAGGAACCATTTAATCATAAGACATAACTCCTGAAGTATTGTACAATTACAGCTGAGAACCATTTGTCTGTAAGAGAATTAATATGGAATGTAATTTACATTGATATTAATATATTATAATATAATATATACATTAATATATGTTATTATTTTTCAATAACATTTTCTTGAACTTAAAAGAGCTGTTTCATCCATGATGCAAATTTCAACCTTACGTCATGAATGCAGTGAGCATTTTCTCCCTTAGGAATCTCAAAATTAAGCATACAGATATAATACACCTATTAAAATGTCAGTTCTTTAGAAAAACAATAGCCTTCCCTTCCCACCTTCATTCAATTACCTATTCTATTTCAAATCAGTGAAAATGAAGGAAAGACAGCTTAGCTCATTGCCAAGCCTCCTCCCACTGTCCCGCACTCTGTCTTGGAAGGACTTCTACATTTATCATACAATACCTTGTTTCCCCCCTCACGAAGATTATTAATAAACTACTGCAAAGAAAATAAAAAATCTGAGCTCTCAGAGTCAAGCAGAATGAGATTAATGTGAAAATGTTTCAATCAACTTCGGTCTTAAATAATGGAATTCCTTTGGTTTTAAGTCTTAACCTTTTCATGAAGCCCAACTTGAACTTGGTACAACAGAGGAAATCCTTTTCCTTGAAAGAAAAAGGCTCTCCATAAAATGTTTAAAAAATTTTGCAGCAAATTACCAGCAATCCCAGCAATCGGTGTTAGAATCCATTTAATTTCATTACTCTGCATCAGAATTAGCAAATTCAAGTTTTAGTGCCCTATAGTCTTATACTTCAGTACCAAAGCCAGTGTAGTTAGAACATATTGGAAAACATTTCTTTTATTTTTCAGAACTGCCAAAACAGCTAATATGTCAAAATAACTCCCTGTAGTACATTTCAAAACCTATCTGAATATAAATTTCTCTCTGCTAACCATAGTAGGAAACCCCAGCTTTCCAAAAACACCCAGGGGAGTCTGCCATGTAGCTGCTAATGAATTTCACTGGAAATTGTGGAAACGCTCTGCAAAGTTCCTGGACGTTTTTCAGATGCTTGTAAAATCCTTGTAAAAATCCTTATTGAAATGTCTCAGCATGAGACATCCTACCAGGTATTAAACCACTAAACAGATTATCTTCTGTCACCATCCTTCCAAGCAATGGTACTGAACAAGAAAGCACATTGACTTTCAGCCAGATAAAATGCATACACATGTTAATCACACATATCAGCTACACAGATTTCTTCCCTAGATATAACTTCCAAACCTACAGAAAGCAGTTATGTTCAACCATGGGAAAACATAGCTCCAGGAAAGGGCACTACTTTCATACTTACAAAGTCTTGTCGAATATCATTGAAGTCCTTGCCATACTTTTCCAATGCCTCTTCAAACAAGCTAGCTTCTGATGCTGACCACTCTTCCATTTCATCTCTACACAAGACAGGCCCTCCCAGTGGCACTAGAACACTGATGGCACTGCTCAGATCATAGTTGTGTTTATGCAGCGTATCCATTGCGTGAAACTGGCAGGGACAAGGAGAGAATAAAATGTGTTTAAATAGACACTAGTCCACTTCAGTTAATGCAAATTCAATATATTATTCTCTGTAAGCCCAACGAGGAGCCTCAACTAATGCTAAATTTAGAATCTATCTAGATATCATAGTTTTCTGCTGTGGAATATGAGCAAAATAAATTTATTACTTAATTTGGGAAAGGAAATACCTTGATAAAATGTTTACCAAAAATGACATTAGTTTATTAGTTTCTCCAAATTACTAGCAAACATCACTAAAGAATCTTTAGTTGGTAGAAATTGGTTCCAAGAAACCCAATAAAGACAGTGGCATATATTGACTGCAGGGCCATTTTCAATTAACAGGAGCTCTAAATAGTAACTAAACAGCTGCTCAGACATCTATGAGCTCAATATTCTCATTGCTGGCAAAGACATTTATTGTTTTCATTACCATCATACTGAAAGAGCAGCAAGATTTTTGTCCCTTGCTAAACACTGCTGTCACAGACCGGTAAATAAGGTTTCTTTGGTTGATTCCCTTTCTGTTATAAAACAGAAAAGCAAAAAACAAACAAATTAAAACAATCTTCCCACTGTAGGTAACACTGAACGCTCCCATTGCTAACCAATGATGGGGAATATGAAAAGTAAACAAATCCACCCGTCGGGAACATGAGCAGCACACAAGAAGCATTTCTGAGTCAGAGTCCCAAAAGACCCCAGCACCACAACTCAACGCTGTGCTGAAGGAGCTGTTAGAGTTCTAAGTGCAATAATGTGACTGCATCATTTGTGACTGTACCAGTCTCCTTTCAAGGTGCCCCACCACAGCGCTGAGCTCCAAGTGCAGCGTGCAAGCTCTCACATGGCCACAAACCCAGCCATGAGAAAACCTTTCAAGGAAGGAACACTCCTGCATTATGCGTCAGTACAGCAATTCCAGCTGAGCTTCTGCATACAAATGCACTGCAAATAATGGACTCTCCTTATCTTTTGCCATCTTCTATGAATGACTATTGTCTTTCTCCACTGTTCACTATAAGTCTTTGAGTGCTATCAAGCACAAGATTCTGGAACAGTTTTGCCTGCAAGAAGCAATGTCAGTATAAGCCTGCAATATGTCATTTTAGTTGTGATTTAATCAAATTCACCAGCCTGGAGAAAAGTTGTTGCTAAAATCAAATATTTTAATATGTTAATATGTAACACGATGTCTAAAATCGATCAGTTTCATTTTAGAGAATGGACATTGAAATCACTGGTTTATTGCTTATCATTCAGGCAGTGAGTAAACTAGGTCTAAAGACTGAATTCTTGTAGATCTGTTACAAAGGTATAAATTTTTCTTTAAATTGCATCCCTCATGGCAAAGCAGTACACACAGGGCATCTTCCAAGCAGCTGCTGAATCCAGATCTATTCACCGATACCAACTTTCTTAAAAATGACGACAGAAGTGAATAGATCAGAATCTTGCTCTTGCTTTATGTTAGTTTTTCATCTATAATAAACATCTGACTCCATAAAACTTTTTTTGATATTACTAAAGATTCATACTGAAATTTGTGGGTAAGTGCTGTCTTCAGTGAGCTGTCCTGTGACAGAAGGACAAGTTATTTGATAACAACCCTGCCTTCTACAGGTTTGTCGGCCCTCACCTCCATCAAATTTCCACACTGCAGTGCAAATTGCGGTAGCAAAAGCAAGAGAAGCCTGAAGGCACTAGTAGAGGCTGAGAGAAAAAGTCCTGGAGTATCTTCCTTTTACCTGCTTTACCCTAAGAAGCAGGAGGTTTGGAGACCTGGCATTGCCTCTCCCAAACAGGAGCCTGAAGGACAGAGAGAAGAACCCTTGCCCAGAGCACAGACAAGGAAAAGCAGAGGAGGAGCATTAGCCATGCAGACAGAGGGAACTTCAAGTTCAAATATAAGCAGATAAAGAAAGAAACCTTCCACCAAAAGCTGAGGAAGGGCTGCTTGGAGCTGAAGAAAGGGCGTGACAAGGCATGCTGCAAACAAGCCACAACACAGGTCCCAAACCAGCTGCAACTTCAGACTGAACTGCATCCAACAAAGCACTCAAATGGAAAACTGAGTGAATTCTCCAATTCAATAATTTTTAAAGCATTTTCATCTTAGGAGTCACATATATAGAAGTCTAATAAAAATCATTAAAAAGACACAGCTCAAAATGGAAAGAAAAATACTGCTCATTCTTTCCATTTTAAAGAGACATCCAAAATCAGACTGAGGTCCCCACGGTAAAGTCACATAAGCTCTTCTGAACAAACCCACAACAAGGAGCAAGTGATTCCAGTAATCTGCTTTGCCTTAAATGGCTCTCATGGTCAGTATAGGCACTATAAAATGTTTAGGAATCTGAAACAGAAGGTATTCCCAGTGTCCTCCTCTTCTTAGAGATCAATTTTCATTATAAAATAAAACACTGCATTTGAGAAGGCCAGAAATAAAAGTTTTAGTTGGTTGGTTGCCTCACAAGTCTTTATCACTGTAAGAGAAGTTAATTTATTACCATCTAAGAAGGTAAACACATTGTTTCATGTCTTCAGTAGATTTTCTAAAAGCAGGGGGCTTCCTACCTTGTCTCATTACTTTCCCTATGTTTTCAAAACAAAGGAGCCTGAAAATAGCTTACTTGTTATCCTTCTGCAAGAAATGTATACATCAACCTAAATTTATTCGTGTTTATAATCTAGACTTTTTTTTTTAAATACCAGTCTGTTTACAGTTAGCTCTGATTAAAACAAGTAATCAGGGATACTGGAAAGCCACAGGTGGGGTGTACAGAAATTCCCATTAATAGCACCTCAGGTGCAAGGGTTATCTGCCTTGCATTAGGAAGACAGATGGTATAATTTTCTTAGTGTTATGCACCTATATCCAAAGTATAGATGAGATACACCACAAGTTCTGCAAATGTCTCTACTAACTTTAACTGCTGCTGAAAATATGCTCCCAATTAACATGGAAATGTCTGAAAAAGTAACTATTATAATGACAAATATGCCTTTTCTTAACTTAGGAGGAAGTACGTTGCCAAAAAGCAAAAAAGTAGGTTTTTAAAAAGCTGAGGGGGTAGGAAAATGAGAAGAGACAGACATAATAATTAAGCCTAGGGTGGCTCCTCTGATGCCTCATTATAAGATATGCCTTTCATTAAGTGTAATGGAACTTAATGGATCATTTGCAATAGAGAAACATTAACATGGCACTCAAACACTAAAAGTATCCCTTTATTAGCAGCACTGCACATGTACTTTCAAACGAGAAATTGCCATAAGGATAAATCTGTTCTATTAATCACTGAATACAGTATGCAAATAAAGAAGGGATATGCAATATGTGAAACTTATTAGAAATCCTTAATCCAACAAAATGTTAGTAACACGAAAAATGTTAAAGAACTATTTTGATGAGCGAAATAAAGTATTTAATGTGAACAGAATTGTGTTTGTAAAAGTTCTATCAGCAACTGTGAAACAGAAAATTACTTTTGAGTATTATTGAAAACACATTTTGCCCCTGCCCAGACTAAATCAGTTTCCTGTTCAATAGCCTTTAAGTACAGTCAATAAAGGTAATAAATTAAATATTTTTCTCATGATAATAATGAATTTATTTTACTCAGAATACAAGAATTGTCCCACTGAACCAGACCATCCATCTAACTAAGCATTCTCTCTCTTACAGTAGCACCAAGGAATGTTAGATAAAATATTCAGGTAAGTCTAATCACAGGCTGAGGTCAATTCCCATTTCATTGACCAGCATCTACAAAGCTTGAGAATTAGGATTTTTAGAAAGTACACCTTTCCCTATTCTCCTCAGTACTAATTTAGGGCCTATGGTCCATAATTTTTCTCACCTTTTTTTAACCTGCTGGTATTTCCCATCCCCACAAAATTTTGTGCAACTGAATTCCAGGGCCTCTCTATTCACTTTATAGGGCAGTGCCTTAACTATTTCAAACTAATCTGTTAGTTTTATTGAGTTTCCTCTAATTCTAATACTCCAGTATCTGGTAAATAGCCAGTCTTCTTTAGCCTAAACTGTGGGATAGTGTTCAGGAGCAAAAATACCTAAAATACTAAAACAACAGTTGATGTCTTTGGAAATCTAAGTCAAACTTGATTCTATGAAACAGTAATATTTTTTGTTCTCACACAGTGTTACTGGCATAGTTGATTTGCTGTAGCACACCTTCTCATTTCAGCTAGTATGAATATACAGAAACCAACTGATAATCAATGTTTTTCACTTTGAAAGATGCAGGTGTTTACATTAAGAGTGAACAGCATACTAAGGAAATATAGTAAGAATATGCTAATTAAAATGTTCTTAAAAGATATGCTTACAAAGTCAGTTTGCTTATCCATTAGAAAATTTCATGTCATATACATCCAGTAAGCACAAAGTATTACCCACACAATTTTCAATCAGCTTTATTACCACATACTTTAAATGACACTGTTGTTGAACTGCATGGAATGAATCCCTACACAACGTGTATTATCCATTCTGCTGTGGGTATCCACAGCTGTGGATGACCCACAAGTAAAGCCAAGTGTTGTCCAGGATGATTAGCAGGGCAGCACTGAGAAGCTTACAGAAAACACACAGGATTTTCTATCACACACACGCACCTTGCATGCAGGTATCTACGGCACAACAGGCATCCGGATAATGGGGATTTGGAGTAACAAACAGTGTTACTCCATGGACACAGATGTTGTAGGATGTTTAAGAAGCCACCTACCAGCGTGATGTCTCGGGAAGCAGCAGCTGCACTCATGTGTAAGCTGGGCTGCCTGACAGAGCTACTGCAGTCCAAGGCTCGAGCAAACGTGCCAACCGCACTGCAACAGAGCAACAGCAGCAACAGTGAGCACACAGGAGCATGAAACCTCTTATTATCAGACTGTGGCATACCTGCAAAAGTGTCCTTTTAAACATGGAAGTCACGTACAGGTACTGCTAAGATTTCAGATCTTTGCTAACAAAGCACAACTTGATAAAGACAAATCACTAAACACTGCAACAAAAACTCTGACCTTCTGCCCCCAAAAGTAACAAAGCACATGTAAAAACAGCAGCTTGGAAACAAAAGGTACTCAGAGAATCCTCGTGTACCAACCTCTTAATGTATCGATCCTTTAATTAATTATGAACTCAAAGGCTCTCTCCAACAGTTTGGGGTTTACAATCAGGACTATTATTTCTAAAATTAAAATGCTATAATAATGCTTAAAAATTATAATTCAAATTAAAAAGGGGTTTCACCATGTCCCCATGAGGAAATTAAAAAAAAAAATTTATTCACTTCGGTAGTACATGTCGACTATTCCAATAGTGAGCCAAAAAAAGCATATTAGCTTAGTCCAAGGTACCTCCAAAATCCTCTTTTTGTCACAGGTTTTAAGCAAAAATGAAACAAATGGATCTCTCAACCTATTTAATAAAAGCATTCCATTATTGAAATTGACATATTTTTTCCAAAACTTTCCTTTTTTTTCCACTTTTGTTGATGAATTGTACATGGCATCTATCAAACTTACTGGTGTGACTGTTCTAAACTGTAAAGATTTCTTGGAGAACAGTAAACATTTCCTGGCAGTACCTCTATGTATATACACACTGAAGGAAAAGATGCACAGAGAATTTGACAGGGCCCAGCATATCATACAGGAAATGAGCAAAGATGCAGTGACACAAAAGATTATCAATTAACAAATCAGAAGCTTCTCCAGTACCAGAGTTGTATAATGACTCTTGAAGTGCATGGTGTCACACTGATATCAGAAAAAAAACTATTTGTTGCAGTTATGACATAAGCCCTTCTAAATTCAAAGACCCAGGTCTGTAACATATATAATGCAGTGCAATCCTTTGGTGTAGGGACTCAAGCCTCACTCAGAAATTACACTCCAACACAACTTTCAAGTACAGAATTATACCAACAGTGAATGTCACTGACAGATTAACACACATTATTGTATCCTATAAATCTAATATTCAACAATAAAATAATGTCCACCAAGACTTAAACTCACAGAAGTTATAAATGATCATGGAGAAACTGATAATAATGTATGTTACCGCAATTTTATCTTGAATCTCAAAAAATTTAATACTGAGTGCACGTTTCAGTTCTTGCTGCCACAGTGACAAGTTAAGATTCAAGAGCAGTGATTCAGACCCCTGGTATTAACTGCTTAAACTTCTAAAGGCTGTGGAATAAATAAGTGATATTCAAACATTTTTCCATGACCTTTGCTCCCTCTTTGCAAAGATGGCAAATATGCAACAAGAACACATGCACATTATATTTTCTTCTTTTTTTCTTTTAAAGCTTGGCACTACATAAAACATTATTTGCCCACAAATCACTCCCAAGAATAAGGCTCTATTGTGAACACATTTCCTGATAGTCAGTCAACCCCTTTCAACGTGTTGGCATTGAAAAAGGTCGTAGCTAAACAGTATTTCCTGTGATCCTTCTGTCCCTACTGTTCAAACCAGTGAATGTGGCATGACTGCATTTCCCTTCTGCTACTACCTACTAGCTTCTTATCTTCCTTTTGCATAATTAAAATTATTTTCTTTTGACCACATTTCTAAAATAAAGTCAGAGTATGCTATGAACATTACAAAGAACATGTTCTCACAGTCACTCTCTGGCAGATCAAACTTCTGAGGGTGACTTCAGAGCCCAAGGGTATTCTGCTACCCAGCAAGTGAAGTCAAATTAAGACAAAATATAAAGCCAGGCTTATTTTGAATAAGTGATAAAGAGGTAAGAACTAATGCACCAGTGGACAGTGCTGTACTGAGTAGGAGAGGACTGCAAACATCCGAATGCTGTATGGGAGCCTGAGGTACGTGAGTGCAAAACAAATGAATAATAAATAAAACACATAAAGGCAAAATAATAAAAACAACAGAATAAAAGATAACAATAAAAATAGCATAAAATATAATGGAACAAATATGATAATAACAATAAGAACAACACAAATTACTAATAAATAATAAAACACAGGCAGTGTGCCATACGGGGAGGCAATGGAGACAGGGCAGAGGATGGGGATGGAGATGGTGCAGGACACAAATGGGGGAGTGTGGAGGTGTGAGGCATGTGCATGTCTGTTGCTCTCTTGAAATCAAACTAACGTCCATAGAAACTTGTGAAAAACAGTGAATTTCCCAATAAGTGTAGAAATTTTAGGCCATTTGGTTCTTAAGTAGTAACTAGGTTCAAAACTAAATAGTGATATACAGTGCTCTGTATAATCTAGCTATGCAATTCAGATCCAAATTCAATATTAATTTGAGAAATCACTAAAATACCTTAATTTTTATGTTTTTTCAATTAAAAATACAGATATGAGGAACATAGTGATGCAAAGGTCAAAAACTACCTTTCTCATTCTTCCTTGCATGATTTTTTCTAATTCCACCATTCAAAAATTGTTTTTAAAAAGGAAAAAAAAAATAAATAACCAATGTCAATTCCAGAAGACACATTAGTCTTCACTTATCTGCTACCAAAACAAAACTCAATAGTAATCCAACACAAGCTAACCAGTCACACCCTAACCACCCATTTTTCTTAACAAACTTTCAACATTAATGTCTTGTTACGCTTGTAGAATTCAAATAACAACTGCAAATAGTTAACTGAAATTATATTTAATTCAATAATAGCAGTAATAAACTCACAACCCAAAAAACTGTGCTCAGCAAGCTACTTACAAATTATTCACCATGTAATTAAAATACTTCAAACAGAAAGCAACACTCTGCACATTTTCCAAAATAAGCTAAATCCAAAAGTCACACAGACCATGAATTACACAGGTGGCAGAGAGATGGACAAGAGAAACAATTGGTGTTATCAGCAGAGAGATCACTCTCTGCACAGCCTGCATCAGCAAGCAGGAATAAGAGCTCTAAGGGTTAGACCAAATGATCCAGTGTTACCTTAATTAGGTTTTCCTTGGTTTAATTATCTTAAAGAGCAGAACCAAGAACATTCTCTCAAGGATTTATAACAGATTGCAGCTGACAACCATACAAACAAAACAAATGGAGATCAGCCAGCACCAGGATCTACGATTATGGAATAAATCCACAAATTCAACAAAACTCAACAAGGTCTAGGTCCAAAAAACCTGAGTGAGATCTCTGGGGTTGCTGTGCCTATGGGTCCTACATTAGGGCAAAACTTCAGATTAGATTTTGAACACAGAAAATACATTGCTCCAAATTTCTTATAGCTCAAGTCTAAGACATTAAAGGAAGTAATTGTTCAAATTTTTGCATAAGATTAATATTAGTGGTAGCCAATGAAATGACGAAGCAGCAAACACATGCAACTGTCCTAACAAACTTGCAAAGACTCAGTGGCTCATCAGTGACTAGTTCTGAAAAGGGTGTTATTTACCAAAGAAAATCTGGAACCACTGCAATTATAAATCAGGATAAAAATAGCCTCTGCTTTTCCCCAGTAGCAACATCAGTCCAGCATCAAATCACATCCAGAAAATTCTGGATCCAGGCCAGTAACTCTTGATTTTCTTCTACCTTGTATTCTTGAAAATACACCTGAGACATACATCCTTCTTAATCTGAGGATATTTATTTTTAAATTATTCACTTTTCTACATAGTTTCTCTGTTTCAGTGATACCAGACAAGTAGTGGCTATACTCCAGAGAAAGCTGTTTGAAGTGAACCAAATCTGTGCATACATGAGTCTGCAAATCCACAATTTTCCACAGACACTTGTAAACTAATCAATGAGATCTACACCTCACCTCTGAGCTAATATTTTTGAAGAAAACAAGTAAGTGATCTTTGGTGGTTTTATACATACTAGGAAAGCTTTTTGTGTTCCTTCTTTTTATGCCAGTGTTGGTCTTCACTGTAAATTAGTAACAGTCCTAAAAGATGACCCCTTAAACTGCTCTGAATTTTACAAATAGCAAATTAATAACTGATTGCTCTTTAAGAAAGTGTTAGGATATTTAAAATATTGGAAAGAAGAAAAAATCTTCAGTGAAGACACATATAAGCAACAAAATATTAATTTAAAACTGAAAATACATCTGAGATTTTTATTACTTGATTTTGCAATATCTGACCTGCAGAACATATTCAAAGTAAAATAATGCCATTACAAATGACACATTTTCTTTGTATTTCTGAGCAACTGCCTGTACAGTGCTATGCTTCATCATTATCACTTCAGATATTTACAGCATAAAGAGAGATGACACGATAAAGATGAAAAGTCACCTGCCACTCTTCTTTTGCTGAAAGACTCTCAAAGTCAGAGTAAACGTGGCATGATATATAAATGTATGCTATGACCAACCTTCACTTTCATTACTATATGAATAGAAATGAAACATATGTGAAATCTTTCTTATTCAACAGAAATAGAATCTGATAGATAAAAGTAGTTTAATTCACAGGATGTTATTTAAGGCATCATCTGTATGCCATCCTGCAATTTCACAGTCACAGAGGAGGAGATGTATAGCCCCCTAAAAGCAAGTCCATGAAAACTCTACAGAAATTTATTCTTTATACGGCAATAGATCAAAATTCATTTTAAAAAAAAAAAAAAAAAAAGAAGAAGATACAAAAGGAAATTCGGCTCCAAGTCTGAATTAGCCCTTTTCAAATGGATTTGGGTCAAGAAATACAGTAATGCAAAATACACAAAGGAATAAACATACACTAGCCAGGCATGACAGAGAGGCAGAAGTACAGAATTTTTGATATGCCTGGTAAACTTGATGTGAACATATTTTTCCTGTTTATTGCCAAACCATCTGCCTGCCATTAGATGCTGTAATTCACCTTGCTTGCAAATATCTAGTTTTGTGAGCACAGCATTGGCATCAAGATTTTTCACCACTCTTGCTGTATAATTTCATGTTGCAATTCTGCCATTAAATTTAATTACCTCTTTAATGAACTCCAATTCCTTTTACTTCTCACCACCTCCAGAGAATCCAGAAGCATAGTAATACTGAAGTGTTCAAACCAATGTCTTTTATGTATTTATTTTCATTTATGAGCTTTGGGAATCTTGTCTACTGCCACTGAGTACAATGAATTATTTCACAGGAACAGAGCATTACTCTTTGATCATACCTGTAAATGTTTTCACTTATTGTTCTCAGTTAATGAGTGCATTATTTTCCTCAGTATAATGAAAGACACCTTGCCAGTTGAAGCTGCGTTACGTTCCCTTCCTCACCATAAGATAAACCATTGTAACAAGTACATATACAATCACAGAACATCTCCAAATATGCCAACATGCCATGAGCACTTATAACTCAATCAATTGTAACCAACAGAAAATGAATATTATCACTGTCCTAGAGAAAACGGAAAAGTGGGAACAACCCAGGAAGGATCAAGCTCTAATTTAACATGACTAACAAGTAACTTCACATTTGTCTATGATTTTACATCAAAAAATAAGCAGGCATTCAAATGAAAAGAAATATGTCAGATAGAGGTATGCAATGCCATTTTAATGTCATAGAAATCAAAGTACAAAATTTTAAGGTCGAGATTCAATGCTTCTAGGCTATTTTAATTAGATTTCAAAACTCAGATTTAGTTAGAAATAAGCTGGGACCACAAAATAGCTTCATTTAGAGAGATATTCCTTCCAGAAGACTAATAATGTTGATAATGTAGTTAGATGAAGCAGAACAAAAGAACCACATTCTTAATGGTTTCACTGAATCATAAAGCACATAAACGGAACTGGAATGTACCAAAATGTATCATGCAATGAATTATAGACCAAATTAGCAGACAGAAAGAAAATTGGAAAAAAAAAAAAGAAGAAGAAGAAGAAGAAGAATTTAAAAAAAAAGAAAAAAGGTCAATTCTTGAGCTCTCAACATCTGTCCAGACCAGAACTCACACCTCCTGCTGCATTTGAGACTGGGCAGGATAACTTTTGACTCTGAAAAACAAAAAAACCCACAGGACTTTTGTTTTATGCAGACAATAGGAAAGCTTTTATTTCCTAACACTGTGCAACTTGGGACAGCATTAGAAAAAGAACAAAAGATCTGGCAATGAAATGCAGTACTCCTTGTGTATCAGAAATGGTAAGATGACTGGAGGAAAGAAGGTGTATCTATATCAGTTCAACTCAGGAAGGGAGTTTCAAAGCCCCTGTCCCCAGCATTTTTATCTACTGCATTTTAACCAACAGAAAGTATGCCATAGCACACAAATTGGGTTTCTGTTGAAAGCAGTCCCACATATTCATAGATATTTAGTCCACAGGACAGGATCAGAGTTATGATTAAAAATAAAACTGCTCACAATGTGCAGTGTGGACACCAGGCCCTCAGCACGAAACATTTCAATTCTACAATTCCATTTCTACTGTATTGAAGTATTTGCTAATGTGGACAGAGCTAAACTGCTGTTGCAGCTTCTCAAACTCCTGTCCTTCGAAGCTAGCAGACACAGAAGAAACATTGCCAACATATAGGACAAAAGAAAAACTGGTTGATGAAGTTATATCTTATTTGAATGGAGTAGAAAATGTTGTTGGACTTTCCACTGCCACAGCATAAAACATTATCCAAAAAGCAACTCAAACCCAGAATTCATTAGTCTGATGCCTCAAGCTTCTCCTGACAGAAGCTTTTGCTAGTTCAAGCAAGAGTACTTACCCAAATTACGCTTCAGTAACAGCAATAACGTACTTTAAAGATTTGCATGTCAAGCAAGGCTATTTGGGGAAGCCACGGTTATGGATCCTTCTGCATTCTTCAAAATCTCCAACAATTTTTCAGCACAGTTACCTCTAATTCCGGGACAGGATAGGCATATTCTTCTACCTTTCTAGCCAGGAAATTATTGCATACCAGGGCTTAGTGAGAGGCCCAGAGTGACCAAGCATATAAATGTAGGAAAAAGGTCTCTCATTCCTGAGAGAGTAAACAAACCTTATAAGACTGGGAAAACTATGAGCCCAAGGTAAAATATAAATACACTTGCAAATGGGCAACACAAATAAAAAGAATATTTAAACACCTTCTAACAAAACAACAAAGCCGCTTGTGTGATTGAAAAAGCTAAAGCATTTAAGGACAAAAGCAACTCTTCTTTAAACCAGATCAGACTGAAAAAAAAAAGAGAAGAAATACTCAATTCCTTTGATGCAGCATCTAAAAAGGATCACTTGAAAAGGCTTTTTAAATGTCAAACACAATAGCATACACATACTTAATGAAAGTCACACCTGGGAAGGTATTTAGGAAAAAATTCTTGTCATGTTTTTAAATTTGCAGAACTAAACCTAGTCAGAGAAAGACCATTCCAACTGGAAATTGAGCAAGCACAGCCAATGCCTAGTGAACTGCACTCAGGGCACAGCAGAGCTGTCTGTAAGCACTGCTCATCAGATCAGCATACCAACTCCACTGGTACTCGAGCAGCTTTTAATGGTCCTATATAATGGGCCAGTATAAATCCTGCAAGCACAAAACATACTGAATTGAAAGCTGCCACCATATCATCACAGAACTATTTTTCCAGAGATTGCTGAAAACCTGTCTCAAAAGCCACTTAGCGCAACAGAAATGCCATTTTGCATCCTGTGAATACAAGTATATAGGAGTCTGGAAACAGCTTCTGTCAGTTGAAAAGCAACTTCCAAAGATAAATTGAGTTCTGTGGAAGAACATCCACAAAGTTGCACCTGAGTAACACCTGAGTAACACCTGATTACAGTTGACCATTCCAGTACTACAAGGCCTTGAATAGTTACAACTGATCAGCCATGATGCATCATAACAGAAACCATCTTTACAGAAATGTATCAACTATAAAAAAAATGCAGTCTTGGTCAGGGCACAGCATGGCAAAGGATATCTTAAATAACAGGAAGAGAAAGTATGTTCTTCCTTAGGTATTTAATTATTCTTTGTCATTTCCCAGCAGACTACTTGCTGCTACACTCCTCTGGGAACATTTTTGGCTCCACAGAATACTATTTCAGCTCCCCAGAGTGGCTGCAAGATAGGGAATAGAGGAATCTAAAAGCAATGAATGAACTCTTCAAAACTCACAGTCTTCATGCAGATTTTTTTTTTAGGGCACACCATAATAGTCTGCCCATACATCTCCAGGTATTATATTGCTGGTGAAGAAGTAGTTCTGATTCCTGCTTCCTGTGGAGCATCTACCAGACACTGTAACCTTCTAAACAACTTGTTAACACCTAAACCTCTCTGTCTTGCTTGAAAATTCAACAATGGCAGGCCAAAAAAAAAAAATAGTATAGAAAGCATACAACATTCCAAGAAGGAAAGTAAGAAAAAAAAAAGTGAATCACCACCTGAACTGCAAAACAATAAATTGGTATCCCATATCACCATACACATAAGCTGGACAATGTAGAGAAACGTTTTTTTTCCCTTCTTGAAATGTTTTGTTGAAAAGGGAGAAAGAAAAAAATCAAAACCTAAAAACCATATAAAAGGATTATTTGCCTAAGAAGATTTGAGATTATACTCTGCAAGCAGGTTACAGAAAATACAGCAGATGGACTTATTCAGGATAAAAACCATGTCAACCGTGTTCTGTTATCATTAGAACAGTACTTTTGCAAGTATGAATGAGAGGACAGGCAAAACCTGCTCTATCCTATGAATGTAGAATTGTCCTTCAGTGAGAAGCCTACAGATTTTTGAATGGTTTTTTTAAAGCAGAGAAGTAATTTTTAAAGGTATTTATTAATTCAAAGCACTTTGATGTTCCTTTCATAAATCTTCATAACCATGTTAATTTATAAAATTGAACTGACCTGATTGTTTAACTAATGAAATACATGACTTCAAAACTTTATTTCAACACTCATCCAAAATAATTGCACCGTGTATTATTCAGCTTATGTGGCAAGTTCTACACCTATTTCATTTATTAACATTTTCTTTATTTCTGCTCTTAACTTCTATTTTACACCATGAAATTCCAAGCACTGTAACACAAGACTGAATTATTATTACCAATGAAATAATTTACTCTGAGGGGAAAGCAAACTGACATCTACATTCCATTCGAAGTATCAAATTCTACTATAACCTGAAGTACAGGGAGTGTAGCGTTATTTCAAAACTTTCTTTTCCTCTCTCCTGTACTGGTAGCTTCAATAAATATACACAGGGTTATGGTATGATTTTCCCTTTTAGCTAACTGAGAAAGAGAAGGGCTCACAAAATGGCAAACAGGATGAGTAACACAATACAGGGGAATAAAGAGTCAGCAGAAAAAGGAAAAGGATTTTTTTTATGAGAGGATTTTAATCTTACCGTGCTACAACTAAAAACTGGTCAATCTGACGGTCAGTAAGGGGGCTATCTGGATCCCATACTTTTACTTCCAGCTTTGCCTGTTCTCTGTCATCTAATTCTCCTGTCAAAAGGTAGATGGGACAAAACACTTATTACTCACAATGTTTTGCTTTGTGCAATTATTGCACTATGTTTAAAAGAGACATTGTACATTTTTAAACATATACATGTACACACACACACACAGAGCACTTAACAATCAGCAGTTATCCATTTAAATTCCACAATGCAGCATCACCAAAATAAATATCTTCCCATAACATCAGCATTTCAATTTAAGGAGACATTCTTAGGAGGTGTAATATCAATAAATCTTAATAAAATGTTATTATAAAGTTGAAACCAAAATCTAAGTAACCAGTGGTTTCTTTAAATTGTTTGTCTACTGTATCAAAGTTACTGTTTCACTTAAGCCACACTAAAATTAATTTTACACTTAACCAGCTTTAGCAATTAAATTCTATCCAATTTGTATTCTGTGCCCTCAAAACACAAATCATTATGCAAAAATGCTGTCTACTATATTTAAACATTTTTTTACCTCTTCAGCCGTTACATTATCTGTATTGATAATATAAATCATACCATTCAAATTGCTGTGTACATTGACTAGTTCTATGCTTTTATAAACTACTATGTAAGGCTACACCACAAGAAGGTTACTATATACTACATCATCATTTCCCAACTTCATTTGGCTGAAAAGAGCAATTTGTGTACACACACATGACTGAAACAATGGGGGTGGTTTCCAAAATTTAATTTGCCCTCTATTCATTGGTACAAGAGCATGGCATTTGTACTGCATGGAAGAACAGTGAAGCGTGAATTTGGTACAAGGATTCACATTCATAAAAGGCCTAGATCATGTCTTGCCTACTACACCGATAACTTCTCCTGTAAAATAAGAAACATTTCAGAGGCTGATGGAGGAAGCACCACATACTCTACCAGTATGAGAGGACTTACCTGGGGGATGTAGCCAACACATTTGTGGCCACAAGAGATGGTAACAGTAAAGTCACAATCACTGTCTTTCCCTGCTGTTTTAGAATTGGAGTGCTTTCTTCCCTCAGTGAACATGTGAAAACCAGTAATGTTTAGCTGGCTGTCAGTACCTGTAACTTTTACGAGCTACTACAAGAATAAAAACCTGGTTTTGGGTACAGCCATTCCACTCCCTTTGAAAATGTAGGCTGTGTAGGTACCTCTCTGATCACATAGAAGATCACTTTAGCCTGTGCTATTTCTTATGACTTAATGAAAGAACCAGTCTAAACATGCACAGTATCACCAATACATGAAATAACCTGTACACTTAAGAGTCTGGAAGCAGACTCCAAACCAAGCACTGGCTCTTCTGAAACCACATCATATATGGTGAGTTCTCTAGTACATTGACTGTGGAAGGAAATTAAAATGTGATATATATTTATCCCTAGCAAACACACAAGTTAAAACTGCACCATGCTGTCTGGCTAATGTTTCAGGAACAAATTTCACAGTCACATTCTCAGAAAAACACAGTAAATTACTTTCTTCCAATACACAGGCAATAAAGAATTGGCTGCCTAATGGGACTGCAGCTTCTGTTCATGCTAATTCACATCCAGTATTGGAGACAAACTGTTGATTTCTGGCATCTTGGATAGGATTTTAGGTCTATAAACTTATTCTATCGATTGCACACCTGTCAATACATTCATTTCTTCCATCTGTGACAGACACATTGTGGGTGAGGTTCTACATTTTATAAATAATCTCCGAGTGTTTCATTTCAATCTGTTAATATACAGTTTTTAAACATCTTTAATGTTAGTTAACTGTTTCAGGACATAATATTCTGGAGCTCATAATAATACTCAGGTAGATTATACTTCTCACAAAGAGAAAACATCAAACAAACACAGCACCAGTATTTAATCAAAACATGTCACTTTCCTGAATCAAGTTTGCAAAAAGAACAAAAAAATTGCAATACTACAATTCTTACTTCAATTACAGGCCAAGTAAACAACTGCTACTATAAAGTGTTGTAACTCTTAATAAAGATGAATCTGAAATATTGGCAAGCAGTATTCTGTAATGGCAATAGACATAAATAGGATACAAGCAATAGAATATCTATACTAAAATAATCTGAACACATATAATAATTGCAATATTAAATATCACTACAACAATGCTAGACAGAGGTTTCCAGAAAATAAGTGGTGTCTGCCAAACTGCACTTTAAAAAGCTACTTAATTCGTGATTTTCCTCTTACATGGCAGGATATAATCACTTAAAGAGGAAAAGTAACCTCAACAGAACAAACCATGGAGGCAGTCAAGCAGTGCTGCAGAAATCTTTTAAAAGTTCATTTCAGGAATAAGTATTTTTTTAACTTCCTTTACCTGTGCTGAAAGCATCAGTATTGGAGGATCATATGAGATAAATAGATGTTCTTTCAAAATAATTATTATAAACCCTCTGTGCTTTACTTGCTTGATTTGTTGATCCTTAGCAGATCATGCCTGTACCAGATTCTATAGGATTTTTAATGTACCAAACCACTTTAAAACTAAAATGCAATTTCTCTGTTAGCACATCAACATTTATCTTCTACATTGTTGAATTTGACACCAAAGTATAAGACATTCAAACTGAACAGATGATAAAGTTGTCATAGTATTAATTCGTTACACTGCGAAACCCAGTTCACAAAGCAATGGGGGAGTTTTACTTTCAACATTTTCAGTACATCTGAGAAGTTCAGTTTTAAAAGTGTCACCTTCCCTTACCATGAGCAGCATACCAATTACAGCTTCTGAGAAGTGCTAGGCAGTTTTATTTAATAGCTGGTATGACATACCAGTATATCCAACTTATTCTAATCACTGCTTATCATTTTATTATAGCCAGGCTAATCCTGATCATTAATTTTACTGGAAAACATTAGTAGATGGTCAGAAATATGTTTGGTTTACTCCTCATCAGTCATTCAATCCCTTATTTCTCATGGCTCTCTTCTAATTAGAAACAAAGTTAGATTTTTCTTTAAAAGGGAAGTAAAACAGTTTTGCATTCCAGTTAGTCATTTTAAACAAATGAAAGCATGATATGCCCCTCTACAAAAAAAAAATGAAGAAAAAACTTACAAAACAGAAGTAAACCAAATGCATTTAAGATGAGGTCCAAGAAATTTAAGATCTACTTAATATTTTAGATTTCACTTCCCGCAGCTAAATACCCCAAAGGTAACTAGAACATCAGATTCAGCACGATTCTATGTTCTTCTTGTATCCAACTAAAAGAAAAGAATTCCCAAAATAAACCATAAACAGCTTCTTAGAGTCCAATTCCTTGAATTTAATAAATATGTAACAATACTGCAATATCATACGCTATTAAGAAACTGAAATATGAATCTATAACTTAGGTTTTATTTTAAAAATGCTTTTCAAGGAAACAATACAAATTCCACTTCTAATGACAAACAGTGGATGAGCTATCTAATTTTAAAGACACTTGTATAAAGTGTATAAAGTCTTATTTTTGTACTTTGCATGATTTGCACTATTTTTCAAAATACCTCTTTATTCTCCTTCTCAAAAAGTAATTCAGCTGTCAATTCAATCCAAACATGCAAACTAAACACCTGCAGTGCTCAGCTTTCTGAATGCATCTGCTCTTCAGGATATGCAAAACAGAGGTTCCAGCTGCAGCATCCTTCATCCCATGGGACAGAAACTCCATAGTTGTAGGGTTTTCGTCATAGTAAGGCAGTAGATGCATCCATGGACAGAACTGGACACCAGAGCAAGAGTTTCAACCACAGAGTTCCTCCTAGTAAGCAAATTCATTTATTCATACAACTTCCTGAAATCAGCCAGTTTTGATGTGTGTGTTAGTTCCTCAGACTCACCAGGCATCTAAGCAGATAAACATGAAGGCATTTGTAGAGGCTCATATTCTTAATGCTTAGCACAGAGCTAAGAAGGCAATTCAGCGCCTCCATCTCTGTGTGTCAGTTTTGTATTTGTGAAACAGGAATATCTCTTAGCTAATATTGCAAGGATGTGGTACTTGCTGGTTCTTATCCACCCCTAGATGAGTTCAGCGTGCAACACAATGAAATTCCTTTCACTGAAATATGGGTTCAGATGTAGCAGACAAAGCATTTAGCAGGTCTTTGCCTGAACTCTTAGGGAGTATACTATCTGCAGGTAATCCTAAATGGCTTTTTGAACAGTTTCATGTGCTGTTTGTGTGCCCTCACTGTAAACATAGGTAATTAATCACTGAAAATGAGGTTTCAGTTCATGAACCACGTTCTCGTGCTGCTATTTAAACAGTCTGCAAACATCTTCTCTAACTTGCAGAGGAGAAAAAATAGAGTCACATTGAATTTTCTCGTACTGTATATGAACAAAGTTCTAGATATTAAGCCTGTCTAATGTAAAATCTGAGCTTTCTCCTTGGATGAAAAGTTCGTTAGTTCCTCACGAAAACAGTCAGGATATTCACCTTGCATAACATTCCTATTACTCATTTTTATTTAGCTTTTTTTTAATCATTTGCAATTCTCACCAGTACACATAATCAAAAATAATCCAGGAAAAAAGCTCAAAAACTTACACTTAACTCTTCAAAAAGTACAATGGAGTTATGTGCAAATAACTTCTCTGGTCAAAGTAACATGAGAAAGCTTAGATGAAAAGTATAGGCAGAAGAAAAATTATTTGTTTACCCTTCAATTTCAAAACAATCTCCCCTCTGCCTTAGCTTGCCTGACAGATGTATATTCAGATTTCAGTTATTCAGATAAGGAGCTGCACAAATCTCATGGTAAAAATTTACAAACATAAGACATGTATAAGGACTAGAAATGAAACACAGGCTACATATAGAGACTACAAATGAAAGACATCACACAGTACAGGCCTGTTATTTGTCTACAAACATCTAAACTGCTATTGGGCATTTTTAAAGCCAATAAAACATGTATAGTCCAATCACCACCAATCCTCTAGAGACTGAGTTAATAAAAAACATTTAGTCATTCTTAATTTCAAAAATCCCTTTTGAAATACCACTGCCTCCTATGACCTTAAAGTTCTTGCAGTGTTCAGCTTTACTGTACTTATAATTTAATCACTGATGATAAAAGAGCTTTAATTCATCATGTTCTAAATTCCTAGAAATTAACAGAAATAATTACACTTGAGGTCAGAATAAACTGAACTGTAACCATGTATTAATGACCAATTTCTACATAATGCTGCATCAGGAATGGCTGGCTTATGGAAATGCACAGTGCTGGAAGGAAGGAGTAAACAAGGCTGCCTCCTTCTCAAAACCCTGCGGGACTGTTTTCAGTTTTTCTGAAATTCCTGAAGTAATAACACATGAGGTAATAGAGTTTTCAAGAAAGCATAGTGAAAATGGTGAAACACACACACACATACAACCCCGCCCCAAAAAAAAGGAGAGAAAAACCAAAACCAACCAAACAAAAAAACCCCAACAAACAAACAAAAAAAACCAACAACAACCAAAAAAACCCCAAACCAACCCCACACAAAACCAAAAACAAAACCCTGACTTAATTAAAATGAAATCTGTGGTCCTGCAGTTTTGGGTCGGGTTGGATTTTAAAGAGCCTTAATGTTACAAATATGCAAATTCCCTGTGACTTAAGCATTCTAAAGAGAAGTAAGACTTTTCATGCAAATAAATGTAAACAAGACAATTTAGAGAAGAACTTTTTGTTTAGGATGAAATGCATTTTGACTTATTCAAATGTAAAACATCACATTTCATCTGCATCTGCTATTTGTTTTTCATCTTCTACAGAATGAACTTAGAAGAAAAAAATCAGACTTGCAGTAAAAGAGCAAAGAAATAAAAATCTGGACTTACAATAAGTCCTTTTAGGCAAAGTTACTGAGGTAGAAAATACCAGCAAAGTCAATTAAACACTAAGACGTTGCTGCCTGAAAAGTGATTTGAGTGCTCAGGGGGATAATAAGCACATAGACAGCACACAATAAATAACTGTACCCTTCGTAGGACTGACTACCTGACAGAACTCATTTAGTATTTGAACAATCTCAGCCAAGGCTCTGCAGCTATTATTAACAACAAAATCTTTCTGACAGCAGTCATGCACAGCCTTCCACACCAACAACGCAGCACAGACCATTTATGCTGCCCTGCAAGCGGAGGGCCAAAAGAAGACACCTACTTTAACCATTTCCTTCAAGCTGTAGAAAAATAGGAGGTTCATAACAAACAGAACACTGCAAACAGGAGTTTAAGTCTCCTTAAGAAGCTAATGACAGCAGGGTATCATGGCTCTTTTCTTACACAGACCAAAACTTTGACTTCACCTCCAGTATAAATCAAACTTCAGAAAGACAGATATGCCTTTACAATTGAGGACAGGGATAAAAAACCACAAACAACCAACAAACCAGAAACCAAACAATAACATGAAAAACCCACTGCAACTATCCCCAAACAGAACAATCCCCGTAACTCCCCTCAACTGCTGAACAGCTTTTACAAAATCTAATTGATAAACAGCACAATTTCCAACTCTTCTCTTAACAAAGAATTTACGAATTATCTAAAAACTGAAAGTCAGAAATTTCCGTGACCATATTTGGCCTGTTAGATCAAAATTATTCATACACTTAATACCTCATCAAATTGTACCAGAAGGCAACAAGTATTCTTAAAGAACATCACTGAAAACACTTCATAAAACACCGTGTTTTACAATGCAATGCTTCAAATACCTAATTGATCTTCTGTAGTACATGTGGCTGCAGCCCTAAACTACAGATTTTCCTTGTAACTGCGTGATTAGGCAGAAGCAAAGTCTTTACTGAAAACAGGCACAAAGAGGCCATTTACATGTGTTTTGTTTAATTTCTAATAAAACTGATGAAAGTCTATAAACATGCTTTTATTTGCCCAGCACAAAAATCACTAATTCAGCTCCCTAGAAGCAAGGTAAGGATATTATAATCCAATTAACATTTGACATGAACAACATTGTGAAGAGTATTTTACTGCTTGTGATGATCAGCATTTGGCAGTTAACTAAGTAAAATTTAATGTATGAGCGTATTAACAAAAAAAAATCTTCAAATCTGACAAGGGACTACCATGTTTAAATTGCCTAACCCTCAAGATACAGCTCCCACTTTTAGAAGGTATTATAGAAAAAATTTCAAGTTAACTCAAAGTCAAAAATGCAACCAACAAAAACCCCATTTGAGAACAAAATATATTTGAGCAGATATAAACAGGAATTTTATTATTTGTTGAGATTCATCTCATCTAAATATCTGATCTATTTTAGGTGTCTATTTTCAGCTGAGATGAATCAAGTCTAGGCAACATCCTTCTACTCTGACCGTACAGGTAAGTCTTACTGGTTTAGCACCATTAGACTCTTGTGTCTGCTGTTCTATTGCAGCTTATGCAAATAAGAACTCCTAAATCTGTTTGTTTTATCTTTTGTTCCATGCATTCCTTCTGAAAAATCCATTGAAAGAGAAAGACATGGTCTTATAGTTGGACCAAGACTGCTCTGCTTCTGGCATATTCTGACCAATATTTTGAAGTTATCATTCATTTTGCTGCTAACTTACCAGATTTTCTGTCAAATATAAAATTTCAATGCATTTCACACTGAAGTTGGTGAAATCCATTTCTGCAAGGTTCCTAGGCATCTAGAAGCAAACCTGAGTTAGGCATAAACATCTCCTTTTGTACTTGGGCCTAAAGGTATTTTTTACTTAAGACTTTGAGCTTTGCTTTCTGCTCTCTGGATCCCAATAAGGTCATCTTGAATTGACAGCAAACCTGGTTTTAGACACTGACTGTGAACTCCCAAGTTGCTGTATGTAGAACAAGGGAGGTATGCAAGCTAGTAGACACACTAGTTCCTCAACTCCACCCAAAAATAACTTCATGGTTGACAGCTTTTTCCACAAAAACCTTTCCCTCACATACTGTTCATCGAAGAGCCTAAAGGTGCTGCTGTTGTCACCTTCTGTGTGTGCACAAGAAAAGCAACTCTTCCTTTGATCATACCTAAGTGACTGGCTTTACACTAAATCCACTAATTTATTCTTGTAATGGCAAACTGTTTCACCCACAAAGGAAACACCAACAGGGCCTCAAAATCATCAGCCCTCATGATTATTTAAAGCCATTTAAAGGCAAAAGGTTAGACAGATAATATTTGAGAAACACTAAACTCAGGAACAAAAGAAACAATATTTTCTCAATTTCATTTTCTAAGAACTACCTATTGTATTAATGTATCCAGTTCATAGCCAGCAATTGTCATAAAAGTGATCACTACGCACAAATTACAGACCATATTTTCTGGAAAAACAGTATTTGTTTATCCTGTCAGATATTTCTCACAGACACATATTATCTGTCTTCAGAGTATTTGGCTGCCCAATTTTTTAACTGAAATATTTGAATACAGAACCTTCTAAAAATAATTCGTATCAACGGTTTTTAAAAAGGACTGATTATTATCTTCTCATGGCAGAATTAAATCATTGCAACTATATCAACACTAACAGAAATAATCCAGCACACAGACTTTTGACAAGAGAATCAGATGCACCATTCAAATTACTGCTGCAGGTCTCTGGCTGTAAGAGTGACTTTTAAATTCAGCAGTGGTTCATACAATAAATGGGAGCATTATGTACCGCAAAGTAACAGAACATATCCCTTTCATGAGATTACAGTTGAGTTTCACTATTCTAAGATATATTTTCCATTTACTAAATGAAAAATAAAAAATATTTAGTTATATGGGAAGCATTTCTAGAGCCAGAAAATACAACACACTAAGTCTAAGCATTCTAAACTTTCATAATATTAAAAACCCAAACAGATTGTAGATGAGTTTCTCATCTGCCTCTTTACTTGTAACTATGTTTAAACTTAAAATTCTGAAATTCCAATAGTCCCAAACATTAAAAGGCTTGAACTCTGAGTTTATTTAATAGTTTCCATTTGGTATGTTGGGTCTATTAAAAACAACATGCTCTTACAATTGAGTTGCAGTATGAAGCAAAAAATACAGTGAAGACTTTAGAAATCACCCTTAAAGGAATTAATTTATTCTTTTTCAAAACAGAAAGATTTAACAAACTTTGAATTCAGTTTCTCTGTACTTCATCCAAAATTTGCAGCTTAAATTTGCCTAACTGCTCCTCTTCTTCCTATTAAGTGCTCGATTGCTTATTACCTGAACTGCATTTATTCTAAAATGCTTTGGCTTCAAAAAGGGAATCAACTGCAGAGCAAGTGCTCTTTCTAGGCACTCACTGGGTATTTTCAGGTGTGCAAGAGGGACTCAGTTTACAATTTTATTTACTAGAAGAAGAAAAAAAAAAAAAACAGTTTTGAACAGAACATCTTTCCTACAGGCTGCTTCTTCCTCCATTTCAGAGACTCTAATTCCTCTTTTAATGTCTCAGTAGGGGTTACTCCTCTTCCTTGCCCACTCCACATTCTTTGTATTGCTTTAAATGCCCAGAGAGAAACCAATTGTGTCAGATCCCTGCTCCATAAAGAATTCCCTAGAACAGGCAGTCTCCTTTTAAATCCAGATGCAAGAGATAAGCAGCACTGGGCTGGGGCCATTAGCATGTGACTCTAAGATCATCCCTCCAGGCTATTAAAACAGGAGCTTGCAAACAGCCTGGCATTGCTGGTGGCAGCACTCAATTAGGACTAGCAGCCAGCTCTCCAGAAAAGCCTTTAAACCAAATCATTCCACATCACACTTGTCAATCTCTTGATGGTTGTCTCCTTCCATACACCTCTGCATAGAAGCTGAAAACTCATTTCCCAAATCAGCCCTAACCCTTCCTGCATCCATCACCCCATTGTCCCCTCTCTGCTCTGTTTTGCCCAGTGCCGTCTGGCTCTAGCTGCCTTGCTGTGCTCTCTGAACCCTTAGAGAAGGCACGATGAGAGATGAAAGGAGCTGCTGCACACAGGAAATCAACTCCCAGTGAATATTCTCACCAGACACTTCCCCCTGCTCAGGCAACCAGTGCACGCTGCAGCTTGGGGACAGAGGGACAGTTGCCACTGGGATGCTGCCCAGGATGACACAAGAGCCTCCTGTGGCTGACATCTCCTCGCTGGCTGCCAGCACAGCAGGGTCTTTCCCACAAAGCTGCTCCTCTCAGCCCCTTCAGACCCAAATAAATTTCATACATTTATGAGTATATTAGTAACTTCATACTCTATACTTTTCCCTTCATCTAGAAGAAAATTAAGGACATCTCACATCACAGAGGGAGAAAATTGTCCTTGTGACTGAGACACATTGCTAGATGTGGGGTTAATTTTTTTCTTGTCGCTCTTCTTTTATCCTCCTATTTGCTACAACAGTGTCCAAATTTCAGAGGGCATTAAAATGACTGAAGTATTCTCACACCACCAATAAGAGTCAAAAGGTCTATAAACTACTAAAGAGTCCAAAAACTTGACAACGTGATCTATTTTAAAAGGAAGCAAATAAGAGAAATTCAAATTAATTGTTGGAAGAGAAATCAAATTATTTTTCTGCATTTGTGATGACTGGACAAAAGTGGAGAGGTTTACATGCATCATGAGAGACCTAAAAGATATACCTTAAAATGAAGCATCTGTAGGAGAGTTTACAGAACAATTGTACAGTATGGACAGTAACAAGCTACTTGAGTTTGGACAAGCATCCTCTCAAGATTTCTACAGGATCTCAGGGATACAATAGCTACTAAAAGAGACACATGAACTCAAATCCATTTATGTTATACCTAGGGTGTGAAGGAGGGAATGTGAGCTAAAGAAAATCATGGGCAACTAAGCATAGTCAAGGCTCACAGCCATACTATCCAAATGAGTCGATATTGCAACAAAGATACAGTGGTCAACAGGCCTTTTATAAAGAAAAATCCCTCCTCACATAATTCCTGAAGTGCTGCAAAAAGATCATAGAGGGACATAAGCAAGCTCAAGGTGACAGCCTAGTGGATTTCTAATAGGCTTGAAATAGGTTTTAAGAAAACTAAGAAACCACAAGTGACAAGATCTCCTGCATGGATAAACAGCTGATGGCTTGATTGAGCATGGTCCTTCCTACACTGCTGGGCTGTTTTCTTGAAAATGCTAATTTCAACACTTAAACATGTTACATTGCCTAGCACTGCACTGCTCTACCAGATCCTGGTACACAAAAGCAAATGGAACATCAGAAAATTTATTTTGATTAATTACTTAAAAAAAAAAAATGGAAATCGTTATTCCAAATTGCAATAATTTCCTTGAAAATACAATTGTTTGGTTTGGATATTTTTTGCCAGATAATTACTGCAAGTAGTTTCACTAGACTTACATATCATGCCCAGAACACAGTCACAATAAAGTTTTCTGTTAGATTTGTTTAGAAAATATCCTTTGCTTCAGAAGTTTTAGTAGACCTATGACAGCAGAACAATTACTGACCTTTTTTGACTTCATTGCAGCCTTTCCACTTGATTCACAGAGCCACGAATGAATGAAAGCATGTATTATTTAAGAAATTACTGATTTGGCCAATGAGATTACTGTAAACAATTGGCTTCCCTATTTGCAACATAACTTCAATTGTATTTGTTTAGCTAAGCCGTCATGCATTTTATTTTGTGCAAACACATTTACATTGTGTGACAGCTGCAATTAGGCCTATGATGGCATGCATGAGGCAGAGGGAGCAGTGCAGGCATGTGACAGGAAAAACAATGCATTAGATGGAATCCTATAGAGCAAAAAAAATTTCCAGTTTCTCCCATTCTTATGCATTATCCTACTTCATAAATTATATCCTTAATGTCATGTTAGCACTTTTCTCTCTCTCATTCTCTGCTTTTTAGCCAACCATGTAAAACAACCTGTCACTGCATCAGTAGTTCCACTGCCTGAGCCACACTGGTTGAAATGCCAGAATTTAAAAACATTTGGATTTTAAAGCTGTGAGACAAGTAAGAATCAATGTTATATAAAAGTCTACCAAGTATCCAAACTGGCTTGCCTGCGTGCAATCTCCCTGCACACAAAACATGACTAAATAA
Organism: Acanthiza pusilla; assembly: GCA_036630365.1. Taxonomy (NCBI): domain Eukaryota; kingdom Metazoa; phylum Chordata; class Aves; order Passeriformes; family Acanthizidae; genus Acanthiza; species Acanthiza pusilla. The sequence continues at coordinate 10,239,396 of JAXCHO010000017.1, forward strand.
AATCTGTTAGTTAAAGGTGACAACAATTTGATCATGTTCAGAACAATTTATAAAAGGATGCCTTGTAACCAAGTAACAACAATAATAATGACTTGCCCAAAGCAATACTGTATAGGGTTTTGTTCTTGCTTGCTTAGGGTCTTTAGCTTTGTTTATTGAATTTAGCAGTTATGTATTTTATAATCTGTTGATCAAATCCAGTAGGGGAATGCACCAGACAGCAGCCTCTGGCCATCACATGCAGAGAACCAGGCACCTTGCTCCTGTACTGTGGACTAGGGATGCTGCAAACAAGGCACTCCTTGTCCAAATGCATGCTTTTGATTCTCAGAGATAAACCTTTTTATTCTTGCTTTGCACAGAGGAGAAGAATGTTACCCCGTGCTGGGAACAGATGTGAAAATTGCTACATTCACGGAACAAGTCACTGGAGAATGTGTTGTTAAAACAAAGGAAGGACTTTCTTCAGTATCCTACTAGCCAGAATTTGAGTCAGTGCTGTAGAACACAGTCTGCTGTCTTCCAGTGTATTAAAAGCAACTAAGAAGACTCTAAAAATCTTCGAACTAGAGTGTAGACAGACTGTAACACTTGGCACTGGGGGGATGAAAGACTTCACACAACCATAATATCATTCAAATCTGACAACTTTTACTCCCAAGTTTTACTCCCAAGAATGGTGACAACAAAAGTCGGAAGAGACTGTGGAAAAAAATCTGCTCTGGTCTTTCTCCAAAGTTACAGTCTTCACTAAACGTGTGATCTAAGCGATTTAGCTAAACCATTATAAACAAATGTGGCATAGATTTACAAGGCTTACACATTTTCAACCAAATTTAAACTCTGTTTATATTTGTTTACTGCAATTGTGTAAAGGATTTACGATTCAATGTATCTTAAAGGGAAAAACCAGAAAAGAGTTGAATCTGGAATGCTTTATTATGCATCTTGATTTTAATAAACCTTTTAGTCTTTTGAAAGTAGATCCTCTTTTAATTTCAAAAATTAAAGAGAAATATAAATTTATCCAATACACCCCTGGAGCCGGGAGAAGCAGATATGCTGCATTACCCAAAGTTTGACCTAACCACCTGCTTTTGCACTATGTTTTACTCATGGATGCAAAATTGGCAGCATCGACGCAAGGAAAAAAAAAATCTATTCCTAAAAAAAAACCGCACATAGCTCTCCAATAAACACCAAAACATCCAAAACAAAAACATAGTCCATTCAGAGAGAAGTTATCACACTATGGAGAAAGTGCAAGCAATTTGAATTTTGAATCTACTAGATTACATCAGTGTATTTCCAACAAATTAATTTCATGTTTGTAGAACATCTTTTTACTTTTCAGCCATGTTGTGACTGGTCTTCTGAAAGCTAATCTGAACTGCCATGTCTTTGGTCATTTGAATTAGATTTATATGCCAGTAACTTTGAAAATAAAACAACTGATGGTGAGTGAATCTTCAATATGTCTAAATTTTCTTTAATGGTTTTGGGGATATTCTGTAAATATAAATTATGCCTACCAACCGCCTTCAAAATGTATTCTTCCTTTACATTATAAGACAAATTTTATGTGTCAACAAATTCAGCAATGCTTTTTATTTCACAATACTACTATGAGATTATGTAAAATCTGATTTTTCCTAACTGACATGACATTGTCTAAATTCTATCTTTTAATTTCAGCTGATTGCTCTAGATTTTTAAAGAGTTACACATTAGAGCATAATAATTTGGAGATACAGATCACTAGCCACTTTTAACAATACAGGCTGGAAAATTTACATGAAGATTAAAAATCTTCACAAAATCCAGTATTTTCCAAATATAACTATTCTATTAATTTTAAACATTGTTTAGATTTGTTTTCATGAAAGAAAAGGCTTGATAGTGAAGGGATTAACTTCCAGGCTGTCAGCTTACATAAAGACACAGCAACAGCTGAATCATCTTTTGTTTTCCCTTGGAGGTCAGAGGGCTATGGAAACATTTAGAAAAAAAACCAGTCAAAACTACCATAATTCAGATATTTTTATCCTTCCAAAACCAAACTCTTTTTCCACCAGCCACTTGAAGTAAGTGCAGATTAATCCAACTAAACTGCCCAAGTACTCCATGTACCAACAGATCCTTGGTTTGTGGGCAGCTTTGTGCCTCTCAGCTTTGGATTATTATTTCCTACTAAAGACAGCAAGAAGACTGCAACACTTATTGCATTTTGGGGGTTAGTGGGGTGTGAGAAAAAGAAGACTGTAATACACAGTGAAATCCTGTCTTCATGATGTAAGAGAGAGATCTTATACTCATTATAACTAAATCAAGGATTTAGCTCAGAAGAACTTGGTAACTTTAGTTAAAATGAATATGGAGTTTAATTTTAGAAAAAATCAAATAAGTAAAATTTGAACAGGAAAAAATTTACTTTGCATGTAATATTCACTATTTCATAATTAGCATCTGTCTTTAGTAATTCAAGTAAGAAGAGTTAAGTGGGAAGAGACTTCCTGCCTGGCAGACAGCCCTAGCTTCCGCTGAAAACCCTACAGTTCAACCAGCTCCATGGGAATCACATCAGTACTTCCCAGCTACCTCACACACATTGAGACAGCCATTTTCACATTAGTCCTCTGGCAAGCTTTCCACTTGAGCATGTTTTATACTACGTATTTTTGTACATTTGGTACGTAAATCTTTGTATTACGTAGTACAGGTGTTTCATGAGTACTTTTAAAAGGCTAATTGAAACTTCTCTCATTGTTAGGACTTACTTCAGAACTGAGAAATAATGAAAAGATTCATCCACAAAAAATATATCAATTTTTTCCATAGGGAAAAAAAAGTCTACAGCACTATTTTTTCCCTATAGCAGGTACATTTTACAGCAAGAATAGCAGTGGATCATAGTCTATTCATAAACCTGTTCTGAAACAAGTCTGTGCACCTTATAAACAAATCTGGAAGTGACTTCCTGTAGTTTATTTCTTGTTATTAAAAGTCAGAATAATAATGCAGGTGATCTATCAAATAGCATTCATTGTAAAATACTCTGCCACTTCCCAGAAATCAAATTAGTCTTGTCTCAGTTTTATATATTTATTAAATAATCTCCGTAGAAATTAGAAATAATAGGGGATTTTGTACAAAAGAAAAAGTATAGCAGAAAAAAAAGCACATCATGATGAATGGAAAATACACCACTTAAAGTTACAAATACATACATTTGGGGCATTTGGAACTCCTTAACTGCACGGGATGTTCTTCTCACATAATCTTACCATATTAAAGAATAAATACCGTATTTCTTGAAAATAGTATCTGCATCTAAATACTTCTGAGGAAACTTTTTTAATTTTAAATGTCATGAGTAAATACGATTGCAAACACAACAATACACAGCTACTTGTGCTTCATAAATATCATCCAAACATTAAATAAATATTTTATTTGAAATTTTGTTGAATAGTTTCCATGTAGCAAAAGACTAAGCCATAGGTAGTTGTGCTAGATTATAAACAAAAGAAAACTTTAAATCTATCCGTGATTTTAAAGCTATGCCAAGGCTAGAAATATTTGTTTAAATCCTGCTACAAAACAGACAAGATGCTTTAAAGAATGACAATATTTTAAAATAAGATGACATAAAGACATGCATTCTCTATGCATTGTTCATTTTAAAAGGGAAAGAAGAAATATATTTTTCACCTGTTCAACTACAGTGCTATTATTTTACAAAATGGGTTGGTCCTTAACATCTTCTTTCCATGCAGCTTGTATTAAATAACTAACCAGACCATACAACTGAACAAGCAAACATCGAATGCCTAAATTGCATTATGCACACACTGAAAATGGACACATTTTCAACAGCTATTCAAGTATCCTTTCTTTCTTCATAATATCTACTGGTGTTCATCAGTTTTCTCAGACCTATCATCTTACTTTCTCTGCCTCTGTATCAGCTTAGTTCAGAACGTCAGCATGAGCAATAACGCAATATGAGGTAATCAAAGATCATATATTTACCTTCCACAAGCATGTCTGGCACATCTGCTTGATATCTAGGCCCCACTCTGATTTCTCCCTTGTCTGCTAAAAGTGTTTTCAGTGATGGATCATACACCAGTGAATAAAAAAAAGTATCCTAAAAAGAAAGACATTTGCAATAGCATAATAATTTTTAAAATTATGTTTGCAAACTTGTAACACCTTCCATTTGTATACTTTACAGAACACAGATTTGGTACATAAATCTTTGTTTTACATAATACAGATGTGTCATGAGTACTTTTAAAAGGCTAATTGAAACTTCTCTCATTGTTAGGACTTACTTCAGAACAGAGAAATAATGAAAAGATCCATATACAAAAATATATAAATGGATTTATATATGGAATATATATATAATGGAAGAAAATTAATGTTAACTTCTTTCTGAATTTAACATGTTTCCACTCCTAAGTATTTCTACCATACTCACTTTCCATTATAAATTAGTCTCAAAAAAACAGAACACTGTCTGTGTAAACCCTTTTCAGGCACTGAAACAGTATTGGCAAATGCGGTACAGTCACACGAAGTATAGGCCAAGTTCTGCTTTCACAAATATTTTTACAGATTACCAGTTTGGTGTAGATATTTAAAAATAAAGACATGCTAATTTCAGTTAGAAAATACTGTCTTCTTGATGTTATATTAAGACATGCCAAAGAAAAATATGTTTATTTTAAAAGCATTTTGCAATATAGCTATCTTCCAAATTCTTGGAGAATTTTCTTCCTCTCTGATAAAGCTGAGCATCCTAAGTACCTTCCAGAGGAAGGTGAGGAGATACTTTCCATACAATAAAAGAAAAAAAAGGAGAAAGAAAAAAGCACCATGTAAATTCTCCTTCCAGTATCTGCTACAGGAAAACATCTCTATATTTTTCTTCTGTAAGTTGCCATATTAATTACTTCAAATTAATTATTTTCTGAATACAAACAGGTTTCATGATAAGCCTATCATTCAAGAGTGTCAATTAAATTCTTTATCCAATAATATTGTTTAAATCAGTGTTTTGAACAACATAATTTTTCTATCCTATCATCCAAGAGATGATTTTCAAAGTATTGTTTGCCCACTTATTAAAAATACAGCTGTAAAAGAAAAATAAACCCACCCCAATATTTACTTGAATACAAATCACATATTACCTCTTTCTCCAGGTACGACAGTACAGATTCTGTCTCATTCAGAAGTGCAACACTGCATTTTCCCCTACGCAAACACAAGCAAGAACAGTTACTTAGCAAAAAGTTCAGATTTCAATTAAAGAGTTTTTTATAAGAAAACAATCTAGATATATTTTAAACTTCTACACTGAAAATATAAAAACATTATGAAATATAAAAATGAATATCAAAGCAACAAAATAAATGGTTGTACTGACCCAAGCATTCAAAACATTGGAATTCCACCAACCTGGGAAACAGTATCAGTAATGGAGAAGCAAAGAAAGAGAAGAGATACTATGGCAAACAACAAATGCACATACAATTAATAAAAAAGCCTGGATTAAAGAAACATCACCTCTAAGTGACTTATCTCCAGTAAGTTCAGTGTCTAATTTGAAAACAGACAGCCCAAACGGGAAAGAATATAAGGTTTTACCTTTCAGGCTGTAAAAACAAAGCACTTTTCTCTTTTGAACGGAATTATTTTTAATAATGATTCATGGAATTCTACTAGTTTCTTCTATGCCCCCATTAAAATGTTAATGGCTCACATTTCTGTGCAGGCTCCTGCTGCTCAGCAGTGGTACAGACCTGCCCATATGTAACACAAGCAGCTAATGCAATGGGAATTTGACCCCACCACCCTCATCCCTTCTCATCCCCATCTTCCCCAACATTGCCTTGCTTCAAATTCCTCTGTCTCTAGCTTCTCTGCAAATAACCTGCAGAATTATTTTTAACAAATGGTATTTTAAAGAAACACACATGGATGTGGATGAAAAATGTTAAGTGTGCTGAATCATCTTGCTAGCAACTCACATTTTTATGTTATCATCTGCAACTGAACTACCATTTTATACATATATATGTATGTATGTATATATATATGGAGATATCTTACCCCCATATACAGCACCTTGTATTTCATGCACCTAAGTTTTACGCAGTTTAGTTGATATTTGCAAGGAGGTTCCTATGGCCTTACACATCCAGCTACAGGAACTATGCCCAGAACACCCATCTCCCATCTTCCCTCGTGGAACAGACCAGAACACAAATACAGGAACAGTAACTGCTTGCAGAGACCATCTTGATTTTAAGATAACACCAAATTGGGTATTGCAAAAACCTGTCGTTCATGTCAGGAAATGCTGACTCCTAAGCTCAACAAGAAGCCAATTGCTGATCGCTGATTATCAAGTGAGCATACCCAGCTAATGCCTAATCATTGCCACTGCACATCCTGGGAAAGGGGGTTAAGCCACACATTACCTCCTGAATTTCCATAGCTGTCAGGAGAATCACACCACCCAAGAGGAGGAGAAGGAAGGAAAGTCTGAGCACAATACACAACAGCAGTGGAAAAGACTCCGGCAGTAGAGAAGTAGGAAACCTTCTCGGTACCCCATCATGTTTTTCTTTGAAGGATTTTGGAACTTTTGGCCTTGATAATTCCAGAGCATTCACTTCTAAAAATTAATTTTTCAACTTAATTTTAATATTTTATTGGGGTTTTTTTTGTGTAAAAGGCTAACCAGGAGTTTACCTTTCCAGTCTGCTTCTATTCCATACACCCCTAGTACACTCTGTCTCTCAGCCTGCCCTTATTTAACTCCAATTGCATTTATTGCTTCACTGCCATCACGACTGCAAAAGTATTTTATTGACCAACCTCATCTTTTATTGCTGGTCCGTTAAAAAATTCATTTTATTTCATTAAGATACAAGATTAAACCCTGCAGCATGTCTTCCAAGTGAGTGAATTTCTATTTGATGTTACATTCCTTTGTACAGCACTTTAACCATCTAACCGCTGGAGTCACACAGAGGTAACATTTTGTATGCATATATGACCTCTCATATGCGTGGACTTACAGCCCAAGACCTACAGTAGACTCCAAAAAAAAGAAAAAAAAAACCAAAAAAAAACCCAAACAAAAAAACCCCCAAAAAAAAACCCCAAAAAAACCCCACCCATCACAAACAAAAGAAAAAACAACCCAACAACAACAAAACACACATTTGAAAACAGGTAAATTACAGATTTTTTTCTCATTTTGACTCTCTATATTAAAATTAATTTTGATTATACTGAAAGATTGAATAGTACCAGTTTCTATAATCTTGAAACCTGCAATACTTACCACAAGTGATTTAGAATCTTTACCAAATTCATAAAAGCTCACTATATAACTCCTCTCTTTCTTTCCCATCAGAGGAAAAGCTTCTCTGTCTAGTTGCAAATGGTCTGCTGGGCTGAACCAAACACTAGTTCATTATATTGTCTCCGGCATTCCTCAGTCATGGAAGATAAGGAAATAACTTCAGTGAATATCAATTTGCAGTAATATGTCCTTTAATATTCTCCAACCACCACTGCACTTTTCACCCTTTCTTCAATGCTAATAATCAAAAAGCCTTCAAGAAAAAGTTAATGTCATTTAAACCGCATTACAACGTGACTTGGGAATTATTTCTTTAAGGGATATATCTGAAAACCCGTAACTTCTCAGGATTTAAAAATAATATTTTCCTCCTTACAGTGCTCTGGAGCTTCATTTTTTAATGTTTTTAAATAATTTCAGATAATTGGGACAGACAGAGCTATAACAAATAAATAATCAATATAACAGGATAAAATCTAAACTAGACAGAGAAAAGAAAGGGGGAGCTAGTTACCTACAAAAACAAATGAAAGAGAGCGTACACTGCATTTACCAGATTACAGAATCAGTTACACACCAAAGTAAAATTATATTCTCTTTTTTCAGAAATCCTAGTCTTTGCATTTTGAGTATTATTTAGACTGGTGGCATATACTGCCACAGTTTCATTATTCTGTTGGAGTCTCCTGCCTGAAATGTGTCACTAAACAGAACAAAACTCAGGTAAAAATCACAAAGAATTTCCCAGCTCGAAAAAAATTAAAGAAAGAAAGAAAGAAAGAGTTGCCTACTATATTTTCACATATGAAACCTTCTTACTCTTATGTGATTCTGATTCTCTGATTTAACCTGTATTCCTCCAAAAAGCAGCATTTTTAACTGGTATTGTCGAGGTGAATTATTAGTTAATAGCATCAGAAGTTCTTGATATTAAGATGACATGTCTGATTTTGTCCTTTTTCTCAAATTAAAAATATTCAGAAAAATTGTTTTTACTGCCTACAGAATTAGACAAAATTTATATTGTAGGAACATTGAGGGAAAGTTTCAGCAACCTCAGCAATGCACAAATAACAGTAAACAAAAAAGTAAGTTAGCTTTTATGTCTTCATTACAATTTAATTTTGATGAGATTAAATTGTGCCTTCAGAATCCTTTCCACTCTTAGATGTACTTCATATTTAAACTGGTCACAAATTAAAAAGTTGTTCCATTGAGCTGACAACAATGCCAACGAAAGTTATTATATTATTAAATCAGCCAGCAACAAAAAGTAATTTAGAAGTCTTGCAGTAAAAGGAGACAACAAAACTTGCCTATATATGCTCACGGTATTTGCCAGCTTCTATCAGATAAACCACTTAGGATTCAATTTCTTCTCCTGTCCTAGTAACCAGAGCCACAACTCATAACTTCTGTTTAAAGCAATAATCATGTGAAAGCTCTTTTCACATGCTACACCTTCCTTCACTCTCATTTGTTAGAAGCTTTTGTCTGCTTGTAAATTTTTTTATGTGTTCCAGGTGACTTCACCAGTGGGTTGACAATTCCTGATCATTTACACCCATCAGCTAAGGGATGCCTGACAAGCTATTTCTCCACGCCGACAACCTACTTCCATACCTCAGGGAAGCCCTTCTGGTACAATATAGAAATGAGACTCACACTGTCTCCACAAAAAAAAAAAAAAACAGAAAACCCTATTTTAGAAAAAGTGCCTTAATGATTTTCTAGCCCAAAAACAAACCTCTAACCATCTACGACTGAAACCTCAAAGCACAGAGACACTGATGAGGATTATAAAGAAATGGTAAGGAAATAGTCATCATGGTAGATAAAAGTGTCATTGTGAGGAACTTAAAGATTTGTTCCTGTTTTAGGGAACTATTTTTCCTGGGATGGGCGGGGGGCTGTTCACTGTGGAACAAAGGAGAATTAAAAGAAACTCTAAAAAATAAATGACAGCTTTGTGAGACGTTCATTTGTCAGACTGTCCTGGACGATCCAATAAGGAGCTAATGAAAATCAACACTGTACGCGAGATGTCAGTTACCAATCCTGGAGAGAATTCACACAGAGTAAGCTGACATAAGTCCTAAGAGATCTCGAAAACTAAAGACAAAAGCATGCCATATTTCAGTGAGACCCAATAGAGGAATGAAAAACACATGGGAACATACTTCACACAAGACTGTGACAACAATCAATATTTAAATGAGAGAAGGACAAGACTGCCCTTACTAATCTATTACAATGAAAGCAAAAGATTACGATAATCAACTCAAGAATTAAAGTAGCATGGAAAAGGTTGTAGCAAGGTTATTAAACCAGACAATGGTATGAAAAGATTTCAAGATAGTTTGGTTAAACAACCTAGCGCAAAACACCAAACTGCCCAGAAGATACACTTCAATGCCTTCTTGTTTGCACTGTCTCGGTAATTGTTCTTTAACAAGCTTTTTCTCAAAGTAATCAAAAATACAGATTAAAATCTTTACCAAAATTTTAAAAAGTTGATGCAAACACTTATATTTTAAAACTATCAAAATGAATCGAAGTCAACAAGAATTGCCTCATCTTTTACAGTTGCTGTTTGTTTCAGCCCTAACTTTTAAACCAGTGGAAGCCTCTACAACTCCTGTCCTGCAGTTCCTGCAAGCTATTTCTTCATGTTTTCACCAGACGAGTAAGGCAGCCCATGAGATACAATTTTTTTTAAAACAAGGATTTTTTGGAACAGGAGGTATCCAAAAATAAAAAAAATACAGAAAGAAATTACAAGAAACAAAACACCTGCTGCCTCTTAAGCAGAATGAATGATAGGAGTGGAAAAGGCAACCTCACAGGTTCAGTACCATGCCAAGGAAATCTCCTACTGGAGTGCAGATGCAGCCTGGGTGAAAACGATGCAGTGCAAGAACTCTCAGAACTCATTGCTCTGGGTTCCCACCAAGTCAATGAAACTTGATATGCATGGCTAGTTCACATACAAGTTGAAGAAAGAAAAAAACATACGCAGGCATGACCCCAGAGACCTGGAAATAACAATTATTGACTGCACTCCAGAATATGACAGAAATATGTTGGATAATTTTGCACAAATATATACCAATTGTATCTTGATGATCTGCATCAAGAAATGTTAGGGTGTCTGTAGACATTTGGAACACAGAAGCATGAGTCACTAGCTAGACAGTCTGAGAATAAAATAACAGGAAAGAATATTAGGAAATATTATGCTTGTGAGAAAAATCTGATTTGATTTTAACATATGCTGTTACTTCAATGACAATCAACGACTAAACTAAGATGAAGGTGCTTAATGAAGAGGGGTAGAAAGGAGCAGATGCAGGAGTCGAATTCAGGAGTAATCTTTCCCATATCCAGCACAAAGGGAGAAAAAGGGGGAGAAAATGGACAGATACTGCGTAAAGGAGGAGAGAGCTACCTTTAATAACTTTTTTTCCTGAACTGCCTTAAATGAGAAAGTGTTTTGAAGATTTCCAATCAAACATCCACTTAGAGCCAAGTCTCAATCCCTTACAAGCAGCCTAAACTGCAATGACGATCATCAAACCACAGAGTGGGAACTGTGGAGTCCAAAGAGCTTCTACTAATTATATGAAATTGATTCCTCAGTCATGGCAAGCCAATACTAAGAGTAGTTGTGTATTTTACTTTGAAGCTCAGTTTAAGGGGCATGGAATGATGCTGACAGACACTCACCAATGTCTTTATAGCGAATTTCAGGTTCTCAAGATCACAAAGTGATTAACTGGGGAGCAAGCCATTGCATAACAGTAAAAACAAGAAAATAAAAGCATCATCACCGTGATTTAAACCTGTAATAGATCCCTAGCTACAGCTTGACTTTTAAAATATTCAACCAATATCTAGAATTGACCAAAAAAAAAATCTGCATTGTATTGATTCATAATTAATTGCTTCAAGTCTGCCTCTGTTCATTCACAGAGCCAGCTCAAGCATGAGGAAGAAAATCCAAACAACAAACAAAAAAAATTTGATAGGTGATTACTACTGGGATCTGTGCCTCTGACAAAATTATACCAATCTACTAAAGAGTACAAGATTGTGTATCTGTGGCCAAAAGATAAATCAACAAACTTGGTATTATCTGATTAATACATGCTTGATCAAATAAAAGTTATAGCAGAATGCACAGCAAACTGATTTATGCATCTCTAAATGAACTAGTAAATGCCTGGCATCTAAACATGTGCATAGATCATACGGATGGCCCAGGATTTTTACACTGCATGTGGCTTTTAGTCAGAAAATTCAGAGTTTTAATTTTAATTAGAGCTGGAGTGCTAATTTTGAGCTCTCCAATTTGGTAAGATTTACAGTCTCTTGAGGCAATCGTGCCCAACCGACATGGATTTACTAGTAATTAAAAGGTAAATATTTTCTCAGTGTGGGCACAGTAAAACTACATATTTTGATATCTCAAAACAGGCATAACTGTATAGGTACTCCCTGTAAACTGGAAACTGCATTGTTGGAAACTTAAGTCATTGATATTTTTTCCCTAGGGATTAATTCATGCTAAAAAGTAAAAAAATTGTTGCTTTTGATCACAGCAGCAGTGATTCGCATTAACTGAACAAAACCACAGCAAGCTGGTTAGGAAAAATTTTTCATACATTTAGGTTGGAAAAGACCTTAAAGATCATCAAGTCCATCAAGTCCATTAGCAGTTGCCCAGCTCTGAAGCAATGCACATTGCCCCATGCAACTGAACATAAAAGTTTTGCACCATATGAAAGGCTCCTACTTTGTAATTATATCACTACAGGCAAATATGTACTGATTTTCAGGTATTTAAGTGACACTTTTTCCCTAATAAATACACTTTTTCTTACACTATTACTAGTACTGGCTATTGACCTGAACTGAATTTTCATTCTAATTCAAGTAAGAATATTGTGAATTCTATTGGAAAAGAAACAAGAGTCAGACATGCTTCGAAAGTCCCTTTGCTCCAAATAAATTCAATTGAGAAGAGAAGAATACTTTGCTTAACAATCCAAATGATCAGGTAAGCACATACCTATGCAAAACAAATTCACTCCTTAACCAGTCGTATTTATGCCAGAAAATAATCAGGCTTATAACACTCAGAGTGAGCTCTTTAAAAGTAGCCAAAATTTGTATATATACTCACACACCCTGTATGCAGAAAATTCTAGTTTGCCAGGAATACCAAAACTAGAAATCCTGAGGTAATGTCACTAAATTTGAAAGTGCCCTGTCTTGAAAAGTAACCCTATAAAATGATCTGCCCTATCTGTCTTGGGCTCCAGACCACTTGTTCTAAGTGAAGAAATCTCACATACAGGGAAAAAGTATTTCTCTATACCTTACTTTTATCATACAACTTCATTTTTTGCTATTCTTTCTTCTTCATGATCCCATCAGGACTTGCTGAAATCGATACTTCAAACAACTGAGTCATTTATAACACATCTAAAAAGCATCCCACTGTTACAGTTTGTAAGCATGGCATGCTCTTATAAACTGCACATTTTTATGCTAGTTTTTCTATGTCCACAAAGCGGTACCAATCAAAGTCCCTTTAGTCTACCCAGAAGCAAGGGAACCATTTAACAACAACTAGAAAAACCGAAACCCCAAACTAACAAAAAAACACCATCACCAAACAAACCATCGAAATGAACAAAACGCCAAAATTAAAAAAAAAAAGAAAATACTAGACACTGTGTTCTGAACTGCATTACGGATCAGAATAATGTCAAAAGATGGAAACCAAGATCCTTAGAGACTGATACTTTGAAAGTTCAAGTAAACTTTTTCACATGCTTACATGTAAAAATATGCAGAGGGTCCAAATTTCTTCGTAAAAATTGAAGAACTCTTCACATGATCCGACTATTTGGATGCTCTTTAATGTCACACATGCGCATTCTGCAAAAATACTGACATTCTACCCAGTCATATTAATCAGCTTTTAATAAAACTATCTTACGCAATCACAATTTTTGAAAGGCTCATTGCTTTCTGTGGTGGAACAGAAGTAATAAACCAAGCCTGGACCATCTTAAGATATTTTGGAGGGTTCTTTTTCTAGTTTTGTCTTTTGTTTGTCAGTTTCTAAAATAAAGGGTATGTGTGAGATTTCAGAATCAAAGATGAGAAAGTTTTTCTGAGTTAAAGGCCATAGAAAGTTAAAGGTTCATAGAAAACTTGAATTTGCTGTTTATGCCTACCAACAAATAATCCTCTAAAAAGCATAAGAAACAGTTCATTCAACTGCATATTAAATAAATACTCCCCATTAAAAATTATGGTGTAGATTTACTACAGTTATTCGAACAAACCCCATAATGACAAACATCTATATAAAGCGCAGATATCCTACACGTGAAAAACGAAATGCAAGAAAAAGAAAATTCTTTTGGTTTTTTGGGTTTTTTTTCTGAAGGGGGTTGTTATTGCAGTATAAACCAGCCCAAAAGATTCACACCTGACTTTATTATGACATCTGAGAACATTTGGCTTATGTATGCTTTCCAAACACTTAAAATATAATCATCATAATCATTTTACATAAAAAAACCCCACAAGCCCAAGACTGAAACACCACATTAGCAAACAAGAAATAAGCAAAGATACTGAAATGGCAAGATGAACCTTGATGTGGAAATAAATTCTTCTACACAATTCATACGAAATATTAAACTCTAGAGCAATTACAAATGAACTTAGAATCTAATGCAATCTTTTACATCAATCTAAACAAATTTAATATTAACTATTAACTCTTGAGAGCTTAAGAATGAAAAATAAATTTAGAGCCCAAACCACAAGTCAGATAACCCAGTGCATCTCCAACAAGATAACCATTTGCAGATTTTTATACAAGGGACCCACTTTCACCACATGCTACGTTTTATGGTGAATTTTACAACACTGGCAAACAATTTCAACTTTCTGACAACTTTTGCCATTTTTCCCCCCATACTTTTCCATGTCATTCCAGAACACCATATTTGGTAATGCTCAGACCTTTGAAACCCCAAGTACACAGCGCTGGCTCAAGTCAGCTCCCCTGTGGGATGGCACTGCTTACAGAAGCCATCTGCACCATCCTGGGTGCATTCACTGCATGACATTAATGAAGGACAGTGGCTCAGGGCTGGCTGGCAGGACAAAGATGACAAGGACATGTGGGATTACAGAGCCTGGCAAAACTGCAACTGTAGCATTCAGGGATTAGGAGGGAAAGAGATAATCCACTGGAGGGGTGTTACCGACTGCACACATTTGAGCAGATAGGGGAGGCAATCACTTCACTTGTGGCAAGCAGGCAGGAAGGTAACAAGCCTTGTCTTTGATCCCCAAAATTATGCATCAGCCTGGAATGTGCCACACGCCATGAAAGGTGCTGCACTGAGCTAGGCAATTCTGCCTTCTGAAATACATTCCAGTACAAGAACACCATCCACAAGGCAGCATTTCCACATTTAATTACTACACTACCCACTTCTACTTCTTTTCTAAGTCTGGCTATTTGGCTTTCTATGCCAAAAAGTACACTGCTCCCTAAAGCTACTAAAATAGCACAGTGACATCTAATGTAAAGGGGAGACAAGATGAAGCCTAAAAAATCCCAGTATTTCTAACAAAACAAATTACATATTGAAACACTTACATATAATGTATATATAGCAAAATAAAAATATCAAAATAAGGAATGAAACTGTATTTCACGAATACAAGAGCCAACAAATTACATCCCAATTATTCAAAACCCAAAGCTGAAGACCAAAGAACTTCAGAATTAGACATGCACATCAAAGAAATCTAACCCACTAAAATAACTGCAAGGTAACTCAACTATGAAGTAACAGCAACAGGTGTATAAATGAGACATCATTGTATTTGGAATTGTGAACTAGAACAAAAGTAACCTTAGCGATAGGGTTTTTCAGAGGGGAGGAGGCATAATTTCCTCTGCCATTCAGTTCGAAAAATGTAAAAAATGTAAAGTTAAGAAGACAAAACAAAAGCCGTGAAACCTTATTAGTAAAAGCTAAATAAAAACATACCAGGTAAAACTCTTTTGTTCACTTAAATTACAACAAAAAGGCAGTTAAACTGAGTTTCTTGTCTTGGCTGAAGATGTCAGGAAAAGCTCAAGATCTGTAGCTGTCAAAAAGCTCCTCCATTCTCTTAAAATTGACTTAAACTTTTCCTTCTTCCTTCCAGAGGGTTTGCAGTTTTATGTTCTTACTGTTGAGAGAACGGATCTCCAACCTTCAGTCTCTACTCTGTACCATTTACTCCTGCAAATTCAGTTTTTCCTATTTAAGGGCTAAAACTGCAGGTGCTAAGTGCAAAGGCCCACATCACGGAGCTACCCTGACTTTTATTGCACAAGTATCTCCTAGCCTTCTATATGGAGGCAACTGGCTTGGTAGACCAGTGACAGCAGAGAACATCACTGAACCTAAGTTCGGCAAGGCTGGCAGTGTTCCAGCGTCCTTTAAGCAGACTGGAAACATATGGACTAGATAAGTAGACAATAAGCTTGGAAAAACCCACCAGACCAAAAAGGCTGTAGTGAGTTACGCAAAGTCCAGCTGGCAGCTGGTTACTGGGAGCATTCCCCAATTGCTGACCCTGGGGCAAACAGTTTAAATCAGGTTCTTTATGACCCTGAATACACTTTCAACAAGTCTGCAGATGATATGAAACTGGAAGTGTTCACTCTTAAGGTATGACAACTAAAGGGAGAAATTCCCACTGTGTTCAAATAGCTAATGAAAATATAGAAAACTAAGATAGAGCCAGGCTCCTTTCAGAGAAGCACAGTGTTAGGACACAAGGTAGTAGACACTAAGTTTCAATATGTGAAACCCCAAACAGAGGACAGGGAAAAACATTTCATCACAGCAGTAAGCAAGCTCCAAAGCAGAAACCCAGAGAGGCTGCAAAATCTTCATCCTCGGGTATTCTGGAGTACTGATGGAAGAAAGCTAGAGGAATACCACCTTCTCAATATTGCTATCCAAATTATTAAAAGTTAAGAAAACTATTGAGAATCAGAGAATGTGAACACTATAAGTTAAAAAGCTAAACAAGGAATATTTTGCAGCACATTTGCCTTCTTGTTTCTTTTTAAAACAGTTAAGGTTGTTGAAACATCATTAGTCTACATCAAGCTCATTCCAGAACTTGTCTGGTAAAGGTCTTAGTAACATGTGACAGCACAGTCCTACAACATTCATCAGTTCTGAAAAGTAGATGCAAGTCATCACTCTGCATTTGCCTGCTGTGCTGTGTGGCATGTACTATGAATTCACGTGTTTTTCTGCGTGAATTCTTTGTGAACTATGCACTCGAGAACCTCTGCTGTATTTGCTCCCTGCATTGTGAGGTGAGAAGACATTTACAATACTTCTTCTATGTAATCTTCCCTCTGCAAGGAGAATACCTTATTTCAATATCTAAAAGTCAAAGTGAGTAAAAGAAACAGCACAGGATTATTATCTCCACGTTATAGTTGGAGTAGCAGAAAATTGACAGTTAAATGACTTTCTCAAAGTCAGAACAAGTAGCTGAATCAAGCATGGGAAATTAATACAAAAATTTCCAACTTCCAGTTTTTGTGTTATCAGCGAGAGAGATAAGCAACATCTCATCTTTGTGGTGATCAGTGATAGAATCCAAGAGAATGGCCTGAAGTTGTTTAATCTCAGGGGAGGTTTAGGTTGGGTATTACAAAAAGGTTTTTCACCCACAGAGTGGTCGGGCACTGGAACAGGGAAGTGATCACAGCCTGGCAGAGCTCAAGAAGCTTTTGGACAATGTTCTCAGGCACATGGATTCTTGGGGTTTGTGCAGTGCAGGGCCAGGACTTGGACTCAGTGATATTCGTGGGTCTGTCCATTCCACCACAAAATATTCTGTGATTCTGTGATTTGTAAATAAGAGAGAAAATAAATATGCACACACAAAGTGTTTCTTCTGTTGGGACAATATATACTTTTTTGGTAGCTTCTAGACATTTATGGTCTGAAATAGCTGGGGGAAGCTTGGTGTAATGAGAAAATAAAAATTCCCTAAGAATGCAATGTAAGAAGCCTTGTTTCACACTAAACTAGATCTCCCCCTGCCACAGCACTATTTCTTTTCCATTTCTAGATTCATCATCCCCCCATCCCAACACAAAAAAAAAGTTTTCTCAACTGCTAAATAGAAGATGACATGAGCACCTACGTCATTTACAGAAAGAAGTCAACAAACACTTTAGCAAGCCTCTTCCTACATTAACATTAAAGGCAATTTAAAACAAGACTTGAAATGCTTCTGCAACATTTAGCCCAACTCAGTCATGACTTCTTCACACTTGCTGAAGCTGGGGTAATTTTAACTTTACATGCATGCAGCCCTAAACTGCAGATTTGACCATTGAGTCACTGCCTCTTTTCCAAACCCATCTGTTGTTTTTCTGGCCATATAAAATGGTCAAGGTTCCTTTGGCCAGCAGAAAAACTAAAAAAAAATTAGCTCTTCCAAAGTAGTAACAGACTGATTTTACACCAAATTATCAACTGATGCTCTAACCGGCAAGCTAGAGCTCTGAGACTCTTGTCCCTTCTAAGGCTCAAACATCAATTAGCAGAAGGAAAAAACAGAGACACTACCAAAGCGGTTCATGGGACAACTTGGCACAACTCAGCTAAGATCAATGACACCATTTTGCGAGGCTGAAGCATTCAAGCAGATGGGCTACTGGCAGGCAATCCACCCAGCAGAACACACAGATAAATTGTATTTACTACTTCTTACCTGATATGCGTTGCTGGTAGGGACTCATACTGGCGAGAAAGGAAAAGCTCTCTGTGCTTCAGCTGATGTTTCTGTTTATCAGTCAAATCAACCTCAATTGTAGTTTCAGACTCTTCTTCAACTTCTTCTGCAGAGAAGCAGAGCGTAGGTCGAAATTAACTCTGTTGCATAACATCATTGCAACCATTTCACTTGACATCCCCCCCACCCCTTAGCAACCTCCTTTAGTATTTCAAAGAAAAGATGAGTTTAACAAGACTACAGTTTATGTAACTTGACAGAATGTTAAGTATTTTGAATTATACACTTCTACTTCAACTCTTTAAAAAATTATGCTCCTCTCCTACTGTACTACGCATTGATGTCTTTCACACGGCTTAAGAACAATCCTGTCAACATTACTCATTCTTTTTTCATCTTCTTTCCTCTATTTTTTTCTCTTGCTTGCTGACCAGTTTTGGGTTTGATTTTCTGTTGCCAATATTACTACTACTAAAACTTTAACAAAAGTCCTGGAGAAATGCACACTTTCTGTGAAATGAAATTTACTAAACGAAATTGCAGTCTAAGACTGCAAAATCAGTCTAAGAAAACTGAAAAAGCCTACTGTCTTCCATTATGTTAACCTTACTAGATAGTGTCAACATATGCAGTGAATTTGCATATTAAGATTTAAAGTTATTTCTATTTTAAGCAAGACAGGAACAAATAAAAGCAGATACTAGAGTCACATATAGAGTTAGTGCTTGCTAACACGTCACCCAATGGCACGCTCTCCAAAAGAGCAATCCCGGGACCTTGATGGCTGAAATCTGCCTTCCTAGTGGATCCTTGGGACATGCGGAATTTAAATCTGTACTTTCTCTAGCAACCCAAAAAGGGCAAAAAGTCTCTCTGAATAATGGATGCAAAAATACAGACCCTTTAATAACTTCTCTAAGATTTGGCAACTTTCTACCTGATAATTACACACCATCAGCAAAACCAAGTGTAGTTTACAAAATACTTCTCAGAAACTCAACAACAGATCCTCAGCATGAGATAGTATTTCACGTAACTACCTACAACAGAGGGCCTCACCCGCTCTACTAATAATAACCATTTTTACAACCAACCTACAGACACTATTTCAAAATGAAGCCTGCCTGCATCCTCATAGCAACCACAGTTCTCTCCAAATGCAACACTACTACTTTTTTTAATCATGCCTGTGTGTAGTTCATTCCACTTCTAATAGTTCTTTTCACAGAAGTGATATAACAACACACCCTGATATAACCAACTTCTTCAAAACCAATTCCACTTTAAGTCTACCTTGCTGTAGACACCCCCAACCCCTTCCTTGTTTTGGCATGTTGTGTGGAGAGAGAGAACAAGAAAACAAAAATGAAAACAAGACTTTCACCCATCTCACCTGACAACCCACAGCCTCACCTGACACATGTACAAGTTCAAGTCAGACTATAACTCAATTCAGAATTATTTTCCCATCTGTAATACAATGAATAAATCTTTAAAAAAAATCTATGCCAAGGCAAAGCATTTTTTAATTAGGCAAGTAATTATTTAGAAAATAGAAATTAATGTTAAAAGGTATGTGTTTGTGCTGGGATGGAGTTAATTTTCTTTACAGTGCCTAGTATGGGGCTGTGTTTTGGATTTGTGCTGGAAACAGTACTGATAACACAGGGATGTTTTTGTTACTGCTGAGCAGAGCTTACCCAGAGCTGAGGCCATTTCTGCTCCTTGTAACACCCCACCAGCGAGCAGGCTGGGGGGCACAAGGAGCTGGGAGGGGACACCACCAGGACAGCTGACCCCAATTGACCAGAGGAATATCCCACACCATATGGCATCATAATCAGCATGTAAAGCTGGGGGAAAGAAGAGGGAAGTGAGGACATTTGGAGTGATGATGTTTTGTCTTCCCAAGTCACTGGTGTGTCTAATAGAGCCTGGCTTTCCTGGGGGTGGATGAAAACCTGCCTGCCCATGGGAAGCAGTGAATTAATTCCTTGTTTGGCTTTGTTTGTTAATGCCAGTTCTCTCCCCCATCCCACCTGGGGCAGTGAGCCAACACTGTGTGGTGTTTTGTTGCTGGTTGGGGTTAAACCACACCAATGTTTCCGCAATTAATTTCTACAACTGTTTACTACAGTAGGTGACCATTACAAGCTACATTTTGATTTCCATGTTCAAGCATTAATACTTCTTCTAGTTACCTTAGGTTTGGAGCTTTTTCTAAGTAATTTCAGCATCCAAACACAAGTGTCTGAAATCATATTAGGTCAACCTATCAAAAACATCTGACTGCAGATAAGGCACAAAACACAGGACAATATGGGCCATTTTGCAGGTAGCCAGAGATGATATTCCAGTGTTTAAAATGGCTTTAGACACCTACGCTCATCTCAATACCTTCCTCAATTAAGAATTAAAATTTAAAAGTAATGAAGAAAGCCCACCACCTTTAAGCAAATTTATTGCACTAATCTTACATAAAACATGAAAATGTTGATCCAAGAGCCTGAAGCAGAAACCAAATATCTCTTACACCCATCTCTTAAAACACTCCGAACTTATAAATGAAACAACGTAACTTCTTCTGTTGTATTTTTAGAAATAAAACAGATGTTTTATGCATGATGATCTGACAAACTCATTACTAAGTAGAACAAACCATGGCCAGACACAGTTCCATCCACTGAACACAATTTACCATTGGGATAATTTTACAATTTTCTGCTTCAGCATTATAATATAAAACCAGTGCTAACAGTAGGATTTAGTAAAACAAGTAACGGTTTGTCCCAGCAGCCACACAAACCTGTACCAGGAAAGGAAACTGGATAGCATAAAGAAGGGAAAAGGCTAAATTTGCTTGATGGCAGCACCAAGAATCTTGCATCTGAAGAAACCTTTAGAGAGATACTTTTGAACCAGGTTTTTGCAATAATCAGGCCTTAACACCTGTTAGAAGGAAAGTGGTAATAACCTTGCAGAACCTTTAGAGACCTCTTCACATTTGTGACTTGATTTACAGCACATGTGAATTCCATTTGCCATCCAAGGAGAGATTATTTCTATCAAAAGGGTGAAATGGAAGGTACCTACAGGAAATCATAAAGTAGCACCAAGCTAAGCACATTTCAGCACTCAGGAAGGGAAGAAAAGCAATAGCTCAGAGTGAGCAAATATTTTTATGCAGCAATATGGTGATGACATGCACAGGGCCTCATTGTTCCTTGATTAGAGAGACAAAAAAATCAATTTAAACTTGTTCAGCTTAATAATATTTTGATAGTCTTAAGTATGACTCCAAAGATGAATATAATCACTTTTTGAAAATTACACAATCCCCTTTATGCCTTGGGCCAAATTTAAGATAATGCTGTTTTGTAGTATTTTTCCTGGCCTACAAGAAATACTTCATTATTTAAAAGAAAAATCCTGGTGAGAAAAAGCAGGCATCTCCAGTGAGCTTTTAAAGCTTTTGGTCTATTTATTATATATGTGGGCTTTCTACTCATCAATGGTAAATAGTTACTTTGATCCTGAAAACCAGAATGATCTGGTGATACTGTCAGCGCTGCAACTTTCCCTTTCCCTTCCAACATAAATGACACTTAACTGACAGTCAAGCAGTGGATACTGGAAAGAAACTGTAATCCCCACTCATTTTACATATGCATCACCACTTTTAAAAACATGATGAACTCTCTCTCTTTTTCCCTCTTCCTTTTAATTTGTGGGATTCACTGCTAGAAAATGGTGGTGCTAGTGAGCCTGAGAAGAAGAGAGAACTGTCCATGCCACCTAAACTTTGTATACAGTGTCTTTCTTTATAGTTATGTGATGTGTCAAGCTTGCCACGAGGGAGAATTGTTTGGTTTTGCAACCGAAATGAAAATAAACTGAGGGCAAGTCTGTAGAAATACAATACTCCTATTTAATATAAAATTCTTTTTTAATACCATTTTCAAAGTCCTGAAAGACATTTAAAGGTCTAAAGGCAACTCCAACAACTGTATCGTTAACCATCTGCTAGCAAACAAGATAAATTCCTTGGACATAGTGCTCTTCCTTAACTAACCCACCATGTGCTCCCCTTGCCCAATGCAACAGAAAGTAAGAGAGATTAAACACTGAAGACTATCTTCAGCAAGGAGGAGTAAATCTCCAGTATTAAAAGAAAGGAAAAAGTTCTCCTTCTACTGCCACCAAACTGCTGACAGCATACTTTCCAGCTAGAGCTGGAATTTGGAAATTCAACCAAAAATCACAGAAACAGAGTAATTCAGACTGGAAGGGGCCTCAGGAGGTCTCTAGCACAAACTATTCTTCAAAGGAGGCTCAGCTGTGAGGTCAGTCCCTGGTACACAGCAATTGAAAATTTGAAGACAAGAGACCACATAACCTCTCCAACACCAAGTAATGGTCAAAAAACTTCTACTTGTATCTAATCTGAGTTACTCCTTGTTAGTCACTGCCAAGAGTCCAACTCCTCTGGTCTACAGCCTCCCCATAAGCACTGGGAGTCCACCTCTTCTCCAAGCTGGGCAAGCTCAATTCCAGCTGACTCTCCGAGAAGGGAAAGTGCCCATCATGATGGTTTTTGCTGAATGTGTATCAGCAACTTTCCTTTATCAGGGACCTAAAACTGAATGCAATATACCTAGCTGTGATGCAAAAAGTGCAGAATAATCAGGGAGGATAATCTCTTGCCTTGATCTACTGGCTGCATGCCTGGTGATACTGCCCAGGATGCTCTTGGCCAACTCCCTTCTTGTCAGGGAGTTGTCTGCAGGCACCCTCAGGGCCTTTCCTGCAGAGCTGCTCCCCCAAGCCCCTCTGTTCTCAGCTTATATCCCTGCCAGGAGCTCTTCCTTCCCAGGTGCAAGACTTGGCATTTGTCCCTACTGAATATCTTCATGTTCTTGACATCCCACTGCTCCTGCACTCTAGGAACCCCTGAGCACAGCCCTTCCCTCATGCCCATCACCTGGGCACCCCCCATTGCTGTGTCACCTGCAGACAGGGTAAGAGTGCACCACACTGCCTGCTCCAGCCACTGCTAAACACAGGTCTCCATAGAGATTCCCATGGGACTCCACACAGTGCGGATGCTTAACCACCACCCTCTGACTCAGATCATGCAATTAGTTTTTTATTCACTTAATTGTCCCTTAATCCAGGCTAATTCCAATTGCTTGGCCTAGTGGGCCAACCAAGAAAAAAAAAATAAAGAAAAAGAGAAAGAGGAAAAAGCAGAAATAGGAGACTGGGAAGATAAATAGGAAAAAATAAGACTACTCCTTTCAACAGCAGCACAGACCAATGCTGAATTAAAACAGTAGCATACCCAAAGCTACAGTGCATTAACTTTCTACCCCTTAAATTAATTGCTTCTACTCTCGAAACCATACCTCAGCTTAGCTGCATCTGGCTTTTGCAAGCTTAGATGGAGAGATTCCAATCACCACCACCATTTGTGGAGTTACAGCCATTTTACTGTTTGCTAAAATACTTTAAAAATTGTATTACATCAAAATTTCAAGTTCAAAAAGAGACTCACTATCAGAAATGTTTCTGAACTTTCTTCCCTTCCTGTATACCTTTTTCTTCTACACTCAGCCCAAATATTATATACCTTATAGGTATCAACAACATATTTTCAAACCTACAGATAAAAAGCTGAGAATGCTGAAGAGCAGCAAGTTTACCACACATATCAAAGGAAAGGTGGCTGTGCATAAGTCTCTTTAAGCTTAGATGTCTGTGGCAAAAAATTCAAGTGCACATTTGGCAGTTAGATGCTACAGCAGTAACAATTATAAATATAGATTTTGGGGGAGAGGGAGTAAATCCAATTACTGCCAAATTTCATACAAAAGAAAAACAGTAAGCCTAACCATCTGAACAACTTTATTCAGACTGCGAATGAAAAGCTCTCTTAGGTTAGCAGCTGGCCAATTTGCTCATCAGCTTGAGGCTTCTTGCCACATGTTTCATTGTACTTGGTTGTGATATTTAACCTTTAACCCTGTAGAAAGGCTGTTTTACCAACTCTGTGAGCTAGACTATGCATGGTTACACTGTCAATTTGACTGAGGAAGCATTTCCCAAAGCTGAATTAATTAGCTTTACTTATGTCACGTCTGTTGCAATGTTCAGATGACTGTTAGAATATATAACCACAATTTGATATTTGCTGTTATTTTCAGATAGGATAGGAAATACAAAGCACAGTTTGCATGGATTATAAGTTATTTAAATAGCATATTACTATCTAAAGTATGAATCTGAGCAATTTTGTAGGTAGGAAATAAAGGTGATCTCTTGAGTTTACAGGGAATAGGTCTACTTTTAATTCCTACTGGATAGCACAGATACACATGTGGCCTCTAAGGGATTCTCCAGATTTCCTACACAATTATCCAGGTGATCCTCTCACACTACCCCACCATTATTCTTCTAAAGGAGGTTACAAAACAAAGAAAGAACTACTGTACCACCATTAAGAACTAATATGCCACACCTACTCTCAAATAATAAAAAGTATTTCCAATATAATGCAAAACGCTTTTTTGGGTACTTCCAAGTAGCATGCTATGATAATAACAATTTCCAGGACAATACTCAGTCATAAGCAATTGGGCAACTATATCATGTTTATAACAGGCCTGTAGCAAAAATATTTTATGGAAACTATCACACCTTTCATGAGCAGAAAAGTTCACCTTCCAAAACTTGATGGGTGGGGGTTTTTTGATAACTGGTTCTGGGGATTTTTGAGAGCAAAGAGCTCGTGGGTGGAAAGCAAGGAAGGATTACCTCCATAAGTAGTATGAATCATGATGTGCTACATTAACAAATAGATCCTAATAAATTAAATATAACATGAATAAATGCAAGAGCAAGCACAATAGTTCTTTAACCATTTTTCAGCACTGCAAGCTAGTTTGTAACAACACTAGAGAACAGAAGGGTCCCACAGCAGCATGAAAACACTAACATGCAGGCAGTGGTGAAAGAGCTGGCCGTTCTGTATCATAAGCCTCAACTAGATTTTCCTCTTTTCCCTGACTTCTGCATCACCCATTCAAATGCCAACTCTTCCAAATGAGAAAATATCCCATTACAGGGCTCGGGTTGCATTTGGCCATGTGTGCCTCTGTATGACCTGCAGCAAGTTGTTGCAGGATGTGTGAAGCAACAGTCCTGTGTGGTGTTTCTTTAAGCAGCTCATTTGTAGCAGCAAGCAGCAGACTCAAAACTGTGCCACGGACACTGCTATTTGCAACATGATGAGCATCCAATTACTGGTATCCAGCTCATCAGCTGAATCAGAAGTCAATTAGTAGTTTTTCCAAAGTGTACATATGTTTAGAGCTGTGTGGGAAAGAAAGGAAATTTTAGTTCTATCCTCAAATCCAGGCTGGCAGACCACCATGAACAAAAGGGTACGTGATGAATCTGACAGTGCCCAAGAAATAATTTTTTTAATCCATCATCTGGCTCAAGAAATACAAAGGCTACCTGCAATGCTGCCATACAACCTGCCTGAATAATTATTACAGAAAAGGGAGATCTGTATCTTCCATTTTCCTGAGACAGATGCTTTTAACAACTTTCCCCCTCACTTAAATTTTCACAATTTCCATGTGAAACTCCTGCTCATATCTTCTTTAAACAAGATTGTCTTCCTTTTAGCATAGGCAACAGGTCTGTTTGATCTAGCTGATTAACAAGTTGCATGGTTGTCTCTCCTTAAGAAAATGCAGTATAAATATATAAAAAATAATACCTGTATCATGATGAGAGAACTAAGCACACAAAAAATCTCTTACGACTTCTGTAAGAATCGGAAGTCCAGGTTTTAGATCTACACGGGCATTTTCTTCCACTGTGTGATAATAACCACAGACTTTCTGAGATCTAAACTGCTTTTCTAACATTCAGTTCACATCCCCAAAAGCTGATAAACAACTTTTCAAAATTTGTTGGCAGAGATGAAAAGGCACAGATTGTACAAGCACTCTCCTACCCCTACTCAGAATGGCATATGATTCTTATAAAACACAAATTATTTATCTTCTACAGTATCTCTTTACAGAAGGGCTGAATTTTGTTGGATTTTTTGCAGGAAGGAAAGAAGAAGCAGGGGAGAAAATAAAAAGATAGAAAAGGAGAAAAAAAAAGAAAAGAATTTGTATATCGTCTTCTTGCGTAAACTTAATCAAGACACATTAAGGCTCTATGTGTGGGATGAGGAAATGAGAAGAATATTATCCAAGAGAATGCCTGCTCAATGCCAACATGGTAAGAAAGCTTTCTCATCTATACACCTGACGAGACAACCAGGAAGAAGATCATTCACTCTGATAGTCTGTGTAAGACTTAAAGGATCAGTTTCTTCCATCTTCAGCTATGTTCGAGATTTACCTTCCCGGATACATTATTTCCTCGCTGACTGTACAGAGATACTCAGATCATAATTTACAGGAACTATACATATGAACTGAGAAAAGTGTAAAGAGATGAATACATGTATTACTTTAAATTATTAAAGCCTTTTAATTATTAACTCTGATGTCAGAAGAAAAAATAAACAAACCGAACCGTGCAGGAATAAACATCACCTTGTATTAACTAGTCATATTTTAATACATATGCCATTCTCAAGTAAACCAATGAAGTTTCTCCTCTACTCTCAGCATGTTGTTTTGTAGACAACACATTCAAATACCACATTTGTTGCAGCAAGTAAAATATCAAAAATCTTCACTTATTCATCTCATGCATGGTAAATGTTCAGTATTCTAATTCTGGCTTTATTTTATTGAGAACCAAAATTAAAAACAGAAAAGAAAAGGGAGAGCATTATGAAGATATATGAAGCTACCCCCCATTTGCAGGGGCAAATTGAAGAAGGCAAATATAAAAGCTGGCCATATATCAAAACCTTTTTTCTTGTATGATACTTGGCAACTGAGTCCTTGGCCTCTTGAGGCCCTTCTGAGAATAACTGCATCAGGATTTCACTCCTGACAGCAGCATCAGTCAAAGGATCTGTCTGAAGGAACTGTCACACAGCAAAAGGCCACAGTACCCTGTAGGTCTAGGTTACAGGTCACTGACTCTGCCAACACTGTTTCTACCCTGGTTTAAGCCAAAACAAGGCTGCACTCTTAATACAGGAAACTGAAACATTACTCCCTTCAGCATTACATATCACTGTCACAATCCTTCACAGAAACAAGAACAGACAAAAATTAATTTTATCATTCAGTGTATCAGAAATGGGAAGATAGCTAATTTAGTTGTGCTGGGTTAGAAAAGATGTTTAACCTGTTGTACAAGTAGAAAAGGCACATGAACTCACATAACCCCTGGATATATGCATGCATAGCCCAGCAGCCGTACAACCTCCACAAAGAACACATCCTATGTACTGGGATAAATCTTCAGACACGTTTTCAATTCGGGCTGTAGGTGACAGTCAAAATGAGCTACTTAGCTCCCCAAAGTCTTTTAGGAATTTGATCATTTAGAACAGGCTTTTACTGAAAAAAATTGTGCTTTTTACCACTCAAATATTTTTTTGCTCATGGGAGTGATGTATTCTACATTAGTACAAAACAATCTCTCTGCAAGGATCACAGAATCATTTTTGTTGCATATGAAAACCAGAGGCAAAGCAAATTCATGCTACAAATCCTCTACTGATCAGAGAGGGTTACAAACAGTACCTGAGGTAAAAAATAAAGTATTGATCAAACAGACAAACCACACTACGAAATAGCATAGCCATTCCGGCCACCCACTCCATGTGGTTTGGGGCATGACAAATTCAACATATTTGCTAACTGAGTCCTGTTACTTGTGCAGGCTACATTTCACAGAAAGAGAGCTTACCGACAAACCACACAACCACTTTACACACTAATCTTATCTGCTACTTCGACCTAGTCCATAATACCTCACACCATACATACATATATATATATATACAGCACTGCATGAATCAGCTTGGGTAGAAAGCACTACACTCATTCTCACACAGAGCCTTGCCCAAGCTAAAAGCTCCACCTTTACCATCATGTTACAAGCATGAGTATTACCAAGGGCAACTATTGCAGACTTCATTCCACTCCATAATACAGACATTCAAGAATTACTGTTGATAAGCCTTTAAATCATCAGACCTGATTCCCAAATCACACATTTAACTGCCACTGCATGATGGGAAAAAGTCTTTCTATATTAATAGTGAGTTTACATCATTCAGATTTATAAATTATATAAACTACGGATTCAATTAGACTATCAGAGAACTCTTTGAAGATGTGAAATGCATCTCTAATTGGAGCTTTACACATAGAGATAACCTAGCAATGTTTTTGTAGTCTAAAATTTATGCCTCAGGTGCTTTGGTACAGTGTGGGTGCACTGGGAACAAAGTGGGAAAAGTCACTTAAAATTAGGAGGAAAAAAAGAAGAAGTAGAACCATTTGAGATTACAGAAATCTAGGAGGTGTGAAACATCCTATTTATCTTGATGAAACAAAAAGTTATGATCAATTATATCAATTTAAATACTACAAGTATTTTGGGGGCCAAGAAAACAGTGTAGGATCACTTGCCTGTACAATTAAGAAACGTGAAAGAGGCAGGAAAGCAGCTGAGAGAAAACAGTTACATGTTTTCCACAAATCAAAAGAAACCCTGAATAAGCACAGTAATAATGGCACATGTATTTAAACCTGACCAGGGAACACAGGAAAATAGGGGAATGCACAATGCTTTGGCAGTTTTCTGTGAATACTGCCTCCTTCTAAAGACCCAAATGTGAAAAATTTATTTTGGGAGTAGAGCTCAAAAAGTGACACCCTTTTTACCCTACTGAGTTCTTTACCAAGGAAATATACTAAATAAATACTTTTGGTATTTAAGCAATAAAAATAAAAACTGAACTTCATATACCTATTAAACAGTTTTAAGCATAAATATGAACTGATATTTTACAGTTTTCCACACCTCATAGCAAATTCACAGAATTAATCCAAACTTTAGTTTTAGTTTGTTCTTACATTCAGAGAAATTAACAGAAATGTATTAAAGCCTTTCAAATTGTGTGCTCAGAAAATAAGATTTTTGAATTTGAAAAAAAATTAATCTACACACGCCCAAAATTGTAAGTTTATTCTTTGGAGGTCTAAAGACGAAGCTAGCAGTTACTAGCTAGACAGTCCATACAAAAACTCAGATGTAGTTATACAAATTGCATGGAGTGGACAATTTTTTCTATGTGAAGGATCCATGCAGGACCCAAATGCAGATCACACATACACAGGTAAAAAAATACCCATACTTATGCAAGTTTTCCATAAGAGCTAAGAACTCCTAAAATTATGAACTTAGTTGCAAATCCATCACCTCCATTAAGAGAAGATCATTAACATTCCCAATCTAGCAAGCCATTCTGCACCAAAGGAGAAGCCTGAACGGACACAGAAGTTAATAATTCTACAAGATACTTGAGGCTGACAGTAAACTTGTTAATGAGACAATAAAACTACTAATTCTAAAATGTCAGTCACAAAAAGAAGACTCAGATATTGTCAGAAGCAAAATGCTCCTCATTACTGTTTCTTTATTGCTTTTACTGTTGACGGGAAAAAACATTCACAAGTTCTTGAACAAAAGTCAAATTAACAAAACACATAATTTATGAGACTACCCAAAGCACCCTTGAAAAGAAAAATTGGGAGCCTTGAGACAAGTTTCTCCTTGGTGACAAGGAAGTAGTTTTCAACAAGGCTTGCTGTATTTCAGCAAGTTCTGAATTTTCTCCCGCCTCTCCAAATAAATTACAACTGATGGCATCCTCTGGGGTGAACGAAGGAAAACTTGATGATTTCTTGTGTCAGGAGACCGAAGAGATCATGTCTTTCTCACAAAAAACTCCAAGCTCATTTTCAGTGAAAGTGATAGAGTAATACAAGTACCTTAGCATAAAAGCTACTCTGCCACTGATTAAAGAATTTATCTGTACTATCCTTAAACAGTCCTCCTAAGGTGTGTCTCTCCCACATTACAGACTTCAGGATTCCCTGAAGCAACATAACATACCTGAATTTGCTACTGCTTAGTTTACATGTCTCTATCAGATGACTGTAAATAAGTATTAACATAAAATATTCCAACAAAAGCAACACTGGAACCCATACACCCAATTTCCTGGCTTACTGTATTTGGTTTTGTCTCTGTTCACCACCCCATCTTCAAAACAAATCCAAGAGCCTTCTGGTCAGTTGCTCACAGACAGGGACTTTGGAAAAACCTGTCCTGTCCTCAAAGAGAAAAGGGCAACTATGTGAGGTCAAAACTAATTTTCTCCTAATTCCTGGGCACTCATGGTGTGTGTGTGTGGACAGAGAGGACAGAGCAAGGAACACTGAGCTGCAAACAAAACACTAGTTTATATTTGCAGAAGCCTTGAGGTTAACAAGGCAGTATCTCACTGAACCAGTTACACGAGTCTGCTCACCCACTCCTCAGGCATATCCAGCAGCCAAGCCTTCTTCCCTGTATACACTTCAAGAGATTCTACAATCTTTCATTCCCGAGTCTGTCTTTCCAGTCCTTAGCTCCTTTCCCTCCTATCTAATCAGAAAAATGGCATCTTTCATCACAAGGTAATATCAACAGACCTCTCTTCTTAACAGCAAGCAAGAGAGGTCTTCTCACCAAGAGCAATTAAAAAAAATGAACTGTAATCTAACAGAAAACTCCAAATGCCACAAAATTCCATGGAAGTGTTACTTACAATACTGTAGGAGATAAAAATCAACGGAGCTCTTGAGCTCTAAGGACTTACTGTGTTTTGGGTTTTTTCACCCACATGGCCATAATCAAGACCAAAAAAGTTTGGTTTCTGTTTTATTTGTATCAAGACTGATGCAATACCATCTTTTCACTCAAAGGAGCACCTGCTAAATAGGCAGCTCTTTAAACTTCAACTCCGTTGAAAGGGTAACTAAGAACTCTCTATGCCTTAGTGCAACCTCTTCTATAGGATGGATGCCAATCTCTACTAGCCCACCAGTAAAGCAAATAAACTCTCTTAATTCATGTCCTGGAAGCTGTATACAGGATACAATATAACCATTCACCACGGGGTTGTTTTTTATAGTTTGGGATTTTTTTAAAAAGAAGCTATGAAGTATTTCAACATTTAAAGTTATCAAGGTAGAGCAAATGGATTGTATGCAATAGAAGGATTAATATTTGTCTCTCGGGTTCATTTCACCAAAGGTGCTTCTAATGGAACACAGGCTGCAAAGACAACAGGTATCAATGGAAGTACTAGAACCAAAAAAAAAAAGACAATTTAAGATTTCAAATAAAATCTCCAGTCAAAACATACTTTTTATGCTAAGACATTATGTGACCTGAATTAGGTAACAGGAAAAGTCATCTTAAAGTGATTTTTCAGAAAAGGGATTGTGATTGAAGAAACACTGTATCCTTTATGAATAGCTGTTTAGTTTGATGTACAAGAACTATTATGAGGAGAAAGAATCACAACGAAAAAAAAATCTACCAAGATTCTGGTTGTGTTACAACCTGACTGGACAAAAACAGTCCAGCTACAGTATTTTCTAAATGTTTTGAAATATAGAGTCAAATATGTGACTAAGATAACCGAACAC
This sequence comes from Acanthiza pusilla, assembly GCA_036630365.1. Taxonomy (NCBI): domain Eukaryota; kingdom Metazoa; phylum Chordata; class Aves; order Passeriformes; family Acanthizidae; genus Acanthiza; species Acanthiza pusilla. The sequence goes on from JAXCHO010000017.1 coordinate 10,271,337, forward strand.
TGACGAACACAAAGTGTTTTAGACATTTTACTCTGGAGCTGTTTCCTGACCCCCAAGGGTCTCCACACGCATATCTTTTTTCATACAACTTTCTAAGTTGTATTTTTTTGATTGCTGAAGAGGGCAGGAAAACTTGTGTTTTTCCTGGAGCTGAGTACTAAGAATACCACTATGCAACAGCAACCATATGTTAAAAAACCTGATGATACACAAAAGGAATTCACATTTCAGTTTTTTGTATCTTTGGGAACCTTAATGAGTAATCTGCTAAACACTACTGCTCAAGTTAAGCTCATTTTCTTGACATCTTCTATGACACCTGCTAGCCTGCTGTTCTACTGAAATAAAATGCTTCTCAAAAATCAGATGGAATATTAACAGCTTCATTCTCTTGGATGCATCTGGAGTGTTGGCAATTAACACAGACAATATGCAAAATATTCCTCCCCTCAAACACAAAGCACCTTTAAGTGAAGGTAAGAAAGTTCAGCAGCAGCTAAACTGCTCTGCAAGATTCAGCCATTTTCAGGAGTGCTGGAATATTCTTGATATTATATAGAAAATAAACTCCAAGTGTTTGTGAGGCACATTGAGATCTTTTAACGGGAACTATAAAAACGTATTGGAATGGGAACTATAAAAATGTATTGACATATTAACTATTTTTCACCAACTTTAATAAGGACTTCTAATAGGAGTGTTACTTTACAGGCAAATAAACTAAAGTACAGAGAGAATACTGGATTTGTTTCTGATGGCAACACATCAATGTCATCCCAAGGTCAGACCTGAGTAGAGACTCCAACATTTGATGATACAGATTAGTGGGCACGGCATTGTTCAGTCAAAGGCTGGATCTTGCATGTCTTTTCCAACCCTAATGGCTGTCTAACCAGGAAGCACCAGCAGGATTCTTCCTTTTCTCCTAAATATCTGTCATGTACAAAAATTGTGTAGCAGAAACACCATTTTGCAAAGCAATGCGACATGAAACACAACTGATCAAGAGCAAAAGAGAAAGTCCTAGAAAAAGTGCAACTATAAGAAGTCAGTAAGTGACCTCTAAAAAGAGCAAGTGAGATTGAAAAAAGTATTTTTGATGTCAGCTTCTGTAATCTAGTAAATTTCATTTTACCTTTCATCTCAGTCAATGAAACCAACACCTCAGACTTTTTTTTTAATTGAGTCCTGTCTCATTCACAAAGAATATCAGTTGAGTTAATGAGAAAAAATACATTCTGCATGGGCTTTATCACAGGCCCAGAAATATTCTTGGCATTAAGTCAGCATCTCAGCACACCTAAATGAAACAAACACTTTTAATAAATCAGGAGATGAAGGACTCCAACAACAGTAATTTTTTTATATCCTCACCAGATGGTTGACTAGGCAAAAGCTGGCTGAGGAGTTGCAATAAGAGAATGACTTCAGACATAGTATTACATGACAGCACGTGATCAGATAAAGAACTTGAAGTGTAAAGGACTGCAAAAAATGGCATCAGGCACTAAGGTCATCCTACTCAGCTTCAAGAAAGTAGTAGTGAATAAACCTCAAATATAGTATGGATCTTGGAATGGTCCCTGTGCAGGGCCAGGCATTGGACCCAATTATCCTTACGTGTCCCTTCTAACTCAGGGTATTCTATGATTCTATGATAAATCCATTGTAAAAGAAGGAGCCCTTCTGTAATACAAAACCAGTGCTGGTACAAAGCTAATACAGTCTCCTCTCCATGGCTATTAAAATCTTGCCCTAAAATACTCACATTAATCCTACTGAAGATAAAGAATCATCTACATTTTATAGATTCAGCTACAGTTGGCAATTTCTCAATCACACCATTTAGTTAGGAAACATCTCTATGCCACCCCTTTATGTTTGCTTCACCCATTTTAATGAGCTGAGTGTTTCTGTCCCACCTCTCCAAGTTCACTTGCTTACGCACTTCAGTATCTGTTGCAATCGCTCTTGCACTGCCTGCCATCTTCTATTTATCACTGCTCCCTCTTTTCCCTCTACAGCAAGCCTTACTCTGCTGGTCAATTCTTTCATGCCAAGAAAGGCCAAACACAAAACAAAAAAAAACCAACAACAACAACAAAACCACCCTAGGAAAACAGTATACTGATTCTTTACCAGTGATAAAGTCAGAGACCAACTTTATTCTATTTTTTCCAAACATTCTTTAGAATAATTTTGAAACTTTTTCAAGTTACTGAAAATTTCTTTTTTAAGTTCCAAAATAATTCGTTGCAAAGCTGTTTTCTTCTTTTAGTAAACGGGACCATATGTACATCTCAAAATGTAACCTTCAGAAATTGCAGTGTCAGTCAAAAAAACCCAACCCCCACCTGCCAAAATCTTGAGAAGTACATAAGTCAGACCAGTTTTCTCTATCATAAAGAAAATAAAAAATGCCAGCAATACAAAATATCATTAGGCAAGATCAAGCAGATTGTATACTTAAAAGACTTCTACAAACAGGTACACAGGAGAAATCAATGGCTGAACTAGAATTTCCATTCCTTAAGAAACTTTCATCTTTTAGCACTTATTTTATACCAAACCAGGTAGAAGTGTTGAAGTGTCAACATGTTTAGCTATATAAAACATTTCCAAAACATTCCATTCATAAATATACAAATATTTTGTTTACACGCACCATATTTTTAAACAGAACACTGTGTTATTCCAGAATGAAAGCCTTTAAATTGATTTGACATTTAAGTACATCTGCGCTATGAGCTATAGGAAGCTCTATGCGAGCAATCCTTAGCAATGCGTTGTCCCCTTTAACTGTAACAAACGCCTCCTCAGAGAACTTGGCACTACAGATTCCACAGATTGACACTGTGTCCAGGGAAAACCTTCACAGAGAACCTAATTCCCAAGAGCAGTAGGTTAGAAGGCTTATAACCTCTGAGACACACAGACACCCTAAAGATATTTGTTGAACCAGCTGGAAATCACATTTCTATTTTTTCACTACAAAACCACAAGAGAATCTCAATACAGAAAACATGATGGAAGAGTCTATGGCACTTCTAGTGACACCAACAAACCCTTAGTATGCTATAGGAGAAGAGCAACAGAACATCAACAAGTCTTTTATATCCAAGTGCTGACAAAATGGCAATCTAAAACTCACAAAGGAAATAGAAAAATCTTATTCACTTTTCCAGATTGAATGATGCCCACAGGATTAATATACCCTTTTCTTAAAAATAAGCCAAAAGATACATGCTTAATAAATCAAATTTTTTTTAAAAATGTATTTTCAGTAAAATTGTTCTCCTGTTCATACTTTCATGCTCCCTCCATTAGAAAAGGAAAACAAAAAAATGTGCTAGAAAGTTTAGTGAAGCTCACCTTAAGTTCTAGGTTTCTATACATTTCAGATGGAAGAACTCAAAAGTCTAATGATTGCATGGGCTGATGATCATGATCATAAATAGGTCACAAATAACTATAGAGTGTACCCAACTATATTAGAAAAACATTAAATCATTTGCTTAGCGCATAAGCAAGATGTATATCCTTTTTATAAAAGCCAAGCTAGTACTTCATACTATGGCCTCAAATCATCTCCACTCCTCTAGGACCAATAAAAAAATAGAACAAAAGCCAAAAGTTGGCTGTTTCTCTTGACTAACCATACCTGGATGAGCAACAATACCAGAGTTGGACATTAAACAAATTGCAGGGTATTGTTACAGCACCTAACTACGCCATCATATATCTGCATTAAAAAGCTGGCATTGCTTGATGTCTTTCAAGAGATTCATCCTGATAAATTAGAGATTTATAACCCCTACATTGTTTATTCACAGATTAATTTTGAAAACTCAAGTATCATATATAACCAAAATGTTACTTAATAGCATATGGCAAGAAATTTATGGGATGTTGACGTACTTCACACTTCAGTTCTTTACAAACGTGACAGCAGTATTTTGCAAATTACTGCTTTCTCAAACATTTCAGAATTTTAGGTTCTGAATTATATTTTCAGAATAATATTTTTTGTCCTCAGAATTATGTTTTTCATCAAAAAGTTATGGAACAATATTGTATCTCGCTTGTAAACCAAATGGCAGATACCAAAAAAAGTTAGGTTCCTGTTGAAAATGGGACTTTTTTCACTTACCACCACTTGTTGTTTCTCTGAAAAGAAAGCCAAAAAGAAAAAAAAAAACCAAATCTGCCTATTTTTTACTAATATCTACAGTTAGCATAAATGCACTTAGCAGCTGTTTTACAATTTCCAGTGATTTTCAGTCTCCAATGACACATTTCATTCTTTACATTAAGCCATACATGTTTATGTCTAACTCAAGAAAGCCAAATCAAATACAAGTGCTCTTAAGCTTAAATTGTCTTACAACCAAGAATTATCTTTGACATTATAAAAAAATGCAGTTGTATCCTCTGTATGAAAAGATACATTCTTTTTTTTTTTTCCCAGATGAACAGTTTCAATCACATGGATACAGCTTAACTTAATTCCCAGAAGCAACTGATAGGAGCAGGATAGTATCAAACAACACTAAGCAACTAACTGGATATTAATGAATGTCTAATATAAATACATATTTCACATACCCAAAAAATGGCAACTTTAAGCAGTCGCAGGAATTGAGCAGACTGTGATAGAAAGAAAAAATGCCATACACAATCTACTTACTAGCATGCTTATCTGCAAGCATTATAAGGCTGTTAGAAATATCTCTTCGCCTGTAAAAACACACCACTTTTGCTTCCACATTTCCATTGGCAGTCTACAAAAGAAAGATAAAATCAAGTCAGAATGTATCCCTCCTCAGCTGGGTAATACAAATTAAATGCTCTCTGCTTAGAGTGTTCCCTCGTATCAGTAGTTCTCACATGATCAGTCAAGCTGAAATCAACAGAACTACTCCAATAAATAAAATCCTCTTGAGAAAGGCCAGTACCAATTTCAGACCAGACAAGAGGATTAACTACAATTACTGAGTCCTCAGAATTTATATATACTTCAGCTGTTCAGAGATGCAATGCCAATATCATACTAACGTAAGAATCCTTCAAAAATTTCAGAAACTTATGAACATTTCCTTGCAATCCAGCTTTAGACAGAAATGCGTATTTCAAAGCTTTTCATTTTTTCAGAATCTCATTTAATATAACATTTATTGAAAAAGTCTTTTTGAAATACTTTTGAAAGGTTCATTTGAAAAAGTCATAACAGCTCCTAAAATAAAAGAGCTATTTAGTTCATTATTGTTTTCATGACTCATAATGGGAACCATGCTCTTCAACTTGATAATATAAAGAATTTACTAATATTTGAAGAACTGAATCCTCCTTCTCGGAGGGTACAAAAGTACTTTTCTACCTTGAGTAACTTATTTAAAACTGAAAAGTATAATGTTTTAATTAAGTTTCTTACAAAAAAAAATACTGTCCCTGGTAGAACAATAATCAAAGCATTTCATTACATATTTACATAACATCTCCACATTTGCTCAATACCTTTAACACATGAAAGCAAACCATTCACACTTAAGAGGACTGACCTACAACCTCCAAACTCTCTTTAAAAAAAAAAAAAAAAAAAAAGAATACATGATTCTGTTTTACCCTGCACGAGCAAGATTAAATTATAGCAATGCAGTTTACAGATAATAAACATTACACTGAAAACATGATTGGAATCACTTCAATTACTGTGAATAAAAAATATTCTTCTCCAGTAAAAGTCCAAAATTATTTGCCATGCACAAGTTCAGTGGATGTTGTGTTGGACAGCACTAACAGTTACTGTGTGGTTGACATCTGCTATGGAGTAACGCCTCATTAATAGGAAGAAAACCACTTGCAGGTCACCAATTTTTTAATTTACTTGCTAAGCACCGGGGGAAAAAAAAACCAACTTTATCATCATTTACATCACAACAGCCACTTTGACAATTAACTTTTGATGTAGTGCATCAGTAAAGTTTTAATACTGCTTGAGGGAAAAGTGAAAGAAAAAACACATATATAAACTCCAAACTATTCTTAGTAGTGTAAAAGTGAAGAAAAATAATCCTGCTTTCCCCAAAACAACACTCAATAGAGTCTCAATTTTTTAGGAAAATACACTCAGGATAAAGACAGAGAACACAGTCTGTACTTTATTCAAAAGCCCATTCTTCATTCGCAGCTGCCAATAGGCAGAGCAATAAACAGCCACAGAAGCCACATATTCTGTTATATGATCACTGCAAAGTCTCGCTGGTACCTTCCAGCTCTCTACACATATATCTAAAAGCAGACACATTACATGATGGCTGTCATTCCAGATGGATTCACAGTGTCATCGTCAGCCAGAGAATTAAACTCATTCATTTTTACAAAGATTCATAGAATTCATTTGAAAATTTTTACAGCAGAGTAATCCTGTTCACCAGGATTGATCAACTGCATGTTTCCTTAGGTAACAGGGCATTACACAGCAAGTTTTCAGTGAATGAAACATACACATAACAAATGTCAAGGAAGTAAAAAAAAAAAAAAACACACACACAAAAAAAAAAAAAACCAACCAAACAAAAAACCCACCAAACAAATGAAGAAAGAATTTTAAAAAAGGAAAAAAATCCACCATAAAACCCTACCACAGTAGAAGTCTCATGGGATGGAAATAATTCTCAGTTTTTGACAAGCACACTGACTGTTGCCAAAGGTTAAGAAAGAATCTTAGGTATTTGTACCTTGTTAAGTTCTTCAATTCTCCTAATGAGATATGGATTGCTGGAAGAATTTTCAAAATAAACATAATCTGCAAGGAAAAGAGGGAAAATTGCTGAAATACCAAAGAATATGTAAAGACGTATCATTATTATGCAGAAATTTTCTTCTAAACCTAAAAGTTCTCAAAAGGCTAAGATTTCTTCATTAATGTTAGGACAGTGATGTATTTCTATGCTGAGATTTAACACAACTTGTTCCTAAACTCTGGTTAAAACTGCACTACACCCGCTTTAACAACCATGCTGGAAAAAAAGGTTAAATGCCTTGTGTTGAAGCTTACACTGTAATCCAGTCATCCACACCCTTCATAAATCTTGATACAGAAGGAAAAACTTGTCACAGTCAATTAGAGAAGATTTAAGAAATGAGCACTTTAGTGAGTTTCTATATTATGGAGATTAATATTTTTGTAAGAGATGCCACCTCTCATTTATTATCAGATGCTGTGGCAAGAGTCATCCCAATGAGTAATGTATATTTTATGATACTTGCTCTTCTTGTCATCTCTGTCCAGTAAGACGCAAACTATATTAAGCAGCAATTGTCATGAGATTAGCAAGGATCTTGCTGGACAGAATCTCTTCCAGCATCATTATTATAAAGATATTGTCATAGAGTATATGGAAGTTTACTCATATCCTGAAAGCTGCTCCCATGTAACATACAAAGAATTGACATGCAGCACATTTCCTTCAAGTCTTCTGAAAACTTGTTTTTGTCAAATGAAAAAGTACCCATCAAATGCCAACCACACTTTAAATCTGATATTGGACTTTTACACCATGTACCTTTGAAACTTTATTTTTAAAAATTGGAGGAGAAACTATAATGATGTATAAAAGTCTTCTGCAATGCTTTGACACTACATTACAATGAAATGGGACTTCAGACAGTTCTAATGAAAGAACATGGTCTCTGGATATTGTTCACGATTGCTTATTAAGATTACAACGAAAGAAAAGAGAATTGGTGACCTCAGAGGTAAACCCTACTCACTACCTGCTCAGAGAAGGATAACTTTCGTGAGTAAAGGCTGATGGGACTACAACCTAAATGCCCTAATGAGGGAGCATGCAGATGGATGATTTGTGGCTATATCAGCATATCTCAAAACATTAGCAGAAAGGGATTCAAACTATTATCATCCCTCATTTCCAAGCATCTTCCCTCTCAGCTCAGGCTGTTGAGAGAGCAGGAGGACAGAGCGTTTTTGAGCACTCAGCACCGCACACCTAACTTGAGCGGTGCACCTGAGCCATAGCGCTGGGCACACTGCCACATTCGTTCCCTCCGTGAAGGAGCGAAACTTATCCGTGTCATTTTCGACAGGCTGGGGGTGGGAAGACAAACGCTTGCCGTGTTTTTCACCGCCTAAATGCCCCCTCCCCCCGCCCTTCGCCCTGTGCCAAGCAGTCACGTATCAGGGCGCTCCTCAGGGGTCACGGCGGTGAGCAGGGAAGCTGACAGAAATCCCCGGTTACACAGCCGGATTAATTATTTATCCCCGGCAGACCAAGGAAGGCGCGGAGAAACTCCGCCGTGGGAGGGAGGGAAGGAGGGCGGGCGGGCGCGGGGGCCGATGAGCGGCACGGAGGGAAGCGCCCCCGGGGTGGGCGCCGCTACCCGTGCGCACCGCACCGCACCGCACCGCCCCGCCCCGCACCGCACCGCCGGCAGGGCCCGCCAGGCCGCGCCGGGGCCGGGCCGGGCCGGGGGCGCATGGCCGCGGCGGACGGCCCCTCGCTCGCCCCGCGGGGCCCGGCGGGCAGCCCCTCCGCCGCTCGGCGGGCAAGGCGACGAGGCGCGCAGGGCGGCCGTGCCCGGCCCGCGCCGGCTGCGGGAGCTGGAAGCCGGCGGCGCCGCTCCCCCCTTCCCCGCGGAGGGCGGCGCTGCCCTTCTCCTCCTCGGCGGCGGGGGCCGGGCTCCCACCCGGCGCACGGGGCTGGCGGGGGAGGAACCTGCGTCCTCCGCCCCGCGGAGGGCCCGGCGACCCTTTGCCGGACCGGCTGCCGCCTCCCGCCGCCCGCCCGGGCCCGGCCGCCCCGCTCGGGGCCGCGCCAGCCCGAGGGCCGGGGCGCCGCTCTCCGCCCCGGCGCGGCGCGCACGGCTCGCGGCCCGGCGGGGCTCCCCGGCCGTGCGCGGGGGGCTCCGGGCGGGCGCCGCCGCGTCCCCACATACCTCCCACTCGGTACATGTTGGCCGCCATGTCTGCGCTCTGCGCCGCCCTCCTCCTCCTCCTCCTGCCGCCTCTGCCGGGCCGGGCTGGGCAAGGAGGGAGCGGCTCCCGCCGCCGCCCCCCCGCGCCGCGCTCGCCCCCACCCCGCGCCGCCACCCCTCCCCGCCCGGGCGCAGGACACAGCGCCCCACGGGGCCGCTGCCGCCGCTTCCGGAGCCGCCGGCGGGGAAGGGGTTAAAGGCCGCCCCCGCCGCTCCCCCCGCGCACCGGCCCCGGGGCGGGTCGCGGGCAGGGCCCGGCCGCAGGTGGGGTGGGGCGGCCCGGGCCGGGCGGTGCCGTGCCGTGCCGTGCCGTGCCGGGGGAGGTGCGGTGCGCGGCCGCGCTCCCCGCCGTGCCCGAAGCACGCCACGTTTTGCGGGCTCCCGCCGCTTTGTCCCTCTCCGCTCCGGCCCTCTCCGGGTTTGCGAGTTTTTTTTCGTGTTTGCCTCTTCCCCGGAGGGGCCCAGGGGATCTCTCCCCCTTGGCAACTCCGAGTGGTATCCCAGGGAAAGTTTGTTTCTTGCGCAGCACCTGTTGGTGATGAGTTTGGCGGCCCCTTTGTTCGCCTCCGGAGCGCTGTCCCGCGGGCGGCTCCGGCGGCCCCAGCCCGCCCCGGGCACGGTGTCTCGCAGAGCTCTCCGCCGTTCGCAGCTTGCTCGCACCAGGCAGCAGAAAATATCTACGACAGAATAAAGATAAATCTAGCAGCTCGTCTCGGAGTCAGGAAGCGTCGAAAGTGATGCTTACAAATCATCCGATGAGAGAGATGCTTCAAAAACATCAATACTGATGTAACATGAAGCCATTTCCCCCTGTTTATACAAAGTTCACACCATCAGAAACAATCCATACACTTTACAAACAAATTGATCCTGCTGTGGCATGCTTCCTTGGGAGAGAAATGCTTGTTATCATCTTCCTGCAAGGAAGGGGATGATTTATTATTTCTTCTATGTCCTGGATATTTACGTGTGCAGCTTGAGCATTACCAAGCTAAAACTCCACTTCATCCTGACCCGCAGGAAAGTGTGTTGATTAGAAGGAGGGTGATCTTCCCTGGTGTTTCAAACGATCATATCCTGTCTTCCCTTTCTCCTTTAAGCAAATCTGGGGCTATTAAGTTTTTGTCTACTTTTAGGACACTTTTAATTTCCCAAGTGACTAGTTTTTGTCAAAGAAGCAACTGAGTACCAAATTCCTGAAACACATGAAACAGGCATATGATACAGTGACTTACACTTCTTGAAAAACAGCACCACATTCAAGTATTGAAAAAAGGGGAATTTTCCTCTGTTGAACATCTGCGGGAGCTGAAAATAAAGTCAGCAGAAACTCCTTGGGAAGTACCAACTCTGTCCAGCTGGGTATTTCCAGAGGCACAATAACATGACCTTAACAGAGACCTGAGGTGTTATTTTTACTCTTCTGGTTTACTGCTTGGGTAAATGAAACAGGTTAAACCTTCAAGGCAAGGGAAAAGTTAATTCAAATAGTTGGTTTGTCACAGTCATTATCAATTAAATAAAATGCCTCCAAGCTCTTCCTCATTTCAACTCTGCACTTGAGCATTAGGGGAATTCCCCACACTTGGAAGCTTGCAATGTCCTCTCATCCAGCAAGGAGCGGGTTTAGCTAGAAACGGAGCATTGCTTCCATCAGCTGAAGGCATGGCCTACGGAAGAGGAAGGCAGCTCCTGAAGATACAGAGCATGAGAGAGCAGCCCAGGGAAGTGCGTGGTCCCAGCCTGTGCTTTCAGCTTGACAGCCTGAAAAGAGTACGAAAACCACCCTTACTTTCAGGGGTCAGACTAGGGCTACACCACAGACCAGATAAACAGAGAAAGAATGATGTTTGTCTACCTTAGCACTGAATCACTGGGCCTTATTGCTCACAGTAGCACAGCTCACACAGCCAGCGCCAGCACAGCCTGAGGTGTGCTGTACTTCCATAGTTCAAGGTCTCTGCTTTGGGAGTGGGCACAGCTAGCCAGTGGATACAGAGTTGCAGGACTGGCAGAACATTTTACTTTGGTGTAACATATACAAAAGCCTGGATACAGTTTATTTTCAGTGCTCTCTCAGTGTACAGAATGGGAAAAATTGAAGTTATGTAAACATCTTCATTTTTCTAGATTAAATAGAATGGAGAACTCTTGTTTCAACCACAAGACTGTTAAGAAAAAAAATTCAGATAAGAAACTTGTCTTAACCTGGTACGTGAACTGTATTTAGCTATAGACTGAGATTACTTGTGCTGTTCAAAAGAAACCACATTTCTGTGGCAACCTAATTTAAGTTGCAAGATAGATTATTCCTGTTAGAGACATGGGTTACCTGAGAATTTCATTCCACAACTTTCTTTGTTGTGACATCACAAGCAGCTCATCATTCCTCCTCACAGTCCTCCAAAGAAAAGCCGAGAAGGAAAGAATGGAGTGTTAAAAGGGTCATTTTAAAGCATAGACCAGTTCCATGGTCCAGGCTGGCCAACTGCCCCCTGGTAAGCTAGATCAGCAGTCCTGGAGGAGATGGACATCAGGCACTGAGAGAACAGATAACTGAGGACCTTTCATGGTCCTCCCAACACAGTGTCTGTTGACTTATCCAGGCTGCATCCTCTTTTTTGGCTTTTTCACTTTAGCCTCATCAGATGCATCTAAATCATGTCTATTACATACCTATTAGGCTGACTGGAGCTGTAAAATTTTCTTAATGCATTTAAAAGAACACTATTATGAAATAATTTCTTTTTCCATTAGAGATAGTACAAAAAGTTCCACCTCTTCCTCATAGGCAATTTAAGGCTTCTTTATTTTGTATGGAATTAGCTGGACGCAGGTAATGCAAATTTGCTATCAGAAAATTTTATTCCTGAATTTTCATTTTCGAAATTGACTTTTCCCATTTTCCACTATTGCAGAGCCAAGATGAAAGTTTCAAAAAGTTGTGACAACTTTATCATTCCACAAAGTCATAGAATAAGAGAACTTCCATTGTAGCTGTTGTACAGCATCCTGTTTTGTGTCCAAAGAACTTAATTTCAAAGTTTCCCAATTCCAAAAGTTCCTTAATTTCAAAAAGCCTGAATCTAACCAACACCAACCACACCACCAAAAAAATCTCCAACCTATGAGCTTGCTCACAAAACATACCAGAACTGAAGATAAATCTTCCTAAATTACTTGGTTATTAAAGATTATACAGACAGTCAAGAGGACTAAAGTAAAATGTATTGATAGAGGTGTGTATTTCAGATTGAAATACTTCAGGATCTTACAGGTAGGAACATCTTATTGAAATCAACAAAAACATTGAAGAAGGAATTGCTTGAACCTTCATAAAAAATATTCATCTTCCTGTAGAGCTTTCACAGAGACTCACCCTCATGCTAATGCAATAGAAAGGAAAAGACCTTTCCCATCCTTGGGCGATACCTATGAGACCTCAGAGAGGTTTTTTCTTTGCTTGTTTGTTGGGGGTTTTTTTGCACAGGTAATTTTAAAGCACAGGAAACATTCAGCAGTTCAAGTCTATGAGTTCATATCAAGGCAATCTGGCTCCCTTGCAGTAATCTTTCCTACAACAAAAAAAACCCAGCTGCATGCATATAATCCATGCAAAGGGTTAAACAAATTACAAAGGACTTCACAAAGGATCATTTCTTATCAGCCTAAACTGCTACACTGAGAGTAAATCGCCACCACGGAGGACTTGGGTAGTTTATGGACTTGTCCCACAGCTCAAAAATAAAATGAAGTCTGTACAAAGTCACTTTGCTCTCATGTGAACAAACATGCCAGCTAAAACAGTCACACATTGATCAGACTGACTTATAGGCAGCTAGAAGTTCAGGCTTGTTGGTTATTTAGCAACTCAAAGATGCACGATAGCTTGCAAAACCTCATTAATGAATTTACAGCAGAGACAGAATTCATATTGGCATCACTTAATTAGTCATAAAACAAAAATATTTTTCCGCATAAATACTCATTACTATATTTATAAAAAACTTAGATATCTAACTACCATTTTTCAACGAACATTATATAAGGTGTTTTGGTTTTTTATTTACAGGAATACAAAATTGAGTGTTTATTGTCCCAAGCAACAGAAACTTTTAGCTGCCTCTACAAAACAGAAGCTAGGTGCAATCTGTAAGAGATGCTTCCCCACCAATTTCTATATAAATCAGAGAAAAAATCCAAAACCTCTCACAAGAGAAAATCATCTTCTCTTGGCATCAGAAATAATGTTGGCTTTTTTATTGACTCTGAGTCAGATCTCTCAAGAGACTCTTAGCTAAATATATCACTATTTTCATTAAATATGATTTAAACAATAGCTTAAAGCTAATTGCTGAATTACTAGTAATCTGCAGATTTAGATGTTGAATCCAAATCTTCAAGTCATAAGAATACCACTAAATCAATGTGCAGATAAAAATGGTGCTTATGGTTGGCAACAAGGTATTAATTAAGAGGGTATAAAACCAGCTCTTGGGTAATGATTTTTCAATACGTATTGTAGTGTTATATAGACTGGTGCTCTAGCCTACCAAATGGCACTGCTTTGACACCATACATAATTTCATTTCCTGTAAATCATACAATTGAACCAAGGTGTTCACCTTTTTTTTTTTTTTTGTGCAAAGTAAGTCAGATGTGGACCTGTCTTCTTATTATGACTGAATTTGCTTTAATGAAAACCATTCCATTGCAATGGAAAAAATTACTTTAGGTTTGAGGGAGAGAGGGAGGGAGAGAGGGATGGTAAAGTAGGGTTTATTATTTATTATTAATCTTCTACTAAAAGCTAGATGTATTTCTTTCACTCCAGAGGTATAACTCTCTAATTTTGATAATAATCTCAGTAACAGAGTAAATATCTTATTTTTCTTATCAGAATAAAAAATAAAATAAAATTTAACAATCTAGAGCTTTTGTTAAAGCTACCAATTTACTTTCCAGTCCACATCTTAATGGAGTAAAAACCTGCAGCTCAAAGATTCAGTCTTGTACCCCATTCTGTTTGCCAGTTTCAGAGAACACTTAGTCTCATGTCTAGTTTCTGTTCAAGTCGCTGTGAATTTTGTGGCTGACTCCAGTGGAGCTAAAGCAATACCATTATGCAGCTTTTTTATCTTTGACACAAGCAAGGTTGTGAATCAGAGTGGTTGGAAGCACACTGGAGCATTGCACACATCTGCAGCACTCTGAAATAAAGCCATTTTGGGCTTCAACACAATAGTGGATAGGTATTAAACACTCCACAGCAAATTTACTCTTTATCTCTCCCTTTCTTTCAACTGATCTATTTTTCGTGCTTAACACCTGCTAAAAAGCAGTGAAAGGTGCCTAATGACACCTATTTAAGTAGAGTACAGTACATTCATCTGAGCAGAATTAATTTAAGTCAAGGACTCAGCATCTGTTCAGTTCAGTTTTTCTGGAGCTGGAATGATCTCAGGCAAGCAACACTGAAATGCAACTTATTGAAATGTACCCTCAGTGCCTTCCTGTGTCTCTAAAGACTGCCTGGCATTTCCATTACAGACACATTTGACCTGAAATTTTCAGGTACCAGTTCAGTACCTTTAGTTTTGAAAATCAGAACAATTTCCTTATGCAGGTTGCAAGTCTCCAGCTCAGTGCAGCGAGAACATGATCACTTATTGGTTTTTTTGGTAGGAGGAACTTCACTTCTGAATTCAGGCTGGGTGAATCTCAGGGACACATTTATCAGTGCTGTAATGCACACACCTTCCTCTTAAATCAAGGACCTCGTGCCTGCTTACACACAGTGAATTTAACTTTGTGTTCAAGTGACCTTTATTTCTAACAACAGGTGGTATGACAGAGGAGGTCAGCTTGCCTGCATGATGAACAGGCATCTGACACGATGACTGACTTCCAAAAATCAGTCTGGGGAATGGCGACAAAGAGCAGCAGCACGCTGTCCAACAGCAGCAGTGCTGGTATTTCAGAAAGTGAAATTGGCACTGCATTTGAGGCTTTTACTTAGAGACAATCAAATACCTGTCTCAAGCCAGTGAAGTTCATGAATTATTTTCTTAGGATGAGTGGAAAGAACAAGGAACATGTCCCTAGATAGGTAGATTACTGCAGGTAGAGTTATTACACCAGGCAGTAGTAGGTGGTAACACAAGAAATATTGCAAGAACTAGAAGATCCCTAGTTGCAAAGGTGGCATGGTTTTTATTGTTGTTTGGAATTATTTTGTTTATTTTCAATCAGCTATGTTTCGCTTGGCAAGGAGAAATAAACAGCTTGAAAACCCCCTTCCCCATAGCACACATTGGGCTGATGGAGAACACTCGAGCAATCAGAATACTCTGAGTATTTCCCCTACACAGCAAGAGAACAGATTTTATACATTTTCTTTAGCAATGAGCCTAACTGATACGTCCTGCAAGTAAATTCTTTAATAATGGCTGCTTGTGCCAAAATAGGCAAAAGTATAGGCAACTTTGACATTTTGTACCAAATAGGCACAAACAAAAAACCCTTTGAACCTATTACCTGCTTCTGAAACACCCATATTCAGTAAAAATCCCCCACCATTGCAATTAAGTCTCTTTTTTGTCAGAAAGGCAGATGCCAACTCTACTATCTGGAGATCTGTCATGTCCGTGCTCGGTCTGGCAAATTTTACTTTCTCTCTGATGGTCTGAAGATTTTTGACTCGGCAGTCCTTACACTCATTTATCAGATGAGCCTTTCATTATTCTTTGACCTCTGCAACTAAACCCTTTTGCAGCTTGGATTACATCTAGGAACAGAAACCTGTAAACTCTGGATACCCAAGATTAATAGTCTGAAAGTACCTGAGATTTAATATTCTACAATATTTTCTAGAATACAAAAGATTATTTTACACCCTTGCAAGCAAGTTGTTTTTATCATTTATATTTCAATACAAACAAAAAACAGGGTGCGTCAGCTCTCTCGTCCTTATGAAACTACTTTGGGATGCAAGGGTATAACACATAGCTGAGTCTAACAAACAGAGAGCCAAAGTTTAGTGTTTTCATCCCCTCGTCTTTCTCAAAGCTATCCAGCTAACTACTCTGACATAAGGAATCAGCAATGGGGAGAACTGCTAGAGGAAAACACAAACACCTGCTCTTCAAGGTGAATATGACCATAGAAGCATCTTTTATAGCATGCTCTTTGAAAAAAACCTAGATTCCTTCATCTAGTGGTTCTGTCATAGAGCTCTGAAAATATTTCAGGGTCCATCCCCCAAAGTTCTACTTTGGGACAAAATGCAAAAATTCCCAAAAAGAGACAGGTGATAGTAGGAAGAAATCATGGACTCCCATGCATACAGTATGCTTGGTTTCCTTTTCTTCTAAGCACAATAATAATCTATACTGGAATAACCCTTTTATACTCTTACAGCTACTCCCCTTTAGGGATCTGTAAACCTGTTTAAACTAATGAATAGGCACAGCAAAAGCAAGAACAAAACCATCAGAACCCCTCAACAGATGACCAACCAACCAAAAAAACCCATCCAAAAAACCCCACCCCAAAATTAGCCAGCAAGATATCCAGGACTATTTTCACTCAATCCAGTTCCTGAATTTCACCAGAATAACCACCAGCAGCCAAATCAAAGTACAAACATATGTGTATGTGAAATGCCCAGAAGACATCACAGGGAAAATAACCACAGCTCCCAGTGCTAAATCACAAATACACTGGGGCAGAAGAAGCCTGCTCATGCGTATTTCTCTCAGATCTACTTTCAGAAGTTCTGGACTTCTTTCCAAAGGGATACTCATATCCCTTTGAGGACTGGCTGGGTCCGTAACTAAGCCGTGGTCAATGTCCAAGCCCGTGACTGGAGGGCTCATTTCTGACAGATGCTGAATGCCATCTGCTTCCATGGACATCAACCAGATGATACAGAACACACAAGACAGGTAGAAGGCTCTCCAACTTTTCCATGCTGGAGAGTACTTATACAGTAAGTACTTACACTGTATAAGCTCTCTAAATAATTATTCATAACATCAGTTCCCTAGGCACTGCTCCATTAAACCAGTTGAGAACAGTACACCGTGAAAGGGAGGGGAAAGTTGCAATAAAAATATCCTAGCCACAGTAACTGTCAGGCCTTTCAAGATATAACATTTTTTATGAATATTTTAAGATTTCATGTTTTGATTGAGGTCCTCTTCAGCAGTTGCCCAACATTTCGGGATGAGAAAGTTTGTTTATGATTGTTTGAGGAATATTTTCTTCTGAACATGAGTCATTGTGTGGTTTGATACCACTGCTTTCTGTTTAGAACAGAAAATAACAAACGATTGAATATAGCATAATGATCTGTTGTGATGGGAAAAGCAGGAGGGGAAGGTGTCTGGGCAGGGGCACAGTGCTGTTTTGTGTAGGATGGACTCCATGGGCTTTACACTACTTAATCTGGCATTTTACCTGAGCTCTTACCTTGCCCTTTAGCAAGCCTGATGTAATTTATAAAGCACTGAATACGTTAAGTTTATGTTAGTTCTAGCTTTAAAATTTGATGAGGCACACATCTTAATAGTAACCATGACTTAGAGGAAATCAGTCTTTTTGTAAGGCCTTTTACACCTTTCCTCATACATTGAAATGTGAAAATCAAAGTATCAGCTTGTAGTTTAAGTCCCTCTTTTTCTTTATGGGACAAACTCTGACTTTTGAGAATCTTTCTTATTCACCTACAGATTTCTCTGATGAGTGTCACAAGGACCGAAAGCAATATTTGCTGCTGTATTAGTCCTTACCAAATTCAAAAACATTTCTGAATGGAGTGCACAGTTCAAGAACTTTGTTGTTCAGGGATGAGCCTTTCCCTACAAACATTTGGAAACACCATTACCCTTTCACCAAAATTATTTCCCCACCAAAGAGGACAAAAGTAACTATAGTTCTTCATGATTTTTCTGGAATTGTGTATTCACTTTCTGTTGGAGTCTGCTGTTCTGAAGAGCAAAAGGCAATGCTGCTTTTTCAGACACACCAATCTTGCAATCCCCCACAAGTGCAAAACTTCAAGGCACAGAGGATCCATCATATCACCATTCACAACTCTAAAATTTTCTCCATCCCCATTTCCATTACCAGCCCCTGTTCCAAGGTCTACAATTTGTCAGTAAAAGTTCATGCTAGGCTGAAATTTGTCCTGTGAGGTTTAAGGAACCCAAGAGCTATTTTCTTTTGTACTACAGAATTACTTCTCTGTTGTAGGAGGCAGAGAGGATTGCTTTTAAATCAACAAAATAAGCCAAGAATCTAATGGCTGCACTTGTACCAAGCAATTTGTCCATGAGAAATTATTGTTCTGTTAATCAGAATATCTGTCTCTTGAGCCAGTTGACCTAAATGATCACACTTTGTGCAACACAAATTCCTTTCAATGGAATTTGTTTCCTAAACTCATTAAATACAGGAAATACTGGCATACTAGACAGACCATCACTATTAGCAATGCAAATGTATTATTTTATTTGCCTACAGAGACTCAGAAATACTGATCCATTATTAACTCTGTCACACCCCTGTAAATTCAGAATAACTCTATTGGTATGATTGGGTTCATCCACAGGAATCACACTCTTGGGGAAGGCAAAAGAACTTGGTTACATGATTACAAAATTCAGCAATAGGCTGAATCTTTTGAGACCCAATCCCATGGAAGGAAGACTGTGCATCTCTGTTCTGCCCCTGGGATGGGATAGGGGATAGGATGGGATGGGTATGGGATAGGAAACCATAAACTTCAGATTGGGGACTGCTCTGCCAGGCCTCTCTGGTGCAGTGGGAGGAGGAATACTGGGACACCTCAACACTCCCCCACAAAGCCACCGAGAAGTGCAGGGTTAGAAATCACGGCTCCACAATCTTGTCCTCCTCTCGGCTTTCAAAGATTGCTCCTCAGGAAGAAATAGAAGTGTAAGAGACTGCAAAAATCAGCTGTGTGAGTAGACAATCCAACTACACATTTGGCTGAGTATTTTCCAGGTTCTATGAAGCCACTGAAATGCTGGATTTGAGAGATGAGGAGATTGTAAGGAATATTTTCCAAATAATCTCTGCAAATAATAAGAGAGAGCAACAGGCTCAGGCACATACTTAATTTCTGCTGGGACCCAGGCCATGGCAACTGCTACACCTTAGAATGGGTGACCACAGCCCAGGCTGAGTGGGGAACTCCTCGCCATCCTCTTTTTAGGAAAAGGTACAAGATGCTTGGGGCTAAGAAGGAGAGGAGAGAGGATGAATGCATGACTTAGTGAGAAGGACATTCACGAATAATTCCTAGTACAGCTCCTGGAAGACAGAAGCACAGGATTTCAGTTCAAAGTTTTTATCAGTATTTGGGGCTTGGGGGTTTTAATTTGTTCATTTTTCTGACCTGTAGTTCTATTTTGTGTTTCGGGTTTTTTTAAAGCTTATTTTTCCTATTCTTCTTTTTTAAGAAAAAAAAATTTTAATACATGAATCACAAAATGAGTTAGGAAAAAAACACAGAAAACCAGTGATATAGTTAGTCAACTAAAGACAGATCTCCAAATTAAAGGTTTAACTATAGGAGGAATGCAATCAAACAAACTGCAATGCAAACATGAGATGTCAGTTCCTAGCTTGAAGTCTGTTTTGCAGCACAAATGTTTAAACAGATGAAATTTCTAAAAAAGAGGGAAGAAAGAGAAGTCACATTTAGACATGATGAGGGAAAAATGTGTTAATGACTTGATAACAATACTCTTCTGAAAAATAAGGAAAAAACATGATCTTAATGTCATGTTTTGCAGTCTTCAGCATAATACCACAACGAAACATATCAATAAATAAATAAATAAATAGTCCAAACCTCCAAATGGAAAGAATTTCCTCCAGCTGAATGCTGCAGTCTATGGGCAGAGACTTGCTGGTAAGGGGTTGGAGTCTTCTGAAACAAGCTTCTGTGCTATTTACTATAATTTCCCACTTCTGAGAGCCAGGCCAATATCACATTCATTGCAGTGCAACACAGAGCAGTGCATCTCATTAAATCACACTAAGCTTTTCTAAAGAGACATGTACAAATGTTTCCTTACTATGATTACAAGATTACTGATGTCTCCTGCCTTATTTGTGCAATAGTTAAAAAAAAAAAAAAAGAAGAAGAATCACAAAACAAACTCACACAGATCAAAGGAAAACGCAATTTAGAATCTGCAATGAGCGATCTATTTTATTCTGCCTCCTGCAGAGGCATATCTATAATCCTGCCTGGGCAGCTTCACATGCAACACCCCAAATTTACCAAGTCTTTATCAGAATAAGTTTGTGTGGCTCTGTAGACAATATCACCAATTTGTTTCTTAGCCATTATTTCCAGAAAAGATCTGTTTTGTCATCAGTGTTGTGACATTTAGTGTTTCACCTTACCTCAAGGCTAGAGTCAGCCCAAACTTGATGGCAAAGCTGTGCCAAAGTCTCTCCAGCCTCAGCATTTCAATTCCACACTTTATCGCCATGGGAAGCAGGGAAATTAGGGGCTGACTAAATTACTAATGCTGGTTGATTAGCTTTCCATCCTGCAGGTACACCAGCAGCTGAGTCAGAGAGGCAGTGACCATCACAGCAATGCAGGTGGGCCCCTTGCCGTTCGATTCCAGCCTGACAACTTTTTGAGCACTGCAGAGTCCACCAGCAGCACTTCCCAACACATGCTGTGATGGTGCAGGAATGCATCTTTTTCAGCTGCAATTTCATCATAAATTTGGCACATTTCCTAGAGGGATACCACGAGCAAACTGCTCCTTCTCCAGATCACACTCACCCCTCCCCAAAGAGAGGGTGTGGAATTTACCTTCCTCTCCTGTAATTAGCAGGAAAAGAACAATTAGTCAACATATTGCAGCTTTCCACAAAACGACTCAGAAGCTGTGACTTAGTGACACTTGACTTAAAATGTGGGGGCAGGTCTGCACGTAGGTAGGATCTGCAGTTGCCAGCAGAGAAACAAAAGTATGTTGAAATAGGCAAAAATCTGTGTTAAAGAAATTCATAAAATCAGTACTTGCACAAAATGAAGATGCAGTAACTTATACCAGAGAAAAACACAGCATAAAAACTGTACACAAATGAATATTTTCACAGTGTGAAATAAATAAAAATATGTTCCCATGCAGTTATTTTAATCTTGAGAGCCAGATTCTCAGATATTTCACTATCTCTTCTGTCTAAACAGTGCTCAATCTACCAGATCATTCTCGTGGATTTTGTTACAAGGATTTGTACCTGATCCAGACCATCAGTGGTTACATCTTGAAGTCATAATTGAAAAATACCCTTATGAAGAATACTATACCTTCATAAAATGAAGGCAGAGAAAGACAAGGCTATGAAATATTTTGAACTGTGCAGTGGAGATAACAGTGTGATCTTTAATTTCCAACTCCAGGACATAATCCAGTCTCTTGCATCATTTAGGAAAGAGTCATTTGATGCAAATTATGAGAACTTACTGCTCCTGAAAGCAGAGGCTAACTTGCCCCAGTGACCTTGGGGAACATCTCTGTGATTTGTTTAGACGTTGACAGTGACTGTGTCAGCACCTGGGGAGCCCTGTCTACAGCTGCCCACCTGCAACCCAGTTTTTAACCTATTTGCTGGAAGCCAGAGTCCTCTCCAAGATATAACAGATAAGTCACAGAACACGGTGAGGGATCTTTAGGTTATTTCTGCCCAGCCCCGAGGAGCAAGCTGCTATTTAACATCCTGCGCTGTGGGCTCAGGACAGAGCGGCTTTATTGGCTCTCCTGTAAGTGTAATCGAGCCATGCTCCACTTGCTCCCGAAACTCTGATAATGGCAAGGTTTTAACACCTCGTTGCACTGCAGAGCCAGGTCTGCCTGTGTCCTGAGAAAGGTAACAGCCCCCTGCACTCTCCAATGCTTCCAGAGGCTCAGGGAAAAATGGTTTTTGCAAAGATGTCTGATCTAATTTTCTCCAAGAATCACAGGATTTACACTAAGATTTTATTAATTTTAACTGGATGAGTATTTGACTTCAGATTTAGTATTTTAAGAACTTGAGCATTCTCTTTGAGTTCTAGTCACCCAAATATTTACCTAAGTTAGCAAGCTTGATAATTTTCATAAACTAGTATAGTCAACAGGAAGAGTTTCTGGGACCTCTGAAAGAACATATATGATAAGCCTTAAAAGCTGAATAATTCTTTTTAGAAATAAATATTTGCATGTAAAGGGTAAAAGCGACTAAATTTTGTATGCCTGAGTGTTAGGTAAGACCTAATTTCACATCACTTACTGTAGCTTGGTACAATCAAGTAGACAGTAGTTAACAATGCTGCATTTGTGAAATGCAGAAGAAGGAAATATTTCCCTTATTCATAATAAAAAAAAAGGAAACGGTTTTCAAAAATGCTTTACTTACTTCCTCTGAAGTGTGACATTTAGAGCAGCAAAATAGCAAGACAGAATTTCTAACTCTCCTGTCCTTCCCCTAAAAGTTTAAATACCTAAAATGAAGAAGTATAGCATTTCTCACTAAGGAACAAAATTAATTAACCAGCATTTCCAGAAACTTCACCTTATAATATTTTTTCCACAGATCCAGTAAAACCCTGCTTGTGAGACACTGCGATTACACTCACCTAGTTAGACCGCCAGGCTCATCACCTCCTTCAAATAAGCCGTCAGAGCTACGTGTGCTGTTTTCAGTGGCTCTGCAGAAGTCTCCAGCAATAGGACTTCGGTGTTCCAGCTCTTTGAATTCCCTTCCCAAAGGCCATGTGTGACTCACCAGGGCACCTGATCTGTGTTCCAACCAACACAGCTTCCCAGCTTCCTTTCTGATCCTGTCCTTCGAAAATAACTAATAGTTGCCGAGGGCTCTGTTCAGTTACCTAACTAAGGCATGAAGTGTCCCCTGTATGGCATGCTGGACATCCAGGGGCTGTCAGACTGGACAAAAGAGGCTCATGCACTACCAGAGCAGCAGGTGGAGAATAGGGTAAATCACAGGATCATAGAATTATTCAGGTTTGGAAAGACCTCTTAGATGATCGAGCCCAACTATTACCCCAGCACTGCCAAGTCTACCACTAAACCACGTCCTTAAGTGCCACATCCACATGTCCTTTCAATATCTCCAGGGATGGTGACTCAGCCACTTCCCTGGGCAGTCTTTCCAATACTTGTCATCCCTTTTGCTGAAGAAATATACCCTAATATCCAACCTAAACCTTTCCCGGTGCGACCTGGGGACATTTTCTCCTTCCCTATAGCTAGTTACTAAGGAGAAAATGGAGGGCATCTCAAGTGGCATTAACTCCTGTATGCTTAGGTAAGTGAACTGAGCTCATGGCCTTTGCTGAGGATGCAAGTGGGAAAAACACCCCAAGCCACAAAAAAAGCACAACAGTAGCTCTTATATTAGCTAGTCCAAAAAGAATGCAGTAAGACTGACAATGCTTATATTTTAGCTGGACCAGTTTTCTTCCTATTCTGAGATCATACTCTGGATTCACCCACATAGGTGGCTTCTCCAAATCCCAGTATTCCTCTCCATCTTCTCTTCAGGCTGTTTGCCTTCTCCTTGGTAAGAATTTAGAAAAGAATCTCTCTGGTGTGAAAACACATTCCCATGTTGTACTCTCCTGTGAGGATAGGTTCATGCCTTTGAATTATCCATTAGCAAGTCTCCTTTTAATCACCTTCCTCAGGCGAGAAATGTCCTCTCTGGGCTTTGTATCTGCTTGCATGGAGTACAGATGTAACAAACTGGTTTACCCCCGCAGTTAGTAACCCTGTCCAAAAGGGTTTCATTTGATTCAATGATCATAGAAAATGTAATAGACTTCAGTAATTAGCACAGGATCTGGGACAAGAAGATTTGCTGAGATTTTCTCAATATGGAGGTGAAGGAAAACAGAGAAGGCAGTTGTCTCTCACATTGAAAAAAAATGCTCATAATCTGACCTACAAATAAATCAAGTCTCCAGTATCATCTCTTAATTGTTCACAGCCAAACTTCCCAAACTGTTATCACGTTTTGTGAAGTAAGTAAGTCTCATTATAAATGTCAACTACAGATTGTATTCTGTGCACATGTATATATATGCGAATACCCAGCTCCCTACTAAATGTCATTCATCCACTTTTAGAAACACTTAAACTCAAAATTATTCAGATTTTTATAAGTGCCTCAGTGACAGGGGAACTTGTACTCTTATGTCAGGTGCCACTGACAATCCTGTATCTGACATTAGACTGTTTGTTTGGTAATTATATGTGGCAATAGGCTCATCTTTTGAAAGGTTTTCTATGTAGCCTACAAACAAGACTGAGGTAGAGGGGGTTTTGGTGCAGAGAAATGAGATTTAAAAAGATCATGTATTTGAAACCATTTTTCCCCAAGCCCTAAATGAAAGATAAATGCAAACCATAGTCCATCTGTGCATGCAGAACCTTTTGAAGCATTTGTTCTGTTCTTTATGTATTGCCTTTCCAAATAATTTAGAGAAAGATGGCTAAATGTGGCAGTATGTTTATTACCAAAAAGATTGGGGTTTTCCCCCCACAATTTTACATGTTATATACTATATACTCCCTAGCCAGAAAGATTTTTTGTTCTGTGTTTACAAGTCTGTCATCATGGCAACCCGCTCCACAACTAGAGTTCCTACATGTTGTAGTCATAAAAATAATCAAGATTCCTGACAAGACAACCCACTAAAAGCCAATTTTGCTTGCATTGAAGTCAACAGTATTCAGTAGCTACCTCAGTAGGAACAGAATTTCATCCCAAGTTATGAAAAATGCCTGCCCTCAAAATATACCAGTTTGTTAACACACAAAATGCAAGTAAAGACTCTCTTTTCTGAAAGCAAGCATAGAGCTGCACTCAGAACAGAGAGCAATGGTCTCAGCATGGAGCCAGAAAGATTTAGAAGCTGTAGAAAATATTTCGAGTTCATTAAATACCCCTAGGATGCAATAGCACAGTGCAAGCCATGAAAATAAATGTTGACACAAAGAAATCTAGTTTTACATAATTACTATTAATTGTGAGGTTCCTCCTGGGCAGCAAATGATAACAACTATAACACCAGGAAAACTGTAATTGCTTTGATTCAACATCCCAGCAGTATATCCAGAACCTAAAAACTCAAACCAAACCAAGAACAAACCAAGACCACAACCATCTGAACACAACTACTTGAAAAAGGTCTTTATTACATTTTAGATCATTGACCTACTTAGTCCTTCTAAAGTTTCCCTTTATGCCTTATACTTTAACATTTATCATATGGGCTGAATATGCTTTGCTAATTTCTGTGTTGACCTCAATGGATTTATTTGATCACCTGTTTTTTTCACCAGTTATGTACCATTTTTCCAATCAGGACAGGTGGAACTTTCAAACACAGTTTTTGTTCCAGAATTGCCTTTAAAAAAATCTTTCTCTTAATGTATTACTAAATGTTTTGGATATGGTCACACAAAGTCTTCAGTGTTTTGGATCTCCGTCCTATTTCTTCAAATTTCTTGAGACATTCAGTCACAAAATTAAACACTACCATAAAAAAAAAATTAGTTTACACTTAGGTGAAGTCTCCTGGAAAATTAGGCAGATCTAGAACAACAATAAATCTGCTATTTCACAACTCCAATGGGGTAACCAATCTCAAAATGCAAGAAACCAGAACATTTACTCAAAACCTGAAAATTCTGTCCAAAATCTGAGGTTTTGTTCCTGGTAAATTGCTGTTCCTGCTCTAAGATGATGTACTTTACAGTTGTTGAAACCAACTCACTAGGACAAATCTCCTCAATTGCAAGTCAGTAATTGTAACTAAAATAACTGAAGTTGACCATGTCAAACTACAGAGGAAAAGAAAACACCACTGTTTCCAGGTTAGCGTTGCTTATATATTTGACAATGCAATTCTGAAAGAAGAAATAATTATATTCTATATTTATAAGAAACTGAAAACCAGAAGTAGGAATAGTCATCAACTCAACCCACAATGCCTCATCAAGCAATGCACTTTAAAGATAAAATCTTGTCAGGCCAGCACTTTACCTGTTCTGCCAGACAGCTTCCAAACACAGCCCATAAATCTTTGTTCATCTAGAAATAGTTTGTAGAAGATGCACTCCAACCAATATTTCAACACAGTTAGTAAATGTGTGTCTGCAAGCCGTGTTATTTGTACTCTGCTCTCTTCCTCTGCAAGCTCCCTATGAGGGATGGTTAGAACATATGGAGCGGGAAGCCTGACAAATTGCAAAGTCAAAAGCACCTGGATAACTCATTAGCACTGTCAGAGCTCTAGTCAGGTTTTGCTATTTAATTTTTTAAGCAGATTTGCTAGTGATTGTTCCTGAAAGAATGAAATACAGAAGGTATACATCAAAGAAGGGAGAAGAAGTGTAAAATAGTGTTTGCTGCTTAAAAAATTAACAAGCAGGCAAATATATTAACTGTACCAGGGAAGTGGTTGAGTCGCCATCCCTAGAGGTATATAAAATATGTGTATATGTGGTGCTTAGGGACGCGGTTTAGTGGTGGCCTTGGCAGTGCTTTATTGGACTAGATGATCTTAAAGGTCTTTTCCAATGGAAATTATTCGATAGTTTTAGGAAGGCAGCTGCTGGAAGGAAAAAGCTTTCCAGCTATGTGAAAACAGACATCAGCATGACTAAGCAGAGATCATAAATTACCTTACTGTGCAACAACACGCTGGCGTGGGTACTCGACAACATTTTTGGGGTTCGGGTGTGTTTCTTGCGAAAAGCGGGAAACAGGCAGGGAACAATGACTAACCGCGCCCTCTCGTGGTCGCACTGTACAACAGCCAGAGAGCGCGGGATTCTCTCCGTGGGAACGGGGGCACTCATTAGAATCTCTCCAGAAGTGTTTTTTAGAGGATGACAAATAGGCTTAAAAATAGTAGCGCTTCATATCATTCTCCTTTTTAAAAAACCCTGTTTTTACTACACCATTAGACGACTATTCATTAATCTTGATACACCTAAATGTGCCTTAGAAATCTCAGCTGATAGAGTAACATGGCAGCAAGAACAACCCATAAAGTGCATACACCTAGAGCGACAAAGAACGGGGATGATAAAACAATGGTTTAACCTGGATGCCCTTTTAGAGACACAACACTTGAGTGACAAATCTTTGGCATTGGTTTGGAAAAGATACACTCACCTACCCTTTGCTCCTGATAACTTGGAAGCACCTAATTGAAAGGGAGAGCTGTGTCTTGTCTGATTTTACCCCATGATACTCCAGATGTTAATGAGCCTAGAAAATAGCTCGACTTGGAGAACTGTCAGATTCGGGTAAAAAATGAATCAGAAAAACCATCAGAAGTGGAAATTAACTCCCTGTACTTAATGCAGCCAAATGAAATCAAAGCTTTAGAGTGCAGACAGGGTGGTGGCAGCTAATAATTGCTTTAATCTTGTGAACAGGTGCAGGACACAAGAACACAGGAAGCTGCAGGAGCAGAGACCTGAGACCGGGATGGGCAAAAGCAGGGAAGGAGACTCTGCCTAACGCACCTGGCACTTCCTGGTGTCCATACACTGTCTGAGGAGGAAAAAGAGAAGTCTCCCAATCCAGGTCTGCACAGCGGAGGGCCGGGGCGGTCGGGCTGTGACAGGAAACCCGCGTGTTGTAGGGAAACCAAGGCTGCCCGCCGCCGCCCTGCCCTGCCGGGCACCGGGAGCCGGGACCGCCCGCCGCCCCGGCAGGCAAACAAACGAGCTGGGAGAGACAGGCGCTGGCCGTCGCCTGCCGCGAACAAGGAGTGAGCGGCACCGTGCTGAAACGCTCCATTTCTAGCTTTTTTTGAGAGGGGCGAAAACGCCCACAAAGTGTTACTTGGCGTTTGGTGGACAACTTCGAGCAAGTGCCGCTTCGCGGGGCTGGCGGGGACGGGTCCCAGCGCTGCGCCAAAACCCCCTGCCGGGAGCGGTCCCCGGTGGGCGGGGGGCAGCGGGAGCCCCGCGGCAGCCCCGCTCGGCTCCGCTCCGCTCCATGTGCGCGGGCGGGGGAGAAGGCGTGTCCCCACCCCGCCGTAGCCGCACCGCCCCTCGCTCGCCTGCCAGCCGGCACCGGCACCGGCGGAGCGCAGCGGAGCGGCGCCGGGCGCGGAGCTCCCCGGTCCCGCCCCCGCCCCGGCGGGGCCCCGCGGAGGCGTCCGCCCGCCGGCGCTGAGCCGCGCCCGTACCTGCGAGCGGCATCGCCGGGGGACGCGCGTTCCGCCGCGCCCCGCTCCGCTCCTGCGCGGCCGCTGGGGCGCCCGCGGCGGCGTCTCTCCCGCTGTCCCTCCCTCCCTGCCTCCCTCCCCGCCCGCTGCCCGCCCCGTCGCCGAGCGGGAGCCGCCAGAGCCGGAGCCGGGGCAGCCGCTGCCGCCCGCGCTGCCCCCCGCCTCGCCGCCCTGCCCGCCGTTCCCCTCCTCCGTCCCGCCCAAGCCATGAACTTTGGCCGCGGTCCCTCGGTGGTGTTGAACGTCGGGGGCACCCGGTACTCCTTCTCCCGGGAGGTGCTGAAGGATTTCCCGCTGCGCCGGGTGAGCCGCCTGCACGGCTGCCTCTCGGAGCAGGACGTTCTGGAGGTGTGCGACGACTACGACCGGGAGCGGAACGAGTACTTCTTCGACCGGCACTCGGAGGCCTTCGGCTTCATCATGCTCTACGTGCGGCACGGTCACCTGCGCTTCGTGCCGCACATGTGCGAGCTCTCCTTCTACAACGAGATGATCTACTGGGGGCTGGAGGGCTCCCACCTCGACTACTGCTGCCAGCGCCGTCTCGACGACCGCATGTCCGAGACGTGCACCTACTATGCGGCGGAGGAGCCGAGCGGCGGCCCCGAGGGCAAGGGCCGGCGGCCACCGGCAGCCGAGGGCGGGAAGTGGCTCGAGAGGATGAGGAGGACTTTTGAGGAGCCCACGTCTTCCGTGGCCGCCCAAGTCCTGGCCACCGTCTCCATCCTCTTCGTCATTGTGTCCATGGTGGTGCTGTGCGCCAGCACCCTGCCCGAGTGGCGGGCGCCGGAGAATCGCAGCGTGGAGGAGCAGAGCAGGTACACAGCAGAGTCAGTGAGGGAGCCCTCAGGGTAGGAGGATGCTTTATTTTCCCGCTGTCCAGTCCCCGTGTGTCCCGTCCAGTGTGTCCTTCCTGCCCCTTGTCTTGACGGTCCGTGGCTGTAGCCGCCGCCGGCGGAGATGGTCTGCGCGCCTCGGAACGCCGGCCCCGAGCTGGGCGCCCGGGGAGAGGTGCCGGGGGAGCGGCGCTGCTCCGCGGCTGCGGCTCCCGCCGGGCTCTGCCGGGCACCCGTGGCCCCGAGGTGCGGGCGGGGGACGCCCGGAGCAGCCGCGCTGCAGGCGGGCCGGGGCCGGCGGCAGGCTCGGGGCTGGAGGCTGCGAGCGGAGCGGGGCCATCGGGATACGGCTCCTACTCGCAGTGAGGGTGCCTCCCTCCGCGCAGGATCTGGGAGCTCTCACTGCCCCCCTTTAAGGAGACACGGGACCACATAGAGAACTTCAGACACTCGGAAAATCAATTTAGGCCTTAAGATTGTGGGGGGCAAAAAGGAAAATAAACCACCCCCTCCAAACGAATGCAATTCCCTTGTCTTTTCCTGTGGGAAAAGACCAATCCTGTAAGTACTCCGCATGTATTCTTACAGGTCCTTCTGCTGGAGCAGATCCAGTGCCTGTTATGATTCTACTCTGGTAAAATCTTGTATGTGGAAACATACAAGATTTTGTGTGTATGAGCCTTACCCCCGCCCCTTTCCATCTCAGATTCACTATGTGGGGAGCACAGGAGATGATCGAACTGCACATCGAGCTCTTGCAACTGCATCATTCAAGCACCCCAGTGTATGACTGTAGCAGACGTTTACATTTCTTTTAGATAAAACGTATGTAATCATAATAAACATTGCAAAACAGTTGCAGAAAACTGGGAATGGGGTATAAGGCTTAATCCCGAGCCTTATTAGTAAGAACAAACCCTTTTCCATCTTCTTGTGACCTCAGATTAGGGTTACATGGATGCAACTCTGCTGACTCCAGGATCATTGCACTCACTCTTCTGTTCCCTCTCTCTCCTTCTTCTTCTCCCCTGTTCCCTAGAGAACAAAACTGAGACCAGTCTGGTAGAATTTCTCCCATAAATAAGACTGACATATAAAGAAGTAAACGTTTCTGGTATTTGCTAGCTTCTCCCATCTTTTGAAACAGACAGGGTACTCAACAAAAAAGTTTTCAGCTTCTGTTCTGCTAAAAGGGAGCTACAGTGAAATTGCAGCCTTGTCATTATGAAATCATCATCTTTTACCATAGAGTTAATTGGAATGTGATATATTATATCTTAGTAGCCAGAATAATTCCTTGGAAAGTATTTTCATAGTTTCCATTAGCTTAATGGAAAACTGCACCTGTATTTCTCATTGTAGTTGTGCCAAAGGATTAATTGTATGAACAAAAAGAAAGCAGATGCAGTTTGAGAAGCTGTTGATTCCTGCTTAGATTCAGATATGTCAAAAGTTGCTCCTAAAGGTTCTTCCAGTTAAAAAGCCTTACAGAAGCTTTGCAAGGTTGTTTCAAAGAAATGATGCTGTGGGTGACCTCTTTGTACAGCATCAAATTGCTGAGATACTCCCAAGAGGCACAGGAAAATAGATGCAACACTACAATAGCATTAACCACATCAGTCATGTCTTTGTTCACATTTTCATCATGTGGGAATCAACAACAAGTTTTCTCTTACTGAAAGAGTTCATCTTGAGAGGAATATGGCTATGATGTGTGATTTTTCTTTCATAGTGCCTTTGCTCTCAAGAGAATAATTTCATTCTTCTGAACGATTGCATATTTTATACCAAGTGTTAGAAGGATAAGGTGCTAAGTACCTGTAAGGTGCCGTACAGCCAAACAGTTCCCAGGGCAGTGAAGGCTTCTTTTAGAACCAGAAGCACAACTACCAATGATGGGGTGACTTTCTCCAGTAGCAGCTGTAGTACTTACTCCATGGTATTGCAACCAAAAAATAGAGATAACTAAAAGTTGCAGCTGAACAGTTTCTACCCATCTAGCAACAGTCTGTCGCATATAAGCACCAGTACAGACTGCTTCAGCTCATGAGTGGCTTAACCCTTGTGCTCTCACTGCCCCAAAACTGATCCCTATCTGATGGCAAACACATGGGAAACAGATACAAATGCATGCTTCTCTGTCCACAGGTGACCACCAAGGTGAAGCCACTCCTCTCTTTCTTGCATATGCTGCATTACTGCTAAAAAACCTGTTATAGCAGGAAAAGAAAGTGTATTAGCTACAGTTGCTTTTTAGTGAGCGGTCCCGTTTGGTTACCACTGCTTCCATATGACATAGGATTGGACCTAACGTGCCCAATTGTCATTTCACTTTATTTCCCTTTATTTGTTTATGTTTTATTTTGCTTGTAGTTATTTCATTTAAAATTATTTGGGTTTGCAAAACCTAAGTAGCTAAGTGGCTTATTTGAAAGTCTGACCACAGAAATCACATAGAAGTGTCTGGGATCACATACTCTAGCAACATTCTCCCTCTTAGGTGAAAAGGCTTTTAAAAGTCTGTCCACTTGTTTCTGACATGTTTAAAAGTTTGAAGCCAAATTCTATCTATTTTTTATTAAACAAAATAAAGAAATTCTATCGAACATAGTAATACAATAATTTAATTTTTTCCCAAGATAAATTGTTACATTAACGCTCTACACAGGAGAGTTTTGACTTGCATAGCACTGTAATTACTATTATGAAGATTTTACATTATTCAAAAAATGTATTTTGAAAAGTTTTAGAAGTGAAAATTGAATGGGCTAATCTAGAAACCCTTAGGCTGCAGATTTGGATGTAATCGATTATTCAGCTCAGCATAAGCCACTGAGGTGAGGTGAAAACCACCTCACGAAACCCAGCAACTCTGACATTTTCAGTCTCACAATAAGTCCCCCTGCCCTTGCCTCAGTATTTTATGTCAGAAAGGTGCCATATGGATAACATCTGTGGCTGACTCCCATGGTAACCATTCCCAGAACTGCTTTGGACAGCTGTAGTGAAAGCAGCTCACCAGCAGTGTGTCTCCAGCTTATTACCTGGACATCATCTCAGCAAGTGAGATCTCGCTAACTCTGCCATTTGACAAAATCAGCCTCTTTAACGTGGTTTGCTGTGAGGGTTATTGGGGCTGCCAGCTAATACCAGCTGTGTTTGTTTTTCTTGTACGAGCACCTCTTCAGCAGAGGAAGAATTGAGTCCACCACACTTTTCTCAAAAGCCATTACATTGTTATGTCCTTTCATGGTGACCCCACTCTCAAAGGATGAATAGCCTATGGCTACTTATGATCCTTTGGGATAACACCCTTTAGAGGGCAACAGAGAACTCCACGAGTAAGCTTTTTTCAAGGAGAGAGTGATGGGAAATCTGACCTCAGAATTTCACAGATATTACAGACACTGAAATATAATTCCCTGATTGCAGAGGGATTGCCTTTCCCAGGCCTGTTCTCAGAATGAGGGATGAGTTATTAAATGTGTTTCATTTTAAGAATTTTGCTCCCTTCCCTGCCTTGGCAAGTTCCACTTATCAGAGCTAAAGATTTGCATTAGATTTGCAGAGTTTAGGAGCAGACAGCAGGAATGCCTTCTGTTGCTTCTGGCAATTCCAAGTCATCTTTGCTGTCCTCTGAGCTGTGCCAACAGATGCATGCTGTGAGTCTCTGCTCAGGGACCTGTCCGTACACTGATTGTGAGCGTAATCTTCTAGCGAGAGCTCCTCAAGCCTGTAATAGGAAATCATTTGAAGCTGCTTGACTGACTGCCAGCACAGTTCTATCTACCTGCCTTCATACTATTTTTCTAGTGCTAAATACGAGTAGCTTGTTAGCACTGAGAAGAGACTGTTGTGCCCTTCCACTTAATGATCATGATTAAGTTTGTACTGAAATAATCACTGACTTATCAAGCCTACATGATTGCTGTGTTCTTAACCAAAAGCAAATAAACACAGTAGCTCCTCCAAACAACATCTATCTCTCATCAAGTGCCAGTGGGCTTTTTTTAATCTCTGCAAAATATCAGCCTAAAAAATTGCATTTGAAATTTAGACATACAAAAATTATTATTCCTTTATGTTGGTGGAATTTCAGAACACCTGAATGTTCAACTCCTGTTCAAAAAAGAGTAAGAACTCCTTTCCTGGACAAGATCTAACTTGAACACCACATTTTTCCTAGGTTAAAACAGTCGGCTGAAGGTAAAGAATGGAACTACAGACCTAGGTTAAAAACACAGACATGGATTCTTCTATTGAATTTACCAGCTCTTTGAAAAATTGAGGTGAAATAAAGAACAGATATATATGACTGCCTGGGCACAGCAGAGCCTTAAACTCACCAGGGCTAGATGCCAGTCATGTTCGACATATATGGAAAAGATGCTGAGGATCTCAGGGCTCAAAATGTTCGTATCCAGGTCTCCCCTTCAAGCTGTGAAAGGCATTTGCCCCTTCCCTGGGAAGTTCTGGGTCATTACAGCCTCC
Organism: Acanthiza pusilla; assembly: GCA_036630365.1. NCBI lineage: Eukaryota > Metazoa > Chordata > Aves > Passeriformes > Acanthizidae > Acanthiza > Acanthiza pusilla. Next base: position 10,304,970 of record JAXCHO010000017.1, read on the forward strand.
CACACAAAGCACCAGAGTTTAATGCATGACAACGTATAATTTCTAGCAAAGCAGGGATTGAATGGAATAACAGCCAGCAGGGTTTTTAATTCAGGGAAACTAGCTGTTCTGTGGCCTTTACACCACAGTTTGTAGTGAGGAGGAAACCCTTGATTTCCAAAGGATTAAAAAATTCCAAACAATTGCTGAAATCACTTAGGAGTCTTCCTGAGCAGGAATGCGATCATTCTGGCTACTGCTTGGACATTTTTCAGGTTTAATGTGCTTTACATGGAAATAGGCTTTAGCAACAATTTAACAAATCAGTGCTGACAGACTTTAATCTTTAATCCTGTCATACACTGTCTTTAATCATATCATCTGTTTTCCTCATGTGTCCTGTTGTTGTGTATGTTTTATTTACAAGCTTAATAGATAATAGTGCCACTAAGGAATATTTTGACTCCATTTCAACCAACTCACTGGGGGATATTGAAAGTATCCAAATTGGAAAGCTGAGGCAAAGAATATTGCAAAGTTGAAACAATTCTAAGATAGTTACAACAGGATTTTATTTTTCAGTAATAGCAAACTAATCTTGTTAGTGATTGAAAGAAATGGTTCCTGAAGTGTTTTAGCTCATTGTACATAAAGTAGCTTATTCTGAGAGAAAGTTATCATATGGAGCAGAAAACTGAACAGTGAGGGGATTACATAGGAATGAGGCTTGCAAAGGCTTGATTTTCCCTTTATAGACAAAAGACTCATTAGAGCAATCTCAAAAGACTGTTAAGTACCAAGAAGCTTAAAATTTTAGGAGAAAAACCCTCTTTCATGTACTTAGGTCTGGGACAATGAGCAGTACGTTTGAGCAGGAATAGCCTGTAACTGAATAAAAACTAGGGTTTAGTATTTTCTCTGATAATTTATAAATTTTGTGGGGAATCTTCAACCAAACAGTTCATAACTTTGTTTTTAATTACCCCTCTCCTTTTTGGATACCAGCTATTTTAAAAGTGAAAAAAACCAAAAACTGTGGTGGAAGTTTCTAAAATAGGTACTTTTTACCAAATAAAGTTACTATTTAATTATATAGCTATCGATTTAAATACAGCATTATTCCAAACATAGGCAATAAAAGCAGTGTGTCCTGTGAATATGCAGAAAATGTGTTAAGAATTGATTATGAAAAATACAGGTACTTTAGTCTTCTGAGTATATGCCTTTTACTCGGCTTTAACTTCATATTTTGTTAAGTTCTCTTAAGGGCTAACTGTTAAAATTGCTTTCCTTATTAGATGTTATTTATCCACTAATAAGGTTAGCTATAAAGATAAGTCACTGCAAGCAGAGGGAGACTTGATCTGAAAGTGGAAATGTAGAATGTAGCACTCCAGATTTCCCAACATGCCAGAGGTTTCTAGTTTTTCTCACCAAAGCACTCTTTTTTGTGTGATTCACCAGTACTGCCAAAATCCATCTACACAGGCAAAAAAGGAGTGACAAGAGAGGAAAAATGAAAAATGTTTTACTGATGGATGAAAAGTAAGTAGAGGAAGGAAAAAAAAAAAAAGGACACCCTTATTCATTATCATCTCCTCAGCCAGCAGAAAGATGGATGGATGCAAAATGGAGAAATGGGGGTGCAAGTTATAATGGAGTGGCATTAACCTATCCCCCACTGCTTTGATCTTGCTTTGTCATTTTTGCATCAGTAATGTTCCTTAGCTCGCTTCAAATCTGTTCTACAATAAAATACTTCTTCAGTCCTTCCTGCTGAAGTATAACTGATTTACAGTCTTTCCTGTCCTAGGAACTGCCAGAGTAAAACAATGGATTAATCATATTTCACGGACATTTACTTGTAGACTATTTCCCAAAGTTATATGACCACTGAATCAATGTTGATTCATAAAGAAAATTTCTACTGCATCACAATGATCAGGACCTAACTTGCTTAAAACTCAACCCAGAGATAAACTGTCTAAGGGGTGACAAAATGGAGGAGTCACATTTCCGACATTATCAGGGCATCAGGAGGAAATACCAAGTGAAAAAGCTTTAAATTGTATAAATACAAATTTCTTTTTCATTTAAATGCATCATTTCATAGGATACAGACAACACTATGAGAGAAATCTGATAAAATGTAAAGAAATAGTCTTTTGGAATTGTTGAGTGTTCCTGGCTGCAGTTTTCTATCCAGATACAATTTTTCTCTTAATCATTACATGAGATCTCAACTAGCCAACATATAAATACATTCAGACATCATCAGTTTGTCCATTACCATGATCTTGCTGTTTAATTTTACTGAGGAATGTGTTAGGTATTTCCTCATCATATGTTAAAAGGATTTAAATAAACTTACCCATTAAGCTTTTTTTCTTGATTTTTTTTTTCAAACATAAAGGAAGTTTCCAAAAGCCTAATTTTTAGGAGAACACCTAATTCTTAAGAGCAAACTGGTTTTGAATTCCAAAAAAAATTCCAAAAATTCCACCTTTTGTCTTTCCATCAAAAGGTGCTAACATGAACTAGTGTTCTACGAGCCCTTTATGAAGAAAGACCACTTGCTTACAGAATTTCCATTGATATTCGTGAAAAAAGAAAAACATGGTGCAATTTTATGTTAATTAATTTAAGTAATTAATTTATGTTCATTTAAATCTATTGTGGCTAAAATTACAGTGTACCTTATGACTTTGCATCAAGTGACTGTTACTGTTTCTTCCCATTTTAGCTTAAAATTAGAGAGAATGAATTAAAAAAAATTAAATTGATAAAAAATAAGTAAAGTTTTAGTGTGTAAAACTTCTATGAAAAAGTTAGTTTATAGATATAAACTATAATTACATCAGTTAGAGAAGAATACTGTCTTTCTAACAGGCCACTGTCTTAACAATAACAATAGATTTCAGAACTGGTAAAAAATTATGCAGATATGTTAGTGAAGAAAAATTTTAGGTTTGAAATGACAGTTGGATTATCCCTTGCAAATCATTATGTTTCACCAGGCACTACCTTGTTAGGGTTCTTGCAGTAGTGAAAGAGCTTTGCTTGTATTTCCTGGCAGTATTTTTGAATCTCTGATCTCAGACCAGTTTGGTTTCAGAGCTGTTGAAAAGGCATCAGTGATGGGCTTTTTCTTTGCTCAAACTGTTGGTGAAAAAGATCAATGGAGGAATGAGGGAAAGGTTAGCTTCCATTCCCTCATGTATTAAAAAAGTGAGCAGAGTCTGAAATCTTAGGGAGATTTGTGACCACATGCACAACAGTTACTAAATTTTGTTTAAGCAACCTTTTTATCTTCTGTTTCTACCTTCCACGGGTTTCAAGTTGAGGTATTCTCGAATCTCATTCAATGCACTGGGACCTGAAAATATTTAAGAACATGATGAAATCCCCTTCCAGGATTTCTTCTGCATTTGGCAAAAAGATGATCTTGCCTATTATCTTAACATTTGGTTACCTTGACATTTTTGCTGCAATGTAGTTTAGGTGGAGTTAAATTTAAAGCAAAAGCAAAAATTCAGTAATGCAGAACACAGTGGTAAATGGAAGGACACAAGGTTACTACTTTGTGAACCCAGTGAGGAAAAATAAAATACCATCTGTATTTAGTGGCAATACCTATAATATTTCTGAATGTGGTTCTAGGTAAGACCCTGTTTGGGATGCAGATCAGACAGACTGGTTTAGGATGGTTCCTAAAGAACTAATTTGCGTTAATTATCCAATGCAAATACTGACTTCTGCTTACTCCATCTCCCCATCTATTTTAGTTTAGCAGTCAGGTTCTATACATTAATGCTCATAGCCAGACAGTTCACTGATGTACATCCCTTGGCATTCCCAAGTGGATCAGGCCTCACAGACTTAAAAAACAAATACAAACAAAAATTTAAAATATCCCCCTAAACTCAATGAACAAAAAAACCCCACAAACTCAGGTGTTCAAGATAAGATTACATATTGGCACTGATATCCTGTAGAGTTCCAGGTTTTGTAGGCATATTTGCCCAGCACAATGACTAGTCGCAATCCATAATTCAAAGAAAATGATCAGTGAGTGATTTCTTAGCAATTATCAGTTTAAACTCTAGACAGATCCCCAGGTTAATTGCTGAAATCCAGTGCCAGGTTGCAGGATAAGGATGGCATGGTTTTCCTTTTGTTGTCTGTGAAAGTCTAAGTGTCACTTTGGTAATATCTGTGAACAAACCAAACATCCCCTGAAGCCTTTGCACAGAGCATAAATGCTGTCCTTTGTTTCCTTTGGCAGGATAATTGAAGCTATCTGCATAGGCTGGTTCACTGCAGAATGCATTGTGAGGTTCATCGTCTCCAAAAACAAGTGTGAGTTTGTCAGAAGACCTCTCAACATCATTGATTTGCTGGCAATTACTCCTTACTACATCTCTGTTCTAATGACAGTTTTCACAGGGGAAAATTCACAGCTTCAGAGGGCTGGAGTCACCTTGAGGGTCTTAAGAATGATGAGAATTTTTTGGGTGATTAAACTGGCCCGTCATTTCATTGGCCTTCAAACACTTGGTCTGACTCTGAAGCGTTGTTACAGAGAGATGGTGATGCTACTTGTCTTTATCTGTGTTGCTATGGCAATTTTCAGTGCACTTTCACAGCTTCTTGAAAACGGGCTGGACTTGGGAACAAAGAATAAGGATTATGCCAGCATTCCTGCTGCTTGTTGGTGGGTGATCATCTCGATGACCACGGTTGGTTACGGTGACATGTGTCCCATCACTGTACCAGGAAGGATTCTCGGAGGAATTTGTGTGGTTAGTGGCATCGTTTTATTAGCCCTGCCGATCACTTTCATTTATCACAGCTTTGTGCAATGCTACCATGAGCTCAAGTTCCGATCTGCTAGGTACAGTAGAAGCCTCTCTGCTGAATTCTTAAATTGACCCAACTTGCATCCTGTTGTGCTTACTTGCTAAGCTTTGTCTTAGAAGAGAATGGTGGAAGGTCCCTTCGCGTGTCCTCCTTGACTGGATGGTCCTGTGGAGCGATATTCTCACCAGCCTGGGGAAAGCCCGTCACCATTCAGACAGGAAGGATGACCATCTGCCTTGAGCACCTTGCAAGGAGAGGGAGTGATGTTTCAAATTTGAGAGAACAAAATTAACAAAAGAGGATTCAGAAGCCCTCATCCAGACCAGTTTGGTGTTCAGTTTGCCTTCCCACACAAAAGCAGAACAAAAAATGGGCTTAACACTGAGATCTGTCATTCCTGTAATTATATCCTAAACCATTCTAAGCAATGTGTAGCACGAGTTTTTTCAAATATTTCAATATTTAAATGCTTCACAGAGGCATTGATAGCTTCTTGCCTGAAATATCTCCACTTTTAACTCAGATAACCAAATTGTATACTGAAGGAGAATCGCTGCTACTTTTGTACTTTGCAAAAAAGTAGAGCTGGTTCTGTGACTCAGGAAAGATGAAGAATATAGGTCTGTAGGACAAAAAAAAACCCTTGAGGCCTGATTCTGATCTTTGAGGAAGCACACAAATCTTCTGTAAACCCAGTGAAGTCCGTGGCATTTCTCTGAATTTGAGAGTTCACAAAGAAGTGCAAGAAGTGAACCTCCAGATGTTGTAAGCAAGGACTTCTTTAGGTCACAATTAATTTCTTCTCCGTAACCAAATTGTAAGTAGAAGCAAGTGCTGTACTTTACAAAGGCCAGCATAAGAAATCAGGGATTGATATATATATATATTTCCTGGTAGGTTAGTGGGGGAGCTTTCCAAATATTAGATACATTCAGTTCAACTCCATCCACCTGGAGTTGCAATACTCACAAGCACAGATTTTCCCTCCCTGACCTCCCTCCTGCCCCACCCATATATCTTAAACATGGATATCATAGTGAGAGTTCTCTTAAGACAAACGGTAAGATTCCATCATTTGAAGTGGCCTGGAGCAAACACTGGAAAACAAGAGTACCTGCTCCCTGTCAGATGAGACTCTTCATCATTAAATTCTGCAGTCCCTACTGGAGGATACACCTCAATGGAAGTTCTAAAAACAAGGGTGAAAAGCCCAGAGCATACCAAAGAAAGTAAAATACAGAAGTGTGAGTTGCACTTGGCAAAATGGTGTATTCTCCAATGTTACTAGAAAATGAAAATGAATCAAGTTAGGTTCTGAAATATTGTTCACTACATTTCTTGAGTAGTACTGCTTAATAGCATTGTTCAGTATAATTCTGAAAGGCTGCTACGTAGAAATGTGCAGTTAGATACTAAAACATATTAAGGTACAGCTTTACAAATTTGGGTACCAGTGAACATCAACAGAGAGCTTTCATGCTAACATGAAAGTTCAGTCATCAGCACAGCTGAATTTTGTGTGCTTGCCTGAAAATACCGCATTTACTCTTACTGTGCTGTAGAGGCATCTTTTATAGACATCATTGTGAAAGGCGTTAGAAGTGAAATGAGTACCACCTAGAAAACACATCTCTGGAACTGCTCACTCAAATAAGCCTGCCACACTGATCAGTAACCAGTACATTGCAGACTCTACCCTGAGACCTGAAAGAGTCATTATCGTTTTAAGTGGTCTTAGTCTTAAGTAGTCTTAAAGAATTACATTGCAAACATGATTTTTCTGAAGACCTGGAAAGAATTTTAGTAGCCTTCCAACAGACAAGCCTGACTTTCCCTTCAAGACTCCATTGTTAAGTACTGTTACAGCCATACCTCTGTTTCTTGCCACTGATGTATTCAGAACGTTAGCTCTGTAGTTCCCTACACTACTATATTTATGCCTTTTCTGTCAAAATCATGTTGCTCAGAAACCTGCTCCAGCATTCCACAGAGAGGTGAATATGGGATCAGCAAAAATTTCTTTCTTAGGTGAGATTCACAGCTGATGTTAGTTAGGCAAGTTGTGACTTCAGAGACACTTAGATGTTTTACACCAGTGGAGATGCTGGCTCTGTATTCCTGCATGTGTACCTATATATATCCTGCATATATTATATATTATAGTCAGTTGAAATGTTTGGGATTTTTTTTTTTATTCCTCACAAAAAATTTCCTCTTTGACAAAATTAAAATTTCAGACTTTAATCCAAACATAGATGTTGAAGAAAATGACATTTTCATCTTCTAATGAAAAGTCATTTTGATAATACCAAAACCATTTCCAAGGAGAAAATTGCTATTTTTTTTTCTATTGTGCTCCATTTTTTATTTTTTTAAAATTAAAATAGGTTAAAAATCCCACGTAAGAACTTAGCCCTACAGATTTTCATGTGCTGTTTTTAACGCTTGGGAAAATACTGTTTGTCATAAAACTCCTTAAAACTTACTTTGTCTTTCGTCCATTGTATTTAACCAAACCAATACTCTGAGATACAACTCTCCTCCACAAAATGTCCAAACCATCACCATGATAACAATAGCTTGAAATCTATACAGAATGTGAATATAAAGTATGTTGCAATCTTGAAATCAAGACATAATAAAATGTGTTTCAGCACTACCTATAAATCTAATCTTTAGATGCCTTTAGAAAGGAAAAGTATAAATTTATGCACATAATAACTTGTGAATATCAATTTGCACCATGAGTCATTTTGTATAAGCAATTAAGGACAGGAAGACTGCAACGATCCAGGCTATATATGGTATACAAACAAAATGTTTCATCCTTTATAAAGTGTTTTTTCAGATGAAGAATCCTTTCCCAGTGTAAAAACATAAATCTAATGAAAATAACTGTGTAAAGGAATAAGTCTGTGGAGATTATCTTAAGTCATACTATGTTTTTTTGGAACAGTTCGTGTTCAATTTTTATATGGCAAAATGTGAACAGAATGACCTAATGTATTTTTTAATTTGAGTTATAATAAAATATTTTCAAACTGCTCATATAAGCCCCCCTAAGGAGAGATCCTGGGGTGGGGTTTTGGTTTTGGTTTTTTTTAATTAGGTTTTTTTTTTTCTTTATGTCTTTATTGTTGTATGGTTATCAGTGTGTAGACTTTAGTTTCCCTATAAACCAAGTTGAAATAAAGTAACCTTCATGGTAGCCTTAAACCAGAGTTTTATAGAGTAAATAGGATGCCTGACTTCTAGTAATATATGTCGTCTTATTTTCAATGGACCAGTTTTTTTTAGTGAAACTTTACAAAATATGAATTGTATGTGTAGTCAAAAATAAGCATATTTTTAAACAGTTTAAACTGTTTTACTAAAATTTTACTTGTGACCATATTTTATGCAGACATGCTGTGCAGTACTCTATTTCAAAGTACAGCATTTCTAAGCCAGGTGAAGACAAGCTGGTTCATCTCTGATCATTACCAGTTTGAACCCTATACAATCAAAGATCTCATGGGCAGTCCATCAGAAACATTCACAGTTGGAATAAATTAGATGAAATAGAAATAGAATAACACTGGGGGGGGGGGATTAAGACAGCTTATACAATTGTGATGCAGCATTTCGGTTAATCTAAAGCAGAAACCAATGTCAATGAGTTTTGAACTGCCAGTGTATGGTTTGATGACAGGAAATGTTAATCATATGTTATATACTGAGTTCAAACCTTAGGACTGATTTATTGGGAACTATATAGTGGCTATAATCCTTCAAGGTACTGCATGTCACCGAAAAGTACTTGATCATTATTGAAGTCACTGAAATGGAAAGCTCTCTAGGGTATTTTCCTTCTACAATTCTACATGAAGCATCATCCCAAATATCTCAATGAATGGAAGATTATTCTTTCCCTTGATGTAAGACTTGGAAACAATATTGTCTTGATGAGTACCCACCAAAAAAAAAATAGTTTGGTTGACTAATGATATTCAACAATCTTATCAGCATAGTGATCAGCCATATAAAGACGTGATACTAATTCTTATTGTACAGCTTATACTGGTGTGCATAGCAGCAAGTTTGGGAAAGATTAAAATCCTGGTAATGTAAGATTCATATTTTGAAATCCATGTATTTAAAAGAAAAGGCACCGCTTTTTCATATAATGTATGCAATTTGTGATATTCCTATTGCAAAGTAAAACTGAAGTCCTTGGGGGTTCAAAACACTTGTCTCTTCCCTTTTGGATAAAAACTGCAAAAATCTTATCAGATCAGAACGCCTTCAGGAAGTGGACATATGCACACACCAGCCAGCTAAATTCAGCAGCCAAACCCAGCCAGTCTCCTGGGAACCAGCACAATGAACAAGGTCTGCTCTGCTCTGAATTTTATCTCCACTAAGAGGTTCAGGATCACTTGAAATTTTTAGAATTATTATTTCAGAGGAGCTACTAAGGAGGCACTTGCTGGAAAGTTAAATAAGCTATGCATAGCAGAAAAAGATACTGCTTTGTAAAAAAAGTTTTCACTGATTTTAAAAAAGGAAACTGGCTCTCATTTTCTGTTATTTGTTTGTAAAAGCAAACATGCAGGTCAGGATATGTGATGATAGTTAAACTTGCTACATAAAACAGATCCCTGCTTAAAATAGAGACTTAATGTAAGACGTCTTCCAGTTTTGCTAAAGCTATAACAGCTTCCAGTAGCTCAAGAGCTGTCCCAGCCCACAGGGAGAAACAAAAAACACTGGTTTCATAGTAAAAAAGTGCAACAAAAATTAGGGAGTATGTTTCAGACAGGTTAATCTTCAACAAGCTGCACAGTGAGCAACCAAGACTGACAATCTGCTTGACAACAAATGTTAAGAGCCACAGAAGAAGAAGAATATTAATCCTTGGTCAAATCAATAAAATACAAATGTTTGCAACTACGCATTTTAGAGTCCTTTATTCTTTAGAAATGCAAAGGTTTATAATTTCATAGATCCTTAATTTTATATACTGTCTGCTTCTCTGTAAAGAAAAATGTACTCTATAATTTGAAAAGGCAATAAATGTGGGGTGTTTTATGTGAATACAGAATTAGATAGATAAAATCACATAATAAAATTTGCTGATCTTGTTGCCATATTTCATGGACTAGTGGTCAAAACACAAATGTTTATAAAATGTGTTCCTTAAAACAAGTGAATTCTATGGCAGTTCATATTAGTACTGTACCTCAGCAAAACCTTTTTCCTTAAATAATTTTTGGCTACTGAGAAGTCTGCCATTTAGAACCCAGGCGTTTTGCAATATAAAATTTGAATATTTTATCGAGAAGTAACTCTGGAACAAAAAATAGAGTTAAACCTACACAGGGTTATTCTTCAGCAACTGAATATCTACCATAATTATGGACTGCAAAACTGTCAAAGCAAAATGAAAAGCAACCATGTAGTACATATTATTCCTCAGGGATTATTTTTAAAAACTAATCTGGAAAAATTGAATTTGGCTTCAAGTTCACTGAAACTTATTTATTAAAAAAAAAAAAAACCAAATCCCAAATATCAACATGGTATTCATTCTGGAATGTCAACACAATAAATTTCATCAGTGCAATACTTGCATCATTGTGAATGGATCTGAGACACTCTCTTGATTCTTTAAATGCAGCCATTTCAAAAGTACTTCCAAAAAAAAGTATTTCACAACTAACGCTCTTATTAAAAAAAAAAAGTTTGTATATTTTAAGAAGTCACTGAATTACAAACTATTCTGGCATCAACCCTCCGCATTATTATGAAAATGAACAGATTTTCATTTAGAAATCATAAGCATTTTTAGTTCTGTTACTTATTAGTTTTAAATGTTTTACATAAAATCAGTCAGAGAAGAAACAGAAGAAATAAGCAGATGTCTGCATAGTCATAGAAGCATGTTTTAGAAGTGTTTTTTCCTAAAAGAACTTATAAAACATTTGGAAGCAGAAGGGTTTTTTAATGTTTAAACACAGTTACTATTTTGCAGATATGCTCAGCACTTGCACCTTCCATCAGTTTGAGATACAACTGTAAAAGCACAGAACCCCCCCAAAATAAGATTGATTCTTTCTGCCGTGGGAAGCATTTTATACATTTGTTTGTCATAAGAATTTAAAAAAGAAAACACTAAAGAAGATAATTAAAATCTAGGAAATCTAGAAGTTCAGTATTGGAATTCTTTCCCATGCACTCCAGATATCCTCCACTTCTGCTTTATATTTCTTCGTACTGCCCTTTTACCAATATTGAAGCAGTAACTAGGAGCCACAGAGAGGACCAGGTTTCTGTTGTACTAAGGACTCTACAACCGCAGATCAAAATTACAATTCTGCTCCCAAAAAACATACAATTCAATACTGAAACACAAATCAAAGCAGATAGCAGTGCAAGCAAGCAACATGGCATTTCTCTGTAGCACAGCTGTAGCTTATCTATTGAGTCTGATACTGTAGTACTAAGGGTTGAAATACATTTTCTTTTCTTCTCAATTTAGAGAGCCTCCCAGAGAATGCTGCACTTAGAAGACAGTGTTTTCAACATTGCTGAAGGTTTTGGCAGCTGCACTGGCTATGCCAAGATAGCACAGTGCCTAACCATGACTTTTGTCATTAGGGTTTAATATTTGAACTTGATGACATTTGATGGGAAATTATGAATGAGTAAAAATTGGGCCATTTATTAGAACAGTATCTTGAATCCTTGATGCTCTAAGAGGATGCTATTGTACAGATGCCATTAAAGATTAAAAAAGAAAAACAATTACAACAATGTACTCACGAAGTATAGTCATATAGAGGCTTACTAAAAAGAAAGGCATCCCTAACAAAATTACTCCAATAAAAATAAATAAATAAATAAATAAATACAAATCTGTATTCCTGCCAGAGATTCTTGCTTATAGCCTTTAAATTTATATGGATTCCTTGAGTATCTCTGCCTTTAGGTGCAGTGACTTCAAGCTCTGCCTCTTTGGTTCTCTGATAGAAACTTGGCCTATAGGTCACAGCAGCCTTTTGTTCTCCATTGGCTCAAAAGGCTTAAAAACCAGGTATGTCTGAAAGGAAAAATCTTCTTCAAGGGAGCCATGCAACCAGCTGTGAATAAAATTTAGCTGAGATGAATTTTGTTTTGTTTTAGAAAATCTATTTGTCATCTGGATTACAGAAGACAAACTCTTGACTGTAAATACCAGGTTGCCCTCAACACAAGACCGAGGACCATGAATTCATCTGCTCCCCTCTTTATCACAAACTCCATCTTCAGCATCTCTATCTTGTTTTCTTAGAGCTTTCTCTTTCTGCTTTCACCTAACACTCACTCAAGGAGCATTAAGGTTAAACATTAACATCCTCAGACTGAGGCTGCTGTTACCTTTGCCTTCTCTTCATACAGACTGTCCCATTCACATTTGAAATGCAGTTCAGATTAGACAGCTTAGAATAAATATCCATACATTTCTCCATGTCAGTGTAGGATAAGAAGCTTTTTCCTCCTCCACAATAAATGTCATATATAATGGGAAAAAAAACAGTCATGCAAAGCAAAGCTTTTACAAAGCAATACAAAATAGTCTAAATCATCCTCATTCGATTCTTGCTCCAGAGTCTTATCCTGGCGCTTCACATCCCACAGGCCATTCAAATCCCTTCTTAACTGCAGTAAAAATCACCTATCTGCCTTTGGCTACCTGCTTCTGCCAACAGGGATGGACTTGAGAGCTGAATTACCAATAGCATGTTGCAGTTGCAGATTTGTACTTCTTTATTTTTTGGTTGATTACTCTAAACTGCTGTTTCTACCAAGAAACTGTAAAACAATCTGGCCAGGCTTGGGGAGAACACTTTCAGTGGCTGATCCACTTCCACCAGCATGTAATTGAGTCATGCTCAAAGAAACTACCAGTCTTGGAAACTGTTATGCTGTCACAGGTGTATTAAAGAAATCAGTTTAATATATGTAAGAGGACTTACTACATTTATGTCCCCTGATTTGGAGATTTATCCCTACTTAGAGTTCAAGATTGTCATGCAAACTAAAGGAGTACTGCAGAGAGCAGGTGGAAGACTAATTAATGAGAAGAGAAAATGAGGTAGAGGGATAGAGAGAGGTTAAAAATTCTAAACCAAACAATGCAAAAGGCTCTATGCAATGAAGTCCTTTCTAAGTGATTGATTGTCAGTCCCATTTCTTTCCCCTTTGGTTTTTACCCCTTTCCTAGCTGCCCCATTTTCTTTCTGCTGCCAGTTCCATCCACAGGCTTTTGTGCTGGCACCAAGTATTACTAAAATCCCAGTGCCAGCCCAGGTGTCTGCCATCCCATCCTGCCCATTCTTTGCTCCCCTACCTTCATTTCTATAGGTACATTCTTATTTAAATCCAGTATCCTGTCCCTCAAGAACCTGTGCTAAAAAGCAGTTCCCCAATCCACTCATCCATGGCAAGTGTAACCCAACTAATACCTGCCTACTTTGCTAAAAAATAAAAGCTTTTACCCATTTCTTTGGATTACACACTGTGACAAGTCTTATCGCCAGCATTTATGATTTACTACTTCCCTCTTTGCTTTCCAAATGCTTCTCTGTGCAGGCTCAGTCTCTCAGACCAGGAGAATAAGAGAGACTCTGGCACTGTCTTGTGCCACCGAGCAGTTGTTTCCCCTTCTGTGGAATGCTAGTGACTACCAGAAAGCATAAGGCATCCACACTAAGGGCACCCAGGACTGAATTCTGCAGACAACAATCCAAAATACACTCAAAACCAAACAGAGGGCTTTGATTTAGAACCTCCCCAAAAGTCCCATTCTTTCCTTCTAGAGATGACCATTGGAGAGAAAGTGTCCTGTGTTGGTCTGGAGAGTCCCTACACTGCCTTTAATTGTGAGAGCTGCCACCCTAAACACAACCTTTTGCTGCTTACACAGACTGAAGTTGTGGCCAGCACCACATCAGCCAACTCCTTATGCTCCAAGGCTGTCAGGAGCATATGCAGCAAATGCTCCTGTGTTCAGCTCTGGAGCTCTGACTTGGCTTCCAAAGTCACATCCTTGTTCATTTTCTCCTACCGTTTTAAAGAATATACTACAAACAATACTTACTGTTTTGCTTTTCAAAGAGAGTAAGGAACAAAAGCTTAGCTAAAACAACATAAATTTTCTGGGAGCAAAGATGCTCGAGCAAAGAAGATAAACACTGCAGTTTTCACTGTTCAAATGAGAGCTATAGTTCTCCTGAATCAGAAGATATTCAGCTTTCCTCTACAGTTCAGAGGAAAAATTGGTCAAGTCCATTGTAGAAACCTGCAGTTATTTACCAGTAGACATCAGTAATCCATAAACTCTCTACTGCATCTTTTGTTTCCTCCTTATCTATGAAGTGTGAAAATCATATTTTATGGGTTTTGTGGTTTTTTAAATTTTAACTAGCTTTAAGTTTTTTAAACTTTAAGACTTCAATCATCCAAAAAGGAACAAAAGGGAACACACATAGGTATTGTCCTAAAGTTCAGACTGGTTTATGTGTGGATCAATGTCAGCTCTTAGATTACACTGGAAATATATGGGACCTTTAGTAAAATGCTTTTAATGGCATTTGAAGAATACTTCCCTTGTCTCTAGCCATGAAACATTCCTGTAAGGTAAGCACATAGCTCTCCCTGCTTATCACAGAATCACAGAATATGCTGAGTTGGAAGGCACTCACAAGGATCATAAAGTCCAACTCTTAAGTAAATGGCTCACACAGGGATCAAACCCACAATCTTGGTGTTATTAGCACCATGATCCAAACAGCTGAGCTCATCTCAGTTCATTTCTCCCTGAAGCTCTCCAAACATGGCTCTACTAATTCAATAACCTGTGAAAGCAAAGAAAGAACTTGTAGTAATTGGGCTCCTGTTATGTTGGTGTAATCTCTGCATTACAAGGCAAGTGTTTAGCGAGTGCTAAGAAGCTTGAGTTTGTAGGTTCAAATTATAATAATCTGACACCGTCTGTTTGGTGGCAACTGCATCTAGGACAAGCAATTTAATGGAGTCAAAGTGGTGCCTCCAGCAATTCTGAAGATGCATAGAAGCATTTCCCTTCTGCCTTTGAACAGTGAGCAACAAATACTGTAGCCTAAAGGAGATGGGGAATCCTTCAGGAAAGCATAATCACATCAGATCCACACTGCAAAATCTGCAAAAGAGAACTGTCAGAAGGGGAAACAATCAAGAGTATGTAAAGCAAAAAGCATGTAAAATCATGGTGCCAAATCCCTATTTCTACACCTCCTCACCACTCCTTTTCAGTTCCCTCAGGCTGTAGAATTGGATACAGCACTCTAAAAAGAACATGCCTGCCCCACCAATGGTACTGCAAGCTCTGATATTCCCTGTGAAAACGGAACTCAGATTTTCCCATTTTAAAAGCCTAGGCTGCTACATGTTGAGCCAAATGAAACTCTCCATGAGCAATTGCCATCACAGAACCTACGCAACACAAGGGAGCCAGATATGGTTCAGCAAAATTTACTGCGAAAAATCTTTAGGAGGGAGGATATTGTCCAGAGACAAATCTGGACAAAAATTCCAACAAAATTTTAACTCAGATGTTGCGTGGTCAGCAACTACTCCCATCCACCTACAGAGACCTGCACTCCCACAGGTCATGTCTTCCTTGGGAGGAATCTATAAATAGAGATGCAAAGCACAGTACAAAGAACCCCAATCTATCTATAGGCTCTGTAAGGCTGTGTGTGTTCTGCCAAAGAAAAGTTCCTGCACAATGCAGAGGCAGATGTTGCCGGCAGCATTCACTTGGAGGGCTCCCTATTTCTGCAACTACCCAACCCTTTAATATGTGCAAGGACTTGGCTCAGGAACAGTTTCTCTCAGCTCTCCCTGCTGTTACTCTACTCACTCCATCACACTCCAGTCCTCTTCCCAGCAGAGCTGTTACTGAGCTTCCCTCTTCCCCTCACGCGGGACTTTACCAGTGTTCTCCCACGCTGTTACCTAATCTTTTGAACTTCTTTCTCCTATGCAGGGAAATGCTGGAATAAGGAGGTAGATAATTCTTTCATCTGTTTGCACTCCCAGTTTTACAGTATCCCTATTCCGATGGCAGTATGAAAGCACAGACAGGTATACAACAACAGAGTATTTAAATCATTTTTCACGTGGCAAGGCAAAGGGGAAACACATCAAAACACCACCAAGGCTTCCTGGAACAGGCCTGAGTTACACTACTATCTGAAGAGAATAATCCATAAAAGTAGCATGCTTACAGAATGTCAGTGAGACTACAGGATGCTGCAGGAAAGATAATTAGGAGAGTGTCAGCTGAAAGATATCATAGGGCAATGGTGCCTGCTGCTGCCAGAATACAATCCTCAAAAATAAATGTCGTCAAAACCGTGCATCATTTTCAATGCAGGAGACACTGATCTCACAGCAGAAATCTATTTTTGTGTTATGTCTGATGTGCTAAATGATTCATAAATAAAGAATGTTTTCTATAAGAAAGATTTCTCAAGTAACCAAACAACTGACATTGTTATTACTAAATTTAAGTAGTGGGTTTTTTGTTTGTGAATAGTCAAATTGAAACTCCTTAGAATACAGCTTGCTGACAAACCATCTGAGCCAAGATGGACCTTTTGCCTAAGTAAAGTGATGGTTCAGCCAGCTCTGAATGGCTTTATCCCACGGCAATACTTGGAAGAAAAACTTATAGGTAGAGGCTGTGAATGGGATTCTAGGCAGGTATTAGGATCTAGAAAATCCATCCTCGCATCCTATCTTCCACAATTTACTAGGCTGTATTCACTGTTGGAAGGAATGGACAGAAGAGGAGTGATGTGCAGAATGAAAGAGATGATGCTGCGAACCTGAGATGCACAGCAACGGGAGGATATTGTGTTACTTAAGTGTACCTTAGAGTCAGCCAGGAAGGCCAGCTTCATCCAAAATTATATCCCATTTGTGAGCTCCAAGCCTGCTCAGGGATACAAACCAAAGCACAGGTATGACTTGGAAGCTCACTTCAAAAACATAGTTCTCATTAAAACTTCTCTACTGATTACATCTGAAGGAAATTTCTCTTTTTGCTCCTTATATTTCAGTTTCTCCTCTTTAACATACTGGACAACTTTTGGTTTACATTTGCAGATGCACAGAACTGCTGACATTTCACTGGAGTTTTAGGTCCAGAATTTTCTTAGAACTGTATCTTCTCTGAATGGCCATAGAACACTGCAAGGTCCTGGTTTCCTATTCACTCAGTCTAGAGACTCAGACAAAGGCTGTAAGAGTTTCCTTCCCATGGAAAATTGCATCCAGGAGAAAGCCAGGAAATGACTCTTTGGCTCTGCCTCTTAGACACATCCTTAGCTAAAACACAATCAAAAGATTTTACAAGACGTGTCTAGTGGTCTCACAAGGATGCTCAGGTGTACATTTCTGCTACCTGATGTCACCAGCTGGTGAATTATTAGGAAGCACTGGTCTACTGGTGGAAGAACTGCTGTTATCCTAATGCTCCTTCCTGAACAGCATGGATTCATTGCATTCTAACAAAGAGTATTGCCTCAGCACATACCCAGAGATCACTTTGCACTAATTTGAGGGTGAAGCTCTAACAGTTCATATCTTCAGGACATTTCAACACAGAAGTTTCCAACTTTTGACATTTATTACTTATGAAAATTTTTACTGAAACTCATCGTGTGAAAGGCGACTTTCATCTATGCATGTTCCTTATATCCTGAGGCGTGACAGAGAAGTGGTAGAACATGATCACGTACTAAAATATTAATAAACTGACTAATTTTTAAACCCAGTCTCATGATTTTTGAGCAGCTGGTGTTGGCAATCCTACATGTTCATTGATTATTGCCTTCCCCAAGGAACTGCTAGAATAAATACAGAGAAGTGTCATTGTTGGGAAAGGGTAGATTAAGTCCAAATATATCTGTATAGAATGTTCTGAAATGTGTCTGATAACAACTAAAATTAAGTATGACTGACAAGTGGGCACTGGGCCAAGAAAGCAAAAGACTTAGGTAGTCGAGTCAAGACCCTTGGCATAAACTGTCCTGTGCAGTTCCAATATAACTATATTTTAGTTGTTAGTGCTGAGAAACACTTCACAGGATATTTCTCCAGTCCATCACAACACCTTACTATTCATCTGTTTCAAATGATACATTTGTACAGAACATTTCCTCTAACATAGCCGCAAGGGAGGTTTTTGTTGGTTTTGGTTTTTGGTCTATAATATAATCTTGCCTTATTCAGGAAAATTTGTTCTAATACTGCACTGAGCATGTGGCTGTCTCTGGAAACCAATCTGTGAATTTGCACATGAAAATGCTGAAAAGAAGAAATTAATTACAAGCACAATGTATCTCCCTCCAAACATATCTGAAAAAAATAAACTTTTGCTGTGGACTGTAGATTATTTGAGAGAGAAATACTTACAGCTAGGGAGGGAGAAGGAAGAGGTGAAAGAAGACTTTTGGTAGCACTGTGAAAACAGAAAACCTCAAAGATGTATTTTACCTCTCAATGTCCAGAGATACCACTCATTTAATTTGGGAACCTATTTCACACACATATAGGAAACTTAAAGGAAAAGTTCAGGAAAAGGTACTGCAATCATGAGATTTCCCTTCTGGTTGTAAAGGAAGAAGATATGCTGCAGCAGAAAGCATGCACACAGAAACTTTGAACTATGGTTTTCCCTGTCAAAGTCAGCAGCAGGAGGCAAAACATCCAACTTTACAGTACAGCATTTCAAAACTGAGAAGTGCTATAAGCCATAGAGATAGGGCCTAGGGATTTCGAAATCACTTTCTCAAAAGTAGAATGAATAGGGCTTTTAGGTAATTATTATTTTACTGACAACCAACATTGATGTCTCCATCAAATGAAAAAACTACCTTTCCTTCTGCAATTCTGAAAATCAAGGGAAAAAAGCAATGACAACAAAGCTGAAAAGTAGTGAAAGCAATATTTATTGTAGGTTGCTCTAATGCTTTTCACATCTAGAAACTGAAGGATAAAAAAACACTTCATTGCTCGCCTGGAATAAAGCATTGTTTTCACAATTTCCATTCTTCTTTTATTCAGGGTAATACACAACTACAGAGAAATGGTCTATAAAAAACATCACCTACTGCCCCAGGAGTGTTATTCAGTCACTAGCTTTACAATAATTCTATCATAAAGTTTTCAATTACTTCATTTACTTTCTCAGAAAACCTGTGAAGATATGTAACAAGAGGTAGATACCCCCAGATAAGATTCAACACCTTAAAAAAGATTCCTGATCCCCATCATACAACAGTGAACACAATGCCCATATTGCCAAAATGTCTATTAAGTAACTATTGCTATCAAGTATTTCACATGCAGAAGCCTTATCTCCAGAGAAAGAAGAGTCCAGGAAACAGAAGTGAAATACAGAATTATTTCTAAATTTATAGAGAAGATATAAATGGCTGCCTCCCTAATACCATCTCCTTCAAAAAAAAAACCAACCAAAAAAAGCCAAGAATTCTGCTATGAGAAAGTTACACGGTAAAAACTTTGGTTAAATTTCTATTAATATATTTTAAGTCTATTACAATTTTAAAACAAAAACACTACATTTTTTATTAATTTTCAGTATTGATAGATCTATGAAAGAGAAATCTCTTTGTTGTCAATAGAAGCCAATTTCCAAGAGTCATCTGTGCTGTATTGAGTACATATGGGTGATAAAGCATCAATAAATTCAGGTATAGGTTTTAGAAGTAACTACCACCTTAGCTTGTGTATAGACTTAAATTATTTCTTTCAGTTGATAGATCAAATGGAACATGTTTACAATATCAGCCTCTTACATTAATAGAGTTTATCTTAGTGATCATCTCCTAGTTTGGGAGTTTGTAAATATTATGTATACACACACACAAAGCAAATATTAAGCAAATCCAATCTAGTACTCTTAAAAATGAGTACTGCATAAACAAAACATAAGTGCACATGGCAATTTTATGTTCTAAATCCACCCACACAGTTGTTCTCGGCAATTCAAGAACAGAGTTGCATGGGCAGATTGACAGAATTTGAGTTACAGACATCTGTGCTGAAATAATGATCAGCATATAAAGGTTTTGTTCATTAAGCAACTGATTAAGGTCTTGGTTTTTTATTTATTTTATCCTTGAAAAGAAAATAAATACAAAAATCACAGCAACAACAACAAAAAAGCAGAATAAGCTCAAGGTACTCTTGATTCCTTCATTTACTCCCAGAGATCTACTCATCTTGAAACAGAATCTTAGTGCTATTCCAGGAACAAGCCATGATAAACAAACTTGCACGTATGAAACCAGTGGTTTTAAAAATCTGGAAAAAAATTGAATAAACTACAGGATCCTATTTTCCTTAGCTGCTGCCAAGACCACACTGGTCCCTAACAGACCAGATGTCCAACTGCCAGTCCCCATGAATTGTCTCAGTGTCTAAAAGTGAGAGCTCAGCTTAAAGTCCAAAGCAGGAAGTCTTTTCCTTCCGGGACATTTTGTTTATATTAACTGTACAGAGTTTTATGGTCTTCAAAAATGCCCAATATTTCTTTGAACCCTGCTAGGGTGAGTGGCCTCATTTTGCCCCAAGTGCTTCCTATGGCAGCAAGTTTTACAGTCTGATTACTCATTATGTCATCAAGCCTGATAAGCAAAGCAGTCTTGGCAAAAGGCTAGAGTCTAAAGCAAGTGATGAACCAAAAGTCTAAGACAAAACCAAGTTTCTTCCTTTAAAGGAAAGACTTTATGCTTTTTTTTTTTTTTTTTTTTTTTTTTTTTTTTTTTTTTTTTGCCATGGAATGTTCTCATGCTCCCGTGGTACACAAACAACAGCAGAACCTCAATTTGTAACTGTAATTTTATTCATCCTCCTCCCATGCATCTCTCTTACAAGGTAAACAATTCCCCATCTTCAGTTTTGTGAGCTAAAACAAGAGGGAGATCACACCTAGGTTTTGTTCTAACAGCTTGAAGCAGCAAAGTTTCACAGTTTACTTTTAAGCATCAAGACAAATTGATTAACTGAAAAAGAGGATAAATTTGTACATTTTTCACAGCTTCCTTGGAGCTCCAGGGCACGAACCTTTTCTTTCTGTGGCAGTCAATCAATATTGAATGACTTTTCAAGAACTTGATTCAAGAGCAACAATGAAGCAAGAACTAGTTTCAAAATAGTGTTATCTGGAGGCACGACCTGCCACAAAACCTGTGCTCTTCTGGTACTGCAGCACCTATTCATACTGGAGAAAAAGGCAGAAGAGCAAGATACAACACAGCTTTTGTGAGTGAGCTTACCAGGCACACCTATTTCTTCTGGCAAATGGTGGAAGAGCTGAACTGGAGGAGTTGTAGTTCATCTGCAGACAAATATGCCCAGAATCATTACCATACGAGCTAGATCCCCTGGATTTCAAAAGGTCAGGACTGTTACCACACAAACCTATCCATGATTCATATCATTCTACTCTAAAAGAATATGTGTACCCCACTTTCAGGGTCTTCTGCTCCATTACAGGGCAGACTTGTAATCAAACCACTTTTAGTTTGTCACAGGAAAAAATAGAATCCTGATCAGCAAATTCTTTTCAACCATAAATTATGCAGCACATCTTTCAGTTCGTTAATACTGCCTAGTCTTGAAAGCTACAGGGATTTCACAATTCTTCCTGTAACATTTACAAAATATTTCCATAAATTTCCTACTTACTGAGCAAATAACATATCCTCTCCAGTTAATGTTCCTAACACAGAGTCAGAACATCGACTCAGGGTATCACGTATAGAGCACCCTGCTGGTTCTCTTGATAGGAGAACAACACAGACAGAGTTTGTGGGCTTGAAATTTCACCAAGATGAAAACCTGCCTTCAGGGCAACAGGCACAGGTAAGAACTGGTGCAGCAAAGACCCAGGGTTCTGGTTCATAGCCCTGCTCTCCATCTCAAGTAAACAGATGCACAAGGATCACAAGAGCTCCCCTTGTTACTGAACAGTGGTTATCCTGTGTAGGATGTGTCTGTTCAAAAGGGGATAAATCCAAGACAACTCCTTTTGCCATCACCAAACTCAAATTCTAAAATCTAAGTAGAAGGCGTTACACGGGTGGGTAAAGAAATCATATCACACATATTTTATATGGGTATTTTGCTTTCTAAAATATCTCCTATGAATAGATCTTCCCCCAGTTTATAACCAAAGTACATTTTAGTAGTTTTCACTCAGTGCATGACCACAGATATTTTTATAGCAAACATATCTTCAAAACTGCATGTGGCACTCTCAATAGGCAATGATCTAAATGGTGTGGGTCACTAATAATCAAACATTACCAACAAATGATGCTTTTTAGCAAGGCCTCAGTATGTTTAACCTTGGCCAACTCACAGCGTGAACCCCAGCCATGAATTCATGCTGTTAGACTTGTCGCAGCAGAATGCCCTGGGTCACTATCAGCCTGCCAGCTGGCACCTGCCTGCGGTCCAAGGCAGCCACAGAGTGAGCAAGGAACACCACAGCCCCCTGAGCTCTGTGCAGGGCAAGGCTGAGCTGTGTCCTACAGCAGCCGAGGGGCTGCCAACTTCTCAAGAACATTACATTCACAAACAGAAGCAGCATCATGTCACATCGCCCTGGTTCATGATGCTGATTTTGTTTAGCAAAAGCCTTATTTTATGCAATGAATTAAACATTTCAGATGTGTTTGGAAGACAGTGGGAGAGAAGGGAATCCCTTG
The DNA here is from genome assembly GCA_036630365.1 of Acanthiza pusilla. NCBI lineage: Eukaryota > Metazoa > Chordata > Aves > Passeriformes > Acanthizidae > Acanthiza > Acanthiza pusilla. The sequence continues at coordinate 10,327,619 of JAXCHO010000017.1, forward strand.
ATAAGAAACACGTGAATCACGTGTTAGAGTGGAGACGCAGCGATTTAGTTCCAGAAAACAAAACCACTGTTGTATCTGTTGCAAAATGTGAAATATGTAAACGTTTTCTTAAGAAAGCATGTTGTTTGATATTTGTATACATTTCAGTCTAATCAACAATAAAGGAGAGTTAATCCATGAAACAGATAGCAGCTAACAAGGAAGCTCTAAGTGGTGCCCAGGGGACAGAAAGATAAATTACTTGTTAAGGTTAAGGCCTTGACATTACTGGATGGTCTCAGACCTAGCAGGAGGTTAACAAAGCTTTGGAAGAAGGATGTACCAATGACAGAGGCACAAAGAATGCAGAATTTACACGCCACAAGGACATCTGATGAAAATCCCAAGATAAGGAAGACAACTTGGCAACTGTGCTGAATCAGCTCTGACTGGGTAAAAGGTAATTCTGGCATGGGGAGATCACAACCACCGACTCACATCCCACCAACTCAAGAAACCCACCGACCCAAGGGAAGAGAAAGCCTGAGCACGTAGACTAATTGGCACAGGAAGCAAAAAAAAATTGACAAATAGAATACTAATTAATAAGACAATGGGGTAACTTCTAGCCAATTAACATTAATGCCTTTGTTTGCTAAAATACATACAATGTAATAAGTTTTGGTAGTTCGTGTGCTTGATTTGTGGAGCACCACTGAGCACCCCGGCTTGCGCAACTCTGAAATAAATATTCAGTGTCGCTCTCCAGTGTGCCTGTATCAGCAATAGTGTCACCAGCAGGACCAGGGAAGTGATTCTTCCCCTGTAGTCAGTATTGGTGAGGCCACATCTCCAGTCCTGCGCCCAATTCTGGGCCCCTCAATTCAGGAAGGATTTGAGGTGCTGGAGTGTGTCCAGAGAAGGGCAGTGGAGCTGGGGAAGGGTCTGGAGCACAAGCCCTGTGAGAGCAGCTGAGGGTGTTCAGCCTGGAAGAAGGGGAGGCTCAGGGGTGACTTTGTCCCTCGGCAAGTCCCTGGACGGAGGGCGCACCCAGGTGGGGCTCGGCCGCTTCTCCAAGGCAACAGCGGCAGCACGAGAGGAAAGGGCCTCAAGCTGTGCCGGGAGAGGTTTAGGTTTGAATTTCTTCACTGGACGAGAGACTGGGCATGGGAATGGGCTGCCCAGGGAGCTGATGGAGTCACTGTCCCTGGAAGCGTTTAAGGAAAGACTGGACGTGGCACTCAATGCCCCGGTCTGGTCACACGGTGGTGTTCGGTCACAGGTTGGACGCGATGCTCTCGGCGGTCTTTTCCAGCCTCACTGACTCAGTGATAATTGCCCGCTGCAATTAAGGAACCCGACTTTGTGGCGCACGCGCCGGGCCGGGCGGGCTCCAGACCCCCGCGCGCTCCCGCCCCCGGCCCGCCCGCGAGCCGCGCCGGCACCCCACGGGGGCGGAGCCTCGCCTCTCGCCAGCGCTGATTGGCTGGTAGGGACCACGCCCCCTCCGCCCTGCCCGCCCCGGGCTTGCATCCCGCCCCCACCGTCCTGCCCCTGCTGCCCGGCCGCTTAGGGGAATCCACTTTTCTGCCTGATTGAAAATTGCCGCCGACCTCACTTTTTTCGCGAGAGGCAGGCATACATGAAAGAGGAGCGCTCCCAATGCTTTAGTACCGGCTACTGTATTTTTTCGGACTTTTTTTTTCTTTGTCTCTTTTTTTCCGCGGCTCCCCGCGCAGGCGTCCGCGCGAGGCTTCCGCGAGCCGGTGGGGCCTTTGAACGTTAAGGCGTCGCAAAAAGGGCGGCTGGGGGCGGGGCCGGTCCTTCCGGCGGAGCGGTCGCAGCCGGTGCCCGTCCCGGCCCACCATGTACTACAAGTTCAGCGGCTTCGCGCAGCGCCTCGTCGGGGCCACGGCGGCCGCCGCCTACACTCCACAGGTAACACCTCACACCCGGGCAGGGGCTGCGGCACCGCGGGCGTTTGTCGAGCCGGGGAGGGATCGGCCCCCCCGACGGGCACCGAACGTATCCGGCCCCTCGCGTGACCTTGGGCGGAACGGGACGCCGCGCTCTGCCGTGCAGCCCTTGAGTCAGCCTGGGGATGTTCCGGGGGGTATAGCAAGAAAGGAGCGCGCTTTCATCATAGGGGATGGCCCCAGAGCTGAGCCGGTGCCTGGCGGGGTTTTACAATCACCGAATCACAGAATCAGACTGGAAAAGACGCCGGAGACCATCGCGTCCAGCCTGTGACCGAGCGCCTCCATGTCAGTTGGACCATGGCACTGAGTGCCACGTCCGCCTGTGTCCCCTTAAACACCTCCGGGGACGGCGACTCCACCACCTCTCCGGGCTGCCCATCCCAGTGTCTAAGCTCCCTTTCTGTGAAGAAATTCCTCCTGATGTCTAACCTAAACATCCCCTATCACAGCTTGAGGCCATTTCGCTCTCATCCTGTCCTTAGTTTCTTGGGAGAAGAGACCGACCCCCACCTGGCGACAGCTTCCTTTCAGAGAGCTGTAGAGAGTGATAGGGTCACCCCTGAGCCTCCTTTTCTCCAAGCTAAACAGCTCCAGCTCCCTCAGCTGCTCCTCAACTGACCCTTCCCCAGCTCCATTGCCCTTCTCTGGACATGTTCCAGCACCTCAGTGTATTTCTTGAGGTGAGGGGCCCAGAACTGGACATTGTACTGTCAATTGCAGCTGGCAAGCAGGAACAAGCGGTAGCCCCCTCTCCTGTGTCCATGCATGCAGAAAAAAAAAAAATACTGAAAGCATTAAAACTCTTACCAAGGAGGACACAAATCTATAAAAGTTTGTTTAAAGCAAAACTCACCTTTCCTCTGTATGATGCCAACTTAGTAAATTAAGTGTATAGAAGCAAAAGATGGCATTAAATAAGCTTATACTTTTCACACTGCATAGTGAAAGTTTTTCAGGAGGAAAGCAGATTTGAGCAAGGGGAGAATGAATCCCAAGTACATCAGTCATTTCAAGACAGAGAATTGCATATCGGTGAAAATAAATCACAGAAATTGTTTGCTTTTCTGTACATCAGCATAGATTCCTAAATAATATTAGGAAGATTTGTAATGTGATTTTGTCATGGGATAAATGCAGTGTGGTTGTTACAATGTTCAATTTTCTGAGTAAAGTTTGAAAAAATGAAATTTTTGCGTCTTAAAAAAAACCAGAACCAAAACAAAAAACCGTAACCTGGAGGTTAAAAGTTGTAAGAATTATTTTTGAAAAGTCAACCTTTCAAAGAGCTGCCTCTAGAGAGCAAACATCTGATTAAACAACACAAGTCTTAAACAAAAAGTGGATACATGTACACACACACAAATTAAAAGTTATGGTTGGTCTTTTTCCCAATAAATTTATAAATAAAAAGTAACTGAAATTAGTTAAAGTCACTACATTCTTGTAGGCTAGTGTGTATTCTTGTGATACACATCTTTATTTCATTCTCAGCCTGTTAATTCTGTTAGCAACCTGCTTTACAGTTCTGCTTTCCTGGATGTCCTTGACTGTGAGTTTTACTTGGAAAATCCAGTCAAATTCTGCAGGCATTAAGCAGCTGTAAAATCTTATTTTAAAAGGTTATTTCAAGAGGCCCAGAACAGCTACTGAACTTCTTATTTTTTCAGTTTTTTTTGAAGTTAAGAGAATTTGATGATCAGACTGACTACAGTGATTAATGGGTCATACTCTGCCAGGATGCTCCTAACAAGTGGAATGCTGCAGGTTACTGCAGGACTCTATCAGTTCCCTGGTGCAGGAAATAGAGTGCACTCCTGTAAAGTTTACAGAAGACATTAAGGGAGTGGCCCCAAAAAGCAGAATTGCCATTCAGAGGCGCCTATCAAGAATGTGGGAGTGATCTGACAGGAACTCTGAACTTCCATCATGGGAAAAAGGCAAAATTGTGCATGTAGAAAAGAAGATCCCTGGCGTGGTTACAGCATGGCAACTGAGGGGCTGGCGGCAGCAGCTCTGGTAGAGGCCGTGCAGGGGCATACATACATACAGCAGCATCCTGGGGTGTAGCGCCCTGTGCAGAGCTGTAGATTAAGGAAGGCAACACCATCCTCTACTCAAGATGGATCACACTTAGGTGCTGTGTCCAGTTGTGGGCCCCCTGCTGTGGGATTGTTAGCTGGAGCAACTTCAGCAGAGTTTATAACATGGTTTGCTTTTTATGTTTCTATTTATTTTGGTGTTTCTGGAAAAGGGAAGACATCCTGCAATTCAAATCCTCCTTGGTAGAATATGCAGTATAATAATTCCCTCTATTCTGTGCTGTTACATTCTGGCACTTCCCAATGGAGTACTGTTTTGCTGCAGGTGTAAACTTATTGTGGAGTCGCAAAATATCAGTCCAAATGCATTTCAGAAATTCTTTTGCTGACAGTAACATAACTAACAGTTTATACTAACAAAAAATCTCGAGTTTGAAATCAGTATTGTTATTTCCATCTCCAACTTAGCATTCTTAGCAGACGTAATTTTGCATTTAACAAAGTTGTATAAAGAAGTCTGAGCAATTTCTCTTGTTTGACTAAATGGGAACTTCCTTAGCTAGTTAAGGAGTGAAGTAGTTTAAAAACTACCCATATTTAGGAGGATAGTGACTACCATAACCATTACAAATTCAATAAAAATATTAATTCAAAGATTTGGCTTATGTTTATAAAGTACAAGCAGTGGGATCAGTTTCAAATGGTGTCAGATGAGGACAAGTACATGAACTTTTCCTTAGTTCTTTTACTGAACATGATCCTTGTAAGAATTTCCTTGTACTACAGTATCCTCACTTGATACAATTTATTTTGCTTTTAGCTGTTTAAAGCCTCCCATGAGCCAGAGATCTTTTGATTTTAGCCAATATGAATTGCTTAGAGTTTGTTGAAAATCTATAATATGTAACCTTTTATGCCATAGATGATACATAATACATACACAAAAGCATCCCAGTACAAACAATGCCTCAAGTGCTTACCTAAAAGCCTTGTGTTAGTGATAACAAATATATTTAACCTCATACAGTGAGGTGCGTTCTACTATGCAGGTCCTGCTATTTAGTTTAGAAGTGTCCAGGTTCAGTAGGTTCATAAAAAATATTTCAATGCATGTTCTGAAATACTGATTTCCAGAGTAACTTCCCTATTCCTCTTTTCCTTTTGGCCCTTATCCCAGTTTTCTCTCTCATTCTCTGATCTGTTTGAGCAACTCCCCATGCATTAAAAAACTTAAGAGTGATGCCATCTCCATTAAATTATGCTCCAAATCCTTAACTGTTTTTGCTGACAGGAAAATGTAAATCTAACTTGCAAATTCATACTAGCAAGGCGTAAGTTTGTTTTAACTTTGAGCCTGATGACCAGCCAACAGATACATTGGGTCCTAAGGTCTTCAGATCTCTGACAGGAAAACGAACATCCTCTACAGAAGGGTAGGCAGTGAAGTCTGTTTGCCCTTTTTGATTAGCTACATGTCTTGACCTTTCATTGAGGACTTCAGCATTTGAAAAAGTCTTTCAAATTGCTGTAGCATGCTGATGAAATCAGTCATTGTTGACTCTTCTCCACAACTACATCTGCTGTACTTTGTCCAAGAATTGGAAGAAAAAATCATGTTATAGTGATTAGAAATAAAAGATTAACACCTTAGTATCAGAAGAGGAATTATCAATGTATGACTCTTTTTTTAATGAAGCATACGTCAGATGTGTTGAGGCATTAATTCTTCAGTACTGTCTTGAGTATAGTGAAACACTGATGTCATTAAATAAACCTGTGGTTTTAGTAATGTCAAATACAGTGACCAAGGGTCGTTTAAAGTGTGTCAATTCTTACTTTAAAATGACCTGCATTGAAATTCAGCCATTGCAGTACACTGTGGATTTCTCCTCAGCCACTCTAAGCTTAGTAAGCTGGGTGTGAGATAAAGCACTTGTCACTTTCTATCGATAACCACAGGCAAGTACCAAGTTGGAACAGCCAGGCATTTGCACTAATTTAACTGAGCTTGGTTGGAATTGGCCACAAGATTCACAATTCATGGATGGAATTAAAATGAAATTTTACATTGGGGGAGGAACCCTAATTATTGCAGCATCTGGGTTAAGCAAACTGAACTGTGTCCCTTCTGCAGCATGTGTTTTGTTGTACTGTTTCTTGAAGCCAGTGAACCACCTCAATGTTTTTTATTTGAGTTGCTATGAGATGTTCTTAAGTCATGCCATGCTGCTTTGGAAGTAATTTATACCAGTGTACTGATGATTGTATGAGTTTTGGAGCTGGTTCCGTTTGATTTCATGATGAAGTTAGTCACTTAAGTCAGGTCCGAATCTGCTGTGGCTGCTACAGAAGAGGATCTTACAGCTATCTGAATAGGAATGTATTTCTGAAGGCTGAAAAAGTGTGGAATAACCTACAGGTGTTGACACGACTGATTTAACTACTCCAGTAGTAATCCCTGGAGTGTGTATTGCCAGTCTACTGTAGAGGCAGGAGATTTAGTGCTAATCACAAATGGTAGGAGTTGCCTCCTATCCGTGAGTTTAGAAATGATGAAAGAAGAATCTTTATCATTAAACTGTTGGAATTACTTCACTGCTTAGTCCAATACTCAGTATTTATGCAGTACAGGTAGCTCATGAGATAAAGTAGATATGAGCACAACTAGCAGGAATTGCAGTGATTTACTAACTGTTGAAGTTATTAGGTGGCACTGCTCCTGAAACCATTGGGTTCTCAGGAAGGCAAAAGGGAGATTCAGAATTGGAAACTGAGTCAGAGGAAAGAAGTGCATTTTCACATTTGCTGCTGTACTAACAATCAAGAAGGCAAGAAAAGCTTTGGAGAGCAAGTCACCTGCACATATATTATAGATATCTGTTCTATAGTTACTTCTATCAAATCACCAACTTTTTAAAGACAAATCTAATAAAGTATTTAAAGTTGCTATAGACAAAATACTTGTCCAAAACTGCTTTTTTCAAGGCCTTTGATGTAGCTGGTACTTAGCCTTGAAGACATAGTCAGTAATTTCCCTTGGCAGATAGTTCCCTAGTTGCTTCCATCATAGCAGTGTGGCCAGAACTGGTCACAGGTCTTAAATAATTCAGTACATGCCTTCTGTGCAAGCCTGCTCAGTAGGAAGGCAGTAATTAGTGAATGTGCCAAAGAATTCAGTTTTGGCTGCTGCCTTCCAAAACATAATCAGAAAGGTCATGAACAGATTTGAGTATTCATTCAGGCACTAGAAGAGTGGGAAGCTGAACCCACATCTTCAGGACAGAGCCCTGGTGGCCATTCCACAGGCTATTTTGAGAAGCTCAGAAACCTGGTTTTTCTGCTGAAGATGCCTGTTATAGCAGAGAATTTACATATGGAAAACACATGTCTGGTCTATGGCTGGCACAAAAGAAAGAGTGCCAGTCTGCTTCCAGCTCCACATACTGTCAGACAGTTCTCTTCAATACAAAATGCATCATCTAGTCCTTTGAACAGAAACCAGAATTTCAGTGCAGTCTTAACTTGACCCATGGCTGCTTCTGTTTGTAATAAAAATCTGTTGCATTCAACTAACTGTACAACTCTTTGAATTTCTGTGGCAAGTTCTTGGAAAGAAAAAAAAAATCCAGCTGTTTTGAGAGCTGTAATGTAAAACATCACTGCCCAATGTCCAGGCATAATGGTCAAATCAACAGTAATAAAGACAAGGAGGCCACCACATGTTGGCTGTGACTTTGTGCCCTTAATCATAGAACTGAATTATGTAGTTTCTAGTTATGGCAACATGCGAGTTATAGGATGTAGTTATGCCTGCATAAAATATCCACTGTATCAGAGTCTTTGAAGGGCCTTGAGCACCGCTTGCAACTTCTGTATGACACAAGTGATCCTAATACTTTTTTTTTTAATCCCCCAAATATACATCCAAATTATTTAAGGCCCAGTTATTTATGACTACTGCTTGCAACATTCCAGAGGTAGAGTTCATTCCTCACTCTGACCCTAGCACCAGGGGTCCTTGATCCTAATCCTACTGCGCAGAGTCCTAGATAGTCTGTGTACAAAATACAAGCTGTAATTTGGACCAAGTACCAGCACAGAAAAACAACAGCTATAAGTTTATGCCATGAGGAAATTGAAAAGGAGTCTCCTGTTTTCCTTGCTGAGCTCTGACTCAGAGTTGTCACTGAGATTTCAGTGAGCCAACAGTGTGTTTGTAGCTCATTGTCACGAGTCTCCATACCAGATAAATATTCTTTGTGATGTCTCCTTATTATGACTGGCAGTGTGCCTGCGTAATGTGACAATTGGTACATTTGCAAGTGTGATATACCTTGATATTTTAATCTTTATTTACGCAGGGACTCAAACCTGAATCCCCAGTTCCCACTGAATCCCCAGATCCGATTTTTGGGACAAGTAAACTTCCTTCAGATTTACCAGCAACTGATCCTTTCTTGGGTCAAAACAAGGTGCCAGACCTACAGAAAATTTTTCAGGTAATGACAACTTTGAGAGTAACTTAAAGAAAACTGGAGACTGGGACGTATCTGTCCTTATTTTAACATAGCTAACTACTTTTGCCATTCTACAATACCTAAATTCTGTAAAGTCTAGTCAAGAAATTGTCAAGTACAGTATAACCTGTGTATTTGTACTATACCAGAATGCTTTATATAGAAACTGGAAAGCCTAGTAATGTTGTCTTTTTGCTGACTTCAGAAAGTTTTTTTGTATTATTTGACTATTGGAAGCGCATTTTCTCTGGGAATCTAGGTGTATGCCTTAAAGCAGATGTGGAGGAGCAAAACAGATCATTACTGTTTTGTGTATAATTGAATATTACTGAAGCTGTTTATAGTGCAGTGTAAGCAGCACAGTAAAGTTTTCAAAGCCAGTTTCTTAGCTGTGCAATTTCTAGATGTTGAAGGATTTAAAACAAATTAGTTAAGCTTTTTTTTAAGCATCAAGAATATGCTTTATATAATGTTCCCTTTTCTCTCTTGCATGCCGCTTCCATTGGAATGTGTCAGTCTGACTTGGTGAATAATTTTTTATACGTATCTTTTCATGTTCTGTTGTTAGTGACACTTTTCCCATCCAGGTCCTCTTGAGAAATATTTCAAGATATATTCTTTCTGCTTGCACTTAACAGCTTTGGCTAACAAAATTAACTTGCCTTCGCATTTGTCTTGCTGGATAAAACCCACATGATACACTTGGTTGTAATGAGCCTATTTGTGAGGAGGTTTCCCTCTTGGAAGTCTAGTAATTTACCCAGTTACCTCATTCCTTAATGACCTTGGTATGGGTGTTAATTTCTTTTTTGTTTGTTTTCTCCTTCAACTCTTCCCACAGAGATCAGATGGGCTGCCAGTACACCTGAAGCTAGGAGTTCCAGATAAGATGCTCTATCGGACCACGATGGCTCTGACAATAGGAGGGACTATCTACTGCCTGGTAGCACTGTACATTGCCTCACAGCCAAGAAACCCAAAGTAAATGAACCACACCTCATGGGACTCACAGCACTTCTCCGAAAGACCTCCTGCATGTGCCACTTTGCACTTGAACCTATTCCCTGTGATCACAGAGGGTTCAGATCAGATTTCTTGAAGAAAACATTTTTAAATCGGTTGCCTTATGTATTCTAAAAAACAGTATAAACAGAGAAATACATGATTTTAACATATGGTTGTAGCTTTTCTTGTCTTGCAGGAGTGTATGACCAGTTGGAGAAAGTCAAGCTTTTCCTTCCTTCCCTCCCCCAACTTAAACAATGTTAGAGAGAGGACAGGACAAATGCTTCATGAGCTATGCACCACATACCTTAGTGGAAGGATGCTACTAGTTTTCAAAATACTAAAAGCAAATAATTTAATTATTGTAGCATACTGGGAACCTGTTTCTGTCATCTACAGCTCATTTTACATAAGCAATTGGCAGTGGAACTTTTCCAAATGCTGGTATATTATTGAGTAATATACCACTTCTGGTGGTAGGACAAAAGGCTTGTCTCCTTGGAGCAGTTAAAGTAGATTTATTCCACAATTTTGGCATCACTGTGCAGAGGAGTGCACTATTATTGTAGCATCAGTTACACCAGTTTTTGGACTTTCCTTTGCCAAAACTATATTATTGTGCAATAAAGATAACGACATGAGTACTAAAACAGGCAAGTCTCAAAAGTTTCAGACCACTTCAGCGCACCTGGTAGTGAACTAAACATATTGGTAACATAAACATATTCTAAGTTCAACTTGTAGAACTCAAATCAGAAAATTAATTCAGCTACCTTATTGTCATCTTTCTGAGATGGTAAATCTCTTAAAACCCACTCCCAGACCACATTGTGTGTTTAACTGTAATTTTTGGTGAAACAGGGCACTGTCATAACTCAGCTGCTTATTATTTTCAGTGCCTGCAGATAGCTATTTATGCACACAGATTCACACACATTTCCTTTCCTCTGTGGATGGAAGAGAGACAAGCCAATAAAACCCTTTCTGCATTCCCTTTCCCTTGTAATAGCATAGCCTTGAACTGCAAGTTTCATACAAGTCTTCACAAAAAGCATCCTCTAATTTCCTAGCTTGTCTGCCCCTGAACACTGATTTGCTGGCCTCTGTAAAGACCCATCTCTTCCAGAACTGTGCACAAACAGCCTTCAAAACTGCCTTTTTTCAATCTTTTACTAAAAACATTCTGATTTTTTTTAAGTTAAGTCACATCAAAGCCTTATTACTGTTTCATAGGAAAGAAAATAGCTGCTTATACTGTGATCTCAGGTTTCAGTGTTGGTATTACAGGATGGGAGGCATTTAAGTCACTGAAAAATTATTTTGTAAGGACAGCAAGAGTCAAAGAATACCAGAGAATAATTACATTCTGCAGGAATTGGTAGCTGTGTTGCCTCTATCGATAATATATTTTCCCCTCAGAAGCCCATGCTTCTATGGCACTAAATCTTGTGCTGTAGGCTGTTAGATACTACAAAAAAAAAAGAAAAAAAGGGAAAAAACAGCACAGTCAGTTGTTGTCTATCTTCCCCACATACCATCTATTAAGCACTGCCTACAAGAATTTTCTAATAAAGGATATTTTGCACATAAACTTGACAGGTAGATTTTCATGAAGATGAGCTTTGCTAGCTTTGCTCAGAGTATTTCCGTGCTCTTAGTTTTCTGGTTTGGTTTTGGTTTTATTGGACGGGTGGCTTTGGGTTTTTCCTTCTTTTTTTTTTTGTTTTATGATGGTGGGTTTTTTGTTTTAAAACAATTATTTTTAGTGCTCATGTAGAGGGTAACAACTTTCTGCTTGTTGCTAAAGCAGATGTGGATAAAATAACCAAGGAGTTATCCCATGGATGATAAGCCACTGGGAATACCCTTCAAATATTTGTGGAAGAAATGACAGACTGAGCACTCAGGCCCAGCTTGCTTAAAAGAGCTCAGCTAGGAGATTGGGTTGAGTTGAGAATCTGCCCCCTAGGAGATGGAGTCTTGCAGTTAGAGGTCATGGCTGAAGCCATGGATATCAGAATTGCCCTGGGCCTCTGTTTTTCCAGCACTTTGTCAGCAGCTAAGAACACATGTGCCAAAGAGAAAAAAAACCACCCATCAGATTTTGCAAATAAGCAGAGACTACACCATCAATTGCATCTTTCCCTCCACTGCCCCCCCCCTCCAGTGTTTGAATTTTGAAAAACTGTTTTCGCTTTGCCCTTCTCACAAAAGCTGACACAGATGAAGCAGTTTGAGAGTTTTTCTTCAGCTTGTTAGTTTCACACTCCTGGTTCAGTTGGGGGTTAAAGAACAGAGGCTTGTCTGCCATTGAGTACAGCTCCAGGTCTGAGAGAAAGAGGAGACTGCATTTCTATGTTCCCTCAGCAAAGTGCTCTGAAAGCCAAGAAACTTTCCAAGCTCTAACCTCATTAGTCTGTGGCAGCAAAATCTTGCCCTTTTTCTCAGTTAGTTTTGAGATCATCATGAAGAAATTGCAACATGGTAAATCCTTTTTCTTTCTAAAGAAAAAGCTCTGCGTTAAATAAATCTATTTTAAAATACTGATGCCAGATTTCTGTGAGGATTCAAGAGGGTTCAAGTATTTGGAATTGTTATTCGTGATACAGAGACCTAATCATCATCTTAAGCCTTCAAGAACACCCTTACCTCTAAAAGGAGTAGTCTGACCTGGCCTGATTGTTAAATGAAATCTTATGTAAGGAGAACCAGGGGTGACTTGCAGCAACAAGGCTGCTTCAATATTTTGAGTTGTCATCCCCAGCAGTAAGAGTCTGATGAGAACTACAACTCCATTATGGTGTTATGTTCTTGGTTTTTAAAGACCCTCTGATTTTTGTTGTAGAAAATATGCAACCTACCAACGTGGAAGATGGCAGGGGGGAAAGCATTTTTAAAATGATAGCTTATACTCTAGTGTTTTGGTTTGAATGTATATTAGAGAATAAATTATAATAAGCTCTCATACCCCAAGGTACCAAGTTTGGAAGGGAAAGCAGCTGAGATTTCGAATACACTGGAACAAAATTATCTCATGGATAATCATCCATCTCCCATGGCATTATCTTATTGTTGAGAGACACTGGTTTTCCTTCTTAAATGATTTCTTTGGCAACCTGGATTCAATACTTATGGCTTTGTAATGGTTTTAAAATAAGATTTCCTCCCCTACCTTTTGTGTGGGAGTAGTAGAATCAATGCATTTGAGAAGATGTTGATAGTATGCACGTATGTCTTTCAGCTGCTTTAAAAATTAAAGTATGTTAAGGAGATGATTCCTCCACAGTATTGCAGTGTGACCATAAAGTCTCAACAGTCTTAACATTTTAAATTGTCAAAAGACTGATTATTTCAGTACTAAGACATTAACTGTTTGATCTTTGAAATTAAAAGACACTGTAAGGAATAAAAACATGAGAAACTTGAAAATTTGGATTCTAATCTTACAGACCTAAAAAAAGCCAAAATGAGTGTTTAAGAACTGTTTCTTTGCACATATGGGACACATGGTACTTACTCTGTCTTTATTCTCCTTTCTCCCTTCCATGAGGCTTTAAAAGTCACAGACCAGGTGGGGGGTTTTTTGCTGACTCCTCTCACAAACTATTACCCCTGAAGATCCTAAAATCTGAAAAATCCAGATGAAGAGTAAAAGGGGCATGTATTGGCTAAGTTGTGTGTAAAATAATGCTAACCTGTTATAAAAAAGGTGCAAGATATCTGCATTTTATGACATAGTATACTAAATTTGTCCTCTTTCCAGCCCTTCACCTCAGAGAAGAGTTTCACAAGGAAGCCAAAGCTTGATCTCTGTTTTAAAGTGGACGGTGGGAAGAACTTGCCTGTATTCTAAGCATTAATTTTAGGCAAGAGGCACAATAAACAACCTTTTAAGCATTTTGCATATTCAGTACTAATTGCATCTTTATAAAAGATCATTAATTTGAAACAATTCCAGTTAGCTGTAGTGCAAGTGATGCACAGATTGCTAAGAGATAGAAGCATATTTTCTGTGAGAGGGAGTGTAAGCATTCCTGTGGATCAGGAAATAGGGTATACACTGTCAACGTCAGCGTGGCATCTCACTAAAACCAGATCTTATCTCCTGGTGCTTCTCACTTGTTCCAAGACTGCTTTCAGATATGGCACTAGCCGGAAGGAACCATTTTTTTTGTACATTAATTATCTCAAAAGACAAGAAAGTTGAATTCAAGGGTCTGTTTCCTCACTCATATACCCCCAGTCTATTGCAGGCAGCCCAGATCAGGGCTACAAGAAGGCAGTCATCATTCTCTGGCTCCAAAGAGACATGATACTCCCTGACAAAATGTTTTTTCTGAATGATTTTGCCCAGTGAATCCAGTGCTGCAAAACTGGGGAGGTGGGCGAGAGGGGGGAGTATTTTTTTCTCATTTCGCATCAGCTGCATACCGCTCTCGCTTTTCCCCCTTCCTCACTCCCACATTTTTATTCTGAAGACCATGAAAATTTTCTAGTTACTTCCTTTTTTACAGCATTTCCTAGATATTCTGTCCCACAAAAGAAATGAAATTGTTTCTAAGGGCTTCAAGAGAACTTCTGAAATATTCATATGATATTCATATCATTTGTCACATGTATTTTTTTCTCTGCAAGCTGGAACAAGCCCTGGAAGTCTCCTTTGTCAAGTACATGATCGTATCAACCCACAGAAACCCTTACTGCAGTGAGAAGTCTTTGAAGGAGCTGTTCTACACGTGTGCAAACGTAGGGGCATCAAATGACTTTCTGCTTACAAGCACCAGACTGTATTTCAAAGAAAGAGAGGAAATACTTCTTCCCTGCAACATCCTCACACTTCAAGTCATGTTACCTCAAATGTATTTTTGTACCTTCTTTCATATCTTCATTACAATTCAGTCACACACATTCATTTTGCTATAAGTGCTTTATCTATTTATGGTGTGGTGCTACCTCGCATGTCTTGGATACCCTTTCACCACTGAGCCCTAATTTGGAGTACCCAAAATTGGAAATGTAGGCATTAATTATGTGTGTCTATTACAAAGCTTTCACTTGATGCACAGAGACAGCTGACAGCATCCACAGCAGGTTCAGTACAACCTGCCAGGGTTAACCACATGTTCTCCCAACTACAGGAAGCCATTCTTACTCTTTTGAATGGTTTTTGTTACATATAAAGAAGATCATCTATGTAATCTTTAGTTGCTTCCCTACTCACAAGAGAAGCTTGTACATTTTTTAATCTACAACGCTGCATAAATGCAAATTGTGTCTTCCTTTAAACTAAGAACAGCACTCTGGAAGGAAACAAGGAAAATGTGTTTGGTGGAGTGGAGAGCTTGTAAATGTCAATTCCACCAACTTGAACCTGACTTTGTAGCAAAGAGAGCAAAGACTAATGAAATGCAGCTTTTCTAGCATAAAGAACAAGTGCTACATATTAAAGGTTGTTCTTGCATAAGCTTAAGGAAAATTTATTAGTCTTCTAATTGGAACTGATTAAGCAATTCTGCTCATATGCAAAACAAAACCCACACTTCATCAGACTCATTGTCAGCAGCATAACCCTGCAGAATTAAGAGGAGGCAAGACTTTAGGCTCTTACAAAACAGCAGCAGCAAAACCTTTTCTGCAGTCAAGTGGGTTGGAGTGCACATAAGGTTCACTGAGATGGGGAGAAACCAAGCAGCTTGTAGCACTGTGTCCTTACACTGTCTTTCCAGAGAAGTATACTTTCAAAACCAACCGAAAGAATGATTTCTGGCAGCCTCAGAGACTTGCAGGTTTCACCTAGACCCCCTTCTTGCTTGCAAGAACAAAGGGGTGCTTAGACACATTCCCAGCCATGCAAAACCTCACAAATAATGCCAATGAAGCCTGCCCGCAGAGAAGCTGTGTATTTGATCTCTCTGTACTGCAACACGTAGAAAATGTAAACATAATACAATATCCAAATGTGATAGTATTAAAATGCTAGAATAATTCCAAAAGACACATGCCTTTCAGGAAATTTATCAAGTGTGTGGCATATTTTTACCTTCACTGATCAACAGCTTGCAATAAAAAACTGTGGTATGGATTCCCTGGATTACAAACTCAGATCCTGTGTTCTTTACTTAAATCGTATTGAATAAACCAAACTAAGGGAAAACAGAATAAATCTGTCACAGTATTAACTAGAGTCATCCCTTCTCCCTGGTTTACTGCTCCTCATCCCCAGGAGATGTCTGTACCTGTGCTTTTCCTGCCGCTTTTCATGGAAGCGGGAAGCAATAAATAATCATGCACCATCATGCTTCTAGAACAAGGGAGATTGGGTGACCATAGAGTAACCAACTTGTTTCCATGACATCCATTCCTTTCTTTGTGGATGCAACCAAACGGCTCGACTCTGCAGTTTTCTCCTAAACTGTAGAGCCTCATGTGCCTGACAGGCCTAAGGAAGGGAAAGCCTTCATGGATGTTCTGGCTCATCAACAGCTGGCCCATGGCTGGCACTTAGGTAAGAGCAGTGAGAGAAAAGGGGACGTGATACTTGCTGTCTCTGGAAACAAAGCCTCCGTGTCTACATGAAGGTGTCACCAGTAAAAACCACCATGGAATGCCAGCAGATCTACCAGGAATTCCCCTTGGGACCATGGGTCAGGTGGTTATTCCATATATATACACACATATGTGTGAGTGTGTTGAGTATTTCCAGTCTAAATTTTGGATTCCCTGTTTTTAAAATTCAGCAACATTCACCAGCTGTGATGTGATGACAATCTCTTGTGTGAACACTTGCATGTGCCCTTTAGTTTTTGCATACTGTAAACTCAAATCACTGCCTGATACACACATTTTATCACCATCACTGATCTGTGTTTGTCTTGTAATTTCTTTAAATTTTAACTGGCTGCATAAGGGTCTTCATATGCTCAATCAAGCCCAAACTGTTCTTTTAACATCCCTTGCTTTTATTAGCTATTTCTGCTAAGCTTTTGCTGGATAGCTATGGTACCTTGTATGAGCAGTTCTGATCCTGATAACTGAGCCTTAAAGTTGCTGCACTCAGGGCCTGAGTGAGGAATTGTGTGCTTTGTTTCTCAGAACTAACACACAGATATGCATACACAGTGCCTGCAAGGATAATTCTGGTTTTCAGGTTTACTTCCAGAAAAATATATTTCCAGGAAGAGCAATGAATAAGTAAATGGAATCTAGTGCCTGTAACAAACAGGTTTGCACCACTAGCTTGAAGAAATTAAAGTTATGTGAAACCGAACAGAATCTACCTTCATAAGACAAAGGAAAAGTTAAAAAACCCCACATTTTTATCCAGTATGTTGAAATCCACTATAAACAACTTGGAGTTTAACTATTACTGGACTCCCAGATTTCATATTTTAACATACATTAGGCAAAAATGCATAAAAATGCCTTGCTATTCCTTTTCTCTTTAAATAATTCAGTTTTACACTGTGAGGAGGTGCATGACTGCTCTCCTAGAGCTGCAAATGCTGGAGACACGATGGTCTCCAACTGAGCTTGTGAAAGGTCTCAAACAGGTCTTTTCATGCATTTTTGTGTAGAAAAATTGCAAGGATCCCATAAGCTATCATTTTCAGAGTCAGCTGTGCTAATGCACAGGGTGTTAGGCCAGAACTAGAAGAGCCCTGCCAAGTTGCCACAAGCCAGACAGGATCCTGTCTCCTGGGGCTGAATCAGAACAAGACTTGTTTCTGGCAAGGCATAAACTCATTTTTAGATTGTCTTTCCATACTCTTCACCATTTTATCAGCAGAACTTGTAGGTTGCATAGCAACCTGCCCAAGTTTAATTCTTACTGGCAAAATCCAGACCAAAGTGGAAACGGTACAAGTCAAAGTTCTTTGTTTCTGTTAGAATGATCTCTTACACAAACCTTCAAAATTTGGGTGAAGAGCAACAGGGAAAAAAAGAAACAAATGCCAAACCACAAAAACAAGTTGCCTGGCAGAGTTTCTGTCCATTTTTACAGATTTTGACAGGAAATACCTACAGACTTTTCCCTTCTCAAGATTCCTTCCATATTTCATGTGTCTCTGTCAGAAAGATGAAGTAGCAAAGGGCAATTTCATTCCTGTGAAGCTCTTTGGAATAGGCCACATCTCTGCAGCTCAGACACAGAAGTTGTGCAAGATGCCAATGAGGGTGAACTGTGAATTTGTGCCAGTATATGTGATCCATTGTGATGCTCCTTTAGGAATGGAAAGTGGACAGGATGCAGAGTATAGGCCAAACTATAAAGCAATGACAGTAACAGTATGCTTTTACCACTTGAGGTATTCCACATAAATCTGTGCTTTATACCGGCCCTGGGAGATCATCTGCAGAGATAATAAAACCTAGAGGCTGCAAGATCGGTGACATGGCTGGGGTTTAGATCTCCCCCTTATTGTGATGAGATCAGAGCATTTAGTAAAAACACTGTTTACATATGGCAGACTCACAATCTACAGCTTACCAAACACTCTTACTCAATGACCGAAAGGTTTTGGAGATTTTTGGTTTTTTAATTTAAAAAGAGTAACAGAATTGTTCACTGAGTAATACATACTTTACAGACCCAAGATGCTGATTTGACCCTCCATACAAGGACAAATATTCTCGGCCTGAATCTGGTTCTACCACCTTGTTCTAATTTGTTTTATTTTTCAGACTTGATTTTCCCTGTTGGAGTAAAAATAAAGAGTACAAGAATAGTATGAAAAATCTGGAATTTCTTAGGAGTGCAGAATGAGCAAGAACTAGCCTTGTACAATTCAGATTGACGGTAATTTTTTAATTCCTATAGACAGAAAGATCCTTGAAGATTCAATGCTAGATTTTGTATATAATGCCGTTTACAATTTCTGATTTTGATCTAAGCCCTTTTGAATTACATATAGCACTAATTACAGCATATCCAGCTCCATGACTTAAGCCAAATATTACAGTCCCTGCGAATCTTGGCTGGAGTTTCACCTGAGTGGTACATGGGTGCAGAAACCAATCTAGAAATAACTGTGTATTTGCTATCATTTTTTCACAACAAAGCATAATTTATGGCCAGACACACTGGAGGAAACCTGGCGTATTACATTTCTTAGATTTACTCTGAAACCACCTTTGTCTCACACAAGGTCAGTTATCTGTTACAAGATAAAGCAGCATTTTTAAGTAGCAATGGCACCAACACCTATGAGCAACTTCTCAGCTGTGTTTGTGAAGAGCCGCTGGGCTCTGTGATCCAGAAGAGTCCATTGGATTTGGCAGCTTGAATGGCCATGGAGCATCATCACTATAAATTTTATTTTTGTAGAACTTAGAACAAGCTCTATTGTTACTTGCAACAGCTCCATTTTTAGAATAGCAAAATGGTCCTTTATTTGTAGCTGTTTGTATAACTTTGGTTACAAATCAAATGTGATTTTCTCTATTAATCCTTAATTAGTATCAGCTTCCCAGAAATTAACTACGGGATTTTAATTTCAATGCTGTAATAACAGGCTTGAAATCTATTTCACGACTTGCACAAGAGGAATTGGGGGAATTAAAAAAAAGAGGTGTGGTTGTCATTTTATCTGCTGCAATTGTTTTATCTGCTCAAAGTAAATTTAGGATAATGACATTTTAATTCAGTGGCCAGCTAGGGGTAAGAAAAATTCTGGGGCGTTTCTGTTTCAAGTTGATCTTAAAGGAGTCCATTTGCTTTGAAACAAAATGTACTGATTTCAGGAAATCTAACCTTGAGAAGCTGACAACTTCAAAATAAAATACCATAATGTTTCTGAACTTTAAAATGACACCCCATCTTTCCCCACCCCATCAAAAAACAAGCAAACAAACAAAACAACAACAACAAAACCCCACCCTTTCCGAAAACACAGGAGGAAACCCAAACCCACTCTAGAAGTTCTGGCGTAAAAATCATTGCACAGAAACACATACACAATTTCTTGTTGGTTTTCTCCTGCATGTGCAGAGGAAACTATCCACTGAATTTAAGCCAAGCTTGAGTATCATTTGGGCTCCATAGGAACTGACAGCCTTAACAGAAGGTTTTTAAGAAAACAAAACTAAATCAATCCGGCTCTTAGTGTAAATGGCTTGATGGTGTTCTAACAAGCACGTTTACCTTTCACAGAGTTAAATTACTAGAGTGTACAAAAAAAAAAAAAAAAAAAAAGGAAATCAGGACACAGACTAATTTTTAGGCCAATTAAGCATAATGAAGTCTGAAAAAAGAAGTACAGAGGAAAAAATTTAAGTGAGATTTTACAGCAAACTATTACATATTTTAATAAAATTAGACCAGTACACATGACGTGAAACCCTGAGTCTGTTTCAAAAAAGCAAAACTGGAAACAGCATCGAAAGAATGGGAATTATAGAAATTATGACACTGAATTTCCCTGCAATGTTTCCCTAGAATGTCCAAACCACTCTGCAAAGTCATCATCCAAATAGTTTTACTTCTTACTGTTGTATGAGGGCTAATTACATTTCTGAGGGAGATATTGGTCTGGGAATGGACAGCACGAAGGCAGAGCTTCCATCACAGAGCATTAAGAGTTCTGCCTGAGCAAAGCTGATTCCTCTCAGAAGGCATTGAGGGTAGTCAGACATCTCGGTGGAGAGGGTTGTTTGTTTACAAGTGTTTCTCAGACAAACATATGCTAAGAAGATAGACGTCAAGATGAAGAGGTCTGGGGATGAACACTTGAAAATTATTGAATTTCTGCCATTTAGTGGAACTTTGATGATGCGGAACAGTGCAGAGTTTAATAACACAACATAAAGCAGTGTTTTCTGTCTGGTGCTTAAAACTCAATTATTAATTAAAAGGACTATACTGCTTCCAGCTGGAATGATTTGAAAACAGTGTCTGATTCATTGACCTCTGTGTTTAACCCTAGCTGTTGAATTTGGATGGTGCAATGTTTCCTGTAAATATGTTTCTCTTTTCCTTGTTAATGACCTGTCCTTCTGCCTTCCAAAAATATGGAAAACTTAAGATAATCATATCTTCAAAATACCTTCTTTTGAATTTGATAAATGCCAATATTGATGCAGCCTAAGATTATGCCAAGACTGACCACCACTTTGAAGAGAACATATGGCTTCAGAAAAAAAAAAAAAATTCTGAGCACCCAAAGGTGTTAAGAACAAACAGAAATAAAAACACATACAAGGAATCTGGAGCTACCAACAGTCTGACAGTCAAGATTACAGGTGGTAAATTAGTCCCCAAAAACCCACAAACAGCAGGTGCATTCTGCTGCTTTTTCTCTTGAAAAAGCCAAGAGCACAAATCTCTTGGCTTTCTACTCCGTCAAGGCATCAGTTTTCTGTAAGTTTCTATAATGTGAAGAAGATCAACAAACACATTTAAATTATTATCAGAGAAAGACCAATAGGTGGACAATGGGTTAAATCACATATTGCATAACTGAGTTCTATGTTTCAATAAACCTTATTCCTTGATTCAGCTGTATCTGCCACCAGGCACAGCAGTACTAAAAGGTCTGCATTCTTTTTTTTTTTAAATTAGGCATTGTAGTCAATCAGAAATTCTATATTGCACTGAAAATGTACATTTCTGATAACAGTATCAATTACATATCTGAAAGAAAAAACCCTACAGACCTGAAAATTAGTATTTGCCCAAGGTAAATATGGAAATCCTGGGTACCAAGCAGTATAAAAAGGGAGGAAGAAATGAACTTTTCCATAAATTCCTTGCTGGTAAGCTGCATCTTTGTAGGTAAAGGTACAAGGAGGTGCACAGCTCATTAAGATGTGTAGCAGTTTAGCGTCACATAACTGTCAGAACATTGGAAAACCACACTCACTACATGCTGCTACACCTGGAGCACTGTCATCAGCAACCAATATTGAAAATAGTCATGCTGCAGTAAAATGCTGTTTAATAAGCCACATAATCAGGACAAGTGATATAAACAAATACTGCAACTGCATCCAGATTTGTTGATCATCAAAGAGTTTTTGTGATCAATAAAATAATAAAAAAAGAATTTAGCAAGTTGCCACCATGCCTTAGGCATATCCTACCACACAGAATTCACCATGTGTCAGGCAGCACCATTCCCTAGAAACATCAAGTGTTATTATTAGCATCCTAAGACCCAAGGTTATTAGTGAGCTGTGAACTTACAATACTCAGAAGATAAAAACTTCTAATACTTTTATTGCTCTCATTCACCAGCTGGGGTTTTAATCATAATATGTTGTCTCATTAAAAGTCATTATGTTAATTCTGTATATGATGAGAATCCACAAAGCCTGTTGCACACTGCCTTTAAAAAAAGGTCAGCTTCCTGTGGTCGCTCAGAATGCTTTTGGGTTTATGTTAAAGCCTTTTTTGAGGAAAGGGTAAAAAGGAATATTGGTACGTACAGGGGTTTTCCCCTAAGGTAGAAACAAAGCCTGAGAAAACAAAGGTCTAAGCTGTTAAAGTGTGTTGAGTGCTGAGACTGGCTTGGTGCAGGTGCAGGTGGAAGGTAGGCAGACTAAGTTTTAGTTTTAGCCACCAGGCTCTGAGTTCCCAGCTCAGTGAACCACTGTTGCCCCATTTCCCCCAAAGCAGTGGTATCTCAGCCTTATTCTCAGAAATGCTTTGTGCTTGGCTGGTATTTACTATGTTGGACCCACACACACACTAGGAAGTTTTTAGAAGTTAATTAATTGTATTAAAAAAAAGAAGTCAGAGCATTTCTATGGAATAAAATCCTTCAGTTGCTGGAGAAACAGTCAGGAATTGCACCCATCTGCTCCACAAGCACACGGGGCAAGGGGACACCTTCAGTTTGTGCTCTGTGTTTTACTGAGTCAGGTACAATGCGGATGGACTAGGAATTGATTCTCTGTCCATCAGCCTTGAAAAGGAAGCACCACAGCTTCTTCTCAAAACTCTGAACAGAGCCATGAGGCAAATAAGGGTGCCTCAAGTCTCAGGTCAGGCAGGCAGAGGAGGAATCTCAACTCACCCCATCTGAGAACTGTTTTGCTTTGAGAGATCAGTGAGTACACACTGAGTCTCTGTCGTGCCATCCCACCACCTGTGCATGGTCCTACTCCAGTAACAAGGGGGACAATGGCTGGCAAACTGGTGTGTGGCTAGGCTCAGAAATTCATACAAACTCCCCCTTGTTGGCATAGATCAAATGGCTAGAATGCTACCTCACAGTTTTGCCAGATCCCAGCCAATACAATCTCACCGAACAATGTGGATGGTGTTTGTTTGCACTTAGAGACATTCTGAAGTCTTCCTCTCCACTCCTGATGTTTAAAACTTTCATTTTGTCTTCTTGAGGCAGCAAAACTATTCAGAGTGAGATTTATTTGTTTTTGCAGTTTTTCTTTCAGAGGCTTGAATTCACAGAGCCCACAGTATGTGTTCCTTGCCAATCCCTCAACACAAACTACAGGATTACAAATTCCCCTGCAAATGGAGAATATTGTCCCCTGGAACCAAGGGAGTTTCTAGAGCCAGGACAACAAGGTGGTCTCAGTGCAATTCAGACTAATCCTGTGTTTGCAAGGCACCTGAAAAAGAAGGTTCTGGCTCACCCTCAATACCAGCCTCATCCTCACATCCCTTGTTCTCTGTCATCGAGCCTTCAGCAGGAATCTTCTGGGGATGTTTCTAAATTAGCTCACCAGTCGACCTCCTATTCAGCATGCAGCAGCAACTTCCCAATTAGCAGCTATTCTTCCACTGTAGTCTACACTCTAAGAGTCATTATTCTAAATTTACCTACAAATTGAACAGCCTTCTTTCCATCTGTAATCAGGCCAGGTACCAACATGTTCTAAATCCTCCCTCATCTGATTACATTACTGCTCATTAATTTTCTTCTTCATTGTGGTTGGTATTCCAGCTTCACAGCATTGGGTTGATGTTGACTATTGACACAAACAACTTCAGCTGTACAACTCAACCCCTGCATGTCTAGTCTACAGTAGCAGTAAAATAGGCAGATTTATGTTCATATTTGTTTGTAAAGATTAGTCATGTTCACAAAAGTATTGTGCACCACTATGTAAGAACATTTGCAGAGAGGATTGTACAAACATTTACAGCTGAATTTCAGTTCTTAATTACTTTTTCATTTGTATTTTTCTGGCTGGAACACGACAAATTTCTATCTCAGGCTGCATTAAAGAAATATGAGCACCAGATATTTAAGGCAAGAATTAAGACAACAGAAGAAAACACATCTTCTTCTCACAGGAGAATACTGAAATGACAAAAAGGCCTCCAAAGTCCAAAAATATTCTAGCATGAAATATGGTTTGAAATAGGAAAAGATACAGGCACCCAGTGTAGTAAGTCTCTTGACTATGCGATGAAAACGTAACTTCTGAAATTTAAAGGAACTCAATCCCAGAATGTAAGAAACATTTATATCCAAGACTGACAGAATCTAGATCTGCAGCCAGCCTGGTTCCCTCTTACTTAGTCCACTTTTTTTTTAAAGACACCTTGCACACCCCTTTCATGAGCAGTTTGTGATTCCCCTCAGAGCCCCTCCCTTCTCGCTTCTGCACCAGAGACCTTTGTGAGCAGAGGCACATGGACACAACCGGAACCAGCACCTCCAGTGGCTTTGGACACATCCTTCCCTCGTGGCATCTCTATATTGCCCTTCCAATGGAAACAGCACTGGTGCAAAAAAATCCAAACTCAGTGATGAAAGGCATCATGAGCTGCACAGCTACCCCAGTGATCCTCCCAGTCAACACCAGACTGTGGCTTCACCTCACCTTGCCAAGCATTTTTCTCTTTCTCCTACTCTGTTTATGCGGACTTTGAATCTAAGTGTAGTGTTCAGCAGAGCCTTATCACCTGCACAAAGTCACCTCGTGACACAGACGGTGCTGTGCTCCTTGCCCAGCTGCCTGTGGACTGAGTGTCTGGCCACCTGCACATCAGGAAAGGAAATTAAACCTGAACCCTTTCAGGTTGCAATAATTCCATCTCCCCTTCTCAGAAGATGATTTTAGCAAGCAGGAAAACACACTTGTTTATGTACTGTTCTCAAGGGCATCAAAACCCCTTGATGAAAGTATAAGTTTTCTTCCTGAAAGCTAATTAACACTGAGCACAGGCACTGTAACACTCTGAGGTTTCCTCTGGCTGACAATTTTAAATACAGTTTCCTTCAATCTTCATGGACTTCAAATTGAACACTTGTTTACACTTCCTGTGAAATACCATTATTTAATCTGCATTAAAATGCTTCTTCTGGTTGTCATACTAAAATTTCCAGCTCTTGTACTCTGAACTATGTAATCTATTATAGCTTTTATCTTGACACTAACCACGTCAAGAGAAATCTGTGGATATCCTAATCTTTCCCTTTCTAATACTATAATCTCCTGATCATTAATCAAAAGAGAAAAAAGAGAGAGAGACTTGCAAAGCTGTTCTGTGCTTCCTGTTCAATGTTAGCAGTCGCTAAGTCAGTTGGCAAAACTATTAAGCAGACAAGCTTTTCTGGTTTATTAGATGTGTTCTTTTGGTTCTGCTCCCTCTGTTAATCTTCCTCCGTTGCTTTATTATGCAACACAAGCTTCTTCACTTCCTAGATTAGATCCATAATTCTTTATTACTCCTTGGCATAGCTTGCAACACCTTACCCCAGTGCCCCTTTTGTGACTAGCATATGGTGCTTTACTGAACTAGACCAATGTAATGTGAATGCAAATAATTCATTTTCTAGCATTTTTAGGATTTTTTTTTGTTTGTTTGTTTTGTTTTGTTTTGGAAATGAGAACAGATTAGAGGAAGTCTCATTATACAAGATGGGACCCTTGCACGTATCAACCTTATCTGAGATTGAAGTGAGCCCTGTTCAGACAATGAAGTTACTCTACATGACATCCAGAGGTCCCTTCCAATGTACAGTTTCTGTTACTCTGATTCCAAACTTACTTTTTGCCTTGGCTCATTCTTATGCCTTAACACTAAGTCTTTCTTCTGCTATATACAAGAAGTCTTAATAGGAATACATGCCCACATAGGGCTAAATTCACAACACAGCAATTTGGGTTCAAATTTTCCCTGCCTGCAACCTCACCTTGTTCTCTCCTGTTTCAGAGAAATGCTCAAAATACCTGCCAGAGATTACTCAGTGGCTTGTTTTCAATTTCTTGAGGCACTTTTGCTTTGCACAGAGTACACATCAGGTGCTGAGATAGAGATCTTCCTTCTCCCAGGTGAGTGCCCTCACTGCCACATTGTGCATCATGTCCTCATCCTCTGCCTTGCTCTTTATCTTCTTCCAGGTGAATACTCAACTACTTCAATATAGTATATAATCACTTGCAAGGGAAGAGATAGTGATGTTACCTTTCTTTGTTTTTAATGATGAGTTACCTGAACTGTTTCATTTGAATGGTGTGCGCACACATGCTACAGTCTCTGTTTAAAGGAAAGAATTAAGTCAGGAACAACAAATCCCTCCCTTCCCTGGCATCCTTCTAGGTTTACAGAGGAACCCAAAACTTGTTTTCATAGTCCCAGCAGAGTACAGGCTGATCATTTCTCTTGCGTGGTTCTAAGCCAGTGGAACAACACTGATAACTGGTTTTAAACCTCGTTAATGCTTGAAGAATAACACATGGGTTATTTGTCACATAAAAATTAGCTACAAAAAATAACCTCTGCATGCAAACAGAAAAAGCTGCCACTAATGCAGAGAGGCATTTTTCCATCTATCAGGACATGCCAATTAGGAATAGTAATTTCTTGTATCTAGATGCTTCCTGAAGGTCACTTCTAGGGAGAGACAGAAGCTCACAGAGCTGTGTGTTTCTGTCCTGCTTATTGGGTCAAGTACCAACACCAGCACAGTGGGGAATGAAGGAGATTCTGCAAGCCTGTGGCTTCTGCTGCATCATGAAATTCACAGCTTTCACCAAGTCAAGAGGAGCTCGTAAGAAGGCAAGAGTGACTCCTCTCCACCTCCACAGATCCCACCCAACACTTATTCCACATCCTTCAGAAGGAGGGCTGTTCTGCACCCTTAGATGTGCACCCTGGGTGAGACAAGCATCTCCTCCACAGCCTTTGGACACTGCTGCCAAAGCTGACAACTGAAGTCATGGTGCAAAATACAGCTATGGCCTGAAAGCTTCATAGAAATATCTGAAATAAGTGGTTTTGGTTTTTCTGTGGTGTTGTTTTTTTGGGTTTTTTTGGTAGATTAATTTCTTCAGTACAAACAACCAGATGAAGAATTTGAAGGAATGTGCGAGAACACAAGTGGGAAGCTAATGAGTGAGCAGGGTGGGATTACCATGCCCCAAAGTGAATGTTATCTCTACACTATGAAAGAAGCTAAAAATGATACCTGTCAACTATGGAACATTCTCTGTTTGAAGGAATAAGAGATTAAACAGCTTCATGAAATGCCAGAAAAGATGAGTAATTATTTGTGAGGCACCTAGACCAGATTAATTACAGTTTGGGAAGCGAAATCTTGATAGGGATATTTCTGTAAGATGGCAGCACTGAAGGAAAAATGCTCATGTTCTGGGTAACCAACAGAATAATAATAACAACAATATAATTATGAAAACCCATCACAGTAAGAACAACAAAACAATAAAGCAAGCAAACTCCCCCAGAACTCACAGGACAGGAACCATTACTTCATGAAGAAGGATCCAAGAACTATTAATCAGTGTCTAAGCCAGAACATCCAGTTCATATATTTTAGGGTACTTCTAAGTTACTCCAAAGTATTTATGTAGTAGAATATTGAGTATTACTCTTGCCCTTAAAATAGTGGAACAAAATATATAAATAACTATGCAGAGTCTGTTAAAAAAAGCTTAAATACAGAAACTGTGAAGAGAAGAACCTCATGTGACATCAAAGAGATGAAGAATACAATTCCCTTGAGATTTTAGAAGAAAAGTATTTTTATTCCTCACTCCCTCCATCCTCTCCTTTCCATAAGGTATAAAAGGATGCTAAAAAAAGTGATTTTTTTTCTGTTAGGGGGAAATCTGTTGTTCATAGCAATTATCCTCTCTGGAGGTATAAAGATTATCTGGGGAAAATTACACAAATCTCAATTGCACTGACTGACAATTGCAGTAAGAGAAGCCGTATGTCACCAAGTATTTTATCAAAGAATATACCATACACTTCAAGAATAGACAATTATCAGAGTCCCATACTCAAAAGTAAGCATTCAGAATTTCCACAAGCTTTTTGGTCTTATACAAACAATACCAAAATACACCATGATAATTTCTTTAAGAATAACCTCGACAGACATTTGCTTCTAAAGAAAATAAATATTAAATTCAAGCAGCATCAAGTAGCATTGAATTAATCATCAATTCATTTTTTGAGCTGTACGATATCACACAGTATAAATATCTTAAAGGGAATGCAATTTTAATACCTTTACTTGTAGGGATAGAAAATTTTCTTTGGCTCATCCAAAAATCCTTCCCTATGCTCATTCCGCGGACAAAATTCATATTTTCAGTTGTCCAAGTGCAGTTGCAGGTGACTAACAAACAGCACATGTTTGACTGTGACTCCTTCAGGATTGCCTGAATCTGACCCACATGGATGTCACGCCCCTCCTTAGCAGGATTACATTTAGTTTTAAACTCTCCCTCACAGGTGAGCACTGGCAGGTCCAGACCTGGGATCCCATACTGCACTCATGCTCCCATGACAGGCGCTTCCTGTGCTTTCGGGATCTGAGGTGTAGCTGGTCACCACCATCACCCCATGGAAGCTACCAAACCCAGCTCAGAAAGTCTTCACGTACCTTTAGGAACATTCAAGCTCCTCCAGCACTGCTGTTCCCAGAATGAGGAAGGACTTTCTGCAGGGAACCAAAGAGAAAGTCTTGCCTGCAGAAGCAAGAGTAAGAGCAACACCAGCAGAACCAGCCCTCAAGCAGCTAATGAGGACAGCACACAGCTGATGCTCTCCACCACCTGCTGATTGGGCATTAATTGCCTTGCTCTCTCACTCAGACTGGTGTAATCTCCTCATCCCGGCACTGCTCTGCCAATCCTATCACTCTTTCTCTTTGGTAGAAAATCCTCAAAGTCTTACCCTAAGAACTGGGGAAAAAAATCCCTCTGAAAGCCCAGTGAAATCCTCCTTTTTCAATGAAAGAGAAAAATTAAGTCATTGTCAGAAGAACAAGCTTACCACTCCTGCAGTCACATTGATTGCTTTATCTACACCTTATGCATAATTTTCTATCCTTCCCACTCCAAGTGTTCATTATTTGGAAGAATATGTTCTAGTTGTTCTGTATTTGCAAAATTTTAACATACATGGATTTTGTTCCTATTTGGTCCTTAATTCCATCATTGTAATAATAAAAGCCAAACACTCAGAAATAATACAAAAATAACTATTAGACAGAAGACTGATTATCAGGGAATGAAAATAAATAGTTGTCTTAAGGTCTGTGCTGTTTCAAAGGCTGACTTTCTTCCCTAGCAGTCAAGCTGAGAAAATTAGACTTTGCAGTTCAGTTTTAGGTGTGAGAATTGCCAATGTTACTGAGAGCAGTCTGGCAGATAACTTGGGGTGCAACACACCTGTGTTTGCAAGAGCAAGTTAAGTAAGCCCAGTTTTCTTTACTCTGAGAAATTTCTTGCTGCTCAGAGGTCGGTAAAGAAATTCAACTATTACACTTGAACATTTTCCATCTTTTCTTCTAGTTAAAAATTTCACCACTGCTTCATACAAAGATTTTTGCAGAAAATGTTTGACCTCCTTAAATACTGTTATAATTCTCTTAGGAAGAAAAGGTATTAATGGTTAGAAACCCCCACAACAACAAACTTGAACCCCTTTTTCAAGCATTTGTCATCTTATACCATTAAAAACTATAACATTATTTTCCTAACATTAACCCCCTTCCCATATTTATAGTAATCTTTTTCTTTTAATTTGATTTTTCTTCAAGGATTTTCTTATTAAAAAATCTTTTCTATTTGTTTGCCATTTCAAAATCATGGGAATGCACCACATTTTGAAGTGCACAAAGAAGGTCTCCTTGTGGTTTTATGCCCAGTTTTGGCTGCTTTTTCTGCCTTTCTATGCCTATGCAGGTAGGTGGATTTTTGCCTTCATCCGATTCTGCCAGCATGAGGTGGGCTCACAGCTCTGTAGGTAAATTTGACATTAAAAAAGTGACAAGGCCAAAGGCTTTTTCACCAGTCACACTAATATTTTCATTAGATTAAAGAAACTTCTGACTTACAGGAATCACTAGAACAATTTTAGGAAAAAATCAAAGATCTTCAAAGCTGTTGTACTGTGATGTGAGAAGTATCTTCAAGCACCAACTAACAACTTTGGAGAATAGTACAGACAGTTTAATTGCTGGTTATAAGATGTAAATTTGTTTGATAGTCTCCAATAGCCCCTTTCAGCTGAGCAGCCCAGGAGAGATTTGTCAGAATGCTAACCCATCAGCATGTTTTTAATACGAAGCTCTGAGTAACAGCACACTGAACAGCTCCACACAGCTCAGGCTATCCTGTTTGAGGAGCTACACTTCGCACCTTCCTTTCCTCAGCCAAGAATATTAACAAGCATTAACAGTGACTAATAACATCATACAACACTTCAAATGCAAGCAATGGCTGATTGACTCAGCCAGCAAGAGCTGTTTGTCTTTGTTATCCCGTGCTGCTGCCTGGCCACATTGCTCTCCTCGAGTGTTGATGCTGCGTAGGCAGGTGCTAACAAACAGGAATGTATTGCAATTTCCTCTGAGTAAACTGAAAATGATTAAATGAATACAATAAAAATGAAAAATGTAAGTGCTACGCTGGAACAGCTATATTTGGCAATAAATATACTCTTGATTACCTGCTATTTGCTAGTGCTCACTGACTGAAGACAGTGAGCTGTCTCTACTTTGGGTTTCTAGAAAGTTTCTGCTCTGGTGAGGCTTCTCAATGGTATGAACTATTTATATTAAGGCATCTTCTTAATCAATTGTAATTCTGGTATCAAGTACTGTTCAGAAATCTAACAAACCCAACAAGTCTGCCTTCTAATCAGAAGTTCTGATAAAAGAAGTCAGGCTCATTTAGTCCTACATGATTATCTTTGCATAAAGAAAATGTCTTTGCAGTCAAAAAACTTTAGCAAGTGCAACCACAGCCTGGATGTGAGCGCAAACTCCAAAGCCATGCTTGAATTACTAGAACTACACCGAGTCTGTGCTGCTTCTGTTGCCAGAGTCTCTAGAGAAATATCTTGCTGTTACTGGTATTGCTCTAAACCACTTTGAGAGTGCTTTGTTAAAAAGACAAAAGTTCAAATCCCCCTTTGGGACACTGTGGCCAAAGCCATCTCCATTTTAATGCTTTTCAGCACTCCATGAGGTAGAAAATAATCTATTATTTAAAATTCTTTTTAAAGTGAGTTTTGGGTTGTTTTTTTTCCTGATGATTTTCTGAAGGGTAAAATGTCCCCAAGAAGAAATACCATCAATGTTCTCTTCACAATACTAATATGGTCCTTTTTAGTCATTTTATTTCCTTTTCTTACAAATTAAATTTATTTGCAGAGACAGAACTCTTCAAAGATATTCCCACAAGATCTCTGGTTAGATTATACCACTACTTCAAACGATAATGAATCTGTTTCTGAAAAACAAATGTTTGTCTCTTCCAAATTGTGCCTTGAGTTCCCTTGAGCTTTACAATTCAGTGAGCATTAATGTTACATAGCACAAATAATGGGACTTTTTCTGAGAAGACAGGATGCAGCTGCTGATGCTTAATTAAAACTTATAAGATTTGTTGTGTTGCTTTGATCTGTTGTTTTTTTTGTTTCTCCACCTTTTGAGCAAAGGTTCTGTCAAACTCTAAAAGCGTGCTGTGTGTTTGTCTCAGTGAATGCCATGCACAGGACCTGTCTCTCAAGCTTCTGAAAGAAAAGGACAGTTTCTTTCAAGGTGAAAGCATTGACACACTTAACTGTTTACATTGTATTTTTAGATCCATGTTAACAATATACACAGCTTATATGTTCAGATGATTTCAAGCAGGTGACAGTGACATAGTTTGTAATCACAAGCAAATATACCTGGAAGTGTTCAAAAAACATGGATATGGCACTTGAAAACATGGTTTGGTGGTGAACTCAGCTGTGGTGCTACGTTGATGGTTGGTGGTTTGACTTGATAATCTTAGGGGTCTTCTCCAACCTTAATGATTCCATATGTGCCAAAAGCCATAGAACAGGTACATGTACCTCATTTTAATGAACATTTGTGCAGGAAGCCTGTACCACACAATATACAGGATGCATCACCCCACAGTGCACTGACACAGACTTTGGGCATGACAAGAATTGGTCAGAAGCAGCATGAGATGCTGCTGGAATGGGCCAGAGCCCATGCTGCTGCATGATTGACAGCAACAAGGACATCATTGCTTTCATACCTGCACAGGATGTAGCACAGCATCCAAAAGGACAAGGACATTGCTTGGCTTAATTTGAGGAAAGAGGCTGTGCTGAACCAAATCAAACCAGAAAAAAAGCAGAGAAACCTGCAGTTGTCTCCCTCCTTTCTGTATTTTGCAAAAGACACAGCTGTTACGTGCATTGGAGCACGGGGCAGAACATCTCAGCTAGCAAAGACCGGGGCAGGGTGATGTGTGGGGACTAGGGGCAGTCAGAACTAGCTTTAAATAGTCTTTGTACCTGTATAAAAACTCTTACACAAACATTTATCTTCCAAGATTTATATGGATTATTGCCACTTAATTTGAATACCAAACAGATGACTTTCTGTCAGATTAAAAATATTTAGGGTCACACCCTAAGAAGAGGAATGAAGAGTAATAAAGAAAGCTTAGCCATACATACGGTGGTGTTAGCAGCATGTACTGATTAAAACTCTTAGGGTAAAAGACAAAAGTCACTTATCCACAGTCATGCCAGTGAAGGTACCCTCCAGGTACTGAATGAGTGCCACTTGCACTTATTTACCAGTGGATGACAAGACTTTTGCTGTTAGGGTCCCAGCTCACTATTATGGTTTCTTAAAAGCAGTCATTCTATTCCACTGAGATCAAAATGTGATGTACACGAACAGAATCTTTGCTGCTTTTGCTGCCATACAGGAAAATATGCCACGGCATGCAGTAGGGAGCAGCATGACCATGCTGCCTTTGCTACCTGGAAAGCCAATCTGGCTGTTCTGCTGCTGTGCAAAGGGATGGTTGGTCATGTGATGGTTGGTCATGTTTGCCCCACTGTCCCTGGAGGAGCACGTGGGGCAAACAGAAATTGCTTTCCAGGATTCAGTTGTCCCTCACCTACTCACAGCCATCTCCTCCAAGGGGTGGCAAGATTCAGCATTACCTGTAGTACTGGCAAACCTTGGAACAAGAGCTATGAAATCAGGACAGAAATTAATTGCGCCCTTTGCTCCATCTAAGTGGCTACAAGCGTCTAGAAGCTGGAAGGTCATTAGCTGTCTTAGCAATAAATAATGCAGAAGATGGAATTTTTAAAGAGCATATAATGTGCCTGAGATCAGCTACCATGCTCATTACTGATTTCTGCCAAAATGAAGTGTGTGTCTTCACGGATGAAAGCAGTCAAACACCAGATCTTGAGATCTTGATTTGAGCTGGCATCATTTTAGTTGGTATGTTCAGTCTGAAAACAGCACAGATATGTTACAAATTGATGCTTATGACTGGCAGGATTCAACAGGAGCAGAGGAATTCACCTACTCATCTCTCCATTTGGAAATATCTTAACCTGCTATGGAGACTGATTCTCCATTTCTGTATTACTTGCCGTGCAACACAGATTTGATTTAACCTCTCTTTCAGATAAACCTCAGAAAGATTTAAGAAATATAAATTTGCCAAACCTTTCTATGAGAAGGATGTTGCCCTGTACATTCCTCATTCCTCTCTGCCCTTACATGCTGCTCGGAAATCTACTCTTCTGCCTTAACAAGGACAGTCCCTACTACTGTGTAATCTGTGCCACAGAAAAAAGAGCTGTTTGATTTATATTGAAGAAATTTAATTAAAAATTGTAAACATCGTGTTAAAGGACATGTCCTCATTCTGCCACGCTTTAACTCCTTGTTTTAAATTCTCTACTTCTTTGCCACATGAATTGTCAAGAGATTTCTAACATACCCTTTTTAAATGAAAGGTTTTATTTTTAAAATTAGTTTTGTGATGAGCCAGAAGGTGGCTGGGCAGTGAAGAGAGCTGAACTGATGCATTATGAAAGGTACTAACATGTATGTAGAAAGATTACTCATTCTGTAGGTCAAGCCTAGAGTTAGGATGCTAATTTGCTAAACAAGGTAAGCATTTTAGTAAATGAAATAATTATAATTTTCTTCTGGGACAGAAAACTAGATGTCCCTCTGCAAGGTGTGTGCATGACAATATAATAATCTGGGCTTTTGATGGGGGGAAATTTATGGAGTTCAAGCAGTATCTAACATTTACTGAATAGTCTGAGCTGCTAGTTACAGATAGAAATGTTATAGATAAAATGTTCTCAATGTTACAGATAAAAAAAAAATAAAAGCCCTTGGACACCCAGATTTTGATGAAACACAGTATGCAGAGACCTTGAGAATGTAAAGGCAGAAAATAGATTCAAGGGGTTGCGTTACTCAGGAAAAATCTGTCTTCTCTGCTGAATGAGGCAGACGTGCTATCTAGCAAACCATTTAAAAGTATTGCTTAGGGACTTCTTGTGCTATATGAAAGCTGTTCGACTTCCTCTTTCTGCCAAAACAACTTCATTTTGATATTTTCACAGCCCTGGTACTCGTTGTTTCAATTTGTTTCTTATTCCAAACCTCCTTCAGGGCAAGGTGGTTACCTTCCAGACACCTGAAAAGAGACGCCTTCACATTTTGAGTTTCGCTTTGCTTACAGTGAACTGGGAAAAATAACATGTCAAAACGAGTGAGCACAAGTGTTTTGGGGTTTGCATTTAAAAGAACAGGAAGACATAAGGCTCCTTGATGAGACAGCTCAACCTTTTACATCAAAACTCAGTCGCATGTAACAAATCTAAGCGCACGTGCCAGGCCCCTCGGGAAGGCTCGTGCTGTTGTGTGCTGCTCGTGGAGGTATGGAAATGTGTGGGTAAGATATTGGCAGTCCCTACTCAATTTTTCAAATTTCTGATTGAAGTCAGGCAACCAAACAAGAAGCAAACCAGATAAGCACTCTGAAAGATTCAAGATGAGCTTCTAGAGGGCTTCTGGGCCAAGTGCACAATCGCAGGCTACAAACTGCGGTCAAAAAAATAGATCTGCTGCTGGTTTATTCAACTGCATAAAGTGAAATGAAACCTTGAACTTTCTTTTCAAAGAAATGTGCTTTTATCAAGGAAACCTCTGCTTTCATCGGATTTGCATCCTGAAAAGGACAAAAGCAATGTTTGCTTCATTCTTCCTCGTTAATGGTGGCAAAATGCAACATTATTCTACCCTTTACTAACTGTATTCCTATTTTAGCCCTCTTTAGTAGGCTCTTTATCAGATAGAGAGTCAGTCATTGCACAAAAGAGAAAAAAAAGACAAATGGTAGGTAGAAGAATACTCAATACTTTTGAGAAAAGATTCAAAATTGCAATTAATGCCTTTCAATTAATGGGATTCACTTACAACTGTCCTTAAAAATGTATGCTCTGGACTGTTTTCATAAATGGGGAAGGAGAAGTTCAGCTTGTCTCATGACTTTTTGACCTGGAATCACAGAGGATGATGAAACCACAAGGTCTGCAATAAAAGGCAAAGATCTGGCATCAGTAAATAACATCACCCTATATCCGAACCAGATCTTTTACAGACCAGATCCTCAAGATTTCAGGGATGTGTGTTCAGACAGCCAGTGCTGCAATCGGGGTTAAATTTTCCTGACAATCTGAGCTGCTAGGTGAGACCGAGTTTTCTAACTGCACTCATCTGCTGATACTAACCGAGCATACCTTCAGATGATTTTAGCATTCCTTGTGTTGAGCTTTTTCGAAAACATACCTTCTATATTGGTGCTGAAGTGGGAGCTGATGGCAGGTGCGTGTATATTAATATTTGGATCCTACCAGGAGAGCTTTTGCAGTAAATCTCCAACCCGTGCCCATTTCTTGTGCTGTGTCCCACCTAGTGAAGCTGTCTCAGACAGTGCAGACCTGGCTCTTTCTAGATCCATGCTGAGCTGAAAAATGGGACCGAGAGCCGGTCTGAGTTACCCCTTCCATCCCACCGCCTCCATGAGTGCGTGCAGCGTGGGGGCTGCGCCCGCAGCACCAACTGTTTTGTTCTGCAGATCTGCTCCTATTGCACTGTCCTACTTGCTAATACAGACACAGACATCGCTAGAAAAATTGGCGCAGTCCTCTTGGAAACATGATTTCAGTGGCATATCCACCATGCAGAGGGGGGAATGGGGCAGAAACGCAACCGGTTTCATCACTGGGAATGACGTGGCTAAAGGTTTCTCCTCCACAAGATATAGCCCCATGCTTATCTAGTCTTCCTGCTTTCAGCATGACCCCAATTTCAGTGCCTGCTGCTGCACTGTGCCATGAGAGGGCACCGAGATGAGGCTGGGGCTCAGAGGGCATCTCTGCACGGTGATGCTCCTCTCAGTGCTGCACTGTCCTGACTTCTGTGGATCATGGAGGGCACAATCCCTTCCTAGGACCCAGCCCTGAGGTAGCCAGAGAAAAACCCCTTTTGCCTCCGGTGCCTCCTGGAGTTAACAAAGCAGCAATCATCACAGGGGTCTATTCTAGCTAAAAGAATGCCAGGGAATGTAGCATTCAAAGGGAAAGGGAGAAGTTTCCAGTGGAGAAGGCAGGGGGAAATCAAGCAGAATGTAAAATGCAGAGGGAAATTAATTCAGCTTTCTGCATGCAGTATACATAGGTAGCAATTGCTACTTGTATATTGAGCTGAGGGCAATATATCACAAAATTCATTTCTCTGACCTTGTCCGCATTTCTTTCTCATGAACTAGGTCTTTATGCTTGATTCATGAAAGCACAAAGGAACTGCAGAATATTCAAGTGTATAAAAGCAATATGTAGGACAGTCTTTCCTTTGCTGTAAGATGAATGATGAAACATTTGCACAAAGATGAATAAATTAGTTTTGTGCAAAACAGTGGTCTAATAGTTTGAGAAAAGTATGTGGAAAATATGAGATTTCTTATTCTGTGGCTATCACCATGTTATTGGAGCACTTTCCGTAGTAAATAGGACAGATTTGTGGCTGGCAGTGGTCCTCAAATTTTTTCTTATGGAATCTAGGAAGTATATAAGGAATGCATCTGTGTATGTACAAAGGAATTATGAATCCTGCATGTTAGGGGTAAAACCGCAGCAGGTCCAACATTTTACTCCAAAGCATCAGCATTTAATCTTAATGTCTTCCTTCCTTCCTGGGGAAATAATTATAATATGAATCTAATTCAAAGCCAGAGGAAATCGTGCTATCTGTCCAAATATATTAACTTTTGCCTAGATTGTGTGGCTGCAACCCCCTATTTTGTGGAATTAAAGCATTTGACAGCTAGTTTGTTCTTAAAGTACTACCAGGTCAGGACAAACTGGGACAAGATTTAACGCATCCTTTCATATATGGGATAGGTCCCTATCCACTGTAAGTGCTTTCCCATTTTATTCATTATTATTATTATTTATTTATGCATTGCCAAAGCAACATTGTGCATCAATGATTATATAGGTAGCCTAGATACCTGCATCATACACTGTAGTTTTCTGAGTGACTGCATGTAGACAGGTGGTTAAGGGCTTTGGAAATTCCACCCAGAATTCTGTCTTCTCTTTAGTCCTTGGCTTTGTGATTTTTAATTGAAATCAGATAACCTATTAAAACTTGAAATGAGTACAACTTTTAAATGAAAAAAGCTGCCAAACAGCCAAGTCAGGCTCAAAATGAATTTTGGCCAAAGGTAT
The DNA here is from genome assembly GCA_036630365.1 of Acanthiza pusilla. Lineage (NCBI taxonomy): Eukaryota > Metazoa > Chordata > Aves > Passeriformes > Acanthizidae > Acanthiza > Acanthiza pusilla. The sequence goes on from JAXCHO010000017.1 coordinate 10,365,156, forward strand.
ACCAAAGATAGATATCTAGTATCTTTTTGACATCACAGATATCTAAATCATTCAAATCCTCCTTAAGATAGCTAATCTATTAAACCAACACATAGCAGAAGATTAAAAAAACAAACAAACAACAAACCCAGCTATCAAGTCACACATCAAAGAGAGAAAGCTGCAGAAAATTTAGTCAAAGATAAAGGACTTATAAGTCCCTTTGCTATTTCTGGTAATTTTTAAGAAGTAAGTTAAAGAATTTTCCTCACTTTTCCTAATTTTATCCAAACTAGCAAGTAAAAAAGATGGTGAGTAGAATTGCCATTTTCAAATACAATGATAGAGGCTAACATCTGCGTTTAATTAACTATTAAAGTTTAAAAAGCAGCTACAAAAAATTTGTCAAGTTTGAAGATTCAAGGAAAGAAACCCAAATCTCCAAAGACACAGACATATGCAAAAATGAGGACAGCATCTAGATTAAACACTATCTTCTAAGAAAGTCTACAAAATTACTAAGAATTCAAAACAAGCAAGATGACACTTGAAGAGAAGATCAAAAGGAAGAATTCTTTCAGGCTTGGAAATGCACTGACATTGTAAACTCTATTAAAAATCCATCCAAGGGGCTAACTCAGACCTGTTTGTTCAGCTGAGGTCTTGGAGCAGTGACAGTGTTTTGCTGACAAATTTCCCACTCTTATACCCAATGCCAGATGCAAGCCAGGTTAGGCTTGGCAACAACAATTCAACCTGTCAGCTGCAGGGCAGGGAATGCTGGTGGTTTCAGTGACCACCAGGAATTTGTTCCTTGCATTTCCATAGAATGGTTTGAGTTGGAAGGGACCTCAAAGATGGTCCAGTTACAACTCCCTCCCACTGGCAGGGACACCTTCCACTAGACCAGGCTGCTCAGAGCCCCATCCAACCTGGCCTTGAACATTTCCAGGGATGAGAGCGTTCAATATTTCTCTGGACAAGCTGTTTCACTGCCTTCAGAACATTTTCTTTACACCCGGTCTAGACCTACCTTTTTTTTTTCAGTCTGCTGAATTTGTCTACTCCTTTGTTTTCAGAAATACAGCAATTGCAAAAAAGACCCATGTGTAAACTCACATGTGGAGAACATATTGCTTAAAAAACTCAGGATATAGCTCAAGGAACTCTGAAGCTGCCTGAAGTCATGTCAAGAGATCTGGCTGAACTGCTGGAACTAGGCTTCCATCTGCACCCAGCAGGGAACTCTTCATGCAGCTTAGATGTCTACATGTGTTATACTTTTCACAGCTCCGTGCTTAGAATGTCAGTTTTCCCTTAACCTGCCAGGTCACGTGAGAGGACTTGTCTGGGAACTTTCCTTCTGCTCTTACTTGACTTTGTTTTTCCTTCTTCTCCACCAGAAATTTCAGTGAGAAAGTCTTTATGGCAAAGGTGGTATTACACAGCAGAACTTGGAGGGAGAATAGACCACTCAAAGAAAGCGGTTAAGGATTGAATTATGAAAGGTTTCCATTTACTGGCAGAGAGGGAAGTTTGCCCTGTGGCTTCACAGAAACTAGAACATTCAGCTGATCCAGAAATAAGTGGCAGACAAAAATTTAAAAAATGATCAGTTCCAACACCCATGGGGAAATGACCTCTTCTGTGCTTTACAGAGTCTCCACATTAAACAGATGAAATGCAGTGCAAACTTTCTAAAAGGTATGCTTTTATTCTTTTCTACTTTTTTTTTCTGAACAGACTTCTTCAAATAGCTTGTTTTCAATATATTCTTAAACGGGCACCGCTGTGTGTTTGTCTGAGAAGGTGGAGGGCATGTTTTGTGTGAGCAGCACAACAATGGCACCAGTCATGCGCCATTTCGTTTTTCAGGAGAAGTTTGCTCCAGCCTTTAATGCAGCTTCTTTTTGGATATGCTGTGGGAAGCACTCGCCATTATCCAGTAGCAAAAGAGTAATGCATCAGTAATAATTATCTGGAGGAGAACTATAATGTTCAAGAAAACTGTGCCTTTTGATTTCTTGTTTTAAAAGCATTTGAAGCATTTTCAATATAATATACTAAGATAAGCAGACAATTCTCATGCTTTCCCTTTGTGCCATACTCAAAATGAAGTTTCCTTTGCTTCTGTCAAGGCAAACTGCATTTGGCCCAATGGTGCTTAATTTTTTTAGCTTTTAACTAGTTTAAGTCACCAGTACTGATATGTGTTTCGAGCCCTACAAATGTCTGGAACACAGATCAACCTGTAAATCCCAGTCAAAGCTATCCTGATATTTTCCCTAAGCACATGCCTGAGCTAACTTTAGTTATTTTTACATCACTATTGGTTTTCATTTATTTATTAATTTTTCTTTGCGAGCAGTGCTTCTTAAGGCGCTTAACATCTTTGCACTACTCCATGAGATACATGGATAGAAACCCAAAGCAAAACCACTACAGCGGCTCTTCAATTTCACTCACGTAATTTACAGACAACTTTTCATTTACTCTACATCTGTTGCTAATGATTCATAGATTTGAGCACTATTAGTAACTTTCTGACACCTCATGTTCAACTTCTCTCTTCCAACTTGTCTTAGACTTGTCATAGAACATGATGATGTTCCAAGCAAAGGACATTTTGTGCTTTATCAATTTCATCATTTGAATTTTAATATAACAATGGAAAAAAACACCCCGACCTGTCTTCCTTAGGAAGGCTATTGTGCCTTATTATATTATTGTGACATATTAAAGACCTTCTCCCCTTTACTGATGTTAAAGAGCAAAAGCCTTAATTATTTCCATCATTAGTTAGCTAGACAGAGCAGAAATCATCCTACCATGCTTTTATTGTTCCTAGCTCTAAAGGTTCTGCTGGCATTTCCAAAGCATAATTGTGTTATTTCTTGAAATCTTCTTATTTGTGAATTTTTCATCTGACAAGCATACTGTGTTCCTTGTGCTAATGGTGCATTATGCAACACCCTAATTTCTGGTGTGTTTGAGGATTTCAAGATGGTGTGGGCTCTACCATCAGACACAGAGGTAGCAATTTTTTGTGAAGAATAAAGCAAATAATTCATTACATGAATTCTTTTGCCCCAAGCTCACTCTCACCTCCTAATAATGAGTCACACAGGTTTCTGCTTTTGAATGAGAGCCAGAGCTAGTAATGAGCTACATGCATCAACCGTATTTACATTTTTCTTTCAGAGCAGTTGGTGGCTTACATAAAAATACAAAACACAAGCTTCACATGGAAAAAATGTCTCAATGAGATTTTCCCATTTTCTCATTCATAAATTAACAATTTCCTAATTCACTTAATTATTTAGTCAAGTAGTCAATAATTTAGACGAGTACAACAGATCACGATTGTTCTGCCAAAGGCTGATGAGCACTTCCAGAAGGTGGAAGGCAGAGGGGCAAAATTGCTTCCAGAGAAATCTGTCAATCTTGAAGATCAATAATCTTCAAAGAAAAAAAGAGCTGAAGCTGAATGAAATTCCAAGTAAAAGGTTTCATATAGAAGACTGTGTGTTTTGACAGTACTGAGCAAATGTGCAAGAGCTGAGCCCCCAACAACGTGGGGACAGACTGGCAGTGGCACAGCATGGCAGCTCAGATTTGATCTCTCCGCAGGTAGACAGAATATAGATCTTTAATTTCTGCCACTGGTGTCTTGAAAAACTTCCATATCCTTGTTGGCTTTTTTTAGAAATAAATATTTTTCTTTACTTATATCTTGAATGAAGAGTAATTCAGCTGGTTAACAGTGGTGTTCAGTATGCCTGGGCACAGAGAACTGTAGTCAGAGCTTTAGGTTATCCCATGAAATTCATCATGAATTAAAACTGATGTGAGAACCAAGCTTCAAACCACCTTCCAGTGAACAGCTTTAGCCAGGAAAGCCCTCTGGCACACAGTAAAGAAGTGGGGAATATATAAAACTCCTAAGTGTTCTGCAACATCGCTTCTATTTGGGGGGGGGGCTGACTTTTATGGACCATCACCTGATGACAGCAGAGGATTAGCTTAATGAAATATTATATGTTTCAGGCTTTTCCATGGAAAAATAATATATTTTCATATCCTCATTTGGGAATACATACCAGCTATAAGAAATGAGGTATGACACAGGGGAAAGTTCAGGTTAGGGGATAATTTAGAGTTGCCAGACACTCTAAATCTTTCCCCACCTTTTCCCACTTTTGAAAAAATTGAATCTGCTTGCTGACATATATATAAAAAAAAAATTCTCATGGAACTTCTTTTGATTTTTGGAAAATTTCAAGGGCATCCCCACTATGGCTGTGTGATGGTTGCTGTCCTTAGCTACTTCTGCCAACGAAGGCACTTTTCTGTAAGTTAAAATCTCAGGAACAGCCAAGCCACATAAATCATGAAGCTTATCCAGTCCTAATCTGAGTAACATAGGGGTATCCTCTCCCTCCATATGTAATTTTAGCAATTTTTAAATTACCACTGTATCTGCAGATTAAATAGCACAGATATTTCCATCTTTTCCTCCAGGATGGGAATAGTGTGGTAAAGGATGAATACGAGAGAAAAAGATCAGAAAATTAATTTAAGCACCAACACACCGGATGGCGAGCTGACTAAATGATTGTTTTAAAATACTAGTTGAACTACGAATTAGCTTGTTAGTTAAATTTTCTGTTTGGCGTTTTTAGCAGAGAAAATATTTGAAAACAATGTGTTTGACTAATCATTATTATTTGCAATGGCACATGAACATTTCAGTCTAAAATATTCGAACATAAAATTTTTTACAGCCCTCGTAGTATTAGAAATAAATGAGCTGTGACAGGTTCTGTAGTTTTTTTATTTTTTAACTTCTACTTCCAATTTTATTTTTGCATGGACCTGTTCTTACAGTCAGCTACCCTCAATCCTTTTACTGCCATGCTTTGGCAGTCACAAACACCCCTCATCTCCAGCCATGTTTCCACTTTTCCTCTAATGAGTTGTAGCATTTTCTTGTGGACGAGGTGTCTAGTGATGTGAAACTTGTGTGTATGTACTCTGCTCTTATGGTTCCTCATTCTTCACTTCCAAAAATTCATCAAAAGGCCATTAAGCAGCACTTGGACTTTGGTGATTAAGCCAGTAAGGGGAAAAGGTAAACACTGATGTTTAATTTATTGCCACTATTATAAATTCTCACCACTGCACATTATACTTAAGAGAAACTGTCTACAAACCAATTACATTATCTTTATAGTCCAAACGTAGGCCATATTCTGCAAGATATACGAGGACTTGAGATTTTAATGTGATTTACATTGCACATGGCTAAAACATTTCCCTACCACTTCTTTTATAAAAAAGGTATGCTGGTAAGTGCATGCATTAGTAGGAGAGGCTCATAAAATTATTGACTTTTAAAAATATATAATCACCTGATGTTTCTTCTTTAATGTTTACTTTTTGTTTTTCAAAGAATTGGATACACACCATGAAACTTTTCTCCACAAACTGCAGTTAGATTCTTTTAAAATATCTGTGGGTTTGGGGTTTGTTTTGTTTTGGTTTTTTAAAAGATGTTTTCAACTGTAAGTTCACCTGTGGTTAGCACTGTCAGAAAAATAGACTAAACAAGTAATTCAAGAAAGACCTATGATACAAAAATCTCAAGAACTGGTAACATTAGTACCTCAAGAATATATCCATTTAAAATACTAGTCATAAATAAGTGTTTGAATAGGATTTTAAAAAAATCCCTGTGGATATATGTAGTGCAGTAAGCATCACTGGGGCTGTCCATCTATAGATTTAAAACTGGCAGCCCATCTCCCATCCCACACAAAAGAGTATATGGAACCAAAACCAGGAATACAGTGTTTTTCCCCGTGGCAAACCCAACGAGCATCTGAGAGTCAGAAGCTCAGGGTCTTTCTCAGAGAGAGTCTCTTTTCTTCAAAGAAACTGTTGTACTTAGTGGGTGCCAACAGAATTATATTCCATCAATTCCATTTAATTCTCTTTGAAGGCTATTTATACTTTCAACCTTTTGTGATAATGAGGGTATTAGGACACCTCTTACTCATTCTGATATGAGAAATGAGAATAATAGCCCCTATTCACCTTCTGCCTAGCTTTAATGATATTATATACTTTCAGTATACATTCGATTAGCTGCCTCTTTCTAGCTGGAGTGTCCTCTTGTATTTCTATTTCTGTTTTTGATTCTCTCATTTACTCTCTTGTGTGGAAGCTGCTCCATACTTCTACCATTCTTCAGAACTGAGGGACTACAGAGTGTTAAGGGTTGGAAGATCTTTGAGTTAGGGTTAAAGAACACCTAGTTCCAGCCACTGCTGCCATGGGCAGGGACACCTCCCACCAGACCAGGATGCTCCAGGCCTTATCCAAACTCGCCTTGAGCACTGCCAGGCTTGAGGCTTCCACAACCTCCTGCTCCAGTGTCTTACCATACTCAGTAAAGAATTTCTTCCTAATATCGAGCTTAAATTTCCCCTCTTTCAGTCTGTGCCCATTACCCCTTGTCCTACCACCACAGTTCCTGATGAAAAGTCCCCCTCTGGCTCCCCTGCAAACCCCGTCAGATGCTGGAAGGTGCTGTGAACTCTCCACAAAACCTTCTCTTCTCCAGGCTGAACAGCCCCAACTTTCTCAGCCTGTCTTTGCAGGGGAGGTGCTCCAGTCCTCTTACAACTCCATGGCCTCCTCTGGACTTACTTCAATGTTCCATGTCCTTTATATGTTGTGGTCACCAGAACATAAGGCCACTCCTAGCTGCCAATAGAGAGCTTCATCCAAAGCACCCTCCTGTAATCCCATAAGTGTTGCATACATGTGCACGAAATTTTTGGAGAGCAGACACCACGATCACAGGAACTGCAGAATATTCCCCTGACAGGTAAGAGCTAACACAGAGCCAATTACTGTGTCTGTTTATTTTACCCCAGGTGCACTAATTTGCATTTACCCATATTGAAACCTGCCCACTGTCCCATGGCATAGCCTGCTGCAGTTCCTCAGGCAGCTTTGTTTTGGCTGTCCTGACGAGCCCTGTGGCAATTGCAGGCAGTGGCACCTTGTGATCAGCTGCTCTCACTGCACCAGTCCAGAGCCACCTCTCAGAGATCTCCCTCCTCATCCTGCTCTGCCCTGTGAGAAAGGACTGCTTATCTCAGCTCCCGCTCCCTGCCTTTTTAAAGAAATCCTGAACAAAATTGGAGTGGGTCTGAAAAACCTTGTAATAAAAATATCTTCTTGTCCACTAGAGGGAAGTACCTCCATAATGAGGGCTTGATGAGTGACCATACCGATCAAGGAAAATAGTCTTCTGTGCTTCTAAATTGTGAGACAATATCAGTTTTGAACTTTGACAGTAATAATTTAATGCATGAATTAAAATCTACTTTTAGTAAAGATACATTAGGTAATAAATAACTTTCTAAACGGAATTGGCTTGCTTTAATGCAGACTTCTGTTCAATAAAAGCTATCTTATGACTTAATAGTTTCCCAGGAAATTGCTGTAGAAGAACAATTAAAGAAAATGATAGTTAGAATTGTATTTCTAGCAAAATCTGTGTGGTATCCAACTCTCATAAAATAGAAATACCATTAACCTTTAATGAAACGACATTAAATTACTTTCAAATAGTTGTCACTCTGAAATGAGTCATAAAGAGAAGTCACCTGAACAATGTTCTGTTTATCTCTGCAGTGACATATGTAAACCGTCCTCTTTTCAATCTTCTGCTAGTTATATGACACCATCAAAGAAACACTGGTTAAGGTAGTGCTGTTGATTTTCTAAGACATTTAAATTTATCAGCTGTTTCATAAGAAGAGAGCATGCTAGACACTGGGTCTGCCACAACCTGAGTGGTTTATTTCCCACAAAGTTTAGAAATTTATGCATGAGAGAACTAGGTTTTATACAGATACAGTATGACCACATTATATTTTGATTTTATTTTTTTCTTACTCAGCTCTAGTAGAAACCCTACTATTTTTAGAACATTTTAGACATGATCCACAAAAACAGTCTTCAAAGATTGATCACTAAAATTCTCCAACTTAGCAGCTTAGAAGATTTCCAGTATTAAACCCTTGTGCAGTGTTCTACTTGAATGAGGTTTGAGTTCCTACTTCACCGTAACTCTTCTATCGTTGTTTTGAAGATTCATGATCAAATAATAGTCTAAGAGGAATTTAGTGGGAAACCAAGTGTGAAATGGATGCAAAGTCACTGCCTGTGTTTAGGAAATACTGCAGATACCTGACCCAAATTCCTTCACATTGTTACTTAAATGCCTCCTGAGTGAAAGGACCCTCTTTTTATTATATAATAAAATTACTCACCTATTATAAAGGGGAAAAAAATAACAGAAACATGTGATAAGATGCCATGACAATGATTTCTCTTCTTGTCTGACAGAGTTCTGCAGCTAATTTCACGCGGAATCAGCCCACCAAAATTCTCATGGCTTCGGTACTCTGGATTTCACTTCAATCCTTCATTTTCCTCGGCAAATCTTCCTATTATTTGCTCCTCTCAGTTAAAACACTTGAATATATTGCCAGGAAAGGACAATTTCTGTTATCTTACCACATTGAATGATTTGTGGTTTAGGATACTGCTACATGGAAATTATCAGTAAAATATAGTAATACTACTACTACTACTACTACTAAATAATAATAAGGAGATATATTATTCCTACAGACACAGCCCCCCTCCACAGACATTCTGGAGGAAGAGTGGGTGTTAGAGGCCATGCACTCTGTGACTGCATCCCTCATTTTGGGGATCAGGAACCCCTGTGTGCAGGCAGGAATAGCAGGGCCTTAGCTGGTGCATTCACAGCAGACCACAAAATGATAAACCTGCAGCATCCAGGTTTTTACAGAAAATTCCTTGAACTACAAGGTAGAAATGATTTTTTAAAAAGCAAAATATTGTGCTTGTGGTTTTGAATTTTTTTAAGCTTAACACAAAGTGACAGTTGACTAAACAGTTTTACATAAAATTTCCATTTCTATTTGAAAAGCTTACATTTGCAATAAACATCCCTTGCTGGCTCCATTCCCAAACTCAAGCTTTGCTCTGGAAAAACCCTCTAACACTGAAATAAACATTATTTCCAAACTGACTGCGCCACCTCACTTTCTCCTTCACAGCTCCATCTCTTAGATAACATTACGAGCTTCAACTTTACAAGGTGTTTTCCACTTCACACCAACATACTGTGAAACAAATCACTTGTCTGCAGAGTGAACTCTGCCTGATGAGGTTTTTGCTTTAGGTTCTGCTCTGAGCACAAACTGAAAAAGAAGATGCTCACTTACCACAGAAGAGTCGCTGCTGAGTTTTGAGCAGCAGAACTGTGAATGAGTGGTGCACTGAAGAGAGCATTTAAATGACATAGCTTTCCACTGAAAAATGGAGAAGTTTGACCCAGCTTTCTGAAGTCAAAAACCTATAATTAAGAGTGACTAGGCTGCGTAAGGCTAATGGATTGCCTGTGTAGCCAGCCTATCATTTCATTTAAAATAAAATGGAAGCAAAATGCTCTCTCTGCAATCAGCAGGTTGTGGCAGCAGAGCAGAAATGAACACAGAGAATAGGTGGGTGTTCTTTCGCTGGGTATCAAAACCTTGTTGAAGGAAACACATTTCTTTTGTAAGACTACAATGGAGATGTGAAAAGAGCAAGGGAGGATTTCAAAAATAGAGTACATGAACAAAGTTTCACACTGAATAGGCCAGAAAGGGGTCCCTGCTGTCTGAAGACATGCAGAGCTATGCCTGGCTTATTTTTTTTTGCTGCATGCTGCTTTCAGATGTATACAGAGGCGATCTGGTGGAGAGTGGGGTGGGTGATGTGTTAGATTGCTCAGGGCTGGCTTCCCCCCAGCCCTCGTCTGTCTTTGACAAGCATCCTCCTGCAGAGTAACTGAAAGGTAGAATTTCCAGGAGTAGCCACTAATTTGGTGCACTTCAAGGGTCTTTGTGCCTCCATCTGGAAAATCTAAGTGGCAAAGGGAGATATCTGAGAATTGGGTTCACTGTTTGCCGGGGGAGACTTCCCATTCCCGCACGGTTTGAAACAGCATGATATCAAGCAAATCTGACTTCTCCTTTTGTTTTAGTAACATCATGCTTGACAACCTTTCTAAATCCTTGACAGCCTTCTAAACCCAGGATTAGTATAGGTAATACTATACTATTATGGTATAGTAATACCATACCTATAGTAATATAATTAGCAATGTATTCCCTATAGATATTCAGTCACAAAGACAAATACTAGTAAAAATAAATTACTAATTTCAAAGAGTCTAGGTCGACTGGCAGTAGAGGTGATAGATTTTTTTTAAAGATCCATGATTGCCAAACCTGTTCCTTAACCTTAAAAGAAAAAAAAAGCACCATAATCAGTTTATCTCAGGTGACTACACATAGGAAAAATGGACATCTGCTACCACTGCCGTAATTCAGACTACAACATTATTTTCATTATAACTGTATTTCCCTGGTATTTTTCAGGCATTCATAACTTCCTGAAATATTAATAAGTGCTGAGATTTATTATGCGCCTAGGGCTCAGTCTTGTGATGTATGTAGCTCTGTGGCCCTAAGCTGGCACTAGAGCTTGTACTCACATGCTCTTCTAGAATGAAATGGAAACAGAAAACAAGGCTGGAAGTACCTTGAGGGTTCACTGAGCATTCCTTGGCATTCCCACTCCATGGATGGATACCCGTACATTTTCCAAATTTATTCTTAGCAACCTCAGACAGACAGAGGAGGGTGGCCACATTCCCCTTCTCAAACCTCTCTCTGCTAATTACTGGGACTTCTGCTGAAGCTGAGCCTTACACTGACAGCCCATTTGGGGATTTTTTCCAGTCTTGTGTATCTTGGATGGAGAGAGTAGTTGATGCTTGAACAGGACTTAACAGCAGACTTTGAATACCTATGGGGACCTTATAGAGAAGATGGAGCCAGGCTCTTTACTAAGGTCATAAATTAAAGAGAGACAGAAACAGTGGAGGTTCTGGCTGTACAGCAGGACAATATTTTTACTATGAGGATCATTATGGACTGGATGCGATTGTAGACTCTCCATTCTTGAAGGTTTTCAAGGCCTGACTGTTCAAAATCCTGAGCAAATTATCCTGAATTCATTGCCGCTGCTTTGAGGGAGAGGTTAGATTAGAAACCACTCGAGGACCCTCTTAACCTGAACTATTCTGTAACTCTAGTCCTACTTCTCTTTACAGAAGACCTTTACAATTGAACTGCTTTTACTTTTATCTAGTTTAAAAACTTATTCAGCCTCCCTTCAGAAGGACGTGTTTTCCATGAACCTGGCTGTTATTTCTCCCCTCTGGTCTGTGCCTGCGTTTGTGCCATCACTCCTGAAGGGCACTGAGCCTCTCGTTTTATATGATGAGAGCACTTCTTCAAACTGAGGCCAGAGATATCATCAGTGGCAGAACAGAGATTCTCAGTTGCTTCATGAAAGCTGAACCATAATTTGAGATGGTTATATAAAAGACAACACAGCATGGAACAATATATACAGGATGGTATTTTGAGACATATATTCTCTGAAAGAAATCAGTTTGGAACTACTCAAAGTGGTCTGTACACACCCTCAGCCATGCAAGACTTCAAATATGAAGCCTAGAGTTGCCCTGAAATTCAGCATTGCCTGCATCTCCTCCAAACTGTGAGATAATTTTTCTCCCTTGGAGTTTTTGTGCTTTTTCAGCACAGAGTAGTTTCAAATACACCATTTTCCTCCAGAAACCCTCAACAACTGTTAATGTTGTGCCCAAAGATGAATGAACTCAGAATACAACTCCAGAACAGAAGTGCATTTCCAGCTTTAAATAATGGGTAGTGCTTTGACAGCAAAATTTTTTATTTTTAATTTTTGTATACAACCGCATCCCGATTGAATTAAAAAATGTCTTGTAATATGTCCTCTCCAAGAAAATATGGAGCAAGCTGTGTCTTGGTTGTTTATGTAAAACAAAGAGCCCAAAGTGTCTATTTTCTTCCTGACTCTTTTCCTCTGAAGACTCAGAAAAACCATAAAACTACATTTGAACAATAATAACCATAATGCATACAATATTTACTAGGAACCATCTAAAACTATTTCAGTAGCCGGCATCATGCTTTTCTTCTCGTAGCCCTACACAGCCTCAAAGCCTAAAGCAATACCTTGCAGTCCCTATTTTTCCCTTCTTCCCTGTGCTCTCTCTGCAGACATTCCCAACTTTGTCAGAGTCAGAAAGGATGTTCTTTTATCCTCGGAGTTTCCCCCAGGGTCTATTTCAATGCCCTTGGTGATTTTAAGACATTTAAAAATTTCTTCAGCACCATGGCTCACTTGTTCCCAGTCTGGAACAGTACTTGCTGACCTTGGCAGAATGGTAGTGAATTTAAACAGACAGACAAATGTCTTTTTTACTACTTTTATTGAGTGTATTCTGTCAGTCTTTCAAGCAACTCATATAGTCAAAAGAACAGCTTGATGACATAAAGTTTGCTGGTTAATTCTTTCTTTCCAAATTATGCAAAGTATCATCTTCACAAAGGCCTATATCGAGGTAAGACGGAAAAATGGCCATTTACAAGTGGAGGCCTTGTGAGAGTCTTTATCTTGGCACCCACCCTTTTGATTACTTATACAATTGCAAGTCATCAGACCTCAGGCAATTTGATGTCATGCTTGGATCTTAATAATTTCATTAATCAATTTTTTCTTATGTATTTTGAGAGGTGATAAACTGGCAAAATACAAATTTAATCTGTATTTGCTACAAGTAAAACTGCCTCCAAAGCACTGGACATTTATTTTAACAGCTGGTTCTGAATTCAAATACACTGGTTATAAATAATTTCTGAGTGTCATGTAATATTTATGCTGGAAATCTGAAACTCCATGTCATGTTTGGAGAAATGAAACACAGGGAGGAGAGCCTACCTTTTCACAGAACTAGTGCAGGCTGCAGCACCTGGCACCAGTGGCCCTACAAGAGCGTGAGAGCAGCAATTGTTGCCCTGCCGCTGCTGAGGAATCTGAAATTCCCCCCTTGACCTGCATAATGAATGGGCTGTAGTATCTTCTCAGCCATCCCCCTTGTCCCTGCCCCTTACAAGACTTTTATGTGAGAAACAAGGTGCATTTTCTCAGATCTATCTCCACTTGACAGAGTACAGAATATCAGCAGACTTTGATGTGCTGCTCTTTTGCCTGATTGACAGTTTTTTGGAGGGGATGGTCAGTATCCCAAAGATGATGAGAAGGAAGTAGGATCATTTCTTCCAGAGAAAAGACTGAGGTCTTTTCAGAGTCTTCAGACATGCTAGCACACTTCAAAATGGAATGGAGTGGCCTATTGTCCATAGCTGTATGAGGGAGGACAAGAAATTATTCACCTGAGGTGAATGAAGAGCGACTTGAACTTTCAAAAGACTTCTTCATACTAAGAATACTTAAGAACTGGAATAAATGACTTTGAAATTATCTCCATCACAGAAAGTCTTTAAGAGACAGTCAGGAATGTTGTGGGAGAGCAGCAGACTCTGTAACTTGCCAAACTCTTTTTCAGTTCTATTTTCCTACAGTTTTGTGCGTAAGCAGCTGATGCAGCAGGAAATAAATGCTTGTGTGGCATACCACAAGCAGCAGGTGATCCAAGCACCAAATGGTTTGCAGTTTCATGGGCCTCAGGTTTATCCAGGCAGCTAGAACTTCCCACAGCACTAAAAACATAACCAGCAGGCTATGTTAAATAAATCAAGGTTTTCAGGTACTATTATTGCAGTACTCTAAAAAACAGCTTAAATGTCAAAATTAGACTCCAGTGAACAGAGTGTTAGACAACAACCATTTCTCATAACTCAGAGACACAAAGCTCCTCACATCATTAAAATCTGCAGTCAGGCCATTTTAAAGGGGATTGTGGCCAAAACCCCTAAATGTGTTAATTGGGAGAAAAGAATATGGCAGTGAAAATGGCTATTTTGATCCAGTAGCCTAAAACTGTCCCAGATGAACACTTAGGAGCAAATAATATTGCTTTTGTCATGAAGTCAGAACACAGGAAGCAGCAAAGGAAACATAATCTATCACTTTAAATAAGACAGGGAGCATTTCTATTCTCTCCTGCCCCTTCTTTTTTTTTCCCCACAGCCTCCATTATAGTCACACTCTGCCCAAGCCTGATTACCTTGGAAGACTAATAGTACTGCTAAAGCAGGTCAACCTCAATCGAGCAGCTAGGAGGCAGGAATACAACATAATGAAAGGCAAGCTAAAAAAATGAATGTGTTGGAAAAGGTGCAGGATCAGAGTTCCATGTTTAGTGCAACAATAAATAAAATAGTCTCATTAAGGCAAACCAGAAACTGAAAAGATGGAGAAGAAAAGTGGCTAAGGCTTTGGCTAATGCAAGGAAAACAGTTATAGAAAGCAATGACTTTGAAGTGCTGACACAGGAAAAGGGAGAGAATCACTAATCAAACTTTGACAAGTGAAAATTATGTTACCTGACAAGGAGAGGGAATGAAAACATGTAGAGTATGCATATTTTTGATTCAGGCATTTTCTGATGGCAAGATTAACAGAAGTCTTTCAACAATATTTGGAAACTATTGGGGCAGCCTGTATTTAACACACTAACCACTTAAGAATGAATGAGCTCCTTTTCTGCAAAAAAGGCATTTAAAAATGACAATGCCACAAATTCTGATCTTTCAGGAATTAAATTTTTGAAGTGCACTGTAACATAAAGAAAATTCCTATAAAAGAAAAGATAATTCTAATTCTGGTTAGCAAAGCAAAGACATGAAAGGAGGACAATACCAAGAGTGTGAATTACAAACCAGGGCTTAGGTAAATGCCCGGGAACTGGATGCAATGCCCATGTAAAAAAACCCCTATGGAATATCTATACCCATATGTTAAAAACTTGAACCTGTAAAAGAGCTAAAAGCTCCAAAGCTAAAGTGTATTGAGTAGTACCTGAAGTGAACTCTAAATCCCTAGCTGGACACCCAGCATTCCTGTATAAGACAAGAGAAACAGGAATTCTCCAAAAGTTAGGAATACAAAAAACCACTGAAGCTAGCTAATAGCTTATATGAGAAAGACAGGACTGCATATGACCTTCTTCCCCTTTCAGAGGCTTCATATTCAACCAAACACTCCTTTCCCTAGCAAAAACTTCCAGCAAACTCTTTGGGAAAAGTGATCATCATTCCTGTTCAGTCTCAGCTGAGGCAGACCCATAATTCATTTTTTTACAGCTTTTAAAAAAGCAGAGCCAAGTGGTACTTCAAGCCAAACCCCAGAGGACTGCTTTAACCTCTGCCTACAGAACCAAGTTCCTTCTTGCTTATCTTTAAGTCCTGAATTTTGTGTTCTTGCCCACATGGTGACAGTTTTAAGAATAAATGCTATGTCAAGGACAAAAATCAGCAAGAGCAAAACTTAGCCTAGCACTAAGGTATTTCTATAGGAAGACAAAGCCAAGAGAGTGACAGAAGGGAACTCAACTCTCCCCTATACACAGACAAATGTTCTTAGGAACCACTGGGCTAGTATCTATGAAGGATTAAAATGTAGTCCACAACTGCTCCTGTGCAAACATAGAGCAGAAAATGCTCCACTGCTCTTTGTGAGGATCCAAACATCAATTTCTACACAGCTAATCAGAGCAGTTCTAAAGCCTTTTTGTTGCCCTAAAATCAAGTGCACTCTTTAGTTTGTTGGCACTAAATTCTCTCAAGTGCAAAGCTAAGAGCCTCTAAGCTGCTTGTTAGAAAAGTTTCTGACACATGCAATCCCCCACACTACCCTCTCTGGGTCTTCTCCGAGAAGCAGCAGACTATCAGAGGCCAAAACTGGGTTCCAAAATGTTAACAGCTAAGCAGGGTGTATGATTCTGATCTGAAAATCCCTTTGGGAAGTCAGTGCTTGCTTTACAGAGTCTAGTTTTTCAGGCAGAGGCCGCTAAGGATATTCACAGAGCCTACAGCATTTCTGGAACCGCAGATAGAATGGAGAGGCCCTCAGTGAATTTAGGTGGTGCCAGGACCAGGCTGCTGCTGGGAGGCAACGGGCTAAAGATTTGGATCACAGCTCCAGACCCGAGTGTGTTAATCCCTCTGAATCCAGCTGCTCAGATTGCTGCTCAAATGAGGCTATTATTTCCCGTCCACTTCCTAAGGCTGTTTCGAGCCCAGCTGCAGGGCTGCAATCAGATACTTCAGCGAGCTGCTATCGGCACCCCTGGGGACCTTCTGCCTCTCGTAAGTGGAAACCCTGGAGGAGCTGCCAACATGCAGAGCTCTTCCTCAGGCTTCCTCTAACAGGCTGTTGCTTAGCCACAACACAGGCTGGCCTGGCTGTGGAGCTGCAGATGTCAGCGTGCGGTTAATCCCTGCACCGGCATGGGGCCAGACGTACAAATGTCCGCGTGTAATTACCGCTCTCTCGTGACCGAACACCAGCCCAGATACACCAGAGATCCTCCACGGCTTGGAGTCCTCCCTGCTTGCTGCCTCATCAAGAACTAGCTGATCTTGTGATGGTATTTCAATGGCTATTTTCGTGGGAAGAAGGGAAGCATTAAGTTACTGTGCTCACACCGTGCTTTAAATGATATTTACTTGCAAGCAGAGTATGCCCTGTGAACCAGGGCAGTGTGCCCAACACTCTTGTTGCAGGAATATAAAATTGGGTCTTTTCCCCTGCAGTTTTCACAGTTCTGAATGCTATATTTCTTCAAGCAAAGAACAGGAGAGCCCTCGTGTGGCTAATTTAACATCTGTGATATCGCACAGATACTATGGATGGTAGGAAAAAATATATTGTACATAAGTTTTCTTTTGTTCTTAGCTCTGATCTCACCCCCTTTAAATATAGTTGATTTAATGAACCTCTGCTTTGTTTTCCAGCCAGTTGTATCTCAATTTTTTTTTCCTTCCACTGAAAATGAGCAAGCCATTCCTCATACCATATCTGTGCTTCATTTCCCAGTTTTGACAATAGGAATGTACATTATAAAGTAACCCTTTCTGAAATGTTTCTCTTGTGGGCTGTAGGGAAGAAGAGAAGCATATGGGGGATTTATTATGCACAATGACCTCATTCTTTCCAAGTTTCCTCGCTCTCGGAAAACATATTTTCAATTCACACACACAGTCCAAAATCGTAGTAGGCTACACATCTGCTGTACGTACACACACACACATACACAGAGCTTCTTACACTCCCAGAAGACAACAGGCAACAAACCAATGCTCGCATTATTTTTGCTCTAGGGCTCTCCTCAGAGATAAATGATGCAACAAGCATCTTAAGTGACCCCTTGTTTCTGTATGAGCTTCTCAAAGGCACAGCAAAGCTTAGACACTCAGATCATTCAGGGTCCATTTTTAAGAAAAAGAAAAATTACTCATGCCTTACAAGTTTTTGGCATCAAATGGATAAGCTGGAAATTAAAAAAAAAAAAAAAAAGGAATTAACTGAACACTCATATCTAATTCAGGGATAATTTCATCTACCTTTATATGAGTCTCTTATGTGTTTTTTGACCCTGTGATTAACCCTTAGGAGGCACTCATTACTGCTCAGGTAACATGAAGTAGATTAAATCACACCTCAAAGAAAAAGGTCTTCTAGCCTCTCTTCTGTTCTGTCTCAAATATGCCCATCTTATCCATCTCCTCTTCCTTCATATCTATGCTGTGTTTATTTTGCTCTTTTCCACATTATTTCTTTTCAAACAAGTCTGAGTAAATGCTGGACAGATGCTGCTGGCCCAGGAGGTGGGGAAGTCTGGATTTTGAGAAAGATTAGGCTCAAAAACAAATAATTTCTCACTTGGTTACTACATTTTTATTTTTCTGTGTGTGAACTATTTTTTATATAATATAAGCAAGTTTCAATTGAGAAAAGCAATTTGCCAAAATACCAGTCAGAAATACTGACTTGTGGTGAAGCTCCTAGCTCAGTCATTAATAATACCAGTAATAATACCTACCACTCAGTCAGTAATAATATTGCAGAAAATTCTATGAATGAAGGCTCAATAGTTCAGGAAACTTCTGATGCAGGTACAATCTAATAGCAAGAAATAACTATCTAGGAGCACAACCCACTGGGTATATGGGTCTGTCTTACAGTTAGCACAAATTTTGCTCTGAAGAACAAATAAATCCTGAAATAATGGATTTAGTGTCTCCTTGCGCAGAAACTGTCTGAACCAGTTCAGATGAAGCATTGTGAAAGCTTGACCAAACTGAGATTATAAAATCATACAAAGACATACTCTGAGCTTTCAGAAGATGAGACTTTTCCCAAAGTTACAAGAAAGATTAAGGACAATAATTGCCTTCTAAAGGGGGAACATAGAAAAATTACATTTAACAATACTGGATTTTATCACTCACCTAGAAGTAAAATAACTTGCTTAGGTACCTCTTTTTCAGTCCTAACCTTATGTTCTTTTCTTCACAATGACCTGAATTTGACACCATAAATGGAGACTGTTCTCAAGTCAGATGAGATGATAACTCACAAATAAAAAGCTTAATAAGTGTTTTGAACCTATTTAGGCTGAGGTAGATCTCTGGGCACAATTAATAACCTCCCCAAAAGAGCTGGCACCCATCTGACCACATTTAGCCTTGTTTTAATTATAAAGGAACGTATGGATGAAATTGGTGCCTTCTGAAGCTGTGGCACTACTCCATGGCCTGCCTATTAAATCAATGCTTTGCCTATTAAACAATTTTTCTTTATGAAAAATAAATTATATTTGCTTCTTAGTTTGTCTAGACAAAGACATATTCTTCTGCTAGATGCCAAAAACATTTGAATCCAGACTATCTTCACAATTTTTTGTTATATATATTTCTTCATCAATTCACTTGGGCAGAGGTGAAAGGTAAGACACAAGTCAAATGTCTTTGAGAAAGACCAGCAGTTCATTTGAATGCCTGGAGACCTAAGGGCTGGGTCATTTCAGTTAATCTGTTTTTGGAAAAATATATATAAAGAAAGGCTTTCACCTTAAACAGCTAACTTGCTGAAAGTTGCTGTTTAACTCAGATTTTGCACCATGATATTCTTTATAAGTGTTTTGTTAGGGTGAAGAGCCAGACTTATTTATAAATATTACATCCTTTTTCTGGTGTCTGCTTAGATGACAAGTACAAGATCTCACTGTGTTCTGGCTAAAGGACTCGGGCATAGTCTCATATATATATATACACACATACACAAATATTGTATATTTGGAAACATGCAAATAATTTGCCTTTGAAGAATAGAAACAATTATTTTAATAGACTATCCCTGAGTGTAAACCCATATTCAAAATGAGACTTAAAAGAATGTCTGTATTTTGTTTGCTGAACAAATGCTTGAAAATTTAGAGCCATGAAGTCTAGAGCTGAAAAAGTTAGACAGAAAGTGTTCTTTGAGATAAAATACAATTAATCTCAGGGGCATAGGACTAGAAGGAATTTCCCATTTATTTGTAGGGATCCCTGTATAAATGGCAATTTATTTTGCTTCCTCAGGTTGCAAGAACAAGACCTGAAAATTTTGGTAACTTCTGTTTCATGCATTTTATGCCGCTCAGCATAATTACAAAATGTTTGATATTCAGATATTTTGAAACACCAATAGTTTTGCCAGTTGCTTACAAAATCCATACCTCTCCACTTTAATTCAACCATTTAATCTTTAAAAATCAATTTAACTTTGATGTTTTTATTACTTTGCCGTTATTTCAGTTATTCAGATCTTCAAAGGTAAGAACGCATTAGCCATTCAAAGCCAAAAATCAAATAAAGCTACACTCCCTGTCCTCTAATCAGAGCTTTCATCTGCACATTTATGATTTCAGGAAGAAGCCAAATTAGTCTTAATTGCCTCTAATTTAACTTGGCCACTCAAATAGGATATGAGATCACATTTCATCATACTGTAGATGTTTTAATCACTGGTGTACACAGACTGGAGAATTTACTGTACACTGAAAAAAAAAAGCCTATCTTATCACATAGAATTTCAGCCATGTAGGGGCAGACTTGATTTCATTTTCTTTTAAAAGTACAGACTTTTAACAAAATGTACTCTCTGCTAGATGTGCACTTGATGTTTTAGGTTGACTTATGACTGCGTTCCTTAAATAATTTTTTAACATTTAGGGGCTTTTACTCAAGTGGCATAAAGTTTTTTAAATTACTTCAGAATCATACAGCTTTTTATGAGAAGCCTTTTTGCTTGAAGACTTGAAGGAAAGGCAGCTACTGAGAGAGGAGGGGCCTTGGAGCAGCTCAGGGAATGGATGCTCCTGGCTGGATTGGGGCTGCAGTTGGGTCTGGCTGCAAGACAGAGCAGTCATGCCTTCAGCTCCCACTTCAGCAGCTGCTGCAATTTTGTAGGAGAATTTGGAGGTCCTTGAGGAACTTGGAAATACTGTTCAAGGGCAGAAGCAAAGGTGTGTGCATCAGTGTGCTGGGTCAGCATGAATCAGAAATTCTCTAATTTCACTTAGCATACATTCATTTTGTTTCTCTATTCCAAGTGGAATAGCTAACTATCATTTCAGCTCAGTTATCTACCAGCTTATATCTGATAGTATCCTTCATTTGAAGCCAGAGGATGAAATGTAGTTAAACACATTTTAAGAATTATCTTTCAGAATGTTTAAAGCTCTCTGCTCAACGATGTTGGTCCTCCTTAGAGAGCCCACAAAGGCAGTGGCAGATTTGAAATGTTCCTGACTGCAAACTAGAGAGGGAGCAAATGTTACACATTTCCTTTCAAGCAGAATAGATGGGCATGATAGGTTTTGTAATCAGAAACCCTGGAAATGGCAGCCTGTTTCTAAAAGTTGTGTGTAACTGGAGAGAGAATGCGAATGCCATGCAACCTCTGTATCTAATAAGAGCTAAGAGTTGAGTGATTTTATTACTGGAAAAGATTGGAAAAATCTACAGACCAAGCATTATTTGTATCAGTTATTTGGCAAGTAAATTTGGATAATGGAAGTGCTGAGAAGCAAAGGAATCACAGTTGTTAGTTATTGGCTATAAGTTACTTTCCTCCCCTGCACAGAGGGGCTCAGGCGATTTCAATGGCTTTTTTTAGGGAGGACATTTTCAGCAGCGCAACATCGTGGTTTAGAGCCCTGCTTTGCAGAAACCCAACTCCCTCCTGCTCTTGGAGTAGAGCCTCTAAATCAAACACACATCTACTGGGCAGATAAACTGCTCTGGGACTTGGAAATGGAACAGCTCTCGCAAACACAAGAAGAAAACTCTTTTCCATCAGTCACCTGGATTGATGTCTGGTAATTCACCTCCACAGCAAGATGGAAACCTGAGCACATGGGCATGCCAGGTGATTTTCTATAAATAAATCAGGGAAATTTCTTCACTCTGTAAAGGGCAGAGAAATCACCCAGGGAAAAACAACTTTTACTTTTGCTTTTTTTACAGGGGAAAAGAATGGCTCTCCAAGCATGAAAATAACTCTCATCTCACTGCTCTGTTTCAAGGTTCACAAATGCATGTGGCACCAGTGGTAATTTTCTTCAGGTATAAACACAGCATTCCAGCACTGCAGTCTCACACCTTCATTTATGCTGCCTCAAATTTTATTCTGAGCATCAGCATTCTAGGACAGAGCAATATACCCCTGAACTTGCACTAGGAGTAATAAACAAGATGATGCAGCATTGTAAAAACCATTCTTTCAGAAAACCCTGAGAATAGGTCAGAGCCAAGGCTCACTATCTCATCTGGTCAGCACTTCCATGAGCACCCTGAGGAGAGGAGGCCATGTAGCCACTGTTCTGCAGCAGCCAAGTTAATTTGGTGGGAGAACATTAGATAGGTGATTGGGAGAACTTTTGAGACAGCAGATGAAGTATTGTCACAGCATTCAGTCACTGAGTTATAAACTGTCTGGACCAATATTTTGCAAGTGTGAGCTATCACAGTAGTTTTAAAAGTACCTGTATTTGTTATATAATATTTGGATCCCTTATTTGTGCCCACTAGGAGTTAACTGGTTGTGGATTTGTTAGCAGAAGAGATTTTTCAGTTACAGACAGCAAATCCAGCAAGGATCTGGAAAGGAAAATTCTTTAATGAAGACTAATAAAAGTACTAAGGAAATAGATAAAAGTGTTCTGTATTAGAGCTTTGGAAAGGCAGAGTTGGAGTTTTAGTTGTGGGTTGATAACTCTGGGATGAAGTTAAATCAGCTTAGTCAAATTAGCTTTTTTGATGGTCACATCTGTCAGAGCAAATATATCACAAGAGGAGGATGCGTCCAGGATAGAGAACAACTAGTGAGGAAATGGATTCTCTCTTCCCCAGCATTCAAGTGAATAGCCAGGTGCAGGTTTCCACTTAAAGAATTCTTGGCTTGCTAAAAAAAGGAGATCTCAAGATGATTAATTTACAGTTTCCCTGAAGAATTCAATGCTGAGGAAAAGGCTGAAAGAAATAGCAATCACAAGGCTCACGGCTCAACCTCCCCCATTTGGAGCTTTCTGGATTGCAAATGGGAAGCAAAAGCAGTTGTTAGAACACTTTCCAACTACTGCTTCTCATCTTGTGGAAAAACCAAAAAGTATTCAGTGACACTAAGGTCTGTTAGGACTAAGGACAAACCAAGCATCTTAGTTTTCCAGATTTTAAAGAAATGTGAATTTTTGTTTTAAAAAGCAATTTACTAAGAAGAGTTTGGATGTTTCTTTATAGTTGAGGAAAAAATATGACCTTCTGATTCCAATTTTTCCTGAGAATTTTGGGCTTTTTAGAAGCAGAAAATCTTGCCGAACTCTGTCAGAAAAGTGGCTTTGCATCAGATTTAATCCCAAGGCTCCCAAATTCCTCAAAACTAAGAAGAGCTAAGATGCAGTATTTATTCTAATGAAATGAAACATAAGTTGACTTCATTGTATAATCTCCATTGCATACATTGGCCTTTTGCATGTATTAAACAAGGTCTAGATACAGCTCTACATCACACTTTTTACAGTTCTTGCTGTTTTGTGTCACTGTCATTGCTGTGTTGCAGACAATGCTGCTGCAAGTCTGAGAGAGTTTATTTTCCTCTTATTTTGTTTACTGCTTTGCTTGGGAAGGCAGTCAAGGACCAAATACAGAGAAATGTCATGAATGAAGGAACTGCAGAAAATAAGAGCAAGAACAGTTTCTATTGCCCTGGTCATAAGCATCTCTCTTCCTTAAATTAGCAGGCTTAAATGCCTTCTCTGGGTGGAGTTTGATGAGGTTCTCCACCACACACTTAATTTCCTAGTTGCTAGTTTCTGACTGAAGGCATTACAGCTGAGTCTGTAGTCATATGGCAGATTTCACCTTCTTACTGCTCGGAGCATCAAATGAAACAATTGTTGACACTGATTAGTTGTTTGCATTTTGTGTCAAAGCTCTTAATGCACAAGTTCTTCCTGACCTGCAGCTGACTCTCCCTGCAGCACACCTGCAAGGTGCCACAACTGGTACCCCTGCTTTCCTCAGCCAAAAACCTGAAGGGAACCAAGTGAAAAATTGCAGCCCCCTGCCTGTGTTTCCAAGCTGAGGCCCTAAGCCCTCACTTACAGGTGTGCAATAAAAGTGACTGAAATGTTACCATAACAGTCTCATCATCTGAATGCTCATCGACAATGATACACATTGATGTTTGGTTTTGAAGATATTCATAAAGAATGTACAGAAGAGCAAAGAATGCTGAAACAGAACTGCCACACTGAACCATGGAAACCACCATTTCAAAGGCTCTGCTTCTTTTGTCCAAAATAAATGTTTTTATCCTAGTGAAAGAGCTGACTTCCCATATCCCAACCTACTAAATCCTCAAGTGCTCATCCCTGCTCTTCTTTCTGCCAGAACGGCTTTTGTAAACTATCTGCTAAGCTGGCTCAGGTAGCTGAACCAGCTGAAAAATGCATGGGATTCATTGCCTTGCTTTTATTTAGGTTTGGGAGAAGAATCCTGGGACTGTAATGGGATTTCTGTCATGTAAGAAAGTCAATAGAAAAACATCTTCTGGTGACCTATAGGTAGGGACAAGAGCAGGGCTGCTGCACAAACTTTTGTCAGATTATGCAATTTTGTAACCCCAAAACAATATAACCTAGCAGCTTTTGGAGTACAGGAATTCTTCATTTCTGTCTGCAGACTCTGCTGGCTTGATAGGTGATTTTCAAAAACTTTTTACATGCTAGCAGTGCAAAGGTTTATGATGCTTTGCCTAAGGCATTGACCCCACATGGCTTTCATGAGGTCTCTTGTGCAGCCTAAGTCTGACACAGCCAAGAGCCAAAACATTTCCTGTGGTCAAATCAACCCATAATAACTGAGCCAAAAAAGGGTGTGACTCCACAGGGCGAAAAACCAGGGCAGAAGGCAGTGTCTTTGCTGTAAACACAGTAGATTACTGAAAGGAGTACCTTTGTTAAGCTGTTGTAAGGCAATCCTAGATTTTCTACCTGAAAAGGCTCTGGTGAAATTGTGGCTGTTTGGTGGTGTAAAGATACATAAATTAGTGCCTCAGCTGAACTGTGGCACTAAAAATGACAGTGTCTATGTTCCATTATCACCACTGCATTAATCAAGATAATTCATACCTTCCATGACTGTTTGGCAATAGAGTGAAAAATACCAATTAAAGAATTGCATGAAACCTAAGGATGAACTCTACTGCAGTTCAGGTTTAAAGAGGAGTGATAAAAGTATAAATCAGTCTTTCAAATAAACCCAGTGTATAATAAAGTAAATTAAATAGCAGGTGCCTTCTGTTCCAAGTGTGTTCTCTTGTCACAGAGGCGAGAAGAAAAATTTATTTTAAAAAACCCTCAGGTTTAGAGATAAAATTCCAGGTTAAGAGTCTTGGGTCCACGCTATTATTTGCATAGCTGTTTTCTGGTCAGAACACATGGAAATCATGCATGTGGTTGCATACTTCCTGGTCTCATCTTTATCCTTTAAAAGAATCAATTTCTTAAATTGGATCCTAGGAGAAATGGCCCTATATAACTGCTAAGTTTTTAATTTTCTGCTTTGGGAATGTAGAATAGAACTGACTACAGTCTCTTGCAATTGCTTTCCTAAAACAAGAATTGCTTAGCTAAGGAAGAATGCATGACAAAAATATTATTTGATTTTTTAAAATATTTAAACCTCACTTGATGATTAAATATCTTATTACAGGACCCAAATGCTTTTAGATTCCCTAGGAACTACACATGGAACACTTTATACAGAGTTTTATTTGTTTCCATTCTGAATTGCTTGATTTTTGTTTCTTTGCAAATTTTTGATTAATTGTTCCATCACTTACAATCACCCTTAGGGGAACTTGGCCAGCAAACTCAGTAGAGAGCTCATACTGGGACTTCAAGCTGACAGCTTCTGAAATTGTAAGAGCCGGGGAGTAAAAGTAAACTGAGCTGGAGCCAGTAAGCTCTGAAGTCTAGTTCTAGTGAAGGTTTTGGCTCGATACAGTAAAAAAAATTCTTTAAAGGGCCATTTAATTGTATTAAAAAAATATTATTTCCTTCTGTTTCTAGAAAAGTGTTACTTTACAAATCGTGTTAGGAGAGACAAGGGTCTAGACAGGAGAGACAGAGAATCTTGTGAGAGGTAGGAATGCAGAAGTCAGGAGTTCATAGGAGTCTAAATTTAACCAGCAGCATTTTGGAAGAGACGGCATTTTTGTAACAGGCTAGAGAGGTGGTGAAGTCATGGGGGAGAAGTGGAACTGAGCTGTCTGTATGTTAGGAAAATTATCCCAGTCCCGATCAGAATTATTATAAAAATAGAAAAACAGGGAGGTAGAAACATAGATGTGTTTCTGACAAAAAAGCTAAACCACACTGGTACCGACACCAAGAGGATAGTTTCAGATAGCCCTTCAGGCAATTCCTACTTGAATATGTCAAAAATCCTTAATTGATTGCTTGAGTTTTTTTTTTTTTTTAAATCCCTAGATCCTCTGCATTCCTTCTTTGGAAAGGCTTAGGTGGGGTGCCATGTTTCTCCAGTTGGGCTATTCCCTGAGAAATAGCTGATGCCTAGTGATAGACAGTGGGAATTTCTAACAGGAACTTCAACTGGTATGCAGAAAGCACGAATGGAAATGCGTGTGAAAGTGATAACATGTTTATTTGAATGACCAGATACAAATAACAAGCCAGCCTAATGGTGAGAGGACAAGAGGATGAAAAAAAGGTAAGGCAAAAAAAGAACCAGGAACCCCAAAAATTTTGCCTGAGACTTGCAAGATCTGAAGCAAAATAATGAGATGAAAGAAATTCAGACACCATCCACACCTATGAGGCATAAACATTCAAAATATGATCGATTGGTGATAGTCACAAAAGGTACAAGAGAGATGAAGATGCAACAGTCAGCACTCCTTGTCCAGGACAAGCCATATGGGAATATGTCTTGGAAAAGACGAAATCCAAGTGCAAGGGAGCGAGATCATTTTTGTTTAAAGTAGCTATCACATTCTCCTTCCATAGAGTCTCACACTGAATTTTTTGGTGCTAATTCCCTACAATATTAACCACAACATTGCTATCCAGCATGGGATTTGCAGAGCAGAGGTCCCACCACAGGCTGCAAGTGTCTGCAGCTCCTTTATTACTGATGCAGGACTTGGCACCACATATTTAATGGAGAACTAGTTCCTGACAGCACCAGTAATAAGAGCAAAAGAATAATTTTGCACCAGCTGCCCAGTGGCATTTTTTCATTGTTTTGCTCCTCTCACCACCAATCAATAGCAATTTTGTTAAAAACAATGAACTCAGAGACTATGCCTAGGAAACTACAAGGAGCCATAAGGAGCAGTGCTGTAAAAGTAAAAGCTTCACATTGTTGGAAAAGAGCACAATTAATGTGACTGTACAGTGGTTTCTATGACAGTAGAAACCACCACCTATGCCACTGCTGCAATCCCAAAATTTTATCTGCTTTCAGTTGTGATCCGTAAAAAGTCTGTGCTATGTCTCAAGTAATAAAGGCAATTGGCAAAGGGTCACCTAATTTAATCGTCACCCAGGCACTATTGTAAGGGGATTTTCAAATCTGTGTAAATCCCATCACACCTGGCAATACATTGAAGCGAATTTTACAGGCCAGCCTGAAGCTGTGATAGGGAAAGGAATTAAAAGTGGGAAATAACACCCCTGTATGCAGCACAGTTATGGAACATTTTTATGCCAATTGGTGTTCACAGAGAAATAATTGGCTGAAACTCTTGGCTGTAACAGACCAAGCTCTTAAACCCTCCTTGTATGAGAGGTATTGCTAGTTACTCTGTTTTGCTTTTTTAAAGTGAAACAATGCCCCATCTGCACTAAGTATGTGCAAGTATATATTTCCAAGCTTTCAAAATATTTGAAAATAAAATCTTAATTTTACTCTATATGGTCCAAAGGGGAGTCAAAATGCAGTAGATGCTGCAGATAGAGGTGCCATTTCACATCAAGCTGTTTGTTTTCTTTTACGCAGATGAGTCAAACTTTGGTCCTTGAAATAAATCCTACTTTATTTTTAAACAGTCTTGCTAGATTTGTGGAATTAAAAGCAAAAAGGAATTGTTTTCTACATTTGTCTCAGCTGAACTTTCTGTTAACTTTTAACGTGCATGTTGTGCTTCAAAGCTTTTAACATATTGAGCAACAGGTCTTACCATAATTAGTACAACATTACACTATTTTATTTACATTTGCTCCCTGATACAAGATTATTGTATGGCGAAATCTGTATTCCTTCACTCTGTTGTGCCACAGTTGCAATGTATGGCATCTCTCTAAGCTTGACATTAGTATCACTCAACAATTTAAATATTTTCTTTTTTGACCCAAATGGATAGTAAAGTTTTGAGGATCTTGGGTACATTAGGAGGAAAAACTGAAAGAAGACTTTTTGATGCAATTATGCGCATTTACGATTGCCATTTTGTGCCCTCCTGTATTCATGACAGCAAAAAAACAACAGCAGTTTGTTCATATTTCTAGGCAGGAGCTGACATAGAGAGGCAAAAAAAGATGTTTTGAACCTCTTTCTGAGTACTCTTGAGCTCAACTACTGACCACCCCACAGTTCTCCTCTCCTTTCTGGATAACTGATTAACATCGCAACTTTCACTGACCAGCAGTGGCTTCACCTTTAACTCACTGCATCATTGCTTTGATCAGTTACGTGTGCTTTAGACCAGGTTCCAGAAGGGAGAAGGTGACCTTTATAAAGCTGACATCGTGTTCAAATGAGGAAAATAAAGGAGAATGAGCTCTGGCAGGTTAAAAACACCAGGCAGGCCAAAGAGTTTAAAGAACAAAGTTATGAAAGATAAAAAAAGTAATAATAAAAGCTTTTACAAAACCATCAAAAACCAAAAGCCTTGTAGAAAGGCTATACAGCAATAAATGGTAGAGGCACAAAAGGGGCATTCAGAAGATAAGAGCAGTGCAGATAAATTAAATGAATTTTTATACACAGGGAATATAGAGGAGTTCAGAAAATTCTCTGATCAGAAATGTGCTTTCTCCCCACCACAAAATCACACTCTTTTTAAAAATTAAATGATACCTCAATGGGTCCTGCATTCAACTGAAGTTCAGAAAATTTTGCAAACAGGTTCATCGGGACCAGAGGATATTTATCCAAGACATGAGAAAGAACTGAAGCATTAAATTACTTAAATAACAAGTGCAGTGTATGATTCCTTGTTTAAAAATAACCAGGACCAAAATCAGATGGTAAATAGGAAAAAAACAAAAGCCAACCAACAACAAACTCCCCCTCCCACACACACCCTGGTCCTTTGTACTGTGTTATGTGGTTTGAACTACAAGAAGAGCGTTTGTGGACATATTTTTTGTTTGTTTAAGCATTCATCCCTTTTATGTTTAACAATGTTTGCAATCTCACTACTATTACTTACCAGCAAATAACCCAGAAGCTGTATGCCTGTACTAAAAATTTTACATTTTTTCCAGCCTGTTGTCACTATAAAGAGATCATAATTTTTTGATCTATAGTAGCCATGAAATCCTCTGGAAGTTAGTGGGGTGTTTTTTCTGCAACCCTCAAAAAATTTTTATTTGAATTCCATCTCAAAGCCTTAACTATTTACCTCTCTCTGGCCAAGTCTGCCTGCACAGAAATTTGTACCAGTTGAGTAACCAGCCAAGGCAGCTGGTCAAGCTGATGTAATAGACTCTAAGGCACTCTTAGCACTCTGCAAATACATTACAGTGCATGGGGAGTATTTACCAAAATGAGCCTTTGTCTCCCTCCTTAAGAATAAAGTGGAAACTTCACATCTCATTTGGTGGCTGAAGCATCCAGCATAAAACCAAACCAACAATTTGTCGTGGCTCTTCCTCTTTGCACACAGTGTAATAATTGGGAGCCACTAAATAGGGATAGGACTGATGGTGTTATCTGTTTAATTTGTGTACTCTAAGTCCATATTATGAAGCCGAGATGCAAATGTGAAGGAAATGCTCTCAGCATTCAGAAAATGGTGGTGTCTCTCAGGAAAGAACCAATGATGAAGCATCATCCTTACAAAACTTATTTTACTGTCAGGCATAAATCATTCTTTCCTTTTCCTCCATGAGAAGACAAACAAATATGAGTGGAATGGACCCGAGAGTATTCCTCTCTTCCAGATGAAAATGTGAATTGCAGCTACACAATTGTAGATAAGCATCGCAAGAGCCATTACCTCAGCCAGCAGATCCCAAGGACCTACTCCCAGATTGTACCTGGGGAGCTCTGGGACAGGAGGGCAGCCAAGAAGAGCTTTTCTGCAGTTATGCATATTTGTTCACCGGCTAGAGAAAATTATTCATTTTCCAGGGGAGACAAACCTTCCTGAAACCCGTTTTGGTCAATGCCCAGATCATTTTTCAGAACTGAGTGTTCAGGGGTTACAGAGTTGTGTAACACACTTGGAGCAGCAGTGCTGATGACATTGCAGCTGCTAAAACGTGCAGTGCTGCCCTGCTGTCCACACTGAAGCTCTGCGAATCAATTCTGCTACTTTTCAGCCCTCCCTGTCATCGCCCACAAGCCTTGTCATAGTCAGCTGGTCATACTGTCACAGTCACTAAGGAGTAGTACTCCACATTTTGCAGTTAATGGTGTGGAGGGAAATGCACCACCACAGATGGTTATAGAAAAGTGGCTAGCAGAGCCATTGCCTATTTAAAAAAAAAAAAAAAAAAAAGCCCACATTCTCATTTAGTGGAAGAGAGGTTGTCATAGTAAAAGAAAATCAGTTCCAAGCACTGACCCTAAGACTATAGAAGCATCTTCGCCTGCCGCTTTGAATTCTCTCCTTTTGAGAGAATTCACATCCACTGAACATGAATTTATTCAGATTTTGTGAATAAATCCACCCACCCAAACTGGCAAAAGGCTGCCTATTACACTCATAAAAAGCAACTTGAATGATCAGATGGCTTAAGTTTGACAAAGTGCACACAAGGCTTTACATATCTAATTTCAGTCACATTCCTTACCCTTATCAGGGGATATTTCAGTGGTATAACAATCATTTTCATAGACACAATAATAGAGTGGGCCGAAAAGGAAATTCAATGCTACAAGGTAATGAATTGATGATAAAAGCTCCTCTCCATTCAGGGAGGTGCAGTATGGGATGCACTACTCTCACTCAGTATGAGATGCACTACTTTCATTAGACTGTAAAGTACCTGTACTGAAAATTTTTTAAATACTCATTAATTTAGGGAAATCAAATTAAATGCACTAAGATATGTGCTTTGACATCTGATATGTTATCACAAAAGTTGTAAGGTGGTTTAAATTACTTTATTAAGTATCGTGTATATATCATCCAGCACAAATGTGCAAGTTTACCTCTTAGCAGATCTAGTGAACATAGTTTTAAATAGCTAATTAGAAACATAGATTTAAATAGCTAATTAGAAACATAGATACTAGCTAACATTTACATGTTCAGAGAGTTAATTCATGGAAGCAGGACAGGTCTGAGATATTTGTATCAGAGCGCAACATATGGAAAGTCATAGTATTGCCAACACTTGCAAAAAATTTCTTGAAATTTCTCACAGAAACAGCAATGTGCATGCACCTCCTGCTTTCAAAATGGATTTTTTTAAACCAGAAGTTTCTCCTTGGTTTAGCAGGGATGAGAACATATTCACCCCAGTGTGAGGCAGACTCATTCTTTGATCAGGCAGAGCATGCCAATGTGCTAGCACAGGCTCAATGAGCCCACAACACCATTCTTTGTAAAATAATTTATGCAAAAATGTAACAGTGCCAGGAAGTAAACCAAAATGAGTAAACATCTACACCCACTGAGTATAGGGAAAGAACAAAGAGGTCTTAACAGTTCATGAACCCCACAGGTTTGCTTGAAACCCCAAACAAACTCTTTCAGTTTGGCAGACCAAAGCCTAGAAGTGCCAAGTCACAGCATTTCAGGCTGTTTAAAAAAAAAATTAGCTTGAATCTCTCTTTTCCTCTGTAATTTCCACAACATTATTCATAATCCTGTTTTTTTTCTGTACCCCGTGCTGCATTATTTATAACACCACATTATGAATTATGAACAGCAAAACTCAACTTTTCACTGACTTAGTACTTGCAATCTGCTTTGGATGCAGCAAAAAATGGTTATTTTCAGGCAAGCAAAACATATTCTGAGAGTAATAAAACCTCCTTTTTGCCCTCATTTGGTGAGCAATCACTTTTCAAGGACAACCCTTGGAGGCCCTTCCTGCTGATGCCTGGATTTGTGCTGGTGCTGTGTTGCTGTAGAGGATTACTCACTTTTTGCTGATGTCCAGTGGCTGATTTCAGCAAGGTCTGGTCAGCAGGCAGTAATCCACCATTCCCAAGCACAGACACACCTCTCACTTCCAAGACAGCTGCATTACCAGCTTGCTAGCTGGGTCGCTCCTATTCGAGGGAGGAGCAGAGCAGGTGAGATGCTGATGGTGAAGATTATGTCCTCCACCTGCTGTATTTGTGTTTTTTCTGAGTCTTTAAAAAAGAGAGGAAACTAAAGGAAAACCAGAAACGTGTCTCATATGTGTGTAGTACCTAGTGCCAATTTCACAGTAAGGGCTTGAAGGTCTTGCTTGCTTATTTTAGAGAATTTTTAAGAAGACCCTTAAAATGAATGTGAGAGACAAAGCAGCACAGAAGGGATGTTCTTATTAATTTTAGCATATTTTTTCTTGTTATGAGCTACCTGAGGGGAATATCTGTTGGTCAAACCTTCACCCCCTGTAAGACACAAGCCATAGAGGGACTGGCAGAAACCCCAGCCTGTCATCAAAACCTCCACCATCCTCAGGCTGCAACAGAAATGCTGTTGCTCTTTGTCACTAAGGACAAGGGTCAAACTCTCCCATTCCCTGGGCTTTTTGCCCTTCCCCTATCTCTCTACCAGCTGCCCTTCTGCATTCAACTGCAACAATTTTTCTCACACTTTACAACACTGATTAATAAAAATACCTCCGTTCACCCTTGCAGAAGGTGAGTTACTGCGCTGTTTATGCACTCACCACGAGGGTCTCCCATAACACAGGGGCATGTACTCATCATACCTTAACATTAACTACATGAATTAGTTAAAATATCTATTTTCCTGCCAACACTGAGTGAATTCAATGCTTTACTGTGTCACAGTATCACAAGATGCCACCTCCATTCACTTTGCTTATTCCAGTGGGGAAGGTACAGTGATCACCTCATATTGTGCAAACACTTTGTATTTACAGGAAGTCTGAGAAGATAAGATTTATTCTTCTGTGTATATATCTTAGAAACAAACTACAGCAAATCTGGGAAATATGCACATAACTTAGAGACATTGAAATATTCTTTTGTTATACCAAGCCGAAGCCAAAATTTATGAATTGCCACACGGCAGAACTGAGGCAGAGCTGCAGTCAGTGACAGCTCTCCCCAGCCCATGCCATTCACATCATCTCACCATTCCATGCTCCTCTAGCAAAAGGAGCTTCCTTTATGCCATGGATCTTTATTAAGATTTTTATTCTGAATATTCTGAATGTACACCTATAGCTGTGGAAGCATGATAGAGACAGCAGCCTTTGGGATAATTACACTCTATTCAAAATTATGGTTTGTGGCTTAAACAAGCATTTCTTCACAAGATCTGTCAAACAATTGCAGATTACTTGGTTGCAAATGAAGGCTTCAACCTTTAGAAACTCTTACACAAAACCAATTTGAGCATTTTGTTCCATCAAACGTCTAAATTTATTCTTAGCGATTTTGACTTTTATCTATTCATTGAATCAAGAAAATATGTAGGCAGGATAATTACTTTCTAGGAAGCAACAATATCCAAAATTAATGCAATGGCAATGGTAAAAGAAAGCGAAAGGCATTACTGAATAAAGCCAAGCTGGTTTTCATGGTGAAAGTAATCAACTGTTAATGCATCTTAGTTTTAATTCTCTGCCTTTTAATCTAATCCTTTTCTTGTCAGCTGCAAACTGACGCAAGTGCTCAGAGTGCAGAACTGGAACTGTCAGCATCATTCAGACACAAAGCCTAACCCCCAGAGTTCGTGGGAGGTTTTGTGGGAGATTTTTGGGGTGGTTTTTTTCATTGGTTTTTGGAGGAATTTTTTTACTGTTCGACTGTATCTTACCACTGAGTTTAGATGAAATAGTAGAGATTCTTTATGCTTCCTATCGGCAATGGGTACCTGACCTTCAAATAGTGTGAAACTTCCTCTGTCAGAATTGTGTTCTACAGTCCAACTTTTCTGAATGTTCCCCTCTGTGGCAATAAAACTGCAAAACCAAACCTGTGAGTTCTGTGCACCTCTTGCCTGCCATAGGCACAGCAAAATTGGCAAGATCCCAGACTTTTCTGACGGCCACAGCTTCCCTAAGAGGCTTGCCAGAAATGTCTCAGAGGAGCAGAGGATCTCCTTTGCCCACATCCCAAAGGAAAGGCCCATTTTAGGATGCCAGCAGGACACTAGAACTTCACTATCATAGCTGGGTGACACTGGGCAACTTTCACAGCCGTTTATAGATTTTAAATTCCTGTCAGTAGCAGGGAAATGATCAGTTTGAAGAGTCATTATGTCCATTCTGGACCTGGACATCTTCGGTCATGATAAGTAAAGTATACCTTAAAATAAAAGGCTCCTGAACATTTTGTGGACCTCAGATTACTTAAACCAAAAGCTCAGCAGAACTTCCGTCATATGAAGTTAAAGTGATTAAATCCCTTTAGTTTAAATATATTGATTATACATAAAACAATGGAATGACCATCAGGGTATAAAATTACATGCTCAGGCAAATTACTGTAATATTAAGCCTGAAAAGAAAGTATGATTTGAACAACAACAAATCGAAGTTTATGCTGCAATTACATGAGATTGCCGCATGCTTCATTGTCTGTACAATCAAAATGATTAATTGGTTACACACGTTGGAGATCTATTTGAATAAGGAACCCAACAGTATTATAAATTTATCTTCATGGTCAGTGAATAATTTTATACTTACTGTCACACTAAAATTAAATCCTCTATAATATGTTAACTCTCAAGTGCAGGGGTTCCTCATATTCCATGCTGACCAATTAACAGGATTGATTGCAGGTATAAATTAATTTAACTGAAACTATAAACTGATTTTATAGCTCAGATGACAGATCATTGCATTCCTTACTGAGTGTTCTGTACAACAGTCGTCAGCTGCAATAGATATTCCCAGACCATTGTACAATTCTTATTTTCTTGGTTATGCATTTCTATCTGTTATTGACTGTATTTTAAGGCCACTCAGTCACCTTTTAGCTCTGTTAGAAGCTATGACGCTGTTTATGTGCCATGGTTTTCTCACAAAGCACACAAAGTACAAGAAAGACTCCCCCACAGGGCTTCAGCTGACCTTGAATTTAATGAGCAGTGGCAGGGAGGGTTCACTCTGATGAGGAAGCTTTACTGAAAGGGTTTAAATGAGCTTCTTTGGCCCATTAGTTATAACATGACGTTGAATTTGTAGTATATCAACAGTGTATTAGCTGTTGTTTGTATCTCCTCCGTCTTGATGGGGGGATACACGGAGTTTGACATTTTTTAAAAAAATGTTTAAATATTTTCAACAGACTAACTCTACTTGTCACAGGAGAAGCTACAGAAAATCTCTATCAGATTATTAATCATAACATTATGTGATTTAGAACTCTAGTGGACCCTAGAGGATTGAGAAATTGCAGAATATGTTGCACTGCTGCTTTACATATATTATAACAACAGTGTCAGCTTCGTTCCAGGCTTAGAAAATTAGCAGAAACCTTTTTTTGAACTAAATAGTAAATACTCTTCATTGTGACTGAGTTTGCTTTCTTTCGTTGTGCAGTTTTCTTTTCAAGGAATTATTTGCCTTGCTAAGCCACAGAGCTTCTGTCAAGGAATACTGGCAGACCAAATAATTCTCATTTTTGTGCAATTCTTGGTAGCTGATACAGGCTCTTAGAATTAATTCCTTGCTCTGAAGGCCCAACACAAAACCATCTGAACTGGCACAAGCTCTTAAGCATTTGTTAACCTTCAGGCACTTTTGAGCTTATGTTATTGCTGTTTACATTCAAGATATTAAAACTAATTTAGTAGACTGCCATAAAACACGGAAACACCCATCTGTTTAATGGTATCTCTACTCAAAACAGAACTAAAACCAGGAAAAACTGCTTGATAATTTCAGCTTCTTTTTGAAAAATAACCCATGAGACAATCCCTTTAAGCCTGCTCTCTTTACTGCAACTGTTTAAAACCAGCCTTTATTAGCTCTTCATTTTCGCAGCAAAAACATCTTGGAAAACCTCACTGTCAGAAAGTACTTTCAGCAGGATGCAGGATGGATCCATACTCCCAAGAACCCCTGTTTAACTGACCACTGATCCTACTTCTGAGCCCAGCACTCAGCAATAATGATCATAGAATAAGAGAACCATAACTAAGGTTTCCAACATAAAGTTGGAAAAGAGCTTTAACATCATCTAATCCAGCCAGTAAATCCACACTGCCCTGTCCGCTGCCAAACCATGTCCCTAAGGGCCACACCTATTCTGGTACTCAGAGCCTGAGAGCCTTTCATCCTCACCTACCTGAAGAAGAAACAACATCTCTTAGACACGGCATAAATTGTGTTATATGCGCGCAGGTGGTGTGATCATCTCTTTTTATGAGGTGCTGAACTTAGAATTTTGGGATGAAAGATTTGATTAAGAGTTATTTGTTTATTTAAAATTGTATTAAGTAGGGAAAAAAAAGTAATTTTCCAGAGACTTTATTTGTCATGTTGTCATATTATTCTTTCATTTAATAATTTTAATGTTTAGTAAAATAATAGCCTGTGTCAAAAGTTTAAGCCTGACCACAATTGATGATAACCCCAAGTCTGTGTTAGTAATGAATCAGAATGTCTTCTATGCATATAAATAAGAATCTGCTGTCTGCATGTGTTGCAAACACTGATTAAACCCATAATTAAAGCTAGCTGGAAAACCTGGGGTGGACTAATTTTATTCTCGAGATAGTCTGAACACATCATAATGCTAAAACAGGGAAAAAAAGGATGAGGAAAAGAAGGTGCAGGCCAAAGAAAATCACCTTCTCCTTCCTACTTTTGCCAACACAAAAGGAGAGGGTCTCCTAATTTTTAAAGTCTGTTTCCAAACTTTGTAGAGATGTATTTAGGAAAAATACTTGGTGTGAGAATAAAGACAGGACAGATGGAAAATACAAATGACTGTTACTCAGGTGAGCACTGCTAGACTTGGGGCCACCCCTAAGGGGTTTTCAGCCTGTCTGTCCTCCTGTGGGGCTTCAAAACCATCACAATTGTAGGCACCAAGGAGAAGCTGAGCAGATGATTTCTTCAGGTTCCCCCAGGAAGTAGCAGGGGACAGTTTTGGCCTCTCCTCTTATGACAGAAGGCATTTTAGCAGTCTGACTTCTAACCCATCTGCAGATACTGGCAGACATCACCGCCTGTCATGGTGTAAAGAGGCTTTTTATCTTACCTTCTACTTTTTCATCTTGTCTTCCCTAAGATCAGATGACTCATTTTTGATATGTGAAAAGTTGAAAACCTACAGTGCAATGTAAAACAAACAGAGAAAAAAGTACAGGTACAAAGAATTACAAGTTCAGTCAGTCAGAGCATTCATCAAACGTGAGCCAAGACCTGTCTCAGCACCTAAAACCTGTGCATCCCAACTGCAGCCCCACAAGATCCTAAGGTTGAGCAGAAGTCAGTGCCCCACTCATGGTATTTCTTTCCAGTGACCTTCAAGTGAGTGGATTGAAAGAAAAAGCCACACACTCAGAGACTGCTTCCATGAGCTTTATATACATGTGGAAAAAGAAAAAAGAGAAAACCTGCAACCTTCCCTGTGAGTTTGGTGAGACAAAAGCCTCCGTGGAGGAGGGAAGTTCAGTGCTGCTTAGGGAGCACAGCAGCTCTGGTTTCAGAGGCTCTGGTTTCAGTGAGCATCTGAGGAGAAGAGTGTCTGATCTGAGCCCAGCAGATACTTTCAGGGAGAGAGGAAGTGGGGCTCCTGGCTCTCGCTTAGATTAAATTTCTGTTGTTACAAGGAGGAAATTTGCTGCTAATTATTTGAAAGCAATCCCTGCTGTGATTGAGTCTTTATGAAAGTAAGGAGCTAATAGCATGCATAGCTTGGGCAGAAGCTGGCAGCACGCCTCACATCTGTCTGCCAACCTGCACAGGCTGAGGAGCGGCTTCATGCCAAGGGCAGCCACTCCATCACTGCCACCCAGACCCCTGTACCTGGCCAAACACATCTCATGGCAGAGCAGTTCCTACCAAAACCTGCATCAACCTGCCTGGGTAAAGTAAATAGCACCATCGCATGCTGTGCCAGTGGATGCTCTCTTTCCAGAACCTGGTAGAAGAACCTTCAGAGACCGGTTTTCGTACTGAGTTTAGAGAATAATTGGTAAAATATTTACTGCAGATGACTAGTATCAAGAAGAACAGAAGCAGCTTCACTTTCTTGGGAATACATGTAAAGGACCGGCAAAATATTCCATTGCATTATCTCATTTTTTGAGGCCATGAATCTCAATAAGCACAGTGACACTCGAGTGATACCTTTGATCTCTAAGCATCTTGCCACACAGGGATATCTTCTTTTCCCCAGAGATGAAGTTTTTGCATCATTTGCCTTTGCACAGTACAAGATGAAGTCTGAAGTGACTTTCCACACCGTGGGATGCAGATATTTGTAATCTTGTTTTTCCCTCTTCAGGGACATGTCCGCTTTAATAAGAAGAATAATGCAGTCTGAAATAGGTGGGTGCTAAAATGAGTACAGTAGTAGTAGTTCTTTGCCGATCACAGCTCTTATCTTGGAGGAAAGGGATGACTGAATAGGACTCTGAAGGACAGTGCATGGTTTAAGACAAGATGGTTATTTACCCTTTATAAAGCCTCTGTTAAAGAAACCTTCATAGTATTTTTACTCCAACATTAAGCATCTTAAACCAGTTTTTCCTTAATAGTACCTGTAAAAGTACACAAAAATTTGGTCTAATGTTGAGTACCTGTCATTGTGTTTTTCTGAATTTTGTGTTTTACTAGAGCTTGGAGTACACACCAAAGCTTTATAC
Organism: Acanthiza pusilla; assembly: GCA_036630365.1. Classification (NCBI taxonomy): domain Eukaryota; kingdom Metazoa; phylum Chordata; class Aves; order Passeriformes; family Acanthizidae; genus Acanthiza; species Acanthiza pusilla. The sequence continues at coordinate 10,403,913 of JAXCHO010000017.1, forward strand.
ACTAATGTGAAAATCACAGAATATTCCTACAACTTTTAAAATTGGGAATATTTTGTTAATCCCACCTTCTAACATTTCAGACACCTAGGTCATATTTTTTGTTATGAATCTAAATTAGACCTAGGCTGTTTTATTCTAATTTCAGACTGTTGAATACCATGGCTCAGTGGAAACTTATAGCCTAATGAGTAGGTAGGTTACAAGACTGGTAGTGGGAATCAGTACAATTGACTGATCTCTTAAATAAAAATGCTGTGTTCAGTCGTTGGTGTTTAAAGCATTTCATCTGAAAACATCCCTGTTTTAAGAACATCCATTTCTTGCCTTCCTTAGTAACGGAATACAAGATGAATTTGTTCACCCCATAAAATGCGAGCCATGCCCTGAGGCTGGCTCCTGGTCAGCTGAACTGTCAAAAAGTGATGTAGAAGCTAATGCTATGCTGGCTGGAAGAAGCAGCCTTCACCATGCCACAGAGACCAGGTTTTACTACCCATGATTTAAATAAATACTGATTTTCTCATCATTAACCACTGAAAACCAAGAGACAATGAAGTAATTTCTGCAATAGACTGAATGCTTATGAAGTACAAAAATTGTCCTAAAGAGCCTAATGACTTAGAAAGACCCTCCTAGAATGAATGCAGCACCATGCCAGCCAATTCCCATGCTGAGATAAAGATCAGAGCCAATATTAATGTGCTAAACATGATTTTAAAAGCTATTTTAGGAAGAAATACTGTGCATGCAGAACAGTTAGTTGTATCTTGGTAGGTTTTTTGCTTGTTTGCTTATTTTTAATTGTTGGGGGGAGTTTGGTGTTTGGGGTTTTTTTAGTAGTAGAAACTATCACACTTATAAATTTATTCTTTTTGCCAAGATTAATTTTTTAAAAATTATTTTAAAGAAGACAAGCTAATAAAAGCATAATTTTGCTTTCACTATGAAGTCATCCTGCTCTCTCCTGGGTCAAAAATGTCTGTCTGATGTCTTTAAAATGTGAGTGTCCAGAGATGTATGGAGCTACACGATGGCTTAACTATTTGGCCTCAAGTTCATAAAAGATTTTCCAAACACATTTAAACTCTCCTTATAAAGAAATTCCAGGATTAAATAATGCAATAATGCTTTGCTAAGGTAGAGAAGAGAAATTATATGTCACATTCTGGTAGAACTTGAACTCCCTCAGGTTGCACAAATTTCTCTGAAATATGGTGTAGCAAAATTCACGAGAACATGTCACTTTATCAACACTTATTTAAAATTATTTGCCCAACACAACTATGCCCTTGATACCTATGAATAATGTGAATATTCCTCACCCACAACAATAAAATCTTTGTCTAATAATGTATAATGAGCTGTCATCAGGTAGTTAATATTATAAAGCCATTATGTAAAGTGCAGACTTAAAGACACAAAGGTGATAATAAAAGAAGTCAAATGGCATTTTTTTGGGGTCAAGCTCCAGGGAAATAAAACTCCAGGGAAATAAATCAATAATTGCTCAAGACTCAGAGAAACTCTCTGTCGTCTGAGGTTCTTCTTGGGGTCTCCTGGATCTCAGCCCTCTTTTTCAAACTATTCTTTCCTTTTCAATTTCTGTGCTGCCTTTTCTCTTTGATTTTCTTCCCTCTTGTCTCTGTCATCCTCTGACCTTGGTTACCTTCACATGCTTCCTAATGGAAATGAGTTTTGGTACATTTCCATTTTGTTCATTGTCCAGGAAACACATTGCACTCCTATGCAGTAAAAGGTAGAGAGGGGAAATATTTCTGTTTAAGAAAAGCTGTGTCCCAAGGTTGTCTTGCAGACCTGGACACTTCTTAGAGGACTACTGACTCATAAGAGCAGCAGCCAGCAGGAAGTAACACCAAACTGCCACGGAAAGGGGATGGTTCTCACCCTTACATTCCTCCTTTTTCCTTTCCCAGTGGAGGGACCTGCCAGGTAGGTGGGTACCCTCATGCACACGGACGCACATCCTTTCCCTCTCTGAACAAATTTATGATTTTATAATCTCATTCAGTGTCATAACTCTGTCTTGTAGCTCAGCAAGATTGATCCCAATTATTCAGGAGAAAGGCATAAATTAAACCACAGGATCATTATATACATGTTCCCCACCAAAACCAGAAAAATTTAAACAGCCTCTACAGTCTCTTCATGGAGGTGGAAGTTGTCAGCGGTTTCAAAATGACATCTGGTATAGATGTAGAGAGACAATACAAATGTAAACAGAAGAAAAATAATATTTTATCTAGACAGGTGATACAATGACTGTAATTATTAGATTATCCTTGGGGTTTTTTTTTTGTATTCAATAATATTTTCACTGTGAGGATTGCTCTACCCACTCTGCAGTGTATTGGCACCAGACAAGCAATTTGTTTGATTTCTTTGAAAAGAGGACTTTTAAAGATGTCCATCACAGACAATTGCCCCTGGTAGGAGACTACAAATTTCTTCAAACTTGTTTTCTTGCAGCCTCCAGTGTCTCCTCTTATTTAACCAAGATTAGCATATTCTTTTAGGAGCACTTCTAGGCTAGCCTGTGCTTTTCCATGGGATAGCCACGAAGGGGAGTAGCCCTTCCATGGAGGCCTTGTGAGAAGCACTTGACATCAATCATTGCTTTTGAGAACAGACCTTTCCCCTAAGGAGACCTTCCAGCTAAAACAAATACCTGCTTATACATAGAAACATTTTTAAAGGGTATCTGTGCTTAAAGCAGTGGGTGTTCCCTTCAGCAGTTTTCCTTCTCTTAGCTAACTAAAATCCTTATCACTATAGAATAAAGCATAACACTCTGACTGCTTTACAAAATTGCCACTGTTCATATTCACCATCATGGAAGATGGCAATTCCAGCAGAAAATAGAAATTTTTAAACATCTATAAATTTTCATTAGTTAGTATACTCTTTAAAGTGTTAACAGACATTAGTAAATATTTGTGCTTTCACTGAATAATATTAATTATAACAATAACAACAACAACAATAATAACAATAATAATTAATCTCTATCCATTTCATGCTTTTTATTCTCCTAACTTGCATGGAATAGAATAAAATATTATTAGCAATGGGGTTTTAGAAACTAGTTATAGAATGCAACTGAAAATTCAAACCCAGTAAGAAGGGTCTACAGGTAATTAAATATCTAAAATAATGTAATTCTATACTCTGCAAGAATAGGTCTGTTTCAGCTTCAGGTTCTTGTTGAAACTATTTACATTTCTTTCTTCACCCAAAAAATGTGTGCACTGAATAATTTTCTGTTCTGGTTTCAATCACCAACTTTCCCTTGCAGCAAAACATTGCTGAGCCACAGTCCCTGTCATGCATTGCACAGCACCAAACCAAATGATTTTTGAGTATCCAACAGTGATCTTATGCTTCTAATTTGTCAGTCAAATATGCAAGCTGTGACAAAAATCAGACATCTCTTGGAAACTGGAAACACACCTGGAGAAGCTCAGTCTTATTTAGTTGCTTTGCGTAACCATGGCTACACCTAAAAAAATTGTGAGGAAAATAGGAAAAATCTTCCCTGACAACCTATAAATTTATCTGAAATCCTTCTACATGACTTCTGTGGGTCCCTGGGGAAACCCCACAGAACTGAGGCTCCATTCTCAACCTCAGGCTGGGATGTTTAACACTGGTACCCCTTTACAAAGCAAAAACATTGTTTGTTTCCTTCTTCAGTCAGAAAATCCATGTGCTGATTTTCTCTTATCTAAAAAGTCTTTTTCTTCTTCATCCTATTTTCAGAAAGAGCAAGGAAAATGGAAAAAGTGATCCTTTACCTTCACCCTGTGTTTTTCATCACTTTTCCTGTCCTCAGTGTGACTTCTTGCCTGTATAGCAGCAATATGGCGCAAAGTTAATTAAGCCAGATTTAACTGATTTTTGAAGAATTTCTTTCTCTTAATGAGAAAAATTTAGCCTTTGTTGACCGTAAGTCAAGCCTTATTATTATGTGGTAGTGTTTGCTCAGTGTCCCCTAACAGCTACCAGCAGTAATAACACAAATTCTTGGGGGAGTCCCAATGACTTGCTATTAAGGAAAATGCCATTTTTCTGAAATACTCTTATTTACAAGGTAATTTCCTCTCAGCATGTTGTCTATACCACTACAAAAGTCCAAGGAAGGCTCACAATCCATTCAACTTCCTTTTCATTCACAACTCCAAAAATTAAGAGAAGAAAACAAAAGAAAATCCACATGGAGAATATTGTCTTTGAAGATCCACCCTGGAGCAACCATAGTTTAACCTAGAAAATAAATTCTTAAGCAGTACCTGGAAAAGAATGACTAGCCTGATGGGCTTCCCCACTTCCTGAAAAGTGTGGTTCCTTGATAAACCTCACAGGGAATTTTTACAGAGCTGGGGATTATGGCTTGGTCCTGTCCTCACAGCTAGCTCTGCTCTGAGCATAGAAATCTCTTTTTGCTAGTGCAAATTTATTTTGTTGATAGCTTCATGTATTCAAAATACCTGTGCCTGAACCTTCATCTCTATAACTTCAGAAGAGTTTATTTTCTAGAGTTGTTTCAATGGCAGGGGTACTTAATCTAAAAGTTAGAGGTGATTTTGTAAGTAAATTAGATTTTCTACTTGCAAATAAATGTGGAATTAACACCTCTGCACTTGATGCCCGGTAGGAAGCCGTGAAGAACCCATTAGAAAAATGGTTTCTGATACACAGTCCCAATGACCATTCACATTTTTCATGAGATTTTTATCTCACTTACACAGGGAGGTCATTTCACAAAGCACTTCGTGATACCTCACCACACTGCTGAGGCAAACTGTTGCAATTGGTACTAAAATTATAGTGCTATAATTTACAGAGGGAAAGGAAAAGAGACACTAAAGCTGTTGTACAGTCTCTCAAGACAAAATTATGGCTTATTTCTGGTATTCTGAGTAGCTGCACTCAGTGTAATCACAGTCTTGCTTAAACCCCAAAACTAAGTGGATTTTTCTTTGGCACTTCCCAGCTCATGGGCTCACTAATATGCAGAAATGTGCATGAAACAGTACTCAATCCGATTTCCTTTCAGACCAGTGTGGCGTAGAGATATAAATACGTACAAAGAGTTTGCACCACTGCAGAATCAAGCTGACTTTAAGTCAGGTTGACTAAGGTTGTGCCAGAAAATTATCTAGGTTCTTAATTCTTTTAAGTTGTAGACTTTAACTTTTATACCCTAAACATACGTTACTATCATGGGTCTTATGATAGTGCATTCTTTAAAGATCCAATACATTTAAAATGGTCAAATTTTATTTCCGAGAAATAGAAATACTAGTGCTCGTATTTTCAGAAAAATATGATCATAATGGCTAAGAGAAAGCCTTTTAAGAAAAACTATCACTTTTTTTTTTTTTTTTTTTTTAGGTCTTATGATTTGGAAGGTGACAAGTCAGAGTCATGATTTCTGAAGAGCAGCAATTCACCTGTATCTGTTATAAGGAAGACCATCAAAACTTTCAGATTATGAAGAGTTCCTACAGTATCTGGAAATTGGGATTCCAAATCTAATAACAGAAATTCCACATTTCTTTTGTTTCCTTTAAGAAAGCAGAAACACGCCAACTTCCCACCACGGGCTTATGCAGTGATTTAACCTCTCTAAGGAATAACTAGATAAGGAAAAGACAAAGTTGCAAGGACACATTGATCCAAACACTGAGCAGAAGGCAGGCTCCTCTTGAAAGGTAAGTACCAGAAGGTTTCTTGACACCTTCTGTGGGCACACACACACATGCTGCTGATAATATCTCTGTAAATCTGTCATCAGATCTTGCACTTTCTGCTCCAAGATCTTGCCTTAGGTTTATATATGTTCAGAAGGCTGGCACCACCTCCACTCATCCTTCCCACCGCTTGGGCCAGAATCTCTACCCCTGAGGGTAGAGCCCCTGTTCTGGCTTCTTCCCCACACCAAGGAACCTCACGCCTCTCCTCTTCTGTTCTCTGGACCTTTTCTGTGTTAGTTCAAGAGCCTTTACACATTCTCCTTTTTAGCAGCACATCCACAGCATCCTTCCACTTACTGCTTTTTTTTCCCATTGCTGAGCCTCTTCCATTCAGCCCAGCTTCTTATAGCTTTTCAACACTTTCTCCCCAAAAAATTTACTAAGCCATGTATATACTCTTTTGCAGTGTCACTAACACTCCACTTGCAGCAATATAGAGTACTCCACATGGGATAATTGCCTATATTAACTAACTTTCCAGGCATCTGATTATCCTATGCAACATTCCATGTGGCCATGGTACAACACGTGCTGGAGCCAGCTGGCTGTAAACAATGCCACCGAATACACGTGGGCTGTGCTAAGGGAAGGCGGCATGGCAGTCACCACAGCGCAGGCAAACCTTCAGGACCGGGACTTAATCATAATGTCACTCCCCAATAATCAGATAATTGTAAAACACTGCAGTCATCACATCCTGTGCTGGTTCTCATGGCTAATGAGCAAAGGAGTGCATCTGAGGTCAGACTGTGAGTGAGAGCCAAACCCAGCCATTGCTCAATCCTTGCCATATGGGAATCAAAACCGGAGTCTTTCACCAGTGGAAATTGCAGACACTCTTTTACTTTCTGCATATTCCCCCTCTCTCCACACATTACTCCAGACAGCACTGCATGGATACTGAAGTGCTTCTCCTATTTTTAACAGTGTGAGGCACTTGGCTGGGAATTCTCCATGCTCTAATATGTGTTGATCAAAAATTTAACTACCTCCTATAATTTAATTGTAAAATGAACACTTCCCGCTCCCACAAATGGTATTTCCATGGAAACTGCTCGGTACTGCTGCTACAAAATGAAGGGGGTTTACTAATGGGTCTTTTAATTTTTTTCTGAATTTAAAAAGAATATAGCTCAGAGCCTTGAGGCTTCAGTGTTTCTCATTTTTTGCAGAAAAACACATTTGGAGAATGAGGTATACAAACCAATCCATAGTACTCCAATTTAGTAGCCTAAATTCTTGGCTCCACAGAGATTAATTCAAGAAGAGGTAGTTGATGTGGAATTGTATTTTTTTTTTAAATGGTTCATACAGAATGGTAAAAGATATCTATTATGGGATGACATATTTGTGATTTCATGAGATGATTGCTTCTGTTGTACTGATTGGGAACATTTTGATTACAGTTGGAGGCTCCTGAAAACCAAGTATTCTATTTCAATACCATGAACGCAATCCTCAATGTAGGAAAACAACAAGGACCCATCTCTGAGGCATTATCAGCATGAAAGAAGCATCCAAGATACCATCCTAGCCTTCTGATTTAGATTGTAAGCAGCTGTTATGCTTGACACTGCCAGGAACTGGTAGGAATTAGGTAGCAGAGAGCCCCTTTTTCAGCTTTCCCTGAGGCAAGAGATGGTAAAATTCTAAAGCAAAGTCTCTCTCTTCTGTCTGCTAACAGAAGGTGACAAGGACATATATGCTTATCCTTAAACTAGTCTAAGGGTTTTTTCTTCAGTTATAGACATGTTTTCTAAAAGGAAGACCAGGAAAGGGCAGAAGTTATGCAATGCCCATGATCACCTTGAAATCTATGTAGACACCTAGTCAGTAGGTCCTGGATGATGAGCAAAGGAAACCACGTGTAAAACCACTTTTGTTGATATAATTTCATGTCTGAAGGAGAAACTGCAAGGCCTTATCCAGAAGTTAAACAAGGATTTAAAACAGAACTATATCTATGTCGCTGAATGCAGACAGGACAAGTTTACTTACTTTTCTCTTACTGAATGCAAAACTGTCTCCCACTTCCTTTGCATTTTTTGCTGTTAATTAGCAAGTTTAGAGAAGAAAAAGCATATTCAAAGGAGCCAAAAATGGGCAAGTTTCTGATGATATAAAAAGATGCCATGGAAGTTGTTAAAGAAATCCCAACACAACTCAGCTAATTATATCTAGAGGTCTCAATTTGTTACTTTTGATCTAGGATTATATAGCTTGTTTTCCTCTTGTTAATTGACTAGTTCAAAATTTTCTGAATATTACATAATCTTTGATGTTCCTGCCTTTGTTCCCTTTCATCTGTTTGCAGAACTCAATTTAACAATACTAGCAATAGCGGATGACTTCTGAAGTCTCAATATTTTGTGAGTGAAATTGTTGAAGTCTTCTTTGACACTGGCTATCAGTCACAGCCGCTTCTGCTCAAAGGAGAGGCTTTCTCAGCTGGTCTTCATGTATTTCAGAAAATGCTGGTGATAAGATATGCCATGTTTTTTTGATCCTGACATCTGAATTACACCAGGTAGCAAATGGCTCACAGTAAAAAAACAATCCATAGTCTGCTCTTAGGATGAGAATAAGGTTGTTTATACAGTGATCAGTACAAATTACTGGTGTCACCCAAATTAGATGACATGGAAAGAGCACCTTTAGCTGCCTTTGTTCTTATCTTCCAGTCTGTTATCATCACTTTTTCCAAGGCCTTGCCTCTTGGTTTCTCTCCTGCATGATGACACTAGTGTAAGGCATTTGCCATGCAACCCAGTTTTGGATTAATTTATATTCTGAGAATCTTGAGGTTTATAGCACCTGTATAGTTTGCTGTATATGGGGAAGTGTTGCTTGACTACTGGCAAACAGCATCAAAAAGTATTGCAAAATTTCAGGCAGGAGTTCTTTTTACTTTCTGGCAATGATTTCATTTTATGGGACAGTTATTTCAGCTTGCCCTGCTGATTTAGAAATGAGGAGAGTTAGCAGCACTTTGCCAATATCCCAGACTTTATTAATACGCTTGCTAGATGAGGAGTTCAAATAGCTTTCCTTTGTGCTCTTTTACAGCTTTCATGCCTGAAGAAAAACCCACACCTGTCTGAAAAAGCTATTTCTGTAACACTGTTCAGCCCATGTGGAAGGAGAGCTAGGATTTATGGCCCAGCAAGGAGAGAACTAAAGCTGGCCCTCCCTGCTGCTCAGACATTCACTTCTACTTCAATAAAATTCTACTCCTCTTGCCATACAATCCCTCCCCTGGCAAGATGTAAAGACAGAACTTGTTTTCACCACCACTAGGTATTGCCAGTCACTTGTTAAATTAAAAATTTTCAGACAGTAAGTATGTTGTACATGCACTCCCCGTCCTTTGCACTGACCATTCCCATGCCTCTCCCTCCATGGTGGCAGTGAAGAAAGAATTAAATACTCAGGTAGGTCTGGTGCTGAAAATGAACCTTTATCTCCACCAGACGTGGTTTGATAGGCCACCTGCCAGCGATGGCACCAAAGGGGTTCCTTTCTGTGACCACTTATTACAAAACAAAAAACCAAGTCCACTACCACCACTGCACAGAAAATATTATTCAGAGACTGTTACAGGGATTTGATGGATGAGCTGTTAATTTAGGGCCTCCAATTATTCTAGGAGTCTTTGGGGAATCAGCCTGCAAGATCTATGCTTTTATGTGTTGCTTCTGTTGTTATCTAAATGTAAAATGTTATAACTTAGAGACTGACTAAGCCATTTTATAATGAACAAAGGAAAGAAAGGTCTGTAATTCTATTTTACCTTATCTGGACAACAAAACTCAATGGATTCTTAGTTTCAGAATTTTTTGTGTACTATCATTGCCCAATACATCTCGGGTTGGCTCTTTTCAGCCTTGAAGTACAGTAAAAACTGCCCTCCTCACACTCCCTGCACTGATTCCACTACGGACAGGAAATATAATGTTAATTTAAGCAAACAGCTAATGCTTTCAGAGTGCACTCGAGCCCGGATGCTGTGGCTCATTACACAGATTTCGGTGGCAATCTGTCTCCAAGTCTTTGGCAATGCCAAAGAGTTAATACAGCGCACAGGGTCCCAGTGAGAAGCCAGGGAGCAAAGGGACAACACCTCCTGAGGCAGCAGAAGAAGCCCCTGTGCTATTCCTTTAGGACCAGGACAGAACCAACCAACCAACCAAACAAACAAACAAATCAAAACCAAACCAAACCAAAAAATCTTTCTGAACCTCTGACTCTGTTAATCCTTATTACCCCAGCTGAACGACTGTTTTGTTCAGCCCTTTCTTGCCTTTCCCTTTAGTAATTATCCTGTTACTTGCTCTGCTCTTTTCAACTTAACATCCTTATCTTCTCTGTATTGGACTTGGATAAGGCATTAGGCAGATGTCACCCAACACTGAAGATAAAAATGTATTTAAGGATTACCCAGTATCAATTAAATTTTGTTCACTGTTAGGAATTTCCTTTCTCTTTCACACTGTAATCATCATTAGCAATTCCATGAATGTTACTTAACAGCTTCTGACTTCTCAAAAGAAGGCAAGATTAACAACAAGGTCTACAAGACATACACAAATATAGTTCTCACATGCAGAACAGAAGCTGAAAATGAGGACAGAGACACTGCACACGCACGCAGAGCATCATGCTTTGGAATCCATTAGGAGGAGTGGTTTTGGCAGCAGCAATTGCTATCAGCTGTCTTAACCATAAGTATTTTGTGATATATAGACCATGTTTTTCTCTTAAAATTGCGCCATGAATCTTCTTTAAAAAGCCAATCATCTATGACATTTCAGTGAGATCTGTTTTTACTTAAAGTCTTGCTATGAGGAATTTTAAAGCAGATAAATAAATTTTCTAATGCATGGATGACGCGAATCAGCTCTGCTGGCAACTACTACCTTCTGAAGTCTGAGTCAATTTACAGCTTCCAAAAGAGCAAGTGATAATGACCAGTGTGTGCAAATTGTGTCTTATATTTTATTGATTGTGTCTGAATAATGATTTCCCACTGTTTCCTAGTTCCAATGACTAATTGCTTGAGAGTGTTTAAATATTAAATATAGCTGAAAGATTTGCTTCCCACAAGCAGGGGAATCCCATTGTTTTAGCCCTTACATGGTTGTTGTACTATGAATAATTGAAGAAGCTGAATTGCAAGGTTAAGGATCCAACTCAGATCTGAGAAGAACTGGCTAAAAATTAATGGCAAGAAACCCACAAACACAGAAAGTCTGACTGCTTTTTTTTCATTAACATTCAAAAATTGATATTATTCTCATAACCAAATTACAGTATATAATAAATCATGAAATCTGTTCTGCAGACCATGTACTGGTGCCATCAAGATTTCCAATTGTCTGTTTAGTTTTCTTGGCACAAAACCTAGGAACAGAAACAGTTCTGAACATAAAGGGCAGAGGCATTGGCATGGGTGGATTGCTAAAACAAGGTTTTGTAAGGACACCAAAAGCACTTCAGAGAAAGTCATCTCCTCTATCACAAACACTGAAATCAACATGGCTAGAAACAGAGACTTCCAAACAATTCCTGATTAATTTGTAGCTGTTGACTACATGCTTGAGTGTGTTTTCCCCGGTCTCAAATACAAGCCTGTGCTCAGAATTGTTCCACTGTAAACAACGATGTGTTTACAATACTTTTTAAGAAATGGGTCCCATGTTTATCTGAAGAAACTTATTTTTTCTTCAAGGAAATGTCTAACTATGAAATACCAAAAATGCAAAGATAAGGTGCCATCTCTGTTGCATCATGTGTAAACCTTAAGAAGAAGAAACCACTGGTGCTTTGAGCTTGGCAGTTGTTTATTTCCAACATTTAAGTGGCAGAAAGTCCTCTTCTTCTTACACCAGAGACCAAGGAGTTTCAAAATTTGAATCAGTGCTAAGAAAGCAAACACTTTTTGTTTAACTACCATGAAGCAGAGCAGGCTTAATTTAACTGTAAACACATTTTATTCACTAGAATTGTGTTTCCTTTCTTCCAGCCAAGCTTCATTACTCACTAGAACAAGAAAACAGCACTGGCATACCAGCTATTTCTTTAAAATAGAGACACATTAAAAACATATTAAAGAAACCTAACATTCCTAGGCACTCATCTCCTCTGAGGAACAAAGAGTCAAGTATTTCAAATATCTTGTTTGTCCTGTTGGTGATGAATTTTAACAGCAAGCTGTTAACTACAAAGTACCACATGCACCAAACCAGGTTCCAGCTAGAAGGCATCACAGCTGTCACCAGGAAATTTTGAGCATTAGTTCAGAGCTCAAAAGATACCTAAAGCACCTTCCTGGCAGAAACCATGAGGGTTCAGATTGATTTTCTCTTGGTTTTGTCTTTTTGTGCATAGATGAAATGTTCACATAAATAATCTTTGTCATTGCCACCTAAGGTCTTAAGCCCTCGACTTTCTTTTGTTCTCCAAATCTTCTGAAAAGTATTGAGACCAAAGATTCACCCACAAAAATTAAATTGTGTTGCTCTGGTCATTTACAAAACCGTTTTGCTACTTTCTACCAACACAAACTTCTACATAATAATGCAAAGACTCTTCCTGTGATGTTCTCCATGTTGGACAATTCTTGTAGTACTCACAGTAGGATATGGAGGTTTAAAACAAATACAACTCTTGCTAAAATTCAGCAAACTATGGAGGAATTAGAATAAACTATGACACACAATTAAACTGCATGGAAAATTCAAACAAGCTATTTGGTTATTAAAGTTATTAGTTATTAAGGGATAAAAAAGTAACTTTTTTTTTTTTTTACTAAAGAAACCAAAAATAATGTTTTTATAAGCAGCCCTTTCTGTCCACGCTGTGTCTAAAAGCAGCACTGTAATTGCCAATGACTAAACCAAATTATCTTTTCTGATTTTGTGAAATAATCAGAAGCAATACAGTGAGAAATCAATAAAGTCTCAAACAGAATCATTCATCCACCACTTCTGCCTTTGTGGGCCTGTTTGGGCAGTCATTTTTCTTTTCAATTTTGGAGCAAGGCTTGCTGGCTTGGCACAATAAACCTGCATCTTATGGAACATGCCTGTACTGCCTGGCTTTTCCTCTTCCACAGAATCCCAGAATGGGTCAGGCTGGAAGGGAGCACAGTGGGTCAACTGGTCCAACCTCCCTGCTCAAGCAGGGTCATCCCACAGCACATGGCACAGGATTGTGTCCTCATGGGTCCTGAATACCTCGGGTGAGGGAGACTCCAAAGCCTCTCTGGACAATCTGTTCCAGTGCTCAGTCACTGCACAGTAAAGAAGCTCTTCCTCATGTTCAGGTGGAACTTCCGTGCATCAGTTTCTGCCCATTGCCTCCTGTCCTATTGCTCGGCACGACCAAGAAAAGCTTGGCTCCATCCTCTTGGCACCCTCCCTTAAGAAACTGAAGGGCATTGACGAGGTCCCCTCATCTTTTGCCAAGGCTGAACAGGCCCAGCTCCCCCAGCCCTTCCTCGTAGGAGAGATACCCCAGCGGGAGCTGCTCTAGGAGCTCCGTGTCTCCCACGTGCTGAGGAGCCCAGAGCTGGGCACAGCAGTGCCCATGGGCCTCACCAGGGCTGAGTCCCCTGAATTTGGTTGCCCAAAACATTTGGGGGTGGAGGGAAGCAGATGGGCTGCACGTACAGAGCACTTCTGTATCAATCTGGGCAAGACCCTGGACTGCTCGAGAGACCAAATGCACATCATCAGAGGAAGCACCGTGGGCCACGAGAGCAAATGAGCACTGCTGAATGCGACTCTATCAATTTCCGTGAATATACTGCACTCGTACAAATAATTTGCTGTGATGCTGTGAGAAATAGCAAGTAGCTCAGGCAGGGAACAGTTCTGTTTGAATAACAACTGTGTTCTTTTCATCTTAATCTCTGAAAAAAATGATGAAGTAGGCCCTGCAGGCAAACCATGGATGATAGGATGCCATTAAGCTAATTCTTTGCATTAATGTTTAAAAAGCCAATGAATCTGTTGTTTTGATTAGCTGTATGAACTGTTTTGCACATGACAGCTGCCGGATACTGAGATTAATTGACAGATTATTATGTGTCTTCACAGCTTCAAATTATTAACCTTCAGTAGTATTTTATAGATAATCTCATCTGAAAAGGAATATTGTACTAAAAATTCTGAGGATTTTTTTTTTGTGTTCCTTAGCATCCTTTATCAGACGCTGAATTAGAAAATATCTATGTTTGAAAGAAATTTTACTGCATTTACAACCTTTTTTCATTTAAATTCTTCGTATAGTTATAGATAACCAAGTTCTGGCTTGTTTAATTTTTTTCAAGAGAGATATTTTAGGAAATATAGCAACTGTAAAACATAGAGTAAGCATCCATAGTATTTCGATACTGGCACACCCTGGTTTTTTTCCACATGTTGGTTGGGAATACAGTAAAGTTATGGAGGGCTCCACACAGAAACATCTACAAAAATGCAGCTTCTTTTGCTTTGTGGGTCACCACAGTGTCACAAACTGCAGAGAAGTAACCCAAGTAGTGTCCTCACCCATTACAGGAAGAGGGAAGACCAAAGAAAATAATTTCCCACTCTGTGGGCTTACTGGGCTCCTCTTGTCCATCATTTTTACCCAAATATGTATTATGGAAAGACCTCAGGAACACTAGCTTGGTACATTTTTTACTTGTTTTGATGAAGGGATTGAGCTATTTTAATATTTCTAGTGAAAATTCTCAAATGAGTTCTGCTAACATGTTGAAGTTTTCTTCTGTATCATTTTCTGTGCCCTGCTGTGGATTCACCCTCTTATCAGGCCCTGTAAAATTATCCTTGTCAGGAAAAGTCTTGATTCCTCCCTTTCTCATAACTATACCCATTATATGTAATGTGATTTGTGCAGGAGAGCCGAAAAATGTTCTTTTAAAGAGCTTGAGGCAGATAGTCTGCTCAGAGCTTGTTCCTGTTTTAATTTGTCAAAGTTAAAAAGTGCTGTTCCCTACTATAATGAGACAGAAATTTTACTTATATAGGAAAAAGGATTCTCCAAGACAGCCTGCCTTCCTTTTATAACTTCCTTCTAGCTGTGCATGGGATTCATCACAACCCCTCCTTTTTTCCCATGTGTTCCCTGCAAGCACAGTCTCTTCCTTCAGTCAAGCATTTATTTTCTGTATGTGATTGCTTCCTCTGAAGTCCTCAAAATTCAAATATTTGTAGGGTCACCTCAGGCCTTATGTTCTCTTTCTCAAGCCAGTGGAATTACAGGCTCTAAAAACATGACAAATATATTCGCCTTCTGATGTTATGAAATGCCAGCATATAATTTCTAAATGTGTGACTCCGTGTGACTCCTACAATAAATGTACTGGGGGGTTGAGTTTTGTTTCTTTTTTTCTTTGTTTGTAGAAAATACAAAACTTGCTTGACTTTTAGTGCCTTGGAAAGTCAGCAGACTGCACAACATGGCTATCAGATATGAGCTGGTATGGATCCAGTTGTGGCTTTCTTACTATTCAAGACTCTGCCCTTTTTTCCCTGGAAGCTGTTTTCAATTGAAAATGCATCATGCAGAACAAATAATAGTTCAGGCAAACATTTTTATTGCCTGATAACATTCTCTAGCACCCTTCAAGAACAAAAAGAGAAAATCTTCATAAAACTTGGATGTAAGATATGTGACAAGCACAGAGGAGAGGACATAAAGAGGTGATTTAGCTATAGCCTCTTCTCCCTTGGAATTATAAGCCCTTGATAAAGAGGAACAAGTACTATCTTAGAGCTGCAGAGCAAGAGAAGACAAAGTATGTTGTCTGCAGTCTCGTAAGTCAGTGATGGAAACATAAACAGACCCTAGGTGTTTTAGGAATGCTTTCCTTGAGAAAAAGCCAGAGGACAGGATGCTGTTGCCTCTAGGGGCTCTCCTGTGATCACCTCCATATCTTAGAACTACATCTTTATATTCTGTTTATACTTCAGTGTTTCCTGCAAGTTTATTTTATTTAGGAATATTTTCTATCGTTCAGTGCTTTTTAGATAGGTGTGAGGGATATTCAGTGTCTGCCCTTTCCCTATGAATGCAATGGCAAATTTCTTGCATATGGACCACCAGGACAGTTTTGGAAAGGAGAAAAAATTTTTATCTCTTTATTAGGAGCTATACTTTCTTTGATCTAATAGCAAAGAGAAAAATCAATCTCTGAACTGATTGTGATACAGAGTCAGCTCCCACACTGTATCCAAACTGGCTTAGAACCCAATTTATAAAAAGCTGATGACACTTCCACCTGAAGACTGAATACTCCATGTGTTAAAAGTCCCACTACATAATGCAAGAGAAATGCACATAGTGTCAGCACAATTCTGAGGACTCTCTTAAAGATTTAAGAGTTTGTCTCTGCAGGAGCTGAGAGGGCACAAAAGTTACTGACCAAGAAATGACATCAGAATGCACTTAAAAGGAAAAGGATAGATTGGTCTGCAGTCCCCTTTTTACTGATTTGAGTAAGATAATGGCACCTTTAGCTGCTGTAGTATGTATAATGTAAATACAGCAGAGAACTATATTTTCGTCTTATGGGTCTCCTTTTTGACATAGCCAGTTGCCAGCTCAAAGTTGCCATAACACTTTTAGTGCAGTTCCTCTAATTTTGTGCAGATAGAGTGACACAGCAGGATGGATAAAACTCAAGGATCTGGTAATTGGGCACAACTTCCCTTTTGTAATCACTTGGGCTCTGTGGTTTGTGCCCAGCCAGAACAGAGAGGAGGTGGCTGTCTGCTCGCACAAGCTCGGGTACTTCCATCTGCCACTTAGAATTTCTGGAATAGTTCAGTTTTCACAGCACCATCTGCACTGAAACATTTCTAGGAATGGATGGCATTTTGGGACTACTTGGCATCCCTTTGTCCTCCCCCGTTCAAAAAGCAAATGCTATTTTAGGGGGAGAAGCACAGTTAATGAAGGCTTTTCTGTCCTACTACACAAAAAACATCTCCCTCTTCATGCTTCGGCGCTGTAAATAAGCTAAATCGAGTGCTCCTGAGTGTTGGTCAGCTACATGGCTTGAACACTGAGGACAGGAACTGTCAGAAACCATGACATCTACTTCAGCCTTCCTGGAATGTGAAAGGCTGCTTGAATTCAGGAGGTAAGAAGGTCAGATGCAGAGGTTTCTATTCTATAGTTTTTATAGAAGTATTCTGCTTCTGTTGAAGTAGTATGGAAAATGTGTCCTAAGGACATTGTTATCAGCACTACAGCAGAACTTTACTGCCACAAAAGCATACCCAGAAGGTGTGTGGAAGTCCTGAGAAACACCTTTTTCAAGTTACCACAGAGTCAGAAGCAACCTGGAGAGGTAAAACGGCCCTTGCTCCAACATGTCCCCAAGCCCTGACAAAGCCCACTGGGCACTGCCAGTGAGGTGGTGGGGAGATCTTTCCTTTGATGGTTTCATAACCTTGGTCTGAGGTGCTGCTGATCACAGGCTGACCAGAATCACATGTGAAACTGTTCCTTCTATTTGGCCAGGTAGTTAATTGTATCCACTTTTTGCATACCTGTTTATGTGGCATATCTAAAATGTAAAATACCTATGTATAAGCTTCTCATATCAAGGTACCTGTGTGCTGTGAGTTTATGAACAATTTAAAACTGTGTAAAGAGAAAAAAAAAAGTCTTTCTGCATGGCTGTGGATGGTTATGCCTTTAAATTATGCTTCAAATCAGGAAAACACATGCTGAAGAAGTGGACATTAATTATAGGCGAAATCTACACACCTTAGCTTAATCAGCATCTCTTGAATTTCCTTGGTAGATATTCTAGTGTTGACACTTCTCTCTGTGTGAATGTACAAAGGAGAATGTGAAATATTCCAACACATGGAAATTAATAAGATTTCTAGATGGGAGTATGAAGTCTATTGAACAGGCTGCTAATGTATTTGGATTTATTTCAGGGATATTCATTATCGCTGGGCAGACAATGCTAAACTACATTTAAACTGATTTTTATTTCACAAGCAGTAAAATATTATGAAAAGATAATAAAATGCCGTCATTTAGACTAATACTTCAGATAAGTCCCACAAAGGCTGTGAGTATTTATAAAACATTTTCTTTTGGCAAGACATTAATTTTAAGTTAAATTAATTTACTTGAGTGCTTGAAAGACAGATGAATGAGGCAATCAGGAGGAGATCCAAGATGCGCTATTGCTCTGCACATGAAGAGCCTACAAATCACAACTTCTAAAGTACAGGTTTTGATGAAGTGCACACGGGGAGGGAATCCACCCCAAGGAACACCTGGGAAGCACACAGGGGTTCACCACCCTCTCAAAGGACTGAGGAAGATGAATGGCAGGTTTTTTCCTATCTTCTCTTCCATTTTTTGCTATATTCCCTTCTGCCGCACAATCACATTTCAGTAGTAAAAAAGGTAATAACACATTAATCTGCCAAGCACTGGCACCCAGGCTTATGGTTTGAAGTTTAGTTTATTTTTTACATTCTGCTCTCCCTCTACCATTCTAAATACTTAATTTATGATTTTGTATCTGCATTGAGTGTCTGCTCTTTTCTTCTGTTGATCTCTCTAACACACATCAGTCAAAAGAAGGCCTAACAATAACATAACTGAAAGTGAACAAGGAGATGCTGTGTCTTAGAGAATTTCTGCATTTGATCTGAAGCTAAACCAATAGTACAACATTTGGACTTGGGTTATTTATGACAGGAAAGAAGAAAACTTGCT
Organism: Acanthiza pusilla; assembly: GCA_036630365.1. Taxonomy (NCBI): domain Eukaryota; kingdom Metazoa; phylum Chordata; class Aves; order Passeriformes; family Acanthizidae; genus Acanthiza; species Acanthiza pusilla. Next base: position 10,422,446 of record JAXCHO010000017.1, read on the forward strand.
GTCAAAGGCGTGAGAAAATTTCTTCGAACTTCAGAAAACAGTGACTGAAATCTATCCTGAGCAGCACTAGAATATATTATTAAATGCAGGATTGACTCTGATTGCATATCCCTTCTTAAAAGGTGCTTCTTTCAGAATATCATCTTCAGAATTTAGAAACCCATTTTATCTCTTCTCCACAGAAGTGGAAAAAACCCCTAAACATTTTCTTACAGTGTCTGAAGAATTATGACCACTATTCAAACAACATAGTTACTTTTGCGTTACTAGTCTGAAATCAGGGAATTCACAATTTTACATTGTTTTACAGGGTTGTTGATTTCTGTAATGACCAAACCATCCAGGTTCTGCAATATCTTTCTGAAAGCTCTGCCTTTTGAAGGCAACTTGTTTAAGAATTTCATTTCTCTTCTAGGAGAATAACCCTGCATTAGCCTTTATATTAACTTCAAGACAGTCTGTTCAAAATGCTGAACCTGAGAGGACATAAATCTAATTTTATTATTTTCAAAATTTGTTATGTTGTGACTTTTGCAACAGACAGCAAAAGCTGTCACCAATTCGGTGCATGCCAATGCGAAAGGGCAGGGCACTCACCGCAATTAATATTAGCAGGTAGGTAGAAAGCAGGGCAGAACAGTTAAAGGGCACAGTGGAGAATGGATAATTTGGCTCTATTAAAGTCAATGGGGCATGCTCAAATGTACCCTCAAGCCAAAGAAATCTCTGAATCATTATCCTTGAGAAGTCAGGAAAGCTGGTGAAAGGCAAGCACTGTGCTTTCCTTAACACAGAAAGAGCCCAGGGAATCGTATATCAGCTTACTTCCCACCCTGGAAGATGCCAGAGCAAATGTTAAGTGATCAATTTGTAAGTACATGAAAGGCAGCAAGGTGGTTAGTAGACATAACAGATTTCGTGTATCCGAAAATCATTTAAAAAGAGTGCAGAGGTTAACTGTTCTCTGAGGCTGTAAAGAGTGAAACAAAGAGTAATTGGTTTGCTTCACAGCAGGGAAAGGCTAGAGGCTGGACTGGAGTTTAAAGCAACTTTCTACTTGCTCACAAGGACAGCAAAATTCTACAAGTGTCTGCAAGTGTTGTGAATGCCTACAGGTGCCTATGAAGGTTATGAAAATTAAGCTGGAGGTTTTCAGTAACATGTCAGGTAAATATTTGCTAAACAACACTTCAATGAGACCTCAGAGCAAGAAGGTAAAATAGCAAAACACAGGATATATTCCAGCTCTCTGTTTTTCAGATTCTGTGTTTGGTGTATTTTGAGGGGTTTTTCCTCATGGTTTCAATACACCTATATTTTTCTTATAGATTTTCACATAATTGTTTTCAAAGGTAGCCCCAGATATCTATTGTAACTCCTGCCAGCTCAGAACTTTATGAGGACCTTCAACGTATTCTATGACTCGGAGACCTTAGTTCATCATCCACAAGATTTTATAATACTAATTTTCACTTAAAGTACATAAATAAGGGGTGGGTACAGTGCCCATCAAACTTTATATTCCTTGTAAATACAGAAAAAAACTTTGCAATGTGACCAAAGTGTAATCTGACTTATTTATAAGAGAATGGGAATCACTTTTTTGTAACACTGATATTCAAAAGCTTGATGGATTATCTCTAAAAGTTCAAGATCAGTCCTAAGAACAATAGATACTTTCTTCTAGTACCAAAACCAATTTCACAGAAAAATGTTGCTGAAATTTACTTCTCTTCATTGAGTTTTAAAATATCCTATTCTTATTTTGCATTGTTTATGAAATTTCAGATTTTACATCTGCAAGAATACATTTAACAAACTAACAGGAATTCATTAACCACTCAACTCAAGTCTTAGGCTGCTAATGAACTACTTTTGCTTTACTGAAAGACAAGAAATAATGTAAAAATTTTTAATTAGGCATCCTGCTCCATGCTTTCCTGGACTACCCTTTGTCACTTTGAACAGACCTGCCTGAGAGTATGCAGCTTAACAACAACTTATTCCTTAAACAAGGTATCACTTTTTAAAAACCCATTACATCCATTTATAAACACAGAATAGCTGTAAATTATGACAGAATGTATTGTGTTGATTTACAACAGCATGACTGGAAAAAGACTGTGATCCATGATTATGACAGAGATTGGGTAAGTTTTTGACGTTTCCTCACACCTTGGCAGGCTTGGCTTCACTCACACATGACAGGAGAACGCTGTCATCATGGTGCTGCCACAGTTATATTACTACATGCTAGGTATTACTCAACATAGATGTCTTTTCTCCATTCAGAGAAGTGACAAAGCTTTAAAAATCTAAAGCAATTCCACCTTTTCTTTATTTCTCTTACAACGATTTTTAATTCTTATTTGACAGTGATGTGCACTCATGATGATTTTTCCTTCATTTTTTCCATTTAAATTGTGAGTACTCGAGTTTCAGTCTTTCAGTATCTAAACCCAGATTTACAAAACAACTTCAGTCTCTCATTCCGCCGACCTTGTTTTGCATCTACACCTACACATGAAATTTTGTTCATCTAATTCAAGACTCTCCTAAACATCACTTGGCTAATCCCTTATCTAGGCATGCATCCTTAATATAAATACAAACTATGCAAAATCTGGCTTTATGAATAACTGATGCAACAAAATATTTGGGTTCATAACCATCTTCTGCACACCTAACATTCAGTGTTTTAGAGGACTATGACCCAGGGAGTAACACAAATTAGAAGATTTGTATTCGCAATTAACTGTTGCCACCAAAAAAACCCATCAAAAGTAGATGAGCAGAAAAATGTTGAAAGAATAAGGCTCATTTCTGCTTTTATTTATAAAGTGTACCCTGCCAGAACCCATGGGATTTTTCAGATGTAAAACTGAATCCTAAATCGACTCTTACTCTGGAGAACTTGAACTCTCAAGCAGGTTCCACTGTAAAATCCACCTCACTGTGTGTGTTAGGTTCATGGAAGCACAGTAAACACAATTCTTTATATACATAAAATCTATAATTCATACAGTGCTTTTTAGACTGCTTGATTATCACTTGCTGAGGTACTCCTAGAAAAATGTTAGTCTGAAAAATAAACTTAATTGTATACAGCAGAATGGGAATGACCATGGACTATATTATTTCCCCTTTTAATTTCAACAGACTATGTGATAGTGTTGTTTTAAACATTGTATTGTAGGAGAGATTCTTTTTATTCTACATGTGGGTGAGTTAATGAACAGTTCTCTTACAGTTATGTAACATGGGAGAAGATTAATTAAGAGCTTTTTTTTCCCAGCCATATCAGTACTTCAGAAATAATAACACTGTATTACTTCTGTGAGTACAATTAAATTTTATCATCTTTGTAATTTCAAACATTAGGTTTTCCCTTCAGACAAGGCATCTTGGTTGCTTTTTCTGTGCTCAACTTGCTCCATGCTCTCTGCCTCCTGGTCCTCTTTTTAAGAGTATTATCTTCATCAGTTCTTCACCAAATGAAACAGAAAGACTGTTTGACTTCGGTGAAGGAAGAGATGAAAACAGATGCTTTTGCCTCTTAAAATCAGTATTTTTAGCTGTTCTAACTACTTTGGAGAAGTAGGGCTCCTACAGCAAAATACTGTTACCCGAGAAGTGTCATGCAGAGTGAGGGGAAGAGGCTGTGCGCTGCTGAAATGTTATTTAATTCACCAGCTTTCATAACACCACAGTGCTGTAGCTGGACTGCTGAACTAATCAATTACTGCATGTAAGTGTCTCGCAGGAACAGCTGCACAAATAGATTGAACATTGCAGGGATCACAGGTGCTGGGGGTTTTGAGTCAATCATCTGTGCAAGCTCAAATATTTGAGGGCAGCGTCTCACATAACAGCCTCTCAGACAGCGTGGAAACAGGCTTACCACAGTCACTTTAGACATTTCTTACACTCACAGCCTACTCTTTCTGAAAGTCTTATCTGCAGAGCCAAAGTGTAATGCTAACAAATCTCTCAAAAAATCAATTTAGGTTAGATGCCAATGCTGGAAGAGTTATTTGTGCAGAAAAGCAACAACTGAAAAAACAGGAAGCAACTTTGTATTGAATACCTTTCCTTGCCCTCTATTTTTTTAATCATGAGAGTACCCTGTGTAAGCACTGTATTTCTGTAATGAAACTGTAAAAAGACAACGTTGTTAGGAATAACACTAGATTTCTGCTATGTGGCATAGAAATCCAAACAGCCTCTTTTACATTTATAATCCGTGAACATCTCATGTTAAATGATGAAACTAATTAAGAAATTATTACTTCTTTTTACTCCAAGCAGAAAAACAGAAAAACACCAGCTCTCAGAAGGAAAAGCTGCAAAGCCATCAGAAGCTGTTTGCTCCTCAGACTCTCAGTTCAGAGGAAGAAGGGTCTCAAACCCTGCATATTTTATGCTATATTCCACAAAAGTTGTTGTACTATTTTGCAATTAAAAGCAGCATAATGAAATGTATAAAACAAGACAGAATAGCATTTGAACAAGCCTGTGCTAATGGTGACAAGACACATCAATGCTTGCACAGCAATTGGTACCCCCCGAGCACCAGACCAGCATTCACTGCCTGCCGCAGCGCAGAGGAGAGGGGCAATCTCTCTGCAAGAATGAACAAAATAAAATCAAAGCAAACACCAGCATGTTTGCTTGACCTCACTGCAGACACCTAGACAGGGTGAAGGAACACGGACTAAGCCCTAAGCAACTCACTCTAAAATCTAGTGAAATTTATGGGTTTTTTTCCCCTGTGCCCACAGAAGCAGACAGTGAAATTCTGAGTGCCAATGATTCTGAACACACCCCAATGTACTTCCTGTGAACTTAACAAGGAAATTGAGTATTACTAATGTTCTTGAGCTGGATGAACTCTTCACAAAGACCTGAACTACGTTTACTTGTCATTTACAAAACACAGTTAGGACACACTGGATGTACCATATCGTTTCACCAGACTGCCAGTACCTGGCACTAATCGGGAGCCAGGTTTTGACACTGCTGAAGTCCAACACTGCAATCCTATTCCCTTCAGTACAGCCTTCATTTTAGCTGGCTGTACACAACAGGAGGGTGAAAGAAAAGCCACATCACATCCTGAAAAGAAGAAACTCGACTGGGATCACTGATGGCTCTGCTAAGAGGCCAGAGTGCAACAAATCACTCCAGAGGCATGACAAGGATCTGAGGAAAACGTGCTCCAAACCATCATCAGGGTTTCTCTGATTGAATCTGAGTCCACATGAGACTGAGCTTAGGCTAATTAGCTAATAGATACCATAAATGGAGGCAATAGTGCAAAGGTTGTAAAAGACAAGCCCTAAAAGCTTGCACTGTTGCACTGACAGAAAACGCAGTTTTAGGAAGAAAGCCGAATATTGTGTTCTCATGCAGTTTCCTTTTCATAAAACCTTTTATAATTTGTCAGCATCATAATCTTGAATTTAAACTGAATTTTTATTAGGACTAAGGATGACTTGTTCTCCCCCCCACCAGTATTTGTTGATTGTTAGAGGGGAAAACAAGACAATTTTGTCTTTTTTGTCCTGAGGCTGCTCCCAAGCATTCAGCAGCCGTCTCCCCCTCCTCCCTCTTTTTCTGCTGAATTGGAGCCAGTGCTTCAGCAGCTACACTGCAAGACAGATACATGTGGAAAAAAGGATTCCTTGAGCATAATATTTTTTTTATTGCTCCATTTCATGCCAGCACAAGGTAGGATATACAGCTGGACTAGGAAGCCTAACAGGACAGGAACAAAGTGGCAACTGCTTAACTCACATAACGGTAAAAGTTATTTGTAATACTGATGTGAATCATCAGAAGACACTGAGGAAGAGACTGAGCTAGATTAGGTGAGTGGAATGACATTATTGAAGGCAGCTTTAGCTGGTCCATCTAAGAGCATTTAGCTCATCATATATAACCAGCAACCTGCAGACTGCCCTAGATTTTATTGTCAGTACACTCAGACACCTTTTTAAATACCCATTGAAGCATACCATGAAGCAGAGCTCTGGGAAGCTCTTTTTTCCAAAGTTTGCCACCAACTCCCACGTCAAAGCAGAGGAGATGGGGTGCTGGATTCCTACAGGAATCATTCTTGGGCAAAAGTGATTAGGATAGGACAATAAAACCAAATCTCCCATCATTTTGCAAGTTTACTGCAAGAATAAAATTGCCAAACCACATGAGAGGATCAAGACTTACATGCTTTCAGGAAGACTGAAGTAAAACCACAGTAAATGCTTCTCTGACAGTAAATTGTTGAAAATATTGAGTCATCATACCGGATGAGGAGCTGTACTTTTCCTTTAGCGCTGCTTGAGCCCACATTCTTGCTGGATTGCTGTGGCAGGTCCATTTGTACTGCAAAATGAAAAATCATCCAGTATCTGCAGGATTAGAAGTAACAAGATTAAAAGGGAGGAATTTCTATGTACCTAAAAGCAAAGAATTGCAGCTAATATGGCAGATGAGCTTTGGCTGGTTTCTCTGTGACCTGCCTGTTCAGTTAGAGATTTTAAGAAACTGGAAGAATCCCACCTTAAGACTGAACATATCTAGATTAAGATTTTTCTTGCTGATGTTCAGTAAAATCATAATTTCCCTTTGCTGTGATCAGGGAAAGATTATGCCAAACCAGTCAGTACGTCTTCCTGCTGAAATTGATGATCCCCATCAGCTGAGACACGGTAGCTCTCCAAAGATTAGTGTCACTTAACCTGGGACAGGAACACCTGAGCTCATCGTGTAGATGCTGTTTAGTCTCAGTGCAGCAGGACTCACACACAGAGTTTTGAACATCTACGCCAAGAGGAGACCAAGGGCACTCCAGATGCACCTGTTTCTTTCACTGACTTTAGTATGAACTTAGCTAGCCCAGACACAGACCTCTCCAACACAGACATCTAAATTTAGCATGGTGAAACCCTCCCGAGTGCACTCCTAACCCATGACACACTGGGACTAATGTGATGTAATGAAAGAGAGTTAAATAACATTACTTGGTATTTTACATGTCAAGCGCATGAATGAACAATTGCCACAGCTCAGCTGACACACATTGACTGTTTTACTTGCTGAGTAACTTGTAGTAGCTTCACTGTGAAAATGAACTGTTAATCATAAAATATCCTCCAGCCCCTTGGCTATGCAGGAGGACTAAGGGAGACAAAACCCTTTGGGGCTTGGGTTTGGGTTTTGGGGTTTTTTTTTTTTTGGCATCCCGACATTGTCATAGATTTGGCAGGAGGAAATATGGTACACTGCTCATAAAATAATCAACATTTCACAACTCATAGTATCTCTTCTTTTTTTTCTTTCGAAACACATCTGAGCGGCTCTAGCTATCCAAAGCCTCAGCCTTTCTTAATTTCTCTCTTATGGGTGCGTGAGGAATCAAGATCAGGTAGCAGACTGATGTTGATTATGGCCGAGCAAACGAAGTTTGGATTCCCAGCCAAGAGCAAGATATCATATGTCCTGTCTGTTTTCATCCTTCTGCTTCTCTGTGGATTTTTCATATGGCATTTTGCAGCTGTCTTCTTGTATCAGCTTTTAAAGTATTCTGTTATGCTATTGCACCCTTGTACATTCTGTTGTCAAAGTATGTTCTTGATATCAGTTTGTTGGGAGACACACAATGACAAATGGTACCCAGAGTCTTGCTTTACCTGGCATTCTAACAGCTGGATTCACTCAGTGCTGTCTACAGCCATCCTTCAAGGCACAGTGGAGAATGTTGAACTTAGGAGTAAAACTACCATGCAAAAAGCACACACTTCCCAGTCCTAAAATCCATTCCAAAATAATTTCATTGGTTTTCCTTACGAATCCTCAATTCTCCTTTCAATTATTTTTTATCCTTCTCTGCTAATTTTTCTATTTAATTCAATCCAAAACCTGTGTAACTAAGCAGATAAGGCTATAGTGTCTTCACACATAGACATATATATGTACATATATATTAGTTCTCTATGTACCCAAGGTGATTTTTAATATGTCCTCAAATAAAGGCGCATAAATGGCCAGTTTGTGTCTGAACACCAGTTGTTATACATGAACAAGGGTACTGATAGCGTTTTCTTTATTAGCTTTTGCTGGACTAGAAATACAGATGGGGAAGACTGAAGCAGGCCTGGTATAAAATGTTCTTATGTCATAGGAGCTACATGAGTTTAAGTCTGAAGTCTTGGTAACACTTTTTCATCGGTATCTGAAGAGCCTCCGAGGGTTACTCATGCTGAGAGAGAGGCATAACGTCCAGGAGTTATAAATTCCACCAAAGTGGGTTTGCACATTCAAGGTTCTCAGCTAGGCACTACCCATCCCTAGAAACACTTAACCCTTCTGGAGCTCACCTGCTCACAGGATTTGCATGCAGATGATGCGTTCACTGAGTGGTTAAAGGGGCAGAGCTCTGCTGAGATCACCGGAGCTGTATCCCCAGTGTGTGTCTGGAGTCACCGATACAGGATTGCTGGTGCCAGCATAAAGGCACCCTAATGAGCTGCCAGGAAATTTTCACACTGAACAAAGCCCCCAACAGGAGGTCTTTGCAGGAGCTCACTTTGCCTGTGCAGGCTGGTAGGAGCAGCCCAGGGCATTGTCCTTGAGGAGAAGGAAGGCCCATCCCTGCTATTAATGCAGACTGGGATAATGAGCCAACAGGGCTCAGCTGAGGCACTGTGCTCCTTAGCAGTCCCAGGGCAGGCTGCTATTCCCTGCTCTTGCTCTGCTCCTCCTCAGCAAACCCATCCAAGAGAGGAACAGAGTGCGGTGGGCCTCTCCAGAAAAGCCGGATTTAGTGAAAACACAAGTTCATTTAGCCCTGCCTCACATGGCAAGGGAGAAAAATCCCCCTCTATTTGTCATAGTCAGCAGTTGCCTAAAGAGCCTCAGGGTAAGTGTCCCAGAGTAGCCATTATGCAAAGTGCTCACTTCTGAGCATCAGGGAAAAGTTCAGCAACTTTCATCCAAAAATCTGCTCCCCTAGGGCACATCCCACCTCTTCTGACAAGCAAGCAAAATGAGTTTCTTTTACCAGCTCTCTGTGCATGTTCATCACTTTGTGCAGTTCTGCTGTCCTCCCACCACCCCTCATGCTCCCTCTTGGGGAAAGCTATCTGTCACAAGAAAAGTACAAAAGGGATGTGGCAAAGCCACAGTTTCCTAGGTTTATGAAAGTAGTCTTCTGCTGCAGGACATATAAAAAGGAGCAAAGTAATATAATTGCCAAGCCTTTAGGTACAGTAAATGAACTAGAATATGGATGTATTTACTTTGTCATTTTCACAGAGAGGGCACAAGATGAATCTTGATTCAGAATGAAGTAGGAAATTTTAAGGACTGAAACTCCAAGAACAAATAAACCCAATAATTTTGGGATATCAGATCCCAACTTAACAAGTGTCTCTCAAAGCCCATTTCTTTTATAACATCCTGGCACCGAAACATTAAAAGAAATGTATTTTAAAGGGACTCAAGGGCTCTGCTAAATCATCCTTCCCTTGCTGAAACAGCCAGAAATAAATTTTCAAATGCCAGGTGTCAGAAAAAGCATAGTTAACAGGGCAAATGATATAACTCCTTTTGAAAATGCTGCCACTGAATTAAAAAATCTTCTGACCTGTGCTCAAAACTGCGTGTGATGCTTCAGCTTAGTACTGAGAGGACTTGTACAAAAGGCAGTGATTGGAAAAATAGGAAGTTCTGAAAACACTCCTCCAGAGGCTTCACAGAAATGAGCTTTTTTGTCCTGTACTTAGCTGTCAAGTGCAATTACAGTGAAACAATTTCAGTACTCCCACTCCATGACTCTTGGTTAAGAAGTCAGTGACCTGCAATTTGGGCCTATCAGGAACTGTATATACATTATATTTTATAAAACTGTTTTAAAGCATTGTAAGAATGTAAAACAATTTTATAGTCATGCATCACATGCTTTGAAGCAGTGGACAGATAATGATTCCTGAATTACAATCTTAGCACTTCAGTTTTCCTGAAGCTGGATTGTTAAGTATTTTTGTGTTATAACTGAGTAATGCCAGGTAGAGCTGATATATCTATTTTAGTAACAAGCAAAGATATCCAGGCATATAGATACATATGTAATACTTTAATAGATTGAGTGCTGGTACCCACAGTTTTGATGTTCTTGGTCCACACGTGATCAGTGTTGTGGTGAATCCTTAGGAGAAATTCCTTTTCTCAGCCTTGATGCAGTTGCAGCACAGGTGTGGCAACAGAGAGGTGCATTTGAGTGAGATTAAAATCATCATAACTGGTGAAAGTTGGTGGAAAATGGGAGCTCTTTGCAAGTATACTGGAAGCATTTAAATTGAATATTAGGTAAACACTCACCGAGAAAAAACATAATCAGCTTAGATATTGTTCAGCTCAATAGCTTCTAAGAGGCCATCCTGTGCAATAAAACTGTTTTCTAGATTGAAAACCCACTACCTGTATGCTGGAGCCTAAAAAGAGCATCTGAGGGCAAGGACCCTGAGGTCCTGAGACAAGAGAAATCAATAAACAATGCTATCATATTGAAAATAAGGTAATTCAATAGCCAGAAAAAATGTCAAGGGGTGAATATGCTGCTTGCAGAAAACGTAATAAATAAAACCCCAATAAATAAAGCAACCAAACAGTTGTATCTCTTCAACAATCAATCTGGAGAACACTCTGCATTTGGAGGTAGCAAATAAGGGCAGTGGTAAATGTAGCTGGGGCAAACTTTTTTGAAATGACAGTTTTAACTCCAGACAGCCACACTGAAGCCATTTGATACTTTCAAGTTTTATGTTAAAACAGATTGACTTTCAAAAAAACCCCAATCGTTTTACTGCATTTTCAGCTTTGTAAAAGGCTTATGTAGATTTCCAACCAGTTTCTGTAATTTATAGAACACTCCACAATAACACCAAATTGTGCTCAACTGTGGAAAAGCCATTCTTCACCACATTTTCTGTTTGATAGTTTTTGTAGAGGATAGGATGAATGATCATAGGATCATTCAGGTTAGAAAAGGTGTTCAACTTCACCAATTCCAACAGTTGAGATATTTGATATCTCAAAGTCCAACATCAAGTCCCAGCTCTGCAAAGTCCACCACTAAATCATGTTCTAAAGTGCCACACCTGCACGACTTTTAAATATCCCCCAGGGATGGTGACCCACCCTCACTTTCCTGAGCAGCCTATTCCTGTGCTTGACTAACCTTTCAGAGAAGATATTTTTCTAATATCCAATCTAAACTCCCTTGATGTAACTTGATCTATTGCTTATTGCCTGGGAAAAGAGATTGACCCCAATCTGGCCACACCCTCCTTTCAGGGAGCTGTAGGGAGTGACAAGGTCACCCCTGAGCCTCCTTTCACTCCAGACTAACCAACCCCAGCTCCCTCAGCTGCTCCTCACAGGACTTGTGCTCCAGACCCTTCCCCAGCTCCACTGCCCTTCTCTGGACTCCCTCCAGCCCCCCAGTGTCTCTTTTGCAGTGAGGGCCCCAAAACTGGACACAGGATTTGAGGTGCGGCTTCACCAGTGCCCTATACAGAGGGACAATCAGTCCCCTTGTCCTGGATAAGATGCTAAAATTGTGGCATATATTTAAAAGCATTTTTCTTGCATAATTTTTCATGTGCAATAATTTTCTTGTTCAGCAGGTTTGCAGAAGTTATGCAGGTAAAGCTGTTAATACACATTTCTGCAACATGAAAATTTACCATCTATTGACTGACCTCTAGTGGAAATAAAGCAAATTTTGGAATAATTTTTTAATTGTCAATGGACAGTATGATGATTATGGAATTTTGGGGTGCTAGAAACATATAATTTGCATTATATGTTTGACTGTGTAAAATACAAAGCAATTCTGGATAAATGTGACTTTTCCTCTCAGAGTATACCCAAACACATTACTAGAATGGCAGGATGAAACCTGCTGCACATTCAGAAACCAGGTCTTTAGTTTTATTTAAACTAGGTATTTCTAAAATAGCAATGTGTGAAATATGCCAGTAACACAGACCCTGGCAAACCTGAAACAGGATAAAGAACCTGCTGCTTTCTCTCTGTTGGTCAAAACCACTTGATCATTATAAATAACCACAAATTCTCGCAACAACCTCATACATTTTAATTTTTATGCATCAGTTTTTCCATCCACAGATGCCACCTGGCTCCATTTCAATTCTGTTCTTGGACAGATGTTGGTTCCTCCCAAAATCAGTGTTGAGGCATCACCCCACTGTAGTGTTATGTGCTTTCTTCACCTTTATTTTCTTCCCTACTTTCACATCTCCTGTAAGAATTCCTGGTTGGTATTTAAAGAAATAAGGGGTGACTGTATATGTGTATATGAGACACCAATTTAACTCCGCTTTTTGTAGGACCTGGAAGCACTTGAAAATTTCATCAATAGAGAGAATGCTGAGCAAATTTCTTAGTTACTTATTCATCATGCCTGTGTTTGTTTGCCCGATTACTAACAAAATTCCCTCTCTTCTCCCCTGACTCTGTTGAATTCCAGATACATCTTTGCAATTAAGCCTTTGGTTCCATAGCATATGGTTGCTGATCGTTTTGAATGAGGAGCACACTGTAGCATCTGGAGGGCTCTGATTAAAAAAATATATTAAATATAAAATAAGCCAAAACTCTATCTTCTAAAGATGCCTCTTTCAATCAAAAATCCCTTTTAGAGAAAATATTAGTGCATTATTCTTTCCAACTTTTTTGATTACATTTTTTTATAAGTGGAGTCTACAAAGTTGTTTTGGTTGATATGTGATAATGTAAGGAGAATAAACTGGCTTGATTTTGTTGAGTTTATTAAAGAGATTTTATACCACTGCTGGATCTATGATCACATCTCTGATTGTTTCTTCACTTTTTTTAATACTGGCCACTTTTCCCAATAGCAATAGGGAGAAACTCTAAAACTACAACACCCCCATTTTCAGTAAAGATTTTAACAATTCAGAGAGAGGTAGGAAAGTACTGCATTAATCCTGAATGGAGGACTCTTTTCAGCAATGCAATTTCACACCATTTGTTATTCAAAAAATATATAAAGACTATGAGAATGAATATTCATTTAATTACTTTACCTTTTTAGTTCTGATTCAGAACTTTCTCAAAATTAGATTTGCAACAGGGTTTTATCTCAACTTTTTTGGCATCTTTCCCCGTTCTCATGATAGTTTTTCCATTCTCTATATCATAAGAGGTTAGGTTTCAAGCTTCTCCACTTGATTTAAGTGAGATATGCCCAGAATTTTCCACTGGGTCATTAGTGTACTAATCTGGCTTCACTCAAGATCTAAAAGCACATTTTTATTCTCTTTCATTCCCGTATAAAAATTTTTACGCTTTCATGGTATTGCTAAAAAACTTATGGACATTTGTGTTTCACTTTTGTGTTTGGGGCTGAATGTGGAAATAAGAAGACGCAGCCCAACACATGCTCCAGGTGGCTGTGCTGGTATCCTGGACTGGGTATAAGGAATTTATCAAATGGATAGTCTCTCCTGTGTGATCCCAGTTTCCTGCAAGTTGATGTATAATCCTGAAAATAACATTAAGAAGAAGAAGAAGAAGAAGAAGAAGAAGAAGAAGAAGAAGAAGAAGAAGAAGAAGAAGAAGAAAAAAGAAAAAGAAAAAGTAAAACAAAAAGAAGAAAAAGAAAAAGAAAAAGAAAAAGAAAAAGAAAAAGAAAAAGAAAAAGAAAAAGAAAAAGAAAAAGAAAAAGAAAAAGAAAAAGAAAAAGAAAAAGAAAAAGAAAAAGAAAAAGAAAAAGAAAAAGAAAAAGAAAAAGAAAAAGAAAAAGAAAAAGAAAAAGAAAAAGAAAAAGAAAAAGAAAAAGAAGAAAAAGAAAAAGAAAAAGAAAGAAAAAAAAGAAAAGAAAAAGAAAATTCTTCCATTGAAACGAGTAGTCCTGCTTTTAAAGAAAAAGGAGATTTGTGATATTTTAGTTTCCCACTAAAGCCTTTCCATGTACACATTTTTTAAAAAATTCCTGTTCTGAGCTTTATATAGACAGTTTAATCATTCTTGATAGAAAACCTGGTCTCCAATCCTATCTGGCTGAAACCCCAAAGCATTACTTGCTGCAAGATTAGCTCCCTAGAGACTATCCTTTCTTATGCTTATATATCAGTCTTGAAAGATGTTCAACAGATTGTAGGCAATTTTGAACTTGAGATTAACTACATTTTAAAAAGAAAGAAAGTGTGTCATGGTCTTTTTTAGAACTATTCTTGTTTGGAAATGTGAACTATATTATTTTCTACAGACAAAAAGTATTAGACTATTCTGGAGCTAAATATAAAGAAGGTTTTGGGAGACAAAAATAGGGATTTTTTTTCTTTTAACATTTGAATGTGATTTAGAAAATGTCTTTGATAAATAAACAATTACCTCAGGAGAATTTTAAATAGTCATCTCACAAATACAGTGTGTTGCTTCATTTGTTTACTCTGCATTTGCTCTTTGCATTTGTAACCATTAGATGGAAATTAAAGCAGGGAGAGCACCAGGCACAGTTTCAGGTCTAACAGAATGTCTGAATTCCATGAAAATGAGAATTTATAAATATAAAAACCATTAAGAGTCACCACCCGTCCTTCCCCACTAAAGCACACACACTTTGCACATGATTAAATTACAGACTTCATTGTCTCAGAATTTCTAAGTAAATTCAAAGAGAAGTGAACACTAAACCGATAAGAAAAATATCAAGGGTTGTAATGATAAATATAAATGACATTATAAATGGTATTAAATATCATGTATATTTCATACAATATGAAAGGTGTAACAAATGATGATGAGGGACTAAACAGAGACTGTCTTGTATGACAGGGTCCATCACAACCACTAAGGATTGCTGGATTCATTGCCCTCCTTCAGTTTTCTGCTGTTTGTTGCACCGTCCTCCTGTGCTCAAAGGTGGCTCTGATGACAAGTGAGATGTTAAACCAGACTAATTCCCAGCCTGAGCCAATCTGGCCATCCCTTACAGCCTTCTCCCTGCACACCTACACACTGCCGCCAGCAGCTCAACTGCTTTGTCACCCAAGTGAGAGATATTTCATTACCCAAGGTGTTCTCGGGGGACAAAAAGATAGAAGACAGACAGGGTGCCCCATTCAGCCTCTTGGATGGGTTATAGCCCTGTTCAACCAAACCAGATGTCAAAACTGCGTTTACCTCTGGAACTGCTCTTTGCACAACTTCTTTGGTACATCACCTACTTTCTCATGCTCCTGTCCTCTCTGTGCATTATCATCACCACTCAGTCTCTGCTTGGTTGATGGTGCCTTACCTTCCCTCTCATCTCATCCACAAGCTCGTGGGGAATGTGGGAGCCACCAATGTGTCCCAAAGAAGCTGGCTACAACTTTTCTGCTGGTCACCATATGCTGAGCTGGGTCACACTAAAAGTCCATTTCAACTCTGGATTGACATACATGCTGCTACAGTCACATGCATAAAACTACATAGGTATTTTTCTAGCAGGCTTTTGAATAGAGGAGGAGGATTCAAGTCCTTTTCTTAAAAAAAAAAAAAAAATCCTGAAGGTGCTTAAAATATTCTGAACAGAAGTATAACAGGAAAAAAACCATACATAAACAAAGGTTTATATTAGAGAGCTCATTGGATTTTACCTTTCAGAGGGAATAGTTTTGCCCTTTACGGCAAAAGAGAAATTTTTGGCACCTGCTTCTTCCCGTGTCATATATATATGTCTGGAATTGTATCACTGAGCTTCAGGGACTCATTACATGTCAAGGTCTGTGATTATACTTTGTGTCTATCATAGGCTGAGCTATGCAGGAATCCAGTGGATTCAGACAGTCTCTTCCTCAAGAAGAATCAGACACTCCCGGAGAGTGGAAAAACATTGTCACCTGTCTCCTGCTCGCTTTGTTCATCCTCTGCATCTGTCCCAGCAATTGAGAGCAAGGTCTAGAAAAGAAAAGAAGAGAATTTACTTTTTTTCTCTCAAAGTACAAGTATGAGAATGTGCATCAGTCAACTGTTGCATAATCCATCTCAGATCTCAGGAAACAAACCAACAGGACAGCAATTAACAAAGCAACTGGGCAGCTAAAGAGCAGCTCAAAACTGATCAGTCAGCGGCAAGGCCTGAATATTTCCAAATCCATCTTGAATAAATACTGGAGTTCTTTTTAATGTGTGACAATTAAAATCTATATTTTCAAACAGAACAGATTTCCAGCTTCTGTTAAAAGCAAGTGGTGAAAAACACGGACCAGCCGAAAAACACTTTGTTTGATTCAGAGTGTTACCCTGTGTCTGTTATACGTCAGGAGTTGTACAAACGCAGTGTTAATTTGTGAGTATGGACAGAAGAAAAATGGACATAGTCCATTTGAATTAAATCTATTTATATTAGCCTATAACAGGAAGAGAAATTCTGATACTAATCTATAAGCTCCCAGTAATCTGCTATTACATTAAGTATGATTAATTCAGTTTTCTCTTCTTTAATAATTCATCCAACTACATTAATCAACTTTTCATTAATAGAAAAGGTAATTAGGATTTTTTTTTAATCAAGAAAAAGGTCATCTAGACCAAAAGCATAATTATGTTTACTAAGAAACTCTTTTGTTCACCGAAATATTTGGCTAGTTCAATCAAAATGCAAATTATACCACTACGGAAAAAAAAAACACAGTACTTAACAGCTAAATGTTCCAGGATTGCACAGACCTAGCTGGTAACAATTTATTTTGGAAGATCTCACTCTCAAAGTTGAATCCCATGCGTCATGGATTATATTGCTATGTATTTTTCACAATGGCATCTTAAGTCTCTGAGCAAATCTTCCCAAATATTCAGCGCTTGGCTTGCTGAGTGCATGGTTCCCATATTTTTCCTGTACCCACTATATATGCCTATATATCCTATACCTACCAAACACTAATTCTCTTGGAATTCCTCTCTTTGGTCATGGCCACAGCACAAAAATACAATATAAATGTTTAAATATTAGCAGGCTTCTCACCTAGAAGCTGCCAGTTCCTTTCCTGCAAGGAGGTGAAGTTGGTGTGTGCCACTCACGTTTCTTGGTAAGGTGGTGGAGCATCGCCTTACAGCTGCACCTCATCTCTCTACTTGTGTTATTCACTGCGTGAGGCCTTTATTTTGCCTTCCAGTTGGTGTTTAGTCTGCCCAGTGTCAGCAGATGGTGGCTCCGACAGCAGCTCAATCCTGTGTGGCACAGCACATGTCATTTCTTGTCACGCAGGTTTCTGTATGTCAGCACGACACATCAGCAGGGCCTGGGCTTTTCTTGAATTTCTGCAGCTATCTCATGGCCTCTCCTTCAGAAATCAGTTCCATGTGATTAATTTCAGCATAGTTGCCCTTCTCCTGTACACTTCTTACCAAAATAAATAAAGAGATCAGGGAAAATAATACATTTTTCCATGAAAGTTAGATACCCTTCTTTATTTTCTCTCCAAGGCCTTCAGGCTTTCAAATGCTTAAGAGGTGAGGTTATACTTGACAGCAGAGCAAGGTCTTTCTAGATTCTGGGCTTTTTAATTTTAAAACTGAACTTTGGCATCTTAGAGCAGTATAGAATTTTTTTTTTTCTCAATCTATACAGATAGTTCAAAAGAGAGGGAAAATATTAGAAAGAAACTTGCCTGCCACATTTACAATAATAATTAGGCTAACTGCTGAGCCAAGCATCAAAGAGTAAAATTTCATTCCTCAAGCCCCATGTTCCTCTTCCTGTGGCACTTGAAGAGCAAAGCCCTGGAGAGAAGGGAAAGGATTTGCTTCTGGGCATCCGCAAGCTGACAAGCCAGAGCAGCACAGCTTCCAGCTTGATCTTAAACCCTGCTGGGAACTATGAACTTGTTACTGCTCTGGCTCTTCTGTGAAGCCTGATCTGATGGGAATTCTCAAAGCACATCTGCTGGGTTGGGCCCTGCAAGGAAGAGGAGCAGGGTAGTCTGTTTTTATAGGCTGGTTCCACTGCCAACTTCTACATCTGCTTGCCTCTCCATTTCTGTGCCTTCATCCTTGCCATCTCCTTGCTCTCCCTCTTGATTTATCACCTCAGATATCAGCCCCAGCATGCCTGTGCCGAGCCACACCTGTAACTGCTTCACCACATTTATTAGTCTCTTTGGAAACAGTTCAACTTCAACAGACTATGTAAATATACCTTTTGACAGAGAATGATATTGGGCACGATTAAAAAGTGAGGAAATTTTCCTTCAGTAGGAACCTGTCTCCCTGTGCTCCCACTCCAGCACCCAGTTAGGTGTTTTGTGAAGCATTCATTGGAAAAGGAACTGAACTCCAGTCCTTGCCTCTACAGGCCTCCAGTTACCAGTCTGTAATGATTCCTCCTAAGCTGCCAGGAGGTCAGTCCATGCAGTGGGAACCATGTAACTAAGTGGAGTTTATCGAGCATCATCTCAAAAATACAAATAACTTAGCAGGTATTTCAGTCTGGACTGGGAAAATTAATCGACTTAGGCAGAATTCCACTTGGGAAGTCAGTAGTGACGAATTTCTGTGCTATGCAGTTGGGCTACACCTTGCAATTAATTCAGCCTCCATGGAATTACATTATGACTCTTTGAAATCAATAAATCTGCCCTGAAATTTGAGACAGACAGAGACGCTGTTTCATGCAAAGAAATCTCAGTTTGTATAAGGACTCTAAATGGTATAGGAGCATTAGCTTTATTGTCCATTCTGTGCTTGGGGGCATATATTGTCACTGATCCCATACCAAATGCCACCATGATCAGGACAAAAATTCCAAACAATATTCACACCTGAAACAGCAGTGTGGAAGACAAGATCACTTACGTGAGGTGAGGCTCAACAGCCACAGGCATCAAAACCAATGTCTGGCTCTGAGCTGATCCTCTGGATGGTGGGAGACGACAGCTGGGCTAAGCCCAGTGCAGTCTGCAGATATTTGAGCATACCTGGGGCAGGAAAATGCAACCTACATTTAGGGGTTTGTGTAAAATATATTTAAAAGATTTTACAATTTGATGGTATATAACATTCACTTTGGCAATTCAGCAAAACTGTTGGGTTTTTAGGATGAAGACAGACCTTTGCAGTCAGTACAGAATGCATTATCCTACCATACACCGTTTTCTCCTCCTGATTTGCTGCTCTTTTCTTAGAGCAAAACACCCATCTTTATCTTAGCTATTATTTATAGACCTATAATAGCAGGAACTGACCCCTTCTATAAATATCCTATTACTAATAATTCGGGATTTAGTTTTAAGGTTTGCTTCTCTGGCAGATATAGCTCAATTGAAAAAAAAAGGAAATTGAAAATCAGTCCTAAATAGAGAGTGAAAGACCAGAATTGTAGAATATACAGACTGAACATGAACCTGGAAATTATATTGGCAAATGAAACACATTTGCCAGGTCTCCTCCCTGAAATATCACCTTTGTTAAGGATTGTTTATGACAAATTTGTGCTTGCTGAAACTCTCCTTTGCAACATAAATCCAGGCAGGACAATTTAGTCAGACATAGCAATTCGTAATATATTCAATTCTGGAATATTTTCTATATTCTGAATTTACTTTACTCTGCCATATGTAAATCTTGGCTCATGTAAATTAACAAAGAGAAGATTTTTCATTTGATTTATATGATAAACAAGTGATTTCTTACACTAAGTTGTGCTTTTTTTTCCCTTTTTTTTTTTTCCTTTGTTTTTTTTTCCTGAAACAAGCTCTACCCTACTTTTAAGTCTTTCCACAACAGAAAGGGGATTTTTGAGAAATTTTGCTCAGGGATTATAAGGATCTTAGAAGTATTTCAGTCTCTTCTGGAAAGAAGAGCTACATGTATCAGTCCTTCTTCCTTCATTCATTGGATGTAGGATACAGTAATATTTACCTCGCCTTTTAGACACAACTTTTTATCCCTTATTCCTGCTGCTTTACATCACCACACCTTCTTCAATGCTGCTCCATCTCACTGGCCCAAGAGGGGATTAAGCAGACTCCACCAGGGAGGAGAATCAAAAGGAAGAAATCTGTCGCAGATGATGTTAATGGCAAAATTCCTGCTGTCTTCCAGAGAGAGCCAAGATCTCACTGGCATTATTTTGCCAATCTCCCCTGAGCTGTACAGTGGAATTCATCTGTTTTGAGTTGGTCTAAGCCAACACACAAGTTGGTCTGAACTCTCACAGTCCCGAGGAAAGCAAAGCACTACCACAAGGCATAACATTTGACCATAAATGGCCCAAATTTTTCTCTGATTTCTGCAAATTTAATTCAGATATAAAGCCACAAGAGTACTGCTTGATCCCAAATATTAACTGTACTGAAAAGTCCAGCAATATTGGCCTGCTCTTTATGTGAGCTGATTGAACTAACATTGCATTTTGCTACCTAGAAAAGCAGAAGGACTCAAAAGGAAAGTGTGTTGGTAATTTTAACATTTGTGCACCAGGATTTCCAGCAAGACAGATGAATAATTCTTTTTCCATCATATGAGAATAGTAATTGGTAGAACTTTTAAGCAAAGATTTTAAAAAATGGACACTTTCCCTATTTTGTTTAGAGTCTGGTAACAGCTAAAGTGCTGTTATACCTCAGAGTTATGGACTCATATAGAATTGTTAGCATGAAACAGCCTTTGTCTACCTTTGAAGAATTACAGGTGACATTGTGGTCTTTCCTGATTTCGAGTCACAGGAAAAGCAGGAGTATTTTTCATTTTAAGTCAATACTGTTACCTAAAATGTGCCACCAGTTATCTCAAGAACTCCATACTGATTGCAGGACCAGGTCGGAATATTTGTTGGCAGTAACGTTCATTGAGTTCTATCTCCCTATGATCCAGCACGCAAGTGGCTTTCAACAGCTTTGGTTTGTGCATATCTAATTGTTTTATGCAACACTTGGCAAACCTAATTTAAAACCACAGACTTCTTGTAAACTCAGTATTGTTCAGATGTCACTGAGTAATCAAATGACCAAGTCTTGTATTTAATACTGTATTCTGAGGCCTGAAAGAATGTTATTGCAAAAATCAGATAAAAAATATCCATAATTTCATTTGCATTAAAAATGAAAATATTAATGCTCCAATGCTGCCACCCTATCTTGTAGTAGTTGCATCTGTGAATTGTATTTGTGTTTTCTCCTCTGTGGCTCCCTGGATAAACCACACCACAGATCTTTGCTTATCCTATTTAAACGCTGGTTTTACTCTTGTAGATGGACTAAATCTTTGTAATGTCTGGACCACGCGAATGCTTGGAGATAGTAATGCTCACCTTCATCTCTCAGTCTCATTGTCTTTTGGACGAAACCATTTGGATAACCCTTCTTTAACACATCCCTGATGGAAAAAGAAAAACAAAGAAGTGGTCCTTCCAGTAATTCAAGCTCAGAGTGTAACAAATCACCACAGCTTCCTAAATCAAAGCTGTTGGTAGTGCTGCATTGTCTGTGCCATCTGTAGCATCCCAAGCTTCACAGTGGATGTATTTGGAGGGCAGCCAAAGCACCACTGCCTGGGCAGTTAGAAATGAAGGTCAGGTGTTCCTTCCAACTTTAACAGGCTTTTGCTCACTCACTTTTTTCCTAATCTTGGCTGAGAATCTTATGTTAGTTATATCTAAGTGTATATTCTATATTTTTATGTTAATTGTGAAATAGAAAATTATCTAACACAGAAAATACTAAGACTTCATCTGTGTCACTTTTCTGAGGACAAAGGTAGGCACTGTACAGTCTTAGAAAATGTTTATGTAGATTATAATCTAGTCGTCCTCTTTCCCTTCAAATTTTGTAAAGATGTAGCCTATTGAAAGCAATTTTCTGTTGCTAGACCGTTCTGAATTAAAGTGCCTCCCAAGACTTAACAACTTATTTTCATATTGCTTTCACACTTTCTGATTCATTAAAATACAAATTCAGCCCTCAAAATAGAAACTTGAGCTTTCCAAAGAAAATGTGTGAAGAGCCTTAAATTATGAATGTAAAAAACTTATTCATAATGCCACTGGCGTGAACCAGTTTCTGTTCCCAAATGCTTTCTTTAATCCAGAAGTTGAGAGCTGAGAAAGTTCTGTTAGCAAGAAACAAAATCTCTCCAGACTAAGGCTTGTGTCCTTGCCCTTGCTTACTTTCCTAATAACACAAAAGTAATAATTATTACAAAAGTAATAATAAAATGCCATTTATCCTGAACATTCCAAAACCGTGAAGTCATCAGTTATGAAGAGTGAAATACCTTCTCCAAAATAAAGGTATTTATTTTACTTTGTTCTAGCCAGCCTTGCAGAACCCAACAGAAAACACACACAGTGTGCAGCTATACTCTGAGGACCCAGTTAAGTGCAAGTAAATTTCCTTTGTGTTTGCGTGTCAAATTGAGACATTGAGAGTAAAATTTTCAGCATGAACTTCCAGTTCTGTCTGTTGTAAGTTAAGATGAAAAAAACCTTCCAGCCATATCTTATCATCTCTGTTACTAACATCAATAACAAATAGTTAAGAACAAGCTCAGCTAGCTGAATCTATCTCAAAATGAAACTCAGTTTTACAACTCAACGAAAAACAGACTGCCACAATAATAAATTCTTCTTATAACCCTTACTATCTTCCTGTGGATCCATAACATTTTCCTACACATACTTCACTGCAGTAGCTAGCAGTCCATTTAACCATGTAAATCTTGACATACAGCAGGCATCAAGGCTCCTTTCCAAGGAGCTGATGCATTGTTTCCTCCCAGGGCCAGCACTGCCTCAGAGCTGTGGCTGAGTTGTCCTCTGGAGATGCTGCTCCGTGCTCCAAGCTGAACCACACATCCTCCAGCACTGGCATTACCAAATCTGAAACAAGAAGCCTGTGGGGGAGAGAGAAAGGTCTCATGTGTTAGCAGAGAGCTCTGGCAGGCAGATTTTGGGCCCAGCCACACCATACACTGCACCTCACAGGCACAAAGCACAAGCCATGGAGCAGCTTCATAAGCAGCTCCCAGACAGTGCCTGGGGAGGGGCACTGAGGTGTGAGATGGGCGTCACCACACCGCTTTTGGTCTGGCACATTCATCACAGGGCAGGGAGAGACCTCAGTGAGTTCAATGGAAGGCTGAAGGCTGATCTCAGGCTGATGATGAATGCCCATGCTGACCACAATGGATTAACACTCAATTTACACCTGTGTAAACAACTGGAGACACAGCCCGAAGGAGCTGATCCTGCTGGAGCACAGCTTTGCCAGGTTTGTACTGATGTCAGGGGGAGCAGGCAGCGGTCAGGTCCTGCCTGTTTTAATAAGTGTCTCTAAGCCCCTGGAAAGTTTGCTTAAAAAAAGAAAAAAAAGAAAAGCAAAAAGCAAGCTGTCTATCATTCATTGACACTGTGATAGTCTCTTAGCCACCCACAGAGAGGCTAAAGCTATATTTCAGCTTGGAGAGAGAGAAAATTATGTGCTTTTCCAAAATCCTTGCCATTTTATTCAGCATGCTATAAAAAGGATAATCTAGAGGAGTCTGTTGTAATCTCACTTAGTTTTTAAAACAAATCTGAGGACCCAAATTTCAGCAGCGTGAGTCTTGATTTGCACACTCTCCAAAGCGTCCAAGAACCTGTGCTTCAGACCCCTCTCCTTGGTCTCTCTGGGCAGTATGAGCTGAGCTCTCAGCCCTGCCCTGTCCTGCTGGCTGAATTCACACCTATCCTCCACCTTCAGCCTCCCACCACCAGCAATGGCGAAAGAACTGGAAAATGTTGTGCCTCTGGCTTTCAAATATTCGGCTCTGTGCTTTTCCTTGAAGCCGTGGTATTGCTTTAGTGCTGCTTCTTCCTTGGCCTTTGTCTGTCAGATCAATGCATTCATTAAGGAGAACTTTGCTGCCCAGATGATGAACAGACACCATAAAATTGTTATATTTGACAATTCTTATTACAGGTTTTATATGGTGGCTACATTTCTGCCACAAAAAAAGACTCAGAAGACTTTTCCTGATGTACAACCTTTCCAACAAGAGGAGGAATGTAATTAAAGTCCATTTTCTAGAAGTCTCTGCTTTGTTCAAAGACGAATCCAGGCCTCATTCCTCACATTCCCTCACTTTTATGGTAATTGCGAATAAAGTGAAGTGAGCTGCAAATATCTTTACAATTGTTTTATATTACTTGGATAGATAATTATCTGGTTGTGCCAACAAATGCATACTTAGACTTCAACCAGTGAAAGAAATTATGTGCATTTTTAGACATAATTGTGTGCAGATGAAAGAGCAAGAATAACTTTTGAGAGCCAAACTGAGATCCCTTTGAAAAATCAAGAACTTAACTCTTCTCACACCCCAAAATTAAGATTAAATTTTATGAAAAAAAGCTTTAGATTTTCATTCCAGCATGATTCAAGACAATTTTGAGGCTGAGAATTCCGCAGTTATTTGGGAGGGAAAAATCTCCCCTTTCTAGTGAACAGCACTCAGGACTGTAGCTTAGCCCCTTGGAAACACCCTAATTTTTGCCCTTGGTA
Source organism: Acanthiza pusilla (assembly GCA_036630365.1). Classification (NCBI taxonomy): domain Eukaryota; kingdom Metazoa; phylum Chordata; class Aves; order Passeriformes; family Acanthizidae; genus Acanthiza; species Acanthiza pusilla. Next base: position 10,447,018 of record JAXCHO010000017.1, read on the forward strand.
CAGTAAAAAGAATATAACTCTTCCCCACGAGAACAGGTGGGATAGTTTCTATCTATTTCCCAGTAATCACTGTGGTATGTTGGAATGGGAATTCAGCACACAGTTAAATCCAAATATTCTCATCTGAGTTTTCCATACTTTCCAATACTCATCTCTCAGCAATTCAGGGGAGGGTGGAAGAGAATAAAAGCCTCTGATGCATGAAGTGCCACCATATAGTTAAAACATTTCCCCAGATGCTCACACTTTACAGGTTTGGAAATATCCCACCTGGACGCCAGAGTGGCATTGCAACAGGACAATTCTCAGTGCTGTTCATCACTGACCCAGGGTCTCACTGAATTGTATCTCCCTGCTTTAGCTGGGAAAAACTGCTCCTCCAGTTATAAGGGGCTTACAACCACAATTCTGCCACTAAAAAGTATGTGACCCAGATGTCTCTATCATTGCAGCAAAATGCACTAAATGTCTTGAAACGTCAGTGGGCAAGGCTGCATGGTCTTTTTTCTGTCTGAATAATAATCATCGTATCCACATGCTCATCTATGGTATTAACCATCAAAAAAAAGCATCATTTTAGGGAGTTTCTTACAAAATTTTTTTCAGAACTTATTTCTAAAGAGAGAGAAAATCATCTCCTGCATTGTCTTGACACATCCTTTTTCTGGAAAGACAAATAAGTGAAGAAACAGATAATAAAACTTAGCTTAAAATATTTTCAGTGACCAAATCAAGCCTTCGGTGAAAAATTCTTCTTATGGATTTTCCCTCAAGTAGGTATGATATTTGGATGCACTAGATGTTACATGAATTAAAAAATTCACAATAAAATCTTATTTCTTTATTGTTGCCCTAAGAAAGAAGGTGTCATGAAAAAATTTCATCATATTCAAAATACAATCTCCTAGGCGGGGAAAAGGATGCAAAAATTCCAGCCCATGGCTTGTTTATGACAGTCCCTGAGCAGGGCTGGGTAATGAATTATTCTGTGTGACTCAGCAGGGTGAGAAAAGCCAGGGCTCACTGGAGGCAGGGCTGCCGAATTATCTCCTCTCACCTGTCACAGTCACCACCTGGAGATGTGACATCCCCAAACTCATTTGCACACAATCCTCTCCCGTGGCCCCTTCCAGCAGGCATGGAGCACATGTTTCCCTGCCACCCTGGGTAAAGTGCAGATTTTCTGTGTCATTTAGTCATTTCTTCTCCCCCAAGGCCAGTGGGTCACGTGTTTTGAAGAGAAGTGTTTCTGCTAGATACAGGGAGGATTTATGACAAAAATTGGGCTGCTGTGCTCCCGAGTGGAAAACAGCATACCTTCCAAAGAGCTGAGCTACAGAGCAGCAAAGACAGGTTCTAGGCACTAGGAGAGAGATAAGATTTACGTGTAGGAGCACCTTTTCCAGTTAATTAAGGTCCTGCAGTATCTCTTCCCATGTTTATATTTAACATGGAAGTTATCACATACCTGTTGTTAATCTGAAGTAAAATTACTTAACACACAGTTTAAGAATATCTAATTCAACCTAATAATTGTGGAGTGGCTCTTTTGCAATGAACATCCAAAGAGCACAATCATCCAAACAGGAGGTTTCCTGCCCATCACTGTCTGCATTCAGTTCAAACAGGATGAGATTACAGAAAACCACCAGAGATTGCTCAGTGCAGACAGTTCTGCTCATCAGCAAGAGTTTCACAATGTGCTATGGCTGCAAACTGCACATGTGAGCATCCCTTACATTGCTCCAGCCACCCCAGTGAATTTATGGCAAGGATGGATTGATGCTGATATGTCTAATGCATGAGAAAGTCCAAAGCATTGGAAAAAATGAAGAATGTCCATTTTGGGGACAGTATTGTTTTACTTATTAAATTATCTCTGTTAAAGCAATATCACTGACACAGTAAAAAGTTAGAGTTCAGGAGCCTTGCAAGATCTTCTAATTCCTAATCATTGCCCTCAGCAATTGTGTATAATACATCAATTTTATCCCATGTGGAGAATCATTACCCTTTGACTCCGAATTTACAGAACAGAATTTAAGAGCTGCAGTCTGTTTCCCACATGATAGAAGACTAAATATTTCCATTAAGGTTGCCTAGTCTGAGTGATATTTTTTGTCACTGCATTATAAAAATACTAAAATATTGGGAACTTTTAATGTTCCACAGTGCTGAAACCATTCCTTCTGGATTTACTGAGGCATCCCAGAACCTTTCATAGGCTTCCAGTCACAAAACATAGAATAGTTGGTCTTCCTGTGCATATCTTAAAACATTATTCACAGCTGTGTTTGGACATACATTTGAAGGCTGCTCTAGACAGGGCTGGCTGTAGCAGCCTGTGGCTGCGATGTGGGTGGGAGACTGTGAAGAGACATTTATCACAAGAGGAAATTCTCCCCTTTTTTTTTCCATTCCACTATTTTCCTTTAGATGTATATGGGATGCATGAAAGGTGCTCTAGTTTAAGCATCTTTAATGCTCAAAATCCCAGCAGTGCCAAGCATGTCCTCGTCTGACAGGCTCAGGCACACGCCCCAGCTCTCATGCCCAGGCTGTATTGTGCAGCACAACTTGCAGTATCGATGTCCTTGTCCCCGTGTCCCTGGGCTTTGGGGGCCCAGAGATCCTCATAAATACTCTGGAAAAATAAAAATAACAAGAGAACTGTAAAAGGTCTAACAGTAAACTAGTTTACTGCTAGATCTCTGTATTGATAATTTTTGAAGGCCTCATGTGGTTGGTCCCAATACTTTGGAGGATGTTCTATACACCATTTGGGTGCAGAGATGACAATGACAAAAATCTTTCTTGCATCCTGTACCTCTTTATAAAGCAATTAATTCATTACCTAAGCTAGAATTAATTTCAAGAGAACAATTTCAAGATATCAGTCATGGCACCTTATCAAGTCCCATCCCATTTCTACTGAGTTTCACACAAAAGTGAATTACCACAATGATTATTTAGCATTTTTTCACCCAGAGAATAGTTTTCTGATAGTTGTAACTTAGTTGCTGGGAGAAAACGGCTGTGTTTTTTTTGACATCTTTTACAAGCACACTAAAATCATCCTTCCTCAAGAGAGATCTCAGGCCATAGGTACACACTTGATGGCTAAACTGGAAATTCCATCTACAACATCCAAAGATGCAACTATCGCATCACTTAGAACAATGGCTGAAAAAATCCCAACAAATTAAGCACCTGCAAAGAGCAGCTTTTTGTCATATGCACACTATTAGAAAATAAAATATGCAGGCTATTTGGTATCAGTTACAGCTGGCCAACCTGTTAGATTTCTACCACATCAAATTTCTTGCTTGTTTTGTTTCTATTGAGGCAACTGGGAAAAAACATACTGAGGTGCTGGGGAATAGCTGGACACGCTCCAGACAGCTCTGCTTATACATTTCAACCTTGACCTACAGAGAAAAAGAACACCTGAATATTAAAAGGTTAGCCAGACATTCACTGTTAGGACCTTTTCTCTGCTTTTTGTAAAATAGCTCTGGCAAGACAAAGCAAAGGAAGAGGAAGCAAAGCTTTCTCTCCCCTTTCTCTCTCTCTCTCTCTCTCTGCCTGCCCAGCAGCAACTTGGGGCTCTGCACCAGAAAGGTGTCCCCAGCTGCAGCGTGGCTGCTTCTGGATCCTCCTGACACCCTCCACCTCCCAGAGCCTGTTTGCTCTCAAATACCCTGTGAAGTGACTCACAGGAGTGGGAAACCTCCCTTTTCCACTAGGAAAAGCTGTGAGTTGTAAAATGACCTGGAACTTGCCTGGCTGAAACAAATCAATGGCTAATTGTGCTTGCACTGAAAAGGAAGCAATTAATCAATTCCAGCATGCACATTTATTTGCAGTAGCAGATTACGAAGGCAAAGCAATCTGTCAGGCTGTGCTTTCTGACTGTCTGCTGGGATTTGCCTTCAGACTTACCTGCGTGTGTTGCTACTGCGATAATGAAAATAGCAAGCAAACAACGAGAGAAAATGGTGTCACAGGAACATTCTTTATGAAGGAAGAACACAGATGAAGTTATAGTTTATCCACCACCTGACACGAGAGATTTTTGTGCAAGAATTCTTCCTCTCATGTTATTTTCAGCCTCCCTTGAGCTCAGCACATCCTGAACAGCAGGAGCTGAGCAGAGACCCCGGGGTCCCCAGCTCCTCACCCACTGGGGTGCATGAGACAGCATGAAGGGGTTTGAGAGCCCAGGGCAGGAGTGCTTTTCCACAACTTTGTCCAGAAAGTATTTGTTGGTTTTGCACAAATGCACGCCGGCGACAACATTCCAATGAAATGAAAGGTTATGAAATTCACATCATTTTTGTGAGAGACTTTTGTGAGTCATTGCTATCAAGTAAGCAAAAAGTATTCACTATGTGTCCAACTGACTTTCAATACCTATTGAAAATTTTTTATCACAATTAATTTTATCTGTGAACTTCTTCCTTCTGACAGAAGTAAACCATGCAGAGTTCAGACTTGCCAGAATTCAACCTCAGCACAGAAGCTCCTTGCCAAATCCACATCTGAGACAATGAAAGATGATCTGTTCCAAAGCATCCAGCTATGGCTGTGCGAAAATACAAGACGCAACACAGTATGAAGGCATCTTTTGATTTAAAGACAAAAATGTGGGCTATGCCTATTTCTAACTGCTCTTTACATTGATTCTTTCAAAGGGTAAATGTCTTTAAAATACAAAACACACACTTGTAAGAGCAATGATTTTTTAAAGGGTAACATGACATTAACCTAATCTTTCCTGTTTAATCAGCAGACAGAGCAAATGGGATATAACATGACTGTCCACATCCTCTGTGTCTAGTGCTCAGAGAGAAAGCTGATATGGAACATGTTGGTGGAGGGGGAAAAAAGGAAACAAGGCTTTCTATGCATAAAGCACAGCTCTGTTATCAGGATGATTAAAGCCATTTACTGTAAAACAACAGCCTTCCAGATCCTCCCAACATCCTGAACTCATTCTGCTGTTCTGGGGTAATTAGATGGGTTTCTAATGTTGTAAAATAAAAGCCTGTTTATGGAAAAATGTTCTGCTAGTCAAGGTGTCTTGGTGTATTTGGTACAAGTTTTCATTTCTATTCTTTCTAACATCCATCATATAAAGGAGCCAATGGAGTTTTGCAAAAACATAACAAAAACCTCTGCAACTCCAGCTTGTTACAGCTTAAACCAAAACATCAAAGAACAGAAAATTCTGTAAGAAACATATAAAGATAGGGTGGCTGTCAGGGATGCAAGAAAAATGAGGGTTTTGTTTGAATTCTCATTTTAGGGAGTGGGAACATACCACTGAGTGTGTGTGCTCACGTCTGGGGTCAGGTCTTCTAGGACAGGTTGGAGGAGTGAGCACAAATCTCCTGTAGCCCTGAAAAAAGTTCTGACATTTAAAAAAAAAAAGTTTACAGAAGAGGAGATAGCAGAGCTTCTAGCAGCACTGGTTTTAGACCTCTCAGTTTCTTTTGTTTCCCTTAAGTCAGAATTTCCAAGTAAAATTTTCTGGTGGCTATCCAGTTTCTCTTACCAATTTTCTTCTTCCAGGTTTTCTTTGTCCTTTGAGGCACCTAATTTTTGGCCAATTAAATGAGATTACAGTCTCATTTGGTCTCTTCCATCACTCATTTCACTGTCCCAAACTTTTTTGCAAATGCAGTCTGTGGCTTCCTGTAGCTCTGTAAGGAGATGATGCCTCCCCTTGGCAGCCCCTGCTTGCCAACTCTTCCAGGTGAACTGTGCACTCACACCTCCTGGCAGGGTCATGACATCACCCTGGCTGTGCTTCAGAGTTCACCAGTGGAGAAGATTTAGGAACTAGAACATATCTTTTGGAGAAGGCAAGACTTGATTAGCAGGGCTTACAGGCAGAAACTTTGCCAGAGGGACTGTTAACAGTATGCCTGTTTCAAGTTTCAAGGAAGCCTGGATTTCTCTAAACCCAGTTAAGGGATCAATCTTTTCTCTGGTCATTACATAGCATTTTCTGCAACCCAGTGGCATGATATAGCCTGCCAGGATTAAGTGGCAGCCATCTGCTCCCTAGCCAGGCCTGGTGTAGCTGACACCAGGCAAAGCGAATTTCCTGCACTCTAAATCAGACATGTTTATAGATGTTCTGCTTTTAGTGAATTTGGACCACAGTCTCAAGTTTCTGATTTACATAGAATTCGGTTTCAAAGTAGATCCAGTCCATATTAATAATAATTGACATTAATCTTGTAGGGGCTACAGTGCCTTGTCCTACCATTATAAAGGCAAATCCTGATTGCATCTGAACATCAGAGTTGTTTGGAAAAGATATGCCAACCCTTTGCTGTTTTCTTTTGGTAATGCTGAAAATGCTTGTTTTCATAAAAAAATCGAGGAAAATTCTGCAACCTACCAGTTCTGTCTCATCTCTTGGACACTAACATGAGCCTGAAATCCTTGTTTACTACAATTTCAGGAAGTTTCCAGACAGATTTTCAAGGCTGAAGCCTTGGTATGCTTATCATTCTCTGCCTGCATTGTTCTTACACCTTCCTTTAACTATTAGCTGCCATTTGCATCAAAGACACACTACAGGGTTAGATGGACCTTGGCATGACACATCTACTCTACGGTTTGAGTAATTGAAGGAAACCTGAAACAAATTCTTTATTCATTCAGAAGCACATAGAATAATTTCTATTCAAGTGGAAAGCTCACTCTTTCCCCCTTGTCTTTCATTCAGAAAATTACTTACCTTGATGCTTTCACTAGAACAAGTATTTCGAACATTTCAGCATAAATTCCTGTAAAACTTTGAATTGAGACTACCAAATAATTTATTTTAGACTAAGTTTGAGTATCTTTATCAATATATTAAAAGCAGTAACATTAATGGTCATATATTTGAGATGGAATGAAATGGGCCAGAAAAGAACACAATAGAGCAGTGTAACAAATATTTTCCAAAAGAAACAAAAGGGGAGTAGGGGGACTGAGCTACAGCACCATATTTTGGTGTCAACAATACTGATTACTGGCAAAAATTTCCTTGTATGTTCCATTGTGGGGGGAAATGTCAGAGGCTGAACTCATTTATGAATGGTTCCCATTGATTTGGAAAGAGACATTGGTTAGACTCTTGGTAAAGGCAAGAATAATCTACACTGATATTTGGTCATTAACAGAAGATCAGCTGATGCACAGTTTGGGGTGAAATTTCAGCATGTACACGGAGGTGGTATTTCACAGAGAGGGAATTCAAGCACAAGGAACAGTCAGAAGGATACTGACAAAGTGAGACAGCTTGCAGCAACGCTTTCTGAATTTTTGATGCCAAGTCACTGTCTCTGCAGCTTTACTATGGCTCATATGGATAATTTCCTCTTTGAAATCAAAACCAGTTCAAAGCTAGGAGCGGCAGCCAAACCCGGGTCACAGACAGATCTGTTGCAGTAGATCTGCACCAAGACCATCAATAGATCAGTGCCATTTATGAGTGACTGCTGGGACACAAATGACCCTTTCACACATTTATACAAGGAGAGTCTGTCAGTTAAAAAAGTCTATTTGTGTTTAAATGAAATTGCTTCTTCCTTATCTACAATGTTTACAAGACATGAGCAGTGATGAGAACACTTTCTGCCTGCATGGGAATCATGAAAATTCTCCACTGTTTTGTAGATGCTGTGGTGACACCAAATGGTTAATGGAAAAGACATTATGTTACTTTGACCTTTTGTCAGGCTGGTTTGGAACATCCATAAGTCTTTTTATTTGATTAAAAAGTTAGCTTTTTTTTTTTCTTTTTTATCTGGTACATTGTGGCTCTGGAACATAACACCCTTTTATTTGTTCTATCGCATATCTCAGCTCTCTGTTCTTATATTATTTTAATTCACCCATCAGTACAAAATGTTTGATTAAAATAGACATGGGTGGGTGTGTGGCATAAATTGCACTTAAAACAGCAATCTAAAATGAGGTTAAGAAAAATTATGTCCTTATGATTAATTGCAGTACTTTTTTATTTGATGTGAGGTACATGCTAATGACTGCTTTTAATATATTCCTGCTGCTTTGTCTTTATTTATCTGTCCACAAAGGCATTTGATTGAGTAACTGCTGTGAGTGGGGTGTTATATAAACATGCTTTACAAAACAGAGGAATAGGATTACAATAAGTTTCTTAAAGTGACAGATTCTGGCAGCGTCAGTCCAGAAAAAGCATGAAATTGAGTACATCAGCCTTTAATTGTTCTGCCCTTTCACTTAACTGATATTTGCATGGAAGCTCCATTCTACAGTAGTGGAAGTTTAAATTATGAGACGCAGGTATTCAGACCGTACTATACATGAAAATGTTCAAGCAAGCCATTAACTAGATCTTCCAACACCTCTTTCCATGCCCTGACACTTTGAACTCCTCTCTCCTTGACTGATTTGGTCACTCCCATCAATGAAAGGGCTGCCACAAGCTAGCAGGGGTGCCAGGAGTGCCTGTCACTGGAAGCAAAGAACACCTACCCTCCGTTGCTCCCACATGCACAAAGGCAAAATGTAATAAATATAAAATATTTTGACCCTTAAGAATGAGAAAAGTCATATGAATAATATGTAGACAAATGAAGTTGACCCAAGTGGTTCATATGAGTCAGTCTGGAGCCTGTTTGAGCTCAGTTCAGTTCAATATCTTATGGCTGCATTATAAAGTTTCTCTCATCATCTGCCCTTCTGAGCAACATCATTGTTATTCAGCATCTCCTGCTACACAGAAATCACACTTTTCACAAACCTTCTTGTAAGCATCTCATGAAGAGCAGTACAAGGACCTGAATCCACAGTTTCAAATACAAGCAACTGACCATAATCAAGCATTTCATGGTGTGTATCTCCTCTTGTTCACTGATTGTTTATATTTTGAGCCAGAAGTACGTTTGCCACTCCTCAGTTTGCAAGAAAATTTCTTTAGCAGCATTTGCCACTACAATACCCAGCTCCTGCGATATCCATGCTGCAGTCATTTGCTAAAATCTGCCCTTTGCCAGCATTTTAAGCCACATCCTTCTGTTCTTTATTAAACCACTCCAAAAAATATCACCAGCGAAAATTAATCTTTAGGAAACAGGAGAAATAGCTGCAAGACTCCATATGTTATCAGTCTTAATTTTATTCCCTCCCAGCCTCATAATCCTCCTTCCATTTGTTCCAGTAGTTTACTTATCACCTCCCTGAGAGTACCTCAGACAAGTCACTCCTTATCTATTTCCCACAAATGCGGCATTACTTAAAGTACAGGTTGAACAATGATATCATCACTGTGTTTTCCTCTCCCTTTCTTTGCTGGAGCCCAGGACTAATGCAGCCCACTCTCTTGCACTCGATATTCACAGAAATAAACACTTAACAAATACAAACTCTTTTCTGTTTTTTTAATAACCGTAAGTATCTCTCAATAGATCACAAGGAATTTGAAGCGATTTGACTATATAAGATAATTTAAATATTTGCTTAGCACCTTTCATGGTGAAAATGGCATTTTACCAGCAAGCTTGGGAGCAAAGGATGACAGCTGGGCTGATGGCAGAATAACCTCTTATCCTACGGGACTATGGCCAGGGCTGCTGACAAAAGTCAAGTTAGAAAACACTCCCACGATGAATATTTACCCCAGGATTCTAAATCAGAATACTTACTCCTGAAGATAATGTTTTCTGCTAAGATTTGACAAGATGAATTCAACTTGCTGGGTCAACTTTGTAAGGCATCATCAGCAAAGGACTACAGCACCATGACTTCAAGGTCCAGATGGCAAACTAGAGAAAAATATGGAATATCAGGATGATTCAACATCAAAAGTTATGCATAAGCATTTATATAATACATGCCTTTTGGAAAAAACACTCTACAGCTGGCAAATAAAAGGAGAGGGAAGTTCACTAAGAACGGTTGTGAATGAAGAGCAAGTTGAGCCAAAGCCACGCATCAGAGAAGACACGAGGAAGAATGAGGTTGTCCAAGAGAAGGGCACATCAAGAAGCACCAGTGTGTGATGAGTGACAGGAAAACTGGTGAGGAATGGAAAGGATGTTAGGGAAGCTTGGGTCTCTATGGAGGCAGAAGAGAAACAGGAAAGTATTGGCATGGTCAAGCTGCAGGATGGAAATAGATTTTAGCAGTTTTTACCAGTTTTTTTGGCAGTTAGACTCCAGTCAGCAATGTAATGCACACAAATGGAACAGCACAGTGAGGGTTGTTTGCTTATAGATTCCCCCTCCCCCCAGTAAAATGTCTTTCATAAAAACCACAATTAAAAAAAGTCAAACCCCTTTTTCGTCCTTTACCAGCATCTGTCTTTGCAAGTCTCACGTGATTTGGTGGCCAGTAGCTAGCAAAACTGATTTCTATTTGCTACCAGTTCAATACTCAGCCTTTGCTACTCAGTTCAATACTTATCTGCAGCTCCCTAGAAAATGTGATTTGCCCACTCAAAGTACTTCGAGTCATATGCTGAGAAGGCAGGTATAAACAGTTAATTCTTTATAAATTAGATCTTTTCTACCTGTGACTTAACCAATGTTTGCAGAGCACCTGCAGAAAAATAACTGCATTCCTTCAGAGCTGCTGGTGAAACAATCCCATGCCTCTGGGGGACAGGTCCTGGTTTAAGTGCACTGCTCCTGCAGCAAAGACCAGAAAGCACAAGGAAGTACACTCAGCAATTCTGTTTGCACATCACAGTGTTTACTGAGAGTGGCAAATTTTATGTTGACACTTTGGATCCTCAGCTTCATGCGCCAGGGACAGCAGCTCCTCTTTCCGTGGGTGTAGCCATCAACAGGCAAGGCAGCTGCCATCAAAATTGGCTTCGAGAGCACTAACGTAAGTAAATATTCCCTATTATGGAGGATCCTGGAAAATGCAGCCACAAAATAATAAAATGCAATTACTGGGAGAGCAAGGGAGAAATTGCCTGCCTACAATCACTTATATTGCACTTCAGAAATGGCCTAATTTTCAATCCATTTTTGAAAGCCACTTGAAAACGACAGTTGCCAGCTCAGACAAAGGCTTCAGGGTGCCCTGGTAGTCCTTGCCCCACGCTGGTGACCCCAGGGGTGCTGGCAGCACCTTGTCCTTGCAAAGCACGGGGGCAAAGATAGAGGTGAGCCCAACGGTGAAAATGAAGGCCAATATCAGACCTGGGGAGGTTCTAAAATTTAGAACTCCATGAGCTCTCTGAATTGGTCTAGGGACTCTTCCAGCTTTAGATACAACTGGAAATTAGGAAGTAAAACACATGGGCTATGTTTTCCAGCATATACCTGCGGGAGGCTGAGCACAGCATTCAATCCTGGATTTAATATCTGAATGTCCTTTTTCACGTTTCCTTGAGTGCCACCAGAGATTTGTGCTCCCTGTCAGTGCCACACACCTCCTTACAGCATGCACTGTTTCTGACAGCTTGGTTTATGATCTGGACTGATTTCATTGCCACTGTGGAAAGCAAGAGAAGGTCTTCTCTGGCTCAGCGTGTCCTGCATGTGTCTCTCAAACCATGATTAGCTGTTTCAGCTCATATTGAGACACCTTCTGCCAAATTTATACTTTAGATAACCTTAGTTCATGCCACAAAATCTGTCCAGCCAAATGAACTCTGTATTTCAGTCTAACACTTACAGGATTTTATGTAAGCAATTTAAAAAAAAAAAAAAGGTTATGGATTTTATGAATTCATGGAGTAATATTTTTGTTTTCTTTTAATACCAATGTTAATAATTGTTAAAGACAACTTTAATGTAGAGTTTAATTCTAAAGGTACACTAAATATTAAATTTAAATATTTCAAAGTATTATTTTTAACTGCAAGGGAATTTAGGATGATGCAAATTACTGGCAGCTTACTGATGCTGTACAAGTGACTACCTAAATTTGCTGTTTAAATTTAGCCACTAGGATTATGGCTGGCTAGGCTAAGCCCTAGCTGCAATTCTCATGTGATCAAGTGAGGCATGCGTGTCACTGCAGTTTTGTGAGCTGCCTACACTTAAACCCGATTGAAACTTAAGCAGATCAGAAAGATGGTCAGCCTGTGACACATTCTCAAATGCCAGATCTCTACAGCAGGAAGAGAAGCCTTCAGATTTTAATAATTTATTTTTAAATTACTTGGTTAGTCAGTCCAAACCAAAGAAAGAATAGTTCTAACTAAACAATTTAAAAAAAAAACAACTTTCAGATCTATCATCTGGTAATTCAGAAACATTACATCCTTATGTTTCTTTAGGATGGTTTAATGCCTTTAATCCTTGATTACATAACAGTGCTTTAATCTAAGATAAATTGCAAAAGAGCAACAAGGGCCTCAAGGGTTTTGATTTTCAGATTCAGTTTGGCCTAAAGGCACCTTATGCTCTCAGAATACCCCAGCAGGAACATTTAGATCTCAGTGGAAACCATGGTTGGTTTGGTATTGTTTCAGGCTTGGTCCAGAAGAGATACTGGGTTTTAATTTTTATGCTCTGCGCAGTTATAATCACCCTTTGGTGTGTGTGTGTGAGTGCTTTGAGCACAGTTCGATGCCTTTTTGTTCACCAGTGGGACAAGTTTTCATCCTCTTCTGAGTCTATGGTGTCTGCTGTCTCTTCAATATAGAGTCCTACTATTCTATTTACACAGCCAAAAAAAGCAGGTTTTGCCAGTGAATTGTTATTTGTCCATACTGCAAATACCAAATATCCCAGCTGTAGTTACTCTAACTCCTACAACTGACACAAAAAATGCTGGACAAATACTTAAAAAACCAAAATCCATACCTCTAAAGAAAGACAGAAAGTATAACTGCAGAATAGCCCAAGTATTAAGTGCTTCTTTTGAAAAGTTAGTTAGATAAGGATAATTGTCATGTTACAGATGTAAAGACAATGATACAATTAATATTTTATCTCCTTGATAATTGTTATGGCACAGAGGAGCAATGGCTTAGCCAAATTCACAAAAATAACAATATTTGCTGAGGTTAATGCTCTACCTGGCAGTGAGTTTTAGGCTCAAGAAAAATCAAAAGTTTAAAAGCCAAAGACCACAAGTACCTAGCAGACAAGACACCAGAAATGCAAGGTTTTGTTGGGGCGTCCCAGATTTGATGCACTTCCCTCAAACTGGGCCCAAATGACAACCTCAGAAATAAAGACAATTCCTTGCAATTCAGTTTGCCTCAGCTGAGAGTGCAGAATAAATGACAAGGAAGTGTCACACACAGCAGTGTTTTTTGTCGTTGCTCCTATTCAGAATAAAATGGGAGCCATCACACCACTGCTTTGTAATGAGACCTCCAATCAATCATTGTGATGATGACAAATGGAAGGCGCTGTTCACCTGAGCTGAACGTAAATTAGAGACTGCACTATAATAAATCCTGGCTAAAATATTAAACTCAATGAAATTACATTCATTAATTCAAAAAATAAATTATCCCCTGACATGTGAAAAGCTCTATACTGTTATGTGAGAGCAACTGAAGTCTTTGGGAATGTTTAATGGAGAACAATAGAATTTGTTCGTGGAAAGAAGTGTGGGGAATCTGCCAAATAGTTTAGAGAACATTCTTCTCTTGATACGCTTAAAAATATGAATAAAAACTTTTATATTCACAATTTACTGGAAGGCCTTAAATAAAAATAGATTTTGTGAAGTTCTGTCTCCTCGTAAAGAGGGGAGAGGCATTTATTGAAAAAGCATGTTGACTCCCAGGGGATATTAATGCTGTTCCCAATAAAGACCACAACCCATTGTGAGCCTTATCTTCAGCGTGGGTTCTACACAACCTCCTCCCTCTCCTCCTGCTTCCTGCCAACTTTTGGCCTTGCAACCACTCCAGAAACGTCATGCTAGATGTGAAACTGGTAAGGAATTACCCTTTCCAGTTTACTTAGTCCCCCCTTCCTCCCTGCAGCCCCAGGATTTGTGTCAGCTGGATGTGCCAGCAGATTATTCCAATAAAATTCTGGAGGCTAGAGCTCTCCTTGCACAAAAGCACATAGCAGGGTGTCCAGCTTTGATTTCCACTCCCAAAACTTACCTGTGTTTTACATAAAGAGGCAGATGAGACACGGATGGGAAACATGGATAGGAATCCATGGTTTACTGCTCCGAAGTGAAAGCCTCTGGGCTGCTGAGCCAGGTTCAAACTTACTGCTAAAATCTTGAATTCTTCACCAGCCACTGCTGTGCTTGAAAAGGAGACACAGAGGATGTGCCTTCCACCTATCCTACTCTGAGCAGTAGGATTTTCTACAACCTGAAGAAAAAAAATAGATGTGTGGATGCATTCCAGCCCCAATGCTTGGTGTGTGAGCTGTTGGCTATTACTTGCCAAACTTCTTCAGACACATTTTTCCTACTGACCTGACCATCTGAGCTGATTGCAGAATTGTGGTAAAATACAAGAAGAATTGTGGTGAAATATAAGAAAACAGAAGAGCAGTGTGGCCAGCTGATAAAAGTCAAGGCAAAGAGGCAAAAATAAGAGCTGTCACATTTAGAAGGCTGTCATGAAAAGCAATGTAAGTGCTTTGTTCTCTGTAAAAACAAAAACTTGTCAGAGAGGTAGCAATTGAATATTATGAAATAATTCTAATAATGCAGGTGGGGAAACACAGGCACAGGTTACCAAAGTGCCATTTTCCCTGGGACATGAGGCACAGCAGAGCCGAGCACAGGGCAGGGAAGGACAGGGTGGCTGTAACAATCACATGCCACCACATCATGCTTTTTCATAAAATGGCACAGTCAAGCAGCTGAATATATTAAAATATATATTTAAAACATTAAAAGTGAAGGTCACTGCACCCAGTTTGGCAGGTTTCAACTACTGCATGGCCAGCATTTACTGCAGACAGCAGAGCCTCTGACCAACATTGTGCTGCCCCCTTGAAGCCCCACCACAAACCCTTGTCTTCCCTGTGATCCCAAACATCTCCAGAGCCCAGTAGGGTCTTCCCAGCAGAGCTCCCAAAGTGCTTCACCACAGCAGTCTGTAGTACACATCTCATGGAACAGATGATTTACCAGAAACAGGGTTTCTGTGGATTTTCATTTCCTATTTCATAACACTGCTAGTTATCCACGCTGGAATGCATGATGAATACATCTACACAAGCCTAGTGGAAAAAGGCGTACTGGGCATTATCCATTTTATATTTTTCAAAGGCTCAGAAGGTTGGCCAAATCAAAACCAATTTCCACTGAAACTCTCCAAAGTCCTTCCCAATGAAAGCTATAATCGTGGCCAAATGTCAGTTCTCAAATGAGCTATTCGAATATTAATTTTCAGTGTTTTTGTGAAGGGCAAAAATATTAATTTTTATTATTTTTACATTTACAAACAGAACACAGGCATCTCATCAACATTTATTAAACAACAAAAAGGGCTACCTTTCCCAAGCAACATTTAACCTCAGAAGAGAAAGATTCTGCCAGATTGAAAAGATGTAATTTAGATGGCTACCCCCATCATGAGATCATTCTCTGTTTTTGTAAGATCACTGCAGTAAGTTCATAATCAATGATATTAATATTGATTCCTTGCCAGAATGAGGACACACTGCCACATCACACCCTGACCAGGGCATCTCCCTGCATGAGGGAAGCAGCAGCACTGACATCCCACTGCTCATCCCACGCCTGCCCTCACACCTACTCAGCTCTAAAGGTCTTATAACTTAGAGCGATAAGCTGCCAAATCACATAAAAAATTTAGCATTAAATCATTCAGAGAAGAAAGAAAACCAGTAAGGACATCATGATTCATGCTCACTTTTGTATTTGTTTTTGCAGACTCCCAAAAGCCTATCAGTAGTTTGCTGCACATAGGAGTATAATAAATGACCCTCAAAAGGGATGTTCAAACCAAAATGTAAATAATACTGTTCACTAGTATGCTGACAAAACCTTTATTAAGCCAGCAAAATGGATTTTTCACTTCATCAGTTCATTAAAGATGTTACAAGTATTTGGTATATTTATGTTGACTTTGTTGAAGTGAGGCACAAGGGTTGTGTTATCCATTTTACCTAAGTTCAGGCTTTAGATTAAAAGAGAAAATACAGCTGACTCAATCTTACTTAGTAAAACTTTATTACTATCTCAGAGTACATTTTCTTTAATATTCTGGTTCATCTCTAGCTTTCACCTGTTGTTTGAAGGATCTTATATCATTAGCCTGTGGGAGGAACGAGATTAACATCTGATATTCCGGAGGAGGAAAGGGAAAATGATCATAATTTTGTACCTTCTTTAAAAATGCCCTGTTATTATTTGCTATTTTTATAGGCTTCGTTAGAACATACAATGAGGGAACTTCCAATCCAACTTGCTTGATGGTTTTATGCACAAGAGCAAAGCCAAGAGAGGGAGAGACATATCCCTGCAGAGAACTTGGAGTGACCGCTTCTTTGGTGACCTTGTCAATCCTAAAAGCAGGCAAAACTTATGCTCTATCTCACCTACAACTATAGGCAGGGAAGTCCGACACAGCTGGCTATTTAATTATGGGATCATGGCCAATCCTTGAAATACATTTGTGCAGCTAGGGCTGGAAAGGATTGGAGCTGGCACTGGACACAGTTCAGAGGAGATGCTCTCCAAAGCTGCCACTGCACTGTCAGCACAGTTGGTCCATGGTCCCCAAAAGAGTTGACAAATTTGCTGGGGATGGAAGCAGCAGCTGCTGAAAGGCACTTTATAGAAGATAGATTTTATTTATTACTTGCTTCACTACTTGCAACAAAGGAAAGCAAAAGCTAGGGAAACTAGGAAAAAATGTCTGTACCTAACTAAACTTCCTACCAGAAGAAAGTGTCCCTTAAGGAGAACATGTCCTACCCAAATGCCTTAATACCATTCCCTTTCCTCGTTGCACTCAGCAGCCTGACACACTGGATATGAAAATCTTTAAGCATGGACAGACAGTTCTCCTTACCTGAGCCTCCAAAACCCTGCAATACATATTTGCAGCATATCAGAAATACCTCTAGTCTGGGAATTGATGGGCTAACTAGTGCTCAGTGCAGAATTTTAAAGTAGTCTGTACTGTGAAACAACAGCTGATCTGCATTGCTCCTCTCACAAAACCCCAGCAGATTCAACTGACTGTGGTCCTCTTTCAAGATATTGCTCTCCCCTATCATTTCTGAGCAGATCAAAATCCAAGGGTTCACAGTGGTCACAAAAAGCAGAGTTCTAGGACTGACTTACCATTGTGTGATAAAGATTCTTCAGAATAAAAGGTCTCTGCTGTTTACTGAGGCATCTGACAAAATTCAGTCCTGCATCAAGATTATTTTTGGCTGCTGCAGAAAGTGTCTAAATACATCCAGAATCAATTTTAATGCTAATTTATTTAAATTGATTGGATAGACATGCATATTAATTGTATTTTCATTTTCCTTTCACATATTTTTGGGGAATGGTTAAAGCGGGAGGGAAAACATCTGTTCCAGGTGAATGACATACACAAAAGCCATCAACTGGAATATGATACCAAGAGTGGCTGAGCCACTGGCATTTCTCTACAAGTGCTGTCTTGAGCATCTCAATAGCCTGAGCCTGAAAATCATAAAAGAGACTTTGTTTCTGAACAGTTATGCTAATCAGGTTTAAATATACATAATTAGATATGGAAGATAGACTGAGCTAACAGAAAACCAAATGGATTAAAGATCTGAAATTCTAATATCTTAGTTAACAAAACAAAGGCCAAGTTTCACTGGTATTTCTCCGGATTTACACAGCAAGGACCTAAACCTCAGGATAGGCTGAGAAATAAATGAAATCCCTGCAAAGAATGCATGTTGTGCCTGTATCTTACCTTTATGAATTCTACTGTGTTTTTCCCCAGCAGGTCTAGAATTATTACAGTCAAAAACTTGCTGTAGATCGTAAATGAAATACAGAGCCAATGATTATTTTTCACAAGCATATCTGATAGTAAGCAAAAGGAAAAAAAGGACATACATATATTACTTGAGAACCAGCTCCTTTTGAAAACTATTCTAGTTAGCCAGAATGACAAGAGAGTTAAATGACTTATTAAATTTAAAAAGTTTTGTTCCCTAAGTAAGGATTCATTCAACCCACTCTCAAATGACGTGTTCACCATCATGCTTAAAAATTTAAAGGATACCCAACCATCTCGTGCATACTGAAAGTCATTTCACACTATCCTTTCAAAGAGCTGCTTTATACTTGCAGCGCTTTCCAAGGAGTGAAATTTTGTTAAAAGGACAGCATGCACAGTAAACACTTAGAGACTTATCAGCAAGCAAAGCACTTTCTTTGATTTTTTCCATAAAGCTTTGCTTTCTGTTTCAGCTTTCGCTGTTTCTATTGGGTCAGATCTAAAGGCACTTGAGAGATAGAGGAATATATGTGGAGTTAATTACAGGCCCTGGAGAGCAGCCAAGAAGGTACTCGGCTATGAAACATTTACTCACATTCCATGGGTCATATGAACAACGCTAATGGGATTCCCAGTTTCAACACTGCATGGAAATGAAAGTGGGGAACCTCTCACAGGAATAGAAAAATGTAAGCTGAAAATGGAAATTCAGACAATAACAAAGGCAGCTTTAGGACTTATTAATACAAGGAACAGTGCCGTGATGAAGTGAACACACAGCTTTTATACTGATACAAAAAGAGCAGATTTTAGAGATCCTGCATGGAAGTTTTCAGCATTAAAATTTAGGGACTAGCGTGTTTCCAGCAGGTGAGCTTTCCCTCTCCACCTTCCAGCCTTTGAGAGGAATGCTTGTGCAGTAAACAGCAAACACCAGGGTTCTGGTCTTCCTTTCTGACTTCCTTTGTGTTGATTTGATACTTAAAGACCAAGCAGCCAACACCCAGAAGGTCCTGCTTTGGACTCCCTGGGATGGAATTGTGCTTGGTGAAATCCCTTCCTTCCCTACAATCAGGCTGCAGCCAGCAGAGGTGCTTGGCCATGCTTCCCAAAGCCTCCCGCAGGACAGAATGACACATGAGCAGACATGAGGAGGCACAGCTCTCCCAAAAAGGGGAGAGAGGATAAATTGTGTGATCTGGAATGACCCTGTGCTCATTTGAGATGTTTCTGGGATGCAAACCAAAATGCAGCGAGTGGGATCAACGCAGATTTTCTTCAGAATTGCGCTCTTGACCCAGAGGGCGCAATTAATTCCTTATATGTTAAATTCAACGGGATGATGTGCTCCAGGAGTGCACGTAATGTGCTAATGGACAGCAAGTCAACAGGATCAGATCAGAGCTATTCAAATATAAATTTCCCCTTGGCATATGCTGCAGACATCAGACTCCCCAGCACTGTTTTGCCTTAGAGATCTCCCTGTGCAGAGCACTTTTTGTTAACATCAGCATTAGAGGAGTAATTAACTCATCCAAATCAATCTGAAAAGGAATCAAGTGAGACCTGAAAAGATGTATTCTACCACGGGTTGTCTGTTCACAGACACCTATTCATTCTTAATTCACCTTCTTTTGACTGTTTTTCCAAACGCAACATCCCCCCTACAAACAAGCCTCTCTCAAAATAAACCTCCTTTGCACCTGTCAGTGTCTGCCGTTGTCACAGTGCCATGACTGCTGTTAGAAAGAGTGGCTCTGTCAGTCTCTCTAGGTGTCCAAACTGCATCTCAGGAAATCCTTGCTAACACAAGTCCTCATAAAGATGCTGCCAAAGGCACAGGAGTGCTGCAGAATTCACTTGCAAGGCCCCAAAGGATGAAATCACCGACCTGCAGGTTCACACACTTTCTTGTGCTCAGCAACGCTTTTGCCAAAAAACAATCAGCACATATCCAATACAGACAACTCAAAGGCTTGTCAGCAGTCTAAAAACACTCAGGTTTGTTGAGACAACAATTCACATTCCTCACAGCAACTAATAGAGAAACCGTACACCAAAAAGAGAAGTCACATCCACACCAACGACCAACATCTGATTTGTTAATTCTTCATGGAGGTGTTGGAAAAATACTTCAGTACCACAAAATAGTAAGTTGCTATCAAAATTCCCATTTGAAGAGTGTTCTTGGATTCACAGCACCTAATTCAAGCAGACTCACGCTGGAGAACCTTCTCGAACCCTTCAGAGAAAAAGGAGGTGATGAAGTGATGCACTACTTGCACACCAGGTACAATACGCCTTCCTCTGCTCAGCAAAATCCTGATGCAGAGGATGACAGTTTACACATTCCCTTTCCCAGGTGTTTTTGCTTCATCAGCATTTTCCAGGAAATTATTATTTCTGCTCAAGGCATAATTAACTCTCTGCTCATTTTCCTCATACTTTAGCTTCTACCCAATAATTTAAAAAAACAAAAAACAAAAAACTAAGGAGATCCTTTAGTTTTTATCTCTTCTTGAAGTCCTATCAATAGCCTCTGGATACTGGTGTATCCAGAGTGTTGGTGTTGGTGTTTTCCTCAAGCCTCCTCAGGAATCAGTGCTTGTGTTTTAAAATAAGTTTTGAGTCCTAGTAGCCATTATTGTGCAATCTAAGAGAATAATTTTATTTTGTGAGCCAGAATTTTTTTTTAAAAAAAGCCAAAATATTTAATATGAAAATAAATTCTTCTTACTGTAGTTTAACTGGGAAAGGGAGGCAGGGAGAGAAGAGACTAATGTTTAAGCTGTGAATACTTGTGGCTGACAACCCTTTCATGCATCCCACACGCTGACACAGCCCCGTCACCGCATTCGCAAACATCCGATGTAATGTCAGACCTGTACTTTGAACATGCAAACCACAGAGCTCTCTCTAACTGCACACAGCTCTGAAGGTGACCAGGTATCTTTTCAACAGCCCCAAAAACCTGACTGGAGGTGTACGGGAATCTCCTCCCTTTTCCAACACCACAGACTGCAGAGCAACAATGCATTTCTCCTCAACTGCCGCAGGAACTTGGGATAAGCTGAATTCTCCTGCGTAAAAACTAACAGCAGCTGGCAAGTGCCTCCTTAGGAGGTTCACAGCTCCATGTACCAAACATCAAAGTGGCATAAAAGCAGGGACGTGCCTTGGTTCAAATAATGAATAATGCAAAATCTCCTTGCACGCATTACAGAACAGCAACACCACTGCCTTCAGCGAGGTTGCTGCTGCTTTCATAAATGAAAAATCTGAATCTGGCCTCTAATCTTGAGAGGTCTGCATATTTCTTCTGTCATTGCTCCAGCAGTGCTTTAAATTTGTCTTGCCGACGTCCCGCAGCCACAACGCCCGTCCATGCCATATCGCGCTTTCCCATCAGCCTTGTGCGTGCGTGGGATGCAGCTATATCCCTAACGCAGGCCTCCAAGAGAAATGCAGACTATTAAAAGCATTCCTTCCAATTTTAAACAGGATTCTGCCAAAATACTTCCATATAGCTGGTCAGCAGCCTGCACAGTGGTTTCTGCGATGGAGTGAGACACCAGCTCAAGCTCTGCTCCACAAACGTAACCAGGTCGGTAGCTGGTTAGAGGTACAGGCTGTCGATCTGGGCTTATCTCTTGGTACAAGACAAACTCAGTCATGTTTGCTGCCATTGACAGAGTAACCAAACTTTCCTGTGGCTCCAGGAAGGCATTGAGTGGGTGTGCACTACACAGCTTCAGGAACGAAACAGAACGAATTGTCTGGTGGTTTATCCTCTAATTTAAGGCCAGGGTTTTAAAGGTGAAAAAATGAAAAGCTGGCTCCCAGCACCACTTTGCAAACTGAGACGAGATGAGCTTTTCTTCAAAGAGTTGGATGGTTTACTTTCTTATCCCTGGATGCTACCCTCTCCTTTTCCTCGCAATGCTGACGCAAAAACATCACTAAAACAACACAAGGGCCAAACAACAATTAAAACTTTCCATCACATTGCGCTGACATTATCAGGCCGTGGGTGGATTCACTGACACAGTAGTGGAAGTAAGAATTCAGCATTGGTTCCATTCTTTAGAGATGCAGTGCTGCTGGCACCCATACAGAAACGCCTACAAGTCTTGAGAGAATATGATAGTTGACCTAAAATATTTGTATACACTAGGTTATTCAAACAGTTTTCAAAATATTTCTCAGAGTGAGCCTTATTTCAGCTTGATCTCTGGCTCTGTGCTCAAGAAACATCTTGCACTTAATTGAGAATTTGCTGGGAATCTAGATTTTATCCCAGCACCGAATGCTTGGCCAAGGAGATCTAGGGTCCCTGCCAGCAGAAACACACACTGCAAGACAGGCTGCCGAGTGTGTGTTACCAGTGCTCCGCCGCATATTGGACTGATTTGAAACCACCAACTGCAGCTGTGATCCTCCAGAAAAACAGTCAAATGGGGCACATTTCACCGTGAACCACCTCAGAAGCATTTGAATTTATGTGGAAAATTTTGTTAGGTAATCTTTACAGGGAGGGAAGCAGTAGCTCCCAAAAATACTAGAGAAAAGCCCCCGGGCTGTACACGAGTGTGTATGGATAGCCACTTGCCCTCATTGGGCTTTATCTTTCTTTACACACATGGCTCCAGGTAGAAACACAGAATTATTAATCTTTCTTATCCCTTAGAAAAGAAGAAATCAACAAAATATGTCCCTTTCTGTCATCACGACAGCCAAAGACCTGCTATGGAACAAAATCATAAGTTAAATTATTTGCAAACATTTGAAGGGGAGCAAATAATAAGGGCATTCCAAAATATCAGAGCTGCCTTACAGCACAAAACAAGGGCTGGGCTAAAATGCAGGGAAAAAGAAAACAATTCCGTAAACCGAGTGGTGGGAAGAAAACTGTTAAACAGATGATATGCCCGGAGAGCCAAGGAAAATGGCACCAGTCACTCGGGGTGATAAGAACTGCTCCACACAGAGCACAAGAAAAGGTATTTTGGGAGGGAGACTTTAATGTCAGGGACAGAACCCAAACCACAAAGGTCGCAGACAAGCATTAAAAAGTCAGCGTTCACCAGCAAGAAACCCAGACACACACAGAGGCACACACACACTTTATATGAAACAAATCTGCCGCTTTGACAAAATCTGGCATTTAGAGGCTCCTCCTCTGCCAGCCTCATTTTCCAGGACAACAGCTAGTTCAGGTCACCTTTCCCAGAAAATGCCTTCAGCTGCCTCCCTGCTGGGATGTCCTCAGCCTCTGGCTCCCAAGGGGACAGGTGCCTGCAGCAGCCTCAGACAAGGCTTTTAAGCTCTGCTGAGCACACAAAACTTCCCCACATGTCTCAGCTTCACCAACAACTCTCTCTCTTCTCTGGTCAGCAGCAGAAACGTTTAATTCTCATCATGGAGCAGCTGCAGAGTCTCGGGTCCCCATCCCTGTGAGCTGGAGGATGAGTGAGGCTGTAGGCAATGAGCCTTTGACTGAATGCAGCCTTTACCTTCAGGGACACGTAAGGAGTCTGGATCATCAGACTTTGATCAGAGCAGTAATCCCAGGCTGGGTTTGTGTCCTGAGCCATAGGTTGCCCTTGCTCTGAAGCAGCCTAGAAACAGCATTGACGTAACATCCGTGGCTGACTGTCATTTTCCAAGTCATATATTTTCCTTAACAGCATTGACAACCTGAGTTCTTCTAGGACTATCCATTTCTTCTGGATGAGGAAAAATCATCATATAAATATACATATGTATACATATTCATCCCATATAGAATTCAATACTTAAATATACAAATATACATATTCATCCAATGTACAGCTTGGATGAACTGCAATGTAATTCCGAGGTTTCTGGGTCATAGTTTACTGCTAGAAACATTGTTTGCTGCTCCAGCCCTACATTCCCCAATTCCATTTTCTCTCCTAAGGATTCGCTCTGCAAACATGCCCACAGCATTGCCCAGCTCCAGAACCCTATCCTCCCCTCCGACCAAGAGTTGGTCCTACACCCACTCAGGCAACATTCGACCCAGAAAATCTCTCTATAAAATGGTCACACCCCCCATAAATTCAGTCCATTAATAAAAAAACCTTAGCAATGCAAACCCATGAAAATGATGAAGAGTACAGCTTTTCCTCTCCTGGCCTCCATGATACAAAAGGCACCAAGAACAAATGGGGCACAACAGATGTTCTCGTAGGAGGTGTTCCGCAATTCCCACTGTATTCTCTGCTGACAAGGCCTTGAATTATGCACCTCCATGCCCTTTCCCCAGAGGGCACCACATTATGAACCCCACAAAACACCATATTGGTTTCTCAACAGCAAGTGCAATGACTGGCACTATCAGAAGAAGTACATGGTTCTCATTTCCTCCCTGCCCTCTCATCCAGAGGACATTAGAGAGGCTCTGACAGCTTTACAATCCAGTTAAAATTACCCTCGTTTCACAACATGGGTGCCTCTCCTGGCAACTTGCTGATGAACTTAATCTCTTTTTGTTGTTGCCATTGCTAAAATGTTTACCAAACTCCAAAACTAAAGCAAACTAATTTAGATTATAGCAGAGTGCCACCTAGTGCTAAGCAGGTTTGATTTCCAAAGGCGTGATCTTATCTATAAGAAATATTGACTAGAAATTCATTCTCTGATTGTATTGGCAGTGTAAAACAGCCTCTCTTAGGTTATAATGGATAATGAAGAGTCTGTACTAATTATGTTCTTTGCAAAGTTGACAAGGCTCTGCCATTAGTGACACTCTGCATTTCTAGGTGAGTGCATTTTCTCAGTTGCACGTGCTCTGGATTGATTTACTTTTTGTCCCACCAAGAGAAAATCAAAACCCTCTGGCTGAAGGGACCACATCACACATGCCAGGAACATCTTCTGTATTACAGATGAAAGGCACTTACTGACCCCAGCAAACATCAGCCAAAAAATTTGTATGCCCCACAACTCCCTGAAGAGATGTGAGGTGAAAACTCTGCTTGTGGGACCTGAAAATGGGCAAGGACATGAATAGAGATGAGGGAAACAAAGGGTTTCACTCCTTAAATGCCTTCACTTATGTTCCAGAGGGAGATATAAGGCTGGCAGGGTGTGGGAAGAGGAAGAAGTTCCCTGATAATTCCAGAGATTAAGCATTTCCTACTGTTAAGCTAGAGAAAGCATTTCCCTGGCTAGGATGATGTTCCCATGCTGTAGATTTTCTTCTCTGAGACCAACAAAGGAAAAATTAAGCGTGCTCTTTTTTTTTGTTTTTAATTTCCTAAATCTTCAACACACCCAACAACAGGTGTTTTGTAAAACGAGATTTCCCAGAAAATTATACCCAGAGTACAGAAACTCCAGTGCCTTCTCTGGTGAGTGCTCCATGTGGTAATGAACAACTGGCTCAGACAGACTGTTGGGGTGGAGCACAGATATTCCCAGGAAAACACAGTCTGAGGTAAAGTCTGTTTGCTGCTCAGTTCGGTCTTCTTCCTTGGGTGTGTTTGAGAGAAAGTTGAGATTAAGTGATACTTATTGCCAAAAACACAGCCTATATTTAGGCTAATAGAAATGGGCAGAATGGAGCAAGAAATGATTCAATGAATTATACTGAATTACTGTTGCGTTTCTAGTCTCACATGTTTTCCAAGTGCAGAAAAGTCACGAAACACCACTGCCACAGTTGGCCTTGGGAGCCTGTCAAAATTCACAGCTATGGACCATGACATGAAAGTTCTCAAATCCTTCTGTTTTATGGGACAAACAAGACTTCATGGCTGCTTAGCAAACATTTCTAAATATGAAATATGGCTGATTCTAATTATTTTTTAAAAAATTAAAAAATAGAAAAAGACAAGGATGCACTCCCCCCATCTTTTCAGGATTATCCCAGCCTCCCCCAGAGAGGCTGTGTCTTTCACTAACCTCAGCAGTCCACCATCTCCAGCTCACTGTGAGAAATGAAACCTCCACAGCTGCTTCAGCTCTCTGGTCCTGCAAACCTTGCCTGAGGCAGAGAGGATTAACACCATCCTGGTTAAAGTAATATGCAAAAAGCTCCCTTTCCTCCTGCAGGATGCCCAGACAGAGGCAAAGGGAAGTGCTGCTGTTCCCACATTCCCCATTTTACCGAGAATGAAGCCACATCAGCCCAAGTGCAACAGGTGCAATGTCCTCTTTCACCATGTAAGAATCTGTCCCACGCACTGGTGTGTCATGCAGAAATTTGTGCATCTTTGCAAGGATGTATCACCATTGCCACAAAACCCATCCTTAAACGTTTTAAAAGCTAAATAAAATTTATCTTTACATATATATCTATATAGACACATATCTGGCAAGGCAGCACAGCCCAGTTTTGCAGAAGTGAGATGCCCTCATGCCATGCACACAGGGAAACACACATGGGTGGAGCCCTTTGGGGAAAGCTGTCCTCTTGGGCTGGGAGCAGCACTCGGACATCTCCAGCCTCCCTCCAAGGTGCCTCCCCCAGGGTGAGGTGCCATGGGCCAAGGTCAGTCTCTTGTTTGAGCACAAGCTCCGCTGCCCACCCAGGGCTCTGGTTTAAGAAGCCACTCTCCATTGGGAAGCTTCTGTTCTAACCAAGGATCTTTAAAACAAATCCAGCAATCAACAAAGAGTCCCATGTTACAAAACTGCACAGACAAAACAAAAGGACTGAGCCCAAATTCCCTGCCTGATACCCGCCGGTGGAATCCTCCTCCTTGAGATATTACATTTGAACCGCTCCGAGCGAAACGCAATGCTCAGCTGTAAAATATTTTCTTTTTGGCAGCTCACAATCTTGTTCCAAAGGCACATGTGAAATACATTCCTGGGTAATCTTGGAGTGAAGTGGGCCAGATGGTAGCAGTCAGATGTGACCCAATTCCTCTTAAGCTCTCATATTTTCATAAATGTGTGCTTAAACCCCTCGTGCTCCTCTCCCACAACATATATGTATTTCAGACCTTTTTTTGAGGCAGCTGCAGGCACATGCAGAGCTGTCACCTTCTGGCACCCTGTGCCTTGGGGGTAAAGGAGCTGTGCACATCTGTAACAGAACAAACCATCCCATTGCAGTTTTCATCCCGTTTCCCATGGATCAAGGGATATCAGGCAGCCTCCTGGTTAAAGTAGGGTGAGGGAGCGGAAATACTTTCTTCAGACTTTACTGAAGGGAAATAGATAAAAGAGGGATGGGGGTGGAAACTGGTTCCATTTGTTATATCAGCAGGAGGGGAGGGAATGGCTGTCAAAATGGCTGAGGGAATGGCTGTAGAGTATCTTAGCTTAAGGCTTAGGCTTGTTTTTCTCAGGAAGACTTTAAAATGCCTGATTTTTGTCCAATTAAACATGCATGCAGGCCCTCCCCTCCTTCCAGAGGGTTTCCTTTCGGTTCTTATTTTATTTTCCTGTATCTAGCACAGGCATCTGAGTCATATCCCTGGGGTCTAAGTGTTTCGACACTGCCTGCAGCATGGCAGAGCACAGGGTGAGCCCATGCGGCTCCCACTGAAACCCAAGGCTGCAGGAGGCTCACCCTGAGGGCAGGGCAAGGAAAAGCCCCACCAGCCCAGATGGCAGCTGTCAAAGCAGGGCTGGGATGGTGCTGGCCCTGCTCTCTGCAGCGCTCCTCACCCTCCTCACTGCAGTTTTAGGATGGCAGGTCTGATTTCTTATGTCCATGCAGACAGACCTCTCCATAAACCTTTTTCCTATAAAACTACACTTTTTCTGTTCTGTTCTCTCTGGTAAGAAGCTTACTAGTACTCAGACCACCTCACATAATCATGATCCCTACAGAAAAATGAACCAGTTAATTCACTAGCAAGTCTGTCTTTCCCAGCTGAGGAGAAGCAGAGCGAGGGTTGACTGTTAAAATGGCTTTTCTGCCCATCAGAAGAGTTCAGCAAAGGAATTAACAAAAGCCCCCCTCCAAGGGCCTTGGCTAAAAATGTTATAGGTGCAGGATATTAAGAAGAAAACAAACTGTGTTCTGCAGGTATCTACACCCTGGCAAGCATGCCTGTGGAAGGTCTGTGTCTGGATTTTGCATTTGATAGGAAGTGGGACACCAGGAAACAGAGCCCATACACACCATCTCCTGTGCACTGCAGCTTGGCACCAGCAGGGCCCTCTCTCCTGGGACACTCCTGCACAGCCAGCTGCACCAGCCTGGCTGGACAGCCACAGCCACACATGGCCATGTGCACATCTCACTTAGTTTAGGAGGCCTAGCCTTCCTCCTTGCATGGAAAAGCCGAATGGAAGCAACTCGTTCATGAGAAGCACACTGCATAAAGAAAATTCCAAACCGACACAAATGCTTGGTCCCATATGGTGGATGATCAGCCTGAGCAGCTGAATTCAGCTTCCAAGGCAGAGTTCAGCCTCCCTGGCGGTGGCGGGGAGCAGCTGCTCCCTGGGGAAGGGCTCACAGTGCACATACAGAAGCCAGCTTTGGCAGCAAGAAGCACAGCCCAGGGATCTGATGCCTGCACCTCACCAGTGAGATGGGTTTGCATCGTCTGCAAGGGAGAGGCATCTGGGGTTGTTTAGCCTGCAGAAAGGAAAGCTCAGTGGGGACCATATCAGTCTCTACAATCACTCTCTACTGCCCCAAAGGAAGTTGTAGTGAGGTGGGATTTGGACTCTTCTCCCAGGTAACAAATGACAGGACAAGAGGAGAAGGCTTCGAGTTGGGAAGGGAAGGTTTAGATTGGATATTGGGAAAAAATCCTTCATTAAAAGAGCTGTCAGGCTTTTGAACAGCCTACTTAGGGAAATGGTTGTGTCAGCATCCCTGGAGGTATTTAAAATGTGTGCAGATGAGGCACTTGGGGACATGGTTTAGTGGTGGACTTGCCGTGCTGAGTTAATGGTCGGAATCAATGACCAAAGAATCATTAGGTCTTCTCCAATGTAAATGATTCCATAGTTCTAGGATTTAATATGTTGCTAAAGGTGGTTTTTTTAATTCTTCTTGCCCTTTGCAGTTTCTTGGCAAAGCTGGCTGCAGCACAGAGATTGAGCTGGAGAGAAGCATTTGCTGACAAGCCAATGTGGCAACAAAACATTGTCTGTGC
This sequence comes from Acanthiza pusilla, assembly GCA_036630365.1. Lineage (NCBI taxonomy): Eukaryota > Metazoa > Chordata > Aves > Passeriformes > Acanthizidae > Acanthiza > Acanthiza pusilla. The sequence goes on from JAXCHO010000017.1 coordinate 10,476,007, forward strand.
AAGCAGGACACCCAGAGCATTCCCTCCCAGAAAACGAGCAGCTTAAACCTGAGAAACCAGCTGCATCAAAACACAACTTGCTAATTAAAATTATCCAACAATAACAACAAAAACCCAAGCCGCCACCACCACCAAAACCAGCACTGCCAAAACCCCATCCCTAAGTGTTCTTGAGAGGCAAAATCCTATTTCCACACACTCAGAGTTTACTCTGGTGAAAAAGAGAAAGAAAAAACTTTTTGGCCACTGCCCAGAGACCCTGATAACTGATTCCATACACCATGGGGTCAAAGTTTTGGTAGAGAGATTATATAATCAGTTTCTACCTACAGCAAATTAAAATACCAGATGTTCTACAAGTGAATGAGAATAAAAAACCATGAAAAATGCATGCAGAACATGATATATTTTTTGAAGATATTTCCCAAGTTAAAATGTAACTATGCAGCACTGCTTAGCTTCAGTGCTAGTACAAGCCTTCAGACCCAACTTAGGTAATCACAGCTGTAACAAAGGTACTGTAAATTAATCAAAGTATTTCACCAAGAATGGGGAAAACCTAATAAAAAAAAATCTGAAATGTCTTTGCTTAAATTTCTGCAAAGCTGTAGGGTTTTCCAAGTGATCCACTAGCTCCAGCATGAGGAATAAAACAGTCTTCTCTGTATCTCTGTATCTTATCTTATCCTCCTGTCGTCAGTGGGTACAGGCACTTCCCAGGTCTAAGTTGGGAGGTGTGAGCATCTTTCCAGCCAGGCAGATTTTCACCTTCTGTTCAGAGAGCCACAGACAGCAACACAGCAGTCATCAACCCAGCTCCAATTGGTACTGAGGTGGTGGTCAGGGATGAATTAGGGACACTAAAACACAGCTGGAAAAACAGGACTGGCCACTGTTACAGTACAGATTGTCCAGGATCTCGCAGGTAAAGGCAACCTGCATAGCCTGTGTCACAGGTGGGATGTTCAGGGGAACACAGGATGAACAAGTTCAAAAGTTTGAATCTGTGTTTTCTCTAAGGACAATGGTTGATTTAACCGTTATTAGTTCCTGTATCTTAAGGAAAGTGCTATTGCAGAGACACAGAATACCTGAGGGAGGGAAGATATTTGAAACCTGCCTGAATAGAAAAGGAAAATAATGAAATCCAAGTCTCCCACAGGGAGGAGGGAAGGGCGAGGGTATGATTTCTGATTTCTTTACCCACATACTGACCCCACGAGTTCTTTTTCAAGAGAATATATTCCTGGATGAATGTAAGGAAGACTTTTAGGAAAGTCTGCCTTGTAACAGGTTTTGACCAAACATTGCACAACGCTCTTTCTATTGCCTCTTCTCTACCAGGAAAGAAAAACCCTTTTGAAAGGTCATATTCTTGTCATTTAGAGAATGAGAATCCCAAACCCACCATCTAGCCTGCACAGCACTGTACTGGTGAACACACTCCTTTGCTAAGAGAGAAGGATGACCCATCCATGCCAATCCCCCTTTACAGTTTTCTCCCTCCTTTCATTTTTCAAATGACTCAAGAAACATAAAATTATTTCCTAGAACATATTCCCTGTTGAACCATCCCAACTCCCTATGCCAATGTTTGGAAATCACTTGTCTATTATGGTTTAGAAAATTCAGCAGTGCAACCCCCTCTTTTCTTTTGTGTCAGTCCTATGAGATCACATATTTCCTTCCTGTAATCAACTCTCAGAGTCACCTTTCCACTTCAAACGGAAGTTTGTACCCATGACTATTTTTTAACACTAGATTTGAATTTGCCTGATCTGAAATTTCCATATTCAAGATAAGAAGGGGAGGATCTTTTTCCAAATGAATGTCAACAAAAAGCTGCAAGTTCCTGCTCAGCACTACAGGTCAGGGGGAAAGAACTGTAATTATATTAGTTTATATATATGTATGTATACATGGGCAGTAGTTGGTGCACATGAGTCAAAGAGAAAAAAGAATAACACCACTCAGCCAAAGCAAGTACTAAAGGCAAACAGGGCTAATCATCACGATCAAATACCTGCAGTAGGAATGGTGGGCCTGTAATGCACTGGGATTTCAGTTGGCACCACTATTTTGATGGCTTTTTCTCACAATCATACCCAGTAGCTGTGGAGCCTCACTCCTGCAATGTTTCATCAAACCATCACCTGTAGGTGAGCTGATTCCAGATCACAGGACAAAACAATGGTGTGTTTTACTGCTGTTCAAATGGGGCTCTGCCCGGAAGATCCATCTGAAATGAAACTCCTTGAGATCTACCAGGGACAAATCTCACGAAGGGCCTTTGAAAATGTGAAGGAACAAGGCAAAACAAACAAACCAGGACAAGGGTGACAAAAGGGCTGATCAGAACCTTGTTTACTCCTTTACACACATGATACTCATTCCCTCTGCTCCACACACATTCCATCCAATGCATATTTTGCAGCTACGTGGCACATCAGATGTGCAGTGTGACCACGTGCACAGAGCACAGCACCCCCAGGCCGAGCTCTCTGCACACACAGCTCCACACAGATGCATCCAGCCTGAAACTCCTAAGCCGATTCCCATGATTTCCAGCGAGACAAGTTTTCAATTCAGCAAAAAGCTGGACCGCCAGCTAAGCCATTTATGGCAGCTCTCCTCATCTGCAGCCCTTCCCCCTGTGCACAAACTCTCTTTCTGCTCTTTGCTGCAGAATTATGATCAGTTCCCACAGGGTGATGCTGGGGAGACAGAGCCTGCAGTGGGAGATATTGTAATTGGCAATAATTCAGGACCCAAAAATGGGATACAGGCCATAGTTCCCCTTGGTCTTTTCTTACAGCACAGCTAAGCCAGAATTTCTATCACGCTATCTGTGACATTAAAATCTGTGATGTTGGTCAGGCTCCAAAGAGATGGGGGGAATTTAGGAATGAACTTTCCAGTCAAACCTGCGTCAGCCTTTGTATCAATGTGTTCCTTCACTCATTTCCAGTCAAACAGATTTAAATCTGTGGAAGGAAAAAAAAATCAAATCAAAGCAGTAAATGAGAATGCTGCATACCAAATCCTCTCCCTCCCTTTCTGAGAAATTTATGGATTGCAATAGCTTGCATGCTGCTGCTAAACTGCAAATACTCCAGGAGAAAGTAGTCCAAGGAAGTGAAATTTCAGGAACTGCAGGAATGTCCCATGGGCTGGCAATGACATGAGTCCGAGGCAAACTGAAGCCATTCCCCTCCTTGTTATTAGGGAGAAGAACTCTGAATTAATTGCTGGAAATAGCCTGGAAGGTTGTCATACTCTTCAGACAGAAAAAACATTCGGAAACATTATGTATAACTGAATGAATATCAGAGCAAGAGGCCTACTCACGGAAAGATGTTCAGGAGGTACAACCCTAGCAAGGCTACTGTGAGAGCAATTTGGAAGATAATTATTCAAGCAGTTTGTGTGTTTTTGGTTTTGGTTTTTTTCCTAGAGAATTATTGAGTCTAATACAAAATACTCCAATATAAGCAGAACTTTCATGAACACCCACACAAAATTTAATGTAAGCAGATCCATATGGTCCTGGCAAAGGGTGGAATGGACATCTGTCCTGAAAAATCCCACATAGGTATGCTTTTTTTAAAGTTTAAAATGCTTCACATCTGTTTCCTTCCCAGCTGGCAGAAAATCCATGGAACTGCAGATCTCCTGATTTGTGAATCAATCTAAAAATGCATTACAACTTTTGACATAAGAAACCCAGCTTTCCACGCTCAATTGACATTTCATTTTCCCTTTGCCAGAGTTGGGGCAAATGGGATCCTTTCAGGAGCCCTGTCTATACACAAGCCATTTCACATTAGACATGAAAATCTCTGTTTAGCATTAGCAGCGGAGGACACCTGTGTCTGGACATGATGTTGACTCTCCCTCTGCTCTCAATTCTGCGTTGTCTGGTTCTTCAAATAAAAATTCTGATCAACAGAATGCCGAAAACAAGGTAAAATCAGCAGCATCGTTAGCAAAGAGCGCCCACCCATAGCAGAGGTGCTGCTCATACTCACCTCTGGACCAGAGGAAACGTGGCAAGAGCAAACAACAAGCTCTGTTTTCTTTTGCTGTCAGATTGAAAACTTTTTGCCTGCTTTGCTAAAGCCAAAAGCTTTGGCTATAATTTTGTTTGTTTGTGGGGTTTTTTGGCTTGTTTCCCCAGCTATGAGGTGAGCCCCTAGGCCACCCTGATGTAGCAACAACACCAAGCTTATTCCAAGTTCCTTTTACCTAGGACATACATGGTTTTAAAAGTCTCCAGTTCTGCTGCCAGTGTCCCCCCAACACCAGAGACACACATTGAGTGAGTACAAAAGGCCAGGGATTTTTGTACTTACATCCTAGATAGCACTTGAAGCTGCATCCCTTGTCTGGGGCAGACAGCTTCCTCTTCTCTGATTTTCCTGCATGCAGCTGTAAGTGCATAGGAGAGTGTGAATGAGCTTAAGAGAGCCTAGAAGGAAAAAAATTATTGGCAGTGCAAGGACTGATCTCTGATAGAGCTGTGGGAGGGGGGAAAAAAGGGACACACACACACAGAGATGCTAAGTGGAATGACAAGAGCCTATTTAAAGGAAGCTGAGATAATTCTAAAGCAGCACCAAAAGCAAATGTCACCTCTTGCTTGCAGCCTGGGAGGGCAGTGACGTGGGCAGGGTGAAGAGCCTTGTGCTCTGTGACAAAGAGGATTCAAAGCAAGGTCAGCTGGCAAAACAAGCAATGCATGATAGAAATATGGCATTGCTGAAACATCCCAGAGAGGGGAACAGAGCAGATCAAGAGCTCTCTGGAGCACTTGGTTGGCTCACCAGACAAAAACATGTTCTAGAAATAGTAACTTAAAAGCACTTATCAAAAAATAAAGCTGGGACAAGGTAACTGACTATGATTCAGACACCCGTTAAGAATTTAGAGAAAGTTGTTTAGCTTTTTAAAAGCAACCAACAAGTGTGGTTGTTATCTGAGTGCAAAAATACCGTGACACACACAGAGCTACACAGTAGAGGCTGCTAACAAGGCAGAAACCTTGCTGGCCCTGTCAGAGATCACTTGGTTGGTGAGAGCTGGGAAGTGTCCAGAGGTCCTCTTCTGAAAAGCATACTGGGCTGTAAAAATCACAAGGACATATGTATCCCTTAAAGATGTAGGCTGTTTGTAGATTTTGGTTCCTTAGAAGAACTTTCTGGAAGAAAGCTGTTTTCTAGAATAGTTCGCTAAAAGTAAAACCCAGCCAAAATCTCCGTAAACTTGCTTTCTCAAAACCATCTTTTTTACCACCCAGTACATCCAACAGGAGTGAAAGCTTTTATAGGCTTTAGTACCCAGACAAAACCTAGTAGAGGGAAACTTGGGGCGTGTGGTGGGGAGTCAGTGTAGGAAACCAGTTCCACCACTACCCCTCCTCTTCCAATCCTCTTGCCTTGCCGTTCTGCTGGGAATGTTTCTTGTTCTGTGCTCCTAAACCTTCTTAATTAACTATGAAGTCATCCACATCTCTCTTTCAAACCACAAAAGAAAAAAAATAGGCCTAGAGCAGCCATATCCATTTGATGTCTGCATACGTGTGTGTGCACACAAAGCCACCCCAAGCACGTTAAATACATTAAAATGTGTACACTGGCCGAGGTTCTAAATGGTATAATCCTACTGTAAGCAGTTTTTCATTCTCAGTTGATTAAAGTATTAGTACATAAAACATCTGTCAGAAATAAAGATTAGGCAATGGGCTTGGACTTGTTCAGGAGGAAATCAAACATGCAGCACAAACATCACTCAAGTAAAATCCACCTCATGTAACATTAACCCTTCCACTGCCAGGAGCCCACATTTTATGGGTAAAAGGCTGTGGAAATGAGAATTTTTTTGTTTGGATGGTTTGGCCAAGCTTAAATTTCAAAAGGACATTCTACTTACTTCATCCTGATTCAGCTGAAATACTGCACTGAAGTGAAGGAAATATAAGGGAGTGTAACACATGGGGTGAAGCACAAAGTAGAAAATATAATATATTGTTCTGTGTAGACTGTAATAATCAAAATTTAATTTTTGCCTTATTTTCATAGACTGAGCAAGCATCTATGCTTTCTAGGGATGATGTAAAGAAGAAAGAGGCTAAAACTTGACATGCATCATATGCAAAAACTAGTACTTGTTATATATGAGAATTCCAGTGAGATCAAGCCTCAGAAACTCATCGTTCATCACCAACCAACCATATCCCCAGCCTGTTCCTCACCTATCCTGAAACTTCCATGGGGAAAAAACTCCCAAACATCCATAAAACCCAGGATCACTTCACACAATTCATCCCATAGGAATGTAGACTGCAAGAATCCATAAGAATGGTGCTCCATAACTTTCCAGTGCTTTACTATCTAACTATACCAACATTTTACTACAGACTTTGAATTTAAGTTTTCCACGGTGTAAAATGGGATGCTGTTATAGTTTTACAAGCTCAGTGGTACTTCCACCCTGAACTTCATCTCCACACAACAAAGACCATCAATGCAGCTTCCTGAGCCGACAGCAGACGCTTCTGTCCCAGGTGAAGAGAGGGGACACTCAGCAGCCCTGTCCTGCCTGCATCACAAACAAGGACTCAGAGACTAGCTTACCTACTCTTCAGGAACACTCCTACCTTACTCAGAATCCCAGGGGAAGAGGTAGCAAAAGCCTTGAGCTGGAGACAAAGGGAGCAGAGCGTAGAAAAGCACAGCAGTGCACAGCTGCAGGTGTGCTGGGAACAGCACAGCGTGACCCTGGGACATCTGCTTGTTGCTCGTGGTAGAACAGCAGCATTCTCCTGACAATTTGGTGGAAAAGAAGAGTCGAGGTTTCCAGTCAAACACAGCATGGCAATGATGGCTTTTGTTTGCTTTTCCATTAAGTGAGAATAAACATGAGGTATTTGTCCATCTTGCAGGTTTCCTCCTTCTGTACCCCACCCTCCCCTTTCGTGAAGGACAGAAACCAGATGCAAGAATGTGAATGATCCAAAAAACAGAATGTCTCACAAAGAATATATTCAGCATATTGTGACCTTCTGCATCTGAAACTGGACAGAGTCTATGAGGAATGAGGAAACATTACAGTATTTAATACATCATAGCCAAAATAAGCTTGTACCTCTCTCCTGACTTCCAGAAGAAAGTTCTGGGCAGAACCTTGGAGGGCAGGCTGCACTTCGCAGCAGGAAAAAAACCTATACATAACACTCTCATCAACTAGCTACAGAAGGATAATGCCAGTAGGTGCTTCATGACAAACAGAAAAGGGAAATGTCATAGAACTTTTGAGACATAAACAAGAGCAATATTTAGGTTGGCCAACACTATTCGTGATGCTGTTATCATATTTTTAGGCAGCCTGAGAAGTTATCAAAAAAGCACATGTTGAAAAAATTCTTTCAGAATCACAGACCCAGACATTGCAATTGTGATGACAGCATTCACTTCACGTACAGAAGGAACCAGAAGAGATATGGAGAAAGACGCTGCAGTATTTTATTTTGATTATTTTATTTTTTTTTAATCTTCAAAGTTTCTGCCTCAAGACAGGAATGCATGATAGATAGAAATGGCTCAAACATCTTCACATGAAACACTCTTAATCATAATTCATTCACAATTATTTTTCTAAAACATCTACAGTTACATAATCCCACCCATTTCCATCCATTATCACAGATTTAATTATTTGTTAAACAGTAGTTGCCAGCAATTGAAAGCTGTAAGGCTTTTTGCATATTAGTAGAGTCTTCCGAACTACACAAGAATATCACAACTCTAACTCTCACTTACATGGCAACCCCAGGTGACAGATGTTCCAAAGAGAAATGTGTTGCTTATGTGGAGTTCATAAAAACAACAGAGCTCTCTGTGCCTCCTTAGCTCTACTATCCTTTCTCATTTACTCAGATTATTTTCTAAACCTACAGCATGTTCCTCATTTGTAACCAAGAACTTTGATGAGCTGACCTTTATCTTCCACTGCTGCTATTTGGCAAATTTGCAAGTCAGGCATACTAGAGCTCTCCAGTAAAGCTCTATGTACAGAGCACAGTTTAAACAGATGGGTTGCTTGGAATCCGTATCTCCCTCCAACTGAAGGGAACTACTTTGAGGTTCTCTGGAACTGTTGTAAACAAGAGGATATTTTTTTTCTATATATATATATGTGTGTATATATATATTTATATATTTTATATATAAATGTTCTAAATGTCCTTTGGGAGTCCATTTGTTTTTATCTTTCCAAATGATGACTAAATACCTGATCTGTAGCATTTCTCCTGAGAAGATACTAGTAAGGGAATGACAGTTTTGATGCACTTTGGAATGGCACAATCACGTAAACGCTTGCACAATTAAGACTTATGAACTCATCCAAAGTTTCTAAACATGATATTCTAACTAAGAACTAAAATACCAGCACAACGCAGCAAGTTAAAAAAGAAAATTCTATGTAATCAAAATATAAACAAGTACATAGGAAATGGATATCTGCCAGTAAATCTATACCTTTTTTAAAGTAGGAAATGTATGCACTTAAGAAAAAAATGTAGCTATCTGACAAACTTTGTAAAAAAAAAGTACTTTCCAAATGCATAACAAATGCCAAGATATCCCGTAACTGGCCAGGTATAGCCACGTGAGAGCTGCATGGCTTAGAGCAACCCAGGGAGGGGTGGGGTGGAAATAAAATCACAAAAACAATAGATCAGCAAGTCTAGGGAAAACAAAAAAAAAAAAAATCACATCATCATCATCTAAATTACTGTATAGTTATATCACAACTGCTAAAGGAGCCAGGGGAAAAAAACAGAAAGTAGAGATTGCAGTTTAATGATTCTTAAAATTCAGAAGAAAAAATTATCAACTTACTAATTCTAAGCACCAATTTAATAATTTAAGTTAACTGTATTTATACTTTTCATATTAGGGATGGAGCAAGTTCTGCTTGAAGGCTTAAAGTTTAACTCTGGAGCCCATCTGATTTCTGTGTTCTTGTCATGCTTCCTCTGCTGTTCACATCAAAGTCACTGTAAAGATTCTCTCAAGTTTCCAACCCTCTAGGCAAGCAATTCTTTGAAGAGACAATTATGTCCTATGGTTTAAGTCAACTTTCAGGTCATGAAAAGTGAAACACACCAGTATCTGGTTAGTCTGCTACTACAGAGTCTGTGAAAATGGAACAGCTGACACCGTTCCTCGACAGGATTTGCCTTAGAACTAGCAGCACCCAGGGCAGACCAACTCTGAACACATCCAGACTCCATGAGGAATTAGTAGTGTTAGAAAATTGCATATGTGTTAGATCAAGAAGGCATCGCCATACACGTGGCATTGTTACATTATTTTTTCCTCTATTTTTCTCATTAAGAAAAAACAAAGGAAAACAGCCCTACAAAGAGCTTTTTGGTTGGTTTTTTCATTCTGTTTGTCTTTGCACCTGGAAAAAGCAGCACAGTGCTCCCCAGCTGGAACAGCTCAGCACTTCCCATCAGCTCAGTTCTTTTAGAAAGCACTTTCACATAGTTAAGGTGGTCTACTTCAGCTAATTCTCAGAGCTAAACTTTTTTCCAGCACGTATCTCATGCCACTTCCTGACAGCAATTTCAGAACTGAAATGGATCTATGGTAATGTCCACTACTAACTGCCACCAGATCTTGCTACAGACCATCAAGCCACGCCCTTGGGATGGTTCCACACGTTGAACTGAAGCTCAGACTAAAAATCTCACTGAAACTCAAAATCTGGAGTGGTCATGAATCTCAGCTACTCTTCCCTATTTGAACCCTCACCCTTGTAATGAAAGCACGCACACCAAGGGAAAATAACTGCCTGAGCTGGGAGCATTAAGACACCGGTGAGTTATCCTGCTGCTCCTCTGTGACCGTGGACTCGCTGTGCTCCTCGCTCAGCTCGTTGGAGGGCTCCTCATAGCTTGGCTCGGCGGGGTCCAGGCTGCTTCCCTCGCTTTGCTCCTCGCTTTGCTCCTCGCTGGCCTCCGCAGACTGCTCCAAGTTGCTCTCCAAGGAAACTGGAGAGCTGCCAGTTACGCTTTCGTTTTGGTTCATTTCGTTAAAAGGCTGTGGGAGATGTGCAGGAGACTGCACAGTGTTTTCACTGGCAGGGATGGGCACTTTGGTGGCACTGATATCCAGGACAATGTCATTTGGTGGCAGAGTTACCTTCTCCACAAGTTTCCACTGAATAATACTCATGTCTTTCCCTCCAGTTGAAATCAAGTGACCATCGCTATGAGTGAAGCTGACATTTGTCACATGACTACTGTGAGCACTGTATTTGTGACTTGGGGCCTATTGAAAACAAGCAGAAACACAAATGACATGTTGACTAGAAGAGTACGTGAAACAGAATATTAAAACTACTCGTATTTTTGCTTAGCCCTTCAAGAGACATCTTAGTTCATCAAAGAGTAAAGACTTATATTTATATTAGATTTTCCACTGCAATACATCCTCTCTTCTTTGCAACTTGGAACAGATTTAGGTTTTTATTGAAAAAGTAGTGGACCTAACACTAAGGCCAGCAAACACAAAGCATCAAGCCTCGTCTCCAGAATTTAAGGATAACTATTGATAATTGTTTAGGTATATTGTTTTATATTTATATTATTTTAAACTTTCTATTCTATATGTAAAATTAATGGGGGTTCTTGGATATATAAGAAGTATTTGCCTGCCAGGTTCCAAAACAACTATGCTGGAAGCAAGGAAAGCTTCAGGCAATGTAAACAAGCACATGGACAAGACTGTTCTAGACTTACCTTTGGCTTGGAACAGGGATACTGAAAGAGATGGACCTTACAAAAATCATCAGCAACTGCTATCACTTTTCGGTTATGGGATCTGACAAGGGCATTTATGTCTGTCCCATCTGATCCTTCAGGCCAAACTCCTAGGAAAGAGTACAGCAGATACTCAGTGACGGTAGCTTTGGGAACAAATCAACAGACAATTCATGAACAAAAATAAAATCCATAAAGCTGTGAAAAAAGGCAAGATGAGCAAAAGGTAAGACAGAAATTCAACTGGAAAACGGAATGTGCACTGCATTAAATGTAATTTATATTTTGCTAGTCTAATGTTGCTCCACCCAATCCTGTTCTCCCAAATCCTCAGTTTCAGCCAGGATAACAACTTGGGCTTAACATACGTTTCCTGTTAAAAAATTCAGTCTCATTTAAACCTTATCTTTAGATTAAGTCTGCTGCTAAAACTGGTAACTCTTAATACTGTCATTCATGCACAGATGTTTTAAAAGCAACAGTGAGGCTGAAGCATGGGACAAACCCAGGTACTGAATATTATGGTTCTTCTGGTTTAATTAGTTTGACTTCTTATATTTTAAATATTAGTATTTGTTTAACTCAAAGAAGACAACTGATTGATGATACTCTGCACAGAAACCCAGCCTGTGCAAGTTTCACAGATGTAAGTGCTGTCAAGTGCTTAAGTACAATTCAATATGGTTTTAAGTCAAAAGAATGACACAGATACATCTAGACAAAATAACGTTTCCTAGATGAAAAACACTGATAAAATTGGGCATGGGGAGACTCTAAACAAAATTTTTTTAACAAAAAATGAAGACCTTAGACGTTCCCATAACAAAACAGATAATTCACATATGCAAGCAGCGCTGAACAAAGGTAAGCAAGGGATTATAAAATACTAATTTATGCCAAAGGTACCATGTTTTTAAGGTCAGACTTGGGGTTCTGATTAGATCTAGGAGTTAGGAGGAATTTCCCCCCCGAAATTTCACCCCCACCCCGAAAAACTGCATGTCCAACTGACTGAGAGGAAGGCCGATTATTAGATATGAAAATATCTTCTTCCTCCCTTACAGCCACTGACTTCAGTAAAATAAAAACCATGTGCTGTCTACTGTTTTATAAAGTACAGAAAGCCAACTCAGAATTGCCTTATCTTCTTGTTTTCAAGCATAATGGTAAATGACATTTAACTTTAAAGCTGTTTTTTCCCATTCTTCAATGGGTGGAGTAAGAACTTTATTTTCTCTGAAGAATAACAAAGACAGTTTGTTAAACTTGCTAAAATGCCAATAAGCTACCACATAGGTAATTTACTAAATAAAGACATGAAGTGCAAAGGAAAGTATTCAGAAACATTTTAGTGTTCTCTCATCAATGAAATTAAAGTGAAAAAGATATACTGTTTAAGAATTTTCAAGTAGTTCAACATGAATGAATTTTACCTTTCCTCATTCATTCTATATACAAAATACTATCATCATGTGGGAGTAATAAATGCCTGAAGTTTCAGCTACCACCTTAGGCAGATTTTGACAAAGAACTATGCAATTTCCTCTTCTTTTTAATTTCCTCTTCTTTTTAATTTAAGATTAAAAGGATTCATAGTCAAGATTGAAGCTTTTATTAAACATCTTTTATGTTCACTAAGTCCTTTAGCAGCTCCAAAGGTAAGGCAACCCTTTGTCATAAGAAAGCAGGATTTGCTTTCAATGCATCAGGCAAACATGAAAAAATCCAAGACATTAGTATGACTGAGTCTTGAGTTCTTAATGAAAGTGCAAAAATTCTTAATAACCGTAAAAATAACAAAACACCCAAAATAATAGGACTTTATCATGAGACACTACAGCAGCACTTCCATTTTAACAAATTCTGCCAGACAGCAGTAAGCCTCTCAAAAGAATCTGTTCAGACAAAAGTGTGGGAAATGTGCAGTAAACCAGAGATTGACTTCAAGTGCTTGGGGTGCAGTGATGATACTGCTGAGCCAATAGAAATAGCAACTGCCAAAAGGAGTGATGCTATTCTCATCCAAACCACACATTTCCATTCTTTTCCTTCTGACAACAGCGTGATGCCTGATCCTACGGCACACTACCCACAAAGTTGAACTGTAAAACCCCCAAAAGCCCAAATCCCACAAACTTAGCCCTCTCTCCTGAACATCAGTGAGCAGCCCCTAGCTTGCTTGGATCCCTGAGCCAGCTGACCCTCGGGTCAAAGCCAGACTAGGAAATATCTGATAGGTTGGCTTAGCTGCACTGTCTGATTTAATGGGAAAATACTTGCCTTTGTCTGAGGCCAAACCATAACTTTAAGATTCTGCAAAGGGTGTCAGACTAGCAGACACTATAAAATTAGGGTGTGATGAATCTTGGCTAGGAAGTTTAAATATATTCCGTTCTGCCCAGAATACCGTCACATTATCTGCCTTATCTACTTTATTTCCAGGTCCTCTGGCACACTGAAGATTTGGAGAGCAATTGAGATTAATTAAACTTAATTCAGAATGGTTAAAGTTTGTATTAATCCAAAAGAGAATGCAGACAGGATCAGGTGATTTATCTACTTTTAAAAGCAAAAAGTAAAATGCTTTCTCAAAACAGTAGTCATGGGAGCTGCTCATGCCCAGCCTGGCCCCAGTGAGTAGTAGCAGCTTCTATCTTACAGCTGTTAAAAAGACAAAGCCATTGGTCTAGATGGGAAAACAAACTTTCTGCACTCCCACATCTCACCTCCTTAGTTCAGGAGTAAAGGACACTTCTGGGAAAACCCTGGGGTTCAGAGAGCTGCCCCCCTTATTCTGTCTGCTCTACGACCAAATGTAGTGGTAAAAGCTCAGTAGCAACAGAGTCTACTATCTCCATGTTTCTGGTAGATTTAAGTACTCTGCAAAAAAATGTAAAATGTTTCAGCTCCAAGCCTATTCCATAAGGAATATGCAGTCCTTAAAAAATGTTTTCCTTGCTCCTGGAGAAAGATATGATATTAGCATCAAAGTTCTGCTTTTCACTTTCTGTGGCACCTGTTGAATCTTCTGACACTCCATTTCAAAAAAAGGTTTTGTGCTGCACTATTATTTCCATCACAGTAGCAAAGCCAGCGAGGAAATGACTGCTGTGGTCCAATTCCTTGTAAGCCTAGGCTTACATGAACAGAGCATCAGCAGGATACACCCATCCACCTTCTGCTTCTCCCAGACAGAATGAATAAAAACACCTACAAATACACAATCTAGTTCACAGTTCTCAGGCTAACGGAAGCCAGTATTTTCATCAAACTAGCAATAACCAACAGTATTCAGCTCCAGAAAGAAAATGCTCCTGTTTATTTCTGCTGCCTGCTTCAAGCTCCAAAGAACTCAGATATATTTATGCAGTCTATCAACTAATCAGCTTCCTTCTCTGATTTCTTTATTTTTCCTGTTCTGTCTCAGATCTTTGGTATCCAAAAAAGAAATCATGTCTGGTTATCAAGCACCAAATGCCCTCCACCCAACCAATATGCCACACAAGTGTGTCAGTGTTAGCCATCCCAACTACTTCAATAAAACACTCACACTTCACTGATTTTCTCCTACCCTGTATGTAAACTGGTATTCAAAGCTGAACTCCTAGTAGCTGTGAAGAGAAGATTTGAAGACCTAATCCTCAGCTCTAAAAAATGTGCTGATTTACTTGCTTTTGGTATTTCCACCAACATGAAGAACAGAGGCAGGTGCCTGATCTCAGTGGTGGAAGAGAGACATTCAGCACCCTGCTCACACAACTTCACTGAGAGGCTAAGCCTTCATTTTAAACCCCTCACAGGGGGCTCCTCATTTATGGTCAACAGAGCTGCCTTCAGCAAAAGCAATTTGAACAGTTTTGCCAGAGTCTCAAATGGTACTATTAAAAGCAGACCTGTCAGCTTTGTAAATTGTTTTTGTACATTTTAAAAATAAACCACTAGGTAAAAATCTGTTTAAAGCATTTTTATTCTTTTCAGACTACATTACTCACCTTTGACTACAGGTATCTAAGCGCTGTCATGATTTTAATTTATGAACTATAACCTACACTCACATGTTCTCATTTCTGTCCCAAAACAAGGTAAGCAAAGGAAAATGCCCATGTGCCATATGAGCACTTTAAAATATAAGCTTTTTGCTTCAGCGCTTCCAAAATTGGTACCCTAAAATGACAGTGGGACAGTCAACCCCCAAACTTCAAGAACTATAGAAATCAACTGTACATTGTCTATAGAATACTTGGTGCTCTTTATCACAGACAAACACTGTAGTCAGTCACTTTGGTCTGTGATCTCAGCACCATCATCAACAGTGTACTTCTAATGACAAATTGAAGCAAACAAAACCACAAAAGCACAGCATTAGTGGCTTAAAAGCAAGTTAAACAGTGCTTACCAAACACCTGGAAGCCTAGCACACAAGTGTACGTTGTCCAATCTATATCCTTACAGTCAGAACGATTCCTGATGAGCTTACAGCCACTTGGAATGTCCCCTGTAAAAAAAAAGTGAATGATGAGTTATGCAATGCAAAATTATATTTATGTATGTGCTCTTTAAAAAGATGGTAATGCAGTAAATAAATGAATCTTAAATCCAATGTGGAATTACACTGTACAGGCAACAACAGACCAGCACCTTTATCAAATTCCAGATACTTGAAGCTTTATTTGGTTTTTATGAGTCATATTTACGTCTCATTTCCCTCTTCTGATAGCATAACCTCAAAAACACTTGTAACTTGAATACCCTGCTACAAACCATACAAAATGTTTTCAGAGAGTCTGTAATATAATAATTTCTTCTTCCTACCAGCTCCACTGATGCACTAAAATTCAATAAATCATTGAGGAAGCTGTGCTTTTAAAATAGTGCGCAACCACTGCCAGAGAAGCCTTAGACTGCTTTTCAACTTTTAACTAGAAAAGGAAAGATTGCCTTCCAATACACCAAGCCAGTAATAATGGGTCACAGTTGTTTTCTTCCCTATACATCACATCATAAGCACCAACACTTCCTTTTGATAGACTGCACTATCTAGATTTGAAACCTAAGTTGTAACAAGCAAAAAAACCATGTTAAGGTGACAGACATTTATAAACTGCTAGCTATTCTTGCCTGTACAGGGAAGAAACTACTAACCTCTTGGATCTAGTTAAAACCATAGGAAGACAAGAATACAAAAACCAATTTAAAAGCAGACTGATATATACTAGTCATGTTGAGCTTCTGGCATAACCACTATGTATCATATTCATGTTTTCACATATTAAAAAAAGACAAACACAAGAACAATATTACCAGTAACTGATTAAAGTAGCATTACTGCTTTTCTTAGTTTTCACCACCACCAGCCAAGATAAAGTTTCAAACAAGAAACCCCAGAAGAGAACTGTGGCACGGGCCTACTGATTTTATTCCCCCAAAATAACTGGTATTGTTGACACTAATTAGACAACTGTATATATTATTTTCAATCTACAGAACTTTTGGCCAACATCAAAATGTAGAGCCACTTGTTCTGTAAATTCTGCGCTGTTAAACTGATTTATGACCTTGTAAAGAAGTAAGCTATATTTGGCATTGCCATTAGGTAATACACAGCTCTGAATAACATCAAGATATCAGGTTACACAAGTTCAAATCAGTCCCTTTGTCAGTCAGCACTTTGTACAGTCCTGATCAAACACACTTTTCTAAATATTCTGACAGCTAATACACATTTCTGTTTCCAGTGTATTTAATTTCATACTTACAGTATAGTATTTCATAGTCTCCTGAGTTTGACATTATATATTTGTTGTCCGGGGACCAGTCAAGGTGTGTAATATAGCTGGAATGTCCCTGAAGAAGAATGAAGTGACACCAGTGTGAAACACCTAATTTTAACTTAAAGTGAAGCAGAAGTTGCACCACAGATGGGACAGCTAACAGCAAAAAACATCACCTTCCCACCCACCCCAGGTCTGCTGTAACTCACTCATGCTCCTTTAAAGGCTCCTTGCTCACAGGGCCACACTCGCTAACAGCTAAACAAACGCAGGCTGGGCACTGTGCCTCTCCCACCCTCCCCTGTAAATCTTGGCCCTCTTGGTCTCCAGAATGATTTACTCCTAGAAGGCATGATGCTAGAATACGGATGAACTCTAATTTATACTGGAATTAGAAACATGCACAATCATTACTAATTGAGAAAAGGAAGTAACTTGCACAGGATCAGTTTTAGAGCCTAACAAAACAGTGACAGAATTTTTTTATTTCCCTAGCCATTTAAAGTAACTTCCATTAAATGCATGCTCATGCAAATCACCGTTGCTTATCCTAAAAACCCAGGATACCTCGGTTGACAACCACCATGTAAAGTACAATATCAGGGACTAGTGTTACAAGAAAACACTTTTAAGCTTGTTCAAAGTTTCTGCTGTGCTTCTTGCACTGCAGCATGTTAGTGCCAGCTTTGAAAGGTGTCTGCCCTACAGGAATTGGGTCTGTAGGGTCTATTAAGAATCAAAACCCTTTGGTCTAGTTATTTAGTTATCACCATCAAGAGCACGCTGAGAGTTAAACACCCAGCTTTGGTTTTGAGGAAGAAGATAAGTGCAGCTGGACAGACTGTGCACAAACTTTTTTTGAGGGAAGGAAAAGTAATAATAATAGTAGTAATAAAGCTACAAAAGGCTTCAGAGAAGCCACAAATTTATGCAAGGTAGGAATCATGGGTAGCAAATTAATAAAAGTGACATCCATGTCACTCCTCCTTTCCCACCCTTCTGTTTCTTCTCACTGCTCCTCTTCCCCTTGTAAGACCATCTATTTCCTCTCCCTCATAGTCATTCTGCCAGGCAACAAAATGCCACATTCTTGACTGACAGATGTCCATTCATGATCCTCCCTCAGTGGGCACTATGAATGAGGTGTCCCTCATCCCCCACAGAGTCTCTTGGCCCAGCCTGCAGCAGCCACACCAGAGCCATGCAGAAGCTCTGCACTGGCTGCTGTGCCACCCACCATGACAACTTCTTCAACAGAGAACTCTAAGAGATCCTGACTGCTTCCAGAATTACAGTAGAAATATACCCATGTCCTGTCTCCCTGTTCCCAGGTCCTTTGCAAAAGACTGCAAAAACGTTTAGGAGAAAAGCTGACCTTTATGATTTGTTTACTTATGAAGTAGTTTCTGCCTCAAGCAGAGGAACTGTGTATTGACATAACTGCTTTGCAGTCATGGGTGAGACATATGATACTGACATGCAAACCTGGTATTTTTAAAAAAAAAAAGCACAATTGGCTAGGATTTTTTATCCCCCCCCTTATTTTCCAAGTCTTCCAATTTGCAATCGAACTCCAACATGGAAAAGAATTGGTCAGTCATTTACGAAATCCTGCCAGACATTTGGCAGCTGTTAAAATTCCTGGGGGCGGTGGGGGAAGGAACAAAGCAATTGGCCAGGGGGCTCCAGGCTGCAAAATCCCTTCAGGCAAGCCATCACCAAATGATGAACTGGAACACAACATTGTTATCATATCTGAAATAGGAGGATCCCTTTTTCTATTAAAATCTTTCTTTGGTAGCTGCCCACTGATAAGGCAATATTTTACTCTCTCCTTTTCTGTGCCTTTATATACAGTGAATGCAATTATTCATATTATCACCAGCTAAGAAAACTATCTGACTAAACGGAAACTCTTTCCTCCATTGGCAAAGTTTATCTGTTTCAGACTTCAGTGGTGCAAGGTTCAAAACGTCCACAGCCCCTAGGACAGGCACACTAATCATTTCAGGTTAAGTCCAGTGTACCAAACACTTCAGCATGGCTGCCCACGTGGCTTTCACCCCACAGCCCTCTCAGTAACTGCACAGCACTTACCCCTCTTTTGCTAAGATATCTCTGATGTGAAGCACACAGAGACAGCACCAGCTACCCAGGAGCTGCTGACACGCTGCAAGTTCATACCCAGCCCATACCTTCACACTGCTGACGACATAGCTGGAGCCCTCAAAAACAGCTGCACTAGTCAAAATGGTTTTTTTGGCTCATCTGAAGTTCTGCTAGCCAACACTATCCCTCACTGTGGAAACAGGCCCACAGGTCACAGACTTGCCTCTCTAGCAGAAGCAGAATGCCTGGTTGTGACTGAGAAGGGATTTAAACCTAACAGAGGGCATACAGCCCTTATGCACAAGCTAATGCTGCTTCAGTAGATAAAATCCTTCTGAAAGAATTCAAATAATGTATCCAAGCTGGAAGAAACAACCAGAAGTTGACTACCAGGAGCACTGAGTCATACTACTTGGAGGTCACCCGTGAGGCTACTGAATGACAGAATGCCAGAAGGATGCAGTGCCAGGAGAGTGCTCCGGGTCCCGAGCATGCCTGGGTGTCTCCCTGCTTAGCATCAAACTGGTATGGACCCGCCAGGGCGCTGGCAGGCAGCACAGGGGAGGTGCAGGACAAGTGAAATCGGATCGGCAGCCTCGCAGGGAGCTCTGGGCAGCTCCACGTCGCTGCCTTC
Source organism: Acanthiza pusilla (assembly GCA_036630365.1). Lineage (NCBI taxonomy): Eukaryota > Metazoa > Chordata > Aves > Passeriformes > Acanthizidae > Acanthiza > Acanthiza pusilla. Next base: position 10,495,352 of record JAXCHO010000017.1, read on the forward strand.
TGCACAGGCTGGGAGCGTCAGGGAATTCAGCCCCGACACGAATCATGCTGCTGATTTTGTATTCCACATGCAGTCACTCATGCTGAAAGGAGAAGGATTACAGAAATCTGCTTGGAAGCCTTGATACTTCTGCCTGGGTATAACGATGCTCAATTCTCCCACAAAAAGTTTTACAAACCCCTCTCCTGCCAAGGCAGTGGGATAGAGGGACATCCAGATGTTGGTTTAAATTACAATATGCTCTCTTCTAATATATAATATAGAGAAATAAATGATCTCATAAATCTTCAAAGAGCTCACAGAGACTCTGAAATACAGAGCAAGCTAAATATTATGTATGTTAGGATTAGCCACGTCCAAGTGATTTTATATTCTATGATTAAAAAAATAAGTGATGCGGTGAAATGCTGTACTGAGGTGCAGACACCCACTGCCTTCCCCACCAGCCCCACTGGGGCCCTGGGCTGAGCTCCCTGTGGGCTCTGCCCTTTCCCCACTGCATGAGCTCAGGAAGGGATGGGGCAAACCCTGTGCTGCTGCCTGCCCTGGCAGCCCTGTGCCCCCCACAACAGCTGCACACAGGCTACTCTGACCCCAAGGCTCTGGCAGCGCAGGAATGTGTCACATTTCAAAGGTGAACCTAATTCTTATGATATAATTTGCAAATCCCATTCAGTTTCACTTGCTCTTTATGAAAATATTCCCACTAACCAAAAAATGAACTTCAGGACAGAATATTAGATAACACTTATGGAAAAATGGTATGTCTACATAACACTAGGACAACCTCATCTAAGTGTAACAATAATAACAAACTTCACTACTTGTGCTACACTTAGATCTATCTACCCTGGGCCATATACCTCAGTTTTAAATTTTGTAGTAACAATTACAACTGAAAACAGTGTGTATTTGCAACCTCCAAAAGTATATGTTCTAATGGAATTACACCACCCTCATGTTATGTTGGTCCAAGGAGTAATTTACCAATGGGAGGAAAATACCCCCAATCAAATGTAGCATTTGCCTTGAACAAGTTTCAGCATAAAGGTACAAGGCATTTCTCCATCTCACTGCTTATTTCCCATTTTAGAGAAAACAGGCAACAGTCTGTTAAATCAGTCATATTTGATGCAAAAGTGATCACCAAATACTAAGAGCTGCAGTACCCATCAGAGACTGAAGATTAAAATCAATCAAATGCTGAAAAAACCCTGTAAAAGATATAACCAAAAGGGAAGAGCATCAGTCTGCAGAGGGTTTCACTGCTGAACATCTTAGTGTATGCAGAACATCAAAATGCAAGTGTAATGATGGTTACATAGGTTCTAAAACTTACAGTGCATTTTCCATATCTGCTATACTTTCTTCCATTTTCTGTTACTACGTAGAGGTAAATAAAGTTGTCATGGGATCCAACTGCAAGTAAGGTGCCATCTACAACACAGAATATTTGATACAAATGAACAGAATGTTTGTTTTGTGCATTTTCATTATTTCAGGTTTAACACTAAGACAACAGTCTCAGTTAAACTAGTGCCTGTGAATTGTACTGAAGGATTCATAACTGTCTACATTATGTTGCTTTTCAAGCCGTATCTGTTTACTTTGTGGGTATGTTTTTTGGACAAGTTCTTTCACTTCTGCTTTTTTTTTGATCAAGTGTTCAATGGACAGGATATAAACCCTCAGACTGCACTGGATTTCTGAAAGTTGGTGACAGCAGGCAGACTTGAGTTTTATGCATCATAAAAATGCAGAAGAGTATTTACGGATAGCTTAACTTTGGTGGACTGAATATAAATCAGCACTAAATGTCTGAAGATATGATACATTCAAACATTATAAGTATTTTCCTATTCTACGTTGTCTCCTTTTAAAACAAGTATGGGGACAAAGAGCTGCCACGAATCACAAACACCCCAGGTGTCAATGAACATCAGTGATTTAAAATCAATTGTTGTGCTTGGCACATGTGGCAGCAGCAGAGGAACATTTTGCTCACTGACATGGCATGTGAGCCAAAAGCAAACAAGAAAAAGATTTACAAGGGTGTTCTTCCATCCTGTTGTAACATAGAGGAGTCAGCCTCTGATGATTTGTCATGTCACATCTGAAGAGGAGACTCAGCACTGGTTTGGACTCCATGTAATCCCAGAGCAAACACTTGACAAACAGCTCTGACTTCCAGACAGAGCTGAGCTTAGTTTTATGTATTTGCATTAACAAACTTGAAAACTAACTAAGAAGGATATTAAAATATCAGTGAATATTAAGCTTTTTACAGAATTTTCTGTTAACCTGTCAACTATTTAGTTGAGAACCCTTTTTTTTTGTGAGCAAAGTGAACATTTATTATATTGCCAGAGTTTAACATGAAGAAAAGGCTGAGAAAGGTGACGGTGATGTCTGCAGTTACAAAACTCCAGGATTTAGCACACAAACAAATCTGCAAACAAATCCTCAGTTATATATTAAGCATCTGAAACAATCTTTTCAAAGCTGAGCCTTTTCTAATGCTTGGGGACTAGTTTAACAGCATTTAACAGAACATCCACCTGGTTTATCAGAATTATTCTGACTGTCCAAATCTGCCTACCTACTGAGTAGCGCATCACCGAAAGCTGTTCGTTGCCATCAGTGTGTATTGAAACCAGATCCCTCGTTTCTGCATCCAAAACAAACCACCTAGAGAGAGGAGAATTCCAGTAAGTATCACTTCCACTAAACAAAAAAACAAGGAAAAGAGCCATAATCACTGCCTGCCTTCATCTTCTTATGCCAACCCCTCAGGGGCAGGATAGAGGACATCTGTTTCTAATGGAACACTATTCTGGTTCACAAAGCAATACGAGTTTCAGTCAACAATATATAAAAGATCTAAATACCATTCAGTTTTTCCCCCTTCCCTGAACACTGTAATAATCACCAAAATGTCTACTGGCCGATTAAAACACCACCGAACAGATAATATGACTGCATCTTATCATCATTAAGCCTTAAGGCTACAGCTGAATTTCATTCTACTTCTTCCCTATTTTGAAGTTAAGTTTTGATATAAAAACTGATATTTCAATATTTCTAAAGCAAAGTTTAAAAAAAAATAGAAGTAGTAGGTGGAAGTGGAAGATATTTCCATACACATTGTAAACACAAATCACAGTCTAGTTTGGTATTTTTCTCTCAATCCATTTAATTTCTATGAATAATTTTATTAAAGTAAGAAGGAACCATCAACCATTCACTAGAATTGGATCATTCACAAACTAGAATTTTATTTTATATTTCCTGCTTGGATGATAACTAAGATAATTAATGTCACTTTTTATTATTTAACAATAATTTTTAACCTGCAGTATATTATTTATGAGGCACATGTGAAATGCCCAGAGATGCTTACAAAAACTCACTGGCACATAGACCAAAACGGCCACTGACAGCAAGATGTGCAAGATCAGCAGAATCTGAGCATTTTGCAATAGGTCTGATGCCACTGAACTCCTAAATAATGTGAACGTTAGCAACACAGAGACAACGACAATTTAATAAAAATATGTATTCATACACGCAGATCATGAAAACAGAAGGTGTCAATTTGGCTGAATACACTGAACCTGTACTCAGAATTTTATTTCTTTGCTCCAAATTTCTGGTTTCACAGCCATGTGAGACCCATGCCACAGCCAGGTTTCTGTCCCTAATGGCAAATGGCGAGTTCACACACTGTGGAAACGAGCAAGGGAATTCCACCCTCTGCCTCACAGTGAACTCAGTGGAACATTGCTAAACCTAGGACCATTTATTCTATAACAAAGCTGTAAAATGAACTCCAGGAACAACATCACACATTGCTTTCTATGGGTGGGGATGAGATTCCAGCTTGTGCTCACCCAGTGTCTGACAGCTAGGCATCTGGAAAGCAGCCTGGCCCCAATGGCTTAAAATCAGCTTGTGGTTTGACTACCACATGAAAGAAATTAAACAAAATACACATAAAAAACCCCCAATCCCACATGCCATGGACTGCTGAATAATCTGTGCGCATGACAGACAGAACCAGTGGAAAACAGGCAATGTGTAGCCCTATTGCCTGATTTAGGTCCTTGTGGCTCTAACCTTGCCTTTCAGCCTTCAGTTTTCTTACTGATGCTAGCACTTTTGTTAGAATCCTGTTAGTCTTTTTTCCACGGTGCCTTTGAATACTCACAGGTTTAGTACTCAAGATATTCTACATGATTAGTCATAGAAAGGTCTACTTCCCTGCAAATAATACCACTGGGAGCACGGCAAAAGGATCTACCTTGAAAAAAACTTTTTTTTAGTTTTCCAGCTGTGCCTTTTCAGCGAGCAGCAGGATCCACACAATTAGTTCTCTCCAAACCAGGTTTATTCCCAAACAACTGATGCTCAGGCATACAGCAGGTATTTAAAGAATCGGTAACAAAACCTGCAGTAGGCCCTTTGCAGGCAGCCCAAAAGGGGAAATGATATCGAAATACTCATCATGGGAAGTGATAGGTGAAAAACCCGCCAAAAGCAGGATGCTTGGCCTGATGAAAAACACACCTCTGTGAAACAACACACAAGAATCGGAAAAAGAGTAGAAAATTCAGTTCGGTTTTGATGTCACAATTTTAACCACCAAACCCAAACTTCTTAGTGCTCCATTCCTTTCCCCTGTCTTAATGACCTCTCTACTGAAAGCTGAGAAGCACTAGAATGGTAACAGACACATTACCATTTGGGTAATGGTTTAAGTTTAGTGAGTTCTAAACAGATTAGACTCATTTAATATTTGCTTTAAGATTTTTGGGCTATGAATCAAATTATTAAAAGGCTTGTTACGGGTTTGAGATGATTTTTTCCTATGTTAACCAAGATATACCATGCAGCCCTCATTCCTTGGGAAATAACTCCCTTGGACCAGATTTTCTGGCACAGAACGCACTGCATGGTGCTGCTGGGTAGACAGTAATTTTAAAACGGTTTTGTTTATCTTGACTCAACTCCATTTATTTCCCATCCACTTATACACTTACCAGGTCTCATTTCAATTCAATTTCATTTGTATATCTCAAACCTATCATTGAATCATACAATTTCAGAACACACTGAAATATAATGGTGAAAATATATCTGTGTAGTTCCAAGAAGAGCAGAATAAACAAAAACCCAAAAAAACCCCAAGGCCATCACCATAAACTTCTTGAACACAGTATAAAGTGGTTTTCTCAAGTAAATTAAAAATAAGAATTTAAACTGAATGTGCCAAACTTAAAACGTGACACTAAATGCTCCAGGAGAGAGGGGAAAATAGTCAACTAAAAGCAAGCAACAGACTGTTTTGGCCACGCAATGTGCCTCGACTGTGCTTTGAAAAAGTTCATAAACATGTAAAAACTCTGAGGAAACATAGCCTGACTTTCTTTTCCCTGTTTCAAGTACTCTTAGGCCTGTATCTTCTGCTCTGTTTAATGAAGATAGAAATATTTGTTTAATTTAATGTTTATAATTGCAAGATGGAAAGGTTCAACATGGTAATCAAATATACAAGAGCTCAGCAAGGATTTTACTAGAAGGTAAACTTGGTTTTGTAGCCTGGTATTATAACTAATGAATTTAGAGCAGACTGCCTCTTCATCTTCGAGAAGAAAACTCCCTAAAAAATATTTATTATTTCCTTCTTCCAGAAATTTTGAAGGGTGTTGCATATGCTCAGCAGTTTCTAAAAATCAAACTTCAAATGGTTGCTTTATAGGCATGAGGTTAGGTATAAAAAAACCTTCTAGTTGGTGAATTAAACACACAAAGAAAATCCCAATTTTCTTACATGCACCAGGCATTATTTTATCATCATGTGATCAGCCATGAGGTGTAACTGAAAAACAGAACAAAAATACTAGTAGATTTAATATGCGCTCCTCTCACCTTTCTAGTGCTATGAACATCCTGTTTTTCTTTCAGTTGGTACATTGGTACTCCCTTCTTGGGAGACGATACCAAGACAGAGTTTGAGTATGAAATAAAATAACTTTTCTCCCCTACTGTAAGAAGCCTGAGTTAAAAAGATTCGGTTTGTGCTCTGTCAGCTTTCAATGGCACATTGACTTCAGGAAGAACAGGAACAGTTCAGTGTCACTTCACTGCAGAAATGTGCCATATTGAATTCTGTCTTACACAAAAACCAAAATACTAGTCTGTTCACTTGCCTCTCCACCTCAGTTTAAAAGGTTGCAAATATGTTTGATTTGGGAAAGACAAAGATCTGTACTGTACCTGTCTTACAAAGGAATGCAATGTGCACAGAACATTAAAAGATATGCTACTTGGTAAAGACAATAACGAGTGCTCATGGAAACCCCTGCAAAAAAATAGTTTAAAAAAAAAAATCAAGATCTGGGCTTTTGTTTAAAGAGCTGTCAAAAAACCAAACCAGCCCAACAACAATTAAACAATTCTTCTGTCTTCATCTAACACACATAAGATGCTCTTCCCCCTTCTGCCACACTTTTTAGGCTCTATAACCTCAAGCAAAAAGAATAAAAAGCAAATTAATTCCGATTATAAGGTGTGTTGTACTAAACTGTCTCCTTTACACCTCAGCTGGAAGGTGCTTACCTGCCCGAGTGCGTTCCTATGGCGACCACTGCTCCGCTGGGATGGAAATCCGCACAGTGTCCTGGTTCCTGAACGGAGAGGCACAGACACATTAGTGCCCCATCTGTGTCCTGAGGGCCCAGCACCTCTCATTACACCAAAGCTAGCCTAAAAGTCTGAGCTGAGCTGACACAGGAAAAACCAGGCAGTCAGCAGCATGCTAATCCTCAGACAGCTCTTCTTTCAATGTATCAGTGACACACACTACAAGAACATCTGGTGAATAAAAAGCCTAAGTTTCTGCGTAAAAAATACTTTTGCTTGGATATTAGCACAGAACTAGCCAAACTATGAAATGAATGACAGTAAGGAAAGGACATCTAAAGCCGAACCTTCACAACTGTACGATACCCTCATCAGAGTGTTTGAATAACGGGGAAAAAATTAAACTGCAACAAGAATAAAAGGCTAAGATTTATTCAGGCTGGCTTGTCAAAATGACATCAATAAATGGTAACCAGATTACAGCCCACACAATATCTGATGAGCCTTGTTAAGTTTATCAAAGCTTCCAGATAGCAGTTTTTAAAAGCATAACTGCATGACTTTTGCTTGCAATCAGGCGGAACAAGGGTGTTGCAGAAATTGAATGCTTTTTCCTATTTTTCAGCTTTATAGTTAAATTAAAGGGTTGACATACATCTAGCAGCCTGGTCCATTCCAGTGTGTGGTCCACAGAGTTCCACATACAAACTTGCCTATCTTGGGCACATGTTAAAAACAAGTCTTTGAAAGGATGAGATGCCAGTCCCCAGAGTTCATCTGTATGTCCCTAGAAAGAAACCATATGTGATTTAACAATTAAAAAGTAAGAGTCTTACAACAACACACCAGCAGAGAAAACCTTTACATTTTTGGGTCATAGTTAAAAAAAAGAAGTTATGCTCACCTGCACCTCTACTACGAAACCATCGTTAAATGTTCCCCTCAAAACAAAGTTTCGTGAAGTACCCACTAAAAATTGATCTGCTTTTCCTTCTGCTACTGCTCTGATTGTTCCATACTGGTCAGGAACCTGGGAAAAGAAACATCTGTGTCAAACCACACCAGGCGTCTCAATAGGTGCTTAATTTCGGTGGCCACAAATAGTGCACAGTGACAGCACCAGAACTGGAGCTCTCCCAGTAAAAAAGAACAATCCAATCATGCATAACCTAGATCAGGGCTTGATTTGAAACCTCCCTCATCTTTTTGTTCAGTACAGGCATACAGGAAGATCTCACTCCAAGACAATCACACAGTTGTGCCATTTTAATAAATCTCAGTAGAAAAAAATACAAATGAAATCACATGGCTTTTAAGTGTCAAATTCACTAAACAAATGCACTCCACAACCTTACAATTCATCTTATAAGGAAAGGAATAATACACAGTTACTATTTACTTTCCAAAACACACTTTGAAAAACAAGAAAAATCTTGTAGCACACAGTAAATGCTTCCTCATTTTCTTTAATGCTTCCTGATTAGCCTTAAGTAAATGTTCATATGCCTTTTGTCAGCAATGACTCTGAATTTTAATGACTTTGTTTATTTCAGGCTTGAATTCTAATACGCTGCTTTATTTTACAGTGTGCAATTGTTTATTTTCTAAATTATTTATCTGAGAAAATACACTTATATTAGCCACACAAGATAGAAAAATCAATCTCTCAGGGTTCTGGTAACATAAAAATTAGCTTTAACATAACATTATTAACAAAAGGAAAACAGAGACACTGATATGAACAGAGTGTGTTACTTAAGCCTAAGAATTGTATATGGTAGTCAGTGCTTACTTCTCAGCCATGTGTTCTAAATGTCAGTATTAGATTCAAGGCAGTAACAAATTCTAGGTTGAACTTACATAAGTGTTATGAAAAAAATGCTTCTATAAAAGGACAATCGGTAAGTGGAGTAAACCAATGTTTAAAGAACTGTTTAAGGAGAACACATTATTTCAAGATAAAGGGAAAACAAAAAGTTTTTTAAAATCCAAAATACACAACCTTTTCCAGTTCATGTCCACTGACCTAACACTGCCATATAGCCAAATCACAAAGAACATACATATTCACTAAACACCTGGTTTAGGATAAATTTTAAAAAAATTCCTCATCATAGTTTATTAATCACTAATTACAGAATACCAATATGTATCCTACCATTTGTTTACCTTATGTCACACATTCTACTAAAACCCTTATATGCTGGTGACATTGTCTTTCTCTGGACAGGCAACCTTAGCAAAAGCATAGGCAATACCAAAAAATATCCTCAAAAAGGATGAATTGAAAAAAAAAAAAAAGGAAGGGTTTTGGAGAAAGAAAACTCTTAAAATTTCTGTTCAACTTAAACATGGGAGAACTGAAACCTCATATAGACTCATTTATAGGTTAAAATTTAAATACTTTTATAATAAAACATTATCATCCACTTTTAAAAGACAGTAACCAGAAGGTATTCTTTCATCCTAACTAAGGGTGGAGAAGGCTCTGTCTTGCTATCCAATACCTTGTTCAAAGCAATTTCCTTGTCATTCTTGCTTTCTTACCTCAATTTCCCTTTCAGGATTCAAATCATGATCCCACAGGATGATCTTTCGGTCTTTCCCACCTCCAGTTAGCAGCATTCCATTCCTCATTTGACAGAGTGTGAACACACTGCCGTCATGAGCTTTGATTTGTCTGCTTATCTGATATACTCCTGTATGCCCAAAAGGAAAAGAATAAAGAACACTACTCATTTCTTCACCTAGGGTTTAGGAGAAGCTTTGCCTTTATGCAGAAGAATAAAGTACGTGTATAATAAATAATTACATTTGGACTGTCAGGCTCTTAGTATTGCAAACACAAGGTGGTAGTGTTTTCTTACAGGATAAAAAGATAAAACAAAGGGCCTGCCTTCCTGAAGAAAAATTTTTTTGAGATTGATTGTCCTACAAAATGTGAAGGTAAAAACAACAATTCATAAAATGCTTTCATTTCGCTGCTTTCCAAAGGAACACAGTTTTTCCAGATGCAAAAGAAATTGTCTTTTAGAGTAAAAAAATATTTAGCAAGTCATTATTAGAAAACAAGTAAAGCTATTTTATTAAAAGAAACTGAAAGACTTGTTGTCTACAGCCTTTTGGGAATAAAAAGCCAATTATTTATAGCAAAGTTTCCAGGATGCATGAACCTAGTATCTAATGCTGGATGTTGCTACACATAAAAATAGTAAAAGCAGCATTTGGCATCTATCAAGACAGCAGTCTACCCAAAGGAAAATACTTGGAAGAATGAAAGAGATGAGAAAATTAAACAAGGATAGCAAAAGAAGCCTTTTACATCCTAATTGGGACCTCACATTAAAAGAAATGCTGTTGGCAAGTAATTTTAAAAAACCCAAACAATTTATTGATTCTGGTGCTGCATATTTTCAAACAGCAATCACAGAAAAAGCCTGAAACACCAACCAGCTCAATATGAGCTTAACTTTGCTGACTCTGCCTATGGCTCAAGTCAGTTCAAATCAGTGTGCTCTCACACTGTGAAAGCGTATGAGACCAAGTCCTGTGACCAATATAATGTGATAAGCCAACTAAAAATTCCACATTTAGTTAAGCCAATGCAAATAAATATTCTATTTGATGACACTTAAAGTTATACTGGAAAAAGGCTACTTTTGCACAAGAAATTAAAAATTAAACATCAGATAATTTGCTGAATTACTTTTCCATTGCAGCTGAAAGACGAGAAAAAGGTTTACCTACAAAAACAGACCTACTGCTAAAAAATGTAGTTTTTACATGAATGTTTTCCTGGCATACCAATTTAAACCAGAGTGTTTGAAAGAGCTGCCAAGTAAAATAAATTATCATTGAATTTATGAGTTACCTTAGGACTCAACTGTGCTAGGTCTGCATATGTTGGGTAACAAATAATTTTCCTTTCTTTTTTACAAAAGCTTTGCTCTAAAGAGTTAGTTCAATTTCAAATTTCAATTTTTTTTAAAAGTATATCAAGACTTGAGTGGCTGCTAAACCAGAAACTGTTATTCATGTAACTGTTACAACTAAGCACTATAATTTTACTTCACATACAAGTCTTACTTATGTCAGCTCCGCCACTTAATGGTATTCCTCTGAGACTGAGCATGGTGCAACATAAGCCTTAGGAGGCAAAGGCAGGCTGCAGAACCCCCAAACTGATGCTACAGCCTTTTTCAAATCCAAATCAAATACCAGATCAAAAGAAAGCTGATTAACCAGATTTTTTTTTAAAGGCAAAACATTTAGATAAAGTAGTTTTCATTCATTTCAGCCCCAGTCTCATTACTTATTAAGAAACTCCAGACTGCGCTTAAGTCAGCAAATTCATAAGACTTGCCGGAATTTTAGACCACCTGTTATTTATAGGAAGTGCATGCTCTGAATCAGGTCTGTGTCCCTGGTTCCTTCCCTAATGCCATCCCTTATGTTTGTCTTCTGCAGACTAACTAAAATCTGTGATTAACTCTGAGCATATCCTACCTTTAGCTCCCTTTCCCGGAGTAGCTTCTACAGTAGTTTTGCCCCATATAAGTATTATCCCACCTGAGTCGCCAGTGAGAACATCACCATTTCCCAAGAAAGCCAAACACTGAACAAATTTGGGTTTCTCATATTTCTGAAACAAAAAAAAGCAAGAGAAAAGGATAATTGTTGTACTTGTTACATAATTAGAATAATTCATCCACACTCTTACACCCTGCATACACATAAGCAGAAATTAGCCTTTTTTTTATATGTTTACCTCTCTGATCAGACAGTACATGGTAAAACAAAGCAAATGTATAGAAAACGTGATTTCCATTGATTTAAAACTGTCCTGGTATCAAGACATTATTACCCCAAATATCCCTTGCTTCCTTGATAATGAATTGCCGCTCCAGGTCCAGAAAAATATATGAGATTTGCCACATGTTATTATGGTATTTGCATCAGTTGGATGGAATTCTACAGCAAGAACAACTTCATTTGTAGTCTGAAACAATAAAAGAAATAGTATTTATTCAGATAGGACATGAACTACTAGAAACACATGTAAACCCCCAAGTTTTAGAACGTGGATATGTGAAACTAGACAGATCATCATGTGCTTGAACGTATTCCTAGGTGCTCTGTGCTAAGTCAGCTGTCTGAATGACTGCACATATTATTTTATATATATTGATTTTTCTCATTCCTAAGAGATCTTTATTAAACTTTGGGACACAAGTTGGGGTTTTACATTCCCTTTTAAATCACAAAAGCTTCTTCTCTCTCAAATAGGTAAGACTTCTGCCAAGGAAAATGAATAATGTATAAAAGACACTTTTTTGGATTGAAAACTCTGCTTAGGCTTTACACAGACTCATCTGCTATTCTGGATAACAAAGCTGTGACCAGAGGCATTAAGACAACAATAATATTGGAGGATTATATCCATCATTCTCTTTCAGAAATTCTACAAAAGTTCTTTTGGGTTCTTTGTTCTCCTTTCCTCCTTGCAAAAAAGAGAAAGAGAAGCCTTCATAACTCAAAACTTTGAAACACAGGGTCTCACCTTTGTATTTTTACTGGCTGCATATAGTGTTACTGAATTACCAACATCTTAAAGTATTTCATCCTTTACCAATAGATTTTACAAGCATAACAAACTGGTCATTTATTTAACTTCTAATGTATATTCAACCAAACTGTTCTTGAAGACAAATCTCCTGGAGGCAATGACTACAAAACAAGAAAGTAAATGCATTTATTTCTATGGGATTTCAAAACAGGCTGCCCAGAGAGGTTATGGGGTCTCCTTCTTTGGAGATACTGAAAACTTGCCTGGGCATGATCCTGTGCAACCTGCTCCAGGTGAAACTGTTTTTGGCATGGGGGTTGGACAGATGATCTCCACAGGTGCCTTCCAACCCCAGCCATTCTGTGATTTAGCCCATGATTTAAAGGACTGTACATAAAAGTGTTGTTAAATCACATCTTTGGGAGCAACATTGTCTACTTCACCACTTTTGGCTTAATTCAGAACAAGAATCTTCTTAAGTTTCCTTTTTTTTTTTTCCTTTGTTCATGGCCATATTTATTGAATTATGCTTCTCACACAGTTTTCACATGAGCAAATCTGCTAACCCAAAAAAAATAATATGGAACTTAAGGACTGAAAACATTAATGGAGTTCAGCTGAGAAAAGGCTTCTGTTCTGCACCGCAGCACAAGGGATGCAACTCTGCTCACATCACCTTCTGGAGAAGGTGCTTAAGATACTGTAAGACCAAGTCCTAGCTATAAGTACTGAAGGGCAAGCTGTCCCTGCCAAATAGTTTTTAGCCAATTCTGAAACACCAAGGAACTCTCTGGAGAGCAAAAATAGTCAAAACATAATGTCAGTGAATGGGAAACACAAGGCATTTGCCAAATAGTTTCAAATAAAATATCAAAAAGGAAATGAAAATACTGCCATAGAGTGAAACTAAAAGTTATAGAATACAGTTAGTATTGGTCAACATAATCTAAAAAAAATGGGCCAAACCAACCTGATTTTGTTTTCTGAAATGGCAAGCTTTTAATGACAGAGACATATATGCTTGTAGAGCATGATTTACAAATTACAAATACTCAGTTCCACATGCATGTAATATTTGCTTGCTTGATATTGGACAACATGAAGGAATGGGTGTTCCCAGTGAAATCAGCTTTACATGAGCACTGAGTGCAACACCTCTGAATGCATCCCACTGGTGTGAAATTTAGAGAGGTTCAAAAAGAAACAGGAAAGCAGAAACAAGACTGCAATCCACAAAAGTACTTTGGACTTCAAATGAGAAGAGACACATACTGAGCATCAGTGATCAGAATTTGATTCAGACAAAATTTAAATAAGGAATGTCTAAAAGTATTTTATTTTTTTAAACAACTACAGACTGAATCATCAGTTTAGTTTCTTAATGTTCCCAGGATTTATTTTTTTTAATTAAGAAAACATTAGAAAACATTTATTTGAACTGACTCTTAAGGATGAGTAAAATGTAATTAGAAACCCTTCAATATTCAAAACCCTTCCAGTAAACAAGTTAAGAATACATTTCTGTGGAACCCTTAAACAAGCCAGCAGTATTACATAGTTGCAGTTTCCGAGTAAGATCAAAAGTGTGTCTCACAAACTTGTATTTAGGGGAATAAAGCCACTTCTATTTCAGAATATTCATGTACAAAAATTACCTTTATTTCTGCTATTTTTGATTTCCTCTGCCAATCCCACACAGTAAGCATATGCTCGTTAGAGTCATCAATTACACACAAATGAGTACCAGAATCCTAAAGAAAAAATAAAAAAAAAAAATTACTGACCAAGTACTATCATACCCAATTTAGAAACAGGGCAGGGCAGAAGTATTTTAAAAAAATCCACAAAGGTACAAATATAAATTAGCCAAGTCCTTTTAAAATAATTACAACCTCAATATATATGGAATTTTCCTTTCTTTCTTTCTCAAAGACAAACACCGATTTTTGTATAATCTCATAAAAAAAATTACCATGCTTCAAATAATATTCTAGGAAAGCTTTAAAAGCCTTACCAAGTCTTTACTTTAGTTTTGTTTGCTTTTATTGCTGGGGGTTTTTTTGTTTGGGATTTTTTTTGTTGTTGGGGGGTTTTTTGTATTTTTTTTTTCTTTTTTGTTTGCAATTTCATGCTAGCAGCAAAAAGATTTCTTTTTCTATTCGATAATTATTTTGTTTTTCCTCAGGTGTCAAGAGTACAGACCCACAGTTTCACTTGTGTTTTCTCCTTAAATGCCACCATCACATACACAAAACTTTACATTATCAAATTCTGTAAGCACACATCATTTTTTCCTCATGGGTCATAAAGTACCAGCAGTTTCATCATGTAGTTGGTAAAACTGCAGCAAAGGTAACACCTTCTGAATAAAACAATGCTTACAGAGGAGGCAGAGCAGCACTTACAGTATTAAATAACTGAAACCACTTATTTTGAACACTTTTACAACAAAATGGTAAATATATGGCTACACATAATTAAAGGAACAGAGAAAAAATCTTAAAACAAAAACACACTTATTCCCAGCAATGCATACTTGCACAAACTAGACATTTGTAGAAAGATTTGGAGGAGACTTTAATTATCTTAAAGTTGATTCTTGCACTTCATTCTCTAACAAATTATGAAAAAAGAGGTGGCCAAAGTTATTATTCTCAAGTACTATTATGAGTAGTAATATGCAAATATATATGTGAGTTATTAGCTGGGAAAAAACCCTGAAGACAGTATTGGCAATATACACAGCTCTTGTGGGGCTTAATAAATTCTGTGGTAAAAACACAGCTCTAGACACTGCACACAAACTGTTCCAGTCTAGTGAGGAATCATGTGAGACTGTAAGAAGGTATCAAAATCAGTTTCAGCTGCAAAACACAACCAACAAAAACTAAAATCTAGTCCTCCGAAATTCCCCGGGCTTTTTGTTTGTTTTGTTTTTGAAATGATGGCATGCATTCTTATTCACCTTGAAAAAGATCTGTATCCAAGTACATAAGTTTCATTGGTTTGTTAGAGTGAAAGGAATGACAGTAGTCCTTTCACATTATTGTATTTTATTTGTGCTACTCCTTATTTTAAAAAATAAAAGTCTTATAGTACGTCTTGAGATTCAGTAAATAACTAATATTGCAACATTTCAATGTCAAGTGAAACTGCAGCAAGAGAGTGCAAGAATTTCTTTTCAATAGGTCACCAGAGACACTGCTGAATTTTCATCCTTGGAGACACCAGGGACCCAGCTGGACCACAGCCTGAGCAGGCTGCTCTGACAGAACCTGCTGTAAGCTGGACAGTGGATGAAGTGTTCTCCAGACATCCCTTCCCACCTCAGCTGCCCTGTAAATCTCTTCCTCTATTAGCAAAATACCACAGACATTGTTTTTCTGATTTTTTTATTTTTTACATGTATTAATTCTTTCTGGAATGCAACAATTGAGCCTGGGTTTTCAGGAGGTCTGATATGTCTCAGTCTTTTGGCAAAAATACAGTGGCAGCTTAAAGACTAAACTATGCCCATATTTTACAAAAAACCCCAATTCATTTCCAAATTTGAAATGAGAACTTTCTGAACGCCAAGTAGTGCATCTCCATGTGTTACCAATTTTTATGATAAATTCTGTGGGTCCAGAAACAAAGACCTATATTTTTTTATGTAAAAGTAGAGGCAAAAAGTGA
Organism: Acanthiza pusilla; assembly: GCA_036630365.1. Classification (NCBI taxonomy): domain Eukaryota; kingdom Metazoa; phylum Chordata; class Aves; order Passeriformes; family Acanthizidae; genus Acanthiza; species Acanthiza pusilla. The sequence goes on from JAXCHO010000017.1 coordinate 10,511,235, forward strand.
ACAAGTTATTCCTCAGGAAAAAATAGTACAAGATAATGTGAGGGGTATTTTATTTTTTTAAATTTCCTGTTGGTAGATAAAACCCTACTCCAGCTGTGAAAGCAAAAAGGTTAACCTTCCTATTAGAACTCACTAAATTTTGTCTTCACAAACCTCACTAGCAAATTTAACATCAAAATAAAAAGAACCAAGCTCCTCACAAACAAACTCAAACCACCAAACTTTGTGTGGACTTCAATTTATAGTTCAGGTTTTTCTTGCCTGCTATTGCTATTTATTTACCATGCTAGTTTGTTACCACAATTCTACATGTGCCATTTCCTGTTTTTCCAGCTAGTTTGCTGTCAGCTGGTTTTATAAAGTAAACTTTTATAAAGCAGAGACTTTACTGGCACACTTTTAATACCAAGAGAGATCAGCTAGACAAAATGCAAAATGTCCCATTATCCCAGAACTGACCCCGTTATTCACCGCACTAAGGAACCGCGCCCATCTTACCGCTTTGGAAAAATCCAAGCAGCCCACTCCGCGCTCAAAGGTGCCGAGGCCGATGACCTGCAGCGTCGCCAGGCTCACCGAGTCCCACACTCTAACATGGGGCTGCAGGGGCTGCGTGGGGAAGCAACGGGACACATGGGTCACCAGCAGAGAAAGCACCGCGCGCCGCCGTCATGCTGCGGTAAGCAGATGCTGCCTGCATTACAAACTGCAGAGCAAAATGCAGGATGACCTGTGCTAGGGATGCTGCTGGCTGCTGTCCTGAGAGTCAAAAGGGGAAAATCAAGGCAATGTTGTTCCCTGTGTCTGGGCTACCAACGTGGCAGAGGGGCCATCAAGGTAGGAAAGTGGCATTGGTAGTTGTGAAAATATTTTGACCAATTTAAGTAATTGAACAAATAATGGAAGAGTCATCTTGCATTTCAAACCCCAGACTAGCAATATTATGCAGCACCTGAAAATAATGATCAAACCTGGGCTTATTACATATAAATTAGGGAAAAAAAGAAAAGAAACAAACCCTGGTGCACTGAGCCTCTTAACCATCACCAACCACTCAATAAAAATGTCCATGGCTCTATTTCATAGAACTACTATCCCAAACTAGCTTAGAAACAATCACAGACAAAGCAGGAATTAACTTGGCTTAAGGACAGCATTCACAATTGAAAGTGATAATAAATCTTTGCATTGATGGAAAAACAAACCAACCAGCTCTAACAAGAGTCAGAAAATGCTCAGTGGAAATCTTGTATACAAAACCACCCACATAAATTTCTTACAAAATACAAAAAATTAAGTTGAACATCTGAAAAAGAGTTATATTTAACATGCTTCTACACTTTATAGCATCTGTCCTTTTTTCCCCCTCTACAACTTCAAGAAAATAATCCAATTATTCAAATTATGACAGAATTATGCCAAGAGACGGAGAGGATCATTTAAATGCACTTGCTCTCAAATGAGCAACTTTATAGGAAAGCTTGGCACACCTTCCATGACTTCGCAAAGTTGGCTGCCTCTTCCATGAAGCCTTGAGACTATACTGACCCACAGAACTGGGGACTTGCTCTCCCTTGGGAGAATACATATTGAAAGCACTATGACAGAAATAACATGGCCTTATAAATCAATTACAAGCTTCACGTTTGCTTGTAGATAAAGGACTGTGCGCGTCTGCTCTTTTTAATGTATGGGTGAGTGTTTCATTGTTACTGTCTTTTGCTAGAGAGACACGCTGTTACCAGAGAAACATCAAAATATCTCAGTAAATGCAGAGCATAATATAAACTGCAGACAGAAGGTGATGGTTAAAAAACCCCAAACCACTTTTTCCTGATTTTCAAAATAAGATACTACTGCTCAACAGCTCTATTACTTACCCTTCCATCTTTATCCACTCCAGCTAACTGTCCTGTTGCAATTCTAATTTTGTCTGGATGAACTGCAAGACTAAGACAGACAGAAATATGACTTGCTTTTGCTGTCATAGGTCTTCAAAACTGAGAGGTGTTTTGTAAATTTTTTTATTTGTTTCTCAACAAAAGCACATGAAGACACTTATGATCCTCAATCCCACTTCTAATGAGACAGCTTGAATGTTTCTAATGAACCTCCAACACATAGTTATGTGCCGTATTTATAAACATCACAGTGTATTTGATGCCTAAACCTAGAGATGTCATGAACCTGGGGAAAAAAAGGCAGAAAAGTTGGCTGAGGGCTTGCCTGTACACCCAGGAGTCAAGAATTACCTTCACTTGAAATGAGTTACTGATGTAATTGTACTAATGAAGTGTGGTGCACTACTAGTGGAAGTCAAACTCTGCTCTTGCTTATGACATTTTGCTTTGAAGCTGATGTGAAAAAACAGATTTCAGAGAATACATCCTCTCAATCCTTGGGATTTTTTGACCTACCTTCTTATTTGCTTTCCCTGTAAACTTTCAAAGGTGAGGAAAGCCATTGAAAGAATAAAGGGGGCCAGGGAAAATCTGAAGAGGCCATAATGATGGACACCAAAAAGATTTACAATTCAGTTCAATTTTCTGAATGAAAGTGAAGAACACAAAACTGGCAGCATTGCTCCCACAGGAAGCAATTACACAGACAGGAGAGCTTTGGATGTCAAATTTTTTCCAGTCAGGTACAGTACAGCAGAGAGTTTATGTTCACCATTATATTTTGCGCACTACTCTTCAGACTAAGATAACAAATTCTCTAACTGCCTCTGCACCCACAATGACATTGGCTTCAATTTTCCTGCCTCTTTAGGATTTTTTTTTGAAACATCTTTCTGATTTCCCAGACTCTCTTTATATTTAGACGGGACATTATTTAAAAAATGAGAAAATGATTGCTCAGTTTTCCACCTGGTTTTCTAGTTCTCCTTTAAGACTGCACTTACTGCCTGTAAACAATTGATTTAGAGTAAGGCTAACAACAATTTTTAATTTCTGGGAAAACTATTTGGAATAATTCATGCAATGATCCTTTCTTCAACCTTGTCTCAGATTGCCTACATATCCCCTTGTTTTACATTTAAACCAGACATCCTAAATTAGCATGGACTGCTCTAACACCATTTCTTTGTGCTATGTTTACTACAGTGAAATCTACTGGGACTGATTAAACAGGAAATAACTACAACTATGAGGACATTAATTAGTTTCTACATATAGCAGGAGAGAAAAAGAAATATTTCTGCATTATTACCCACACACTTACATGCAAATGTTGTATACTAACCATTTAACACAGTCTGTATGACCCAAGTAGTGCCGCTGGGTTCTCTCTTCATAGTTAAATAGTACCACCACTGAAGCTATGAAATACACAATTTCTCCGGTAGGAAGGAGGTAAACATTGGCTCGACAGTCTCTTCCACGATACCCATATCTATAATATTTTTTTTAAGTCAAGGTTTTCATAATCACTAAATACCAGAAAAAATACCACTTTTTTTTTTTTTCCAAAGGATTCCTGGGGAGGTCTCATGTCAGTGAATGCTCTTTAAGTTTTTCCCTCTGGAACCACAGCACTATTTCACTAACACAGTTTAAAAAGAAAACAAAACAAACCCCAAACTGGACTTCAGGAAACCAAATCCCTCAAGAAATGATGATCATTGATGTTAAAAATAAGACATGGTAGAAGTAAAGCAAACACAGTGTTGCAGTGTTGCAAAAATTTCCATGTGAAATTTGATTAGGTAACAACAACTATTCTAATTTAACATTTTTTACAGCGACAGAGCTGTGTATCAGCAGACTGGGCAGCAGAGTATTGCTTTCACTTGTCCTTTTAAAACAATTCCTAATGCCCTACAGAAAAAGGCAAGTTTCGGTGCAGCAGCTGCCAAGCTCAGGAAAGATTTCTTTAGACTGTTTTAGAATATTTTTTAAACAAACCAAACTCAAAAGGAATTTACACAGTGAAAAATATTCTACCCAAATCTACCCAAAATACCTAAAAGGCATGTTTTCTGTAGGAATATGCATGGCTCCTAATGACATTCAGAAGTTTTACACACTGTGAACAAGCCTTGGTTGGCACTGATCAAACCTTATTACAACTCGTTATTTCTTTGGGAAAGGTGCAGTTTTCTTCATCTAGACTATTAATGTGGCTGCCTGCCTGTATTTAAGTTCCCTGGGTCACTAGGTACAATTAACATCATAACTCAGACTTTAACAGCTAACTCTGTTAGCCCCAAGAATATTGTTTTCCTGTTATGTCCTCCACTTCAGAGAGCTTTCCACTTTGTTGCCAACTAATACACCTGCAAGAGCAAGAAAAATATGGGAAATCCATTAAGCAACTTTAGCTAAAGGATTCCAGCTTTAGGTCCTGCCTAATCAGGTAAACAAAAGGAAGTCAAAGGCCCTCATGGAGAAATCTGGATGGATGAAGGTAGCCCTTTCTCATACATGAAGGCAGGTGCAATAGTTCAAATTTGGGAGCATCTAAACTGGCATCACCTAATCTGATAACCTGGCCTCTACTCTTCATGGAAAAGGGCTACCTTTCTATGAAAAATAGCACTGCACCCCCAAAAAATGACCCACTACATGACCCTTCCTCTTCTGCAGTCTCACCAGACCACAGGGCTGCTACACCAGAGGAACACTGGCAAAATTAAACACATGCTGTAACTAAAGAATAGTTCAAAGAGGAACACTGCATTCAATTGTCAATTAAACCCCTTCGGAGTGTGGAAAACAAAACAGATTTATATCTCGCTGTCTTCTGTTTAGTACAGAAGAATACAATGGCTTCTCTGAAGCAGAGATTATTCACTGGCTTGCTAAGCAAATGATATCAAGAGAAACGCTGATACAACACAATGCTGAGGGCAGAAAAAAAGGATGCCTGTATTTCTCCTCCATTACTATTAACTTTCCCCCTAGATTTTCCTCTTTCTTCTTCTTTTAGACACTGATGGAACCAAAAGAAACCCCAGAATGGCCTTTATAAAAAAAACAAACAACAATCCAAACAACTGAACTTTCAAAAGCAATGGGCTACTAACCAAGAAAAATATTTTTTTCTATCCTGAAGCACAAAGAACGCTATTCAAAATACCTCCCCAGGAGAAAGGCAGATTTTGCTCATTGGCTGTATACAATAGGGAGTGTATTGATAAGGATTTAATAAGATTGACATCTTTGAACATTCACCCTAGAAAAGTATTAATGATTTACACAAACATGTCTTTCCACAGCAGAAGTCTTCCATGCTTAGCCAAGCTAGAGATAAATATTTTGGCACCCACCACTGATCTCTGACATTCGTGTAGCTGCAAAAAAAGAATAAAAAATTACGTTTTCTTAGTCCATTCCTTTCCTTTACCTCTCCTACAAAATCAAGTACCAAAGAGTGGCTGCATTTTCTAGAAGCATGTTTTTTACAAGCATGTAAAGGAACAACCTGTTTTGTGGGACAATTTCTTCTGCTTTCTTTATTTTCCATCCCAAACTATCTTGAGTGAAAACAAGAGGGACTATTGCTCCAGAGCAGCTCTTTCCTTCTCCACACATGCAGAACAAAGCAGCAGATACAATGCAATACAATTAATGCAATAATTTACTGTGTCTCTACAGAAAAAGGGTTGACACAACCTCGATGCTTAATATCCACTGAATTTCAGCATTAATCTTTAAGTAAAACTGATGATTAATCACAGAAATTGAGAAACAGTTGCCCTGATATTGTAATTATTTCTCACCAATTACAAGGACTGCTTTGTCACAAGATTTGGTACGTTTAAAAACTTTAAGTTTTGGGGTTTTTTGGTTTTTTTGTTTTAACATGCTAAAAATAGCTACTGCACTCATGAAAAGTCATCCATTGTACACCAGAATTCAGAAGTATTCAATTATTCTTAGAAAGAAGAGCAGTATTGCTAAAAATAATCTCACAAAACAGAGTCTGAAATACCCTCCTGAAATAGAGCTACTATATGCTGGGAGAATCTGTAAAGTCACTGTCAAAAGCTGCACTGACTGTGACCTCTGAAGCTACTAAATAAGCCCATTTTGCTATTACTAGGTATGTCAGATATGCTTTAACCAGTTCTGAAGTGCAGTAGCAAAGATTGCACTACAAAGCAGGGATATTCAAACTATAAAATTATTAAATTTAAATGACATCACTCAGGAAACCAGACACAGTCAAGAGCTCAGACTTCCCCATGAGCTGCTTTATCTTGCCAAGCAGCTTAGGCATTTCTTCAAATGACAGTAATCGGCAGGGCAGACAAAAGCTAAGTTTCCCTAGATGAATCTACAGTACAGGGTATCAGAAGTTGAATAAAACTACAGGAAACATCTAAAAAGGAGACCCCTCCCCACCTCCCAAACCAACCCATCAACCAACAAAAAACCACCCCAAGAATCTGCCTGTTCTTTCCTTTAACTTGCTCATAGTTGACCAGCCTCTTCCAGAACAGTAATAAGAAAAGGAAAACCAAATTATAAAAAAATCATCCAGAAAGCAGGAGAACTAAATTAATTCAAAACATAACCTATAAATTGCAAAATTCAACACTCAGTCAACTTTTCAGGTGAAAAACACTGACATCATTAAAGTACTCAGTGAATCACGGTCCCCATGCTTTTATAATAAGGTGTACAGGATTCAGTTTTCCATCATATTTGCAAGTTATAGCTGTCTTGCAGTTCTGCTCCCCTTGCTGAACCTGTGCATAAAGCAGAAGATCTGCTGCTGCTGTATTTTCCAAACTGAAGAGCAATTTTGTTCAAATTCATAGATACCAATATTTAGCACTCATAAATTTTACTGCCTTTTCCTCATTTTCTTCACCTTTGCATCCAAAAGATACCCTACACGCATAAACATACTGGTCTGATTTAGGATGACATTTCCTTAAATGGATTCCAAAACATATGGACAGTCTGTTTAGATGAGATTTATTTCACTTTAATTAGACTTTGGCAGCCAACTGGTTTAACCTGAACTTAAGGTTCTTAGACATTAAATGTGTCCACACTGGGATTTGCACCTACTTAACTTGAGGGTGTGATTTCATGATCACTTTTCATCAGTCCAAACTGCTCACTGATGCTGGAAAAGTAGAGCTGATGTTCCTGCAGTATGCCAGTTCCAGCCATTGCATGTTTGTGAGGCAAATCAAACTCAGTTTGATTTATTGGTCCTGCTCGAAAGTTAACGTCACAAAAAAAGGTTACATTTCAGTCAGATCAGTGACTGACCCAATTCACTCCACAGTCAGGAGTGCCAGCATCAGCAACCAAGAGCTGTGATGGTTGGAAAATTGGGTACCACAGCTTTACAAAGCATGAATAAGAGCTCTGTTTTCCTTACAGTCAGACTTTAATCTGAAACTTTCCTCCTGACATATGACAGTGTATCATCAATATTCCTAAAAAAATCTTCCTGCTTTCAGCAACATCAGAACGATCAAACTTCAGATTATTACAACTCAAGTGCTGCCCAGACACGTTATTTTACTGAAGTGCTAAGAAACTTACTTACACAATCACAGCTTACTGGAAAAATCTGCACAGGTGGGGGAGTGACAGGAAGACCCAAACGTGTGCAAAAGCACATCTCTTAAAGTGAACTTAATGTCTGATCTAGTAAACTTGGAGAATTGCCATCAGCCACACACCTACTCAGTTCCTCAAATGATAAACTTAGTGCATTTAATACAAAGCAGTTTCCAAATTAGCTGCTTCATTTTGGAGCTGTAACACAGAAGCAGTGCAAAGGATGGCTTCTGCAATCCTCACTCTGCAGGTAATGACAACAAACTCAACATCTTCCATAGTTCTAAAACCTCCTAAAAAGGATCAGAGATTGAGAACTAACAATGTTCCTGAAGCAAAGCCTATGTTAATATAGCGGGAGGCACAGTGGGACATTTTTGAAACTCTGTAGCTCTCCAAAAACACTTTCTTTCACACTAAATATAAATTAGTTAATAAATTAGAATTAGTTTGAACAGAAAACTAAGAAAAAATACAGTATTTCTGTACCTGTGTAGTCTGCCATTTAAAGTTGTACACTATACAGGAGCTACAAACTATTTCCATTGTTATATTAATTTGAAATTTTTCCTCACTTTTTAGTTTTTACCTCTTAACAGAGAAGAAACAAGACTCAATTCTAACAGGGAAAAATGCAAGACAAGACAAAAAGGGAGCAACGAATAGTTACTGATGTTAAGGATACACCCACTCCAGTTTTAACTTTTCAGGAGGCAGCTCTGTTCTAATATCATCATAGTTTTCTACATCAGAAGGAATGAACATTGTGATTGGTCGGCCTCGCATGAACATCTTGATATATTCTCCCTCTGTTGAAACAAAAAGGCACATTAATCATGTGGCAAGTTTACACAAGAAATAAGAACAAAAGAAACCAGTAATAAGCACAGAGATGCAAATCACACTGGTTATATAACAATTATTTTTGAAATGTGAGCTTGGTAAAGGCCCAGATTTTATTTTGTTTTTTTAAACCGAACATTAAACACACATAAGTGTTAGTTGAATTTGTGATAGAACAGACTGAGCATGTAACATTTTAGACATGCAAGTTGAGTTATAAAGGCAAAATTCAAATTCAAATCTGAAAAAGAATAAACAATTAGTCACAGAATTACAGGGTAAGGTATTTCAAGTGGAAAAGGACCTGAGGAGCCAACCTCTGCCTGGCCATGAGGCCAGACCAGGTTCCTCAGGCTTTTGCCTAATCCAGATTTGAAAAACTCCTAGGATGGAGATGGCACAGCCTCTCCTAGCACCTGACAGCACTCCAGGTGCCTTTCCCACAGTGCTTGCTCCCTGCAGCCCCTCTGTCCCCAGCCTGTACTCCTGCCAAGGGCTCTTCTTTCCTGCAGGTGCAGGACTTGCTATTTGTCCCTGCAGAATTCTGTGAGGTTCCTGCAGGGCCATCTCAGCACAGCCACTCAGAGTGTGCTGTGTCACCTACCTCAGGTCATTGTTAGAGATGCTAAGGCCACTGCAGGAAAAAGCGTCAAGAGCTTTGCTCATGAACATAATCAAGAACTACACATCAGCACAAACGAATACAGCAACCTGAGTTATTAAGCATTGGATCCTGAAGAATGGAAAGAAGCAACAGCTCACAATGACTCCAGCTAATGCTGCCTATTGCCATGACAAAACACATGGATATCTCTCTGTGGGAGCATCTGAGCACTTCACAAGCCTTTAGGAGCTCTTTTTCAAGGAAAGTGAGCTTATCTACAAACAGGGAAAATCAGAGTTTCATTTCAAAAAGCACTGATGACAAAGAGCCAAATATTTCACTAATTTTTCATCAATGAACTAGTAAGTTTTCATCACTCCTCAACTTCTTTAGTAATCAATATCCATTTTTGGTATAAATATTAACCAAAGTTATACAATATTCTGCTGTGACTTTGGAAGGCTAACATTTTATGAGTGGGGATTTGAAAACCATAGCAAACACAGGCAACTCAGAGTTCAAACCAAAATTTGAATAGTTGAGCAAAACTGGAGTAGAAGAATAGCTGTAAATTAGCAATACAGTATAAAGAAACCTCTTATCACACTTGACACAACCCATACTAAGCTCCAAAATGGAGATTTTAGAACAATTACTTTAGTTTTCCTTTAAGAAAACAAACATGAAACAGACTTCCTCATAATGCCCAGGAAATGTCTGGAAATATTTCCCCAATTAAGCATAAAATTAATATGCAGACTGCATGACTGTGCAATGTATGTTTGGCATTCCCTAAAATATCTAAATTGAAATTGTGAGAAATGCATTTATTTCCACAGAATAACAGCTTAACAGCTCAAGTCAAACTTGGAGATCTAAAAAGGCAACAAAACCCAGGTAATTCTGGTGACAACAGAAGCAATGTAGTCCCAGAAATAGTCTCTTCTGCTTACAGAAACATTTTTAGAAGATGCAAAGACCAAGAAATAATCCAAGTTGTGAGCTAGACTAACCATAAACTAGGGTCTCTATCCTTCCCTGATTTTGAAATACCCCAACTGTACAGACCATGGAAGCATATTCTGTCTTACTGCAGTCAGAAGAGAATGGGAGAAGAAAAACCTGTAACTATTCTCATCCACTAAAGATATAAAGCAATTTTGTACAAAATTCGGAAATTAATTCTTGGCAGTCATACTAGACAAGATAGAAGAGGAGCAAAAAGTGGACTACTGAAAAAATGCGTTGAATATTCTAGCTTATTTTAGATAAGTATTTCTGACCATAGAAGATTTTATAAATTTATTTGTAGTGTTGTGTGAAATTCTGTGGAATACCTCTTAAGCTCTGAAAGCACCAGAAAGCACTAGCTTTCAATACAGTGCTGATGATGCAAGCACACAGCAATTCTTTGGACAGCATTGATACATATAGGAAAAATCTGTGGTGACCAAATCATACAATATATTCGTTAACTCCTAGCTTAGAAAGAACTACTCATGTGTGATTTTAACATCACTGCATTGCTCAAACTTAACTAGATTAATGAACCCAGGTACCTGAACATAAGCTAGTTAGAAATATTTTTCTACATGCATGACACTCACTGTGAAGATTTCACAACATATATGGCTCAATTTGTCAAAAACTTTTCCCTCTCAACACACTATAGTTGGACTTCTAAATGCTTAAGAGTTTTAAATATTTTTGTTTGTTTGATAAAACAGACCCTTATCAGATTTACCAAGTTCCCAGAACTGAAAAATATAACTAGTCTTTTCAAGTCAACCTTCTGAATACAAGAATTCATTTCACTTGCATTTTGTGCCTTTTGATGCTGATAGAACATTTACCCTGGAACATTTACTGGAGGCAACAGTCCGAATACAACCGATAGTTAGCGCAAAAAACCCTCCACAAATTCAAGAAATTATTCCTGAACAGAAATTATAATTGAGCAATTTAAAATTAACACATATATAAAGGCATTTTTAAAATTTAGCATATTAATACAAGGAAAGTTGAGCCATACAAGTCCAGCATGAAAGGAACAAATACTGAAAAGATGAAAAACAGTTGTCTCGCTTTTTTCCAAGAACAAACATGGATTCTTTGAACAAGAACCCCGTGAGTCCCTCTGAGAACAGTAGAAACATGTCTCAGATAAAAAAAAAAGAACAAAGGAAATCACTCCCTGGTAGCTAAATTAGACACAATAGTTACTTTACCAAATGTGCATTGCTTAATTGAATTGCTAAGAAAAGCTAAAGATTGGAGCTGTCACTAGTTTGACATAAATGTTTAGATAATTACTCCAAACTAGTACCATGTCTCATTTATCCAGCAATATATTTTTTTATAGTATGTATATTCAGAGATAAAATAACACTGGCCAAACCCAAGAGTAATGTATTAACAATGACCTTTCTATTAAAATCTGGCACCCACAGTCTTATAAATTAAAGCCTGAGGGTATTTACAGAAGACTGCTCACTGTGTAACCATAAATTCTTGATTTAACACTAAGCTTGACACTTCTGGTTCCACAAGATCAGTGCAAAATGACTTCACTAATTTAGGATCAAATTTCTCATTGTTGCTTAGAAGAGTGGAGACAACCTGCAACTGAAATTCTTATTGCTGGAGACAATTACACCTGTTGGACTCTGCAGATGAGAGAGATGAAGAGTCCAAGAGGAATTCAGTCAAATGTCTGGCAGAATAGGCTCTCCTGGAGCTCAGGGAAAAGAGTATCTGCAGGGCATTCAGATACAAATTAGCTCTGTGAAGTTTCCCATTAAAGAAAGAACATTTTTTACCTGTATTAGCTAGCTGCATTTACTCAAGATTACCTTTGAAGATACATATTTGAAACACTTGTTAGAAAGACATAGGTTAAGTAAAACTCGATTAAGCCTCTCCCTAAAGATGAGGAAGGATTAGAAAAAAAGAGACAACCCACTGAAAGATTTTTTTTGTCTAAGACTGTAAATTTCCTTTTGTTAGAATCATCTGTAGGGTGGATTTAATATTAACGTAAAACTCTTTTGAAATACTAGAGAGGATGGCAGCATATCAACACCACAATTCTCAAACAGCAATTAATTGCCTGGGGACAAATGCTTGTATTTGCAACTTAAGAAAATCAGTGATTTAACTCTTTCACGCTATACTTACTCAACTAAACGATAAAGAGCATTAGACGACACTTCTTTCCTGCAGTCTCACTATTTTCCAGTAAAAAGCAGCATGTCTAGACTTCTTTTTCCTTCTTTTTGGGAAAAAAGAGTATTGGTCATGTTATGACCAATATGCATGTAAGGGACTACAAGGTGGAAAAAGTAAAAAGTTTTAAAGAGAGTGGGTAAAAACCACACCAAATGATGACCAACAAAAAATTCTTGTCAATTCTGGTATCTACCAGCCTGAAAACACTAGGTATGAGAGTAAAAATTCTTTATTGTATATAAAGAGATGTTCAGACCCCACTATCCACTGTGTAGAAGCATCTGGGGAAGGTGGGGCTGGGTGGGGGATGTGTGTGGAAAGGGCCAGGAGGGCATATCTTGAAGAACCCTTGGCATTTACTAGGTTAATTAATCTGGAACTGCAGACATCTTATAAATCCTTTTAAATATGGATCAAACCAACCGAAAAGTGCAGCTGAAGCCCTGCAGGTGGCACACCCAGGTGCCACGGATTATACACGCCACACAAAAAGCACCAGCTCAGGCCCAGAGCTGCTACAAACGCTAGCATCAAGCGGCTGCAGCGCCCTGGCTCCAGGGGCCAGCTCTGCACCAGGAACAGCTGCAGCTGCTTTTGTGCAGCTTTGAGCTCCAATTCGCAGCCCTTGCCAAACTCTGCTTGGCTCCACAATAATTCACCTCTAGAGCCTCAACTGTTTCTTTACAAAAGTGCCAGGGAACACAGGATCAGCCCTCCCCATTTATGCTCCCAGGATTGGCTCAGGCTTATTAGCCTCATGTAGCTGCCCTCTGGGTGTGCTGGACCTAAGCAGGCTCCATGCAGGTCTTGGCTCTCCATGGGTTCCCCAGAGGTTTGGGGAAATTATTAACTCAGCCCCAAAGATGCAGAAACACTTACTTTGACTAAAATGTGGCCCCAGTCAGCTGAAGTGACATAAAACACTGCTTGGAAGGAGAGACACAAAGAGAGAAGCCAGGACATTGTGAGGGTGCATGTAAAGGTGGTCTTGAGCACTGTTCGGGCACAGGGCTTTGCAAATTAATGCAAATGAATGTAAATGAGCTGGAGGAACATCACGGCTCGGCTCAGCTCAGCCTAGTCCAGCCTGAGAGATACTCAACATGCCCCCCAGTGCCCTCTCTCTGCTTCCATCACTGTTTGTTACTCTGCAGTAGCCACTTTGGAGAGCAGAGCCTTGGCTGACACAGGCATAGATACAAACATGCTCTGCTGATTTCAGAACAGCACCCAAAAACCTCCTCCTCCTACTAGTCAGGAACCTCTCAACTTCCAGGTGACAATAATGCAAGACCAGGTTGTTTTCTTTCTGTGTGTGTACAGCATGGCTGCTCACTTCAGCACAGCCCACTTCAGCTTACCCAGAAAGTACATTGGGTAAGCATGAAAACATCAATCCTCCCAGCCTTCCTATTCTGAAAAAAAAAAAAAAACATGCAGCTATTTAACTTTCTTTTTGCATTATAAGGCTTTAGTTTGTCTCTGCATCACCACAAAATTTACCCTTTATGATTAGGGGTGCGTGCCGTATTACAGAGGAGGACCTACCACAGTTTTGATGCATCAACACATTCCACAAGGCCTCTACCTCCATTGGAATTACTTCTGATACATCCTGGGACTGCATTTTTGTTTTCACAATAAGTGATTCAATCTTTATACAATTAAGTGGCATGCTATAGCCCTTTCCCCTACCACTTAATTCTGGCAAACACCTGTTTGTAGCTAGAACATTGCCAGCAACCCCAGAATGTGTGATCTCTCACCATGAATAATTTAATTTTGTTTTACACTACTCCAACCTCAGGAACATCTAGGTCTTACTGTATTAAAATTTCAGCTTCCAACTCTACCAGTCTGGCCTCCTGGCTTCATGTCATCAGTGAAATTTCAGTGCTTCTACTTTCCCGTGTTAAGTTCATTAGTGCAAACACTAAGCCAAATAGGTCCCAGCAGGCTGGAGGCAGATGTTAGCAACCAAAGTATCTACAGCAGGTTTTTTTAAGTTTACAGCCTGACAGAGAAGAAAGGAATAAATATGTTGGTGAAACAAAGTGCTGCTGCTGAGAAGGAACTCCAGAAGCCTGGCTGATCTGCAAGGAAATGAGTGCATCCTCTCTGACAGTCACTATAAGCCAGCATAGTTACCTTGCATGCAAGGAACCTGTTAACAAGGCATGGGAATCTAGGACTAAAACTAGGGGCAAATAAAAAATTGTAGACAAATAGTGCACTGGCTGAAAGTTTTCTGCAGATTCTCATTAAAGAAGTTTTTAATCAGGCCCTATTAAAAAAATATGAAGAAATAAGAAAAAGCAGCTCAGTAACACTAAAATTAAACTCCCAGCAATTTGTATTAATTCACCTTTGGAAAAAAGTTTAAAACCCAGCAATTCAGGGAAAGAAAGGTGGAAGGTAAGGCCAATGCAAAACCCTGAAGGTGATAAAAGAGAGCAAAGATATTGCAATAGAAACCATCTGAAAGGCTGAAATTACTGCTTCCATGAAGCCAGCACAGAAAGACTAATGCAATGGCACTTAAGCAATTTTTTACTTTCTGTAAATCATATTCTTAGGAGAATATGAAAGGCTTGCAGAGAAAAATAAAAACAATAGGAAAGGAGGAGAAAAAAAGATCAAAGAAGTCTTTGTAGATTAACTCAGAAATATCTGCAGTGAAAAGCAATTCTGAAGACATGAAAGCTACTATTTAGATACTTCAGAAATTTGAAGACAGTGACATCACAAAACCAAAATCCTCCTGTTTTCCCAAAAATATGCCTCGAACAGAAATCATCAAGTAGTTTTGTAGAAGCATGTGAGAAACCTTTATCCTCACTTAAGTATTTCTTCAACAAAACTGGACAAAATATTAGAAGACTCTATTTTATATTACACTAGTCCTCATTAGACAAGACACTGAAGTAACCCCACAAGTCTGTGCTGTAATTAATTGCTCTTCAGCTAGCAAGTGTATACATAATGGGATCTAATGAGCATACAGTAGATTTTTTTATGCACATATATATATATATATATACACACGTATACATATGCACACATAGAGGTTTAGTTCTAAAGGAATTATTATGGTAATTTCTCAAATTATTACTGACTATTTTTCAGTAGGTCCCACCCCATCTAGGTTGAAAGATCAACATGGGCCGATGCATTAAACCCTTCAGCTCAGTTCTATTTATGTGGAGCAGCACCCCAAAGTGATTTACAAGCAAATGAAAAACCCCAAAAGACTCCAGCTAGCTTGGCCAAGCAGAACAATCTAGTAATATACAATAAACTACTACATCCAGGGTACATTTATTAATCTGTCTTCACCTTCTATTTGCTTGACCAGTGAAGTTATGCTTTTTAATACTACAAATAGCTTCTTTCCCACAAGCCTTCTGCTTTCAGGCCTGTGTCCAAGAGCTCTGCAG
Organism: Acanthiza pusilla; assembly: GCA_036630365.1. Taxonomy (NCBI): domain Eukaryota; kingdom Metazoa; phylum Chordata; class Aves; order Passeriformes; family Acanthizidae; genus Acanthiza; species Acanthiza pusilla. The sequence continues at coordinate 10,526,876 of JAXCHO010000017.1, forward strand.
GACCACTAACCTGAGGGATAAGAGCTTAGAAGCCTGTTTCTAATTTAAACCAGTGCTAACAGCACAGAGATGAATTAACCAAACCCAGCCACCATGCCCAGACTGTTACATTCTACATTACAGTGGAATTAGAATGTGGCTGTAGGTCTGCCATCTCTCACCCCAAGCTATTATGTGCCAATGCTTGCTGAACCTGACAAACAGACATGCACTGTTGTCATTGAGCCCTGGTGAAATGCCAACAAAACAGTCGAGAAAAACAGATGAGACAAGAGACTTGCCTAGATTTGGAATGATTTTACAGCTTTGCCTTGAAATTTCTTAACAGATCTTTGGTTATTAATTTCACAGAATCGGATAAGTAAACTTTGCTTTTTCATTTACTGGGTGACATTGAGAATCTAGGTATTAACAACAGTTACCAACAGCCATATATAATTGAAGTTTAATATTAAACTCTAGCTTATTATTTTTTTTAAAAAAAAGCACTTAGAAAGGAATACTAGACACAAACAAGCTCAGTAAGACTCTAGCTAAATGCTTCCTGCTTAAATAATAAAATCTGACTTCACCAAGAATCAATGAGAAAACTCCCAAATACACAAGCTGGTTTTGCGACAGCATTGGTGGTTTTTAACAATATGCACTGTGCCTGAACAAGAGCAAGAAGTCCAATAATGATAGTCTGGGTCTCCATTTGCCCTCAGGCACATGAGCACCTTCAACAACCATCTGATACAAAATCTCTGTCTGATGAAAAAGTGATCTGAGGTAGTCACTGAATTTTGCACTCTCAGCAGACAGGACACATTGTCAGCAGGGTACATTTTGCCATTGTGTGCTTCACAATTGTGCCGTCTGTGAAATTAGAACTATAGCACAGTTAAACTAACAGAAGAAAAAGTACTGGAAACTAATACAGCACAATTTAAAAAACCAAGAAAACCCAAAAAGCTTAGGAATGCAGTGAATGTTTTTCATTAATTCTTTCACATATGGTTTTTATTGCCATCCAAAAAGTTTAAGTGTCTCTTATTACTTTATAATAAGTGAACAAGTGATTCATATATGGAGCTGCTATCACTGAAAACCAAACTCAAACATACAATCTCAGTGAAATAAATCACCTTTTATCTTAAAATAAGCCAGGTCTTTAACTTCTGGGTATAAAAATATGAATGCCTTATGATTAATACTTCAAAAATGTTTCTGCTGAAGTGAGAAGCAAGATGGCTTTTATAGGCAATTATAAACACCTGCTGGTAAAGAATTTAAAAGAATAACTTTAGTTAGGGTCCTTTTAAGGCTGCAGTAAACACCTGTTCCTTTCACCCACAGCTTTATTGGATTTTTACAGAATTTTAGTACTGGATTTTATTGTAAAAAGGCTGGTGCAGTTTACGAGGACAAACAAACAAACTGCCCCTATTACCTCTGCTTCAGCAGATATGCTGAAGCATAAAGCTCAGGACTAACCTTACGTGAAGTATACGCAATTCAACCTGAGTGGGAGAGACAAAGGCACTAAGGGAACAAAACTGGGTACTGAGAACGTAATGCCAGCACATTGAATCTACACAGACAAGATAGATATTATTGCAGTAACTTCTGCTGCTAGAAAAATGAGATTCATAAACTAAGTATGCAAAAATGTATTCATCTATATTTTGTAGTACTATACTATACCAACATTCTCAAAGCTGTTCCTTTAACAGATGAATCAAAAAAAGGAAACAAAGTGATCCCAGGATGTTCAAAGCAACAAAAACCTGTCATCTTCCATTCCATTATCCCATGCAAATACCTTCTGCTATGAAAATTTGCAATTTCACAGTGATTCCAAACTTATTTTATGTGTGTATAAAGATACTGACGTATTTTTAACATAGATTTGCTTTGAAGCTTGACAGTTTGCACATCAGCAGTCTTCCCAAGAGCCTCCTTCACAGAATTTTTAGGTCTAGGAAGCACATGGATGCAATCCTTCTGGGAGGTGAGTGCTGGGGGCATTCACAGTGTTTTACACACAGCTCAGTGAAATGAGCAGCTCAGGGGAGCTGCTGTAACTTAATTAACACCGTGCTAGAGACTGCTCACCCCTAGAGACAAAGGCTGGCAAGCCACAAAGGAGTGTTAAAGCAGCTCTAACTCTTCCTGCCTTTGCGTTCCAGAACAGGAAGGTTCTGTACAAGCACCATGAGCAAGGGCAACTCTTCACCCCACCCTGTCCAAGTCCACAGGATTTACCTCAGAGGCCTTATGCTAACTGTGTCTGTGCAACTCTTCAGCTTCCTGACCAGTTGGGTCAAGGTGCCAACTGGAACTTGGTTTACTTACGTGGCAACTGTCAAGTATAATAAAGGCTAAGGTCACCTGACTTGACAGAGAAGTGACCAAGTATCGCCAACCTTACCGGAAAGGATGCGTGAACCTGCTGCAACAATGATAACTTATGCAAGCTTTTTTCTGTGGCACTAAACACAACACAAAAGCTAACCCAGTCTCACACACAGACACACTCTAAAACCTGTCCAAAAATACATTCAGTGGTCCATATTACGAAAAAAAAAAAAAAACAAAACTTTGAATCCTCTAACTGGAGCTGCATCCATGTAAGAGGCAAAATTATGTTTTGCCACACTATGTGCTTAAAATGGAGCAAATGCATTTTCTGTGACAAGACTTTCCCCTCCTCCTCCCATATATGTGGGGCCCTGTTATCTGCATCCTGTTTCCCTTTCATTCCAGTCAGGCTCAGAACAAGCCATGGCATGACGCTTGGAAGGTGTTCACTCATCACATCCTCTGCACAGTAACACAGTAGATAGCAGGGAACACACTGAAGCCACTGAAGTTACAGCTACCAGAATGAGAGAACTTCAGGATGGTCCCTTCTTGGCAGAATATGTAGAGTTGTAGAAGCACATTATGTGGAAATAATTAGTACTGAAGGTATTTTAGCTACACGCAACTTGGCTTTGTGAAAAGCTGTTTTTAGTAGAAAAGGTATTTTTAATATAATAGTTTTATTTAAAAACTTGCAAAGCTGAATTGCAGCTGGTCTGGCCACTACTGATTAGCTTTCCTTTTACAGTAACCATTGCTGCACATATGTACTGCTCCACAGGTGATGTTAAGAACCATGGCATAACGAAACATTTCTGCTTTGTTCTTCATATTAATTCATTCTCTTTCACACACCTTGTCTCTGAAGGATGCTTTTGGTAAGCATCAATTCAGAGTATTTTTATACCTGTAATTTCTCTGTGAACTAGAAAAAGATAAAGCAATTGGATTCAAGTTGATTTTGCTTTCATTCCAACAATTCATATATTAACTTTCAAAAAATCTGAGGGTTTTTTTTCTTTTTTGAAGGAGACCAAAAGCAATCAAACTGTGAATAATGTAAACTTGCTGAAAGCACAGAATCTGAAGACTGCAGATTTGTTAATTAGCAGCAAAAAAGCATGAGACAAAACCTCCATACATAGATCTGTTGTGTACAGCATGCACTTGGATTACATGCTTTAGTTTTGAAATTGCATGCTTCAGTACAGTTTGCAGGACATCAAAGCAGAGTAGTTTTGCAACACCAGAAGCAGACTTCTTTTGTTGTCACATCCCACCATGTTCAGATAGATCACTTCTTTTCCTGGGGAACAAGCCAGCAGCAGCAGGTAGCCACAGAATGCAAGATTCATTGGTGCAAAGACATACACTTCAGAAGAGACTCATTTTTCATTTCAGGAGACTATATTAAAACTTTCAGTCTCTGTTCTTATTTAATCAGCATTTATATGTTGTAATATTGGCAAGACAGAAAGCTGAGATAAAACAAATCTTTTAGTTGGCAGTCCTCAATACTCTGATATCTTAGGCAACAATGCAAGATTTCTATTTGAACACATATTCCTCTCTGAGGAAATTATGTGTGTCGTATTTATTTTAACTATCCCCAAATAATTCCCATATAAATTCAATGTGCATGTGCCTATAAATTTCCGTAAGAAGAGAGTTGAAATATTAAGAAAATATGCGCTTATGCTCTTTGATGGTGAAAAGCCAAATAAAAGATTCGTGAGTGCTAAATTAGAAGAAAGCGACCAAAGGGCATAGCTTAATTCTTACCTTGGCTGTTTTTTTCACGAGTTGACATTTTTGCTGGTTATGGGACAGAAATAAAATATCTTAAAACTATTTCTAAAGTCTCACTAACACCTGCTTGGATGAAGACTGGCACATAGGTCAAAGCTTTAGATTTTTGTTTTCATAACCTCTCTCTATGCACATAGACACAGAGAAAATAATTTTTTAAAAGGCGGTTGTTTCATAAAAGTAAATCAAATCCTCCCACCACCCACCTACCAAAAATTTCTGTACTTACTAAAGATCCAGTCTGATGAGGTATTTCTCCATAATTTGAAAGATTCATATACATGTCTGGAATAACTTTTTGCCAAATGAATTCTTGGTGCTGATTAATGCCATTTTATCTCTAAACCCCTGTTTCATAAGCATATGTCCCAATGTATTCACATTTACAGGAAATACTATTCAGTCAAAAGCAAATATTTTCAACTTCATCCAGTATTTAAAAATAAATGTTTTTATTTACCTTGGCTGACAATGACATCTTTGTGCCTGGGGAAAAATTCAAAATATGATCATTAATAATATGCAAAATACTTATCAAGGCAATACCATCTAGTTTTCACCCATGATTGCATCTGGCAATCTCATCAGATTTTGCGTACAGTGTAACTGTAACATGGATGCTCAAGAGCTAATCCATAGTGCATTTTTACTCATATTATTCTTTCAAGTAACTTAAAGTCTTTGGCCCTATGGCAAGGGCTTCTAAAAATTATTCTGATAATTACAAAATACAAAAAGCTTTTAAAAATAAATTATGGAGGGCATGTTCCTTGTGCATGGAAAATTCCATTTTGAGATTGAGAACTTGTAATAACCAAATGTTTTAAGCTGCCAAACATCCTCAGGCCTGCATGCAAAGCATTTAACACCTGTCAAAATAAGCTGTCAGCACACAACACCATGAATTTTTCTAGGAATTAACTCTATTGGACACATGGATTAAATGTAAGCAAGTTGCAGTTTCATTTAAATCAGATCCCTGCAGCATTACTGGATGTGCAACACAAAGTCTTCAACAGCGAGTAGTTGAGACATCTCTCCTGACCAGAGCCAGAAATCTCACCAAAAATATCAGGGGTTTTTTGTGAAGAGGGAAGAAATACTAATTTCCAGCATCAGACCTACTCCTTAATAGAATAACACTCCTTGATAGGAGAATGTATTGCATAAAACACCCTCTTGAATTCAATTGAAATTCAGCAGAAAGGTATGAGTGGCATCCAGTATTTTTAGCTGGATGGAGGTCAGATTTTTGTAACAGTGACAAAGGGTCAAGCATATGCATGGGGAAAGTAATCTCTGGCTATTGGTGGAATCACCCTTTACCACACTGCCAAATGAAAAATTTAAAGTGGATTCTCAGTCTTGCCTGAAAAACACTGAATGATGGGGCTGCCGTGGGAACCCCTTCCTTCTTACAGCTTTATCAGGCTGATTTACAGCTCAGTGCTGACTTAAAGGCTGAGCTGCGTAAACAAAGTTCATATCCTGGGCTGATAGCGCAAAGCATATGTAAAACATTTCTGTCCTGGGGCCCACATTAGGGGCTGAATTCTACTCCCTTGCACAAGACTCCCGTGGCTTCAAGTGGATGAGGCCAACGTTTCTTAATTGGGAACAATAAATGCAATATAACAATATGCCTCTGCACAATACCCACCAGTTCTTATGGAAATGAGGCACACAGAGTGTGAGAAGAAATGAGTGTTAATGAGTGTCCCTGTATGCAAACAGTGCCTTTTTTATAAATCTGAGCATAAGAACAAAGTACACAACAATACAACACCCAGCCTTCAATCAGGTGAGAGTCTACAATTCATGTTTGAAGCTTTGCTTTTGATAAATATAAAGATACAACAGCTTCAAGTTCTGAAAACCTTTCTCTACCAATAATTAAAACTAATCTTTTCTTGTCTACACTTTTGTTAGATATCTTTTTTCTGCATTAGAGACTGTAGAAGGGCAATGTTTAAGGTCTCTCAGAAATAAGAAGAATCATAGAAAAATGAAACAAAATACCTCTGTTTTGACCATGTTTGAACCAATATATAAAGCGTCAATACAAATAAAATTTATTTCTTATTTTTAGCTACTTTGAAATATATAACACACTGTGAAAGGTATTTTAGCAGCACAGCAAAAACCCCAGCAAAAAAATCAAGGCAGAGGGTTTTGTCATTCCAAAATATTATCCAGCAGTACCCTGCTATAATCTAAGTTGCCAGCGGGCTTTTAAATTCCAACAGTGAAAACGAATTATAAAAGGAAAGGAAATACTTGCAAAATATGTAATGCATAATTCCCTCACACACAGCACTCCACTGCTCTGCAGAACTCTTCAGGCTAAGCATACAGCTTTTAGTAAATGTGCTGATATCCACACCCAAGGTTAGTTTGTTTTCGTTCTTCCCATTCCTAGGGAAGAAGGAATGCACTTGCACCACTCTTGACTATGTATTTGACAGTCTTATGTGCAAACTAAGGAGAGCACTATATAATCATAAAAAGACTGGCAATTACTCTGAAAGGTCTGAAGTGCTTTATTTGTCAGAATGGGAGGGGTTTTCAGGTAGTTCTGCCTTGGAGCAGTTAAGGACTATTTGAATGAAGATTAATGAGCAGATCTTTGAATCTGCAGACAACAGCAAGCTGGAAGAAGCTGCCAGCACACTGGGGGCATACTGGCAAATAGGAGAGGGGTCAGTCAAAAAATCAACAGTACAATTTCAGCAAAATTTCAACAAAGTCAAAAAGAGAAACTAAGTGTGTGAATACAAAGTGGGAAGCCCAACTGGCAGAGAGTACTGAGGACAAGAGTGGGTCACCAATGTGGGGTTACAGCAAAAAGCAAACTCTTGCCCCTGTGCTGACAGGAGCAGGAGTAACTACTCTGTGCTATTAATCCACAGAGGTCTTCCCTGAAGACCACAAACCACAAAAACCTGCTGCTGAGGAAGAGGATGAGAGGAATGGTTAGCTATAGCACATCACCTGCTGAAGGTGACACTGAAAAGAAGATCCCTGCCTATTGTCTAGAACCAGCAATCAGGAACCTGCTAAACAGTTAAATTGAGAGACCTATCTGAAATTATAAAGTATATTCCTACTATTACAGTCTACTCTGGGAATATATACCATGTGAAATCCAGAAACTGACTCCAAGGAAATATGCTTGCATTTTCAAATCATCTTTAATTAGGAAAAAAATCAGTTGGAAGTTTCACATCAGTGGCATTAAGCCATAAATGTCATAATTCCTCTAATACAAACAAGCAATATTAAAATATATTTACACAAGAATTATTTTATAATAATCTTTAAATTCCATGGGTACCTGGAGCACCAAACTGGCAGATTATGTAAGTACTCACAGTAAAAACAAAGATACAAAAGCTCCTAGCATATCCACCAGTAAGTTCACTTGGATTGTGTGATTTTGTAATATTTTGACTCTAATGTTCACTTGCTTTTATGTACCAAACCAATACATACTTGTCTGCATTCTTTGCAACTTTTGATATTAATTTAGATGTTGATGCTACTCTCATCAGCTTGTTACGACTGTCATCTGAACTCTCCCAAGCACCATGAGGTTTTTCAACAGTCAAGGATTTCTTTATGCTGGAAAAAACAAAAAAATATTTTACAATTACAAGATAATAATATAACAATAACTGGAACTCATATGCAACGGACAGATCAAGCAGCAGGAGACAAAGCAGAGCTAGATCTTCCTTTAAGCTGCAGCATGAAACAGGGAAAAAAGATTAGTCAAAAAGTTCTAACTGGATGAATGAAAACAATTGAGCAAGACAATTGCCACATGTTTTATCTATTCTTTTCCGTTTCCAAATGCTTTTGCTTAAAGACTTGAACAAAAAAATAACTCTATACTTCATTACTACATCGTTAATGAATTACCATAGTGGAAAAAATGAGGCTAAGTATATAAGCCTTAAAGAATAAACTGTATTTAAAAAATCAATTAAGTAGATGACAATGTAATTTTTTTCCCCCTGATGAACTGTTCACCAGCTTTAGCACATTGATTACTGAGGCAGAACAGTTCTATCAGATTACAGTTTCATATGGAAGCTTTGCAGTTAGCACATACTAAATCACATTAATGGCTTTAATCTTTTTGAGACAAATGTCCGCAAACCTCTTGCATGAGTAAGACAAGCATGGTTTGGCCTGATACTACAGACAATTAAATCCATGAATTCTGATGTAATTTTTCAGCAATCTTATTGCAGCCAATTTACACTAATGGGAATTTGCAAATTTTGCAGTCACTAGTTCAATAATTTCACATACGCCTTAATCATGGAATATGTGTCCAAAAAGTCATCTAGCCCAAATTATCCTTCAACCAGCTGATTTAGAGTTTGCACATGTCCTGCTAATAGTATCACACTTCATCCTGTCAGAAATGCTTTTTGCAGGAGTTAAGTCCTGAAATGCAACCTTAGAAATGGCAAGCTCCTTCCACAGCACCTCAAGAGGCTCAAAGGTCCTGCGACAAACAAGTTAATCAAATCAAGTTAAACCCGTGTGAGACTTAAACAGACATTTATCTTTTCCCCACACTGCAAAAGATTAGTAAGCAAGACTTCAGACATCTTTACAGTGAGATACCAGGCAAGAGAACAACAGGCCGCAAGTTCAGCTTCAGACAACTTAAAGGTTTGTGCAAGACATGGAGACAGAGCCTTTATGGAGTGTTATAACATGCATCAGTCAAGTGGAAGTTTAAATATTTATTAGAGCTGTGAATTCAAGCAATGCAAGACAACAATCTTGTGAACTACAGTATATTTCAGAATAATAAATTTCATTTCCATTTTGTTTCAGTCTCTAAATGCCAAAGAGTAGGAAAAAAAAAAATTTACACCTTCCAAAACAGTAAGGTGACAATGAATAAAAAAAAAGAAAAAAAAAAAGAAAAGAAAAAAAAAAGAAACCATGCCAAGTGATCCGCATAGTTTTGAAACTCAGAAGATACCACCCAAATCTTAAAATCCATTTTCTTGGCTTCAAAAAGCCATCTAATATCCTTAAAACGTACCTTTTTTTTTTTTTTTTTCTGTGCCTAATTCCCACAAAAATGAGTGGGAACTTAAGAGGCAATACTAAATGAACTTCTGCATTTACTCAAGTCAAGCAGTTCTATGATCTGGGTGTAAAATCAGAACTTCACTCATGTAAAGAATCAAAGTGAGCCATCCTGCAGCCTAGCAGGAATTTAAAAGGGAAGAGCTGCGAAAAAAACCAAAACTCAACAGAAACAAAACTGCAGTCACTTGATAGAATAATTTCAGAGTAAAAATTTCTGAACCAAGGGTTGCAACACTGTTATGAGATGTAATAAATGGCCATGTGGAAAATACACTCCATAATTCAGCTATGTCAGACAAAATCTATGAAGTGTATCTGAGAAGGATCAACTCAGAATCATTAGATATTTTAGAATCATGGCTGATTAGAGGTAATCTACTGTATTAGGATTTTAATCTGAGAACAAAAAATTTATGTAATCTTAAAAATAGACTCAGAAAAACATGCATTTTTACATATTTGTTCTGCTGCAATGCATATTAAATGCATCTTCTCTAGCAGAAAAAGTGTCAAACCTTAACTTGATCATGAGATTAGAACTATTTCACATGACTTGTTGTCAAATATGAACTCAGAATCATTACAATCATTTTCTAGTTCTGTACTGTGGTACTGTGAAAACCTTTTAGCTGGAGCAGAACTCTTGCTTTCTGGAGTTTGCCTGTGTGTTTGGAGAGTCTGTGAGGAGGGCTGGGGAGAAGGTGATGCTTGAGTTTGTGCACTTTGATCATTAGAATGAGAGTCCTCTTTTTTTTCTTTTTGTCCTGGAGGTTTTTCTTTCTTTTTTTCTGTACCGCTGTAAAATAAAGTGTAACATAAGGAGGGAAAAAAGAGAACAAGCAAATAAATTAGCAAGGTGGGAGAAAATGTCCTCTGTGAAAAGATGGGAGAAACATTTAACAACTTACTATAAACAATCACGGAAAGAACACTGATTATTTACCCAATCTGTTCATGTTAGCATTTTGCTGAAGTAAGGTTTACCCACTAGCTCCAAAAATAAAAAACAGTGAGGGAGGCATGGAAGATTTTTTACGTATTTCAGCTGTACTACATTTACTCTGATTTTAAAATGAATACAACTGTGATTTGAGTATGTCCTTCACTCACAGGTTCTCCTATAGCATTCAAAGCTGACACACACTGATGCTCCATATGTTTGCTGTTCCACAGAAAGAAACCATCCTCTGGTTCAGAGCTCACTGACCACCTTGTCGTGCTGCCAGCCAAGGTTCAGCACAAGTGAGAGGCAGGACTGTGACTTATGCTGTTTCCCATTAGTGCAAGCCCACCACGAAACTGTATTTGTGGACATAAATGCTATCATGTATCTTTGAGCTGCCACCAAAACCCTGGAATGCTGGAGCTGGTCCCCAGGCTCTCCCTGGCTGTACTAGAGTTCAAAGGAAATCGTCCCTGAAAACTCATGGCTGTTTTCATCTGTAGTTGAGTGACATTACATTGTCTCACCACTTCTTTAAAGACAGGTAAGAACACATCTTAATTTTCATAGGGCTGTATTTATTAGGTTAATATTTGAAACATTTAAATACATGTCCTTAGCAGCTTTAAATCTATTAAGAACCAAGCCAAAGGTTCGCTATGTAAACAGAAAGATTAATTAAAAGGCTCTTCTATGAAGTTACATACTTTGTAATATCCTGAATCACCAAAACAATACCAGGACATGAAAGAGATGAGCATGCTCAAGTACATGGCCTATTTCTTTTTTAAGGTAAATTTAAATCTTCCAAGATAGATTCTTCAGTAAACAAATAAAGGAAGACACAAACACCAGCTAAAAATGTAACAGAAAGATTTTTGTCTTAGAGGCAAAGTAACCTGCAAAGTTAAAACATAAAAGAGTATCTTTCTGAACAGGAGAATCCAGATTTCTGTTCCCTCGCACCAATTTCCCCTTGCCTTGAATTCTTGCATGACCTTAATTATTTGTATTTCCATTTACCTTTTCCCAAAACACAAAGAAAACAGTAAAGCAACACTCAAAATAGATTAATAAAAACAGGCCCCAAATTTTAACATATCATTCTTAAGGACCTCTTTTTGTTTCTTTTATTATTTCAGTTAAAGCATGTCATCTACCACTGAGACAAAGCCCCCAACACTTACATGTGTTCAGCTTCTCCAACTGCTTTCAGAGAAGAAAAGCATTGAAAAACAGGTCAAAACATGAATATAAAACCCAGACATATTTATAAGGATCATTCAGGATTTCTACTGTAAAACATGCTTGTTTAAAATGTCAATATAATTCATCAGAGCGACATTTTCTTTTCAAGAAAACCAGATGAAAACAAAACAAAGAGCTTTCACATTTCTTGAGGGCATATACATGATCATAGAGAACAAAGCCTGGAGAACGTGGGGTTTTGATTAATAATTTATAGCCAAAAGTCCTTAATTAATTGGTAGAATAGAAATTCATTATTTTTTTTAAATCAGAAGACTTAGCTTGCATTGCTGGATGCAAAGCACACTACGCTTAATCTTTTTGCAGTCTGTTGCAAGAAATGCAATATACTGAAATAAACTCTTGGAATCTCTTTTCACTGAGGAAAACAAATCTCTCTATACCTACTGCAACAAGCACATTCAGACCTCTGCATTCAGTCTCTCATAAATGCAGGATTTGTCACAACAATCTATTAGGACAGGATTTTTTGATGTTACAGTTTCATAACAAAATAATATTTCAGAAGACATGCTCCAAATTTTCCTTTTCTCTCTAGCTAGGGTCTTCAAATCCTGTCTAATAATAGTAAAAGAGATAAGGGAAGTAGGAAGAGAGAGAGCACAACAACATAATGACTTCCACAAGGCCACCTTGCAAGGCATGGTTCTACTTGGCCAGGACAAAGGCTCACTTGAGTCATCTGCCTCTGATAGTAGCATTAAAGAGTTCTCCAGTGAGGTCATTATCTGCAAGCCCTTTCACTACTTTTTTCTAATGTCCTGTTTACAATGACGTATCAGCAATCCTGCAAGTCACCCCTATGCTCCACCAGCAGGCGCAGCTGAATGCCACCTGCTGATTAGCAGCATATCATCTAATTTATCAATTCAGCCTCATTATTTTCTGTGTTCCTACCCAAAATCATTTAGCTCATCTGATCTGCCTCCTAGAAACCACAGGTTTGGTGTGGGAATCTCTTCACTAAGCTTGTCAGCTGTGGATTATCCATTTCACTTCTTTGCCATTAGGTTCACTCCTTAACTTTTTTGTTGGGCCATGAGAATCTCTGGACCACTCTGGTTTCACTCTGGGTTGCAGCACAAGGTATAACTTGGATTCCAACAAAGTGCTTTTATCTATCACCAGGTTGCAAGTGAGCTTTTTCTGACTACCATTTTAATTTGGAAGGAAGTAATGTAGTTCTGTGGCAGTCTGAGTACTGAATATCTCTGTTCTGAATTTACTGGGTTTGCTCACTTCTGCAAAAATCTTCAGCCTAATTGTATTATGACTGGCTAGTACAGAGTGGCTCTCCCACTAATACCCCTTCTAGTAGGTCTTGTGTAACTGCTGAAACCAAATCAAAACCAGCATCTTTTCTGTGGGTTTCTAAAGACTAGCTGTTCTGGGAAGCAGTCATTTAATGCATCCAAAAATTCTTTCCAAAACCCAGTCTGATGAGGCATTTCTTCAGTCTGCAGTGCGGATTGAGAGGTATTACTATCTGTCCTAATTTTGCAGCTTCTCTAATTTCACTTAGTACAACGTTTCATCTTTGGACCACAACACACTGGCATCTGCTGTGGATGGTGGTCGCTCTGAAACATCAAGACTATTGTTATCAGATGCTGTTTTCAGAAAAATGTTTAGTCCTAGGGAAAATGATCAAGCAGGTCTCTGACAGTCATTGGTTGGTTAGTTTTTGTTTGTGCAAAGTATAAACCTGTTTCCAGTCCAGACAATAGGGTTGAAATTTTCTCAACATGTACATGTGTCATCTGTCAATGGAACATCATCTACCTGCTATTCAAGGAATATTCCTGGGCTCTGATTTTAGTGATTGCTGGTATTTTAGCATGCCATTGTTGAAATGAGACATCCTGCTGCTGTGGAGCTACCGGGGCAGCTGATCATCTCCAAGATCTCAATGTTGAAGTTGGTAGAACAAGATTAAACAGTCCAGGAAATTAAACTGCTCATTCATAGAAATTCACACACTAAACTTCAACACCAGTAACAGTCTGGACACAAGTAGGCCTTCTGTTATTTTGGGCTAGATGTATGGCTGCATATAGTTAGAACATGAAAAGCCATAGGCAGGCTATGGGGGTCTATTTAGAACCTAAAGGCTAATTCAAGAGATGACCATATCCACCTGCTGTACTTGTTCAAGCTTCAGCCTGAAGAAAGGCCTGGATAAGCTGGGGTGAAACATTCCAAGTCTCCTTTGGCCTCCCTCCTTTTCATCGGGACAAGTGTTAGAAATAAACATACTTACCCTGCCTTTGTAAGTAGTTGGGACCACTATTGACATTTACTTACATTTTCTTTTGCCTTTCTTGAGCTGGTAATTTTACAAAAGGGTAAGTTTGCTTTCTTCCAAATACCAAATTTAAGGAATAAAGACATGACAGTGAAAGGAAGTACCGGAAAAGGAATCTCCCTACGTCTTTCTAAAACATGTCTTGACGAAAGGAGTCACATGTCTTCAGCTGCGCTGGGAACACCAAAACCTCCCCTGGACAGTTATTCGGGGGCCCAGGGAGAGCTGCCCTCTGCATATGAAGGTTTTCTCTTTTGGCCTACCCAGGTCTCCTTTTAAAGACCTTAACTCAGATGAAAGGGATGCCAGCCACTCCACTCTGCTCTTATGCAGTCAAGCGTTGAGCAGCCAATGAATCAAGGTGGTGATTCAGCACAAATGCAAGCTGAACACCACAGGAACCGGGCTGGCTCTCATCAAAGTGCCAAGAGCCACATGGGTAAGATTAATGGAAAAGTGCTAACTAAGAAATACCTTCCTTCAGGAATGCCTTTTGTCCCTCTGCCTGTCACATTAGCAGATAGACACATACACTGATCACTGTCCGATTTATTGTTGAAAAGTAAACGTAAAAATTCAATAAAAAGAAAGATATGCAATGCTACACAATGGAGAAGAGCAAAGAAAGGGGCACTATCCTTGCTTTCCAAATTCCAAAGGGCACTAAAGCTTCTTCTGTTTTGTTCTCATACAGTTTATATTTGCATGCAGCATTTTTATTCGCTGAAGTATATCATTTCCCTGTCTTGTTGTACAGCACAGTATTTACATCCACACTAGAAGATAAACCAGCCACTGGAACTACCAGAGTACTCTACAGAGGCCAAGAATTTGTTCACATAACTTACCACAGTTACACATTAGTATTCTCTGCCCTGTGGCTATATCTGGCAGCCTGTTCTTCACAACAAACAAGAATAGGTACAAAACCTACTGCTCAAGAAGCCATGCAGTCACATGGACCCAGTCTAACAGACCCACAGAAAAAAGCAGTTAAGCAAACGTTTTGTTTACTGTATGAAGCTGAAAGCATTACATGGAGAAGAACCACTATTGTTTGGTTCTTAGCTCATTTAACTTACAAATTACTCAAGCAATGTTATTTCTTCACATTTGAGATCTGATACAGATATTATTCATAAGGACCAAGTAGCAATATTTTGGGTTAGATTTTTCACCCAAAAATGTAAACTTTTATCTTACACAATTCACTATTGTCTCATAGCTATTTTGCTATTGCCTACTATTTACACTCCAGACAATGAAGTTGGTTTTGCCCTTTAATTTCCTTGACGGAAGGAAGGAGGGGGGACAAAAAAAGAACAACAAAAAAAAAGCATATGAATTTTTCCATTTGCTCTGGAAATACATTTTCTTATTCCCCTAGTGAGAATTCATTTTGGACACTACACACTACAGAAATACTCCCAATTTTTAAATTCTTTTTAGAACTCTTTTGTACACAGCCCAACAACACGGTAAATCTCCAGAGTTTATTTGAGCCTTACTAGACTTCAGGCAGCTCTGTTGACTGTTGTGCAGAGACAAAAAAATCAGACTCTTGCTCTGTTTGGTTTTGGGGTTTCTAATATATAAGAATTTGAATTTTAATAACAATTTGGTACCTTTTTGCAGCAGATGAAAGAGTGTCTTTTCTGGCAACAGAAACAGATGAACTGTGGCTTGTTTTCCTGCTTCCTGTACTCCCGTTAGTTATACATGACATCGAGATAGCTTCTCGGAGGCTTGGCTGACCTAGAAAAAAGCAATATTGAACAACGTAAAGGTTTTATAGCTGTATCCAAAGGTCCACATGAACAACAAAAAGCTCTCAGTTGTGGACCTGGTATCACACACCAGCAGCCTGAGCATTCAGGACAAACGTCCAGTGACATATATTTATGAAACTTTAACCTAGGCAGATGGACCTGGGAGACCTTGGACACTAAGCCAGGCAAGAGTGTGCTCTGATAGAGGTCAGTTTCTCTACTGCCATGATATCATGAAAGAATTATTAAGTTATTTAAGGGTTGTGATTCTAAGGATTAAATAAAAAATAAAAAAACCCCAAGATTTTCAGCTTCATTTCAGCTGCCCCTTCCATCTTAAAATACTTTTCAGTATATACTCTATGGTATAGCTATTAAGTTTCTGATACTGCTCACTCTGTAGAACATCTGCCACATCCAGTGAACATTACAGGCTCTCTCCAGGGATGAATCAAGAGTGTATATGTGAAGAAGGCTGTTGTCTGTCAGATGCCCACTTCACTCATTGCAGAAGTTTAAAACTATGCAGTGAATGTGGGAGGGGATTTCAAGAAAGACAAGGGGGGGCAAAGGCTCTTCTATTTTCAGAGCTGAATACTAGCCTGGCAATTAGCTCCAAGACCTGCCTCTTCCACAGAATGCCAGCAAAATACAAGGCATTTTACTCCAACCTGACGTTTTGTCCTTTCCCACTAACTTTTTCTAGTGTCTCTCTCTTTCTGTGTGTCTGTTTTATTTCCAAGGTCTTACTCAGAGAAGAGTTTTGCCCCTTCCTTTTTCCAAGTGCTAGATCTGTACTTTTCCCTTCTGAAGCAAGACATGCCCTGAAAAAGATCCCTGGGCTAATCTCACATTAAGCATCCAAAAATCAGTGGTCACTTTTGAGTTCCTCTGTGTCACATCCCCAGTTTACAGACAGCAAATTGCTATTGCATCTCATAGGGTTGTGATGGCCAGTCACTCTGACTTCTGCAACAAACAGGGACGACATGACTGACAGAAAAATAACAGGTCTGTGCTCATGGCAGGCTTTGAATAGCGTGAGGTAGATAAGGCATGGGGCCACACATTGAAGATAAAAGCGAGGAGTAAAATAGCAGTTGGGGAGAATCAGCAGCTCTGTGAATAGAGGACAAACTCACACAGATGCCTCATTTGAACAATACCAGCCATGTGTCACAGCACAGCTCTTTCAAGCAGGTTGAAAGGCAAATTAATTCTTATTTTAAACTAGCACTTTCTATACAAGAGATAGCCATCAAGGGAATATTTGATTTCAGAACTATTTGGATGAAGGCAGGAATGGGCTGACCTACACAAACCAAATACTGCTTCAAATGCACCAAGCAGCATGTGATCACACCTGAAATTCAGACCAGGAAAGCCAAAAAGAGCATGCAGAATATCCCAGGTAGGAAGGAGAATAAAGAAACCCTGAAGAAAGTAAACACACACTTAAAATCCAGAAACACTTCTAAGATAATTGTTCTTCCTAAATTCTGTATAAATTGGTGTGATTCCTTCCAACTAGTACTTTTTAGAGACTGTTTTATTTGCAACACAATTTATTTTCGAATTTATTTTCGAAGTTAATATACTGTACAAAACCTCTAAAGCTTAAGAGTTTTTTACCCAATATAACTCAGATGCAAGAAGCGCATGAGCTTAGAAAGCACATTTACTATAGAAGCCCATAAATTAGCTTCTTTTATTTTCAGTGACAAAGTAAATCATCATCTTTGTAGAGATACATAATATCAAGGCCTATGATTCACTCTTGAACTGTGTATGACCTTAACATCCCTGTCTGCTCATTGTAACAGATTAATGCCTCTCCAACCAGCTCTAGCACAGCTTTCCAGAAATGTGAATCAGGATACATAACAGCAGTAATTCCCAGCATGGTGGGCAAAGCATTCAGTGGGATGTGTAAAGAACAACAGCACTACAGACAGGGCCCAGGAACTCAGTAAGGTGGGGAACACATTGTCAGTGTACAAGGAGCACACTGATATTTTGTTTACTGATGACAACTAGAATAATTCCCCCTACTAGGTATGGGAAGCATTAGTTCCTGCTTATGTCCAGGGTCAAAACTGATTACAAATAAAACTCTACATCAGTGTATATTCATGACAGGAATATGCACTGCTCCATGCGATGATGAATACAATTTAAAAAAGGATCCAGACAGCAGCTATGGGATTGTTTTCCAGTATTGATGGTAGATTGGCAAAGTACTTCCAAATGTCCACAAGTGGCATGAAAAATTACATTTGAGATTAAGATTTTTGAATTGAAGTAAAAACTTTTTGCAAAATGACTAATAATTAAACATAACCCAGATTAGAAACTGCAGTAACAATTTTTTTCAAGTGTCAAAGATATATCAGGCTTTCTTACACTCCAGAAAAAAATCTCAGTCAGTCACTGTTGAGTGTGCCACACTCAATGTGCAATAAAATGTAAAAAAGCAATAAAAGCAACAAAACCCCCCCAACAAACAAAAATCCCCAAACTCCACACCTCTCAGAAACAATACCTCTTCCAAATTCTCTATACATTGCATGTTAACTAGATACTCAAAAGTGACTTTTAGAATACCTACTTTAAAAGGGAATAAAAAAATTCAAATAAACATCTGCAATTACATGTAAAGAAAAAGCATTTATATTT
Organism: Acanthiza pusilla; assembly: GCA_036630365.1. Lineage (NCBI taxonomy): Eukaryota > Metazoa > Chordata > Aves > Passeriformes > Acanthizidae > Acanthiza > Acanthiza pusilla. The sequence continues at coordinate 10,545,111 of JAXCHO010000017.1, forward strand.
CAAACCATGAAAAGGAAAGGCAAGTTGAATTCCTGTGCACATCCCAGGCAGTGAAGCCTGACTACTGACAGAGACACAAAAGGGAGATCTTCCCAGCTGGGTCGGAAGCCCAAGGAAGCTGACCCACCAGCCCAAACCACACATCTCTGTTAATAACTTTTAACCAGGCCATCTCTGCAGTCAAAAGATGTCAAAAATTAGCAACACTGTAACCTTCTTCACTGCAGATAGTCCTTCACACTAGTCAAGTGACTTTGCTTCAGAGACCTGGAAATAATGAGGTGGCACAGGAGAACACAAATTCCAGATCAATACACTAAAACAATTGAGTTCTCCCAGCACTGGGATGCACATCTCTGCCAATATCATGTCATACACCACCTGCTAGCATAAACAGTCTGAAATTTTTCAGACTGAATAGCACTTAGCTTTATCTGCTAGTTTGGAACAAAAGGCAGACATAAACTGAATGTAGAATGAAAGCCAGTGTATGGTGACTAGGATTAAAGCCAAATTGTCAGAGATCAAAGTGGTAAAAATATCTTTTTGTGGATAATTTTGTGTTCTGATAATTTTCACAGAATAGTATCTCTTTAGTTCAAAAGAAACATTTTGTTAACATCTGTCAAGTATAGAAATGTGTGAATGACAGATAAGTAGGATTAGTAAAAACAGACCACAACAAACAAAAAATCTATTTCCAATTCTTTATCAGCCTTGATTAGCTAACTGGGAAAAAAATGAAGCCAAGTTGTTAAGGAGAGAGTGGTAAGTTTTGAAAAATTTGTGTCCTGTGATAACATGATAGCTTTTCTCTCCAAACATACAAGGTGCTAGAGAATCAATCAGTAATTCAATTCTTTTCCCAAACCCAAAACTTCAAATATTGTATGTCAAAATGTAGTTTATTGCGTTATCAAATATGTTTACTGAAACGATTTCCCCAATAGCTTTGTATTTGCTAATATTCTGACAGGTAAACTGCCTTTCTTACAATGAAAAACCAAACCCTTCTCTTCTTCAAATAATTTCAATTTAAAGTAAGTAGCTAAAGCTACATTAAAATTACTTCTCTGGACACTTAATTCAAATGGATTTAAAAGAAAAATCTCAACAAATGACAAGTAATAAAACCAGAAAAGTTTGTTTTTTAAAGGTAGATTTTTCTTTTCTTTTTCCCCATTAGGGCATACAATATTCAAATCCTTCAACAAGCTTAAAATACTTCACTTTCAGCAAAATGTGATGAAAACTTTTATGTTTCAAATATATTACATGCCATGGGGTTTTCTGCAAATAAAACTGATGCCTAGAAGAGCAGAAAACCAATTTAGTACTGTTACTAAACAAGTGTACACTGTATGTAACTCACCAGAGAGCCCACAGAGTGAGCTGTGGAAAAACAGACAGAAATAGTTATAAGCGTAGCAGAACATAAGATATTATCTGCACTTCCTTCCTAATATAACAACATCAAAACCAATAGAAATTATGACAAATCCTAAGGTTATTTCCAGATATTACAATGAACTGTAAAAAAGCAGCTAGTCATGGCTCGGCTTCTAAACTTTCAAAGGATGTCAAGTTCCTCAGCCCATGGAAGACACTGGCAAAGAAATAGCTTGGGAGCACTAAAACTCTTTTCAAAGACAGTACTGTATTCTGAAGTGTAGGGAAATACTTTGTTCAGCCCTTTGGTTTACTCAACTACTTCACTTCCATACTAGAAGTCAAATTTTGATTGAAATTTCTTGAGTAGAAAAAGTATTTTCTTCTATCATACGAAGGGACAGGTCAGAGTGAGACCCTAGGTCTCAAATAATGGACAAAACAAATCAGGATAAATAGCTCAGTTCACTGCCTATGGGTTATGCTGCTTCTTGTTCAATAATCAAATTTTAAGACAGAACTAAGTTTCAACAAACTTTATTATTCTTATAGGAATTACAACTAGATGAAAAAATAAACCTTCTTTTTACACTTTTTTTAATGGAAGCCAAATTTCACAAATTTCAACAGACAGCTATTAAACATACCTTATTTGTCACTTCCTATTAAAAGGAAAAGAACTGTCTAAATAGAGGCATGTTAATATGCAACAGTTTGAGAGTGTATAGCTAATGCATAAACAACTTGAGCTCCAAGCGAATTTCTCCTAGTAGGCAGATAAACTAACTTAGATGTTAAGAGCAATTAAATATTTATTTTGAGATTTCCTGCAAGGTTTTTATAAATAGTGACTTAATCCATATATGTCTAACTTTAAATGATCCTCACCGGGATATGAAACTAATTCTTCAAGTGTTGGGGGAACCATGCTTCTGCTCTTTGGGCAGGCATTTTAAAACATGCTACAGAAAACTGAAAACTTCTTTTGCCAATTGCTTACTCAAACCACACAGCCTTTTTCCTTCTCCCTTCTATCTTATTTTGCCATACTTTCCCAGAGACACCATCTATGTGCTCAAACAATTGCCAAATGTGCTAATTCCAAGCAGAGGAAATAAAATTTTAACCACGGTAATTTGAAACAATTTGATATACTCTGGCAAACAAGTGATGAAAAAGCTACTCAAGTGTTATAAACAATAAGGGGGTTTTATTTGAAAGCATTAGTGGCAACACTGAATTCTTCCCATGTTACAATTCTTAGTTTGAGAAGCATCATGGAGAAGAGCAGAGTACCACTCTCGAAAATTTGCCCACACTGCTCTAAAAAAGGTACACAGATGCACAAAACATACCCAAAACTGTTAAGAAGCATACGGAAAAAGAATAAGGATACTTATCACCAAAACTGAAAAATATTCCTCTGCAATGAACAAGACTATTAGGTTACAGAACTTAAAAAAAACCCCTCTGAACTTTGTTCTTCACTTCTCCTTCTTTAACCTGGTTTAGCTGGTTATTGACCCTTAGCTCATTAATGCCCTCTAGATCCAAATTCTTTGAATAACGGAAAATATATGAAGAACCTCAAGATTAATAAGTATAACAGAAGAAAAAGAAAATATTCTGTAAGTCAGAGCAGAAGATAGGAAAAAATGGGAAGAAATGCAGAAAGAACAGATGGCACTAAAGCCAGTACCTGGGAAACACATTAAGACCTCAAGAGTATCATTATTTGTTATGTGAGCATGCAGCCTGCAAACTTCAATAGGACTTTTCCCATGAGTAAAATGACCCACATACAGGCTTGCCAGGTTAGTTTTAATATTGTGGATAAGAACCTATATCCTACCACTACCATAAGCATTTCTGTACTTACACTTCTATTCTCTGTTTCTTTAACATTTACTGATTAAACATAAACATGTAGTCAGTTATTAGAACAACTCTGCTTATTCAATAGCGTTAAGACTAGAAAAATAAAATGCAAATCTATCTTATGCTTTCATCAGTGACACTTGTTGAACACCTGAAGTAAATTTTTGTTAACATAAAACAAAATGACTTAATGCTATTGAAATGAAACCATTGTTGAGATAAGGTAAAAATTACATCTGAAGTACTTTGCTTACATGAGTGCAATGAGATGGAATTTGATGAGATACACTATTTCATACAAGAGAAGGGAGCAGGAAAAGAAGGATAGGCTCCTCTTATAAAATCTCACTGCACAGAGGAAAATAAAAGTTTTAAAAAAACCCTACCAAGTGCATTTCCAGTATTTACCTGCTTTTGCAGGTCCCTAAGACTACTGCTTTAAGTAAAATAAAATGCCTCTCAGTCTGCAACTCTTCACTGTCATGGGGAACTCTCTCTGCAAACTGCCATCCACTATACCAATTTCACTTTGTGAGTTGAATTTGCATATGAGTTATTTAATATCAATTCCTGTCCAAGCAAATAGGAAATGTTCCTCCAAAGGTTTAACCTTTGTTAAGCCTCCTCATTATTTCTGAGTCCAGGAAAAGGACATGAACTCTTTGTTTCTCTACAGGCAGACATCAGATGTACTTTTTCAGGCACAAGCTCATACTCCAGTGAAACGATTAGTCTGAGGTATTTTACTCGTGCCATAGTGTGCCACAAACTTGTCTGCACACCCAGAGCCTGAGGGATGAATTCTCCTGTTACACACATTTTGACACCCTGGAAGATTTTAATAGGTTTACCAGGCACCAGCTGTGAGCCAATCTATCTTGCTGGCAGCCACAAATACCAGACTACTTTACGCTTTCCTTTTCTTCAGTGTCCAGGTAATCTTTGTTTTTGGAACTTTTTGTGAATGTTAACAGCATCAATCATGCATCAACAGCAGAGGCATGTGGCAACAAGAGTGCAGAGCTGCCAAACGCAAATAATTTCCCACCAAAGAAATTCTTCCTACCAAGCCATCTATTAAAAAAGGAAAGAAAGAGACAAAGAAAGGAACAAACCCTATAAAGACACCCCCATACTATGATCCCTACAAGCCCCATAGCTGCTGGGGATCTGATTCCTAACTAAGCCCTGTCATATTTCTAATCCTTAACACTATCTTTGGACCTCATAATTTCTCTTTGTGTAGTTATTCTTAGCTGTGTGCAGGCATGGAGAAGCATTATCATAGTCTTTTTATTTTGAAGGGATTCGCTCTATTTAGAGTAACTTTGCATTGAGAAGTCACATGTGAACAATCCCAGCCTGCTTTATTTTTCACTGTGAAATACAGACAAGTGCTAATCCTATTGCAATCCCTACTAGAGGCATTTTCCTTATACAGTATCTCCACTTCATGCTTTACTAGGAGATGCTAAGGTGGCTAAAAAATCTTGCCTTTTATCTTATCTTCTGCAGTTCACAATTCCCTGTATGAAGAGACATTTGCTTCTGAGACAGGGCTTTACACACAAGATCTTAGGTAGCAACCTCCTGACTGAAAGGCCATGAGTTAGAAATAAAAATCTGCCCATGACTATATGGATTTTTTCACTGGAGACTGGACTAAGTTCAAAATAAGCATGTGACAGAAATGTTGGAAAAAGAAGAAAAACAAAGATTTAAAGGATAATGCAAAAAACTTTATCTTCAGCTACGGTTTCAATCTGTCAATCTAAAATAAAGGAGTAAGAAAATTAAGAACAGAACTAGATCACCAGACGTGCAATGCAGACAAACTAGACAAAGGATGAAGAGATCGCTTTTTGCACTAAGTGGAGCCATGAACTTCAGAAAAAGAAAAATCAGTTAAAAAGCGATTGAGATGGATTTGTCCCTTTCAGTGTGATTCACAGTCTGTTCACAACACTTTTTTTTAGCCTATGAAAAATCTCTCTTCAAAGACACTAATGAGGTGGCAACAAGAAAAAAAATGGAGAGGTTTTAAAAAACTCATTTCAGCAAAAAGTAGAAAAGCCACCTTCAAACTAGGTTAGTTATTGCCTTGTAGTCAGATTAAAACTCCTTTATATGATGGAAAGATTCAGGATGGTGTTTTCTGGTACTATTATTCTTGTTAAGTTCAGTTTGTTTTAAAAGTATTTATCTCACTGTGTTGCCAGACTTCAGATTAAACACATCTCTCTCCATATATTCAGAAGCATATATACTCATCTATTCTCTTTATTCATTATTTCAGTATGCATTTAAGGGCTGCTGCAGAGAAAAATACTTCTGTGATTGAAAGCCTCAGCATTTTTTTTTGAAAGAAAGTTTACCTTTAATATTTTCCATGAAACTGCAATTATTGTAATGCAAAAATCCAGATTCTTGACAGGATCACAAACACCAAAATGAGTTTTGGAGGAATACAGTTACCTTTGCAGCAATCATGACTTGACTAGTAAGAGTCTGTTATATACATGTGTAATACTTCAAAGAAAACTTAACAATTACTTCTTTGAGTATTATTTTTGTATGGCAATTCAGATCATCTTCTAGTCCTACTTACCAAAAAAAAAAAATAATGGATTTACCTCTATTAAAACATTTCAAGAGCTTTTTCAAGAGTAGAATCTAGGGTATTGCAAAAAGCAATGTACGAACTTGTTTTAATCCCAAGCTTATCCTTCAAGTCTAATTTTAGACTCATAAAATTCCAGTGTCTGTATGCAAACATTTTCTTCTGCAAATTCCATATGCAGCTGATTTCATGATTAACAGCGAAGCTAATGGGTTGTGTGGTGGTGTTGGGTAACGGACCACAATGGGAACACATTCACCACAAATCAAATACAGTGCCAATTAGTCACAATTAATTTAAGTTCAGTGTATTAGATCATACATGTACATATCTGTCCCTGTTCCCATCTTTTTCTCCACAGTTCCATGTTGCTGCCATTAATTTGTAGAGATATAATATAACCAAGCTGAAGATATGTAGATATTTCACCCTCCCTCTGCTCTGCCTCATGCAAATAATTAGTTTATTTTTCACGGAACAAATTGATCTAGAGAATTCAGTATGATCCCAAGACCCCAGAAAGAAGATAGCCCCAAGGCATTTTGCAGAACACAGCAAATTTGCCCTGCCTGTACACAAAGTTTGTTGGGTTTTAGACAGCTCCCACCCAAAGACTTTTAGCCATGTTTGTGCACATCCAGCTCGTCTGCATTTAAATAGGAAGAATAAGGCACTATGGTGCACACATTTTACCCAGTTTTTCACTTGGACATTTTCTTCTTCTCATAATGGACAGCAGAGTGATTTAGTCAAAATAGTTGCTAGAGCTCCATTTACAGAGTTTGAAAAGGAAGCTTCAATCTTGAGACTGGACTTGTAAATCAGACAGATAAAAGCTGCATTTGTAAGTAGAGATGACAAGTCTACCATTCAACAAGGAAGAGAGAATGGCAGGATTCAGAGCCCAAGCCAATTAAGCATCCTGACTTCCTTCCATCTGGCAGAGAGACTGCAAAAACACTTAATTAAGGAATTTGATCTCTCTGTAACATCTGAAGTAATTCAAACTTTCAGCATTTTCAGCCTGTATAAAGCAGTCACCCAAACAAACATAAGCTATATTGTACCAGCTCAGTGTCATACTGGTGTCATAGGTCCACTGCGAGATTGAAGCCCAGGGATTTATCCCTGAGATCTCTGTGCTGCATGGTTTGATGGGGTTACATGTAATTATGGTGAATTAAAACCATGAATTATTTGAAATATGACCTAACCTTTTATTTAATCAGAGACCTAATATATGCCAGAAACATACGCAGTCATCATTCTCTTCAAATATACAACTTTTAAGCTGGAGTAAATTCAAAACTCAATTCAAATATTTCTCCAGAATAGAAAATGAAATGTCCATGGAAGGGAAAAAACACATATAAAAATTAGTGCAAAACCTACATATTTCAATGCTGCAATATAAAAGTTACTAGTGATGAACCAAAAGACATATTGCTGCTACACTGCCATTTCTTACATGAGATTTACTGGTGGTGAGTTACTGCTGTCCTGGAACAAAACTATATTCAGAAAGCCTTCTTTTTTGGTGGTAATGTATTTTGGTTTTTGTTTTGGTAATAATTTAGGAGCAAGAGGAAATGTAGCCTCTAATATGCCCTCTCAATTAAATAATTTCCAGGCAGAGTCAAAGCTGAGACTCAAAACTGTCCATAAGCCCCAAAACCCCCAGTGGCAGGTTAACATTCCACCACTGAAACTAAAACAGGAATCTTTTATCAAGAAGTATGAAAAATCCTCTGGGGTGTCGAGAACTTTAAAATGTCAGCAAACAACAAAATTAGTAAGTATGTTTCAGATATCTGTTAGCCATATATATTTAAGCCACTATTAAAAACCCAACCCCTCCAGCTCAAAATAGATCTGCCTTTCCAAATGGGACAGAAATGGGAAAAAACAAGTGACCAATGGAGAACATTCTAACATGATAACACAGTCTGACTCTAGAAAGAGTTTACCAAATTTGGGCTTACCTTTACTTGGTGCTGACTTTCTCACAGAAGCTACATGGTCTTCAGAGATAGCAAGACGTCTTAGCACATCAGCCAACGCTGCTTTTAGCACGGTGATTTCATCTTCTTGTTGCTGCACTCTCAGCTCCAGGGCTGAAAGACGGTCCTGGACATCGGAAGTGCTCGCAGCCGAGATGCTGTCATCTGCATAGAGGCAGAAAGAGGCATTGAACTGCTTTGTTCTGAATTAAAAGCCAGGGAAAGAGGCACGTACAGCATGAATACATGTACAGCATGAATACATCTGTCCCATCATTTTGAAATACTGCAGACATTCTAACAAACATGTTCAGGCAAAAAAGGAATGGATATTATGGCAAACATTAAATTAATGAATCAAGACAGAAATCATTACTAATCATTAGCTAAGAAGGCTTATGGAGCACAGCCCTATTAAAATCACAAAAGGTAATGTGCTTTCTGTGAAAAACATACTTACAAGTAGAAGGAAGACTGAAATTAACCTTATTTAAACACCAAATTGAATTAACCAAAAAGCATAAAACTGTGGTAAAATTCTGCAATCTATTCTTGTGGAACTGTTTAAGAATTTTAAACTATGACCCTTAATATTACAGCAAGTTTCAAAGTTTAAAAAAAAGTCCACAGTTAAACGTACAAGTACTGCTAGAAATGACCTAATTGCATCAAGTGGCAATCTCAGTTTAAATGGTCTAGATCAGAGTTCTTAATTTCAATTCCTTCTCTTTAACTTTTTTCACATCACCACCCTGTATGTGCCAAAAAACATACAACCTTATAACATTTGGCCTGAAGCGAAGAGAAAATAAATGCACTACAAAAAGGTTCCAAAAATCTGTTTGGCCACGCTGAGATAGATTAGCATTGAAGGCCTAACCCAGCCAAATCTATTCTTCAGTGGTAAAAAGGAAATTACAGCTTCTGCTTACTCTTTGCCTTTGACAGTTCTTTGCATTATTTCTGCCAAGCCAAAATACCCTGTAACAGATTTTTGTGTTTGGCTGTTCTAATAAATCGTAGGCCAACCACTTAAAAAAGAAAAATCTATAAAAGAATACGTTGCTCAATCACAAGGCACTGAATTCCTCATCCATTTTCTTTAGGGCTTCCTAAAAACTCAGTAACGTACTTCAAATACAGGTTTACAAAAATTTACCTGTATTACACAACTAGTTTAAGTTCATACTCTACGAAATAAATACAGCAAATTCAAATGTAAGAGTTAATAGCTGGTACTATTGCTGTGATTCTGTTCAATCTAACCTTCACTTCATTAACGTTAAGAAGACATATCAAGGAGAAAAAAGTTAATACAAGCCACAATTCCCAAACTCTGATTTTCCCAAAAAAAAAAAAAAAAGCCTTAATCTTTGAAATACTTACATAAAGGCACTTTCAAAATACATGTAAACAAAAGAAACACTGAGCCAAATTCCTCCAATGAATTAAATATGAAAGAGATGAACATGTTTAATGCCAACTTCCAGTCAGTTGAAACATGATACTCACTACTGAAGGACCAAGAATTGAACCAACCAAAATAAAGCATCACAATTAATACTTTCACAATACAAACAAAAATTCCTACAATGATTTAGTAAAAAAACCCTAAAAACCCTTTACTAATGAAATGTATCCACAATTATTATTGAAGTGAAAGGAACAGTTAAAGTTACAATAATAAAACAGCCCCTAGATGACAGTTTTGCATATTAATTCACTATTTGGTTAAAGCAAAAGCAGAAGTGTATACTTCATGGTTAGTACTATATTCATTCAGGCTGATAAAAAGAAGTGCAGGGGAATTAGTCAACAAGGTACATAATCAAATCGAGATCCAGAGACAACAGTTTAGAACTCAACAAAAATACCTTTAATACCACCATCCATAACTGTGGCTCCCTACATGCAGAAAATTTATTTTAACAACTCCACTGCCCAGCACCTCCAATCCTCTCTGCGCAGGACTTTACAAACCCAGACCTGTGACAGCTACCCCAGGTTGGGAAGGATTGTTTAAGATTCTTTTATTAAAACCCTCATGTTCAAAACATAAACCCCCATCTGGTTTAAGCAGCTGGTAAAAGTTCCTCTCTGCATACATACCTACGCAACATACAAAAAGGAACCAAGGTAAATGTGCATTAATCCATGAGGAAAAGCTTTTATCTTAGGAAGGTTAATGGACTTAAAGTACCATATAATTCATACTTCTACTATCCTTGAAATACTAGCCTTTAAATAGATGCAGTGGACCAGTCAGAATTAACACTCCAGAGAACAACTGTTTTCAAAATATTATAAACTTTATAACTTCTCTTACACTGGGTAGCAGTCCAAACAGTACAGAGTAGTTTGGCATTTCCTTAAAAAAAGAGGATAAAAAGAGGAGGGGGGGGGGGACCTCCAAACTTAATTTTTTTTTTTTTTTTTTGTTTGCCAAAGACTTCAATTAATAGATATTATCCATTATAATGGATAAAATCATGGATACATTCCCAGGCTGCATAAATATACAGCAGATCACTATAAAACATTTGTAAAACAAGTAAGTAGCTATGTCAAATCATCATTTTAAAAGCCAAATATTACTGTGTTCCCTGTGTGGAGTCCAAATAATAGTAATTACCAAACCAGGAAAGGCTCCCCTGTTGATCAGTCTCTCTGATGAGCACAGCAGTAAGTGCTCTGCACATCTCTGGACATCTTTATTTCCCATGGACTACTAACATTGCCCAGATGGTTTCTGCTGAACCCCAGCACCCTAAAATTGGGGCACATTAGATGTCTGCTGCAGCTCCAAAAGCCACAGTTATGTCGCTAATTAGAAACTTTAAAGAACAACAGGAGAGCAAATCTTCCTGCCCTGTAAGGGTGGGCTGCAACACTTTGACCTCCTCAACATATCCAGGGAGATGGCAGAGGAGTTGATCGGTGTTCTCCCCTGCGAGCTGGGCTGCGGAGGCTCAAGCTCCACAGGCAGAAGGACCCTCAAACTCAACCTCAACCCAACAGCTTGTCAGAAGGCGCAGCTACAGAAATGGGGCGCGAGAAGAAAGCCAAGGAGGTTAAGGCATTCAGCTGATTCCAAACCAGGCAAAGCAATGTGCCCTGCTGTACAACGGGAGGCTTCAAACCACCAGCGGCTGCTTTGCACTGCACAGAGGGCACAGGAGACGCAGTGACTGAACGAAGCTGGAGAGCAAGGATATCACTGGGAAATCAAGAGTAATTTGCTTGATCAAAGAATACGGTAGCACACTGGGAAGACATTTCATTGCTCTTTATTGTTCTACAGAAGCAGCATCTGTTTCAAGCGATGACAATCATGTATTACCCTGGCAACTATTAGAGAATTCAAATGAATGATTCCCAACCCAAATACCTCACCCATTACAGCAAATATTCAACTGAATTCCAACATGCCCTTCTTGGCAGTGTCTTGAAAAGTAACTCAACAGGGATTATCTTAAAAGAAGATGCCCTGAAAGTAAACAAAACTGGAATCCATGAGATCTTTCTGACAAATCTGCACAATACAGAATTATACCTTTTCTTCATAGAAGTTTCCAAAATGTCTTCCAGATTTTTTCTTTCATTGAAAATACATTTTACAATCTAAAGTACTACTTCAAAAGAAGTTTAAACAAAAAAATACCAAAACCCTTCCTTCAAGGATATGCCCTTCCCCCTTCAGAGAGGAAACAGTTCTTATGCAAGAACAAAGTCAGTCAATGTGAAGCAAAATTCCATCTCCTCCCTTCCCCTTTTCCCACTCCTAAACATCTGTCCTTTCCCTTGGGCTGACATAGATATACTTCTAATCCAGGCCTTCCATAAGCCACTCGTATTTTATTAAACCAAAGGGAAATTTATTCAAAGAGGGAAACCAGCTAAGCAAATAGAGCAAGAAATTTCTAAGTGCATTTGACTATTGATTCATACAGGTAATTAATTTTTAAAATACCTTTTTCATTACCTGGCTATTTTGATTATAACCCAACAGCATTGTTTCTGATCTGTTGGTCCTGTTTCCCAAGCTGTTGATGACCTATGCCTTCAAGAGAAGGGAACCGGATCCATTGTGGAAAAAAGCACCATCTACAGTGCTCACTGGTAGTAGTGAAGAGACATCCACACAGATGTGAATCTAAGGTATTTCAGCCTTAAAAACTGGTCTAAGGTAAGAGTACTAGTATCTAATGACAGCAAAAACATGTTGGGTCTAACCACACAGTACTAGAACTTTCAAAATAAGATGTTTTGCTAAGTTTCATAATTCATCAGTTTGATTTTTCTTTTTAGCCAGGAAAAAACAGTTCTTCCCCCTCTTTTGGAGTAAGAAGGGATACACATGGGATGCTTGTACTCAGTACTCATGAGACACAAGGATGACCCTATAAATGAGGGTTCATTTCTCATAGTCACCAAACAGCATTGAATGGACTCCTCACAGCCACAGGCATCAAACCACTCCCAGCAGATCAAACACAGCAGCAATTCAAACTGCCCCGTAGACCTGGGCCAGGAACTCCAACAGGGGTATTCAGGACTTAGTGATGGTACTTTGCAAACCTCCCAAGCCACATATCACTCCTCTCCTTGCATACCATCTAGCAGGCATGTGAGGGTAACAGCATTTGAAATGCATCATCCTTCATTATTGTCTGCCTAGGAGAAATTTCAATGGGCCATATTGAAAAAATATATCTTATTACTGAACTGTCTATTCTGGGCCCCCTCAACAATTCCAGAGCATCCATTATCACTCCTCTGAGTCAATTCCTCCCAACTTTGACTAATCCTAAGTAAGGAATTAATTTTAAACATAAGCAGCATTTTAGAAAAACAAATTCTACAAACTTCAGCACATGGAAATTTAAACCACGGGGTGGAAAATCCTGTTTTATCCAATAAAGCCACATAAACCACAGGTAATTTTAAACCCCTGGCTGTTAAGGCACCCGCGGCATTTTTATATTTTCCCCAGAGTGGTAAGAGTCTTTTATTAGAGAAAAGCAACAGAAATTACTGGGACTTGTATAAAGATCTGGCTGACAACTTCAGGAGATAACTGTCCCCAAAGAACCCTTTCTCACCTGGACCATGATCTGCTCATGTGTGAAGGGAAGTATGTATTTGCATAACTCCCAACTTTTGCTCTAAAGGGCACTGAAAAAATTTGACTCTGGATGAGGCTTATGTTTCCAGAGAGATGCCTGACAAATTTGTTTTTCTACCATGGTATGAGAAAGAAAACTCTCTGCAGTTTTCTGTAGATCGCTTAAGAGTAGCTTATAAAAGGTGCAAAGATCAAGAATTATGTTCCATATCTGTAACTCATAATTTTCAACAACAACAACAACAAAAAGCTAGCTAAACCTTACATGTCTGTCCTCCAAAGGTACTTCTTTAGGCTTTCAGGAAGAACACATTGTCATGCACCACTCAGTTGGTCCAGACTGATGCTGTACAAGGACCATCATATCGACCTGACTGTCTTCCTTGCATAGCTCATGAGATTTTTTAACATTTCATAGACCCATCTTATTCTGGCCCCTACAAATAGTTAATAATAATAAAAAAAGATACGTTAGTCTACACTAGCCTTTCACAAACCATTTTGATCACAAGCCAACAGCAAGCAGTAAGTTTATTTGCACAGACCCCACTTCAGAATCAGACCATAAAACAAGAGTGCAATGTCTAGCAGATATGCCTTAAACACCAAAAGTCATCATCCCAATGACTCATCTGTATTTTTAATCATGAACCATGTAAAAAGACCACTGATTGTTCACTTTAAATTACAGCAGCGCAATCCGCCATGTTGTGATGGATACAGAACTCAGTCATGAATAAATCAAAACAAGATCCCCCCACCTAAAATAAAAAAAACAAAAAAAACTGTGGAGATATGTAGAGATATATTCTACAGAAAAAGAAATAAAAAAAGGAGGGGCAATAAAGTATAAATTTATTTCATCACAGCAACGCACTACATTTCAAAAGATCATTTCAAAAAAGTATAACGACATTGGAAAAAGCTTTCTCAGAACTTCTCAATTAAGCATGGAATACATTCTTTTAATGACTGTAGTGAGTTGTCGGTAGATGATCCATGGGATGATTTTCCTGAAGCCCATGAAATTCTGCCGTGCAACAGTTGCTACTGACCTTTAATACTGTGGACTGTTTTATGGTCAGTTTGAAGCAAGTTCACATCTTGTGAGCCTGCATAATCACATTGTAAAGAACATGACCTGTGTTTTTAAGCAATCTCATTGGAAAGCATTGTTCTGACATGTAAGATGATTTACCACTTCATGCCTAATAATTAGTAGCCCTATTTGCATATGCTAAAAAGATTTGCGCACATAGGCTTTCACACTTTTTTTTTTTTTTTTCCGGACATAAAAAAGCAAACGAAGGAGAAAGACTAAAAGGTGATACAATAACATACTGACAAAAATAACAATGGAATAAACACAAATTACAGAAGATAAAAATATTTTTTGTAATAAGCTTGTGTATGTGCTGCTGTGAACACACTCAGTTTTAATACAGATAATCTAGAAATACATCAGCATGAGACTCACAGGGCACAGCTCCACCCGCACTGTATCTGACCAATATGAGTGCTCTGCTTGCCTAAGTTTCCAGTAACTGTATAACTTACTGGGCACAAAAGCTTTATATTTCATACTTGCTGATACTAGCTTTGATAGGCAGACTGCAAGAACAGAACAAACACTTACAGACACTTCTCATATTTGACATTGGTATCCATATGATTACTTGAGGAGGTAGATAATTATGCAGGCACTCTCTCATATCCTTCCCCAACTGCATACTTCCTATTAGCTCCACCTCCACAAAGATGCATCTCAAGAGTAAGACCATTCCTGGGTTTTTCCCCACCCACTACTTAAAAAGTTTTGTGGTTTTTAGGTACTTCTTTCCCCCTAACATTGCTTGGCTCTTGATGCTCCTGATATTGTTCTGAACATCATGACTGTTCAGTGCTTGGCCTTCAATCAGTGAGACAAGCCCTTCCCCTTCCAAAATATTGTTTCTGCTACAAATCAGTGACCTCTACACTCCGTAGACAGAATTCAAGGGGCACCTTCTTAGGATCCCCTATATAACTCAGCAGCAATCTCAGCCACGCCAAGCTCTTATCAATACCTGGCGGCATCCCGTTTTCATGTCACAGTAAGAGGAGGGGCAGGGAGCATCTTCTCTAACACAGAGACTTGGAAATTCACACATCTACCAAAGAGACAGCTAAATAAACTGCTCTACTGTAAATCACATATACATTAACGCTTTAGCACACATAGATTAGTATTCCTTTGCTGAAAATATTTCATGTTGTGCTACAAGTGTTAGTACATTTCCATGCTAAAATGCTAATTTAAAAGTAACAAATTAAGCATGCATGAAACGATGTAGGTTAATGTCTTATCCTCCCCAATACCCAAACCGATCTAGCTAAGATTTTCTAAGAAAGCAACTTTTCATATTGCTGAAGGGAGAATGGATCTGAGGGCTCAGCCACCACTCACCTCCCTGCACCAAGAGCAGAGGGCACCCAAGCCACCTCACAGAGAAGCTCAACAGGCTTTACCTCTGCAGGACAGAGGCAAAGCCAGCCACCGCCTGGGCCTCCAGGGTGGCCACAGCAGGACATGGAGAGCAGGAAAGCATCTCTCCCGCACTCCCAAAGCCTCACTGAGGAAATGCCTGCGTGCTGTGCCTAACCCAAAACACCAGACATCAATGCGGAAAAGGGCTAAGCACTCACAGGTACTCCCACCAGAAGCAATCAGGTGTTTGACATGTACAGGGCAGCCCTTCCTATGCACTTTGCCAATCAAGCCTTTCTAGTTTCAAATTAGGCAACTACTTAATCAGAAAATTAGGTAATTAGCAGATGCTTTTGACCTTAATCTCTTTTTAAATTCACTCTTCATCTGTTAAATGAAATTAAATTCATCATCCCACACTGCATAAAGGTTAATTAACACTTGTGGGCTACCAATGAACTATCCTAAGTGCTGCAGCAAGGTCAGTGTTTAAATGCATGCATTTCCTTCAGAAGCAAGATTAAAACCCTTCACACGAAGAAAATAAAGGTAACTCAAAAATACCAACAAACTGCTTTATAGGCAGAATCACCTTTTCAGAGTTCTGACTTGGGGAAAGACCATGATCAATACTTAAAAGCTGCATCTTAATACCTATATGATCCAGAAGATTTAATACAGTCACGAAGGACAACCCCAATTCTGACTTTTAAGTTCAGTCTGACTTCCCACTTAGAACACTCTTCTTTAACCGTAAGTCTTTGATGCACTAATCTACAAAAAGACAGTAGCATTAATTGTCACTGATCTGCTCAACACAATGAATGATGATAACCACAGCCAGGCTCAGACAAAAGCACTGCTATCCAAAACATCACGAAGTCCAGTGAATGCTAAGAGTCCATGAAGAAACATGGAACTATCTGAAACACTGGTTTTCCTGGAGTATTCTGTAAACCGATTTGCACAGACAGATGACACCAGTTATGTGGCAGGCGAGGAAGCTGGTGTGGAGGCTTGTAAGTGGAAAAAGGAGGGGGAAGGCAAGAGGGGAGAAAACAAGACACACACACACACACACAAAAAAAAAAAAAAAAGGAAGAAAAAAGAGCACTCACAGTAATCTCAGATTCTCCATCTCTCTCTGCACCCCTCCCTCCACCTGGGGCCGCTTATTTTTTAACTGCTCTTGCCAGAGTGATGATACTAAGTCATGCTTAAAGAAGTATCCATATATTTTGAGATTTTTGTTTTTCAGATTTCAAGCCCCAATTCATACAGGTTACATCTGATTATCCAAACTCTATTTCCAAAACATATTTCCAAAATACATATTTTTCTAGTAACATGCAAATAAAATGCAAGTTTGCAAAAAATTCAATCTTTAGATTGCAACAACACAGGGAAAATCCAACATTTCCTGTCACTGCAGTGCATCTCCTCTGATGCAAAGCATTTGAGTTCAGTAGTACCAACATACTTTTAATCTGACACTTATGGAAACCTTCCAACATCTTAAATATTTATTGCTTATTTGGGCAACTAACTTAACTGGGTTTTTGTTTGTGGTGTACTTTTAACAAGTACGTTTTTGCCCCAGAGGAAAGAAGTTTCTACTCTAAGATTGCTATGTTCTCATCAATTCTAGAGTATCATTTCAGCAGCAAAACAGAAAAGCACTGAAATCATTAAGTGAGATAACATCAGGCAAAGCAAATACCCTCTTCTTTTAAGAATACATTTTATTTTGTGCCATGCAATGTTTACTTACAAAATTGTACGCATCTCACATCCTGACACACAAATGAATAATCTCTAGTCTCTGTTATCTAACAATCAAGTTAGACATTATCTCTGTAAATAAGTGTTGGAACATTTCTGAAATTTTTTTTACTGTCTCCTTCATTGTGCTGCACATTTCTTTCCCCCAGGACTCAAAATATCTAATTTGTACCATCAAAAATACCACTGTACAGAACAAGTTTCTTTGATCTCATTCTGTGCTATTTTAAGCCAATCTATCATAATGCCAATATACAAAACTCCAACAAGAAAAATAGAAACCTGGCCTATAGTATCAATTTCCTTTTCTTGAGAAATATAGACCACTTTCTCCCAAAACACTCATCTACCCTAGAGGGTAAGTCTTCCCTTTCAGCTCTGCTGGAAAAAGTGGGATCTGGCGCATTTTTGTGCTCAGCAGAAACATGCTTACACCAGAGCGGGGCAGGCACCAGCACTGGTGTACAAAGCACGTATTTCACAGCTCTTATCGTGCCAAGTCACAGGACATGGCAATTTCAGATAAAGGGAAAACCTGTTTTGAAACAGACTCACCAACTCACTGCCTTATCTTAGCTTTCTGGTATTTCAGGTATAGGAATTTCTTCCACTTATTCACAGCCCTATGTGGCCACCGCTTTATTACCTCTCCATACCACAGCCCATTCAGTAAAATGCCAACTTTCCTCTCTGACAAGCTCAAGTGACCTTGAAGAGTTATTGTCCCTCTCTGCATCTTCTTATCTAACACATAAGGATGACACAATATGTTCCCTCCCTTGTGAAAAAACCCTGTATTAAGAGACAAGTCTCTGGTGGAAGTATTCCAGTGTTAATTTTTCTCTCGTGACCATCCATGCAGCGGGGCCAGAGCAGCTGGTTGTGCTTGCATGCCCATCATACTCTGTCCACCTCACTGGGCAGCACCTCCTGCACAAGGCACCCCTTATCCCAGCTCTGCGACACAAATGTTACCCTCACTGCTGCAGGGGATATCAGCTCGAAGTCATTCAATCTTTTCTGCATCTTGTAAGCAAGAACAGACATAAGGTTTGGTTTTGGTATTTTTAAAAGTCCATTGTTTCTTGGGAATGCGAAACTAAAGCCCTCTAATCACAAGCTCAATCCAACTCAACACTTGCAACAGCAGCAGTCAAATTTCTGCTTTTGTTCACCTCCACCAAGATGCTTCCACAGCTTCTGCAACTGCTTGAAGCTTTGGTACTATAGGAACACCTCTACAACAGCTAATGGTTACTCCAGATGGAATCATATCCACAGCAGTTTTGTTTGCTTGGGGTTTTTTGCATCGAAAAGAACTCGCCCATCGCCATAATGACCAGTCATACTACAGACACAGCTAAGCTATCTGCTTGACTTGAAGGATAAGGCACAAACTGCATGGCTCCCACACAGCCAGCCTGGAAGGTGATACCTGCAACTACTGATCATGTATTAGTCACTATCTCCAATTCAGTTACACAGGAGGAACTATTGACATATAATGGAATATGTGCACATTGTGTGTCATGGAAAACACAGGCCAGAGAGCAAGAAGATCTATGTTAGTGAAAGCTGACAGACATCCTCAATAAGGGGAACCAAGTATAAAGTCAATTAAACTGACTGGTTCTTTAGTTAAGCTCTTTTCATTTTATTATGTTAGCAGCTAAACAGGCTCAGTGAAGTAACAGCTGTATACAAGGTGTGGGTGGAAAGCATTGCTCACACCACCTTTCCTGCTGCTGTGGCTGCTGCTGCCTGACAGAAGGCTGTCCAGCAACATGCTGCCTCTGAAGAGCTGTAGAAATATTTAATATTAACATTTACTATTTTACAAAGATGGTCTTTTAAACAATTCATACTGCAGATCTAGCATTACGCATTGCCTCATTCTCCTTAGCAAAGACACTATCAACAAGTTTCCACAAAGACTCTACAAACAAATGAGGTAACTGTGAAATGAAACTGATTCAATTCACATCAAGGAAGAACTCTCAAACAGCATGGCAAACATCTGTATGTGTGACTGCACATACATTTTATAAAGCTCTAGTTAGTCTGCTTCTACAGAAAAGGATAAATAAAAATGAAGCCTTTCAATCATAATTTCAGTTGCTAATCCTGGCACTACTACTCCTAAGATGCAAAACTCCTTAGAAAAGCGAGGAATTAGGTCTCACCTTTATTTAGGCCAACCACAAAGCAAGTTTCAGAATTGAAGCAAAGCAAAGCAAACCAAACAGGAACACTCAGAGACAGTGCTACATGATGCTATAACTTCCCAGAGAAAAATCAATCACTGAACAGAACACTTTGGTGGACATAGGCAGGCTAAGACCTTCTAAAATTTCACCTTGAACGTATTCTTTGTAGGAGTCCTACACAAAATTGAAGTATCACAATTGCTGTTGCTAAATCACATAAACGTGTGCACAGAATTTGCTTACATGGCAAAAATGCCTTAGGGATGGTCTCCTTTCCTCTCAAAGGATCCTGTAGGTAAACACATTTCTGTGTGGAATATTAGCAACATTTTTTACACTCAAAAGGGATATGTCCATCAAAGTCGCTTAAGTACATTACATTTTGTATCATAAACAGATTACTTATCTGATATTTCTAGAGATGGGGTCTCTGAAGTGTAAAAAATCTTCAGGTTTCTTTTCCTACTATTTGCTACAAAGCAACAGTTTTTAGGTAAAAAGTAGCCCTGCAAATAGCAAGGGATCCACGACTGATCATGGATCTGTCTGGTATTACAAATACTACAAGTGCTACAAATACTTGAGAGGGAAACAAGACTTGAATATGGCTGGGACTAAGTAACAGCAGCGTCACAAACTACAAATAAGTTGCAGTTCTTTTCCCATTTACTTCCTTCTTCCTCAAAATTAAGGCATTAATTAATCAAAAAGTGATGACAATCAGAGCCTTCTGGGAAAAAGAAATTTTTATATGCTGAAGTACACCATTTAAAAAAAAAAAAAAAACCCCAAACAAACAGGAATGTTTTGCTGCAAAAGTACATGCGCACCAATGCAACCAGAGAGTCTCTGAATTGCCATTAAACCCACCACAGCCACACCAGCTGTTGGTCCCATGCACACCTATCTCAAAGCTCTTCTCTGGCTACCACTGGGTAACACTTTCAGCATTTCATAACACATCAGGAGCAGCAATGCTGGGAAAGGCCTGCCTGGAACCCACAGAAATAAAGCTTATAGATTTTTTTACTAATACACACCAGCTCATAAAATGAAAAGTATACTGGAAAAGGCAACATACTGTAGGTCTCTAGTGTTTGCAATTCAGTTTTATTCTCTTTTTTTAAATCCTGGAGATTTCTATTTGTTTGATAACTGTGGGGGGAATAATCTAAAGCCAAAAAGATAATAGTTACTCTCAAAGCAGCTATCATCTTAAACCACTGAATTATCTAGTTTATTCCACTAATGCTTATGTTTTAGAACTGATTAATTCCACATACACTTACTAAGCATTAGCTATGCTAATTCAGCTATTTATACATATAAAAGAACCATCCAGGAGCATACTATTTCCGCATAACACTGCCAGCCAAAATAACAGGATCCTTCATGCATGAAAAGTATTCCTCCCCCACCACAACAGAGTACATCAACAGGAACAAAATTATTTTATAAATTTTCAGCATCTTCTAACCTTTCCAATAATCTTATTTTACTACTATTATTTTATTTTCAACAAAATATGTTTTTTGTGCTGCATCCTGGGATATGGCCACATAAACCACCAGGGAGTGAGCCCAAGAGAGAGTTAACAGCATCACAGCTTCCATGCAGTAACTACTCAAGCACACTGCTCTTATTCAAGACTAAATGCCAGCTTGTTTAACCTACTAATCCACATTTACTGTGTCAACATGCTCGAAGCTTCCGCCTTCACTGAGCCCTCTGCAACTCCCGTGCGAGCCCACGCTCTAAACTAGGTGTGACTGTTCTTGCAACCTGCAAGTTGCACAGGACAAAGTTCTCATGCCAGAGCACTCCATGGCACGCAACCTGCACACCTGGGAGAGCTGGGGAAGACCTCCCAGCACCGATTCAGGTGGAGAGGACAAGTGACCCTGCCACAGCAGGGCCAAAAACAGGTTCCTGGAAGGAAACAGTCCCTTTGATACATTTCATATGTATCAGAAATCTGACTGTGGGTATTATCATGGTTTTAAATGTTTCTGATGAGCTTCACAGGCAAACAAGGGCAAAACTCAACAAATGGATGCATTTTTAGAACAAACAAAAACAAAAAAGGTACTGGAAGGCAAGAGCAAAGCAAGAAGACATGTCACCTAAATCCTCTTTTTATGATGGATAGGGCATCTTCTAATCACACAATAAAGAACTGTGACTAATGGCTGTCATGTCTGGTTTTTCCTTCTTCCCTGCCCACAGGACAGGATCTGCATGTCCAGCACTTCCGCTGCATTTCTTTGCAAGTTCTGCTCTCAAAGCTGCTCTGGCTCACTGTAGAAGGAGCAGGCTGAAGAAGCCTTTAACCAGTGCACGCTGCAAGTTTCCAAAGCCACCTCTTTCCTGATGAGTTTACTGATCTCTGTGAAGCAGGGGTGTGAGGTATGTTTCATAAAGATACTTTCTTAATCAGGGCATTACTCAAAACTTGAGAGCAAAGACTTAGTGCTGAGAAAGTGTGTGCAGTCTGAACCTTTCTATCTGACCTTTAATGACAAGTCCACTGCGTCAACTCCACCTCTGACATTTCACCAATTTTGATACTTCAGCAACTTCAAGTGTGGCTTGCAGTTACTTCAACTTGCAATTGCTTTCTGCAACTGCTAAGAAAACACTAACCATTACCCTGCACAAGTTACTATTATCTCTTCAACCCCTTCTGATGACTAATATGTGTTCCTAGAACTGTTAGGAGCCAGCTAAAGACCTGAATAGGCAAAACAGAAAAAAACCTTACCAAAAAATGATACCACAGTTTTAAAAGGTAACTATGGAGCTAAAGAAATGAGACTTCCGTTGAGTCAAGGTAATAACCTTCCAAATAGTGTGAGATGAAAACCCCTCCTGACCTTTACAGTATTTGCAATTTTATGTTGTATACACATAGTACTGCTGTTACAGTGCATGCACTGGAAAGAAGTATTTGGAAACCCAAATACTTACAGCAAAGCCCCTTATATCAGATATTAATTCAAACTTAGTAGTTTGGCACCAGCACCTGTGCAGGGAAGCTCGGCAGCAGGGACAGCAGGATGTGCCAGCCACTGTCACTGCCTGCCAGCGAGGCAGGTGGCAAAGCCACTGCCAGTCGAGGTGCCCTCCACAGCAGAGTAATAGCCTCTTCCAAGAGGCACCAAGCCCCCGGGACACTCAGTGTCACCCCTGGAGAAACCCTGCAGAGACATCACCACAACCCCACCCTTACCATTAATGTCTCCCGCAACTGACGAACCCCCACTGTGAAAAAACCCTAAGCAAACTCTCTACTAGTCTTAACACTAAAGACAAATGCACACAAATCAAGAGTCTGAAAGCAATCAAGCTTAAAAATACAGGGATGTTGAAGTTCATTTGGCTTTTTCAAATTTCAATGCCAAATGTCACTGGAGGTTAATATTTGATCAAGAAGCACACCAACTGAAGATCTGTTTGCAGGTAAATATTTCCCTTGGTCAAACTGAAAATTTCTATCCTGATCTGTATCATCTGAGATAAATTCTAGCTCATTTCCAATTTGATAGCTATGCTCTTCTTAAGGGACATGGCCTTGCCTAAGCCTTAATTATAAAAAGTTAATTAGAAAAAGCAGAAAAAAAGAAGTCTTTCCTACTGACACCAGACAAGCTTTTTTAAAAATTTAGTTAAGATGCCTATCAGCACTTGTACCCCATATGTTAAAAGGGAGTGCTAGTTCTTTACTGCTGAATTAGGAATTATTTTTTAGCTTTCGCAAGAAATGAGCAATTAGAAGTATGTACAATGACACTTGGGAACAAAAAAAATGACAATTAAAGGTAGAAAAGTTCCTATAGAAAAGTATATCACTACTGGATACTTATTTTTAAAAAAAATTGTTATATCCCAAACCCTCACCTGAAATACCCCACTGTTAGTACAAAGCCTTAAGCTCCTTCAGATAAAGCAAGAATGAGCATGCATGGCCAAACGAAAAAAGAAGAAAAAAAAAATTCTTTCTACAACTTAATCTCAGGCTTTTCCATGCTTGTTACCAGTGTGAAGTTGCTAAAAGCCCTCAAGGCTGAAGTCAGAAATTTCATAGGAACAAAGCATTTGTTGATCCTCCATCATAACAGCTTCTTATCACTCTAAGTTTACATGCAACCAACACACAATCCTCAAAAAACTGACATAAAGGTATGTTAGGTTTAACTGCATAAGTGGGAATCAAGTTTTAAATCAACAAAACACACTACCCTGCTAAGAGTATCCAAAGCCATGCTTTCTTACAAATGCTAACTCTTATCAAGCAAAATGCTCAGTCTTTTATCAAGATTTTAGTGAAAATAATTTCTTAAGATGCAGAAAAAAATTACAATAAAAAACATGCGCATTGAGAAAAGAATGCACTTCTTGCATCTTATTTTACCAGATTTCCACACAAACCTCAAAGGTAAGTCCACTATGACACACTTACTTTGGGACTTCAAGATATGCCTCAAGCCGAAGTTTGAGACACTGCTATGTTTTTAACAGACAATCACAGAAACTCTTGCTAAAAGTCATTAAAGTCAGTGGAAATGTTGGTAACATAAATATCTACGTATCAGTAACAAAGCTTCGAGCTACAGCCATAAAAATTGCCGTTCTTTTGAATTTTGTTCTGAAGACAAACACCTAAACAATTAGCATTTCCTTTCTACAGTAAAAATCCTTGCAAACCTGCAAAAAATCCTACAAAGCACTTACAGTGTTAACATTTTCAATATACCCTCCCCTCTTTCTTGAGGGTTGCAACATCTTGAATTCTAAACTAAATGCTTTGAATTCTGAAGCAGATAAAGTACAGTGTGCATTGCTCACTTTAACAAAGTACGCTGCAGCAAGGTCATTCCTTTCTTCAACTAAATGCCCATAGAAATCTATGCATTAAGCACTCACTCTAATTTTTGTTAAGCGAACTTTCCTGTGGACCATCATATTTTTGGCCATAAGTGTAAGGTTTTACATGCGAGATGCTGCATTTGTATCCCAACTGCACGGCATGAATCAGCAAACAAAGAGCGGGTGCTCGGTGATGTCTGTTTCATTCGCAATAAAACACTTTCACACCGTGTATGAGAGGAACATGCTTTATCTCTGACATGATTTCTTGGTTAGGGTTATTTGGTAGGCTGGTCTTTTTAAGACCATATACTTCTGGTAGCTACAGTCAGAACGCTGCAGTTAATTACCTAATCTGCACTCAAGAGCGACTGTTTTGACAGCAGCTGTTTAAAGAAAGGAAATACGCATTGAAATATTTCATTTTTACTACGACACTGATAAAAATAAAGGGAGAAGGGGGAAAACCCCTTAGCTCTGAAGGGCAAACACAGGTTCCACAGCCACGGGAAGCCGCGGCGGGCGCAGCTCCGATCTCCCCACGCTGAACGAGCCTTTGCTGCCGCCTGCCTGCCTGAGGCCCGCGCGAGTCCCACCGGGGCTGCCTCCGACCTTTCCTGCGGAGAGCGTCAGACCGCGCGCTCCAAGGGAAAGGCTGGACACGCAAGAGCTGCCCTTCCACGAGGCTGCGAAAGGTCCTTTGCACGAAACTCTTCCCTGTCCCAGCCCCGGCCCGTCGGGAGCCACGCTGCTCCGCGCCTTCTGCCCAGCGAGCATTAACTTCATCACTACCTTCCCGCCGCCTCCTCCGCTCCTGACATACATCCCGATTTTATGTTGCTATGTTTTGTTGTAAATTTCCTGGCGGCGCGGGCGCCGCGCGGCAGCGAGCCGCTGAGCCCCGGGCAGGCACACCTTGGGGGCTGCGGCCGGGGACGCGGAGCCCCCCTCACACCTCGCAGGGCACTCTCTCCCACCCGGGTACTGACAGGCTCCCCCGTCCCCTCCAGGGATGGGCAACGCGGGGCGGACAGCGCTGGGGCCATTCCGCGGGAGCAGCGCGCTACTTTACCCGTGCAGAAGGTGACGAGCGCCGAGGGGTCGCAGGCTGCGGCCAGGCAGGACAAGCCTTCCTCCATCCCCGCCGCCGCCAGAGCCGGCCCCGCCGCCCTCTCGCCGCAGCTCCGCGACAGCTCCCGCGCCCCGGTCCGGCCGGCGGGCGCCCAGCACACGGTCCCGGGCCACCGAGCGCTGCTGACGGTGGCCGGTCCCGCCGCCCGTGCCCCTGCCCCGCAGCGAGCGCGGGAGGCCGGGGGCGGGCCGGGCCGGGCCCGGGGAGGGGCCGCCCGCAGGCGGCGGCCACGCGCTCGCTGCGGCTCCGGCCGGGGCCGCGGCCCCCCGGGGCCTGCTCGGCTGGGAAGCGGAGCCCGCAGAGCCGCTCCCGAACGGGAAAGCGGCAGCTGCTCGCACACGGGCAGTGCTCTGCACCCTCGCCATAGGAAACCGCGGCAATGGGGAAGCGGCACCCCCCGCCCCGGTGCCACCGCGCCGCACGGTGCCACGGCCGCGTGGGCTACAAACAGCCCGCAGCCATCCGTCTGTCCGTGCCCCGGGCATAAAGAACCACCGCAGAGGACTAACAAAACCCTCGGTCGATGCACGTAAACCATTATTGTTTAAAAGCATGTCTATCTGTCAGAAACGGCACAGATCTATCGTCAGTCACGGCGCGGCAGGAGCAGTGACAGGAGCCGTGACACGGGGAGTTCACACGGGGGGGAAGAAGGGGGCGGCAGTTTGCTCAGTGTTATATTGGAATATTTTTCACATGACATCTTTCGAGACGAAAAAGCAATGACATCACTGGCAATATACTCATATCCATTATATGAAAACTAAGCAAAATATCACGGCTTAAAAGCAGCAGCTTTGCAAAGCTATCATTCTGTTCAGCAGAAGGGAACTCTTATTACAAACGCATTACAATCTATTTAATGTGATCATGATTTTGTCTGTCTTGCAAGACGAAGCACAGCCAGATGAGAAATAATGAATGCAACATGTGTTCATTCTTTTGGTAGCCGTGCCTGAAGCCAATTGGCAGAATGACTACAGCAAGATAAATGTCAAAACAAAACTATTTGTGAATACGTACTGCATGTATTTTGACTCTTCTATCATACTTTAAATAGTTTATTATTTTCAAGCTTTGCAAGCATATTAAATAACTCTGGATTAAAGTTTAGATTTCCAGACAACAGTGGGATAGTAAAAGGAAAAAAAAAGGACGAGTAGGGGGTGGGTAAGTCCATGTCTCCATTCAAAAAACAAGGAGGGGCAGCACTTTTTTTCCACTATCAGACATGGCTGATGAGAAGGTTAATAGGTTCATAAGAATATCTATAATAAAGTCAGCAGACAACTGGTTTTGTGTGTTTTCACCAGGATTAACAATCTACCTAACTACAGTAGTATATTTCTTTTCCAGCAGCTCCTGATCGACTGGAGGAATCGACCTCTGCAGTGATCTAAAAAAAGAGATGGCAGTCAGCTGAACACAGCTCTGCAGTATGAAATCAGCCAGACAACTACTGTGATTAATTAAAGGAAAGGACTAGGAAACTGACTGGGGGAAGATGATAAAGAGTAAAATGCAAGGGCACACAATTAAGGAAAGGACCCCAATGAAGCCATGGGCCTCAACACAGGCACTGGGATTGACCAAGAACCCATGTTTCCAACTTGTCCCAACCACTCTGTTGCATCACGTCATTAAACAACCTTAATTGCAAGATGAAACACTGAGTCTTATCTTGGGTGGGTTGGGCAGCCAGAATAATTTAGCACACACACCTTGGGATGCTCTCAAACTCAACATTGTTCCCAATACTGCTATGAAGCCTTGGAAGAAATGACAGGCAAAATGCCCCGTGAGGCCAAACAGACATTGTATGTGCTGGTAAAATCAGCACCCAGAGCAGAAAGAGGCTTGATTTGCAACCTTAAGTGGCCACTAGTGCTCTGAACAATGTCAGATTACATACAACCAGCAAGCAGCATCCAATGTAGCTCACACCAATAAACTTTTAGAATTTATCAATTTTAAAGCAAAGCACTTTGTATAAAAAAAGTTAGGAACTCCTACTGCAAAATGAGTATGAAACACTGCTGTTTCTGGGTATTTATGACCCTATTTTTTAGATCTAAAACTAATGGATTTCCTCAGCATACCAAAAAAGTTCCAATACAGCAGTATTTTAAACACAGTTTAGTACCTTCTGAATCAAAAGCATATAGGATGAGGCAGAAGAAACCACAGCAAATGTTAGAGCACCATCAGAATGATCTTCTGAACTCTAACTTTTGAAACAAGATCTCAGATGGCTCAGGGTATACAGCTTACCCTGAAAATGGCAGAAGCACTGCCAATCCTCCCATTGCCTGTTCCCTGCTGGGCTGAAGACTTGGATCAAAATTCCTTGACATGCCTTTAAATCTCTCACGAAAACCTTACCTCCTCATTAGGATTTTTCACTCTTCTATCTCTGGCCCATCCCTGTCCCTCTAAGCAACATACGTTCAACAGCTGTCTACCTCTACACTTTTCAAGCTTACACACCATCTCAGGTCCCTCTTCCCTGCTGTTGCCTAACACGAATGGTGGGGGATGAGGAGGTGCCGGTCTTACATATTGTAGACAACCACAAAAAAATGGAAAAAAAAAAAAAACCCACCTTAAAATATGGCACAGACCAAAATAAACCATATACACAGTGACAGTGTAAGTCTTTGCTTAGGATAAAGCTCTCAGATTATTAGCAGTGCAAAGCACACAAAGTTACAGCATGTAAAAAACTAACAACCACTCTTCAACAAAATCAAGCCTGTTAAAGATCAGGAACAGAGCTCTACACACTGTACAAGTGCAGATTCATTCACTGCATGTTTATCCCCAACATACAGAGATTCAGGAACACCACACATCTGGTGTTGTTCAGAACAGTCTCAAAGATCGCAGCAGCATCAGATTATGACTGTACAAAAATAATTATTTTAGACATACTTTGGATTTTCATGAGCCAAAAAACACTCCAATGTGCCTTTTCTTCTGAAGTGGGAGCAAATGGCTCCTCCAGCTTGTGAAGACAGCTGCAGGAAGGCATGAACTCTTTGGAGTCATCACTTCCATGTGAAGAGGATGAAGCAGGTCCCCGTGTCCCATACCTGAAAAATTGCCTTACAGACACCCAGAGCTAGTTGAAACTAGAGGAGTCCCCACCAAAACCATCATGTCACCAGCTGCAGAACAGATACGTGTGCCCAGGACATCTTCAGTACTTTAAAAAAAAAAAAAAAAAAACCAACAACAACAAAAAAAAAAAAAAAGGAGGAGGATTATTTATTGAGCTTCCTCAGCAAGTGATACTGCTCCTAAAAAAAAACCTGCCATATGAAATCTGGACATTGGTTTTCACAGAACTAGGGTTTCTTAATTTCCTTCAGATTTAGGAGATTTCAGATACAAGAGCTGCTGCATGAGGCAATCACAGTGCTGTATTGTATCCAGAAGATTACTGGGAACTCTCCCTATCAAGCTTTTATTCATTAAAGCTGTAACTGTACCTAAACATCCCAAAGTGGTAACTGTACTGACACTAGTTTAATGCCTGTCTTGCCACTGAACTGCAAGAGGGCAGCACTAGTTAATTTTGTTTCCTTATATATATGAAATCAATCAAGCTTGCATTGGCTAATAATCCTTCAATTATTTTACTTCTTTCTGAAAAGAAACTGCAGCAATGTTTCCACGGGCAACTAATCTCACTGCCAAACAGTACAACCTTTCAGTAGCTGCATTCATTAGCTTTACCCCATGGAAAAGAGAGAATAACAGTAATTTCATTAATAATTACTCAATTCCTAAAGACCTAAAGTCTTTTATTACTTTTTCTTTAGGGGGGAAAAAGTCCTTTCAGTCTGTTTTTAAACCCATGTTTTATCTGCTATCATCTAGACAGCACAACAGACCAAAACCATCTCATCAGGCGAGACAAAGCAATTAAGCACAGTTCTGCAAGACACACTTCAATTAAGGATGCTCATTGCATCAAGCCTTTCCTGTTTCCAGCAGGATTTGTGAGGCACACAGAGGTTAGCGAGCTATGAAGGACAAGGACAGTCCAACAGGATCCAGTGCTCCCACCAACACCTGTGGGATATGGCAGCCTCTGCTCACTCCTCCACTCCAGGTGCTAGCACTGTAATAAACCCTAATAAAGTCCCATTCTCTGAAGCATTAGTTCCAGGAGTGATGAAAGGCAGGACCTTTGACTATGATTAAGGTCACATTTGGTATACAGCAGCGCTATTGCTAAAATAAGCATCCCTGCCCTTCTCCTGCGTCCTTACCATTCTCATCCAGCTCCTGCCAGCACAGCTCGTGGGGCTGCACAAGGAAGCACACAGGAGACTGAACAGCATGAAACTTAACTCATCAACATCAAAACTCACCAGGCCAGTCATATGGTGTATGGCACAATGAGCCACAGTGCAGCAGCAGGGAGGGGGCAGCACCCTCTGGAATGAGTGGTGGAAATCGTGTCTGCCAACAGCAGCTCTGCCCGGGGATGACTTCAGGAGGTTGTGAAACAGCTACACTTGTCAATTACATTTTATTGCCAGAAAACTGAATGAAATAAGAACTGACACAGGACAGTGAAGTCCCCAAATAAGCAGCACCAGGGCAGGATGTGGCAGAGAGTGCACGGCAGTGCCTGAGGTCCTTTATTTATCACCCCTGTCCTAGACTCTAAACTGAGCTCCTTCATCCTATGACATTTTTCTCAAATGGAGACAGCATGCAGAAAACATGAGAAACAAGAGATGTGTATTGGATCTTAAAAATTGTCCTGAGGCTGTCCTCCACAACTAAACCATACCCAGGTTTAAACTAAACCATACTAAACCTAGGTCAACCGGCCTAGGAAAGTGATCTGAATGGGAAATTTTATTTTATTCGTTGTCCAAAAACATATTGCCTAATTTGAAAAAGAAAGCCTGCAAACAGTACAAAGCCCTCCAAATGCAAATGCATATTTTAAGAACAACCACACAAATGCCTATTTTTGTCAGGTGGGTTTTCTGCCACAGCAGCTGCACCAACAGGACGGAGGTGGCAGCAGGCTGATGTGGAGTGTAGGAAGGGTGGCAATGTGTAAGGCTGGTATTTCACTGAGCGTAACATCAAACCACAGCTGTAGCATGCCTTCCGCTGCCTGCTTGGAGCACTTGCACAGCAGACTGCTTGCAGCTGCCTTCCTGCCTATCCAGCAGACAAGATGAAAAAGCGTTAAACCTGAAACATAGACACAAAAAGGTTTTTCTCCTGCAAATTTCATGTTGGGCATATGCTCCGGACCACACAACCTAGGTGGTGGCCCGTGAAAACGTGCTACCTTGTCCATGAGGAAAGGAAGAGTCTGAACAGTAGCATCCTTGTTAGATACAGTCTGTGTCTTTATGGAGATAATCACAGTTTTACCTCTGGTCACGAACTGAGCTTCAAACGCACCAGTTTTGCATAAGTTGTGTTTTTAAAAGTACAGGTAAGTTGTACAATGTTGTTCAATATGATGCATTTCCATTCTCTGAAAGTGATCAGCAAAACTTTGATTATTAATAATAACAACTAATTGGTGGTCTTAGCCATACCAAAGCTATGGTTATAGACTAGCGATGGTGAAATGACTGTTGTCTAATTATTTAGCTCATGCCAATAGAAAGAAAAATATTGCTTCTGCCATGCAGAAGTGGGGAAACAATCTACAAACTGTTTTCTAATAAAGCACTTTCAAAATAAAAATCTACTTCTAGAAATATGACACCGCTTAAGAGTTGCATATTCTTTTAGAAAATGATCAAATGTCATTCTTGCATGTTAAAACATCTCCAGATGTAGGCTATTTCCATTAATACATTGCTGCAATGGTGACTTTACTACTTTTAAAAGTAGTAGAAAATAAACTAAGAACAAAAAACCCGATAGAATTTGAAAGAGCACGCTATTTATGGCAGGGACCACCAAGTTTCTCATTTACTATCCACTTTGAGATGCTGAGTAGCAAAGCCTTTATGAGAAAACCACCACCAAAAAGCACCATCCCTCACACAAAACTAGCTCTTATTCAGGGTGTTGAGCACAAGCCTTGTGGATGCACAGAGGGCTTGCACAGTGGGTGACCAGCTCAGCTGTGCACTGGGATGATGTGTGACTGCACTGCCATCACCGCACCCAATCCCAAAAGGTGGCTCAGACACATGGCAAGGCACAGAGATGAGGAACAAACCTCCTACTCTAGATGGAGAGGACCCCCTTCTGGCTTCCAGACTTCTGCATATGCCAGTGTAATGCAAATCTTCCACCCAAGGGGTGGGGTGATCATCTCCATTTGTGACCACGCAGCAGAACCGCAGCATCTCTGATTTAAATGTTATCTAGTACATGCAAATGTGATGTAGGTGTCAGACCTATTACACCAGAGTCTGACCTTATCAAAAGATCATTTACAGCCACACAGTTTTGACACATATATAACAGCTGTACAGTCCATAAATTAATTACCCTTCTGATGGCACAGACTACTAAAACTGGTTTAAAGGGAATCTGTAGAAACAGTTTTATATCCATATCATTCCTTTAAATTTAGTTGACAGCAGTTTTTTGTACTCTTAAGGAAAATGGGTCACAATAATAAACATCATGGTTTATTTACAAATATAGGATTGGACTATTGTGAAATCCTCAGGCAGGGTTTAGGACCTACACTATTGGAAAAACACACGAGATACACATTTGTGTTTTTTCAGAAAGACAAATACGGAAATTCCTGTTTACTTTTCCTATTTTTCAGTAGTGTTCTCAGTATCATGAAACTTGGTGAATATAAAATGGGAAGAACAAACCATACTATTTCCACAAATGTCATGATAAAAAATTGTGTTTAGAAGGAATCACCTTAGTTTACACATTGAAGTCAAAAGAGGCCTTTCAACTAAGTTAAAAATAAAACCTGCCAGACTAGAAGTCATGCTTACTTGAAAGTCTGAGTAACATTACAGATATTAACATCTGGATATTAACATTTTTTCTTCCTAGTGGAATAGCAGTATTACAAAAATATGGCACAACTGATACCTTTTCTAGCCTCTCTCTCTGGAGAATAACCAAAGGACAGTAAGAGACAAGCATCCCAACCATTTTACCTGGTAGCTCTTCCACAAGAGTCAAGACCAAGGTCAACTTTTGACTACAGAAGTGTGTTGGTATTGCCAGAAAATAAACATTCTGTAGGTCAGGAAAAATAATTTCTTCCTCTGGATCACCAATTTTGTTATGACCGCTAAAGGTCAAAGCAAGGAACAAACAGGCTAATTTAATAGAGGCACAAAGAGAGAGAGAGGGAACTGTGATGTGCAGTAGAGGTCTAACAGAACTGACAGACTAAACAGCTGTGGTGCAGACAAGGGCACACCATTCACACAGGGGAAAAACACCACACAAGAAAAAATGGAGAAGGTCCTTGGTGGCTTTAAGAAACACAGTTGCATTTTTCAAGAAACCAGATTATCAAGATTCAAAGACTGAGTAAAGGTCCAAAGCAGCAGGAATTTGATGGTATCATGTTACCTAAGAGGCATTTCCATACACTGTGGAACCACCAGCCCTAAGAGGTGGGGATGGTTATGGCAACATATGAATCAAGCTCACTATGTCCTTACTTCACCACAAGAAATTCCTATACTCCAGATCTGCCTAGTTATCTTCAAGTGATAGGAGCTGAAAATCAAGAGAACAATCTAGAGCACACTGAAGTTACAGTCCTTACTTTTAAAGGAATTTAACCAAGCCTCAAATGAAGAGTTTACCCATTTGTTCCTTGAGAAGGATAAACTCCATGAGTTAAGTGAATAAAACACCAGGGGTGTTAGGGCTACAACTAAAAGCAACTTCTTGGCTAGCAAAGAAGACAACTGCTAGCTGCAACTGACTTGACTGCTCTAAGCTCCCAACATAAGGAATAATCTCTTATTTGCATACAAAGTAAACTAAAATAATAAAAACTATTTTCATGCCTGCTTACATTCAAGTTTACACAATGAATCACAGAATGGTCTAGGTTGGAAGGGACTTTAAAGCTTATCTCATTCCAACCCCCCTGCCACAGACAGGGACACCTCCCACTAGACCAGGCTGCTCAGAGCTGCATCCAGCCTGGACGGAGCCTTGAAAACTTCCAGGGATGAGGCACCCACAACTTCTCTGGCCAACCTGTTCCAGTGCCTCACGACCCTCACAGGGAAAAGTTTCTTCCTAATATCTAACCTAAACCTACTCTCCATTTGAATCCATTCCCCTTGTCCTTTCACTACATGCTCTTGTAAAAAGTCTCTCTCCACCTTCGATGCTCCTGTCAGGTACTGGAAGGCCACAATTATGTCACCCCAAAAACTTCTCATTTCCATGCTGAACAATCCCAAATCACTTAGCCTTTCCTCATAGGGGAGTAATGAGCACAATTCCACCACGAGATTTTCAGGCAGAAACTTGACAAACATCTTTACACTTAGATTTTTTTAATCCTAGATTTGGGCATTTTGTGTATGGTTTCTTTTTTAACACAAAGTTCTAAACATACAACTTCCATTTGAAATACATGTTAGCTGTGAAATGGACTGCAAACACTTTCATATCTACTTATACCATGTTTAAAGCACTCCACAAAGCCAAATGGAGAATTACTGAACTCTTAAATGCACATGGTTACACAGATTTAAAATTACAGACATAATAAAGTATCATTACAGTTACAGTCTACGATGTTCTCTAGTATTTCAATTTTGTAAGTAAATGACCCTTGATCTCAAGATAATCTTGAGACATAAAAGATGTCCAAACCTTAGTAAAGTGATCTAAATTAGTTAATAGAATTTTTTTAAATCATACACACCAGAGGTTACATCTGACCATTGAAATATTCAGTCCAATATACAAGTTCCCAAAAAACCCACATTCCTCCTTTTTCTATCCTCAAGCCAGAAGAGTTTATAGCATGTTCAAGAAGTTTTAGTCAAAACAACACAAGAAGACAAACAAAAACAGTGATTTATTTATCAGTAAGTCTATAATCACCACAGACGCTTGTAGGACACTGAGCACCAGACAATGTTACAATTTCAGCGCAAGTTTTATTTAGTAGCAATGTTTTGCTTGCTATCTCTATAAACAGGAAGACTCAGCTATTTCCTTCAACCAACTGCTAGTCACTTACTATCTTAACACAGCCCACAGGAAAATATACTTGAAAGTGACAAACCTGCAATGCTGGACATTTTATTTTATTTCTCCATGTGCTGTTTTTACGGCATGAGTATGTGTTGGTTTGTTGGCTTGTTTGTTTTCGAGGGTTTTTTCCAACATAAACAAAGGTTTCTACAGGAATATATGCACTACCAAATTATATTGAAGGACATCAGAACAAAAGGAATGGTGTCAGACTGCAATGAGAGGACTGGCTTAAATACCAAGAAAATTCCAGTCCCTGTTTCTGAAGTTTTCATTTGATGTTGCATGTTTCTTTAGGCATCATTTGAGAGTGCATCCCACTGGCAGTGTAATAGATTTGAAGCAACATTAAGCATGTTCATCCCCACCAGAAACATTTTTTCACTATTCTGTCAAACTGCTCAACATTCTGCCACCCCATATGAAAATAAAGTGCAAAATTTTACTACAGCACTCAGGAATTAATGAATTGTTGCAACTCACTTGTGCACCTTTCCTACACTTAAATAGCTCAGATATTAACAAATTTACATAGACGCATTTGTATTGCAAAACTAACCCTCAAAACCGCCTTGCTGAAGGTCTGCCACCCTTGCAAGGTGGCTCACAAAGAGGCAGTTCCTCCCAGCTCCTTTAAGCCAAAGTTAAGAAAGAGCAGCTGTGGATTGCAAATGACTATGCTTCATATCTTTCAAGATTTTCTTAGCAGATGATACCTCAGTATTTTTATTTGCTATGCTCTTGACAGAATTCAAATCACTCATTTTATCTCACCACAGGAGGATTACTTGATTTAACGAGTAACTCATTTGACGGATAATCAGGCAACTGATTTTATCTGCTTCATGGCTATCAAGAGGTCAGCGCTACCTTCCATTAAGACAAATTACAGATTTTCAAGCATACCTACAATCAGATGAAATCAAGTTTGTTCTTGCAACATCCTCAAAGCCCATAGAGGATATGTGCATTGGAGGAACATGGGGAGAAGTGGAAAGAGGAGAATTAAATTAAACAACCATTTGGAGGAAGCATCTTACTGCTTTCACTGATGAAATCAGATCTATGGCATTAAAAAAGGACATGAGAGAACACGGCTTATTTGCATTGTCTCCTTCCTTTTCTCATTTATAAACCAATTGCTATTCTTAGGCAGGATATACATTGGAAGGAACATACTAGCAAACAGTAAACTGAGTTTGCAATCCAATCAATCACCCACCTGAAGAGCCATACAAAGTGGTCGGGAATTGTGCTGCATCTGAGACCACTGAGCAAAGGCATCACATGTAAACAAACATCAACATATGACGAGCATTTGGTCTACTTTAAAAAAATTACTTTTTTAAAAATAAAAATTGCATTAATCTATAGTCACAATAATTTTTAAATGTTAAACAGCTGCTTATTTCAGTGAAGCCCTCCATCCTGCAAGCAGAACACATGACTCAAGGCAATACCTTGGGCTGCCTGTACCACACACACACATATGTGGTATGGAGCAGCTTGATGCAGGTGGGGACAGCAGAGTGGCTTTTTCAGCACAGGCCCACTCTCTTACAGACAGGATCGAGTCAGGCAGCAGCTGTGGGAATGGAGCCGACCATTCCTGAAAACAGGCCAGAAAACACTTGCAGATAACTGCTTTCAAGGTACCACTCTCCAGTAAGAGGATTAAGAGTGGAAATAGCACGTACTTGGCACAAACCTCTGAGTCAGGAGGTGGGTTTAGATCATTAGCAAATTAGCAGTTTAAACTGGATTCACTGTTGGAAGATTTGATTTGGTAAGAAAGTTTTAGGTCCTGCTGCACAATTTAGCAGAGAGAAGCCTGGCTGGCAGCTGTGCACTGGGAGGGAGGGTGACACAGCTCTGAACACAGACCACCTTGTAAGCGAGGTAAGGGACAGGATAAAAACCTGGGAGAAGCTCCAGCTAACAGAAAAAGGAAGGAGGATTCACCTCCAGACTATTATACACTACGCTCTGATCCAATTTACAGAAGGCAAATTTCAACAAGTTATTACAACAAGGTATCCTCATAGATAAAAAGTCTTTTGAAAAAGACATTTTAATAGAAGTGTGCCCTAATAGCATTTGGACAACTTGGGCTGTACTGGACTATAAATATGATACTGTCACTGCTTCATATAAGGCATCATGCTCCCAGTGACTGAGTATCAGAGCTACTTTTGCAAAAAGAATGGGTATTAATATTGTTACTCCATCAGTTAAAAAGATTGCTTTTGCAAATTATTCAAGTATTTTGATTTCCCATACTGTTTTGCTAGGAAAAAAAGAAGTTTAATAAATTCATAAAGATGATAAAACCAGTAGCATGCTGACTTAATTGAATTACAGATAAAAAATCTGCTTTAGAGTACAGTACAGGAGACTGTACAGCTGAAAAGCCATTGATTACTAAAATTTGGAACACTACTTATTAAGAGAGACATTTTCCTTAGAAAGAAAAAGACACTGATTCAGGATTACTTCCCACACACACACACACACACACACTGTACCTCACTTGTCTGATTTTCATGCTTTTTCCTTCTGCAACTTTGAGGGCTGCTAGATTTCCAGTTTTGTTAAACAAACACAGAAGTTCTCTTCCTTATACTCACAGTTTCATCAAGCATGGCCTTAAAGAAAATCAAACTCCTTAAACATTCCCAATGAAATCATATCCATTAGCATTAGAACTGATGATATAAAAGAAAAAAAAACCCACAAAAAAAAAACCCCACCAACACATCTGGCACTGTACAGGGCCACCTCTACCAGGAGGATTGCAGAGTTTAATCCCTGGATATGCATCTCTTGGTAATGTTCACTTTGGCTTACTAGAGCATTCATGACAAAAATGAACAAAGCCTCTTATTTTTATGAGCCATATCCATTGTTCCAATGCATGCTGATCCTATCTTCTACAAACAAAGCCAAGATTTAATTGCACTGGAGCATTAAGCAGAAAGCCTTTAAAACCCTTTTCGGTTTAACCTATCTTTTTGCAAGTGGCTGTATCAGAAAGGACTGAAGCATGTGCTATTCTGAAAAATAACCTGCAGTGATACACATGGGCAGGTGCATTTCCAAAGTCACTTCAAAACACATAACCAATAAAAAAGAATTATGAGTTTGCCTTTCTAACCCTCCACAGATTAACACAATTTTAGGTTCATAAAAAAATAACCACATACCTTGCTCTAGGCATTGCTGATATTGCTGGATTATTCCCAGCACATTTAGGAAGGGCTGCACAATGACAGCAAAACCACACATCTGAATTATCAATGCAAAATTCCTAAAGTTCCAGTTTAAGCCAGACAAGACTGTATTTTTTGCCTCCATTCTTCTAGATGTAAGCTGAAACTTTGTCCCCATTACAGTTTTATAATTCCTTTGTAGATTATGAAAACAAAGCAGTAAAGCACATCAATGAAAACAAACTCATGTTTTTTCCATAGTAAGAGTCAGATTTCCAGTCCACTGAAAAATCCAGCAAAGTAGCAATTTATTAGCCATGCTGAACAAACCAGAGGCACACAACAGTATTCCAGGCACACAAAGTGAAAACCA
Organism: Acanthiza pusilla; assembly: GCA_036630365.1. Lineage (NCBI taxonomy): Eukaryota > Metazoa > Chordata > Aves > Passeriformes > Acanthizidae > Acanthiza > Acanthiza pusilla. Next base: position 10,583,369 of record JAXCHO010000017.1, read on the forward strand.
AAACACAAGCCATGTGAACACAGACCACCCTGCAAACCCTCCTAGTGATGGGCTGATCTGTTCACTTCCGCCAGCATTTTGTTTCCCGAAGCTCGCACTGAACAAGGACCTTCCTGAGGAGCCCTTGGCTGCAATCATTTTCCAGCCAGAAGAAGACAAGGGCTGCTTCCAGCTCCATGCCAGACATGACACGCACCAGCCCCATGGTGTCTCCAAAGCAAGGATGATCTCCTGGGGGAATCATGGAAGCAGAAGCCACAAATTCCCAGGAGTGCTTGCACAAAGGGTCTGTTTCCAGATTCCTCCAGGGATTGCCTTTAAATGACAACACTGAAACTGTTCACTCCTCTTTGACAACATGCACAAAGGTGCTAATTCCACAGGTTAGGGAATAGAGAAGCTGCAAAACCTGCATGTTTGACGTAAGGACCAAGCAGGAAATAAAATCTAGGGGATGTTAGCAAAGAGGGGAGAACAGATGGCCAACAAAATACCTTTATTTCCTTTAAATATTTCCTTTTATCCTGTTTTTGCTTTTCTTGCCTATTTAAAGCATGAATTATTGATGACAGGAACTGTTTTGAGGCTCTTATGCTAAAAGAGGTGCTTAGATGTATTATGAAGGGGTATTTTTTACTTTCCAATCTAATAAGTTTCTCTTAGTATTTCTGCCTAGAAACAAATAACCTTAGTCCATGATTTTTCACAACATACATAATTCCTGTCCCATCTGCACATCAAAAAGACAGGAAAAAAAACAGATTTAAAATTTACACTTCATTTTACTCTCCAAAAATGATAAAAATGAAACCTACCCCTGGAAAAGCAAAAATTAAAACCATTTATTTCAAATCCTTATTTCTTGTTTTTCTCTCTCTTCCTTAGTTTAAAAACAGAGTTGAAAGATCTGGCAAGTAACCCTTCTTTTGTTGAGTGGCAAATAATAGAACTCAACACACAACAAGATTTGCACATCTCCAAATAAAGGCTAAAGGCTCCCTTTCTTGACAAAACAGGGCCTGGTTACAACCCTCCCTAGATCTCAGCATGAAGTCATCTTAAAAACAACCTGCTTGTGGGGTTAAGCACCATCCCTAGTGATAGGAGCAAACAAGATCCCACCTGCATAGAGGACCAAAAAGCGGCCTTCGCCATTGATGTGTCTATGCAAACCTGCACCTGTGGCCCACACAGGCAGGCACTGACCTGGCCCTCAGAGCAGCATATTTATTTATGAGTTGGTTTTGGGTTCAAAACTTTTGATATCCTTTCTCTGGCATGGGGAGATTACATTAACATTAAAAACATGCTCACCTGTTAAGGGAGCAGCAGCAACAACATGCCTGGGGCTACTTGAATAAAGTCTACAGCCAATATTAGGCAGAAGTCTCAACAGCTGACAATACTGAATATTTTTCACATAGAAAATAAACTGAACAGTCTTATTGCACATGCTGCAAAGATAAATCGTGGAGCATTAAAAGAAGTTGTTAGACAGGATGTGTCCCACTTCCTCTTCCTTCTCATCGAAAACTAAACAACATAAATCTCAACTAGTTATTTCAAATGTAATCAAACCCTGCCAGGCATCACTACTTGCTAATGTTTTCCCTCTGTCCATCTCTCCTCATCATTACCTCATAAAAATGGAAAAAAAAAAAAAAATAATCCCCCAGGCTCTGCACACCCTCTCCTACAGACCCATAACCAGCAGACCTGATGATGTCTTCCCCTTCTGGAGTTAAAGTAAAGCTAAACAAAAAAACAAAATCAAAGAAACAAAACCAAAATAAACAAACAAACAAAAAAAAAACCCCAAAAAAACTAAACAAACAAAAATTAGAGGAGGAAAAAAAGAAAGGAAAAAAATGGGGAAAAAAGTAGGAGAAAAGGGAAAAAAGAACGCAAAGACACAGAACAAACCCACAAAAACCCAGCAACCACGGGAGAGAGTCTGGTCAATTAAAATGAAGGGAGCACTCTCAACAGTACAACAATATACATAGCAGATCCAGACATACAAGTAAAATTTAACCATTCAAAGCCTACATGGTTTCACATCACCATTAACATCTATCATCCCTCTTTTGGAGGGAGGAACCATTCAAAGCTTGCACAGTTTCACATCACCATTAACGTCTGTCATCCCACTTTTAGAGGAACCACAAACACTTGCCTGTACAGCACAAGCACCTTCAAGCAGATGCATTACTGTGCACATGGAATTAGAAAACAACCCAAGTCAATAATTTGTGTGATCAGACATTTTATGTGAGTCTTTCCATTCCTAAACCTTCTCATATCCTAAAATTGCAATTAAAAGTAAAGGGATCACATCTGGAAAAAGAATCGTGCAATTTCTTGCTTTTAGACAGCCACATTTCTCATATGGCAGTTAAAAACCTGCCAGAATTTCCCCTATAAACATGTTTCCAGCAATTTCAGCTCTCCCACGCAGTCTTCAGTCCTGAAGTAACAGTCTCCTGCAGAAAAGGTTGTTTTTCATAAACACACACACACACACACAAATAATTTGGCCACACATTTCTCTTGCATGATGCATTGTTTTCCACATGCTAGCACCAGAGTGTCCTACCACAGCTGACAATTAAGAGACTCAAAAGAAAAAGCATTAGCCTCGCAGAAAAACAAGTCTTTGCCACACTATGAAATATAAGAAGTAGGTTAAGAGAAACATAACCTTTGAGATATGGCCAATACTTACACACAAAGGCCAAAATTGCCAGATAGGATAGTGGATGAGGAAGGAGAAAGAAAGAAAGAAATACTGAAACATAACAGACTTCTGACAATTACCACTTTGGAGAGCAACTGGGATCCTACAGAGGTTTACACCTGCGGTCGACAGTTTCTCTCTCATAAAATGTCAAAGGGAAGGGCGAACTCCTGAGAAACTAACATATTTTATTTTTTAAGAAACCCAAACAAATAGGAATGATAGCAATGGTGTGGACGTAAGTGCTGGAGGATTCCTTTGGTCAATGGTCATCACAAGTCAACAGGGATGCTGTCCCAGCCAGTTCATGCTGGTGGACAGGACAGATGAGCGGTAACTCAAGCAATCACAAGCCAGTCCTGACCATTCCTGATCACCTCCCAGAGATACCATCAAACAATATCACAGAGGATGCTCAGCTTCTTTTCCAAGATAAAGAACAAATGTGTTGAGGAACCCAGACTACCCGGATGAATAAAAACCTGACGTGTGATGCTAAAAATAAGCAGGAAACCTTTTTTCCATAAGTGAAAAAAAGCTTAAGAAAAGCATGTTTCAGAGGTTACAGGGCACCAACAGAAGAGTAAACGCAGTTGGGAGCATGCTTGAGCTGAACCATGCAAAAGAAATGCTGGGGCATCTCTGTTACTATTCTCTGCAGCTTCAAAGGAAGGAGAAAAAGACAGCTACTACACACTGAGGTGTAAGAGATTATTTAGGGAAAAGAACAAGCAGGAACAAACACCAAAGAAAACGTTTTGCCTTCCGTTTCAGTAAAGATAACAAAATGACACACTGAAAATGAAGATAGGGAAGGGTAATGGTTATTGCCAAGTACAGTGGGGAAACAAAACTATATCATTTACAACAAGGAAATGTTGTAAATGATATAGCTCGATCATCTCCATTCCACAACAATAAAATAGATGGCACTCATAACAGGGACAGATATGCCAAAAATCACGACAAGAGGGAGGGGGAAAGGAAGTCATTTGGGAGAGAAGGAAGATCAATCCTGGTGCTACAAGTGCAGAAGCATGACCTTGATAAGACAAGATCCGGACAAAAGAAATCAGAGAAATGTAATTGAGCAGTGAAATGAAGACAAGGCAGATTTGATTTTTACCTGGGTAATTTATTCCTCAAAAAAGGAAACAAAGAACTGAAACCAGTGAACTTAATCCAGAATTAAAGCAAGAACTGAGGGGAGTAGTATTTAAGGTATAGACATATAACAGTTTAAAGATGAACAAAGCACTGGCTTAAAGACAAGCAACAGGCAGATAAAGATATCCCAAGGAAGAGGTGTGCTCCACAGGTTTTGCGACATCAGGGCTATACATGTGTTACATAGTGACCATACAAAAAAAGCAGGTATACAATAACAACTTCTGGAGACCAAAGTTTGGAGAATCAGCTGTTCCCAAAGGCATCTCTCAGAAGCTGGACAGTCTTTTGGGCTACCTGGAGCAACATGAGTTCAATGAAATTTAAACATATAAAGGGAAAGGCAACTCTGAAAAATAACTTCTGCTATGATCTGGGACCCAGTAACAGGAGATGAAAGGGAGAAGGGAGCTATCAGAGCATCAACTCCTGTCTGAGACTGATGCTTTGCAGTAGGTTCTACACACATACACACATAAAGTAAGTTTTTTGAAATAGAAAATCAGAATGATCAATCATATATGGTCCTGGCAAACCACTAGGTGTAGTTTTATATACATAGCTGTGGCTACCAAGTCAAAAGCAAAACAAAACCAAACCACCTGCCTGTCCCAAAACCAATTTAACTGAAACAGGTGCAGAAAAGACAACTCAGAAGACAGACACAGAAAAAGAATCTGTTTTCTAAGGGAATCTAAAGCACTAGGGATCCTCCAGCTTAGCAACTAAGTGCTGAAAGCAAGAGAGCTCTGTAGGTGTGTTTATGTAAGGCAGCATGGACCTCACAGGAAAAGGAAGGCTTGTTCTAGGGGTGGGGGGGATGCAGAGGCTGGTGAAGGACTTCCCCTGCCCCAAAGCAAAGCCTGAGGTATTACTCCATCTGCAAACATGACTGGCAAGCTGTACATCAACAAACTTGCAAACAAACTTCAGCAGGGTCTGCACAGCACCTTATTTATGTATTCACGACTGTTTAGGTGATTTTTTCCTGAGTGGGACTTCTGTAGCTTAGCTATGATGTGTTCCCCCACTCAGCCAGGCACTTACATTTACATTTAGTACATTCCCTGCTATAACAGAGATGTAGAAAAAACATCCCTGAACTTTTCTGCTGCCTCCCTAGGGCACACTATGCTTTATTCACGCTTTGTCATTTTATAAAGGCTTTAAATGTGTTAGAACACATGGGGAATGGGAGCAACAGGCCCATCTAGATTTAAACTTTCCTTTTTTACATGATTGCTTGGGGAAATTGTCCCCTTCGGCCCTCCATTGCCAAGTCAGCTGTACTTTAATAGTCCATTACAAGAAGAGAAACAAATCTCAATATTTACTTTTTGTTGAACTATCGGATAAACGCTGGGTCTATTTCTGTTCTATTCACATTCTCCCACAATTTCCATTACAAGGTATGCACTAAGCATTTTGACAAGAAGTTCCCCACTGCTAAAAATCTCAGTGCTAAAAGAAAACGGAAATGGTTATTTAGGTTTTGGTTTCAAATTCAAATAAATTTTCAAAATCGAACTGAAATTCCTTCCAACTTACCCCATTGCAAAACAGGCTAACACAGTCTAGGAGCTAACAGACACAAACTCTAGTGTTGGAAAGTGAACTTCAATCCCATTTTACTGGCAACACCTTTGATTTGTTTAACTGTCCTGGACTATCAACAAAATGTACACTCCTGGGTTCCTTTGATTAGAAATGCCCCATGATGCCTTTTGTTCTCTTCCCAAGTTTCCAAGGCATCCAGCAAACAGGACTACCTGCACTGGGTGTAATACAAAATACAGTACCATTTAAAATTCATTTTTAATCATTATTAGGATATGCATATATGCTGTTAGTTGCTTTAATATTCGGGGTAAAGAAGGCATTAAAACTTAAATAGGATATCTGTATGGTACTTCAACAGAAATCATACACATGCCCAAAATTATTTGTTTTCAGCAAATTCACAAATTTCTTTGCATGTATCATACCTCAAGTCTTTCTCTTTACTTGAAAGCATGACACTATTCTGGCAAAACAGCTATCTTTCCCCCATCCCCCCTTCTACAGCTTTTTTTTGCCTTTTTTTTTTTTTAAACACCAGTTCAGCTTGCCGTACCCTATAATGTTTTGGAGTAATAACCTTTAAAAAAAGTTGCCTTCTCCAACTGGTAAATATCCTCCATTTAAAAAGGAGCAGCCTACCCCCAAATCTGAGGCAGTAAGATGAGCTGTGAAAAGAGGAAAGTGCTCTTGATTTGAACAACTGATTATGATTTTTATTCCTGTTCAACAAGGAGTTCACAGCCAATTAAAAAAAAAAAAACCAAAAAAACCAAAAAAACCCAACCAATCAACCAACCCCAAAACAAAACAAAACAAGCTAACAAAAAGGGTGAAAGTTATAGTAAGCCTACTTCCTACTTCAGCTTTTTAAAAATTTTCTTATTCTTTCTTATGTACGAATGATGAGGTCTAAACCTCACTGAAAAGTTCTGGCAAGACTGGTATATAAGAAAAGGCAGCATATGCATATAATAACTTGAAACTATGGCAGGACCTGGGTCTAGCACACTCATTCCTCTACAAAACACCATCTCTCCTAGAGCCAAAGGTGGCTCAGACACAGAATTAAGGCAATTGAGTTTCAAAAAGCACCATCTCATACCCAAAAAGCTTAGTGAGGATCCTCTGCCTTCCAGCCTGGGCCTAGGGGTATGCACAGGTCCTCAGCTCCTGGCAAAAACAGCCATCCCAGACAAAAAGAAAGGTCAGACAGAGCTCTCTTCCCTAGTGCCACCTAGGGAAGTCAAGTAACACCAGGGAGCCCCCAGTTAGTGGACTTGGGAGACAGCATCAACAAAACAGTCAACATCCTATTACTGAAGCTGCTGAGCATCTCCCTCTCAGCCTGATTAGTGTCATCATTTTAACTAAATTATTCTCTCCAAGGTTTCCTGGAGCCAGGCCCATAAGCCAATGACCCAACAGCCCATTAGGATTATTTCCTTTTCACAAATTATGTATGCAACAGAGATTCTATCGGTCAGGACTGGGGAAAAAAAAAAAACAAGATTACTCTTCTTTCCTTTTATTCATCTCCCCCCTTCTTAAATACATAACCCCTCAATAACTGAGAGCAGTTTTCTTGCTTCTCTGTATTTGGCACATGCTAGTCTGACTATGCTAAATGGAGTGCTCCCTCACGTATGAAGCATTGATTCTCTCTTCCTCATACTTGTGTGAGCTCTATGCAAACAACCTGAAGAGACAGGATGTTTAAATTCAAAAATCTCTCCCTGGAAGGCATAGGAAAAGGAGCTTTTTCAACAGCAACACCTGTTTCTGAAAAGCAGCCCAAAGCATTATGCTAGCTCTGCCTATCTTTCCCGACCCAGTGTAGCATTTCAGTATATAACTCATTCTATGCAACTTTCATTTAGGGCTGTGGTGATAACACAGCAATCCCTCAGAAAAATTCTTCTAGAAAATACTTCTGACAGCAACAAGATATTAAGACACACAATTATTCTGGGAGTTCCCCCATTCTCCTCCCTAGAAGTCAAGGGTAAAACTCCAAAAAGAGCAGGACCTCTCAGTTTTTAGCCTCAACTCTAACACAGTTATTAAAATTGAAGCAGATTTGACCACTAGCACTACAACAATCTGGTGAACCAAACGGCACCACGGGTTTGTGTTTGATGGTTGCTTCCTTCTGCCCTGTGCACTGCTCAGACACAGCACCTCTGCTCCCTACCACAGCCTCCTCAAAGGCAGAGGCAACTCTAATGCTCCTTCTCTTTTCAAATTTTACAAAAATAGTTTAACACCAGTAAAAAGCATTCTTAATTGTTACTAAAGTAAGTTGGCAAAAAAACCATATATATATAAATATTTACCTTTTAAAGTAAATACATACTGATATGCATATATATATATATGGGTATATAACAATATATATAGAAAATATATGTAATACACATATAAAATGTATATATAACAAACCAAACAAGGACTCACTTAAAAATACTCTCTTCCTATTCCTGTCCCAACTTGTGAGTTTTTGGAAGTTCAAGATCTTTGAATGAAAGGTTACATCATGGGATGTAATAGTCAAGAGGGTAAAAGCATTTGTAAAAGGGAAGCACATTATTCCAATGAAAGTGCAGAACCTATAGTTAAATAATAAATTATCTGTTCCCAATTCTTTTTAGAACTTATTATGCAAGTAAAGGAGAAATTACATTTTCCAGAAGCCCTACAATAAAGAGACAGGCATCTAGTGCAGGAATTGATAAAAATTGGGCATTAGTCTGCTTTAGCTTTCAAAAGGCTGAAATCACAGATATATTAAATAAATAAAAAAAATTAAAAGGGGGGACAAAATGGTACTCACTACCCCTTGACTCATGACCTACACAAGTCAGCTTATCAGTGCCAAGGCTTTCCTCCCTCTCTCCCATCCTCACCTTCCAGATAAAAAAATATGATAAAAAGATGCTGTTCCTCCAAATACTAAATTCAACCCACAGTCACCTTTTTTTAAACTTTTACTAAAGAATATTTTGCATCTTGACACATGTTATGCCAGCAGACAAAGATCCCTGAGCAGGTATCTCGATCAGAACAGATCTTCCTGTTGAGCACTTCTGGACACAATAAACTACAGCCACTTCAGAACTGCCCACTAAGTCTTTAATAAAAACCCAGTTCTATACGGACACAGGTACACAGAGAGCTTCTCGAACAGCCACAAACTGTGAAGATCTCTAAGGTATTTTTTAAGTCTCATAAACACCAACTTACGTGCTATTAACAAAAATGTCAAGAATTCCCAGTACAGAGTATATATAATGCATTTCCTTAGCATTGCCTTCCGTGGGCCTGAGCACTTTTGCATGCCTCCATGTACCCTGACACACAGTACCTTTTGCTGTAAAATGACCCATTTCTTTTGACAATGATGAAAAGGTGACTACTTAAATTGTTAGATTCTTAGCAATTCCCTAGCAGCCCAAATGCACACCAGCAGCATTTTAATCTAGGCACACGGAATAATTTAATTTATAGAAATGTTCAGTTTCTAGAAGCAGCAGGTATAAGCTCACACAACAGACTTCTCCAAATGTATACACACACGTGCTCTCAAGCAACCTGCCCTCTCCACCAGAAGAGCTGACAAGACGCTCCTAGAAGTGTTCTCTTTGCCATTTTACATGCTGAAATGTACGTGCTGAAGTAAACACTTCTTTCACTGGAAAAACAGAAAATAGTTGTTCTAATTAGCTCAGTACCTTAGAAATCCATTCACTAGCAGCAAAACAGAATAAAATTAGCTCTTCACCCACGATCAGGCAGTGAGAAAAAGCTTTATTTAAAAGCCAGGTATATTGTTCCAGCTAAGTGCAAGCCAATGACTTCAAGTGACATTTACTTTGGCAACCTCACGCAAATCAAGATCACCCATTCTGCCTTCAAAAAGGGATTTTGGATTGACCACACTAATGGGACATTGTTCATTCCAAGTATGCCAGGTCACAGAAATCTGGTTTTCAATAGAAAAAGTCACAGACTAAAACTATTTCAATTTCCCTTGGAAGAAAATAAGCTTTTTGTGAAAGCTGGCAGTGTCCCTCGCCTTTTCTTCAGTTAAGAGAACAAAGTCGATGCAGGAGAGGTGGAACTCACTATTCAAGAAATACCGTGAGAGCACAGAACAAACTGTGTTTTGCAAGGATCTGTAATTGCATGGACACAACCACCTTTTTTAACCAAAGCACAATGATGTGGGCAAAGCCACAAACAAAAGGCAAGGTCGTCCGAAGTCTATTCAGAGAAGACATGACAGAACTAAGAAGCTCTCAATTGCCTCAGCCCAGAGTTAAACAGAGGGAAGGCTGTATACAGAGTGTACAGAAAAGTGCTGCTAAAGAGGAAAAACAACAAATAGCAGGATTGCCCAGGAGAGCAGAGGCTCCCCCCCTGAAACAGAGCCCAACCAATTCCAGCTCACACCACACTGCCTCTCTGAAACCCTCCTGCCTTCCAAGCCCAAAATGCTTTGTGCTGCACTTCTCCATTTCTGAGGAGCTGTTCCGCAATCCATCACAACACTGACTCTCAGGATTAGAAACATTTCAAAGGCAGTTGTGTTAAATCTTCCTATCCTCTCCTATTTAAAAATCAGCCCTAATCACTACTTACACACAGTAAGCTTTGGTAATCTTCATGCAAATGTATTTGGGTGTTAATTCCTAGGGCAGGTAATAGAGATGGATGTTCTTTCCGTAACTACAGAATTTTCCTAGAGCTAATTGAAAACAGGCATATTTTGAGAAATGCATTCTACTGCCAATAGTCTAGCAGGGAGGCAATGCAAGAATGATTTATGAGCTGTGAATATCACGTAAATCTGTCTTCGAGTAAAAGGTTCATCTCTGCATAGAATAACTTTAAGTACTCAATTATCAACACTCTTAATTTTACGTATTTCCTAACAAAGAAAAAAAACGTACTTCATATCCCAGCCCCTCCTCAGAGGTTGTCACATTCCCAATGAATGGGTATCATTTATATCTAAATGCAGCCAGAAAACCAAGGCTCAATTAAAAGATTCTTAAATTAGATTATTTCATGTTTTTTCCAAGTCTTTTACCATCCCATTTTCACATTACTTTAGCATTCACCACTTACTTTGTGGCCCAAGGGGAAGGCAACAGTTAGTCAATCCTGGAAGCTGAAAGACCTTTCTCATCTATAACAGCTGTTGTATACCTCCTCTTTTTACTGCCTTTTCCAGCAAGCTTTTTAAAATTCATTTCAAATTGAGGCCTGCATATTACAGAGACAATAAAGAAATTTGTTCTAGGAAACTTTCAATAAATGTCAAACACTGGAGCAACTATCCTGATTCTTGACGGAATTACATTCCCCAAGTTCTTCTGAGGTATGCAGTTTTCTTTTGTTTATTATTTAGGAGAAAATGCTCTTGAACATCTGGATCTCTAAAGTATCTTGTGTCTATCACAACTTTAGCTTCAGCTTTACTTGAAGTATTCTCCCTGCAGATACTCACTGTCTCCTAGACAGAAGCAAGTTCTGACCACACTGAACACAGGAGATGTCTCTTTGTACTGTAGCAGACAAGTCTGCATATATTAATGACTGAAAATGCATTCCATGAAGAAATGCAATTTTTTTCCTAATGAAAAATCACACTAAATACTTCAGTAACCATATTAAAACTTTAATTTAAAAAAAAAAGTTTCGTAATTTACCACTGCATTGGTTGGATAGTGCTGCCCATGAAAAAGACCTGGGTTTGCAAGTTCATTTTCCTAGTCCGTGCCTAGTGGAGAGTACAGTTATGCCTAAATCCTTCACCAGCACCACCATGAGACTTAGGAAAGGAGTAGTATTGATTAGCTCTGGAAGTCTCCTGTCAGAAAGCAGGCACACAAGAGCAAAAAAAACGACAGAATTATCAAATTGGGGGGGGGGAAAGTCTAGTTTTGTAAACTACAAGTTTAGCATGCCCATTTTAACTCATAAACAGTGGGCTGCGATGATGAACGTGGCATTGTACTCAACATGGTAGGAGATTACAAACCGCTTTCAGTGAGGGTCTTTGGGAATTGTCCCATAATTTGGCAGTAAATTGGGCAGGACAAAGACGAGGCACAGCTAAATGCAGTAACAAACAAACTACAGAGGCTCCACATGCTACTGCTATTATTCCTTCACAAGTCATTTGTAAAATGACTGCTTCATTTACTTCTGCTGTAAACAAAGATTTGACCCCTAGCATTGTATCTGACTGCAGAGCAGTATTAACAAAGCTCTGAATGCTCTCCAAGACCATGGCTCTTGATTTCAGCCCTCTACATTCAGCAAATATTCAAACATGATGCTCAAAGCACTTTGGAGCTTGACAAAAATTAGAATTTGCATCCAAGGGTCAAATTTCAGAAATCTCAGTACAGAACTTTGGCATTTGATAATTAAAAGCTGCATGTGTATGCACACGCATAAATATGGATCGCTCCAGGCAGAAATAGACAGATCCACTTTTGAAATGCTGATCATTCAGGACTCAATTTTAAAACTCTTTTGGTTTTTTCTTTTTTTTTCCCCAAAGCAGTTAAAACAGCTTATTTGTAATTAAATGCTCGCTTGCAGTTTGATAATGGTGAGATGTTACACTCACCAGAGACTCAGTCCTGAGAAGAGGTCAATATACACAGCCGGTACAGCACAGGGACCAGCTCAGCAACTTGGCACATTAACAGCAATACACACTTCAAAACTGTAATTGCTGTCCAAAACCTATTAATTTTGAAGGGATCCTTACAAATCTGTAATTACAGAAAGGCAAATCCTCATCATAAAGCAGTGAAAACGATATTCACACAGTCCTAGAGGGAGCACTTTCAGCAGCTTGGCTCATTAGAAATGTATCCTTCCATTAAACACCAATATCAAAGACAAATGTTAATGCAATGCCTCAGAGCCATGCTGAAAACCACATTACAGCAGTGAAGATGAGCCTATTCAATTGGATCCTCTATCCCTGCACAGTGGAAGGCAACTGGAGCCCAATGATGGCATTTTGCATTGTTTTTCAGATATCAAGCATAGCTCGTCATGAAATCCTATTCCACAAAACCCACACCAACTATACCATCCAACACTTAAGAATATTGTGAGTCAACCTTACCACAATGATCAGGAAGAGAATCCATTTATTCTTCTACCATCCAGCTGCCTTAGTACAAAACAACTAGAAACCTCAACAGTACTTTCTGGTGCTTTTCCTTCTAATTTGGCATTTCTTTAGCACAGCTTCAGTGCAAAAGGAAGAAAACAAACCACCTCAGATGTTTTGCTGGAAAAGGAATATAGCTATGAACAAAGGTTAAAACTGAAAACTTGAAACTGCTTTGCAGAGGTGTGGCTGCTGAAACCTGACATAGTTGCGTCACCAAGATTTTACTTTGGCAAACGTGGCTTCCTGAATTCAAACAAATCATAGACAGAACTATCTTTTGTTCCAGCAATAAGCAATTATTGCACAGACATGCTTTCAAGGTCACTAGCGGGAAGAGTAAACTACACCAGGATGTGTCAGTCATAAGTAATGCTTTAAAAAAGTTAACACCAAGCAATACATATTTAAAGCCTTCCACACTTAGCAGGATACAAAGTCCTTACTTCCTTCCAACTGACCACAAAGAAACATGAACAAAAATACCCTTAAAAAAACCAATTATATATTTCATAGGTTCATATTCTTCTCTATTACACCAAATTTTTAACATTTGTTACAAGCAAAATTATTTTTATTACTTTAGCAAAGTAAAACAAAATTAAATGTCGCGTGTTAATGACTTCAGTAGAAGAAAATGTTACCTTCAAAACCATTTTAAGAAGAGAGAAATATTAAGCAGAGACTTAATTAATTTTCTTCAGAGCTCTATTGCAAAAGTGTATTTGCAAAAGAAGCATTTTTACATTTGTTAGTGTGAGGCTATGTAAGCTATATCAATATTGTTAAAAACACAACAGCACTCTAATTGCAAGTATTGCTGTATTTGTGTTAATAAAAGCATTTACTTTTAAAAAATATAAAGGCAAAAATTTCAACTATTCCTAAAAATGTCACTTATTATTTTCAGGAGGGCAATAAATGCATTCAGATTACCATTGACAAAAACAGGCGTAAAGAAAAAAAACACAAAGAAGAGCCAGTTTTAAAAACAGACATGGCACATAAAGAAAATAAACACAAGTGCTTTCGTAGAGATACAAAGCACCCTTTTTAAGCTTGATAAAACAACTTCATTAAGAATGAGGAGGAAGATCATCCCACATTTGTCTGGCAGGGAGGTTTTACACCCTTTTTGAAACAGGCTGATGATACCTTGAGTTAGACATAAGACACTGAACTAGACAGGCAACAGCATGTTCTCACACCGAAGGTCACTAGATGTATGAAACTATCACTGTCACCTTTATCACATAATGGTTAAAAACAGCAGTTTCCTTCAACTCACCTGTGTTTTCATCTTTCGGTTATGATAAACTGAATATTGTCAACTGAATATTAAGTGAAAATGAAGAAAATTATGTGATTCCTGGGGGCTTTTTGCCTTGGACAAATGTTTGTCATGTCTAATGCTTTGACAGATTTAACTATATTTCAGACTGTACAACCATATATATGTATCAGCTTTACCATGCTTCTGACTATACGCCACTACCCAAACATTTCAAGAGCATTTTTTCTAAGATACTGTTCACCCATGATTGCTATATTTAAAATTGCTTTCAAAGAACTTAACACAGGAAAATCATTATTGAATATCTCACTGAGTGCACCGAGCAGAAGAGAACACCTTGAACTGTTAGATTTACTGCCTTCAGTGAACCCATTCTCTCTCACTGCACACACACGTGAACAATGATTAACTCCCGTAATTCAGCGCAAACAGTAATAAAAGACACGTTTCTTCCCCCAAGCAGAAAAGTCCAAGTTAAAGCATCTTGCTTTCGTAAGCCTCAGAAATGTGTATGGAGATAACACTTTGACATGAGGCCTCATCTTGCCCCAAGTATTTTACATCCATAACATTCAGACTTTGAAGTGTGGGGTTTCTACTTGAACACATCTGCAGAAGCAATTCACACATCAAGGATTTACACATACCCCTCTAGGTAAAAAAACATAACTAATCCCCTGTAAACGCAATAGGCATGTAAACTGCTTTGCAGATGTGCTTGGTGACACACCGTGAATGAGAGAAGAATACTTGTTAAGTGCATTATAAAGTTTAAAGCCCTTCTGAAAAAGCATTTCGTTGCATTTGATGCTTACTAATAGGATTTAACCTGACCATCAAAAATAAAAAAAGGGTCTATTTCATAATCACAAATTATGGAGCTCCCTGTGCCACAGGAGGGAGACATGACCACCAGCCACGATGTGCACTAGATTAGATGGAAATCTCAAGGAGTGACAAGGAGATCCAACACACCCAGCCTGATTTCAACTCACTTACATATTTCTTTAGTAAGAGAAGTCAACAGCTGGATTTGACAACTTCGGGACTGACTCTCTAACACCAGACTGTGCTCAGCCCTCAGATTTTCATTTGCATATTTAGGATGGAAATTCATGTGCTACGGGGCAGATCTCAACTCCTCACAAGTCTTTTCCCTGGTGACAGCAGTGGCTGCAAAGCAGGAGGATTTGGGCAGATGAAGGCATCGTGGCTCCAACAGCCACCAGTGCTTGGAAGCACTTGAACTGCTAAGGCAGTTCAGTTTCCAGACAGAGCAATTCCTTTCTAATTCTGTTTATATTCACAGAGATAAGAGCCCACATCATCTCCACTGATGCTACAGCCTCATGCCAGCTTCTTAAACAAAGGAGAGAAGATATGAGTATGTTCGTAAGGCAAATAGTTCCTAATGATTTTCTCTAGCAAAAGTCAAACAGGATACAAATCAAAGCATTTGATTTAGGGGTTTTGTTTGTCTGTTTGTTGCAGGGGGGAGGGTTGGCTGGTTTTATTGTTTGTTTCTTTAAAAGGAAGTAAACAAAAGTTCCTCTCATCACCCCGACACACACTGGGTCCCAAGTTGCCCATATGGTAGGGCTGTACTTCAGAAAAACATTCAGTTGGGTGAGACTACTGGTGAATCTATCCTACAGCACGTACCAGAAAAAGGGCAATGTATTTGCTTCCCCATTTATGTTGATAACACATTCAGACATACTTTATTTTGGAGGGGGGTGAGGAGGAAGAACCACAAAAACTAAAAACCACACCTCTGAAATTGGCCGATGCCCAAACCCATGATAATTCTACACTTTGCTAAAAACAAAATGTTATTTACTCTAATACCTACTTGCCACTCATACAGATGTCTAAATCATCTGAATTCTCAGAAGAGTTCTCAGCTTCAGTGGCCTCTCAAAGAGATGTGTTGTTCAATGTAAACACTGATTCTGTGAGAACAAGGATAAGGAAAAAAGAGTGGGTGGGAGTATTTCCTTTTCCTTGGATTTATTTCGCTGAGTGTTCATTGTTCACAGGAGATGTTCTACCTTTCCATTGTCTCATACGTTTCCCCCACCTCCTTTTTTTTTTGATCCCTTGGAGACAAGCACTAAGATAAAGTATTCTATTTTCTTCCATGTACTTAAAATTTGGCTGCCCAATTCTGGACTTAGAATCTACATCAAGGTCCTCTTTTATCTGTAAATTCGTGCTTGTCCTGTGCCCTTGCTTCACAAGTTAAGACAGCAATTAAGCCTCTGCAAATCCTCTGAGCCCAACATGCTGTCCTTGTCTGCTGCTCATTCATGCTGCTTCATCAGGTTACTCCTTATTTTCTCATAAACTTGTCTAGTTTTAGCCAAATACCTACCTTTCTTATTCTTTTTGTCCTTTCACCATGTTGCTCACAATGACAGCAAAATGCGTATTTGGAACAGAACAATCTCATCATCCCTAACTCCTACCAGAATTGTCTGGCATATCCAACTGGTCACAAGACTTTGCAGTGTTTCAATGCACCAGCTTGAGCATCATTTTATCCAACATCCTCAAGTAGGATAGTGATTCCCTCTCACTGAAAGGAAAAAACCAAACAAAAAGCTACCACACTACCAAACAAACAAAACAACCGTCCACAGAATTTGAGTACTTATCACCACAGCCCCACATGATTTTTTCCTTTAACTATCTATCGGAGAAGGAACTATTTCACTTCCTATTTTTGTCAAATGACGCACACTACAGAGTAGACCATCTGCTTCATAGACTTATCACCCTTCTGATTTCCTTCCCATACATTTGCCTGAAGTATTTTATGGCTTTCTGTATTGGTTTTGTTAGGGTTGAATTCCCCTTTTCCGAAGGGCCTCTGTTGACTCAACCTTGGTGTTGAGCTCTCTCTTCCTGCTTCCCTTTTGTCTTTTTTTTAACCCCCCCAGACATATGTATCCTTTCTGAGACCGGATGTTACTTAAACTTTTATGACTTAAATTTAATTATTCAAGATTCTTTGCTTCCCAAGTCAAACTATTGATTGCACACTCCTGCCTGAAGGGGTAGGCAGACAAGAATTAAGCTCCTTCCTCCAAAGATTCACTGGGCTTTTTTGGGCAGGGCAAGGCAGAATTATCAGCTCAGGGTGATCACTTCAGCAGTACTCTTTTATCTATATTCAAGAAAATATCTAGAAAAACCTCTCATATATAAAAAAGACAAACATCATGGCTTAGTTTCCTCCATCATAAAGATTTTAAAAAACACTTTTAACTCAGAGCTAATCTGCTTTTACTTTAAATAAGGGACAGAAGATAGAAGAGGAAGACCTACTTTTTTTTTTTTCCCCCTCATCACAGCTGGCATGTCTAAGTTCTGGTAATCACAATTGATGTAGCAGAACTTGGCCAACCCCAATCAGCTGCCTCTGTACTTACTGAATACAAAACGCAGGCATTCAATACTGTGGGAACCTGTTAATGCAGGTTGTGCATTTAGCTCATCTTTCCAGATAAATGCATACTGCTGAAATTCCCTAAACACCTTTTCATGCAGGATTATATAAAACAGATCTTATACTGGCAAAAAATACTCCTCCTTCATACTCAGTGTGGTAAAAAACACAGAGTAGCAGAACACGGAAAAGAAAGTGTCATACCAAATTAAGAGTTCTAAAATTCTATGGCTAACCAGAATTAAGTATGAAAAAATGTTCCATTTACCATAAACAACAACAACAACAACAACAACCCAAAAAAAACCCCAGCCAAACCTAACTGTAAGATACACATCTCTAATTATACCTCTGACACTCCACGTTTCAGTAACTACTTAAGGCTGGGAACATTCATTTTGTAGATTAAGGTTATTTATTTATAAAAGACCCTGTATTATACATTAAAAAACTGAGGTAAAGATCAATGAGCTTATGATTAAACCCCTTGTAATATAATTTGATGTAGAATTCAAACCACAAAAAAAAATTAAAGAAATATGAATCAAAATATGATTAACTGTACACTAGTAAAGTTCATGAGAATATCAACAGCCAATTAGGTGTAGTATCATTCCTACTCTGTACATTTATATGAATTTGGTTTTAATACAGTTTAACGGAGTACTAACTGTAATTTAAGGCTCCTGTACGTGGCAATATCTGAAGACCTTTAATTATTTTGAGACAAAAATTAATTTTGCACTTTTAAACTTATTGTGTGAAATACACTCAAGTTCCAATTTTGATTCAAGTAAGGAAAACAATTAACATGAAATACCCATTAATCATTGTGTCAATTCACTTTGGTAGGTATGCCAGACTTTTACAAATGCTCAGACAGAAATGTCAGCTTTCTATGCAAGTTTTGAAAACATTGACACATTTTCATTAAAATAAACAAAGAAAACCCAAAAAAATAGACAAATAAATAAAACCACACAAAAAAATAACCTTATTCACAATTAGCTTCTTTTTAACGTTTTAGAGGGTGAAGACTACCTGTTTCATGCCTACCTATTCCCTGATTCCAAGACAGAATAAACCACCTGAGTATGTCTCTTCTGAAGTATTATAATCAAATTAAATATTTCACTCAGCTGCTTTTTTTTTCTTCAAAGTTAAATGCAATTCTGTTTATTCAGCCCCACATAATACACAATTTCAGTACCTTCCCAATGAAGTAACATACTGTACAAACTACCACTGCTATCTACTGATGCTTTTTAAAGTAATCCTACTCTGCAACACGTGTTTGCAGTGTATTTCCAACAGCTGGCTCACCCGAGCCAGAGGAGATCAGATATTTGTGCACATTTCTAAATCCACTGCTGTCATCCCAAGAAATGCCAGATGAAGATCACAGCAGTAAGTACTGGGGAGACAAAAGGACATGGGGACTTCACAGAAAAGGTTTAGAGCCAATTGCCACCTGTTCTAGAAGAAATGGGAGAAGCATCGGAAAGAGCAGTGATGTTCCACACTAAGGAAGGTCCAACCCAGGGGATGAATGTCTCGAAGGAAATACGTGCATGGAAACAGCACAAGCAAACTTGCATGGGCACATGACACATAGCTTAACAGATACAGATGACATTTTTATTACTTTCTCTTCTAAATTATACCATTACTTTTACTTCACACCTAAAAAAAGCCAAACCCACAGTGAGAGAGCAGAAAATTATATAAGTCTCAAACACTGAAGGTGACAGTTCATTTATGGAAGTTATACTTTCATCTCACATCTCCAAGATAAGCTTTAAACATTTAGGTCAATAGCTACTTAGCCTACTGAACAGCCATGCACACCCTCTTTTTAAATACTAACTATATTGAGGCAACACACAAAACTCACCAAAGCAGGGAAAACAAGCAAAAGAGAAAAGAGGAATGCATAGTTATTTCTAAGCACCTCTGTGGAAGTTGTACAGGATATTGCATACTACACTCCCTTAGTCAACTTGTAAGCAAGTACAAGCAGAAATGCCTAATTGGTATTTGAGGAAGGATGCATTTATTGCTGATTCTCCAAGACTTGCAATCAAGTACATAGAATTAAAGAGACTTATGATTTTGGATTAGTCCTGTTACAGTACATTAAAACGAAATGTATCTCAGTGAGTCTTTCCATGAAATGGGCTCATTTTGCTGCACTGCCAATATAAAAAATAATAGAAGCTGCATCTCAGCATTGATTGAAACATCAACAAGTGCAACAACCCATTCAACTTGGGGGAGTTACAATAACACCTTTTTTACAAGCTCTCTCCTCCCTCAATAGCAAACTTTAGTGTCACGGTGATCTCTCCACCCCCTGTACCAAATTCCTTAACCTCTTTTTTGTCCTGCCTAGTAAACAGGCGATCAGACTACATAATTTCCAAGGTAAGCAATAAAATAAGCTTTGACTTTCCAAAACTCCAAAACATCTATATATTATTTCACTTGTAAAAACAATCCATATTAAAAAAAAAAAAGGCATCAACGCACACCCATTTAAAAAAAATGTTTCACATGACACACTCATTCTACAATTCTCTTCTCTGGGAAACAAAGAAACCCAAGGAAGTAGAGGAACACATAAACAACCTTTTCAGAAAGCCTTTATTTAATTATACCAGTACTTATGCCAAATCAATCAAACTCAAAGTACCATGGTTTAGTTAAATCTAATGCTACCTCTTCTCTTCCATGTAAACAATCCCAGTTCCTCCTGAATTTAGACCAATGCATAAAAATGGATGAATTACTTTATAACCTTAATGGAGAACACCATATTAATTATTTCTGTGTCCATACATGGCAGGGGAGGTGTGTGTGTGGCTTGAAGAAGTTAAACTTGTCAATAGTCTTTCGGGAATCAGCTGGAGGACATGTTCTTGCACAACACATTATTTTATCTTGCTGAAAGCTGACGCAATACACAAAATGCACATCTTCCTTTCTTATTTTTAGCATGGGGATCCAACTGCTGCCCCATGCTATACCAAGGGAATAATAAAATAATCTTCTGGTAAGGAAGAATTCTGCATGCTTACTAGACAGGATAATTACACTGCCCGTACAGTACATGCTAATTGTGCTTGGCTACAGACGATTAAACAAATACACTCAGAGGCTCTCCAGCTGACTTTCAAGCCACATACAGTGAAATTCACGTTTCATAAATATTTAACTGGAAATAAAAATGGTAAGGCTTATCACAGCTGTCACAGCTTCATGGAACCAAATCAATTAACAATAGAAACCCTTAAGACAATACAGATAAGGGAAGCTTGCAATTACTCACAAAAACCTAACTGGAACAGACTGCAATGCAATTTCCCAGCTCCTGGAGCAAGTGTCTGCATGATCTCACCAAATCCCGCCAATAAAGAGGAAAAAGCTGCTAGTCCCTGCCAGAAGCTTGTTTTAAGTACCTGCCTGCACCTGGGGAAATAAGAAAATGCAGCAGCCAAGCCAGAAGCGCAGAGGGATGGAGTAGAGCAAGAGATGGTGGTAGAGAAAATACCAGCGCATCACAGAAGGAGACTTCCAGCTCTTCAGGTCTGATGTTACAAAGCCTTGCAGTCTGAACTTTATCTATATGTAGTCAGACACAGAGCTGCTCAAACTTCAGTCAGCACTTTAAATCTGCAAGGGGAAAAACACTGAGGAAAGCAGTGGGAACTTATGTGTTTCTCTTTTGCTTTGTGGTAAAAGTGACTGCAGCTGTCAGTTGGATGAATCTCGGGGACTGATCATACAGAAGTCAGATTTCTTAAATTACCTTTAATTTCAGCTCCAACCTTGTTTCGAGTTCCATTTATTCTTTTATTTCAACTCTAGCTATGCTGCCATTTCTTCTGTCAGTTTCTGAATATCTCTTGATGTCATCCACAGAAACAAAACAGTATTTTTCCACAGTGGACTTTCTGCCCCCTGCAGAAATGAAGTTTCTTTTTCATGTTCTACTACAATGTTCACTGAATGCAAAATGCAATGCTGTTATGGACTGAACACCAGCTCCAGACCTGCTCTATCCACACAACAGGAAAACTTAAGATCCACTGCACTACAGAACTGGTTTTAGACAATGCATTTAAACTCTGTATCCTATGAGACACTAAGGCATTTTTGGAGGACCACAATAAAAGCCTCTAGTAATTATCTTCCTCAAAATTCCTACTAAGATTTAAACCTATAGAAATGAAAAATAAGAGTACAATATTCCATGTTATGGAAATTGTAAAAGACCCCGTAAAATACCATGTTATTTATCGTGTTTGGGGAAAGAATATTAAAGAGATTAGTGAAAGGGCAAAACTTGAATGTCATTATTTGGTAACGTGCTCTACACAGCATCACATGCACAAGCTACAGATATATCTTCACATAAAAATTGAGTTTTTATTAAAGAGCTCTATTTAGCATGAATGTGATTCTGTCAACAAAAAACCACAAAGCTCTCAAGCTAACAGTGCCCTCTTAGCTACACTTTTGTCTTTAAAAAAATTATCAATAAAACCCCAAGGGCAATACAATAAAGTTTCTTCCTCTGGAATTTCTTACAAAGCTGCGCACTAAAAATTGCATTTTGGTCTCACTGCCACCACTGGGTCAGGCAGCTGAACTGCTTTGTCCATACTCAACCCCACCAACTCCACCTAACAAACTCACAAATCAGGATCAGATTTTTATTGCAAGATTTCTGTGCTTATTTCTAACAGCACAAAAGACAAACTAACCAAAGGCTCAATACGAGTGTTCCTCAAACTGATGTAGCTGCACAGTAATGACTACATTACTAGTAATTATTAGAACAGCAATTATATTCTCCAAAATTAATTAGATTTTTAAATTTCAATCAGACTGACAGACCAAGACATGTGAAACAGCTTTAAAACTGCAAATCTAAGGTTGTACCCAGGGGCACAGATGAACAACAGAACTGCCTAAAAGTTAGTGGTTGTGTCCAAACTAAGGTTACTGACTTCTATCAGAAATTCGAAGACTGCACATGAATTTGACTAGGTCGCCACAAAGACCAAGACCTCCAGTGATCATATATAGCGAAAACAGAACATATCATTTCTCCCTGAAGGGAAATTCCCAGCTCCACACAGTTTTCCCTCCCAAAACCCTGCCCCAATTTTTCCCAACATCAAAGTCCTCTCTCACTGAAACAGCAGTGTAAGGTGAAGTTGCAGCTCCTTCCAGCAGATACACCTTGCTGCTCAATTCCATATTCACCTACAGCAAGACGAGTTTCAGGCAACATGCACAGAGAGGGAAAAAAAAAAAGCCCCCCAAAAAAGCACAAAAAAAAACCAAAACAAAACAAACCCCATCCACTTTCCACTGTCAACAATGAAAAAAAAAAAAATAAAAAAATTAACATCTTCCTTTAGGTTAAACTAGGCTGCAAGTTGGCTGATGTCAGTTTTTCACCTGTATTTGATGGCAGATTATTTTCAGAAGACTGACTATTCCTCAAGATATGGTGAACAGGCTTCTAACCCAAAACTGAAGGTGTTCTCTTTGTTATATGCATTCGTCCTGGCATTAATCTTTACAACCAGCACCTGAAGCAACTGGTCATTATTTTCTGTGCTTCCAGCAAACTCAAGTGTTTAAGAATAAAAGCACCTCCATTTATATTTATATTCCTCTACATTTGACAAGTCAACATCTCTAGTACAATGCCCAGCTGTGTAAATTCATATCTGGATTTTTTTTTCCACATTCATTCCAATAACTCTTATGTTTTTATTTTACTTACAAAGAAAAAAAAAAAAAACAGCCAAAAAAAAACCAACAAAAAAAAGGCTATTTGGAAAGAAAGTGTTACACAGGTTTATATACAAACTTTGAAAACATTGTATCAACACTTTCAACACTCAGGACAAAAGCAATCACATGCGAATATTCAGGAAGCACTTTTCGCTCATTTCTGGAACACTAGTCTGATCTCTGTCACCAAATCTTTTGCAGGTGATGTTCTGACCATTACATTTGCTAATCCAAGTCACTTATGGCATACTGAAAATGTATGTTCATTCATCAAGGTGCCTCACAGAAGATACTTTCCATAGATTTTGTGGAATTTAAGTCATCTACTAAACACTTGCCCACTAGCAAAGTCAACATACTTGTGTATTTTTTGACAACCAAAGCTGCCTGGCTTAATTAAAAGGCATGCAAACACAGCTTTGGTTGTGTAAACTTTCTCAAGTTCAAAAGAAACAAGAAAAGGAAAGAACATGTAAGTAATAATGAAAATTAGCAAAATTAATGCAGTAAGGCATGCTGTAAGGTTCACCTGACTGAAGTAGAGCAATGGGTACATATTTTAAATACAATGTACCCATCTGAACACACCAATCTGCTGCCAATGCAGCAGATTGGGCGGGCTTGATAAGGAGAGAGAGGTGTCAGGGAGGAAGAGCAGGAAAAGAGGTATAAAATCTCTGCAAAAAACACAACACAGGACTATGATACTAATCCTCCCCTAAGACAGAAGTGTTGAACTCAAGCATTCCAGCACTAAGCTGCTGCGCAACACTGGAAACCCTGTCTCTGCCCACAGAGCATTCTCCTCTATCTGCAACTCCATTCCTCACACTTCCCCAGAGAGAAAAGTCTCCACAAAGCTCACAGACATCACTTGTTCCTAAACTGGAAAAAACACTCTCCCATTTTTCTCCCTAGAAAGTTCATGGTGTTCAGCTGTGACTTCCCAACACTCACTCAAGTTGTCTCACTGTCCTGTAAAAATTCTTCTGCTGGACTCTGTCAGCTTTCCACAAACAACTCCCAATTCCTTCTTAAATGCAGTAATGCACTTTTCGAAGTCTACAATATTAACAATTTCCATTCCCTTGTTAAGCTTTCCACTCATCTGTTTATTAAATCTGCACTGCTCAAATGTAAGGATTGGGTGAGAGAGGAAGATAGGTGATTATTTTTCATAGTAGGACAAATAAATAGCTGGGTCATCAGGCTTCAAATGCAGTGCTTGTGGTCTAATGGTCCTGCTGGCGGCTGATCCCAAGTGGGTCAGTACGCAGGTCAATACTGCTTCATCTGGCCAATGGGATGGATACACCCTCATCCTATTTAAGAGTAATCAATACCCCACTCCCAGTGCAGTTTAAGAGAAAAATTCAGGTCACATTAAACAAATAACTTCTGGGTTGAGTCACCCCCCTGGAGGTATTTAAATGCCATGTAGATGTGGCACTTAGGGACATGGTTTAGCGGTGGACCTAGCAGTGCTAGATCCATGATTAGACTCGATCTTGGAAGTCTTCTCCAATCTAAACAACTCTATGAATTTATGACATCAACCTTGGGGAGGACTGAAATGGTGGGGTGTAGGGGTGCCACCCCTCAGCATCAGGACAAACTAGAAAACTGGTTCGACAGAAGTCGCACAATATTCAGCAAAGACAAACACAGAATCTTGCGGCAGTGCAGGAAAATCCCACACAGCAGTGCAGGCTGGGATGACCAGCACAAAGAAGCTGAAGATCCAGGTGAACTGAGAGGGGTCATCAGGGGACCCTTGCAGCAGCCAAGGCTGCCCACACACTGGGCTGTCTAAGCAGAATTGCAGCCAATTGCCAACCAAAAGGCAACGCCGGCAGAAATGATTATTCCCACCCGGGTGGCAGCTGGACACATGTCCAGATTGGTATCTCCCAGTACAGAGATTGACCAGCTGGAGAGAGTCAGTAGTAAGGAGGCTGCAGCACATGATGTAAGACCAGAGGCTGTGAGAAAAGTCAAAGAAGAATCCAGTTCAATTCTTCACTGCACTGGGGAGCAGGGACTAGAGGAAAAAAGTGTATCAAACTCTCTTCAGGGGTGAAAAGGGAAGGGGCAACAAAGGAAACTCCAACTCAGACACCTGTTTTAGCTTTTAAACACCCTCAAGCAATTTTTTTTTTCTTTTGTAACTAGAGTTGTAGCTTTTTCTTTCTTCTACATGTTCAAAACTCAGCTGGGGTAAGACCCTGAGTAACATTATCCGTCTTTGAAGCCAGCACTGCTGGAGCTGTAGGGTGTTGGACCAGATGACCTCCAGCGGTTCCAAACTACATTTTGCAGTGATTCTATGATCTATTCTAGGACAGTATGCATGGCATAAGATTACAAATGTAATACACCAGCAAGCCAAGATGCACTGCCAGCCAAAATGCAAGAATAGAAGATACTACTCTACACTCTTTTGGCATACCCTTGTCAGATGCTCAAAAACACTGGATCAAAACTCATGGGAAAGGGCAAGGGGAAGAAAAAAAAAATCCAGAAACAAAACCACACAGTCGCTTTGACAGAAGGACTTCTACTTTAAATACGGCTGATCGTACCTTTCTGTAGCTCACCTTTGAGCAACAACACAGGAAAAACAGATGCTGGTAGCACTGATCTGGCTTGAAGGGGAAAAAACATCTGGGACAAAAGGTAAGTATCTTGAAATGGAAATTTTTAGAGATCCCAATTGCTGGTTTACTGCCACTAGAACCTACTCTGAAGGCACAATTCAATGACAGATTTATTGATGTGTTTGAACAAATCCTGATGTCACTTATTAAATACATGTGTATCACTCATTTTGTCTCAGAGGTACTTCGCTGCAGGAAATCTTGAGGAAAACTTGGAGAACAGATTTGTTTGTTTAAATAGAAGCATCTGATAGGCAGCCAAAGTCACAATGAAAAGTCTGTAACAAACAGGGAAAACAGATTTTCTGTAACACAGCTGATACAACAAACTTTCCTCCAATATAAATGTGGCACTGGTGTCTTGCAGAGCCAGTATGGCTGTGTTTGGGAATTGAGACCACTGGACATGCTGGGACAGAAATTCAGCTGATGTTAATCAACAGAACCCCATGAAGGAGAGGGGATCTGGCCTGCTGTGCTTTTGCTGCATATGTTGAAAAAACTTCAGTAGAGTCTGATGTGATAACTTTGATTTATGTTGATGGAGAGTCCTCATGACAGAGAGTCTGTTAAGAACAGGGAAAGAGATTACTCATTTCAATAGCTGGCAGTTTAAGCCAGAAGCTGACAGAATTTACCACCTCTGAAAAATGTGAAACTGGTCTACTCTACACACATAGAATACAGAAGCAAATATTACTTTTTGCTAACAAATACAATTAAGATACTGTGTGTCTGAAGTCCAAGTTAGTTTAGAAGCATAACTGAAATTTACTATGAAGGCTGGAACCTGGCCATCATTTAGGTAGAACAAGAGGAACCTACACCAGTGAAAAGTGTAGGTGCCAGCAGAAACTGACACGATAAAAGCTGTCTCTTAAAAAAACCCCACAGATCTTCCTCCTTCCTATAATCACAAGAACATCTCTCATCTACTCATTGAAAAGTCAATTTTAATTTGAAAACTGCTGTTTTGAAGAATTTAGTTTTCACTGATGGCCTGTGGGGCAGAATGAAGGGAGGCAAAAGAAGACAGGCTCATCCAGCACTACACCACCAAAACAAAAATTCCCTCGCTCCATGCTGTTTAAAGTTGTGGGCATTTACAAACCAGCGCAAAAGCAAATCAAGGAGACTGAGGTGATCAGACTTAGGTGCAAATAATGTCAGAAGTTAAAATACTGGAGAATTTATGCACTAATATGTAATTTAAAAAGAGAGGTTGAGACATGTTGCTCAACCATTACTAAGAATGCTATTCTGACATTTGGAAAACATAGCCTCTATTGTAAGAGTTTCTGCATGAGCTGTACATATTGTTATTGAACTGAGTGCAATTTATATATGAGAAAAGAAAGAAAGGAAAAAAAATCATAAAGAGAATGAAAAAGAAAGGGGGAATTATTTCAGTAAAAGATTCCCCATTTTGCTGGCCAAAATATTAAGTCTTCTGGAGACTTCTGATGAAAGGAGTACATTCAAATATGTTGAATAGGTACTGCAGGAATGCTGTCAAAAACATGGCAAAGATGCTAAATGCTGAACTCCTCACCATTCTTGCCAAGCTGCAAATTAACATTTTTGCAAAGCCACCTCCACCAAGAGCTTAAGCTACGTGCAAATACACATTCATTCCAACAGTTTTTGTTAGCTCCCTGATTGCAAAGAAATACAACATAAAAATAACTAACATGTGGCTGCAAATCAGCCAACAAGCAAAGAATAAGCTCTATATGAACAGATGCAAGGGGAGGAAACAAAAACCCCATAGCTCAGAACACTAAAAGCCCTTCACGGGAGCCCATGTGGCACAATGTGATCAGTTACTAAAGATGCCAACACTTATCAGTTTCTGAATTCCTGTCTGCTGGCTTGTCAAGTGTCATTCACAAAAATGCAGCCTGAGCAAATGAGACTTCATAACTTAAGATAGTGTAGCATCAGAAATACAGGATTTAAATAGATACATCTGGTTTAATTCATTTATAAAATAGATAAAAACTGAATAACCACCCAGACATTTGAAGAAAGTATGCAGTTGCATGTAATATTGGTACTACAGTTCATTAAACTAGGAAGGTTACACTAATAAGAGGTTTAGACATGTCTCCTAAAAATATCAAGAAAACTTAATTGTACAATTGCACTTTTTTGATACCCAGTCATCTTCATCTCACTTCAGATTTGCTTATTTGGACAACTAAAGCAAGCAGATTAGACCACAAAAAAAGAGCTAGAGAAACCATTGTCTATCCAGTCATGGAAACATAAATCTGAAACATATTTAAGCATTTTAACGAAGGAACACCTGTACAGGTAATTTTTAAAAAG
Organism: Acanthiza pusilla; assembly: GCA_036630365.1. Taxonomy (NCBI): domain Eukaryota; kingdom Metazoa; phylum Chordata; class Aves; order Passeriformes; family Acanthizidae; genus Acanthiza; species Acanthiza pusilla. The sequence goes on from JAXCHO010000017.1 coordinate 10,611,575, forward strand.
TTACAACTCCTCATTAGCAGTTTTACTAGGGAGCATCAATGTTTTGCAGAATCAAGCACATGCCTACCATTTTCTTCTTCACTCATCTCACACTAAAAACTTCAAACATACCCATATAGAAAGAGAAAAGTAATCAAAAGGTGCCTTTCAGACCAAAAAGTATCCATTTATAAACACATCCATGCAAAAAAACATAGCATGTCTTTTTGAGTAATGCAGAGGAACTTCTCTATGAAGAAATTAACTGTATCAGAGTTTTAACACGCAACAATACTACAGACTTTTATGCAATGCATCACCTAATCTTTCATCACATTTTGGTTATTGCAATTGCCTGTGCTCCTAAAGCATCCTCTCCTCCCTACATCTTCAGTTTTTAATTAAAGGTTTAAGTGTTTACTTCAAGATATAACACTGTCTCCTGTCTTCTGCTAGCCCACATTTCACCTGAGGAAAACATCATTAGCTTGTGTGAAAGGATATGCTGGGGGAGGAAAGTGCACCTCACATTATAGCTTCCTCTCCTTTTTCCAAATCTTAAATCTTCATACTTGCACCAAATCACTTACACGCAGGCCTGTGCTCTTCATGCCTGATTTCTACTCAAAGGCAATTACTGCAGAACACTGAACATAACCAATCCAGCTGTGTTTTAAGTTGATTATGCACCCACCCCAGATCTTCCTTGTGCTCTGCACAGAAAATTGGTGCTGATGTAACCGAGTAACATACACATCTCTGCTCCAAAAAATGGTTTCTGTCATAATTAACTCCAAGATCTTAGATATGCACACACACACCCCCAGCCTTCCATCCCTTGCAAGGGCACAGGTGGGCAGGTTTTGCCAGCTTGCAGTGGATTTTCTCATGGGCTTCTGACTCTTGAGCAAAACCCAGTCACCTGATAGAACAAGCCAAACAAATGCTTCTGAACAGCTGAATCTCACAGGCACCATAGGAAATACCAGGAAAAGGAGTCCCCAGAGAAGAGGGAGCTGCTGGTGGGTGTGGTGACAGTGTCTTCCTGAAAGCCTGATGCAGAGGAATGATCACAAGCCTTAAAACATGCCAGATGGTGCCTCACTGCTGCTACATCAGCTATGTAAAAATAAAAAAGAATCATGCAAAGAACACCACACCATGCATGCTAATCAGCCTTACATGTCAAGGCAAGTTCTCCAGGTTAAATGCTCAAAGAAAATTCATTTTAGAATTAAAAATAATTAACAGTAGGTAGGATTTCACTTACAAAGTAGCATTTCAGAGGGGGTTGTTATAACAGCAACTGAGCAAACAAGCCTGATATTGCAAAAGCTAATCATGCCCTGTTTCCTCAAAGCAACTGCAAGGAAATACCCTTCTCCTTATACACAAGGACTTGTGAATATGTTTAAACTCACTTTGTGTGAGTAAAAAGCCAGTTAATGGGAGTATCTAGCTGCAAAGGACTGTTTTCATAAAATGTTGAAGGGTCAGGGCAAAGGTTTCACAGAAAAGTGATAAAACCCTTTAAAATACAGAATTGGAAGCAACAGAAGTCTAAACCACAGATGAAGATGACCACAGAAGTACTTGAGCCTAGGAGAAATATCACGATATCCCTCTGTAAAAGACTCCTGCATAAAAATGGCACAGTCACAAGCATGAGAAAAAGCTTACCATTAGCAATCCCAGTCCTCCATACTGCTAAATTTTGCTCCCCTTCTAATCCTGGCCTCTTTCCTAGCAGTATTTCAGAAATAGCACTGTACAGTAGGTTCTGTTCTCCAGAAACTATTTCACTGAAGTTGCACTTTCCTACAAAGATGATGCTCCTTGAGAAATCACAATGATTTCTCTTAAATTACACATACTTATAACATCAATGAAACTGATCTGATTTTAAAAAAACCAACACATTTATAGTTATTGTAAAAAGGACGTATCACAGAACTCCATTTCCCTGCATTCAAGAAGAAAACCCATATTTTGCAAAAACAAACAGTTAATGCCTCAACAAAGCACATGAAGAACCTCTTTACTTATATGGCCCATTGAAAGACATTGGGGCAAGCTTCTAAAGGCTTAAAACCACAAGGCTCTGAAGCCTTTTGTATTTCACACAACTCCTGAATAATCAATAATTTAATCAATATTTAGCCCCAAGAAGTAGTAAAAGAAGGATAAAGTCTCCAGACATGGAAATAAGCTTTCCAGATACTCTGACTTCCTAACTGTCATGGCCAAAACTAAATCCCATACTTTCCTCTGCCATGAATACAGTACATAGCCCTTCTTAAAGCCCAGAAATTTGATTGTGGAAGCAGAAATAAAACAAGGGAGGATGTCTGTGAAAAAGCAACTTGGAACAGGCACTTTTTGTGCCAAGCTCATCATCTGTATTATTAACACGTTGCACATGGACCCCATGTGATTCTTTGAGTGAAATTAAACATAAAGAATCTATTGACATGGGTACAGTTATTATTTACTACAACAGTGGCCTACAAAATACTGTTAGAACTGTGTGAGAAATTAGTAAATAAAAAGATCCAAGGAAAACACTATAAACAGACACAAATAGTAAGAATTGAAACGACCATCCTGAATGACCTTGGGACATCCTAGTGCTCTATCATAAAGAGTAAGTAAACAAGGACCAGAAACACAATTCAGGCATTCCAGGTGGGGATCAAGCATGATCAAGTTGCCCAGGGCAGGAGGGTAAGAGGATCACTAGAACCCACTCCTGAAGCAAGGGAATGCCAAGTCACCTCCAATACAGGAACAATTACGACTTCATTAACTATAACCCAAAATTACATTTTTCTCACCTTACCATGAAAGTGCAGCTGCAATTAGAAAGTGCAGCTCAATGAGATGAAATGTTTAACCACTGCCTTTGACAACATGAACCACGCTTACGCCTATTTCTAAGCTTCTTTTTGTAACACAAGGGTGTTTCTAGAAGAGTGTCATTAAAGAGAATACGCTGACAAGTTCTCAAGAGTATATTGCTTTCAAAATGAGTTGCATGCTGCACTACTGTTGGCAATCAGAGCCAAGGTTGCAAAACAATTTTCATTATAATATTGTTTGCATGTTTTCAGAGGTTTGTAATTTTCTCAAAATTTTCCCTTTGTATTTCAAAGGTTTCACATTCACTCTGGGTAGTCTCTCAATAAGCATCTGAATATGCTTCTTAAAATATATATTAAAAAAGAATTGTACTCTAAAATGTGATGACTTAGGGACTACATAATAATGCATGAAAATGTCTGTATGACCAATCTAAACCTGACATCCCTCTCAGCTCAGGTATGCAACCAAAATGTCAGCGAGTGGGATTTACACACCTAGCAAGTGAAATGAAATGACTTTTAAGATCTTCAAGTCTGACCACCAACCCACCACCATTTTCACCACTAAACCATGTCGTCAAGTGCCATATTATTTTGTCAAATGCTTCCAGGGATGGTGACTCCATCAATTCCCTGGGCAGCCTATTCCAATGCTTTAGAACCCTTTCTGTGAAGAGTTTTTCATAATGTCCAACCTAAAACTCTGCAGGCTTTAACTATATTTTGCACTCTTAATTTTCCTCTGCTTGTAATATATCTCTGGATTCACAACCTATGTTCACAACAAGAAAAACAAAACAAAACAAACCCAAAAACTAACACAAAAAAAAAACGCAAACAAAAAACCAAACCAACCAAACAAAAAAAACCCCAAACAAGCAAAAAAAAAAAACCCAAAAAAAAAAAAAACCCACAAAAAACAACCCTCAAAAAAACCCCCAAAAAATCAAAACCCTCCCAAAAGAACCCACCAAGAACCAAAGGATTCTAAAGAAATTTAATATAAAACAACAAATTATAAACTAGCAGCCCTCCATCTGGAATTATTCAGAGGCACATATGGTCATATTTTTAATGTAGAAAAGTTTTGTAATCTGATACTTATTTGCCTTTCCTATGATTAGCTGCTCCACAACACACTAGCTTTAGAATATGAAGCTCGAAATCAAGTCTTATAAAAGAAGTATTAAGTTAAAATTACTGACTCCATAATTTCAGGTATTTCCATAAAATATATGCATTTTCCATAAAACACACATTCTTAAGAGAATTAGATTGGCTTATTTTTTCATTCAGCATACAGCAACAGTAAAACCAAATTAAAACACATTTTCTCATCTGGAGCATATGCATAACTGCCTTAATAAGGACAGCAAGACAAACAACGATAATCAAATGGGATAATTATATAATTAGCTGATTTCAAGTTTGGGGTTGGTTTGGTTAAGAAAACAGTACTATGTTTGTTTATATTTGATTTTTGAGAAGACACAGTAACATAGGTAGATTTATAACATTAGGCTTTCTCAGACGGCTTTGAAAAGGAAAATCCATTCTGTCTTTTCACACACCCTTTTTGAGGATGGCAGGAGAAGGACAGGAAGAAGTGGAGGAAAAGCATAGAGGGAGAAGAAAGTTACTGGGTTTTGGAGAGAACAGGGATGGTCAACATCATCCCACTGTCTCCCCAGCTGCTCTACTACCACACCAAGCAGTTTTTTCTCCCTCACAGCATCCGTCCTGCAGCCACACATCAAAAAGATACTTTCAGTTCTGGAGTGGGAAGTGAACCACCTCCATCCACCCTGCTGGCAGACAGGAGCTCCACAACAGAGACAGACAGGTCTTTGCAAAGGGGAACCAGACTGCAGGCTGGCCATCCTGGGCAGCACACACCAGCCAGGCACCTTCTTTAATTTCTTTACCCTCAATTCAACAGGTTTTCAAAAGGGCAGAGGCACAGTGTTATCTGTTATCTGTTACCAAGTTTGCAGACCATGATCTGCCCACTCACCTCCCCACATCTTCCATCCTCCAGAGATACAGTGACAAATTAATCCTCCCAGTAACCTCCTATGCAGAGTAGAAGAGTTACCACTGTCACCCCTGGACATGCAAGAAAGTGGTTACCATGAGATAAACAGCCTAGCTCAGCAACTCAGACCAGGAATTAGCTGATTTTCTGCAGAAACATACCCATTATCATGCTGATGGGCACACAGCTAACCCTAAACATTTTATACAAGATATCATTTCGGCTTCAAGTGCTCATCTTTTGTTTTTCTCACTCTCCTGCCCTCAAATACAGTCAGTATTCAGTATTCACCTGAAGAGGGGTTAAAAAAGCAGACAAAAAAAAAAATTCGGTGCTTCCCAAGGCAAAGGAGTCACACGCAGGAGCCCACTGTCCTCTGCTGCCAGAGCTCTCAGCAGCCCCCGCAGTCCTCCAGCACAGCTTCATGCACCCCATGGTTGGAGCCATGAGATGGTCCAGCTCTTCCCGAGTGCAGCACAATAAGGCACCATGCAGATGAGCTTACACACACAGAGCAAAGCACACTCCCCCAAAGCAGCACCACATTGTCCATCCGAGGAGGAGGGAATGCTGGGAAAACACAACCAGAACTTAAATTCCTCTGGTTTGCTCTTGCTGGCACTTTCAGAAATGTTTTTATACAAATAGGAACACTGACCTATTAAAGGACCACAAATTACAGCCTCAAAACTAAAACTGAGGGGTTTTTTTCTGGTAGGTAGAATATAGCTGAACTGTTCAAAATGAAACTTACTCCAAAGGCAGTAGAAAAGTGAAATGCAAAATGACAGTAGAACACCACACATGGCAATAAAAAGATCACTATATGTAACAGAAGAGCTGCAGTACCTCTTGGTAATTATAAGTACTCTATATGACTGCTGCAAGTCACTTACTAGATCAATAAAGAAGCAGCACTGGAAAGCACTTAAATACAACTGTGTGTTCAATTACAAAACCAAAGATAAGTTTCCTACTAATTACATTGACGCATGTGGGTTCAAAAAAAATACTCTCAGTAATAACGCAGATACATTATACACTAGGCATGTGAAATAGTGTGCACAGCAAGAAATCATTAACTTTAACACCACAAAAAATAAAAATTAGCTGTAAAAGCAGAAGAGAGTCTCCAGTGATGTGATGTTGCACTTCCTTCTAAGTTTCATGTTCTACACATGTAATTGCTGCAATAAAAGTCATTGGAAAAATGCATTACGTCAAGCAAAACAATAAAACCATAATGATTAACAAATAAGTGGAATATACCTCAGAGTATAAAAAACTCTTATATAAATGACTTTATGATTATTTGTTATATGTTAAAAAAGTGTAGCTCTATTTTGCAAAAACAAGTTATTTCCTATTCTCATCATATTTCTATTCCCATAGATTATCTTAAAATGCATTAGCCATTCTGTAAACAAAAGAAAAATAATAAAAGAACCACAAACATCAAAACAACCCTACACACGTAAGAGTCTTCAGGAACTCCAGGAATATATTTTACAAATGCCAACAAAACGTTTTCTTAATTCATAAAAATGGGAGTAATTAAACTGCTCCTACAACCAAGTAGAAATGTACCTATTTCAGTGTTTTACTAGCATGGAAGATGGTCCCCCTGATGCTTTTAGTACATAAGCACACATGAAAAATTAGAAGAAGAGAAGAGGGTAATGAAGAAAGCCATATGGCAGCCATCATCTTATTAAATAAGAAAGATGGTTCTTGTTAGAAGAGAACTGAGGAGCAGATCCTTGTTGGACTGAACAGCCACTATAGTGCAGCAGCAGCACCCCCCCTCCTGCTCCAAGATCTCGGGAAGTGACCCAGAAATCAAGTTTGCAGAGCACCAATGTGATTGAGTTTTCCATTTCAAGAATATTGATGGTTCACAGAGCACAAAAGGTAAATGACTAAAACCAATTTACCATCTTCTTCCAGGAGACAGAAAATTGTTTCTAGAATGCTGAAACCACTAAAAGTCAGCATTGGAGGAGAGCACAGATTAGAAAAAGGGTGACAGGACAAACCCCTGACAAGCAAGGGCACAGTAGGTGAACATGGCATGCATGTTGTACACCATCTCAAGAGTTTTCCAGCGAAAACTTGAAGTCAAATGGCATTCAGTGAAAAACAAAAAATAATATTCCACATGGAACTGAAGTTTCAAACAACCCTGAACATCACAACAAGGCAACCACAGAGATGGAGGGGAGGGGAAGATCTACAAAATGGGTGTTGGACAATCTAGGTATTTATAGTGAGGAGCACATGTCACAGCAGTCTAACACAGCAGGAAGAAACACAAGGTGCTCTGCAGAGCATTGTCAGCATCCCTGCAAAACCTCCCAGAGAGCTCACCAGGGTGGCTCCCGCAGTATCCAATTGAAGGCCTTCCTTCCAGGGGCAGTTATTTTCCCTTCCCTTTCCCACTACAAAACTGCTTGTTCACAGAAAGTCAAAACTGTACGTTACATGTAATTATTAACATCACCCCTATTTTGTGCAAGCACACAGAAGTCTCACAACACAACCCAGCTTCCCCACACATCACTTAGGACCACATCTGCAGGGGAATTAACAAAGAGAAGCAGACACAGTTTTCACCTCAAGGGCCTTGCCCAGATGGGTTACATCAAATCCCAGTGGGGATCCAGCTGTGCCCCCAGCATGACAGTGCCCTGTCATGGCGGCTCAAGGCCACCCAGCAGCTGCTTTTCATGGAGCTTGGAGGGGAACGTAGGATACACCAAGAACTGCGCATGACACAGAAGGGGCAATGTTAACACACACATTAAAGCTGATGAAGCACATGAAGATCACTATGAAATGGCTGTTTCTGCACCCCTATTTCTCAGTAAACAAAGATGCAGATCAAAGGCAGGAGCCCGTACCTGAGGCTGTTAAGCCAGTACTGCAACTCAAGGGTTCATAACATCCCAGAGTAATTATGCTGATGAAGAAAACTCGAGTTGAGAGTCAACAGGCAACTCTTAGATGACATCAACCCTACCCATTTTTCTTCTAAAAATACATACCCGAAGATTGTATGATAGTACAGAAGAGCTGTTTGCCAAAACACAGCTTCTTGTTCATCTTAGGCAAGTCACTTCTTTCTAGTAAAGATTTCTATCTTCTGCTGCCTGCTAATTAGTTTAACTTTGAAGGCATTTTGAGTTTTAACTCACACACTGCATGCAAAAGACTCTGTAAATAGCAATACAGCAAAGACCAAAAAAAAAGCTACTTCAAGTTTTGCAAAATGCCTAAGATAATCAAGATCCAGTAATACTGTCAGGAAACTAAAATGTGCATTAATCACACATACAAAAAGTAAGTCCAAATAGGGCTGTATTACATAACAGATATGTTATATATAAGGTGGGAGTCAGTCTCCTGGGAAACAAGTGATACAACAGAGGAAATTGCATCAGGACAGGTTTGGATTTGATATTAGGAAAAGTTCCTTCACTGAAAGGGTGGTCAGGCATTGGAATCAACTGCCCTGGGAAGTGGTAGAGTCAACACCCCTGGAAGGGTTCCAAAAACACACAGACATGGCACTTGGAGACACCTTTTAGTGGTGTACATGGCAGTGCTGGGTTAACAGTTGGACTCAATGATCCTAGAGGTCTCTTCCAACCTTAACAATTCTATGATTCTGTAATAACAATATTTCAGCTGAAGAATGCATATATACTTTAATGAGATCATAGAAGCACTATGCAACAATTTTATGCAGTTTTTGAAGAAGTCAAAAAGACCTGTTGCAGCTGCTGCTGAAAATGTTATATACCACCAGGTCCAGAACAAGCTGTAACGGCATTCTCTGACACGTTCAGCTATGCATTAAAAAAGGCCAGACTTTGACTCCTTTAAATAAAACTGGGGGAGGGAGTGGGGGATGTCAGTGGGTGTGTTACTATGTATATATGTATATACATGCAGACACCAGAGCCTGGAAATTTCCCAATTAGTTCTGGAAACTAAAATAAAGACTATTCAAATTTTATCTGTTTAAACTAACTTTAATTAAAGGCTGAAAGGCAGATATAAGTGATCTTAAACACAAATCTGCACAAACCCACAAATACAACTTAGGCTGCAAATACTCTGTGCAAGCTTTTTAGTCAATTCACTTTCCTGCAATTCCCAGTCATTTGATCTATAACTTTGAAATAAACATCCCTTTGTGGTCTATAGAAAACAAACAGCAAATGTTGCCATTCATTCACAAAAACCAGCAGCCAAGTTTTGCAGGTAAAGCTGCTGTAGCTATAGGAGCAGGAAATTGAAATTTCTACTCCAAATAAAAATTAAGTAAATGCAGGTAATTAGAAACACAAAACAATTCCTTGCTGCTTCCCCAGGTTCAGAGCACACAGGTAGAACATTATACACACATACAAGCATTCCTGTAGCAGAGCCACAAGCTTGGCACACGCACACAAAATGCATGTTAAAAAATCTGTTCAAAACTCACATGACTGGATATAAAGAAAAACTGGTCTCACATCTCCAGTGCATTAAGTAGGATGCCAGATTAGAGTCCCACACAATACCACACCAGCTCACTGACAAATGATCCTAATGAAAAAGCAATATGAGGTTCCTCCAAACAAATATTTTCCTCATTTGCTAATGGCCACCATGATATTTTACACATAAAAAACCATTCTCCAGTACACTAAGATCAGACTGGTAACAACCACCAGTCTGATGCCCACAGCTTCTATTAACATCTAAAGGTTTGGCATCTAAAAATGAGAAATGGAAGTCTATTTCAGAATTAAATTTGTCATCAGATGAGGCTTTGAGCAAACTGGTCTAATGGAAGGTGTCCCTGCCCACAGCAGGGGGGCTGGAACTAAATGATCTTTAAGGTTCCTTCCAAGCAAAACCATTCTGTGATTCAACAATAACTTCTAGTCTGTATTTGTCTACATCATGAATAAAGTGGGATTGTTTTCCAGTTCTGGGCTGGGGGGTTCTAAATTTCAGAGCTTACAAATCTGAGGATTACCAGCTTCTATCTGTTTTCACTGCACCTAAACCAGCTAGCATGGAAAAAGCTTGACGTGTGATGTTAGTCTCACATAGAAATTACTTGTATTCTCCACATTTTGACAATTTTCCAATTGAATCATAAAAATGTATATCAGCTTGTAATACTATTACCGACTACCATGCTGAGTAGACTTTGGAAATGCACCAAACAAAGCTCTACAGCACTTGGGGGCCAGTGTTTCTTCCTATTTAGAGTTTGTACCAACAATTCAGATTAGTTATTCTAGCAAACAGCACAGGAACAGTGCCATACTGGAATATCACTTCTAATGAAACACTAGTAAACCAAATAAAGTGTTTGGGGGTGAAGAAAGTATTTTCCAAGAATCTGAATTGTTTACCATTTTCTACAACAATGCCTAATACTCATTTTCCTCTATGTTTAAGAGGAAGAGAAACAATTTCTATTTTTAAAGCTACTTTGAAAATATCTGAAATGACCCAACTCTTTGTTTACAACTAATGCTTCACTCTTTCAAGCATCTTTCAGAAAATACTACAGTCACAGATTACAGAAAATACAGGAAAAAAAAACAACATATAATTTGCATGGGAAAATGCCATCATTAAATCCTTAGAAAACAGACATGCAGGTGGACTCAGTGCTGCTTCATGCTAATCCTATGAAAGAATATTTTTTTAAAAATTATTTTAAAAAACCCAAAACCCATGGAGTTTGTACTGCTTGTTATTGTCCCCCTTGCCTCATGGCTTTAATGGACATATTTAGAATTCACAAAGCAAGCACCACAGCCACACAAACCACTAATTTCCTGCCAGGTCTCTCTGATGGCATTTGTACAGCACATGCTGGGAGAGCAGGAGATAGCAGTTCAATGCAGAATGTCATAGTTAAACAAAGTTGTAATTACCTCCTTGTTAGAGCTCTTGTTTAAAAAAGCTAAGTGATACTATGCAGACATGAGTATTGCCATGGCTCTGAATCTTGAGGCTGAAAGAGTTTAATTTATGGCTCCTACCACCGAAGGATCTTCCTTTCTACACCTCTCTTTGGAAATACCAAAAAGCACATTTTCAGAAATGCTCTTCTGAAATTCCATTCAATAAAATTGCATCCAAAAGACTCCAAAACTGTAAGAGTTGCAATGCGTGTTAACACATCTGAAGTGGACTTGGGCTCTGCTCCCAGACGGATGTACAGAGCAATCACCTCAGAGCTGCTCCTGCTCAAAGCACAATTGCACCACAGCTACACCAAACCAGAGGTGTGCGAGAAAATCTTTAACAGCAGCCCTTTCCCTTCCATTCCACATGGCCAGGTTTCCAACACCTATTGCTCCTGGAAAGGAATTCGGTCAGTGGAGCCCCACCTAAAGGATTATGTCTACAATTCAAAGCCGCTCCAAAGTTTTCCTATAAGTTACAGAGACCAGAAGTAATCTTAAGATATATAATGAAGACTAAAAAATAGTAAATTCGGGGAGATGATGTCCTTCCTCAAAAACTGAACCTGTGAGACTAGGCTCTACTCTGTCATATTTAAATAGAGCTTGCCAATAAAAATTTTGAGTTCTAACGAAGTAAAGATCCATATAATGCACATAGCAGGAAACATTTTAAGAAAATGGCAGGGTCTGCTTGTAACCAAGAATAAGAGGGAAGGAGACAAATTCCAGCCCACCCTACTGCTGTCCTTTTCTACAGTGATGGGCACAAAGGTCGTCAGAGTCCTGACGTAAAAGCAACGTTTTTCTTTTGTTCTCAAACTAACTAAGGAAACTAATATTTCTACCATTCATCTCATGTATATTTGGGATTGTTAAATTAGTTATGTATGTGCAGGCTTGCTTACCTCAGCTACTGACTGAATTTAAGCATTTTAAAACAATTTCTAATACCCTTATGTCATCATTTCATTAGAAAACATAAAAAGTGGTGAAATCATTACCTCTTTGTTTGGACAGCAAATAGAAATTTCTTGTCAACAGCCATTTTCTTGCTCTTGTGTCTCAACTCAGAATAAAGAAATCCAACTCTTTTGTCTTTAAAATTATAAGGTTCTCATGAACACACATTTTCATTTACTTTAACTAAACCACATTTCTAGATCGAACTAATTTACAACATCGCTTTAGGGAGCCAAATCTGGAGCTTAGAACCATTTTTTTCATTTATCTGCTGGGTTTCAAACTCCCAATTTCCCCAGAGGATTATGAAAGCCTGCCACTTTAGCTTGATGCATTAAAACTGTTCTCACAAATCCAAAATATAATCAAACATAAACCAGTCTGGTTTCAGCCTCCCTCCACCGTATTTTTTAAGCCCAAAGAAACTGGCCAGAGACATGGGAACCAACTCCAGGCTGAAGCACTTCAATTTAATATAACATTGGAAATTCCATGTAATTGTACAAAATAGATCATATCCAAAATATATCATATCCATTTATAGTGCATAAAGAGTGTTGTTTCCTCTCTTGCCCCTTACACTGCATTTCTATTATGCACAAGAGTCATTCACAAGTACAAGCAGCTCCAGAAAGTTAAGAGGTTTTTAAATACACAAAGTAAACGTACTTCTACAATAAGACAGATTTGCACTCAAAAATATCTTGCTTAAAAAGCTACAAGAGTATGGAATCCACATCACTAGATGGTGCACTATGGCAGTGTATACCACCAACCAAAGAAACTGGATACTCCAAATATTTGCTGAAAGACAGTTGTCCTTCCCAATAAACAGCAGTCATGCAATGTAGAGCAGTGCAGCCATTAAAGAGTCAGGAAAAGGGTCCAGAAACCAGCAGTTAAAGAACAACAAGACACAGCTATATTTAGTAAACAAGTTAGGCTGAAACTCTTGAGGATAAGCAAAAGAGGCAACCCACTGGGAGGAAAACAATCAAAAAACTAATTACAAAAGACTCTAGTTCACTCAACCCAGTAAGAAGTCTTAGGGCAGAAAGCTTAAGAATATTGTAGCACTCAGTGATGGTTTGTAGCATGAATATTTACACCACAGAGCAAAAAAAAAAAAAAAGTTAAATAAAAATAAGAAGTGGAGCAGGAAGGAGGAAGAAAAGAAAAAGGCAAAACCAGAAGATAAAAAACTTTTTGTATGTTCCAAGATTTAGCAATAAACTCAGGCTTTTAATGATTATGGCATTGCTCTCTACATCCCACCTTTCCATCAGCAATACCCATCTACTTTCATTGACTGAATGATCAGCTCAGACCCCAAGATGCTCCATGGAAACAAGCTTTTGCAATCTGAATGCCCATATGGGTACTTCCTAAAGAGCACTCAAACTCTCAGAAAAGCTTGAGCATGGTGTCCAGGTATCCATCCTTCAGCATCCAACAAAAGAAACGTCCAGAAGACTAGAATTCTGCATCAATTGAAACAAGCAGATGAAGAAAAAGAGGCAATTAATTCCTCTTTAAACTACTGGCACTCATTTGTGTACAGAGAGGAAAAGCAAGGCGAGCAGTAGTTCCACCTGAGCTCATAAGTAACTGCAGAAAGATTTCTTGAAAGGGAAGTTAGTGAAGCTTATGAAAAATTGTTTATCAGATGATTTTCATCTCTTAAACAAAAGAATGTCCCTACTAGAAATGCTCAACATCAGCAAGTGCAGAGAGACTTGCACTGTCATCGTACGTGCCATGTGCTATAAAATTAATTACCCTCTAACACCCTACCCAATACATTATGTGTGGGTAAAACAGGAACAACGTTCTTGGCCTTAGGATCGCATTCATTAAGGATTAGGTTTAGCAAGGACCTAAAGAGAGAAGGGAAAAATAAACCCCAGTAATTGATACAAACTGCACCAAGAAGGGAAACAGCTACTCTGAAGAGCAAGAGTGACATACAGATCACCCTGTACTTACTAATGATACAATTAAAAATAATAATAATACTGCTTACCAAACAAAATGATGCTGCAGAGAACTTCTAAGAATACTGCTCTTGACCAATTTTTATCCCTCTTACATACTTCATGATATAAAGCGTAGAAGGATAAAATCCGTTCAGAGTAGGTTCTTCAGGCAAGAGACAATCCTGTCAGATAACTCTGCTACCATATCAAAAGTATTCAGTTAAAGAGTATGGAAAACACACTGTAAGGTCAGAAATTATTCTTAACATCCCAAGCAATAAAAACCTTTCTAAAAGAGAGAGGTTCTAGGAGTTCTAATAGACTCCTGTGTTTGAGATACTGTTTCCTTTTTTGTTTTGTTTGTAAAAGTGAGAGTGTTACAACAAACGTAAATATTGTCAATTGCTCTGTGCAAAAATAGGATCATTTTTCAAACTCACAATCCTTTGCTTTTCAGCTGGCTAGAGACCGAAGGGTTCCTCCTCACTGCACATGAATTAAAGACTTCTTTAGCAAAAGGTGAGCCACCACCACCAAGTTTCTAAAGCAAACAGCCTGTTCCCTCCTTGCTGCTGGAGTTTAATCTCCCCTGGCACCAGCCAAGGCCATCAGGCAGGGGAGAATGATGTCCTGCCAAAGTTTTTACTTTTAAGAAGAGCAGCACAGTGACAATAGCACACAGCAATCCCACAGGCAGAGCTCCGTGAATTAGGCTGAGCTCGCTGTTGCTATGAGCAATCGCATTGCAGCACCACGGCCACTTCTGCAGTCTAGACGGGCAACGATAAAACCTAATATTCTAGCCCAAATAAATGACAAATACCCCACACACTCATTTTTCTCGGTAGTGAGCCCAGCCAGAGATGAATCATGATGCACACACGCTTTCCAGTCTCGCAGCACCAGCGACCACAAGATCCTCTCTGCCTGAGCAGCAGACCTGCCCCCACGCACTGGGGGCTTTGGAGAAGCCTTACAGGGTTTTAGCAAAGCCACAGGTTCAGCAGACACTGCTGGTTCTCCTAGTGCTGAGGAGCAGCACATATTCGTAACACTGCCTCAGAACCTTCCCAACGCAGACAGCTTCTGCACAATACCCAGGAAAAGAAACAGGGCAAAATAACATGAACTTACCTCCATGTCACCCCTCCAGTAAGTGGTTAGCATACACACTGCAGTTAGCAGCAATACATATACAGTGACACAACAAAATGTAGATACTACATAAAATGATAAAAAAATAATCTCTTTTATTATGTCTCCAGTTCTTCCTCCATTAACAACAATAGCAGAGCAAAACATTGGTCTCCACTTAGCAATTTCAGGTCTCCTTTACTTTCTATTTCTCTGAAAAAAAATAAACGCATAAGCTCAAATAATCTTTTTAAAAAGCCTAAATTATTCTGCTTGTCTGAAACTTCAAGAGAAAAGTTATTTTGTCTCTGAAAATATTTTCAACCAGAGAGAATCCTTCAGAAAAGACTCCTAAGCTTCAGGGCATCCTGCACAGCTGCACAAAAACCATGGTTAGAATTCACAAGCTGAGATTTTTCCTTTTTTTTTTTTTTTAAGTGACTATTCTGTCACAGACCTCGACAACAGAGAGGATCCTAGTGAAATGCTTTTTTCCATGTTGTTATCATACACTGGTGACAAACTTGGAAAAGGCTGGAGTGATTTTTTGAATATAATCTGATGAATGTTTCCATATCTTTGTTTACCACGAGTTATTGTCACAGAGTTCAATTAGCAGAACCTTTCTCAGAAGGGAAAACAATGCAGCTGCTAAAAGCAATGGAAAACTGTCTGCCAAAGAGCACTCCTCACCAGCCCCAGGCAGTCTGTCATGGCTGGATCTTCCTAAGCCTAAATCTAGCAGAGCTCATACCTTAGACACAGCACAGCAAAGTCACTCTAAGAGCTGACAACTACGCACAGCGCCACCTGGTCCCACCTACCCTCAGATGAAGGCTCCCACTGCTCACCTCCCACCACCTGTCAAGCTTCTCCTACTCCCTAACAAGCCAATTGAGGCAGAAACCCACCAAAACAGCAGGGGCAAGCAGGAAGACAGTAAAATAATATAATCCGTGATGATACCTAAAAATCAAAATTATTGTTGGCAAAACTGTCAGTCTGCTACAGTCCTGCAGCCCTCTGATGGGCATGTCTGAACCAGCTCAGCCTGGGCTCGAAGGCACCAGTGTGAGAGCGGAAGAGACACAGGGCAGTAGTGCAGAACGAACAGGAGAGAGGGATGAAGCAAGACAATGCTTATTGACAGCCTTAGCTGAACTATTTCCCACATGGGCTTTTTTCTTTATTTGCCTTTTTTTTCCTTTCCCTAGAACTCTCTGCTTGACTCTTTTGGCAGAATCAGCAGTGCTTTCTCTGCCCCGATGCATATCTCCAGGCTGTTTTGATGAGGACCCTGAGAGGCAAGGGAACTTGGCAGCATCAGAGCCAGACGCCCATGCTGTGCTCCTGTCTCAGCCAGGGCACAAGGCAAGAGCCCAGGCACCCGGTCCAAGTTCACAGACTTCTTGTTCCCATTCAGAAGCACATTCTTTTACTTCGAGGGATGCATCTGAAAAAGCAGATGGCCAGAATCCATTGAGCCCTCTCACAACCGTCATGTTGGAAACGCCAAATGTAAGATACAACTGTCCTACTTGAGAAAAGAAATGGGATTCAATTATCGCTGTGAAATTCTAAAGGCACTGAAGTCACAGGAAATGGGAAATAACTCAGTGCTTTATCAAAATAATCAATACTTATTTCAACTGGGCAAGTTAACTCATAACATATAGATTTTTTTTTTACTGTATACAGTAATTGTATACTCTTAAGTAGAGTGCTACATAAGCACTTACTAAGCCAATAACCAAAACAATTTTCTAAATTACATATAAAATGGTTTCTTTCATCTGTTTATTCTCATAAAAATTTCAGAGTGGAAGCCAAAAGAAAACAGCTGCGTAAAGTATTTTCAACTGCAAGAGACATTCAAGAAGGTATTTCTGCCTGTGCTAGAGGGCACAATCTGTAATAACATTTTGCCTTCCAGATAATGACAAGAGGCATTAAAAGGACAACTTGCTCTCTAATAAGCTTGCTTGACTGGTTGAGCATGCACATACATAGGTAGCATGGTTTTGCCAACAATAATTTTAATTAATTTTTACATTTCATTCTAAATTACATTAATTTATAGCCTTCCTAAAAGACATTTAGCAGACAACTAATTAAATTCAAGCCAATAGATTTTAATTAGAGATGTTTAAAAAAAAGTCTCAGAACAATTCACACATCTTTTTGAACACTATGTGCTCATTAGCAGCTAGAACGGCCAACAAGTGATTATAAATACAGAAGAGGACTAAGCAGCATGATTCAAACCTGGAAACAAAAAAGTCACGTAAAGTTTTATACTTCAAAGCTAAAGATTATGGGAATGCCCTCTCCTCAGTCCAAGTCCAGAAAGCCTCTGTGCATTAGTGCTCGCCACAAAAGCAAAATCAAAGGCCAACTAGCAGTGAATATCATAATACACAGTTTAAAAGGTTGAACTGAGTTTAATCCTCATTAAATTCTAATAAAATCACAGGGCCTTCCTGAACAAACAGTGAAACAAATTAAAGGTCCAGATGGAGCCTCCCTTAATATGGCACATGGGATGCCCCAAAGAGCCCATCATGGCTCCAGCACAAGGTGCTGGGCCACCCGACGATCCCGTGCCACTACTCAGTGAGCAACATTCACGCAAGAAAGCAAAGCTTTATTCTTTCATAATAATTGAGTTTTTTCTACTTCCAACAGAAAACAGTTATTTCTAAATATCGACCTCACGGGGCCAATACTGCATGAGTTAAAAGCAATATCGGTGTGCTTTGATATGGTGATCAGTTCCTCTGCTGAGTTAAGAGGTTCATAAATATTAACTATGGCATATTTGCATATGTCACCCACAGGCACAATCTTCCCTCAGAAAACTGGGAACAGAACCCGCACAACTCCTCCATGTGTCGCTTTCTGGTCGCCAGATACAAAATGGCCATGGCAGTTACTTGAGCAAGGACAGTATATCTGGCAAAGTGCCAAACTACCAAAGCATACTGTTAATTATGGTGCACCAGTTTGGTTTGGACAGATGCCCAAAATGCTGGAGTTGACATTTCAAAAACCTGAAAGGTTAGGATCACACTCAGAAGTATTTAAATGAGTCAATTTTTCCAGAAAATTGAGAACTATTCAGTATTACTACAGACCTTACAGGAGTGACGTAAAAATAAATTAATCTTATTTTTAAGAGGCACGGATTTATTATTCTACAAAAGATGGAGTGAGTTTGATCACAAAGTGTCTGCAATATATGCAGGAGCACTGAATACTACAAGAGCAGCAGGTAGGCTGCACTGTAAAGCCAATGGTCTTGTAATTTTCAGAGATGGAAACTTACACGGTTTACAACTCTTACATTTGGATACATATTCAGTTCACACTTGTAATCAGGACAACTTGGTAGTACATGCAATCTGTCCCCCAAACAAGTCAAAAAGTGGGCTGATGGAGTATTTTTTCAAGAAACTGATGAGAATTTGCCGCAGTCTTCACAAAACTGAAGGCAACGTAGCCTATCCGTTTTCTGGCAACACTTATATGAGCCAGCAGTAAATATTTTCGATCAAGCCACGGCTCCCGGCAGAGCAACCTGCTGCCCAGGGAGCCAGGAGGGCACCGCGGGCGCACGGACGGATGCTCGGACACCGGGAAGGCTGCCCCGTTAACATTCCCGCGGATGCCGCCAGCGCCCCCAGCTTTCCGGGGTGCTGCGATCCCCTTGGAGCCGCTCTGAGCCGGGACAGGGCAGAGCTGCCCGCGGCTCCCGGGGCGCTCCGGGGCTCTCGCCGCGACACCGGGCCCTCTGCTCCCGCACCGGAGCAAAAGGGAGAGACGAAAAACAAAATAACATTTAAAAAAAACCCAAACAACCTAAGCCAAGGCATCAGCCCAAAGCCAAGCAACTAGCTCCGGGGAAGCGCAAAGCCACGGCGAGGGAAGAACAAAGAAGGCAAGTGCAGCCGGAGCTCTCGCAACAGATGGTTTGAAGCTGACCAGATTTCGCGCTGGCATCCCCTCCCCTCCCGCCGCGGGCGGTGTTCGCACGCACCGGCCCGGCCGGCCCCGGGCAGCCCCAGCCCGCGGCTCCGGCATCCCCGCCGGCCGCAGGTGCGCGCCCGGGCCCCGCCGCACGACGGGCTGCCCGCACCTCGCCCCGTCCCGCCGCCACTCACCCAAACTCCCGGCGAAACCGTCCATCTTGTGCGGGGGGAGGCTGGTGCCGGAGCCCGAGGCGAAGCCGCCGTAGTCGGTCGGGACAGGTTCATTCACCCGCGGAGCGGCGGCAGGCAGCGGCGGCGCCGCAGCCCGGCGCTCGCAAGGCGCCCGGGGCAGCGGCTCCGGCGGCTCCCCGCGCTCGGCGGCGGGAGGCGGCTCCGGCGGCTGCTCCTCCTCCTCCTCCTGCTGCTGCCTCTGCTGCTGCTGCTTCTGGTGCTGCTGCGGGGCCGGCGCTGCCCGGCTCCGTCCCTGCGCCGCGACCCCAGCACGGCAGCGAGTGCCGAACTGCTCCCGCCCCCGCCGCCAGCGCCGCCCCAGCGCCCCGTGCTGTCGTGCTTCCGACTCCGCCCGCCCTGGCAGCCGCCGCTTCCCCTGCGGGCGGGCCGGCTCCGCCGCAGCCCCCGCCGGCGGGCGGGCAGCGCCCAGCGGCTGCGGCTCCCGCGAGAGCTGCGGCGGCCCCGAGCGCGGCGGGCGCGGGGCTGCGCGGGGCGCGGAGCGGACGGGACGGGACGGGCTGCGCTGCGCTGCGGGGCGCGGCTCCCGGCCGGGGGTAGCAGCAGTGCCGGGGCCAGCGCGCCTTCTGCGGCGCGGGCCAGCGAGCAGCAGCACCTCGGTCTGCCTTCAGAAGCTTGTGCTATCGGGCGGTCTGTGGGAGGGTTAATTGGGCTACTTAATGTAATTACCCCAACAATCAACACAGGTTTTTAACAGATGAATCTCAAAACGTTCGTCTCTGCTAGTTCGGGGAAGTTTTTCCTCACTGGTATTAAGCCAGAGGAACTGTAACTTCTGTACCCTCACGTTTCTTACAGCTGGGCATATACAGTCATTCCCGCCACTCTCAGCGAGCCGGGCTCCTGACCGTCTCCTGTAACTAACTTCCAGCCTTGTGCTTGATGTCGAGGGAAAACAGAAAGTAGGACCAGAAATTCAAGTCAGCCATGCTGCACACTATCTAATCGCTCAGCCAGGACTATTTCGTATGTTAAGCAACATCGTCGAGTTGCATGACGCATTTTCTTCTTGGTCAGGAAAAGCTCCGTACCCATCGCAACATCCTGTTTTGCTCTAAGTATTTCCCTGCAATGCCCTCAGGGCTAGTGCCGCAGTTACACAGGGACGTGGGTAATTGCCTCCCGAGCACGTCCCTGGCATTTGCAGCTGGGCCCTCTAATGACAGGCTGTGGATGTTGTGGAACAGGACTGGGGAGAACGCGGAGCGGGAGAGCAGCATAGACCTGCTGGGAGCAGCCCGCGTTTCCCAGCACCTTCCAGCCACTTAGGCAAAAGCATCGTTATCTTGCTGATCTGCAATACGAAATAAACCCAGGAGGTTTATGCTTGTTCACATTAGAGAAAAGCACCTTGAAATTTTTCATCAAAACCTAATCTCCACTGGATTTTCCAGCAAATTTTACTGAACAGCTGCCACAGCAATGAATTTGAGTGCAGCTGCCTGCAAACTACATTAGTAATCCACCATCGTGCATCCTATAGTCTTGTCAAAAAAGATGCCCTGCAATCGATCTGCTATAAATGAGCCACCACTAGCCTCTAAATTCTGGTCTCAATTACTAACAGGCACATGAAGCATGTTGTAGAATGGCTGGATATAGGACGCTTTCATGGTCTTTTAGCTATGAGAAATGGGTCTTGCAGTCAATATAGTCCAGTCAAAATTCCCTTTAAGATGCTTCATTTTACAAACAAAAGGCAGAAGAACAAGGCACTACAGCTCCAGTCCTGTCTCCCCACCCGTCATTTATTGCATGCCTCAGGGCAGGTTTCCAAGATGCTCAGAGCATTGGGAGTACACAGAGAGAGATCTCCTCAAGCTATGAAAGAAAAAGTGCCCTGAGAATTCAGAACCTGTGCACAGTTTTCCTCAGAAAAAAAAGTCCCTTCCCCTGTGGCAGAGCCTTATGTAAATTCTTCAGGTGGGACTTTTGTGCATCAGGTGTGCTGTTTTGTTAAACAAAAAAACTCAACCAAGCAAATAGCAAGCCCAGGTGCCTTCTTCAGCTCTTCAAAGCCATCCTTCAGATATATCCATGAGTGAGGTATTGCAAACATCCTTAAGTTTGTAAATGTTGCCTCTGTTTTATGCACTGGAAACTGAGGTTCGGAGATGGAGATGGCATCATAGATCCTTATCTACATGTTTAATCCCTACTGAAATTGGGATTTTCAGGATTTCAGAAGCGTAAAAGAATACCTTTGATTATCTGGGTTGTGCAGAGCTTGCACAGAAGTATACAAAAAGGTTAAAGAGCTGCAAAGAAAACCAGTTCTCCATAATCTTATATTAAACATGAGCATGGTACTGGCATACTTTGAAAGCCCAAAATTTGGTACCAGTATTTTAAAAGTAAAGCTAAACCACTGCAGAGTTAAGGAACTGAACAAAACTGAGGAATTTGGAAAGGAAGCTTAGCTCTATGTGTTACAGGAATTTCTGAGGAGCAAGCACTACGCAGAACTTAACAAAATATGACAAACTCCAGCTTTTAAATTCTTGTGTTAATTTCTTCAGTTTAAGCCAAGTTCTGCATGCTAGATAAATTTAGGTGGGGTTTTGACTGAAGCATTAATTTATTTATTGTTTGTCTTTGTGGTGTACACAACAGACGTAATTGCATGAAGCAGAACTTCAACCAAAAAAACCTGTAGTAAATATGTATATGGCCATGTGTATATAATATTTAACTATTTTACGTGGCTGATAAGCAGAAGAACTTACAGAAAAAATACTCTTTTTTGTGTAGGTTTCAGACAGGTACTGGAAAATTATTTAACATAGCTGTAAACTGATTAACAGTATGACTGCTCCAGGTGCAACCCTTAAGGAAAGGGTGATTTCTTACCTCCAGTATAGTACTAATGTTTGACTTGGAGGAGGGGGGAATTATATAGTGCTTTAAGGCGTTTAACTTCTGTTACTTTGTTGACAGTGATTCAGAAACATGACCCAGAGAGCTGTTACAAAGTTTTAACAAGTTTAAGGGATTGTCTCCGTCTAGTTCATGTTTTGATGCTAAGGAGAGATAATGCTGTTCAAGATTGGAGTAAACTTGGAGTATCCCACCTCAACTGTCAAATCAGATAAATATCCAGTGCTTTATTGCACATATAGATAGTAAATAGAGAAAGATAAATGTGATACCACAGGGCAGGAATTTCACATTCATTTGACAGATGCACAATTTAGGAAACATTAATTCTTTTCTGCAGCTTTCCCTCCCCCTGCACTGCAGCCCTACCCTTTGTGATTTCCACTGGCTCAGGAGGCAGCTGGACCATTGCTGGGACAGGCAAAGCCTGAGCTCTGCTTCTCAGAATAGCTGGTGAGCAATGAGCCAGTGCCTCAGCTGCATAAATCAGTTTGGTGTTGCTGACTGCAGCAGGCAAGGCTGACAGAGCCTAGCTGAGGACCTGGACGTACACACAGAGTCTCCCTCTTACCAGAGGGAAGTTATGGAAAATGCAAACCCCAGAAGAAGGTCACCCTGAAATACACAGCGGAGGCTACACACATTCCCGAGATATTTGCACAGCCCTTGAAGGAAATAGGCTGGTTTTCCCCCATTGTTTCATTTCTCTGGCACATTGTCCTTGGACTGCAGGTTTTTTAAACAGTACTTCTTGCAAGAATACCTGTGTTTGTCTTGGTGGATTTTCGAATTGACATAGTTTGGTAGCCTTCAGCCTGGGAATTGTTTATAACCTTTTGGTGGCTTGAATTACATTTAAGCCTTTTTCCACTGAGGAAACATAAAAATTATGAACAACTGAAAATGTAATCGCTGAGATTCTTGTACATGAAGTTGGGAGGCTGAACCTGAGCCACTTCATCTTAGTGGTTAGAAAGAGAAATGTACTTCCCACGGGACTCCTCCCTCCTGCAGTTCCTGGTGCACCTCTTCAGGGTGAGTAGCAAGATCCCAGATGGCAACGAGCAGTCAGAAAGCCTGAAGTCTGATCCAGCCCCAGAAGTCTGATCCTGCCTGTCTCCTGTTCTACCTGCAGACCTGGGAAAAGGAGAAGAGGTGATGCTATTTGTAACTAGTGTAATCAGTGCAGGATTTCTCCCCATGCTCCTTTGAGATGCTGTCCTTTGCAGATTGGTGGGGTTCTTTATGATGCCTTGTTTTGAAGAGGAACAGCTTTGTTGGTTTGCCATAAGGCATGCGATATTGTTCATTCTCCCAAGTGAAACTCAAGTTCCCAGGGGTCACTGATGAAAGGGAAAATATTTGATGCTGACCTAGAGGAAAATTAAATTACTCCATCCTGATTTATAGAGGGTACTTCTATACACAGAATCTCTGGCATTTTTCTTTCTGGGCTGGGATTTTGCCTCCCCCAAGAAGCAGCCTAAGGTCCCTCTAAATTACCCAGGGGCATGAATCATCACCTGTAATGCTGAATGGGCTGGAAGGCACTAAGAGTCTTGCCAGGGACTTGAGGAGAACTAAGACACCTTTTAACTGAAATATGACCTAGGATTTTGAAAATGGGAAAGAATTAACTGCTGTGTCTGTCCTCATTGATTTTGTTAAAGACACCAAGCTGCTCCTGTATAATGCATTTTAGAAGCCAGTCTTTTAGTTGTTGGTATGTGCATGCTTCACTCAGTTTTTGTAAAGTATTCCTAGAGGTCTGATGTTAAAGCATGCCTAAGCATCTCCAGGTCTTCCCCCGTTGTCTTAAAAAGTGAGAACAGAAATGGTCTTTCAAAACAAAAATATCAGAGTTAGCCAAAAGCTTTCCAGTGGCTAAGTTCTGTTTAAGTAGACTGTTTTTTGGTAGTGGTAGGATGGATCATAGTCTTATTTCTGTAGTGCTTCAGTGTTGATTAATTCAACTTCATTGTTGATTAATGTAAAAACTCAGAGAGGCTGACTTTTGCAGCTATATAGAGCTGATCTTTCACTTCTGCACATTTAGTTTTTCAGTTTATTGCAAATAGATTTTCATCACACTTTGCAATGCTGCTCCCAAATGTTTGGAGATATCTTCATTAAATAGCATGAATACAATTTACTGGCAGTCAAAAGATCCTAAAATTTTTAAAGATACTAATGATTTGTGAGGTTCTGTGTAATGGAGACTCAATAGAGATGGCTTCGTTTTGAGGATGTGCTAAGCATCCATATCCTGGAAAAATCCAGCTTACAGGTTGCTTCTTTGTGTTGATTGTCCCAAAATTTCAATTCCAAGCCATTAATGACACTTTGGTAAGGACTGCATAATTTCCTGAGATCCTCATTAAATACACATTTTGGTTCAGGTGTAGAACCTACAAATCTCTGTTAACTTATGCTAAATTTCCTATCATTACATTCATGTCTTTAAAAAATAGTAGTCTCCTACAAATGTGACTACTGAGTAAGAGAAAAATAGCAGAGCTCTAGTGCTAATTCATTCACCAGCCCTGGTGGGGAATGAGCAGATTCAGTGCTATTCCTAAGCATTTAAAAATTGGCAGAATTTGAGCAGAGATAGTTAAAACCCTGCATGCACAATGCCTTTTTTTTCTCATGAGGGGAAAGGCTTAGGATTTTAACTAGAGAGCAGCTTAATATTTTTATTCTGCAGCTTTCTATTGAGCTTGTATTAAATGAGAAAATCTGAAAAACATTTCAGAAAGCTGGAAAAATAGAATTTATCTTCCTTCATCTCTCCCTAATTGGATAAGTGGTCTGGTTTGTCATACTGAAAAGCACACTCAGTTGTTTTCTCAAATTAGTGAGCTCCTCATGAATTCCTACCTTGGTCCAAGTGCTATAAAAGTCTAATGTCTTACATAAGTGCTAAGTTAAGGATTTAGCTGCGGCATAAATTGGTCTATTGGCTTTGTATCAGCCATTTACATTAGGGTGCAGTTTATTCTCTGCCTCAGGAAAAAATGTGCTTCAGCTTGTACTCAGGAGCACTATGATGAGCTCTAGAACAATCCCTTTTCTGTTCTCCTTTCTTAGAAAAATTAGGAAAATGTAAGGCTAGCAGGTTAGCGATGTTAACGAGGAGTGCTAACTAGTAAGTCTTAAAACTGCTGGAAAAGGAACTGATTTTTCAACTGAGAAGTTTGTGGAGATTCCCCCTTGGGGACAGAATAAATTAACGTAACATGTGGAATTTTTTTTTTTCCCCTGAATGTTAAAACATCTCCCGTAGCTTTGCATTTTACACAGCTCATTTTCCACAATAAGGAGCTGCTCTGCACAATAACCTGTGTGCCTGTGTGTGTGTGTGTCTGTAAATAAATACATCCCTATAGATCCTTCTTCCTCAGAGCTGGTCGCCCCTTGGTGCAGTTCTGTTTAAGCTATTACTGTGCCTGAACCATTTGTCAGGGGAAGGAAGTGCCTGCAGAGGAGTGATACATTACTGTATAGTTTCTTGCTGTGAAGTGTTGATTTTAAAACAGGCTGGCAGACTGCAGCCCCCACAATAAAAAATGAACACACATGGTTTAGAAGGCTTTGTTTTTCTTTTGTCCTGTTGTTCTGCCCAGTTTAAGGAATCTTTTATTGCCTTTCAGCTATGCCAGACTCAGCAATAGATTTATCTCTTATGTTTGGCCTTGTCCCCTCTGGGAGCTCAGGATTCTTTCCCATTTCCATTTCTACATTTTTAAGCTGTGACAACCATCCTATTGCCTGGTTATTAGCCAGCAGGTCAGGTGTGTGATGTTTTCCTTCAGAGAGTATAATGTTAGCACCCTAAGTCAGTGAGCAGCGCAGGGATCATCCTCTGTTCTACAGGCTGAGAGCACCAAGATAAGTGTTAGTGTAAGACATAGGCTGGAGGATGTAGATCAAAAACAGGTCAGCATGGGCTAAACGGAAACAAACTGGCAAGAAATTCTATTGCTGTTTAAAAAAATACTAATTTTACAATAATAACTAACATCTATAGATAACGTGGATTAAGGGCAAGGCTGCTCTCTGGGTACCAACAGTGTACAACTGAGCTTTTAGGCATTGGTATCTTCCATATCTGCAGTATCAGACATTTACTTTACTATCCCAGGAAAAGATGTACTCTAGGACGGACCTTCTGCCCAGCTCAGTGACACACACTGTTCCGATGGGTCATACCGAAATGATGTATCATTTGCAAAGTCTGATGGGGTAACTGTTTCTTTGTGAATTAATAATATTAGGATCATCACAATTAATCAAGAAAATAAAATTCTAATCTGGTTTCTTAATGGTCATCAAAACCATTCAGCTTAATATCTCCTGCTGTGAGAAGACCTCCAAGGTCATTCAGGTTCATAGTGGAATAGGGGTAGTGATAATTGATCTTCCTGTGGGCCAAAATTGTAAAGGCTCAGAGAGGAAACTTCAAACCTGCCTTGCACCGTGATTCCTAGCCACGGATCCCTAACAGATGTAATGAGGGGAGTTAGACTTTCTGTAGTCAAAGGCAGTAGATCATTACTTTATTCCTAATAAGGCTGTCTCAGACATGCAGTGTACAGTTGCAGTGAATGAACTCATTTTCAAATAGATTTACCTGTGCCTGAAGAATAGTTAATGAAATGCATTTGTTTTAATTTCCTTTACCTACCCTACATTTACTAATTATAGTTCCTAATTAATGACATCAGGAGTTGAACTTTGGCTTTTAAAGCACCAAACCCATGCTGTGCTGTAGACACATTTACATTCCATTTATGCAAGTCATCCAATTAAAATTTACTCATAGAAAGTATATAATACACCCAAATGAATACATTATTTCCCTTATTAATCTACTTTCTTTGCCTTTCTGCAGAAGTGGACAACCTTTTCCTTTACCCCAAATGGGAATTCATGTTAAAAAAAAAAAAAAAAAAACCAAAAAACAAAAAACAAAAAAAACCCACAGCCTTGAAATAGGCAGAAAAACTAAATTAAAGGAAAATTTATCAGATCAAATTAGAAAAATAGCAGTCTTCAATATAGAATTAGGAAAAAGAAAGATTTTCCTCTAATTTCGCTCATATGACGGCATTCAAAAATTGAAAAAATGTGGTAGGGAGAAAAAGTAATTTGAAATTTTCCATGCTTCCACGTGAAAACAGCAGATGGCAGCAACACTGGCAGTGTGCCTCCAAATCGGGGTTTGCCTTCCTCACTTGGGTGGATAGGCTTTGAATCATTTCTTGGCTAATGTCTCTCCAAGTTGGTCCTGAAAACCTAAGAAAGTCAAAAATTCTACTTTCTTTCAGGGATGTGGTCTCAGTGTCTGTGATCTTCATCCTGGAAAGGTATTTCTTGGCTCAGGTCCCTCTGGACTGGTACTGAAGTATCTTTTGTCCTTTTATGTGGTTTTTAATGCTTGAGAAATTGTACTGGAGGCAAAGGTGAGTGCCCAGAGCAACTTGGTTCTTTTATTTTGTTTTAAATATAATATTGGTGAATAAGGACATTTCTGCTTCAAAAACGCACTTCTCTGACAAAATCCTTAATGTGTCAGGGCCACAACTCCCAGGGTTTATCCTGCATACAGAAAATGTACAGGCTGAAGAAAAGATTTGAGAAGATTGCTTCCTTAGCATCATGTGATGCATAAGTGGTGTCAGAGGCAATGTTTCTCAAAAGAGGAAGAAAAATGCCATTCAAAAACTAATTTTGTTGAAGTTGTGAGACAGGCATTGAAGATAAAAGTCTCATTTAATATCCAGGTGCTCATAAATTCATCCTTTGAACAGCAACCCATGGAGGTAAGGTTTCCACAGGACATTGACATTAGGTTCTGCAGCACCATATTTTCAGAGGTATGTTTTAAGGAAATAAAGTTTGAACTATGAAGGGTAAGTTTCCTTTAGGACTTCATAGTTAAGGAAACCAGTGACAGTACAGTCAAATTTAGCAAAGATATCTCCAGTTAACCATTTCTGTAACATTATGAATGGTGTTTCATGCTCTGTACACTGCTTTACCACATTTCAGAACAGGCAACTCAGTCCTCTTCAGGAGACATTTCTAAATGTTTCTAAATGGTTTATTTTCCTCCGTACTCTGCTAACCCTTTCAAAATCTTCATTTTTACAGTGAGATATAACAGGTGGTTTGGCTCAGATGGCTCAGATGGCTCAGTTGACTGCCTATTCCAGTCCCACTTCACAACTGAGAGTGATATTCTGAAGGTTCTTTCTTTAAAATTTAAACTAAAAAAAATTCTAATGGCTTCACAGTGGTGTCAAGGTTCTGGTGCTCTCCCTGTTTCTATGCAAGGTTTTTAAAGGTTTTCTCTCTTATTCTGTATCTCTGCATGCTTTGGTTGAAGTATGCGTGACACCAAATGACATTTTGGTTTTGAATAAGAGATGCACCAGACAGATTATATGTGCTATACATACTATTTTCCTCTGCTAAAACAAAAGATTTAGAGATGTCTCCAGCATTTTTTTTCATCTGGAAAACCATGGTGAAGCTGTTCCAGCTGTTACAATTCATGAAGATCAAAATCTACTTGAAGTGTTCTTTCTACAAAGTCTGTCAAACCAGAATCTTGCTGGGAGCAGACAAGTGGCAGCATAGGAAAGGTGGAAATTACTTATCTCTCATATTTTTCTAATTCCAGTATGGCTGCTACTGTATTTTGTACTTGAGGTAATGTTCTGAAGCCCAGGAGATTGGAACTGAATGTTCTTTTTGTCATGTCCCTCCCTACCTATGTCAGCCTTCCAGCATCCTTCAGAGCAGAAGGTACGAGGTACCTGCACTGACCATAAAACTGGAAAAAACATTTCCATGGCCCACCACACCAGTAGAGTGGATGAAACGATGGAGTCTGCCCAAATCTTTTACCAACATGGAAGAAGGGGATGAGCATCCAGTCCTCAGGTTTGAGGAGACTTTAAAGGTACCAGACAAGTGGAAAAGGCAAAAAGCTCCAGGCACTAGTAGACCTCAGTCAGTAGTTCAAATGAAAATATCCCTACATAGACTAAAAGGGTTTCAGGTAAATGAAGCAATAGAAGTTTGATTGTGATGGCAGGTGTTTGGAAGAGCTTTTAAATTATTCTGGCTGGTCCCATGTCAGTAAAAAGGTGATTGATTTTGAAGATTGCAAGAACTGTCTATTAAAGCTAATAAACTTTAATAAGATGGCAAGAAAAATAAAGGACTGCAGGAACAGGGGAAAAAAAAACGTGGAGGAAAACTTATTAATTATGCCTGACAACTAGAAGAATAGAGCAGCCTCTCTTTAACAGACATGGAGCCAAGCTAGTAATAATTTTCTTGATTTCTGTGCCATATGGTTTAATGTACACAGGAGGAATTCTGTTGAAAACATGCTGCAAGTGAAGAGCTGCATTTGAATCAGCTTTGTATGTAGCCAAAAAATGACTTGAGGACATTTCTAGTGTTTCTATCTTTCCTCGAGGTCCAGAGAGGAGTTGGTGGGCAGACACCAGTTTCATACTCTGCTTATCTCTCTCTTGCATGGACAATTGCACCAAGAAAAATCAAAACACTGCCTTCCTCCAGCAGCAGTGCTTTATGCCCATTTCTACTCAACTATCTCTCACTTATATAAACGTGGGGTAGTGAAAATCCTACTCAATAATATGTGCCTCACAAATGGAAGAAAACTACATAATGTATTTTTTCACAAAAAAAGATTGGCATTTCTCATGCAAATTCACTGCCTTTTAATAAAACAACCTTGGACTTTTTAAATACAAACTGTTACCTGTAAATGTCACTGGAACTACATTATAGCTGGAGTGTGAGAGTATGGAACAGGCCCATGAATGTGCTTATTGAATGTAATGTGAATATACAATATAAATAAAATTCTTTTGGTGTACTTGGAATTGGCTGCATTTTACTTTTTCTCAACATTCTTCCTGCATTTCGTTCCTGTATTGTCTTTACTGGTTATTTAAACAAATTTGGTCTGGATTTCATCTGAAATAAGCCAAGGAGGGCCATATATGCCTTTTAAAATAAAATTGCCTTTTTTAGGATTCCTACTGGTTGCTATATGATTGCAAGTACAGTTTATGCTCTCATTTCAGCAGAAAAATTTCAATCACTGCTGGAATGCATGTCTTGAGCAGAGAAACTCTACCAGCAGTGAAGCCCCTCATCAAAAACTGTTCCTAGTGGTTTTAAGAGTGTATTAAGGCTTGGATTGATTCTGTGGTGACTTTGGTTTGGTTTCTTGCCATTATTCCAGAAAATACAAAGATCAAAGAAAGAAAGATATATTGATTGGCTCGGATCTGGTAAAAAACTAGATTTGTGTCTTCTAATGTAACTAACATTTTACAGATGGCTTGGTTCATGTTAAAGCTAGGGATGCATGTAGATTGAATTATCAGAGGATTAGAACCAGCTGCATTTACTTTGAAAATATTTTTGTGTGCATTCTGTCCAGCAAAGCACACAGAGCTGACTCTTCTTGTAAGAATTCCAGCAAATGCCTAAAAGAATTCCCCATGGACAATAATTGAGAGTCTGCCCCTGTTTACTACTGGCTACCTTTTCTTCAAAGAAACCATGTTGAACATGGCTGAACGCTTGAACTCCAATCCATATATCTCACCCTTGTCTGTGAACTAACAATGAAAAGGATCAGATCTGAAGAATTTAATTGATTAAAACTAGAATGCAGCCCAGTATCCACAGGAGTTCCACAAGACACTGGGAGTGACTTTCCAGTTTCCTGCCTTACATTTTGAGCACCTCCATAAAGGGATTTGAAAAAATGTGATTCTAATTTTGTAATGTTTTGTACTGACTCTGCACATCTCTAAATGACTACACCAGATGCAAAACAATGAAATAACAACACCAGTGAACAGTGAATTTGCCTGCTAGAAAAATTATACTTAATTGTTTACTTCTTCATATTCTGAATATCAAAATCTTTTCATAATATCTCAGGGCACACAGAAATATCAAACACAGTACTAAAACAGTCGAGATTTTCAGTTAAACTAGATTTACCCCTTTTTGTTCAAATTAGTTAAAGCTCTTAGAAGAGATCATTAAAATAATTCTTAAATTATAAAATTCATAATGTAAATATAATTTAATGATACATATATATATCAATAAAATACTGGCACCCACATTTGCAGCAAAGTTACTACCATGAACTAGTTTTTCTAGAGTTAGTACTATGTAGTTTATTCTATTCCAGGTTCTTAAGATGATTACTTTTGAAATATTATGAAAAACAAGGATAAATTTTTGCTCAGTACCCTTGGAAGCCTTTTCTTATTGGTACCCATTTACACTGAAATTATTCTGAATGCTCATCTGCAAGAAAAATAATTTTCTGCAAAATTCAGAAGTTGTTTGCTAAGTTAAGCTCTCTTTGCATATATATATTAGATTTTAAAATGAATTATTAGTGATGCTTAGTAAGATCAGTTAATTTTTAGGGGTGATTGTTTCCAAATTTATTGCATAGGATAATCCCAACAAAAAAATGTCAGCCTTACTAGGAAAAAATTCTTCATATTTTTATAGAGTTCAGGGGATATTTCTTTGCAGAACTTTCTTTGTGAAGCAGATCACTTATGGTAAAATCAGTATGCTTCTCCAATGCATGTTTTTCCCATAAACTACAGGTCCCTTTACAGCTTATGCTGATGCTTCTGAGAAATAAGGCTTTGTCTTCTATACAGAGCCAAATCAATTACTAACTTCTCATCCATAAAGTTTATGATGTGGGCCAGGCTTCTAAAGTCCCGTGCAATTTTGCATCAGGTGTTATAGCTATAGGACTTTATTAAAAATGTAGCTTTAATCTTGTGTGCCTGTATTTGTATATCTAAGGAAAATACAAAGCAAAGTCTTAAGTCTGTCTTCATCTTGTCTTGGCAGTCTTTTTGGATTGCATATGAGCTGTACAGATGCAATCCAGTTCATCCAGTTAAGCATCTCTGCCTGGTTTTTGCTAATTACCTTTTTAATTCTCAGCAGTAGCAAGTATGGTCTGACTTGCTGTAGCAAACTCCAATGGAAAGCATTATTCAACTCCCAGGAGCTTCTTTTCTGGAAGTCCTGATCTATTTTTATTTTTGTGTATTAGTTTAAAAGGAAAATGTGGTTCTTAAAATTTCTCAGCCATACCAGAAAAAGCTGAAAAGCATTTGGGCCCAGGGTTCAGTAATGGCATACATACTTGTGCAAAGAATTATTTCAGTTTTTGCTTGCTAGCAATTCTTATTTTTAATCAGGTGTCTCACTGACTATCACCAGGCTTCTACTCACAGGATGAAATCAGCTTGCAGAAGTCTTTAAGAAATATGTGTATTTTTATTCTCTTTTGGTCTGTTCAGTTTGCATTCAACTTAAGTTTTTGAGCTTTCTTTACACCAGAGGATATGGAAATTGCTTTAAGTGTTACATGAGATTCTCTTTTAATCAGATGTCTCATTTTCAGGACTTTGGGAAATACTTATAATTTAGTAATCAATTTTACCGTATTAATAGTTTATAGAAAGAATAATTATATGATACATATAAATACATTGAGCTTTGTGTTTTTATATTTAATATTCTATTACATACATTGTCTTTTAATGCAATATATTCCAGTAAAAATCTATAACTAGGGTATATAGTATTTTCTAAAATAATGATGTCTCAAAAGAAAATGAGTAAATAATTAGACATCCACAGAACTTCAGCAACTTTCAGAAGCTGAAATTGCTGCAGTGTTTTTATGTGAAATTAGCACACTTTCTATTTTTAAAAAACACATCTATCACGACAATAGATCTGATCTCAGATTTGGTCGCAGAGCATGGATCAGTGAACACCAGCCTGGACCACCAAGAGCTCAGCTCTCCTCAGCCTCTCCTGGAGCACCCTCAGCAAGCAGCCCTGTATCTCCACATCCAGATCCAATTCAAGGATTCCATTTCTTTTTATTCAAATAACCGTGACACTACTGCATGAAAAGTGGTTAGCAGCAAGGAAATACATCTTGGCTTGCCAGTGTGTTATTAGGAGCAGATATTTCAAACTTTGTGTTCCAGCCTTTAAAAAGCAAACCAATTTGTGGAAATAATCTTCCTTGTTTGGTTTTGGTTTTTTTTTTTCCATCTGCAAACCACTGGCTGTTACTGACAGGTCACATATGAAAGTCTAACTAACATGTAATGTAAATTAAAATATTGAAGAAAGGAAAGCTACGCATGATATTTTATCTTAGTCTGCTAACATAAGTATAAAGTAGGAATGAAGAAATTTAAATAACAACTAAAGACATATTAAAGAAAAAAGTCTAAGTCTAGGTCAGCTCTTCCTCTATTTACTTGCCAAGACTGGAAGACTGATTTCTTTTTGTTTTGTGTGCACTAGTCTCAAGGGACACTGTCACCTAATCATGTCCATGAACCTCCCAAAACCTGGCTGACAAACATCCCCATCCCAAGTGACTCACACCAGAATGTAATTGTGCAGAGGTGTCAGTGAACATGCAAACCACATTTCTACTGCCTCAGTGTCAGGACTAGCCAACATCTTCAATGTAATAAAGAGTAATAAAAAGAGATCTGACCTTGATTAACTAGAGATTTTGTTATAAAATAAGGCATGATAATTGTGAGTAGCCATGTTTGAGAAATTACTTCACTGATTGTTTCACAAAAGGAAAATGGAGTAGAGAGAAGGCCAGGTTGCACAATATAATGGCTTACACAATTAAATGTATTATTAAATAACAGTATATTATGTGATGCAATTCCAGATTTATAAAATGAATTCCAAAACTCACTGGAAACTGGTAATGCTTGATAGCCTGTACATCTGATTATCTACAGAGCTGTTCAGTTATGCCCATGAGAATTCACCTCTAGGTACTCCTTCTCCTTTGCTGTTGCTGTTTTTTGGTTTGGTTTTTTTTTTTTAGTTTGTTAAATCACAATGTGAAGCTTTTTGGAGCATTCACAGATTGCAGGTATTTTCCTGATAAGGTTATATTTCTGAGGGCTGTGATTCCACCTGTGGATTTACTGATGAACTATTCCTGCAGGATACCCTATGGCCTTACCTGGGTACCAAGGCAAGAGAGATAAAATTATCAGACATAAACTGGTAAGATCATAGTGAAAGAGAACAGGTAGGAAGCAAGATGCATCAGGAGCAAAGAGGTGGTCTGGAGAACGATGTGTACTCATTTCCGTGGCAGCATCACTTCATCTGCTTTATGGGCAATTCTGGGCTGCAGCTGAAGCAGCTCTGGAGAGAGTGTGAAAGCTGACCTGGGAAAGTCTGGAGGCTGAATTGAGATGGGAGCCACCAGCAGAGCACGATCCATCTCTGCTCACTGGTGCTGCAGCTCTGAACCCTCCACTCTGTTGGAATATCTGTTGGAATAATTTAACAGGAGCACAGATTTATTTTCAAAACTCCCTGGAAATAAGAACAGCACAGAATTTTTAAGTCTCTTGAAGAAAGAGCAAATATAAGGTCAAAAATGAGAATCTGTAATATTAATATGGTAGTGAAACTGTTCCATATGGCTTGATCCCTGCTCCCTGAGATCACTGTCAGCTTCTTTTGTGTTAACTGAAATGGACCTTGGATAGGACCTGGTAATAATTAGAGTTCAAAATGTCTGGCACTCTTAAGAAAACAGGTGGATGAATCCATAACTAAGCAAAAAATGAACTTATGCATATTTATTGTGGACAGCTGCAGGCAAAATCCCAATGTTTTAACCCTATACAGCCTTTGTTATGTGCCTACATTCCTTTGCAGTGACCACCTGTTATTTATCAGTTGCACCATACCAACATTGCCTTATGAGGAAGAATTGGCTGTGATTGATATGGACACCATCCGTGGCCTTGCCTGAGGGACTCCCAGGAAAGTCAAGGACATCTGGTGTGAGAAAGGATTACTGATTGACTGCAGGAGTGTAGCCCTTGAGTTTGGATCTTATTTGGAATATATACATGTGGCTCTTCATCACCTCTTTGAAAAGAAGGACAAATTTGCACAAGAGGAAGAAAAGCAAAGACACCAAATCTGGTACCACATCATCTACCCATAAGTGGGCTTTTTCAGCCTCTCTTGAACCAATTAAAACTATCAGGTGAGCATTTAATGGAATGTGGCTTAGTATTATTTGTCAGTAATTGTTTGAGATAAGCGTATTCTGCAATAAACTACATTAAAAAGAAGCAAGAACTGTTTCTAGCACACACGAATAATTTTCATGAAAAAACTTGCCTTAGCAGTACAGTGTTACCAAATACTTCATTATTTTCTTTGCTTTGCTGCTTTATAAAGGACTAGGACTGCTTACAACAAAATGGGAGGCAAAACTTCAGTTACTCCAGAAGCAGAAGGCTCAAACTTGAAAACACTCCTCTACTTTCACTCACACTTACTGATACATGTCTCAGTAACCAATATACTGTAGGGAATTTGTAGTAGACATTTAGAAAGATTTGAAAAATATTCTTGCATATTTTCAGTAGCTCCTTTATGCATTGTTAAACTACCACCTATTCCCACTAAATCTGCTGACTTCAACCACAGTCTTTTGTTGTTACCTTCAGAAGGTTCTGCATTAGGCCCTAAAATTGCACTTGAAAAATATAATTGAGGATTAAATCCTTATTTCTTTGAAGTCAATAGCAAAACTTCAATTTTATGTATTAGCACTGGTGATCACAAAGAAATTGAATTTAATTAAATTTGTATAATTATATACTTTTGTATGAAATGACATGTTTTCCCATTATTGTCTAAAAGAGATTCTTTTTTTTCTTTTCCTCAGTCTGCCAAGACAATGCTGAGATGGCCATCAATTGTCAAGATGATCTGAATCTGAGTCTTAGTAAATACCGTTGGAGTTTCACACTTCAGGTTTTGAGTGTTGTGAATATGAGAAAAAAATCAGAGGAAGATTTTAACATCCACTTCCTAATCTCTTAGTTTAATTTATTTCTCTAAGTGTTTACCTGTGCTAAAGAGCCACCATAACTCAGCCTATGGCCTTTCACTGCTTGAATAAATGACTTGGTAGAATACATTTCTTCACTGTCTTTAAACTTCCAAACTTCTACTTCTCATTACAGTTGTATCTGCTGTTGGTAGGATAAGTAGTATTGGGTTAAAATGATACCATGGAACCTTAAAGATTTTTATCTTTCCTTCCTTCCTTCCTTCCTTCCTTCCTTCCTTCCTTCCTTCCTTCCTTCCTTCCTTCCTTCCTTCCTTCCTTCCTTCCTTCCTTCCTTCCTTCCTTCCTTCCTTCCATGATTGAATTCACAAATAAATACAAGGTACAAATTTTCAGTGCCTGCCTGTTTATATTAATATTCACATTAATCTCTGCAGTCCCTTGAGTGTTTTTATTCTGGGGGGAAGAATGCTCTTCTTTCTGTGTTGGCTGTCAAATCAGTTTTTCCTATCTTCTTTCAAAAGAGGATTTTTTTTCCTCACCAAGCACAATAAGACATATTTTTAAACCACATAGAGTTTGGTTTTAGTGGGACAATTTTTTATGTGGAACAGGGTTGAATTAGAATAGGATTTGCATAAAGAAAGCATGTATGGCTGCTGAAAACGTTTTCTGGGTTAATTCTGTATTGAATAAAAGAGTTTGAAGTTTTACTACTCTCTGAGAAAATTGTCTTCTTTCATTTCCTAGAGCTCTGTGTTCCCACCCATTCACCTTACCCAGTCCTTTCTCTTCACTGCATCGTACCAAACCCTCATCAGGACCTGCTGCGACAATTTGCTTTCAGTGAGGACAGAGGGTGTAATATCAGTGTAAAAACAGGCATTTCTCTGCAAACGGCCTCTTCCCTCCCCCCTCACTCTGTCATGGAGGGCAAAGTCTTGGATTTATGCATTCATAGGAAAGCTACCTCTTTTACTATAAAAAGTGGAATAAGGTATGTCATATCCATTATGCATTAGGGGTGTCTGAGCAGAGAGCTAGTGCTGGATAATTGGTGCTCTATAAATTCACATGCTCCATTACTGTCCATACCTTCCCTTTGTAGCCAAGCTATAAGTATGAAATCTTCATAAACATTTTTCATTACAAAGTCTTCTGTCTAGATGTAATAACAACTATTTGCTTGGCCATATCTTAACTGTTTAACATTTTCCTAAATCTCCCATTCCAAAGGTTTTCTTTTTGCATATAATGACTTCCAAATCCCCCTAAATAGAGATGTTATCCTTAGTCTCACATTAAGGAGGTTTATCTATGATTAAAAAGGTGTTATAGAGTTATAGAGAGAGAAACAGATAATATTATCTGGCATAAAAAAAATGTTACCTGGCAGAAAAAAATGATACCTGGCAGAAAAAGCTGGGAAGACAATGGATAGATAAAAATCTTTTCCTCTTTTGCCATTGTAATGCCTTAATCATGTCAATGGATTCCCTGCAACAGCCACCCTGACAGCAACCTGAGCTTTATTCCTAATCCACTGCAGGAAGTGTGGCTGAACAATAGATCCCTTGTGCTTGCTCCAAATGGGCAAATAGATGGGAACAACACCATCAGATCTGCCTTGCCAGTTAGCTTCAAGTAGCATTAAAAATTACCGGAATCTGGATCCACCTCTGGTGTGCACAAACCTAAGTGTATTTCAGCAGCACATCGTGCCAAACCAAAGCTATGTGTTTATTTGTACTTCCAATGTAATTCTCATTTCTCTCATAGACTGTGAATGTATGGATTGTTCTATTTAACTGTGAAGAAAATATTTTGCAAGAACTATTTCTATGCTAGCAGAGTAACCACAGTTATTATTTAAACAATGTGGTCTGGAGTTTTGATCTGGTTGTATCAGTCACACCATTAATTTATGTTTTCTGATTCAATGGATAAAATTCTTGGAATTATTTCTTCCTTTTAGTGGTCTTTTAATTTGTCCCTTTATTATTTTGTGAAGTCTAATGTTCGGATTTGAGGAACTTCCTAAAACATAAACTTCAGTCCTGCTCACTTCATACTGGCATCATTTGGAGTTCTCAGCATTCTCTCCTGCGAGCCCTTGGAGAGCTGTGTAATGTGTTTAGCACAACAGAGTGTTTTCTTTTGCCTGTGCTCTGCTTGTCAACTGCACATTTCCTTTGACTTTCCATGTCTCCAAGCAGATCGCATATGTAATTTAGTGCTCTCTCCTCCTTATAGTTTTCCATTTGTTATAAATGGAGGAGACAACAAATCCTTCCCTCACCATGAGATTCTTCCCTTGTCAGTCATGTTCTTTAATGGCATTACTTGTAGCCTAAAAGGGTTGTTGGTCTCCCTGAGAAGCAGCAGAGTTTATTTATGGCTCAGCCACTCTTCCTTTTCCGCACAGTCATGCTGTCAGTTCACTGCAGGTGCAGGAGGTGGATTTCTGCACAGGCAGACCCCAAGTGAAAGAAGGACACCCAAGCACCAGCTCCTGGTGGTATCTTTTCAGTAGTGCCAGCCTGGCACCTGGCTCCTGGCCCAGCAATCCCTGCATGGGACACTTTCTCTCACCCTACCCCTTATTCTCTGCAAATCTTCACTTACAAACCCCCTCACGAATTTCTACAACATTTTTCTTTCAAGATGAGCAGTCTCGAAAAGAAATTTTTAGGTGGATTTTTTCAGGAAAAAAGATCTGAAAAGCATGTGAACATAAATGAGGCAAATTTGATTACTGCTTGGAAAGTACATCTTGGTGCAGTGTGTGGCTGTTCTTATCCAGCAGTGTCGTGCATAGACAGAGGGAAATAATATGTATTTACAGAAGGAGAAAAGTATTTGGCTGCCTCCAATGGCTTCAGCAGACTTTTAGGTATATTAGCTAAGAGTGTGCTATATTCCTGTCCAATTTTCTGCGGACCATAACAGCCACTTCCTTGCTGTTTCATGGGTGAGTTGTGCTGCAGGCTGGAGATCTGCATTCCCGTAGCGCCCATGGAAGTGGTGCTGGCATTGGGGTCCCCAGGCACCTGGGAAGTTGGGAGGTTGGTGAGGAGCCCACAGTGCTCCAACTCCCCTCTGCTGGAGGTCTCAGCATGCCAGGGGCTCTCCTGAACTTCCCTGGCAGCCCACTCACTGCTCAGCTGTGGTGAGGCTGTCCCAGATCTCTGCCAGCACTGTCTCCATCATGCCCATTGCCTCTTGAGCAGTTGGCTCTGGTGCCAAAATGTGCTCCTGAGGATCCTGACATCAACACACAGGTGAGATGAGAGAGACATTTCCTATTTCTCCAACCCAGAGTCTTTAGAATCTGATTTTGAGCATACAAAAGTGGGGGGGGTTTCCCTGTTTTTTCTTTCCCCCAGCCCCGATGTCCGTCAGAACTGAAGCATGAGCAGAGGACCCTGCACAGTCCCAGCTCAGCAGGGCTGAATCTCAGGACATGGACACTGCAGCCTCTCAAATCCACCATATTGCAGAGACATCATTTCATTCACAAGAGACACACAGAGGAAATGGACCTTATTCCTCCTCTCTGCAGTGCACACACGCTCCAGAGCAGCCAGACTATGGCCTTCTGGTTTTCATTATGACTAAATGTTGGAAATGTGGTGTGCACTTTCCAAAAGGGGCATATTGTGTATTTAATTTATGAAAGTAAAGAAGAGAGGAAGAAAGACTCTTTTGGTTCTAAATGCAGGAACTGGGGTAGTGTTGTGCCATGTCTTCCAATGATTATTAGCCAAATAGTCTGTGCCCATGCTGTTAAAAAATATATTATAAAACAGAAGTGTGGTGCTGTTTTGTTTGTAATGTGGGTGTGTATAGAGTCTTATTAACATTTCTTGATAAGAGGGACATACACCTCGTGGGAAAAAAAGCTGTAGTATGTAGATGCTATTTCAGTTCTGAAGTCATGATATTTTTAGCACCTTCATTTTTGGAATAACTTCTACCATAGCTGTACAAAACAGAGATATACAATACGTGCAGAGAATGCAGGAAAAGACTTATTTTACTTCAACTCTGTATACGTACTGGGCTGCACAGTACAGTTTGTGTATTGGGAACTGGCTTAGAGCTGAGACTTGGCAGTGCAGGGGTGTCCACAGGACAGATAAACCAGCAGTTTGTGCTGACAGACCCTGGGCTCTGCCGACAGAGCTGTAACAAGACCTTACTCACTGAAAAAACTCAGGAGAAACATAGGATGTCATAAACCAAATTCGTTCCAGCTTTGTAAAGATTTAAATTGGGAGTAAGTTCTTTTTGATCCAGTGAGGTTAAAATCTAAATTGCAGAAATGGACTATCCCTCTCTAATAAGTGAAAACTCGTGTCTGCTCTGTGTAAGATTTTTGCAGTGCAAAGGCAGGGAGGTAATGGCTGAGTGAGCAAAAAACCCCAGCAGAAAATTGATAAACAAAAATCCAACTAAAGTTACTGGGGGAAAAGAGAACACCTCTCTTCCTTCAGCTGGATCTTCTGTTGCCCAGCATTTGTTCCTTTCTTTACATGGGCAGCGTCCTGAACCATGTTGCAGAGCTACCTCTGGAGAAAATGTTTCTTCCCTAGGAAGTGCTAGAATTTCAGCATGTGAAGGAAGAGCATGTCCCCTCAGTGCAACAGGGACCGAAGCTCAGGCACCAGCCCTATGCATTCAAAAGTCCAAAAATCATTAGGCAGGTCTAAAAATCACAAGATAGAAAAATACTAGCTGTGCAATTCTTTCTGTTTGCTTTGGATTGTTAGAAGTTTTCAATTTTGCTTCCACTTTTTTTCTTCAATCCCAAGGGCAAATTAATTTTCAAATTAAGCCTACAGGACTCTAGAAACCAGAATTGAAATTAAAAAAACCAAAAAACCAAAACAAACCCAAACAAAGCCAAACCAACAAAACACCAAACTTTCAAATTGTAGAGTTAGAAATATTACACCCAAAATATTACAAGTGTAGCTGAGAAGGATTGGTTTATTACAATAAGAATGAAGAAAGAGGACATCAAATTAATTCCAGAAGTTGATACTGCTGACATAATGAGGGAAGGTAAAGGACAATATAAGTTACTAATACAACACGTATGCATGTAGTGAATATAATGGAGGGCTGGAAGGTTGCCAAAGACTTTAAAAAGCATATGCAAACACACAAAAGCATTTCTATAAGAGCAGAACTAAGCCTCTCTCTGCAAATTCTGGAACTAATCATGGAGATTGTATTTCTTTCTTCCTTAATCTCATGGTAAAGCAGATTGGGTGTTAGCTTGGGAAAGAAAACCTTACTGCCACCATGAAATAATCTTGGGCTTCCCTTACTACTTTACCTCCCTCTTCCCCTTTCATTGCAGGAGCCATAGACGCAGAAAATATTTTTTCTTTCTTGATATTTCTTCCCACTGCTTTGTTTCCAAGATTTTATGTGGACATCTAGGGATGTTGAAGGTACGTTTTGTATCTAGGGGTCAAAGTTCTTGAATGTTGAGGAGATGATGAGAGTCTGTAATCTCTGTTTTGTTTTGGAGGGAGGATCAGTTGTTGTGCCCAGGTGGGCTTATTTCTAGTCTGTGCTCCCATGAATTTTAACTGCTTGTCATTTTAGTGACAAAAGCAATGAAATAAATTCAAGTTAGGGTACTGATGTTCTTTGAAATGAAGGGACCATAGACCTGCAGAGCTGGGGTGTTCCCCTGTGCCAGGAGACACCTGAGCAGAATACACCAGTGATGCAGATACACCAGAGCTGCACCAGTGGTGCCAGAGCCTGAGCCATGACACAGTGAGCTGATCTACCAGGCATCATAAAGGTCTACTGGGGCAGGAAATGCTGGCTTTGAGGAGTAGATAGCCGTATATCCACTCCTACATGAATGATGCTTCTCAGCTAGCAGGGCTTTGCTGCGGGGTAACTTGGGAGGGTACTGCCCCAGTGAGCCAGCAGAACCTGCAGATGCTGTTTTCCCCTTTAGGAGCAGCCTGTAGCTGGTTCTGCAGGACCCCAGACCTTCTCCTGAGGCAAGAGGAGCTCTAGAGAGAACAGAAAAGAAGCATATTTTCACAGCAGGGAGGAAAAGAGAAAGATGAGGAGTGTGGCACTAAACAAGGAAGAAAATCTGTTGGGAGAAAAAGAAAAGCTGGCAGTGGGGAAAGCCAAGTCCAAGTACTAGCGTGTGGGTTGCACGAATTAACTGTGCAATTAGGATAATAGCTTCCATGGCAGTTACTGGGGAAGAAATACCATAAGACTCCAAGAGGCTCAGCAGAGACTCAGCTACAGAAAAGGAAAACAAAATTATATAGAGATGAGAGATCCCATCCTCTATTCTTCAATAGACCATGCTCCAAATTACGTGGGGGTTTTTTGTGTCTTCTTTATTTTTCTTTCCCTTTCTAATCAAGAGTTTTCTCTCTTTTTCCCCCCTTTTTGTTCTGTGTGCATAAATCATTAAGGCTGGCACTGTTTTGTTGACTTCATCTGCACTAAGAAATCTTGTGTGAAGTAGTACATGATATAGTGGCAACATCTGAACCGTATTTCACATGAATGCTCATATATCATTGTTTGT
This sequence comes from Acanthiza pusilla, assembly GCA_036630365.1. Taxonomy (NCBI): domain Eukaryota; kingdom Metazoa; phylum Chordata; class Aves; order Passeriformes; family Acanthizidae; genus Acanthiza; species Acanthiza pusilla. The sequence continues at coordinate 10,654,168 of JAXCHO010000017.1, forward strand.
AACACTGCAAGTGCACGAGTGCTGAAGACAATTACAAATTACCCTGCTGGAAGGATAGTAAGACTTATATTGTGTTGTTGCCTGTTGCTCTAACTGGAAGTTTTCTTCACTGGTGTAAATATGACCCCTTCCCTGAGCACTATACTGCACAGCCAGACATATGGATTCTATCCTTTCTGTCTTTATGGTGCAATACCAAAATATGCTACAATACCTGACAGAACTCCAACTGAACCAGCTCCAGAACTGGGAACAGTTCAGCTGCATCAGCACAGTGGTATGCCCAGGCTAATTAAAATAGGGCAGAGGCTGCGCTGATACAACTACATTGCTCCTGAAACTAAGATATTATCTCAGCCAAGAGCTGCACTGTGCAATACAGATACACTCTCTTAAGGCTGGTGAGAGATATATGGATATGTTCTTTAAGATTCAGAGACAAGCACCCATGTAATAACTTTCACCTTACCTACCTGCTTTAAATATTGGCACAATCCTGTAAGATTTTTATCTTTCCTCCCAGGTTTTCCCCTATATTCCAACAGCTGCCGAAGAAAAACAAAAACTCATAACCAAAAGTGACTCAAGGAGGGAGTTCAGAAAAGTTCTCAGCCAGTTCTTGTAAAATTCTTGAACAGAAATTGTCCAAACTTTCCCACTAATATCAGACATTCTCCCTTGTTCATTACTGTCAAAAACTTGGCCATTTTCTCAAAGCTGATCGTTTGTTCCAACATATGCACTGACTTAGTGCTTACTCCTAGTCTATTAAAGATCTCAGTGTTCTTATCTCTGCTGGCCTTATTTTTTTTTTTTTTTTGTTCCTCTTTTCAAGTTTTTACAATGTGTTGTAAGATTAATTTCTTATTCATATTTTTATAATAAACTTCCTTTTTTCTTGCATTTGTTGTTTTTAAAAGTCTTCTTTCTACATACTCCATGCTACTGATGCTTCTGGAGTCTTCCAGCTATGCAGAATTTCACTTAGTCCTTTTACCTTTCATGATCATGGCTTGCTAGCTATTTTCTGCCTTCCACCCTGTGAAAAGCTGGCTTAACCTCTTCCATGCACTAGATGTAAGTGATTGAGCCTCCCAGCTGGTTTCTTGTTGGCCAGCTCTTTTCACATTGAACTGAAGCAAATGATGCTCTCTGAATATGTTTGCTCAAGACCCCTTCAGTTTCTCTATTAGTCTCAGATAGCTGGAGCTTTTCAGTGGATCCAGGCTCAGCAGACTCAGCAGAACCAACAGAACTGTTTGCAGGAAAGAAAATGTGATAGGCCAAAAGCACTGTTATTGGCCACTGTGTGACTGCCTGTGGAAGCCACTTGGGACATTTAAAGTGAATTGAAATAGCTGCAGAAACTCTTCAGTTGGTGAATGGCTTGGTTCAGCTATTGAATGAGACACCAGGGTGCCTATCCAAAAAACTGATATTTCCAACAAATCTAGTTGGGATCAATAGCTTTAAGTCTCAGGGGACAATTGTCGTTAAGGACTGGCAGGAGATTGTATACAGGAAAAATCAAAAGTAAACCCAACTGTTTCCCATCCATTACAAATTTGTTTATCTGTACCAAAAATCCTTTCCCATTATTTAGACTCAGAAAAAAAATTACCCAAGAAATTCTGTTTTCAGATTTGCTTTTTTCAACACACTAGAAGTGAAGATTTACCAGTGCTAAGACGTGCACTTTTCAAAGGATGGAGCTTGTTTCTAGAACCTGACTTAATAATTCTCATCTTCTTTTGAAGCTTAATTGTCTTCAGGAGCCAGCAAACAGGAATTCTGCACTGCCCCACACAGCTCTATCTGGGCAGCTCCACAAGCCTGGCACCAAGTATGAAATAAGAGATGTACTGAGCAAATTTATCAATAAAACACGGTTGGTAAAACTGGCATATGGAAATTGATAGTATACAGGCAAAACAAGTAGGAAGAGTATTCAATAAGGTAAGGTTTAATTTATTCATCTTCACCTGCAATATTTTTATAGGCAAAAATTGTGCAAGAGGGGTTGTATCAACACAACCTGGAGAAAAGGGAAATATGTTTCTGACTCAGGTGGAGAATGTATCTTATAATCATTAGGCTATTCCAGCAGAGTAGCTATGTAATTGACTAATTGAGGAACCCTGTCAACTATGCAGCATTACCCTGGCAGCAGACCAGGTCTCCTGGGCCATGCCGTGCTTCCATGTGTGTTTGCATGTTTCCAAATTTAAAAGTAGCACAGGGAATTGCATCTGCCTGTACTTTAGCTTTCTTGAGAAAGGTTATATAGTCACACCATGTGCATGAGAAGGTAGGGACAGAAAGGAATCCTTTCCCATGTCAGTCACAATATCAGATTCTCCTAGCACATCCTGGATGTCGCCTGCACCCAGGGGAGCAGGATGAGCCAGACCAGTGCTGGAGATCTGCTCTCACAGCTTGTCAGCTGAGATGCCATGCAGTACCTCTACCCAGATGATCCCAGCAATACAAGTCTCCTAGGGTAAGCCCTCAGGAAGTAACATAAACCACTATTCCCAGGGAAAAACATGCATATGTGTAGCTTCATGAGAAGGAATTTCCTGTTGCTTGACTTGCTTCATCTCTACCACCAGTCCAGGCATCTTTCTACCTGCATTATAGCTGAAATGGTAATTGTTGCCTTATTTCTTCCTGAGCAGTCCTTTACAGAATTAAGCATGTCCTGATCATTTACTTCATCGCACGTGAAATAAAATCAGGCATTTTCATTTCTTCTCATAAGGAAGGCCCACAGAGCTGTAAAAAATTTCATTGCCCTAGTCTGAACATTTCCCTTTTGTGTCCTTGATTAGATTAAATATACTTCATTAACAACAATAACACACTAAGACATAAGAGTGTTATCTGCCATCATGCACAATAAATCTTGTGCTCATTTCCAAGAAGTAGTTTTCCCTTCCCTTGCTGGGTTGGGTTTGTTTTGTTTTGTTTTGTTTTGGGGTTTGAGTGAGGTTCTTTTTTTTTTTTTTTTTTTTTTTTTTTTTTTTTTTCTTTTTTTCTTTGCCTCAGTTTTTTTTTTTCAAAACTTAATTGGATTTTTGGGGGAGGTGGGACATTTTTTGGTGACATTTTTCCAACACAGGTCTTCATTAAGAGAAAGAAAAACAAAAAAGCTGCCTAAAACCAGCTTTGCAGCTATCTTTGACCTGCTTTGTGCAGCCACTGCCAAAAGTAACTTCTGCTGTGCAGCTCAGTAATCACCCAAGTGCTGCAGCACATTTAAATTGATCTGCAGATGACGGGTAAGAATAAGTAACCTAGACATAAACACAGAGGGTGAGTGAGAGAACAGGCAAGAGAGAGATGTCCTCAAATAGATTATACAGGTCAAGTCATGCAAGTGCTTTTATTACTGCTGATTAATTCTGTCAGCTGTTATGTTAATGTGCTGCATGGCATGAGCAGGCACCAAGCAAAAGTACAAGGAAGCTGAGACTATTTTCTAAATAAGGATGTAGCCCAGACTGCTTGAAATTGTGTGTGTGTCTGTGCCTGGTGGAGTGATGATGGATGATAACAGGATGAGAATGAAATCTCTATTGCTGTGCTTTGGCAGTGCAGATACATCTCTCTCCAGACTCAAGGAATGGGAGGCAGGTTGTTTTTTTTTTACTGCCAACCCCAAGACTTTAGGAATATTGAGGCCATCTGACACCACATATTTTTTATAATAATAACTATGAATTCTGGTTTTGGTTGCTCTTTATTTTCTGGACTGACAGCATTTCTTTCTCAACCCTCCTGCTTCCATATTGGCTAGAACTATATTCAATAAAACAGAAAGCCAAAACCTTGCTGTGTGCCAAGAGCTGGGACCTTGGGAAAATTACAAACTGCACGAGTTTCTGATAAGATTCTGCATTATGTAACTTATCTATAAGGTCAGACTTCAGCATGGGAAGCACAGTGAGAAGGATGTGTGCAAGCTGGGACAGGCTTCTCTTGGGTAGATTCAGCACACAGGAAAAGAGCACCTGAAAGGCTTTGGGAGATAGTTGCAACATGAGCCTGGCATTTCAGCCAAGGAGGTATCTCAGAGAAGGTGAGGACTGTCAAAGACACAGGCAGAGCACTGCATGGACTGCTGGAGGCAGCTGCTAGCTCCCCAATGAGAAAATCTCCCACAGACAGTGGTGTGACAGCTCACCAGCATGGCCCCTTATGCAGCATGCTGGGAAAACAGCAGATTTTTTTGCTGGGAGCCTTCTGGCTGTGTAGCACCTGCGCTGAGCTGTCTGTCACCCATGGCCATCCTCACACACATCTTCCACTCCTCTCTCGAAGAACAAGGCATGAGCATTGTGGCAGTGACAGGAGCTCTTCCACTGCTAGAAGTGGTTTTATCCTGAAGGAAGCACTTTTCCTCACAACAGCTCTGGCACTGCTTGAGCCAGCACAGCCCACCTGGCTTTCCTGCAATGCGGGATTCCCCTGCAGCTGTCCAGAAAAATTCCCCTACTCATATGTGTGATGGAGACTTGAAGTGCTGCCTGCGGGGCCCTGAAGGAGCTGAACCTCAGGAGTGTTATGGTGTGGTGAGGAGGAGACAGCCCCTTAGGACTAAGACAGGGTCAGGAGTGGGTTTCCCTGGGAGCCAGGAAGAGGCCTCTGCTTTGAAGGACCATGAGCAGGAGGCACACAGGAAACTCCCCACTTTTCAACCTGTGCTGGACCACTGTGCGCAGCTGTTGCCCAGGAGCCCTAGAGAAAGTCCTGAAGGTAACAAAGGGGAAAGCCACAGGACATGGCTTTCCGGTGAGCTTCTGAGCCAAGGAACTACCTTGTCATTCCAGCATTGTCCATCTCCTGTTTCCATGGGTTCCCTCCTCCTTCTGCAGCCTCCAGGTTGCTCACTGCTGCAGCAAGGCCACAGTCCCAGCAGTGGGACTGGCAGTGGGGGGGACATCTGTGTGGCTATTGCCCAGCCTTTCCTGAGGGGTGAGGAGTGATTGGGCTAAGAACAGACTGAAAGTGGTTTCAGATTGTGCCTTGAAAAAGCCTTTGTGTTCCTCAAAGCTTGTTCATTTCTTCAAGTCCACGAATTAGTCTAATAAAATTGTCTTCCCCTAGAAGCCTTGCCTTGCTTATAGCCACAGTGATAACCACCTGCTACTAACACTCTTGCAATGACTATTGTGGCATTATTTGGGTGTCTGTTACTAGGAGCACCTCATTGCCACAGGAGACTTCTCTCTTGCTTTTAGTTGTAGTCTGCATGGGCTCATGGGTTTGCAACTCAACTCTGCTGACTCAATGCCTTGCTACCTTTTCAGTTGCCATTTGCTTCGTAAAAGCTGCCCCATTCCAAGCAGGCTGCATTTCAGCCCCGAGCAAATATGTTTGGTCAAGTGGCGCAGACAGTGTGAACATCAGGTCGCTGGAATCTCTTTTCATCAACTCTGGTGCAGTTTAATAGGCAATCCTTTTTTTTATTTCCCTATGGCTGTTAGGAAGTTTTCTCTTTTTTTTTGTGTCTGCTTAGGTATGGATATGGTTGTAGATCAAAGAAGGATCACATTATTTTATACAGATAAATTTTTTATCTTTATAAATTATATTAATAAAAATATATTAAAATTATTTTTGTATACAAATTTCCATGTAGGAAAAAAAAGAAAGAATGTGTATGCAGCTGGAAATGTAGATGTTGAAAAAAGCTCCCTTCTTTCTGAATTTTTCTGAGATAGTATACATTAATGCTCAGTATGCAAAAAAAGTATGCCTTAGAAGTGGGTAGTGACACGTGGTAGATAAGTTTTTTCTTTGTAAATTTGTGAAAGGATATTCTGATAGGTTTTTTTTTCTCTTTTTCCTTCCCAGAAAGGGGGCTGGAGAGACTGGACTTGAGTGGCAGGAAATGAAAAGCAGGCTTGAGGGGAGAAGGATGGAGACTGAGCAGCTGAGAATATGACCAGAAGGCTGACTGCTGACAGAAATGGGAAGTAACCCCATGATCTGGCAGATGTTTGAAGAATTAATTTAGCAGCTTTCAGTGCAGCTAGAAGTGGTGTTAGTTTTTCTAAGTTGTTCAACAGGCTGGAGTTGTTCAATAGGCTGTGGGGGAAGGAAACTCCAAATAGCTGGAGCAGGAGCATGTAGTACTGATGGGACACAGCACAAAAGAAGAGGAGTGAAAAATTACAGGGTGAGATATTGCACTGCGTAATGGAGATGCTGGGTGTTACCAGGAGACTGAGTCTATGAATTACTCAGAGGGTGGTCTTGTCCTCCACCTCGTTTTCTCTGTGCCTGCGATGTTTCTCCAAATTCAGCTTCACAAACTTTCATCCTTTTCATGCCCAATGAGGGGTCAGTGAATAGACTGAGGATGGAGCACAGCCCCTCGGGAGCTGGGGAAAGATAAACTGCACCATGTCCCCCATGCTATCCTGTCCTTTGGTCCTCTCATCCCTTCCAGAGGAGGGATAGCCATGAAACTTGCTGCAAGTACCAAGGATCTTGGTGCTGCCAAATCCTACCTCAGTAGCAAGTGATCTTTCTGATCACTTGACTTCTTTTGGGCTTGGCAGAAGACAGTCAGAAACATCTGAAACTAAAAGGAAGGTGAAAGACATTTTCCTTCTGACGACAAAACCCCATCTCACTGCTGATCATTTTTGCAACTAAAAATAGGCTCTGAATATGTGATAGCATGAAAATTCTTCTTAATAGATACCATACCCTTTCTGGGTACTTGACCCTTTTCTTCTGGAAGACTACTTCTGTTTTTCTTATGCCCGCTTTGTAGCCCCATTTTTAAGGGAACGAGGCTTTGCTAACCTCAGATCTTACATGTGTAGCAGAAAAGCCTTGAAATCTGATCTGCCAAAAGAAAACATACCCTGACTCTGAGACTTCATTTCAGAATATGGACTTTGTGGCCTGCCAGTGAAAAAATAATGGGAGCAGAAGGGAAAATGCATGTTTTAAACTGACAGCCTGTATATTTTATTCCTAATGCAAAAAGACAAATTGCTACATGAGTGAGCATGCACCAGAATGTGATTAAATCTAAATCCAGAGCACTCACCTTCTTCACAGCAGGGGCTTGCACAGTTTTACTCTGAATGTTTCTGTCTGATTGTGGAACAAATAGTTGGTATCTTGTCAGAAAGCCAGGCCAGGCAACACATGCACAACTTTTACCCTGATATCCATTTGTTTCAATCCTCTGCAATATAGAATTTGAATTTGCAATGAAACAGCCACAAAAGCATCCTGAAAATATTTGGGGCCACGCTCATCAAATAAAGAACCTTTTTCTTTCACTGAGCTTCAGAAACATCAAGCCATAAAGCAATTTTGTTAGCTTGCAAATGTGTACAAGGGCTCTGACACTTTATCTTCTCAACAAAAGACTCTTTCAAGTTCATCAAAATGAGATCTGTTATCTCATGCAGAGGGAAATAAGACTTTAGAATCAATAACTAAAATTATGACAGAATGCTGGAATACTATCTCTGCTAAATGCAGTGGATAATTTGAAGGATTTTACGTGCATAGCCATGTAAAAAAAGTACAATTTGGCTCACCAACTGTCAAAAAAAGGCTTCCAATTTCTGCTGTAAGCAATACAAATACTAATACAGATAAACAAAGTAAATAGAGCTGTTGAAAATTAACATTAATGTAAACAAGAGCAGAATCAGGCACCAAAAAAATAGAGATCTAGTAATTTCCCTCGGCAGACAAAGATGTAAGAAAACAGCATCATAAAAAAAGGTTTTAAAACACTTTCACTACTCATCGCTAATGGCTATTTAGTAATGTAAAGCTTCTATAGTATGTATGGAAAGAAGCTGACTCTAGACAAGTACAAATCTGAGGAAGAAGTTTACTGAGGCCAATGGATACATATCCTAGAGGCTCTATTTGTGGCAATGGCCATTAGCAGGATGACCCCATAAACCTCAGACTAAGATTATTTCTGTGAAAAATAGCAGTTTGGTTTGCAAAGTACTTCAGAGTAGCATCAGATGATTCACAGGCAAAATTTTCTTCATCTAAGTAGCTTAGATGAGTAAAAACTGAAATCTAAATCAAAGACAGAAAGTCCAGTAAGCAGATCCTGTTTCTCATTCTGTGTGATGATGCTTGTCTTGCTTGATTCCTTACCCGTAAATTGGTGAAGCTGTGTGTGAATTTTTGAATAGGAGTTTTTAGGGAAAATCCCAGGTGCTGCAAGAATAAGTAGGTGGCACGTTTCCTCCTGAGTCAGCCCTCAATCTTATCTCCAAAAAGTCTGGAGGCATTGCTGGTGGCCCCCATCTTCAATCTGTGGTGGCCCAAAGCCTGACCACCTCTGAGCAGAGGGACAGGGATGTGTGTCACCAGCGATGCTGCTGGGCACTTTTTCCATGTCTGTGTCCCCAGTGCCAGTGAGGGGCGAGGCTCTGGCCCCCTGCCAGGTTCAGACATTTCCCTGGCTGAACAGTGGTGGCAATGCTGGTGCCCTGGCGGAAAGTCTGATTCACCCACTGTGGTTTCGTTTGTGGAAAGTTTCAGATCAAGCTGTAAATTACAGTTCAGTGATCATTGTATTTGTATTTAGTGCCTTCAGCTGCCCTTTCAAAAGTAAGGCTGTGCCTTCTTCACCTACCACAGGTTATGGCTGAACTGGCTTTTAAATAAACAATTGCCAAGCAAGCATTTCCTTCTATTATTTTGCTGCATCCTTCAAGTTTCCTTAGTATTAGCAGAAGCAAAGGTTTTGGCCAAAGTTGAAAGAAATAATGTGAGATTCCATCACCAGCGAGTTTTGGTATCTTGAAATAGTTAATTTCCTTTTACATCTCTGCTTGCTTATGTTTCAGAAATAGAGTTACAAAAATCATCTAGGCTTACAGATTGCTCCCAAATAAGATTTTAAATATTCCCCATTTGTGATTGTAATTCTGATTTCCTACAGTTATAGTGCTTTGGAGAATAGGTCTTTACCAAGATGTAAATAGTAGCACAAGATGTGTTGGGGAAAAACAGAACTAGCAGAAAAGGATGTGCTTTCTCCATGATCTGGCACAAGTAAATGGGCTGGCAAACAGATCTGGGCTAGTTGGTTTTGACAAAAAATCAAAGTGATAAGTCAGAAACACGGACTAGACCATATTTCAGATGTTAAGACCTAAGGTGAAGTAAACAGACCATGCTTGAATCCATGTATTTACTTAACACCTTAACATTTGAAACATGGTATACATATATAGATATATATAGATATATGTTTTATTTTTGATGGAACCACTTTGCCCTCTCATTTTTGCCTGTTGTTTCTTTAACATACCTCTATTACATAAGATGTAAGAAGGGCATGGTTTGTAGAGAAGAAAGGATAAACAAAATATGTTTAGATGACGTTCAGTGCACACAAGGCCAGAGTTTATTTGTTTCTTCCTGTAGCAGCAGCAAGACTGATAAAATGTATTGCTTCTGCTTACTGACCTTGTCTCAACTGCTGCATAATTGCTGCTCTCTAAAGACCACATTCTGTGCTCGGTTAACGTCATGGCCTTTTGAGGCTGTAATCATTAAATATGAGAGATAAGCATTGAAATAAGCTATCTCAAAAGTAGGAAAAATACATGTAGTCTTCAGATCACACACAGTTTTTCTCAGGCTTGTCTTGGCATATGTACATGTTTTTGAAGGACTTAATGCCAGACAGGATCTGGATAAATCTGATTTTTGTCAAGGTGCCATGGAAGAATTGGTAAGGCAAGATGCTGAAATCAAAACCACCCAGAAAGAGGCAGTTTCCCATCTCACAGATACCTAGCAAGGCAGGTCAAGTTCTCTCCTGCACATCTCTGCATTGGCACTCAAGTCACCTCCTGCTGAGGGCAATCAATCCAAGTAATAGTCCTGGAGGATAAAAAGGAATTTCTCATTAGGGTACAACTGCTACAGCATTGTCTGAGATCATGGGGTTTGGTGGTCCGATGCTTAAAAGTAAATTGGGCTCTGATCTATCCATTTATGTTTTATTATTAGCCTCGATCAGGTGTCATATAAACTTCGACTGTAGGGGCTATTCTGCCTCATTCAGTCTCAGCTCATGCTTGGGTGTTGAATGTGACACAGTTACAGCGCTGCTAGGTTGGTAAACCAGCTGGAAAACTGACTGAATGGCATGGGGAGTGATTGTGAACCAAAGCTGGGGTAACTATGGAAGGTGATGACTGCTAATGGCCACCTTCCCTCTTCCTGAGGACTCAAGAAAAAGGCTGAACAAGACTTTTGGAGGACAGTGTCTGCTGCTATCCTTCTCTCCTTGCAGAGAGGAAATCCACTTGATACTTGCCATTACTGTAGCTACAAATCTGCTTCATAAATGTGTTGTCACTAGACAGGGCTTTTTAAAAAAGTAGCAGTAATCAATTTGCTGTGTTTAAGCTTGACAGACTTCTGTGGTCAATGTGTTCTTATGGGAGCTGAGGTTTCCGGGATGTTGTTACTGGAATGCTGCAGCTGTGCTTTTAACTCTTAGAGGACTGCAATCACTTTATTTTCCTCTTCCTCACCCAGCAGCTTTCATGTGGGATGTCATAACCAAGGTGCTGGAGAGCCCTCTGGCTTAAAGGTGCAGCAGAGCTTCTAAGCTTGGTGCTAAATTGCTTCATTCAATTAAGATAATGTCTAATAACCCCTTGGGGAGTCATAGCTTAGCTGCCTAAACTTTCTCAGATAATGAACAGCAATTCAAGAAAGTGAAAATTTCCATTCAACATCTGCCTTTTAACAAGTTTGGAAGGTTGCAATGTACCAATTCATGCATCCTGCAAATACCACAGTGAGGGTTTCAAACCATAAGCAACTGTACCATAAGTGAACTGGTCATTAGTCACTCTGTTTTATCAGTTTACTTTTCTTTTTCCTAAAACCTGGAGTCATCCAGTCAACCAACAGACCCTGTATCTCTGAGTTTTCAGCTCACTGAACCAAAAGCACTGACATTCCTTTGTGCAAAAGTGAATGCAATACTTTCTGCCCATTCTTGGTATCTGAGGTAGAACCTTGGGATGTGCAGGCTCCATTTGAGACACATTTCTCTAAGGGAATGTGCTTGGTCTTGTTTTTGATAAGTTTCAAGTAATTACAGACCTACCGAAAACGAATGATTCCTCACCAAACCATGAGACATTTTTATCTTAATTGCATCTTGAACTCTTCCTTAGAATCCTGGGGCAGGAATAGAAAAATTAAAGGAAAAGCCATAGAAAGGCTTGTAATTTAAAACAAAGCCAAGCCCTCTCTTGTACCAGTTCCTTGTAAAGCTCCTTCCCCTTAAGCAACACCAGTGCTCTAGAATTATTTCTCCTGTTTTCAAGTTAGCAAAAAAACAACCTTTTTAGGAGGGCTGTTCATTTAGGGCCTGTCAACAAGCCATATATTTAAAAGTGAGTTTGAATTTAATTAAAGAGTGAATTCTGAAATTAATTCATTAAATGAAATTAAACTGTCCTGTGAATACTGTTAAACACACCTATGTGGCTTCCAATACTTAATCCCTTTGCAAGAGAAAAAGCATCTGTGTGAGATTTTAATTTGCTTTAACCAATCCATCTTAAAGAAAATAAGAATTAACTTTCCTGGGTGTCCTCATTTGTACATTTTTCCTTCCTTGTTGTTTACTGTCTTCACTTGAAGCATACTCCCCTGTTGTGGGACAGGTCTTATGCTGTTCAGATCCAGTCCCTTCCAACAGGGAGAAAGCCTGTTCTGTAGTTACATATAAACTTTGCAAAACATGAACATTGCTGGATTTTTTTTTTTTTTTTTTTTTTTTTTTGCATGTACAAAGCGTAACACTGAAAGCCATTCAATCTGCCTGTTGTAGAGTTCAGTGGGGGGAAGAGTGGCAAATTCCCTGAGAAGCCTGTGAAAAATGAAGGTTAAGCTCTCAAGGCCACTTCAGCCTTCCCAAAATGTGTTTCAATAATCTGTGAGACATCACAGAAGAATGGAGTTTCAAAATAGCCTTACTCTAAATAAAAACATACTTTGGCAATGCTACGTGAAATGAAAACGCACATGCTTGACCATCGTATCGACATGTTCATCAAACCCCTCAACAGACTGCAAGTATCCATGCAGACTCAATGCCAAAAGCTGGAGCAGACAACCAGATGTGGAGCAGACTGTGGCTGAGCCTGTCTGCTCACCCAGCAGGAATGGGGAGAAGCTGCTTTGTTGGGGCTACAATCCATCAGTTCCTCTCTGGACAACTCCGGCAACAGAGACACCAGCATCCCCTCTCCTTGTGAGATGTTTTGGGGGAGAGGTTTTCTTCTGTTGGCTGATGGAAAGCCCACTAGGAAGAGCGTTGCAGCAGGAGTGCAAGGAATTTTAGGATAGGGAGTGGTGCTACAAAATATCAATTCTCTGCAATTATTCAATGTCATACAAACATGTGATGCTGAGTTGGTGTTTACTGGATGAAAGTGTTCCAGCACATTCCTTGATCAGATGTCTGTACCTTAGGGAACAGGGCTTCTACTGAGACTTTGTATGACACCAATTTAAAATAGACTTCTATTAGAGCCACTTCTGACTTGTTTTAATTAATGACTATTTGTGCCAATAAATTTGCCTGCTAAGATAATACCAAGAAGCAATAGTTAGTCCAGTCCTGAACAGCTTTAAAATCTGGTCTATATGTCTGTGTGTGTGTATATATATATATATATATATATATATATGTATTTATACAATGTCTGTGCGCAGGTGCCAAGACATAGCTGAGGACTAGCACAGGAATAATAGACATGATTACTGAAAACACACTGCAAGTAAACATGCTTTAAAACCTCAGAGAAGGGTTTTTTAAAATCTGTATTACAAAGGCCCCATTCTGCATGTTTTCTGAATGTAGTGGATGTTGGGACCTAAGTGCTCTGACGAAGATCACCAGATCACCAGGGATCCAAGACCCACAACAAATGTGGCATCACTCATTGGCCGCCCCTGTTCGGCTGTGAGTAACAATGAAATGCTACATGAAATATTTCAATAACCCAGTTACAGTGAAATAGAGGCTAATGTCCAAACAAATGGATTGACAAGAATTTAGTGATACAGCCAGCTTAATTTCTGGGCAGCTAATGGTGTGTAATGATGTCCTTTAGCTCTGCAAACAATGTATGGCCCAGACTGAAAGACTCTGGGGAAGCTGCCCCCTCAGCCAAGAAGCCAGACTCCTCCACCTACCCCCTTCCTTAAAGCCCACAATTCTGTCAAGACAGTTTATACAAGCGTTGAACAGTGGAAGGTCACTGATTTTCTTTGTAAATCACCTGAGAGGAAATAGGATGGGTTTGGAAAGTAAAAAGAATGCAAACAAGACAGGGAGAAAGAAACAAAAGAACTCAGAATATTAACTCTGAAGGAAAAAGCAACATTCTGAGTAACAACAATTTTGTGATTGTCAAGAGACATGTACATAGTGTTCTGTAAATATTAGTAAATACTGAAATAAGGCTCCAGTCCTGAAGTACACCATGCACATATGAACATAGTGTGTTTAATGAATCAGAAATACCTATCTGAATGCACACTTAAGGAGGGGGATGTATGACCCAAACAATAAAAACTAAGTTGAAAAATTGCAAACTGAATTGCGAACTGAACACTCACTCCTGAGCCACTGAAGAGTGGCATAGGGGAATGTGACACGTGGGTTTACAGATAGAGAAATGAGTAACATTCCAGTTTCACTTCAGAAAGCTGTACCACTCCCACCAGCTCCCTGCTGATTGAGGTATGTGCTCTCCTTCATCTCACTGACTCAACCTTCTCGTCTGCTTACACTGAAAACTCTTTCAAGTGTGTATCTTTCCATGTAGTTTATATTAACCTCTTCCTTAACTTCATTTAGCTGCTGCTTGGAATCATTTGGTTTTGATAATTCTGAAAATTGCATAGTAACAGAAAATGTCCCAATAGAAACAGAAGGAGAGAGCTTTTTGGGCCAGAGCTGCTGTTGTGCTTTGACCTTTTTCCAAGCACAGAAGTGCTTTGCTTTGTCTCAGACCAAAGGCCTTACCCACATTAATGCATGCTCCCAACGTAAAATGGGATTCATTCATCCCCCAGGCAGCAAGCTGAATCAGGAGTCACCACAGGGACAGTGATGCTAAAACATTTAATTGTAAGCATAACGTTGTTCTGTGGTGGGTCTCCACACCGAGAGCCCATGTTGAAGCTGGCCTGGAGCACAGGGAGCTCTCACACATACTACATCTCCCTTCCCACCATGGGTAACACATCCCTGCTTCTCTGGGACCAAAGAGTGAGCGTTGGCTCCTTGGAGGAGATGGGTTTTACAGCTCAGCCACTCCTAGAGCCACCCCCAGGAAATGCTCATGGATAAATGTCATGGATAAACGAACCCCACCAGAAACTGAAGTCTGATTCTTAGTAATTCATGGGTGAATATGAGGTTGCCTCAGCCCTGCAGAGAGCATGAGGCTGAGGTCCAGACACAGGGAGCAAAAATCACTGTTTCAGAAAACTGCAGGCTTTTTTCTTGCCTGTGAAATCACAGTCTCAGCCCAGCTATGAAGGAACCCAACATAATGGATGTATTTTCTTGCACTCTATTATAAAGGGACAGCTGGGAGTGCAGATTTAATAGTGAAGTGACGTCCCGCTGTACTGTGGTGCCCCTACTGCACTCTGCTCTCTGCCAAATGGCTCTTGGACATGATCACTTCTTGAAGGGTTATGGAAAAACATTTTAATGAGGAAATGCTACTCACTCATGTTATTCTGCACATGGAGGTGAAGGTTGATTTTTAAAGTTAAAATGGGTTGCTCACCTCTGGATTTGCAAAAGGAGTTGGATGACAGATAACACACTTTTCCCCCATGCACCCAAATTGTCCTATTTACATAATTTGTGTTTTAAAAATCTGACCCGGGGTCTACCATGCTATTTAGACTTACTTTTCAAAAGACAAAATTAGACACAAGAGCTCTTTCTGCCTTTCACAAAGCAATTCTAGTATTTCTTAGGTTGAATCCTGAGACATATATTTCCTTCTCTCTCTCCCTGCTCCCTCTCTCTGTGCAAGACCCACACCATTAACTCTGTGGTTTGAAACTGCATTTTTCTTCCTCTCAGATTATTCTTATCCATTGTACAAAAAAATCCCTTAAACTGCTCCCCAGTCTTTCAGGCTCATCTCAGTGGGCACATTTGCATAAATGTCACTGTGGTGGTGCAGGAATCCTTTCAAAGGAATTGGATTGCAGAAGCGAGGTGATTAGTTTCAAAATTTAAAATAGATTTTGCATTTTCTTGCAAATATGGCAACTATGTAATTCACAGAAGCAGCATTTTCAATGTAGCAACAGCTGAGAAAATCTGTCTTTAGGATTCTTTTCCACCCTTTGTATTACAGCATGCTCTATTAAAATTGACTAAAAATGAAAATGCAAAGGCACGTACCTTTTCATATGTATATTTTCATGGTCTGCTCTAATATTCTTTCAAGTGAGTATAACACCGTCTCTCAAAAAATTGCAACTAAGATGCAAAATGTCAAGTATTGATCATAAAACGTTTGTTAAACATCATGACAACCGTATCAGGAAAAAAAATAAAGTCAACCCAGACCTAAAAATTTATAAGAAATACACATTTCTACATTTCAAAATGAAAAATGTAGTCTCCACTTCCTCAGTTTTATATCCTACTTTATTCTCCTATATCCTATGGTTCCTCCATAAATTATAAGTGATAAAAGGTACTGTCTGCAGTGCCCATAATACATTATATCATCATATACTTTCCAAAAGGGAATATTCTAATATCTTCTTGGGTCATCTTTGTCTGAGCACAGCATAATAAAGGTTATGAGATGAGCTGTTTTCATTGCAGATTAAAGTCAGGCTTGGAGGTAGAGGAGGTCAGAATGCCCCTTCTTTTTTCCTGCTAAGACCTCCCTTGGGACACCTCCTTACAAAAAATTCCAGAAAAAGGAAAATTTCTTTATAGCACTTTTTGAACAGAAATTCTTCCTATGACATGACAATGTTCGAACTTATGTCCATTTAAAAAATGTAAAACTGAAATTAAATATCCCTTTTAACTTAGTGCCACTGAATTTTGGCATTTAGAAATTTAAAGATTTTGACTTTTGAATTCACATATTTTTTAGGAAAACAGGGTCCCCCTTCTTCTCCCCCTGCCCTGAAACCTCAAATCTGGAAAATATTTAAAGCAGCAGGTAAATAATTTCTTTTTTTCTGCTTGCCTCCCAACCCCACTTTCCTGCTGTTTTCTAACAATTTCCAGTTGTAGAGAAGACGTGCTGGTTAAACAGAATGGAAAAAAAGTCATTACGTGCAATAAACCCCAAAGAACATACAGGTGTTTGCACTTCTTTTTCTGTAAGAAAGATCTTCTCTAATCTTCACATGTCCTCTAGAGATGCAGGCGTTGAAAAAAAATGCCTCAAGCCATGTATTCATCTCCCTTGTGTGTGTTGGTCCAAATACATCACTGGGCTGACTCTCTTTATAGTTAGAGCTGCACTAATGAAGCATTTCTGCTGTCTGAGGGGAACCTGTGGTATGGTAACTACATCTGTGAAAGAGGAACCATCCACTTTAAATAGGAATAGCAATATTTCCTTTCTACAGTGCTTTGAGATTCATGGAGGAAACAGAGTTGTAGAATAAGATTGCATGACATGTTTGCTTTGCAATTACTGATGCCTTCAGTACAGAGGGTTTTAGCAATTGCAATAAAGTCCAAAGACAGAAGGAGTGAAAAAGTATGTTTTCTTTTTAGTAGGGCTGCTTCTGAAGAAATGCTATCACCGCTTTTCATATGTCCCTTCTTAACCTGTCACCTTGCATCTGAAAATGAGATTATTCCCTTTGCAACTGTGTTGGTTTGGGATGACCCAAAGTCCCCAGGAAAAAGCAGTGGTCACCCGGAAAGTGAGGCTTGAAATGTTTCACTTTCTCTCTCGTGGCTTGGGTAACACCGTACCTGGGAGGATGGGTAGGTCCATGGGGTTCACTGTGCCATCTGCAGTACCTGAAGGAGATTCCTGCAGTGTGTCTTTTGGCCAAAGAAACTGACAGTGCCTTCTTCCAGGAGAGAGATCACTCTTGTTAGCAGCAGAACAGTAAATGTAAATGTGTTGCACTAAGTATTTGCTACAGCACAAAGAGCTGGAAGGGTTAGTTTCTTACTTAGCTTCCTGGTCTATACCGTGGGGGTCTTTGTACTACGGATAACTCATTTCAGAACAACAGAATCCCATGTTCTCCCCTTTGGAGGAGCATTTTAGCAGTTATACTCCTGGGCTCTTTGTTAGTCTTGGACCATTTGTGGGTATATTCATCACATATTTTGCTTCAAATGCAAAATTATTCCTCCACGTTGCATAATCTGTTAGTACTGAACTTTCCTTGACTAAGCTGGCAGGGCCAGAGGAGGATGAGGAGAGACAGCACAGATTGTACCTTTCCTTTCTCAAGTTCTTTTTCTTTTGTTACAGCTGAGATAATCCAAACTTCTGTTCCAGCCTGAGCTAGTGACCAACAGGCACAGGTGGACAATCCAGTACCTAGAGACTGGTGGACTGCAGAGGGGAATTAATCACATTTTGTTTCCTTTTCATGGATCCACAAGGCTTCTAGAGAAGAAAATATGTGACATGGCTTGCTGTGATAGCCTAAGCTCCTTCCCAGTAGGTTCTATTTGTTGGCTCTATTATTATGTGGACTTCATGGTTAGTTTTTGCTGGACTGGTGTTTGGAAGTTAATTGGTTTTTATTCAAAGCAATTTTATTGTGCTATGACAGCCATTCATAAGCTGTCTAAGATGGATTGGTATATTCATGGATATTCTGTTCCAGGGAATTTTGTGTTTTACAGTTCAATGAGTCAAGCCTCAATCCATATTGCATGGGTTTTCATCACAGTATGGACTGCAAAACCCACAAGGAAAACATCCACCTAATCTAATGGCAGCTGAATACATAATACTGTGGAAATGGCCAGTTCTCTTTACAAATTAGTGGCAGGTAGCAGTGACTTTCACTGGCTGTAACTTTCCTTTGAAAGTTAATATGCTGCCTGTCAAGTGTCAATCTATGTCGCCATTTAAATATACTGAAACATAATGATTTTCCCAAAAAAAGGCAGTTCAATTCTAACCATCTTTCAACCCCCATCCACTAGAGTCAAAGGCATTCCAGAGAGAGAGACTGAGATCAGGATTTTGCCCACAATCATGATCTACCTTAAAATGTCACTTGCTGCTCCTGGTGAGTGTCAGTAAAGGCTGCCACTGAACTAGCTGTATATTTAATATGACTTGCTACAGTAGACAAGGACAAATTATTCCGGAGTGGCTGAAACATGCTCCTGGGGTTTTTATGGTTGCATGGTGTAATCCAGCCCTCGGCAAATCTGTTGCCCTACCAGTATTTTTCCAGTTGGCAATTCTTATATAGATTTGTTCCAGCTCTGAACAGAGGTGAACTAAGACTGGAAATAGTATATTGCACGTATATCTCTAAATCTGAAAAGGTGATTTTGCTGGACTAATAGCCTGATGCAGAAAAAGGTACAATATGTTTCTGTAATGTTCTAGGTGATGATGAATTCAGTAGAACTGCTCTGTAGAAAGTAATTTTTTTAAGGCCCATTATAATTGACAGAAATTGGGAAAAAACTCTTTCTAATATTAGATTGAAAAATACGTAATTACATATTTAACACCTCCAAAACTGTGCAGCAGACAGATACATTTGTGGAGTTGCAGACAGGTGCATGGTGTAGAGGCCATGGCATATCTCTTCAATTAACCAACAATTGTGCATGCCAATCTTCACAGCATTTGAGTGCCTTCTTTGCAAGAGCCAGAAGCAGGTACTGAGGATGTGGAGAGCCTGTGCTTTCTATTCATAAGGCTTTTAAAGGTTGAGTGCTTGGAAATCTTGTCAAGCCAAGGCTTGGAATCTCAGGTATGCCTTTTTGTGCCTCTTCACAGTTTGAAAATACTAGCTCCCAAGCTGTGCAAGCAGCTGGGCTTTTCTTAGATTCCCTCATTACAAATTAAACTTTGTGTGTGTATCAATTAAAATTTGTGAACTGACTAAACAAATATTCATGCTATTTTTTGAAAAATAAAAAGAAAACCTCATGGTGTAATTCCAGATACATTTAAATAGTTTTTAAGGCTTGTAGCAAGCAGCTGCTGAATCATGTTTGCAATGAAAAGACTAAAAATTGAAGTCATTAAAATAAAGTCAAGGTAATCAACATGTTAAACTGTTGAATACTTTTCAATATACCAGCTTTTAAGACATGAAGCACCAATCTAGAAAATAAGCATAATTTTGCTGTGTTCTCATTATTCTCCATGTGATGGTGCCAAAATGGAGCTGCTTCTTGTGATAGAGTTAGGCAGTCCTATAGGGGCTTGTAGAAGCCTGTAAGATCAGTTTCTTAAATATGAGGTACTTTGCTTCATTTCAGTGATAGCTAAGGAGATAAATTGTAAGAACTTAGTTAATTTGCT
Organism: Acanthiza pusilla; assembly: GCA_036630365.1. NCBI lineage: Eukaryota > Metazoa > Chordata > Aves > Passeriformes > Acanthizidae > Acanthiza > Acanthiza pusilla. Next base: position 10,673,748 of record JAXCHO010000017.1, read on the forward strand.
TGGCTGCTAACCTAAGTATTTCACAGTTCTTTATTACTAATACTGTAATTTTCGGGGGAGATGGAAGGTCTAAAAAGAAGCATCAAGGTTTGCATCTGGTGGTGAGACCTTGGGATGGAAACAGCAGTAACCACAACTCTGCTAGAAAGGTGTTTAGAAATATTCAGGTGTTTATTAAGATTTCATAAATTCCTGATACTGGGGTGTATCTGTTGTATTAACAGGATATTGATCCTGACTCTACAGTTCAGTGATCACTGGTTAACTGTGGGTCATTAGTAACCCCTCCAACTATTTCAACACTGATTTGGTTTAAACTCTGTGAGCTGACTAGTTGTTCCAGGTGATGTGATGCACTTGTTCTTGATCAACAAATGGCATGGTATAGTTTGCACTTGATTGAAAAAACAAGATTTTTCACCCTTTACACTGTGTAGTACTTGTCATATACATTTTAAATTAATTGTATGCAGTAATTCTTAAATTTATGATAAAAACCTGATCACTCCACAGAGAAGAAAAAAGTAGAAGATACCAAAACAAACTTTCCCCATGAATGGCTCCATTTTCTACTTCTCGCAAGTGAAAAGTGCTCAGTAGTGAACAGTGCAGCAGGCAACCAAAAGGAGGAATGAAACAACCATGATAGGTTTTCTCAGGAACTAAAACAAAAATTCTCTCAGATTCAGATTTCACAAGTGAACATTGACTTAAAATATCTATGCACTTATACTTTCAACCCCCTGTGAACGCATTATTGGTGCTTTCATGAATACATTGCATACCAGAGAATAAAATCTCTTTTGAGAGCAATCTGTGGTGTTTCATGAAGGTCGGTGATTAAGATCTTCACTGTTCCTGTGTTAATCTAAAAAATTTTACCTCAGCAATACGTGAATAGAAGCAAAACAGGAAATTAATAAAACCCCATGAAAATCTTTTCAGGGTATGTTACTTAAGCTGTGAATCAGATGAGGAACTTGTCTAAACAGATTAATTTCAAAGGTACATAGGCTTCTACAAAGTCATAATGATGTATACATACCTTACCACAGCCAAAGTACTTTTGTTCTTTGAAAGGCTCTATTAGAGGTAAAAATCTGTAGAGACAAGTTGGTGAGCAGCCCCTTAGCCCCTAGGATACTGCAACCACTGAGTGCTGTTATCAAACTTTGGGTGCCACAAGTGGCCACATTGGCCGGAGAAAGGCATAGCTTCTCCTCAAAACATCCCATCTGAAAGGAGAAAGTGCTTGCTTGCTGCGTGCCTTTTTTTTTTTTTTTTTTTTTTTTTTTTTTTAAATGGAGATTTGGATGATTCAAACTCCAGACATTTGAAGAAAATAAAAATGTTTGAATGCCTTATGAATGAGTCACAATGCAATTTTGGATCCGTCTTTTGGCATGACAAAGTATCCATTGTAGAGAAAGGATTTCCTGATCTCAAAAATGCTACTGAATCATTGGCTTATAAGAGCAAACTTTTTTTTGCAAAATCTCTGCCATTAAAAAGTATCTTTTTAAGTTTTCCATTTGAGACACAGCTTGGTGTTTTTTTTATAAAGCACTCACAGGAGTATTTACTTTGCATTTTCACAGTTGTAAGTTCCAAATGTCAGACTGCTTGGAAAGGAGAAAGAAGCAACAACTAACTTTTCACAGGGGGCAGGCAGAAAGATTTGGAATTTTCTACCTGGAGACCGTTACTCTAACTTTCTTGAGTTTCTGACTTAAACTAGCCTGTATTTCTTTTCCACTAGGTCTTACTTTTATGATGATCTTACCCAGCTTTTAAAAAAAGGAAAGAAATGTAGAATGTTCACCTATTAACAAATTAAATGAGAACATAGTAAAAGAAAACAAAATAAAACAATAATAAACAAGTAAACAGAACAAAATTTCATTAAATCCTTCTCATATATTTTAGAATAAATGGCAAAACATTAGAGATCTTGATTTCCCTTCTAAAATTACCCGGAGACTGCACAGTGTGTCATACATCAATTTTGCACTCTTTTTTTGCACTTAAAACATGTATGTATGCAATACATGCATGCATTTTAATGTGAACATTCAGAAGTTTGGCATGTTCAAAACATTAGCACTGGATAGTTTTAAAATTGACATCCTTTTTGCCTGTTGGTCATTCTCAAGCTAGGATATGGGAAAAACAATAAAGTGATTCTACCACTCTGGGAAACATTGTCAATATTTTTGCTCAATAACCGGCTGGCCAGTCCTGCCCTACAAACCTGAGATAGGTTTTCTGGGTTTTATTGATACTTTTATCCTACTTATTTGCCTTTTTTTTTTTTTTAATTTTTATATTGCCTTTATACATTTAACATCAAATTATGACTTGACTTACTGGTGACATAGGAACTCAGTCTTGTGAAGCCAAGACTTACACTTCAGGGAAATCTGAGTTGCAAGTGCACTCATAGTTGTCAACAGAAATTTGCTACCTCATTTCAAGAGCTGAGATGGCTGAACATTGCTTCTTGAGTAAGAAAATACTGAGCAGTATGTGAACCTTAACAGGTGATTACAGAGTTGTGCTTACTACCTATGTACGTGCTGTATCTAAGTGTTTCCTAGCTTGAAATAATTTCCAGATTCTAGACTATGGGAAAAATAGTTTTGAGTGATCCATGGATCACGGCATGTTTTTGGTTCAGTGACAACTTTCACATCTTCTTTTCAAATATATAGGAGACAGCAGTCAAGTCAAGATTTGTTTATTTTTAGCTCACACTTTCAGTTATAAAAGCAACTCACTCTTAGTTGCCAAAAGCACAGAAATTTTAATAAGGTAAATGTTGTCATTTCATGCAAAATTAATTGGCGAGGAAAGAAGGAAGGGGAGAAATGTTTGTTCCTGACACAAATTCAGTATATATTACATTCATCCATGAAAAGATTTCGAGTATGATGTTACCTTCCTTTCCTACATCAAAGAAAGAATATTCAAGGCAAAGCCATGACATGTAAAGTTTTCTTGAAATGAATGAAAACATGATATAAAAACATTTCATATTTTCCTCCCCAAGTAAGTATAATTCTGAGTGGCTTAAGGGTTTAGAGGAGCCATAGCAATTCTTCAGAAAAGGAAAAGGTATGTGACTTTTATCCAGGCTCAGCAATATTCTAAACCTAAAACAACTTTGTATTTGCCTACTTTTGTCCCAACAGTATTGATAAGCATGGACTGGCCCCTGGGTTCTTCTGGACAGACTATTGGCACTGAGCACATCCCAGCCTCAGGAAGGTTTGCTCAAGAACCATCTCAATCTAGGTCTTCTTTGGTCACAAAGATACGATCTCACTCAAACATCAAGGTGGGGGCAAATAAACTGATGTCAGCAACAAATAATTCTAGCCCCAGGAAGAACAGGTATGTGTAATGCTAGGCATATGTTGCGGACCCTAAGCAGAATCTCCAAACCATAATAACTGCTTGTTCACCACCCTGCTTCCTCCATTAGAAAGAGACTGAAGTCAACAAAAAAAAGGATATTGACAGAGCCAGAAAAGCCTTCAGAAAAGCTGAGATGGTTTCTTCTCCCGAGTGACAAGCAACAGGATAAGAGGAAACAGACTCAAGTTACACTAGGGGAAGTTTTGATTGGATATTAGGAAAAAATTCTTCACCAAAAGGGTGCTGAGGCATTGGAACATGCTGCCCAAGGGAGATGATGCGTAACCATCCCTGGAGGTACTTCAATGCCATGTAGATGTGGCACTTAGGGACGTGGTTTAGAGATGGACTTGGCAGTGCTGGGTTAACTTGATGGTCTTAAAGGTCTTTTCCAACCTGAACAATTCTATGATTCTATGTCCACCCTCAGCAGATGCTGATAGGTGTGCTCCAGTGGACACGTTTTCCATGTAGTCTACCACATCTGGCAACCCTGTCACTTCTAACAGACCTGAGAAAGACCTGTTTAAATTCCTCAATTTTTTCAGTGGTTCTCATACTCTAATATTTTATCACACACTTATCAGTAGGTAAGCTTGATCGCAGACAATTTGTTTTGGCCATGGGTGGATGGATGGTTTCCGGGGAAACAAGGCAGGCAGCTAATGAAGATTTGAGTTTCCAGCTCTTGAGTGTGCAGCTATGGGATTCTCCTTAGCTGTGGAGAGACATTGGTGTAAAATATGATGCAGTTGTAGGTTTTCCGCAATTCTAAGGTGAAATGCCAAGTTTGAAAGATACCCTATTTGAACAGCTTAATGAGCAGACACAAGGGAGCCTGTGGGTTTGTGGCTGCTGCCGCACAGGGCACCCTGGAGACCCCACAGCTCACGTACCTCTCTCTTTGCTGAGGAACCCTGCACACACCCCAAGACTGCCCCAGAGGCATTTGGGTGAATGCCCATTGTTCAGGTGTAGCATTAACCAACAGCCTGCACACAGTTTTGTGCCTGTGGAAGTCAGAACAACAGAATTAACTGCAGGGCAAATGCAAGGGACAGCTTGTGTTTCCTGGCAGTATTTATGTTGGCAATGCCTTTTGGAAGCCAGCGTGTTTCAGCCAGTGTTTACTCTTCTGCACATAAAAGAAGTAGACACTAGATTTGTTTTCAATGAAGGGGGAATATGATATTTCAAGCTCTGTTTTTTTTAAACAGCATTTTCCTTGTTTATTTTTTCTTTCCCATTTGTTTTATCCATATCCCTTTACTGCATTTTTCCTGAACTTTCATTCCCATATTCTTTTCCATTGCATGTTTTCACTAAAGCTTCATTTATTTTTGAATATTTTAGTTTGCTCTCCTTACCTTAGTCATAGTATTTTGCTGTTGTCAATCCTTACAATTTTTTTACAAAATAAGCTATATCTTTTCTTCACATAATGACTATCTGCCTCTAGTTTGTTGGGGATTTTTTGCAATTGTACATAGTTAGATAATTATGGGATGGAATAGAGGAATATTGGAAATAAGAGTGAAGTGTTACAATGTGAAATTAATGTATGTATTGACATTTCTTTTTCTTACCATTTCTTAGTTACAGCTATTTGTTATTCTAACCATAAAACTGTGGCTATCATTGCTTTTTAAGCAGACTGATAAATCTGAAGGAGAATTAAAAAGATCCTGAGTTGCAGGACTGCAGTGAAAACAATTCCTCCATTTTTAGCTTTCTTATCCTTTTACTGATGAACAGAAAGCACCTGAAATACACAGGCCTTTTCTTAATTAAGAGTACTTGAAGTACTTGATTTTATTATAGCGTGTTAACAAACCTGAAGCTGACATTCATATTTTTCATTGGGATCCAAGCTTCTTCCTTTCTGAACAGCCATATTATCCTGGTATATTCAGACTGGCTCCTGAGATAGATCAACAAGGACCTTCCACCCTTTAAAAGTACAGTTTCCCTCCTGTAGCAATCTCACATCTCTGAGCTGACTAACAGATACTAGAGTATTTCAGTGACAATAAAATGGAAATGCTCCTGATGAACATGGTGCAATGAATGCTTGTAATTTCAGAGTAATTATTACAAAATGATAGGTTTCTGGGCCTTTGAATTGTTCCTGTGATACAAGCTCTATTCTATATCCCTTGGGGTTTTATTAACCAAGACATTCAGTGCTGCATATTGTAGAAGCCATTCAAAGACTTTTTTCCCCCCACAGGGGAAAAAATATACTTTAAGTGTGTTGTTGTTTGAAGAAACAATTTAAAGTTATTTATATCCAAGTTCTTTTGACTTACTATATTTACAAATTGTATATGAGATGCTATGGAAAACAAAAAACATTCAGGAGGCCTTGTTGAACCATATTATTAGTGTTTTTCTGTAAAATGACTAAAAACCCAAACAGAATTAGGAAGGTATAAAATTCTGAATTTTGAAAGTGTCCTGTTCACCATTGAGCTGTGTCACAGGGGTGAGTTTCCAAGTGTGCATGGCTTTCACCTCCCAGGCAGGCTTGTTGGGTACAGCACTGTGTCCCCATGAGCCATGCATACTGTTCCTTAATCCAGCGTTTTTCTCCCACATCAGTTGGGTTGGTCCCAAGTGATGTTCATTGGTTTGGTAACCTTTCTTCACAAATATTTTCTTTCTCTTTACTGTTATTCATCAGTGTTATGACAGAAAAAGACCTGGTGTTGACTGAACATCCCTTGTTCTTTGTGTGTCAGAAAGTTTATTAGCACTGGTGAGTCAGGGGGAATGATTGTTTTAGTACTGGCACAATCACTGCAGTTTATTTTGGAAATAAATTGCTGGGAAGAAGACTGCAAGGAAAACATTTGCTGATGCTGCACATAGCTCCTAAAAGACCTGACCTTGTAGTTCCTGCAAAACCTGACCTTTCCCTATGTTTTATATCACCCTTATAAAGTCAGCTTGCATTATCTGGTGGCAAATTCCAAACTCAAGAAATCATATGTAAAAGGCAAATAAATTTGGGGGTTTGCTGTAGTCTCTGTCAGGGGTCTGCACAATACTCCCCATAAAACAGACATTTTCTAGAACACTGAAGTGCATGCTTTGCTCCAAGAGCTCTGTCAAACCTACCACTGACCAAGGCACAAATATCGCGTGTTTGAGGCATGAACTATTTCAGTCTCTTGACACATGGGCAGCCCTGGGGTCTGCACTGTCCACCCCAATAGGGAAACAAAACATTGTAGAGAGAAAAAGGGGAAGGGTAGGTGAAGCCACATGGAAGTTTTTAAAGTGAATTATTGAGCAATGTGGGGTGAGCTAAAGTACTGATTAATGCCTCAGAATGAAACACTTCGAAGTATTGCATCTTTTTCTTGACCTTGAGGGAGCACAGAATGCTCTTAAGCCTGATTTCCAAGCCTTTATTAATCAAGGGAAAAGAAACTGTGTTACTTGGACTGTATCCTTTGCTGTGATGTACTTAGGCTAAATTATGCATCAAGTTTACAATGAATATTTTGACAGTCCAAACAGATACATTACTCATTGCGCATTAACTCAGTTTCTAGGGGAGTGGGAAAATGCACTATCTGTTCTTACGGTATTAGAAAATATGCCTACACAGAGTTCACATGATACAAGAAGAATCATGAACTTCCTTTTCCAAGGCACTCTTTCAAAACGCTGAATGGATTTGATGTGGAAAAATCACTGCAAGATTTGCAAAGATGTGGTCCACGTGGGTCACCTGAAGCTTCTCATTATTAAATCCACAATGTGACGACTATTATTGCTCTGAATGTTTGTCTCCAGGTTATATGGTGATCTTTAGTTCAGCCAAATCCTTTTACTAAACTTGAGAAAAGGGATTTGTGAACTAATTCCCACAATCACCTGTAAGGATCACACGTCATGGCACAGAGCATGAGGTTCTGTGCTGCCCTGATGTGTTGGCTCAGTCCCCAGGCTGTTGTAGAGGATCCATGACCATCTCTTCAAAATGAAAGAGGTTTTACAACTATTTGAGTAGCCTGGGGAATATAACACCACAGTCAAGGGATATGACTGAGGTGGAATTTAACTATATCCAGTAAGGATGAATTTTGCCTTGGTCTTTTTCATGTTTGCCCTTGAACATGTCTTTCATGTTCACAGCAATGACACTGGAGCAGTTTTAAATATATTAAGGTAGGCTCTAAATAGCTGCAAAATTGCCAATTAATTAAAGATATTTATGTTCTCAGGCAGCCAACGTGGCTGCAACATTGCTAACCTGAGCTTTGCAGTAGAATTGTGATGTAGAAGACATCATCTGGAGCACCACATTATCTTCACTGAAGTGACAAAAATATTGCGCTATAGAATGTTAATTTATGAATGCATAGTTTAAATGTGCTGTCTCTGCATGGTAGTGTGCTGCTGAGGGAGTCTCTGGCATGCTGCTTGACTCTGGAGATCTGTGCAAAGCCACAGCTATCTGAAACAGACTGAAACAGACTGGCTTGTAGGATTGAGCTAATGCCAAAATGGCTCATGTTTACAAAAACCAAAGCTGGGGTTTTTTTTCTCTGCCTAAAATGAAACCTAGAAACCTGTTGCATGCTTCAGCTCACAGTACTCTAGTTAAACTGTCATTGTGAAGCATATTTTCCAGATCTGAGAGCATACAGAGAACTGTAAAACATGCTAGAGGATGACTTTATATAACCTTGGTCTGTTTCCTTACAGAATATGGCTGTTCACCTCTATCAGCCATGTTGCCAGATACCTCATTTACATTGGTCCAATTTGAAAAAGAAAAGCCCTTTACTCAAGAACTTGATTTGCTGACCCTTTACAAAATCCAGGTAAGAAAGACCGATAGTTAACTCATCCATGAGCTTAGACAGATTCTATGAACTGCACAATTCTATTTTATGTCTAAATTCTCTAGGGGCCACATTGTAGTTTGGGACTTCGAACATGATCAGGATTTTGCACTGTAAGGTATTCACCAGTGTACAGAACCAGCTTTAGAAATGCATTTTCTATCTACCAATCAGAGCTAAATGTTCTAAAATCCTGTTGATATTGTTGAACTCTGCGAAATATTTTGCCATTTTGTGATAATCAGCAGTAAATCTAAGCCTGCTTCCACTTGTCATTACACTTCCACTGCACCCCCACAGTAGTTCCCACAGGCAGCAGTCCAGCCCTTCCCCTGGTGCCAGTGGATGTGGTTCTTTTTGTGACCTCCATTGAGGCTGGAGCCTGATGGCCATAGGTCTGAAGTTCTTATACTGTTACTTAGCAGATGAACCAACACCAAAACCAATTAATTAATGTCCTTTTCCTAAATTCTAATACATTATTCTGTGCATATCTAATAATAATAAACCATAAATAAAAACAGTAGTACATTTTTAGTTAAGAAAAATGTGTATCTAGATGGATTATTCAGGAATAATACAGGATTTTCACCATTTTCTCATGGTTACTGATCTGTATTTCTGCTCCTATCAGCTAAAGGAAAAAGTAAAAATTATTCTGGCAACACCAGCAACACTGTGAATGGGAGAGGCAAGACTCATCACTTCTTCACTGTCCGTTATCAGTGAAGGCACATTGACCCAAGCTGTGAAAATGGGAGACAGGAGAAAGCAATAAGTATAGTTTACTTTGCCTCCCTTCACTGTCTTCAGAAAATCCATATAAAGTAAAATGAAATCTAGGCACAACTCCTGGAAGGGGCTTTGCTAAATCACTTCTATCTTTCAATCACTAATTTTTCTACAAAAGAAATTCAACAGCACTACCATTCACCTAAACTTTTGTAAGAGCCAAAGGATTAATATTTTTCAAGTTTGTTGCTGATAAGTGCTGCAGAAACAGAAAGTGATAATATTTAGAACTGATCAAAACTAATATTACTTCTGCAGCTGAATTCACAGTTTTATTTTGTTTGCATTGGGCCCCAAACTGCCACCAAAAAAATTAAATTATATGAATGTTTCCCCTTCAATAAGACTAAAATATTTGGTTTTGACTCAGTCATAAAGAAGGCTGAAGTTAATATTTTGATAACACTATTCACATGGAAAAAATGTGAAAAAAAGTACATCCCTGTGAAACATTTCTGTAATCCCCTCATCCATATGTATAACAGATCATTTAACAATTTTGACTGCACCTCGCTGTCACAACAGAAATAAAAATGCAAATATCAAAAGAGTCACCCCAAAACGAAGTTCTTTTTTATAAAAGAAAGCCTACTATATAAGGGACTTGTTGTCTTTGACCTACCAATTCCTCTGGTGAGCTAAACAAATCTCAGCCATCTGTTTTCAGTTATCTGGCACAAGTACGTATTTCTTGTATCTTAATCTTTGATTAAACTGAGAAGGGAAATGAATAATTTAATTGAATTGCATTTCTATTTGGAAGATTTATTCCCAGGATTAGAAGCTGTCTACTCTCCCAGGTCACAAAAGCATATGAACCCTGTGTCCTTAAGTCTACTCCTCTGTGGATGTTTGCCTGCATCATGAAGGATGTACATAATCTGATACCACTGATGGAATTACATCAGAAGAAGGATCAGGGCTGGAAAAGCTTAGAGAGCAAAATGTACTCAGAGCTGCATGGGATACTCACAGATAACTTGCTTCCTCACAGTTCAGTCTGGTTCTAGCCAAACATGATTAGTTCTCTTATTTAATCTCACTACATTTTTTGCTAAATTTACAAAAATATTTTCTTTCTTCTTTTTTCCTTGTAACCTTTCTAAAGCTGCTACAAGAGTACAGAGTTGTCTCAGATAACCAAGTACACATGAGAAATTTTGGGTGTGCCAAAATCCACCTACTAAAGGAAATTATTTGAGATTTCTCTAGAGATAACACTGAAAATTCAAAATGTAGTTGGATTTACTCACTATTGCTGCAAGGTAATTGAAAATGGTCTCTAGGCCTTTAGGCCTTACAGCTTTTTCTTCTTCACAGCACACGGTGGAAGAATTTATCTGGAAACACTCCAGATCACTCAAAGACATGTCATTTCCTCAGCTTCTAGGGCAAGAACAGCACAAAGTTGTTTTAATCTTTCCAAGTAACATAGTTATGCAACTTCAGATTTTATGAACCTGCATTCCTTCCAATTAAAAGTACTATTTAATTAAACATAGGAGAAAGCTGATAACATTAATCAAGGGAACATGAAAATAACTCATTTGTCTCAGCAATACTGAAATTACTTCAGCAGCAACTCAGATGAACAGATGAAGAATGCCACCTACAGTTAAGGACAGGAATCTTGGTCTCTCCCATGGTACCTGTTTTGGGTTTCTTCCCTGTGACCAACACAAAAGAACATTTACTAAGTCACCGCAATACCAAGCAAGGTAATTAACTGCTGAAGCTGGGTGATATTGCTATAAACAAAACTAAAAACTTTAGAAAGTGATTGTCCTGCAGGCACTGGCATTAAACTCCTTTTTTTCTTCAAGAGCATATGCAACTTCTTCCATGAACTTATATGATCTTTTTTAAAACACAGTAATCAGTGTGCTGGCATCCAGGTTGTCTACATGGAAACTTAGAGCAAGGATGGTGAGAAGTCGAAATAATGAGAGGTGCCTTACAGCCTTTTCCACCATTATGCTACAATGCAGAGAAAGAGAGATCAGAGGAATGTGATTCAAGCTGAATGCAGTATGCTGGAAATGGAGAGCTGTTTTTTTTTCCTAACCAAAAGGTTATTAGACTATGCAAAACATCTCAGTACAAAGCATTCGCTACTTTGAGATACTTAGCAGTAGTGACAATAGCTGAAGGCACCGTTTGGAGTGTTGATCAGGTTGCTGCAGTTAGAATACACAATGCTAGAGCTAAAAGAAATCCAGAGCACAGTATTTTATTCATCTCTCTTGTCTGCTATGAAGAACTCCTGGTGGGACAGCAGCAGCACTGGCTTTTTAGACCTAATTACCCCAGTACAGTCAGTGTGATTCAGCTCTTCATATACTGACTTCTTGCCCTTCTGATACCGTCCAGCTCTGAGCCCTCTGTGACTCTGCTTTGCTTTCCAGGCAGAATGATGCATATGCTGCTTCAAAAAGATGGGTCACACAAATAGTATCCAAGACAGTGCTCTGGGCAAATGAACGCAGTGTCTGAGGTTTCGGTCTGTAGGATGTTTTCCAATTTTTGACAGCAAAACACTTCTGAACAGAGTTTGCAGAAACAATGGTCCCTTAAATTCTAAAGCTGACCAAACTATGAATTCTTTGGGCATTATTTAGGTGATTAAATTTGTGTTATACACCAGCACCAGGTTGATGTTGTTTTTTGGAAACAGCTGAGAATAACAAAATTGCAATTTTACTCTCTGCTTTGGCTATAACTTTGACTTTACTTTAACTGTTGGTTTTCTAAAACCCTTCCGCAAATTGTGTAGAGAACTGCACCTTCCCCACTGCCTCAGGCTGAAGCTCAAAATGCTTCCCTGTTCACCACAGAGCATCCCTGACTAGGGTTGCACAACTGGCTGAGGTGCAGGGTTCAGGGTCCTAATCATGACTCAGACATCGATTCCTGGCCTTGACTGGTCTTTCTCTAAAACAGAGTGATAAAGCCTGCTTTGAGAAAACCATGAGGTTTCAGGTTTATAAAAGGTTACACATAAGAACAAGGAAGTGAAGTGTAATGATTTAATCGATTTCCCCATGGCCCATAAAAGTTTTTAGCTGATTTTTTTTTGGAAAGTAAATCTGTACCAAAACAAAAGAATAAGAAAAAAGAATAAAAAGAATAGAAAAAGAATAAAAAAAGTAGTAGTGACCTTTTGGACCATTTGGACCATACCATTGGTATTTTTTACTTTTTTTTGTGAGAAAGCCTTCACGGACTGGGTGTTGAACAGCACTGCACCAATGGTTCCATTGCCATGAGTCAGGTAGCTGGCACAGAGATCTGGCTTCCTGTTTTGCTTTGAAAGGCTGGCTTTTTGTAATCTGGGTGTTGCTAAACCAAATCTTTTCTTCTGTGAGTCTTTATACAATAAGTCAGCAGAGACTGCAAGGCTATTGCAAGATACGCAGCACTCTCAGTGTTATCAAGGGTATTGTGAATGTTACAACATTTTTGGTTTTAGCTTAAGGCTCCATTTTCTGGAATCCTGGCAGTAAATCTCCTTAAAGCTGAAAATGAGACCAACAGTTTCAAGATCAAGGGCAAACAGAGCCCTGGACATTTATCTTTTGGCAAAATTTTACTGAGCAAAGCCTGGACAAACCACGAGTTTGTAATACTGATTTGACTATCGATTCCACAGAGAAATTGGGAGAAGTCTTTCATTTGCATTTGCTTTCTTTAGAGCACAAGGGAAGAGGATGGGTCAAACTATTAGGTTGCCGGTATACAAACAGCCAAGGAAATAAGTTTTATGCTGGAAACTGTGGGCACCTCTTGCTGGCTGGAATCAGCTACCAGATGTATGTACTTCTTGCCTGCCAGGTTGGAGTTGGATGGGCAGCTCGGTCTGTCCTTCCATTATGCCTTTTCCCTCACAAAGCAATATAGTGGCTTCATAGAAGGTCAAGCCCTTTGTATTTCTAATTTATTGAGGTCATTGGGAGCTGTGTCAGAGGCTTGAACTCAAAGAATTACTTAATTGCTGGTCAAGATATTCCTCTAAATTTTTGTGGTTTATATTTCCTTTAGCATAAGAATCAGGAAGAGAAAAGGTAACATCAGCTGAAGTCTTAGTAGTTCTGCAAAACTGGAGCTGCGGTTTTGGCTGCGACTGTGCCCCATCCGAGGCAAGGTCATTTCCTTCCTCAAAAGGCCAAGCACACCAATGCCTGCACGCAGCAGATGGGTTTTGGGAAGGAGCTGGGTGCTGTGATGGGGCTATGTTGGGCTCTGCTCAAAAGCTCAAGGTGCAGAGTGTTTCCTACCACACTGGAAGCATGGCCAGAGTTACATTATCTTCATAGGAATTGAGTCATTTTTCAATGGGCAGTTCCAGTGCTAAGAAGTCAGGATTTCTCATTTTCCTGCTTCTTTTAGCAGATTTTCTACAGTTCAAAATTTATGTTTTGATTTGAGCAAGGCAAAAATTTCTGGGGAAAGGTAACAACATCTTGAGGACTTTTTGTCTCATTGCAAGCCACCAGCAAAACACCCACACTCTGAAAGTCAGCCTGAGAGCAAGCACTAAAGGCTGCTCTGCTGTTCTCAAGAATGGGAGCAAGACAAAGGCTGCTACAACTGGGGAAAACTAACACTACCTTTTGGCAAAAATTGAGGTTGTCATCACAGATGTGTGTTCTGATTGAAGTTTTTTTGAGATGGTGAAAAAAGAGTATAAATTTATCTATATCAACATAGGAAATACAGGTTGACACTTCTTATACTGATTTTTACCCTATGTCAGTTTTCATTTAGTCAGGGTTGTGGTCTAACGCATATTAGAAGGTACCTTCAAGGGAAAGTGAAAGTCTTGTTTTTGTGAAATTCTTGGGTTTGTTTTTTTGGTGTTTTTTGCTTTGAGTGTTTGGTGTTTTTTAGAATCAATGCTTATTATTCCAAAACATTTGATTTGGTGAATAAATGCATTCAGTGGATGGTCATAACCTTCCTGGGTAAAACAGTGAGTTTATAGGGAGACAAATAAGAGCTAAATGTGGAAGTGATTAGTATAAGACCATGAGGAGCACTCATGTCTTCAGGAAACCATGTGGCCCTTTGCATTTACATCCCCTCTAACACATTCATTGTTGAAGCCTAGAATCTGTCAACAGCATAAATCAATCGCCTGCACATAACACTGAGTTCAAGTTTATTATACCATCAAGGTGGAGCTCAGCTCTCCCTGCTGTCATGCTGCTTTAAATAAGCAAATAGATGAACCTAATTTAAATATCATCTGGTTTTCAAGGGGACAGAGCTCTGTGCTTATATTGCAAAGAATTTGTGCTGGATTGGATTGGAAATAACAGATCTGAGAGGGGAATTTTTTAAGTGAGGCAGAAGTGAAGGGGAATGAAAACTGATACTGAGTTTTTATATAATGCATCAAAGCTTTGGCATGGTTATTTGCTTTATGAGTGTGCAATTCAATCTCCTAATGTGAATTAATTTCACCCTCGTGACAGAGCAGTGAGTATTGTGCTGCAGAGCTGGGCATTATCTTTTGGGACATGATGCAGTGAGCCCAAACTGGTATGACACATGTAGCCTGACTGTTGGGCTTGCTTGTTCTTTCCATATAAGAGAGAACGGCCTGGTCATTTATGTTGCAGTGCGACTATATGAAAAGAATTACACAATTCAAGTAGGGATAAAACTAGTGACATTTTATGGAGACAATTTTAGCACAGTTCATACTTCCCTCTGTGCCAGCTAGAAACTTCTGTAATTCCTCCCCACATTTTATAGGAGTGCTCCTGAAATATCAGGTGGATGTGAATGTTTCACCTACAAGCTGCTGCACTTCTGAACTCAGAAATAGTTTTGATTTTTTTTCATTTTCTGCAGATCAGTTTCTTGACATTCCTGCTAGGCAGATGGAAAACTTTCCATTCTTTTTTATACACCATGAAGCAATAGAACTAAGGAAAAGATAAATTGTATTATTCTATTTTACCAATTCAACATTAATTTACACAACAGACCTGCTTTTAAATCATCCAAATAAAACTCTGTGACTACAGTTAAGTGTAGCTCTGTTTGTTTGGGTTTTTTTTCAATATTAAATGAGAAAATACCTGTAATCACCTTAATTCCATTGTTCTTGGGCTATGATGAAAAATTCGGTCCCTCTTGGCTGCTTACCTATCTCAGATGCTCATGGTAGCATCTGATGGTAGATCCTCAGTACAATTAAATATTTACATTGAAGGGCAATGAGCCCGTAGCCGCACACCCAGAACATTCAGCTGGGAGACCTCAATCCCTCTCCATTCTCTGTTTTGTATCTTAAAAACTTCTACCAAAAAAAAAAAAGTCAGCAAAGAATCTAACACCACAGGCTTGATGAAAAGGAGAGGCCAGATTGATATTCGATGTTCTGTTCCTAAAGAGCTGGTGGGAGAGAGATTTTAGCTGAGATTTCCCACTATTTAACTGGTTGTTGCAGTCATTCAAGAGCTGACGGTTAGAGAGGGAGGAATGGGGAAAACACCCTCTACTTCTCTCCCTGCGTTCACTGACTACTCTTAAAACATGCGTAGCAAAGAAATTGGTATAATCGTCCACCCGTGAAAGCTGCAAAGCAATTGGATGTTTCATCGAGCTATGGGTTCAGGTCTTGTGTGCTTGTGTTGGACACCGCAGCCAGAAGCTGAAGCTGAGAGAATATGGGTTTCTGTAGGGTTCGGGAAGCAGGAGAATCAGAACTGTGGGATCTGAACTAAAAACCACATGTCTGTGGCAATGACACACACACTGTTAACAAAAGCAGGTGTGCTGTGCTCAGTGTCCACTACCCAATCACTTCCCAAACTCTGCAATAGAAAAAAGCCATTTGTTTCCATTGCATAGCTTTAGCCTTGGCCTCTGTCAGTAGTAACTGAAAGTTATCTCTTTTGGCATGTGTGGATTTGCTGCTACAGACCTGTGTGTTCACCAGAGCTCCTGGTCAGGACTAGCATTAATCAGCACTTTGGCAGCTCCATAGAGGACGTCAGTGCGGAGCGAGCAGCCAGCGGCACAGGCAGCTGGGCACCGAAGGGCTATCCCGGGGCTGATGTGGGGTGAAACTTTCCTGGGAGCAGGAGCACACGCCAGGCTGTCGCTGCCAGCCCCAAGCTACCTGTGTTCAGGGTGGGATGCTGGACAGGCTCCAGCTGCACCTACTCATGGGCACAGAGGAGCGATGGTCCATTGGCCACTGCCTGCCTATGTCATTAATCACTTGCTAATGTGGTGCGTTTGCTTAAACTAATACCAAAAATAAAGACGAGACAATGACTGATTGGAAAAGGATTTTCTTTATCCCTAATGAGCCACATGGAAGAAAATCTCCTGAATAATTTATCAGCTGGCTAATGACTGAATACAGCTTTTATAATGCTGACGAAATGGTGCTAAATTCATCCCTGATACACTCTATGGAATTGCACCAGGGAACAATTTGGCCCAGTCAAGCGAATGCAGACATTTTTAACTGTTTCAGTATCAGAGGAAGTGAGTAAGCAGCAGCAATAGATGGAGTCTGAAGGGCCCTTCAGATGGTTTGAAATGAATGGGTTTTTTAATCTGCTCATTTTTGATGTTAGATCTACAAACAATACCAGAAAAACTAATGAAGACTTTCATTTAGCAAAGATTGCATGCAGCCTTTCATTCAAGATAAACTGCAGTCACAGGAAATAACAACCAACAAATCTAAAAAAAAAAAAATTGCACATGGTGTTGAAGTATATCTCCTTCCTGTTGAATTGATTTATCTTCTAAAAGTAACTATTTGTTGTCATTTCCCTTTCAAGCACAAGGAATGTAACTTGTCATCTATCAGAAACTATTCATTAAAATGAACTCTTTTGGTGATTATAAACTTGCTACAAAAGATACAAAACTTTTGTGATATAATACAAGAAAATAAAGTAAGAAGCAAAACCTCTTCTTGATCCTTACCCCCGCAAGATCTGGGTCCACATTTTGGGGGAAGAAAGAAGAAAAAAAAAATGCACTTGAAGAAAATAAGGGACCCTAAGACAAAATAACTGAGTCAATGCTCCTGCTGCTTTTTATCAATGACAGAAAAAGAGCCAGGCGGTGTTTAGGGAGGAAGGTGTGGATATGACTGCTCAGGAAAAGTGGCAATGGCAAAGAGAACTCACTTTAGCTAACTGGGAGCAGTAAGAAGTCCTAATGATTGGGTTTAGCTGTTATAGGTATTGAGTGCACAGTAATTTCAAAGTTATAATTAATTGCCTGGTAGTGTGTTCTTAATAAATACAAAAGTCACAGCTTGGAGGAAAAGAAAGAGAGTCTGACCAAGCTTCATCTTCTGAGCAATTAGGATGTTTCCACCTGTGTCATGCCACTGTGTCTTACAATGTTGCCATATATCAAGTACCAATTCTGGAAATCAACTGAGTGCAGTAGAAGATGATGGATATTTCTGCTGCAAACTTCCATTGCCACAGTATTTCAGCCATAACTTTCGGTGTGAGCTAAACATAAAGGCCAAATTTCATGTTATAGTAAAATAGCACATTTTCTGGGTTGAGAGTGAGCGGAGCAAAACCAGTGTCGTGTTGCAAGTTCTGCAAGCACTTTGGAGCTGGCATTTATGGGATCAGAAATGACGCTTAGCACATAAATTCGGTGTGACACAGACAGCAGGTCTGGCTCACCGCACAGTTGTTTTACGAAAGCTCCAAATCCTCCAAGTTTATAAGGATAGTAAATTCCTAAAACATACCAGTTACTAAGCCGAAGAATTAGGCATTTACAACTTCTGTTTCCCCACGGATATTCCCCCACGACCATAAATCCGGCCGTGCGTCACAGCTGCTTCCCTCGTGGGAAACTTTCCTCGCCCGTGCTCGCGAAGACGGAGCAGCGGCAAATGCTCCATCAGCTCCACGGCATCCCTTCCAAATGCCACGGCTGGGGTGTGACCGGAGCCACCTCGCCGCGTTCTGCTGCCCCGGTGCCCTGCGCAATTCTTGCTTTGGGTGAAAAGTCCCGGCTTTGGGTGAACAGTCCCGGCTTTGGGTGAACAGTCCCGGCTTTGAGCGTCGCGGGTGCCTGAAGGGGCGCGCGCGGCGCGGCGCTGCCCCCTGGCGGCCGCGCGGCGCCGCTCCGCTCCGCTCCGGGCCGGGCCGGGCCGGGCCGCCGCTGCCTTGAGGAGCTCGGGGCGAAGTCACATCTTACAGAGCAGGAGCCAGAGCTCACAGCCGCCGCCCCACGGGTTTCACCCTGGGCTCCGCCGGCGTGTATTCGAGGTCACTTCTGGAGTGTTTACCTGTGTGTTTATCACGTATTTCACCCTGTGAGCCCCTTCGGGGCCGAGGGTTAGCGGCTCACAGCCGCCCGAGATTGGCTGGGCAGCCGGGCCAGGTGCTGTGTGTCCTCGCAGACCCGCAGACAGATTTTTGATGCCAAAAGGGGCCATTAGACAATCTTGCCTCATCTTTTGCATAACACAGGCTTCAGAGTTTGGCTCACATTTGCACTGAGATCTTCCCCAGAAAAGCATCTACCCTTGATACGACAAATAACAAGAGGTGGGGAACTCACCACATCCTTTGAAGTTTTGCCACAGTAGTTTATCACTGTCACAATTAAAATGTGCTCCTGCAATATAATTTGATTTTTTTGTCTGGCTCCTATGGTTGCACACAAGTCTCAATCATTCTGTCCTTTAATGTGAAGAGTTCTTGAATCCCTATTTTTGTTTTTTCTGATAGTTTTTATGTGATAATCAGCTAATCTTTCACTTTTTTGATAACTTGCATAGCTTGAACTTGCCAACTCTCACTGTATTGTGCTTTCTCCAGCACTCAAATCACATTTGCAGCCTCTCCAATTTATCAACATGCTTTTGAAATTACTCTGCTAAGTAGTGAGTATACAGAGAGGAATGTGTGATGCCGCTAGTGCTATCAAAGACAATTAAGAAGCTGGAATTTGTTTACCAGATGTTGCATTTTGCAGTAGCATTGGCTACAACTAGGCTGGCAGTAGTTTTTTGGCCTTGAATTATAAATCTTGCATGTTTAAATCCAATCTGTAGGATAAATGCTTCCTGCCCAGGCTTGGACTGCTGCGTCAGAGCCCTGCAGGTGTCTGATCGAGAGGCTTGCAGACAAAGAGCTGTTCCTAAGGGACCACAGACTTTGGACTACACTTCAGTGCCTGAAATAGCTCAATGCAGATGTTTGATATGCTCAGCAAGGGCTTTTTAGGTCTAAACAGAACCAGCAAACTGTGGTCTTGGAGTCGGTAGGAGGTCTCCATTGCTGTCTGATTTTGGGGAGCTGCTCTATTTGATTCTTGTGGGATGGTGTTCTAGTGCCAGCAGCATTCAGGTACAAGGTTTGTCTTACAGTTCATAGGAGTACAAGACCACAATTTCCTGTATAAGCTTTAAAGTTGTAATTTGCTTGTTTTACCCCACTCCTTCTGCACAGCCTTTTCCTGCAGATTTGCCCTGCCCTTTCTGACGTTAGGTTTTGTCTTGTCAGTGGTGTTCTTGGAACATATTGGCCACGTCTTGTCCTGATTTTATTTCCTTCTGTATGTAGTGCTTTCTGCTTTTTGCCCTCCTTACTCACCCATGTGTGTTCCTCTTGTTTCACACATTGTTCATGGTATGTTTTTCTTTCTCCTCACCAACCTGTTTCCCATTCAGCTGTGGCACTTACTTGGCTGAGCCTGAGATGTCTGTTCAAGCCTATTCATCCTTCTTATTCTTGCTCCTGTTTGAAAGTTTGCTCATTTCTGAGACAGAAGCTCCAGGTATTCCTTAACTCCAAGATGCTAACCAGACAGTGGGCCATTCAGGCATCTGGATGCCAATAGCAGAATTGATATCCACAAGCCATCAGGATTAGAAAAACATGTATGCAAAAGTCTGGGCAGTTGACTTGCTGCAGGACTTTGCTGAAAATCTTAAGAGGCTGAGTAGCAATTTTAAAACATCTTTTTCAAGCACTCTGCTGTTGAAAATTCCCACTTGAAATTCTGTCTGTGATCAGATCAATGAAAGCAGCACTCAGGGATATTTGACTGACTAGATTAAGTGGTTTGTCTCCAAGCTGTTCCTGCTGGTTTGGGCCTGTATGTTAAGGGGTGAAACATTTGAGAATCTGCTCATTTCTGGTCTTATTCAGTCATATCTGAAGATTTGTAAAAGAAGAGCAATCAACCCCCTAACATTTGAGAATCTGCTCATTTCTGGTCTTATTCAGTCATATCTGAAGATTTGTAAAAGAAGAGCAATCAACCCCCTCCCTTCTGCATAGAAATCAGATGATAATGTGATTCCTGTTAAATACTTGCCTAGATAACTGCCTGATAACACCTAACTGGCTGGTGGTTCCAGCCAGAGCTGACTTGTTGGTTTCAACAGCGCTTTTTGACGTGATGTTAATTTGTGCCTAATCGCATGTTGGTTTATGGCTTGATTCCAGGCTCTCCCACCATCCTCACTTCCTGTTATTGGCTCATGTTTCAACTTGGCCACAGGCAAATCAACTGTGTTTTCTCAGGCAGGAAATATCAAGCCCCACATGGGGATGAGCTTGACCCTGAACAGTGCTCTGCCAAGCACTCGGACCTCCAGGCAGTTTGGGCGGGTGACTTGAGGCCACGTTTGGCCATGGCTAGCAAAGACACTCTAGGATATAGCTTGTGCAACTTCAGTGTGTGGCCACTCCCAGCTAACCAATTTCCTGGGCTGTTTCTTGTCTACTTACTAGAGTTATCTCTTTCCATAGGAATTTCCAAAGTTTAGATGCTCCCTTCTCCTTTGAAAAAATGCAGTGGAGCAAGAGAGAAAAGTTGTACTTTCATAGCTTTCTTATGATTTCATAACTGCTACTTTTTATACTGTTTCAGAGAATTCACTCATTCTGACACTTCAGTGAAACATGGAAGATCAAATTGAATAATATCCCATCCTAGGGATTTTGGGTGATAGATAGCTGAGGAATAATTTTTGTGATTTATAAGGTCAGCAGCCACCTGATATTTGTAATGTGCATTTCACTAACATCAATGTTTTGAATATCCAGGTAGCCTACACCCTAATACACATGATCTGTAGATTGTTTTTATGTCAGCTGGCTTAAAATACTCTAAGCTTACCAGTCATTAGTATCTTCTCAGTATCCCCATGAAAGTAAATATAATGGATAGCATTGTGAGTCCAGCTTCTGTGAAAAAGAAATGGACACTTTTTCATGTGAAAAGCATGGACAAAGTCTAAAGATATCGTGTATGTGGGCTCCTTTTTGAGGCTCAAGCAGAAGAACTTATAGAAGATTGCTGTGTAGCAGCCATGCAGAGATGGATAGGAGAGGGTCTTTTGTTTGCTGCTTACACAGTGATTGCATCCTGATGCTGGGGATCAGATATGGAACAGGACAGTTGCCTTTTGCTTGGTCTTCCTCTTTTTTCCCTGCTTTGTCACTAAGGAGACAAAGGTGTTGTGATGGAAACATTACAATGTCAGTATTACAAATGAGGTGTGCCAGTTAATAAATAATGGTAAACTTATTTTACTAGGGCTCACCACTCTTTCAGGGCAGCACCAAGTCCTATGGGGTTACAGGGCTTAGAAGGTAAGGGCAGTGGCAGGAATCTGGAGAAGGTTAAGGAGGCTGAGAAGAAAGAGGCTGAAGGGAAAATCAGACATGCAGATCCAGCCTACTGCCTGCCAGTTGTGCCTACACCTCGGCACTTGCACGAGAAACAGCAAGGTGAAGGTTTATTCATGTGAACAAAAATCGGATGTCAAATGGAGGGAGTGTTTAAAAGCCTTGTGCTTTTAACTGCTTACCTGGTGATCTGCTTGTACCCAGAGCAGACCTTTGGCTTTTCTCTGCCCACCTTCTCCATACACTCCCACCTGCATGCAATGACTAGAAAGTCTTCAAGGTGGACACCTGTTTGTACTGAACACTGAGACCCTGGTCAACTTCGGGCTGCTGTGTTATCAGCATTAGAAGGCTGTTGATAGTTTTGGTAACTTGATTTTGATTGAATCAAGAATGAGCTAGATAAATATAAGCAAAGCGCTACTTGAATTTGCAGGACACAAAAGCATTTTAAAATAAGGTCAAGCAATCCAATACCGTATTCCCAGCTAAATGTAGAATCAATGATTTTTTTTTAACAAAAAATAGATCTTTTTACAAGGAGATTGATAGTAGTGCCAAATCACTGAAACCCCAACAACAACAACAAATATATTACAAAACCCAAAAAAGAGCTGGCTGAGGGAGCTGGGGCCCAAGGCAAGCTACAATTGTTTTGCCTTTTCTGGAGATAGAAATACCTTTGTCTCAGAGGAAACAGAGCAGACATTCTTTGTAGCTGATTTCCTTCTGACTTCCTCTGTGCTAGAGATGCATGTTTTCCTAGAGCTTTTTGAGAAACCAAACCTTTCTGCTGTGATTTCACACTTCAGCAGCTTAAGTCCAGCTAGTTCTCAATGATATCAAATTTTGCTGATGTTAACAAAAAAACCCCCAAAAACCCTACCTAAACTTCTCTTTACTTTCCCTAGCAGACCATTTCACCCACTTCAGAATATTCATGCACTCCAGCTTGTGCTTTCCTTTATGACCAAGTTGAATAGTTAAGTTGTTGGTGACAAAGTTCATGTTTGCATTGTTTTCTCCACTGTTTAGTCTGGCATCTGTTTCAATATCACTGCTTTGTGTTAGAATTAGCAGGGAAAAAAAGAAGCATATTTATGCAGTACAATAGGTTTTCATAATCATTTCCAGATGGCAGATCCCATCCTTCCTTTTCTTACGATTCACTGAAACTCAAAACACTGCATGGAGTGGTCTGGAGGTAAAGAAATAAGAAAGAAAATCTCCTCAGGGAAAGGTTGGTATGACTTGCTTTTCATGAAAAAATCTCTCAAAGGAAAAAAAAAAAACTTTAAAAATAGGATCTGAATTGGTAATCACTAAGGGAGGAATTTATTAACCACATTGAGTACAGAAAATAGACTAGTAAATGGTGTGATGATAAGGTCATCATCACAACATCATGAAAATGGAACAATTCCACAGTCTTTTCTTCAGACCTTACCTAGATGAACCATTTAAAATCAAATGTACTAACATACTTTCTTGATGTAATTTTCTCTCTCTTTTATGGAAAATACTGAATTTCTTGAGCTCACAGCAAAACATTTACTCAGGCTGAGTTAGCCAGGTGAGGCAGCAGCAGCTCCTGCTGTAAAGATCCCGGGAGATGGCCTCTGTTCCCATGTGTAAGCATTCATCCACAGAGGGCTGTTGCTGTTTGGATGACATCTTTTCATTAGCTCAAAGCTGCCTTACTGAGGAGTAACTAAAAATCTCTTCCAGGCAGTGGAGATGCTGAGATTCCCAGCTACCTTCCCTGTCTTTTTCCTCATGGACTGCACACCAATGTTTGACTTTCACTGTGCCTGTTCTCTGGCACTTTTAAAGGGGAGATGGCTGTTTCTTGCCCTTGTTGGGAGTGGGAAGATGTGAGCCCTTCATGGACGTGAAGAAGCAGATTACAGAGCTATACAATACTAGAGGCATTCAGAAGAGTGGGCTATCTAGGCAGAAAGAGGGACACAAGTCCCTCTTCACAGTTCTGATTGATAAAAGCCATTTAAGAAAATGTGTCATTCCTTACTTCCAGATGTTAAAGAAATACTATCTCTTGGCTGTTCTTCTAGCTCTTGGCATCTGACTTCCAAACATCGATACCATAAATGAATTTGTATTGACTAGTATAGTGCCAAGAAATCAAACTGAAAGAGACTTTGTGACAAAGTTGATTTATTTTTCCAATGAAAGTCATCTCCATGAGCTTCAGATGATAAAATGGCACAGTTGTCATCCTATTTTTCAGAGTTTGGCAAGGACTCTTTTCCTGATGTTATGAAGACGAAAAATATATTTATTTCTACATGTGAGATTTATTTTTTCCCTCTCACTTCCATCTCCCATTCATTTATCAGTCCAGGAAAAGAGCATGTCAGTTTAAAACAAACAAAATACTTGATACGTGGGTGGCTCCAGATTCACTACAGATCCCTACAGAAGCCTTCTTTGTGAAATATGCCTGTTTGGATGTGGTGAAAGCTGAGAGTTTCATGGATTCCTTCTGCCCTCCATTTGGGTGACAACGTTGTACTCTTTAATTGACCAGCATGATCCAGTATGTTTTGGTTTCTGTCTTGTTTCTTTTCGTGCCTCCCATATCCTCAGTGGCACTATCCTCTTCAAATATAAAAGCACCTCCCATTTAGCCTGCAGATGTATTTTACTTTGCCATCAGTGGGATATCCAGAGAACTTAAAGGCCTCTGTGTTTAACTTTCATAATCTCACTTTTGCACAGGGGACATCATGGGTTGCCTGATGGATATTACAGAAAAATAATCTCAGTTAGCAAAGCCTAATTTGGGGACTTTGCAGCTGCTTGTGAACTGGGTACAGAACTACCATCCTGAAAGGAAAAATAAAAAGAAATGCAAATTCTGTACCATCTTTAGTTGTGGAAGAGATGATTTGCAGCGTAGGCACAGTTGTTGCCCAAGAAAGACTCACTGTTTCTAATTCTTGAAAGATACTTACTTGATATATTTGTGGACTGTGTGTGGGCTCTTTTCTTCTTTTCCTGGCACAGATCCTATTAAATACTCAGGGGGTCAAATGCTGCTTTTGGTCTTCCTGCACGGAGGCCAGCTGGAGAGCTGTGGTGTAACAAAGCACTCTTCTACCTGCTGCCAGTTACCTCTCCAGGAGCTGACTGGGTGCACTTGAGACCTGCTCTGCTCTCGCTGACTGCAGCCCAGATGTCTCTCTCAACACATGGCCAAAGGGGGCTTTTCTGAGCAGGCAGAGAAGAGCTAGTACTGAACAGGTCTCTCTGTGCCATAATAGTGTTATTTTCACATCCATGATCAAAGTGTGTTTCGATGTTATTTCAAGACAGGTTACTTGGGGGTATTTCAAGTAGATGAGCTTGTTAGAGTAATTTAGTGAAAGGAAGCATTTCCTGAAAGTAGATGGGGAAAAGACATTCAGTAGTTAGCAGTTCTTGGATGTTGTGGAATATATGCAGAGATATCAGAAAGTAAAAGGAAAAACTAAGGGAGAAGAGAGGAGCACTTTTGTGAGAAACTGGGTCAATTGGGATGATGCTACTGAATGGTCTGGTGGGACCTACTGTCACTGGACTCTACCCAAGCATAATTTGAGGGTATAGCTGGTATTTTTCATTATTTAACCTATTATAATTGCTTCAAGAAGTGTATCTTTCTGTGAATGCACCCTGCTGCCAACTGTGAATTTGCTGAGGAAGTAAAAAGTGTATATCAAAATGAGAGCAAGAAGGAATTTAAGTGATATGGTGAAAAAAAAATATTCACACAGATAATGAGATTTCTGTTGTATGTTCTTGAGTATGCACCTTCGTATTTCAGATGTTTGGGTTGTGGATTTCTTTTTTTAGGAATGGCTGGCCATTGACAGCCAGTTTCTCAGTATCTTTCAAATTTAAGATGGCATCAGGAATTAAAGAAGTAACCCTAGAATGTATTTGTTGCAGCTCACACTGGTTTTAGCAGCTTCCCCAAGGAAAGGGGAAGTGATCTTTTCACAGTGCATGTATAGACACATCCAAAATGCAGTTGTACAGGCACTTTTGCTCCTCGGGGCATGCCAGGGGTGAAGTGCGTTGACACAGGAGAATCTGAGATCTTTTGCTGCAGTGTATTGTTGTTACTTTTTTTTAGCAGAAAATCTCTGAACCCCAGATTTAAAACTTTAATGATGTAAGGCAGAAGAAATATAAATATTCTCTATAAAATAAAGAATTCCCTGAAGTCTGCTGTGAATAACAATTGCGTAGGAGGAGACTACCAAAGCATGTGAGGGGTGAGTGCTTCTGAGGAAACCAGGAGGCTTTACGGTCTGAGACTGCTACAACAATAAATATGCAATCAGTTCAAATTATATGGCAAACTCTTAAATAGCGTCAGTGTATTTTGGCATGATGGCTGAGTTTAAATGCATTAAGCTTTTCAGTGAGTAGTAATAATATGGCATTAGAGCATTAAGAACAGGACAAGCTTTGCCAAACCTTTGCTTTAGCTCTTTGCCTAAGGGCATGTTTAAAAGGTAATTTAAGTGTGGTTTTAACTGGCTGCAGTGCTAACCCAGGAAGAGTGAGGGAAAATCTGGCAAGGGCTCTTGAAGTTTTGAGGTCTTAGGTTTTTGGATTACTGTCATAGTGGGATGCAGCTGGATTATTATGCGAGCAGAGCTTTGTTGCAGCTTGCATAGCTGTGAACATGTGAAAGAAGTTTCCCAAAATAAGGGAAAGCAGCAAACTAATATATATAGTACTGGTGTGCGTATGCATGAGCCAGAACCTTTTACAGCGCAAAAGATAGCCCTTGTGCTCCAGCACCTGCCAATTCTCCAGACTGTGACTGCCACATGAAGCCCTCTTAGAAAATACCCTTTTAGTCATTAGCTGCAGGCAGGATCCCAATAACCTCTGGATCTGATAACGTGATAAAACTATGATTCATCAGATGGTTAAATGCATAAATTGTCTAATGAGTAGAGTCAGAAATAGGTAGAAAAGGAGGTTGTGAGGGGGAAGGAGGTCTAGCCTTCATGGCACTGTGTCTACTCGATGTTAAAGTGAAGCAGTTTCCAAGACATTTTGTAGCCAGAGGCTAGCACAGCCTTAGGCTGGAGGCTGTGATTCAGAATAGGTGGCACTAGCCTTGGGAATACTACTCCAGAAAATTCTTAAATTGGAAAACCAAATCCTCAGCTGAGAACAGGTTTTGACTTTTTTTTTTTTTTCCCCCCAAGTATTCATGTTTGAGAGCACAGGAGAACAGGCTTTCCATCAGGTTCTGCTGTCAAAAGTCATCTAGGGGTGATCACATCTGCTGTTGTGCAAAATTTCATATTGATGTTCTACATTTTAAAATTTAATCAGGTTCAGGTTGTGCTTTGGTTGATTTACAGAGTTAACTGTCTCAAGACCAATGTAATTGTTGACTGCTTTCTCCTGATGATACTGGTGGATGCAGTACTGCTGTCATTCAAAGTAATTCCCAAGGTCTAGTTATCTCTAAACGTCACTCGAAACAACAGCTTCTCTAAGAAACATTTTCAGAAAATCAAAGTTGGTTTTTTTTAATGGCTTAATGAAAATACTGTAAACTTCTTAGTTAATGGTTCCACACAGATTCTCAGCACCCAGCATTTGCAGCTGGCTGTACCACAGTTTGAACTATTTGTACTGATTGGCAGCTTCTTTGGGTGCTGTTTTTTGGCTGACTTGAATAAATTACTCTATCAAGACTTTGAAATGTTGGAGAGAGACCTAAAAGCCACATCAACAGTATCACATCAGGCTTCCAACTTGCACACTCAGCAAAGGGAGTACCAACACCTCCAGGTTTTATCCAATTAAATCAAGTTAATTTAATTTAATTTAATTTAATTTAATTTAATTTAATTAAAAAGTTCCATTGCAACATTAGTTTATTTATTGTGATATCTAAATTTCCATATGGGCTAATGTATTCTGAGTATTGTATTCTTCCTAGTTATTCAACAAGTTGAGATATTTTTGTGTTTTCTTGAGGAGTTTTCCTATGTGTGTCACTGCACAAATGGGCAGGCTTCGCCTGGGGTTCCTTTAGACAGGCTAAATAAAATGCTCAGTAATACTGGCAGAGTGGTCCTCAGGACACAGAGTCAAGAATGTCTCATAATTTCTAAAATTATTTTGGACTCTTACAGGATGTAAAACCCTATGGAAGCATAGGCCATTTTGGAACTGCTGAGACCATGTTGTACATAGAACTCATTTTCAGATACCTTAGAAATTTTATAAAATTTTCCATTATCTGAAGGTGAATTCATGTAGAATTTTGCATTAAATATTGGATGGATATTTTTATAGAGTCTCAACTCTTGCCAAATACTTTTTTTAAGCAAGCTGTTTCATCTGAGAGAGCTCAAGCCCTAGCCAATGCCTCTGCAATCTACAGTTATTAGATATTTCCTCTGAATTCTAATCCAGAGAATATGATATCTGTGACTTTTGCAAGATTCTCTTATGATGACATTTTGAATTACTGCTTTTGTAGTGAGGAGTCCCTTGAAATTAGTCCTTACAGTCCCTGAGCAAAAGAGAATAAAACAATAATGAAAAACACAGATTAAATGATGTTGCTGTCCAAGCCTTAGCTTTTTGCTCCTCCACTTTGAGGTTAGTGTTTTAACACTGTTTTTTTAGTGATATCTATAAAGTTCATGTTTCTACATCTATCTGTCTATCTATCTGTCTGTCTGTCTGGCTGTCTATCTAGCATGATTGGTAAATCAAGTACGCAAACACTTGATCTGAAAAGAGAATACTTAGGTATTTCATGAACTATTCAGTACAGCCTTAAGAACATTTCATATGAGAACATATTGTTCAAAGCTGTAAAAAGAATAATATATCTCACAAAATGACAGAATAAGGACATTACTGCAGAATCAACATAAAGAACAAGGAGGATGCCATGCCAGAGATGATGTACAGATACCAGAACTCTGCTGTAATGGATTTTTTTTTTGCCTGATGAACACCGTACGGTTTTCTTCCACAAGATCCGAATTACATTCCTTTTTATTTTTTTATTTTTTTATTTTTTTAGCACCACTTCTGGGTAGACAGGATGTTTTTTGAGAAAAAATGCTTATTTTTGTTGGAAAAACATCTGATGCCTTATGCTGCAAGGAGACTCCTGTAGCTATACATCTTTTGTAGCTCTCTGGGGCTCTCTGGCCCCCCTCTCTGGGGCAATGTCTCTTGTGTCCTTCGGTATGTAAGATATACCTTGCACAGTGGGGCTTTGTTCATCATTGTTCATCTTTTGCTTTGTCTACACTGAGTCTTTTAATGAAATATGGAGTATCTTGCTTGGTGCACTCTGCAAAGAGCTGAGACAACCTGTTCCAAAAGAAATGTGTGAAATGAACTCCCTCTTGGGACCTCTGATGTTTGTTCTTTCTCACATGCTTCCATTTAATCTAAAAGAAGTAATCTGGAGTAAAAGCACACAATAGTTTTTTGTGCATGAAGAAATCAGTAACTTTCTGGACTTTAATTTCAGTGAACAGAGATTTTTGCACCCTTTTTTTTCTTGCAAATGAAGCCAAAGTAATTATCACATATTTCTTAGAACATGTCACAGAGCACCCACTCCTTACCCTGTAACGATCTGTAAACAATTATACAGGTGAAAGAGTCCATCTGAAAAGCCTGAGAGTTTCATCATAGTGATGGCCAAACCATAAATGCATGTGTTTCACAGGTATGTGGTCTATCTGGGAAAAACACAGCAAATTCCAAATTTTTCATGGTATTTTGTCTTTACAATCAAGTCATTAAAAAAATGCTCTTTAAATCAATTCTTCTCTGATTTTGTCCTTAGCTGTTCATCAGAAATTGTGTTCCACTTTTCCCCAGTTAACCTAAATTCATTGAAGGCAGTTCTTTTCTAGGCTGTCTGAATCTTTTCAGACAGCTTGCCACTCAAGTTTTAGCAAAAGGTGAAACTGCAGCCATGAAAAATTTTTGATCTTTTTGTCCTCCAATTTCATTTCAGCTACATGCATTCTACTCTAGGACACTTGCAGAAGTTAGTTAACAGCAAATGGCGCATCAGCTATTTCAAACCTGGAGATAAAATAAGCAAGGTAACAGGTTTTTTTAAGTGTGAGAGATATGAAATGAAACATTTAAGGAGGTTTCAGCAACACTTGGACTCAACCAGCTGGAACAGTGGCTGCAGCAAGCAGCCAAATTCAAAGCAAGGGACAAAGATAAATGGTGACCTGGTGGTGATGGGTGAAGTTTATGCTATGCCTCTTTGCAATCATCTGCTATTGGGGAGATTGGAACAAGTGAGGAAACCAACTCTGAAAGCCGAGACCACTCTGAGGTGTTGAAACACTCCCTGCAAATGCCCCATTTCTCTTCCTGGAGCTGCAGTGCTCCCAGTGTAGGTGCTGACAAAGATGGCAAAAGGCAGAAGAGTGAGGAAGCCTTGACTTCTGTACAGCAATCTTCTCTGCTTTATCCTCATGCCATTTCCAATGCTAGTGAGGCCAATCTCCCTTCCGAAGATGTTGGCAGAATTTTCTTCCTCCCATTTCTTCCAATTTGAATCTTCTCTAAAGACATAAGGAATGGGAGGAGGGGGAGAGAGAGAAATGAAAACGCACATTTGGAAAATCCTTCACAATTTTCATTAAGTTTTCTTAAAGAAACGAGTGATGAAAGACAAAAGAGTGAGAACCTGGTGTGGACTTGAATTGAACAGCACTCAGATTCATTCTTGGGAGGAATGCCCAGGTGGATGTTGAAGCTCTGCATGAAATAAAGGATATCTGCAAGCGATTTGATATTGAGTATGCAGAATCGAGCTTTATTCCACTCAGTGATGTATGGGTAAGGACACCTGGTGAGCGTCTGGAAAAATTTAAACCAGGAGGGGCTCCAGTGCATTCTTTCAGATACTTTTTGCCTATTACCAATTCCCCAGAAATTGTTTCCTGTGTGTGCTTTGTTTTTAAATGCATAGACATTACAATTCACTTCCCAGATCTCCATTTTGGCAGTTCATAAGAGTCAACTCTGAATCTGCTCTGTAGAGCTTCTCAAGTGCCAAGCAAAACACAGTGACATGAACTGATAAGAGGGCATGAATGAAGTAGTAATGTTGACACAAATCCAGGCTATCTATCCCATTAAGACTAGAGGAAGTTGTCTCAACTAGGGGAATCAATGTGTCCTACTTACAGTAAAATGACAAAGATATGCACAGTGCAGAGACTTCTTTCTGTAGCAATTAGTAATATTCCTACAGGAGAAACATACAGCAGCTTAGGAAGGCCATTGTGTATGCAGTTGCTGCAGGTTTTTAAAGAAGCTTAGTTTTCTGATGCAGTTAATGTGATACAGCCCTGCAGAGAGTTAGAAGGAAATAAATCCCTCCAAGTATTATCCAGGAGAACTTGTTCCTGGTGGCATTGTTTCCTCTGACCTAGGAGCTGCTGTGGCAGTAGAAGGGCAGGGTCATGAAAATCTAATAGAAAAAGTGCACTTTGTCCAGAGAAAGTCTTCTTCAGCATTGAGATTTTCAAGACATTAGGCTTGCCCATTCTTCAGCTGACCAAACTGGGCACAGAACACGTGCACTTTGTCCAAAAAGCTCTCCTGAGACACAGAGGTGGCTTTTGTGCTAGCTCAAATTTTGTTGGCAGTACATGGGGTTTATGAGCAACAAGATTGCTGAAGGACAAGAAATTTTTTAAATGAAAGTATTTAGTCTCTGAAGCAATTGTTTTGTGATTGCCTGGCAAGGACATCTCTGCCCCAGAGCTTTCCACTGAAAGGCAGAAACAATTCTGAAGTGAGTGGTAAATACCCTGCTGTAAAAGACTTGACGATTGCTCAGTTTTTAGGGATCCTGTGCTTTCAAAGTAAGACAATGTGTCTTTAATAATGTTATGACACACAGAAGAACTGGGAGCAAAATGATCTTTATTTTCTGGCTGCAGTAGTGTTACGCTTTATCCAGTGGCTCTTATGGTTATTGTTATAAAGCTTTATCCTTGCTATCATCAGGATGGTCTTGAATTAATTTTTTCCTATTCTCACAGTATTTCAGGCAACAAGGGCCTATCATTCTTTCAGACACTGGAATTGTATCGTGTGGTTTAAAGCAAATTTTGTGAGGACCTTTAGCCCACATAGAAAATTTTCTGACTGCTTAGATTTATTCCAGTCTAAACCAATACCACAGTTCAAAAAAAACAGAGAGTATGCAGCTTCATGTTTGCAAACTGAGCACAACGTGCATGTGTTTACAGAGTATTAAAAAAAATTCCGTTATTTTACTAAGACTATATTTGTAGGCCACCAGGCACTTTCCTCTCTCCTGAGAGTTTGGAGATGGTCTTCAAATGATCCTTAGCTTTACAAGGCATAAAAATAAATTTGGAGCTAATACAGGCTGATTCCTGGCAGGGTTTTTCTTCACTCTGCCCTATGTAACTATGAGTGCAAACCAGGGCCAATGTTTTTTGGCTGTGAAAAGGAGAGCTTATGAAAACAGTACCACAATGTTTTGTTCAGGGTGTGTGGCCATGGTCAAGTTAAAAGAATAGCACAAGTATAATAAGCTATCTGTACAAGGAATTTGCTGAAGTAAAATGGTCATTTTTTAAGAGTTAACATTTGCAATAGGACTGGTCCGTATGTTCAAGAATAATTGTTGCACTAAATGAGAAAATGAAAGATCAACCACTGTTACAGATTTCTGAAATGTTACAGTCAAATTCCCATCTCGGTTTGTGTATGAACTTGTTCTAATAGATGAGAGAAAGGCAAGATCTCTCCTTTTGCAATTCCCAGTAACATCAGAGCAGCTGGCTGAAGACCAAGGCATCATCCAGCCTGTAGATCTCTGAACCTGTGTCCACCAGGATCCAACAAGCACATCCTTGCTGCCACATGCCATAACAGTCCTCTTCCTCAGGGGTCTGCTGTGATAAGGTGGTGCAAAACAATGTCCAATTTGCACCCTTACTGAAGACAACAAGAAAATGACTGGGAAAGGAAAGGTCCATATTGCTCCAGAGGAATAGAAGCAGCTCGTTTATTACCAGGGCCTTCTTCAAATGCTGGCATTTTAAGTAAAAAATTTGTTCTTCCACAATTAATCAAATCCTATAAACAACCAGTATCAAGATCTAGTGGATAATTCTTATTTTACAACACAGGAGAATTCAAGGAAGAAAGAAAAATTGGGTAAAAAGATTAACCATAATGGTACTGTTCAGGGAGAATGACTAATTGAAATATGGCCCAATATATCCTACATTGATTAGTAATGAAAAAAAGTTTATTTTCTATCACAATGATATCCTGCACCAAGAAAGAGTATCTCCTGACATGGTGGCAATTAGTGGAATAAAAGTTACACATACATTTAAACAATTCTCTCTGTGGTTTGCACTGGATTATTTGCTACTGTGAGTAAAAATATATCATCCTGTCTGAACATTTCTTGTCCTGTTTGAAACTGTGTTTCCATTTTTCTTAGAAACATCTCAATTTTATTCAATATGAGTTCTTTGCTATCCACCATAAGACCTTCTGACACTAGAAATTCATTTTGCAGAATGATAAATAAGGTTGAATGTTCCAGCTTTTCCACATAGCAAAAGGCAATTCCCAAATTTACTTCAAGGTGCACAGAATCACACAGTGGGTAATTTCTGCAGAGTCTGCTCTGGCTGCTGCTAGACCAGCAAGGAAGCAGGGTAATGGTGAATACACACTTTTCACCTGCCTGAGGACAGACACACCAACACTTTCCTAGAACTGAGGACATCTGGATACCTGTCAAATGGAAATGTTTTGAAGATATGTGGCAAACTGCCTATCAAATAGGAGCAGCAAAGTTTTACTGGTATCAGGCTTTAAGCCTGGACTTTTGCAGCAGCCCAAAAATGCAGCAGTTGCAGAAACACTGAAGGAGAAGCACACCGGGCAGAGAGCAAGGATGGGAAGCAGCAGCACTGCTAGGCACTTGGCGGCAGAGAGGGAATGAGGGAGTCGTGGGCAGCTGGAGGTCTGGGCATGCTGGCTCGAGCTGTTGTGCAGCCCAGAGAGACCTTCTCTTCACCAGGACTGTCCTTGGCTTCCTTCTGCAATGGCAGCTTTCAGAAGGACATTGCACAAAACCCATCCTTGGATCAGGTTAACTTTTCTCGTTGCCCACAGCAATAAAGCCGTAGGAAAATCTGTGGGAAAAAAGTCATGAGATCCTGGCCCTGAAGGATTGTACCAAATATGCCTTCATTCATGGAACAGCCATGGGATTCTGGCAGAACCAATGGTATTTGTTTGGCCACGCGTTTTGGAGAAAAACAGACTAAAACATTGTTACTTTTAAAATAAACTAAGAATTTACATCTCTTTCAAATAAGCCAAAGCTCTTCGAAACACAGGAAAGTCAAAATAGGCTTTTCTATGATTTCCTCTGTTCTCTCATTTGAAGGCAATGTTGCAGTTAGCTTAATTGTACTGGGTATGATAGGAGCCAGCTGCCAAGAGTCTGTAAAGATTGACAGCAATTGGAGTGAAAATTGGGAGAGGAAAAAGAGGACTATGCTTCTTCAACATTTTTAATGAAGCGCAGCAAATTTAGAATGGCAAATGCATGTAGAGACTTGTTATTCAAAAGCCTACATTGAGTAGTTAATGGGCAAATCATGATTTATTTAGAAAGGCAAGATTGGGTTCAATTACAGTTCAATATCCACTTGTACATTGTGCTTTCTGTTCAGTGGAAGTAATTTCTATCTGCGGTAAAAATTCAGTATAATTAGAAAATTGTCTAGTGCAATCATTTGGGTCCTGGTTTATCAGGAAAACCCAGGATGCTTTTGGCACCTGCAGGTGTTCTTAGCACAGAAGAACCCTGGCCTGGTTCTTACCTTCCATTGCCCTCCTAGCAGATGTCTTTTATGGAAGCAGCAATATCCTTGAGGCAGTTGCATGGTCTGAGGAGCAGTCAATGAATGCTCCAAGATAAGTGTATGTGAATTGAGTAGTGTGGTTTCCCTCCAAAGTAATCACAGTACCATGAGCAATGTCCTGAGGTATACATTAATCAAAGATGGTCTTGCAAATCAGTGTGGCACCCTTCACGTGGCTATACAGACCAACAGCAGTTGCTCTAGCTGCTAAAAACCTGTGTTTTGCTTTACATTCAGCTCTTCTAGACAAAAAAGAAAGGTGCATTTACCACCTCTCACAATGCTATGGGTTTTGCAGATTTTAACCACGGAAAAGCCTTCTTGGAATAGGTTGTCAATCTTATAGAAGCTGCAGAGGTGTCGAGGGAGCTGTATTTATCCCCTTATGTCTGGTGTGGTGAAGGCATCCCTTTCAGAGGTCCCTGCTGCTTGGCTGGAAAAGGACTGCACCACATCTGTGGCTTCTCATATGTTGTGTATGAGTGTTACAAAATGCAAAGAGAAAAAATGCAATGTGTTCAGAATGAGCTCTAGAATTTTCAAAGTGAGCAACTATCCCTCAATCAAGAAATGGTTTATTTGTGTGCTCGGGGGCTTTCTGTGACCATATTGGTTTGTGCTTCAATGACTTGAGTTCCAAAAGAAGCAGAGGGATGCACCCACTTATGCTTCAGAGTAACGGGGACAGCTGGGAGTATTAACAAAAGGAAAGTGGGAATAAAAGTAAACCCAGGAAAATATTTTAACAAACTGTTCACTCCCCTCAACCTGGGCTGTTTGTGTAAGCACAGTCTAAAAAAGCTCACCAAACCACATTTACCAAAGGAAGCAGTGAAGTTATTCTATTGACATTCAGACCATATCAAAGGAACTTTTTCTGCATTTTCATAGGGGGTTGTTTTTTAAAGGAAATATTAATAAAATGTATTGCAAACATAAGACCTGCTTCTGCTTGAACTCCTTCTGTGAGCATGGATCTGTTCCAACGCTGTTAAAGTAAATGGGAGGAGTGTCACAGTGACAGGACAGGTCTGGACCCACAGGAAAATACAACAAGTGCTGGCAAGTTGACAGGGGAACCGTTCTTAGGAAGGTCATTTGTAACCACTCCATGATGTGAGCAGCTGTGCAGTAGCTCTGTTGCAGAACCAGATCTATAAACCAGTTATTATAAATATAGTATACTGTTAGGCCACTGTTGGGAGAAGAGTTTTTTGAACTTTCTGGATTTGATGATTTATAACATTTAAAATGGTTGCGCATTATTTCCCCAAACTGCAAACTTGTATTATTGTAGAGTTATTGTATTATTTTAGAGTTATTAGCATATTTATTTAGAGTTATTATCCTGTGGTACTTCTTATGGTTTCTCATCATAGCCATGATACCAAGGAACATTTAGAAGATGTACTTTAGTGCCTGCCTTTTCAGAGTATTATTTAGACTTACTTTTCAATGTTTTTTTTTTTCTAATTAGAGATGCAGATATGAATTAGGCATATGGATTGTATCCAATACTATTGAGCTCAAGCATGGGACTGTGACTTCAGGGGATGTTAAATCAGTCACTTTGGCCAAACACTGAAATTTCAGTGTTTTCTTGTGAAGTGTTGAAATGCAGGAATCAGTCCCAGATCAGATCCAGTTCTCTTGACTGTTTTTCATCTTTGGCTAAGTCTTTGAGCAACTTCTGTCAAAAATACAAGGTTTGCCAGCATCTCCAGCATGAACAGTGATGGTTGATTTCTGAGTAGTTGTAGTATGAACAGTATGGAAAATGAAATTCAGAAGTGAATATTCTTTTTGTGTTGACAGTCTGCTTACAAAAACACTGTGAAGAACTGGTGTGCCATAAAAGTAAGCACATACACTATGAACTGTGGTTGGCAACATTTAATAAATGCTGTGGTTTACACAAGGAACATATGTTTTCTGCGAGCGATTTTCCTTTAGTCCTAAATTAAATGATGCTCTTTCTTGTGGACTTTCAATAAGAAATCCCTGCAGGGTTAAAACTTTATACTGATTGCTGTCTTTTTCCCCCTTCCATTTTCCCTGAAGAATGAGCTTCAGAGTGCCTAATTCTCACTTCCAGACAAATTAAGAAAGGAAAAAAGTGCCCTTTTTAATCACAGAAATTTTGTGGCCAACAAGTATTCATAAAATAGAAGTATTGGCTCAGAGAATTGGGAAATTTGACCAAAATATCTGCTAAGAGCGAGAAACAGTAATCAACTAGCACATTATCTGAAAAAGTAAATTATGTGTCCAGCCAGACTAACTATGTTAAAATGAGTGGCAGGAGAAGATGTCAAGATTTTTTTCTTTATGACCTCCATTCGTATGTGTTGATTTTTTTTGGCACTGCCCCAGGCCCCAAGTGTATGCAGTGGAACAAGGGGAAAAGGCAGCAGATTTTATTGATTCATAATATGGCTTGCTGTAGTCTTCTGAGGGAAAACAAAAGGCTTATGTTAGCTATAAGGTACTGTAATATATATTTAACTGGTATAAATTATAAGGTTGTCTCTCCTTAAGAGTATAATATATAAGGTTGTTTCAGAGAGAGTCTGAAGTGAAAAATGATCAAAGCACTGTCCAAAGTAGACAAATTCTTCAAACAAACCCAGTTATTAAAAGAACACAAAGTTGTGTATGAATTATTTGCTCCTGCTCATTTTGAACAAAGGCTGCTAACCATTCCCAGCCTGAGATGAAGGGTAATTTTGCACTGAAGACAAGCAC
Organism: Acanthiza pusilla; assembly: GCA_036630365.1. Lineage (NCBI taxonomy): Eukaryota > Metazoa > Chordata > Aves > Passeriformes > Acanthizidae > Acanthiza > Acanthiza pusilla. The sequence continues at coordinate 10,711,191 of JAXCHO010000017.1, forward strand.
CATGGCACATGATGGATTGCAGAATGGATCAGGTAACTTGACTCAAGTTTTCCTCCTTGATGCTGTTTCCAGCCAAGCTTTCTGAGACTGAGAAGCATCCATTTTCTATAAAAGTTGGGTTCCTTTTGACTTAATGTACCGGGGAATTTGTATAGATCAAGATCACTTCCAGAAATCCCTGTGCTTCCCTCTCTGTTCTGTCCTGAAAATTACCTCTTGATGTCCTTCAATGCCAGCAGAGCTTGATACAGAGCATACACCGACCTGTCATTGTGCATGACAAGGTTTGTGCATGGACAGGTCACTGTGTCAGGTCTACCTCTGACATTGATTCAAATAGAAAAATCTTTGTCAGAGGGAAGTTGCAGCATCACTTCTGGGTTTAGATGGGTTTTTACAGCTCCTTCAGAAGGAGGCAGCAAAGGCTGAAGACTGGAGTGGAGCTGCCATTTAGCAGATGGAGCTCAGTGTGTCAGGCATCTGCTACATGGGGACAACCAGTGGTTGCTCTGGGACAGGCAAAGGACAACAGGCTGCATGAGAACAGACAGAAGCCCTTGGTTGTGTAAAGTTCATGATGACTCTGGGGTACCAACACCTTAAATTGTTTGGAACCATCCTAAAACCTATGTTACTCCTTCCAAGCACCAAGAAAATGGTACTTCATAGGAAAAACTGTAATTTGGCCTGAGCACTAATAATTTTTAGGCTGGAATTGACACATGATCAAAGAAAAAAAGGTTCAAACATAATCAGTTGAATAAAAATCCTGAAGTTATACACGTGGCATGAAGTGCTGTAGAATTTGCCAAACTAGCTATCTAAAATTTAGCTTTAAAGGGTTATGAATACCTAGGGTGAAATTTTGGCTCACTGAAAAGAGTGGGAATTCTGCCATTGATCTCAACAAGGCTAGAATTTCTCTCTCCTTAGACTCCCCCCGCTTCTTCTCATTTTATTAGCCATTCTGCTTGCTGATTGCATGCATCTTTATTTTACATGGAGAGGTTGCATAAAGTCAGAATATAATATTTCACAATTGGCAAGACACTCTCCATCCTGCAACTGCAGTTGGAGTTGCCTGTGGGGAAGCAGCAAGTGGCTCAGAGCCAACACATTGCAATATCGAGGAGGGGTTACAAGGGAAGCAGAGCAGAGATGGAGCAGAGAAGGAAAGGGGCCCCTGCCTTGCATTCTTCTGTGTGAGAGTCAGGAAGAATCTGCAGCCATCTGTGCTCTTAGATGCTTCCTTTATGTACTCTGCAATGCAAAACTGGCTGCTGCAGGGGCCATTCAGGCTTTTGTTCTCCCACTCGATATCCAGCGTGAGCTGCCACTCTTTGAATCTTCTTCCAGCCCATTCATTGCCTGTGTTGACTGTAGAGCTAGAGAGCCACTCCTAAAGCTGAGAGTTACATGATCTGTGCTCCTTCTGCTGGCTTCTTTTACAAGGGATGTTCCATGCACAGTGTATGATGCTTTGCTGGTGACTGGGGAAACACTGCTAATAGCTACACACAAAACACTACTTCTCTGGACAAAGTCCATCTTTTGGACTTACTGCAGCAAGGCCTCATCTCTTCCTTAGGCAAATCTTCCAACCTAATAATCCTTATTCTTATATTTTTGTAGGGAAAATAAGGAATCTTGTGAAAAATACACTTGGTATGTTTATGGCTTGTGTTTCTCTGCTAGCTTCTGTTAACTATTTCAAGGAAGCTTTCCCTGAAGACAGAGGACATTCAGGAGGCAGGCCAGCCCCTTAAAGGCAGTGCCTGGAATGCTTTGTGTACCCCTTTGCTCACAGCTCTGGTCCCAACAAAACTATAGTCCTCAGTGGCATTGCACTGTATCATGTTATGTTTGCAGTCCTTCTGGAATGCTTTTTTTCCATATACTTTATCCAGATTTTGGTCATATATTATCTGCCTGACAACTCAACACCTATAAAAATTTATGAATTTGTATTAAAACCAATACTTGATTATGTCAGTGTTTATGAGGCTTCCCATGAGTCCTATATTCTTCAGTTGAATCTAGCTATAGCCCCTCATAATAATAATAAAACAGGCCATATTTCACCATTTCTCAGTTAACATTACTCACTGCTTGCAATTACAGTAGCTACCAGCTCACACTTTTGTTGATTTTAAGGATTTGCTGCCTCATAAGGGTCTTTGCTGATCTAAACACATATAGACATTCATTCAGTGGGCCTTCTTAACTGGGCTAGAAATAGCTTGGGTGCATTTTTCCCTTTTCAGAGAACAATGTCTATGCACATTTGTTCATGCAGAAGTGTGTGGTGACTCATAATGAATGTGTAATTGTGGGTTTATGTACTGATAATAAGGAAAAATTGACACCACCAGGGCCTTTGTGTTTGCAAATGCTCTGGATATGGAGACCAACTGAAAAAACAATAAACAAAATAAAGAAAAGACGCTTCTTCCTCCAGTAAGGCTCTTCTTATTTCCATCCCTTAGTTGTCAGGATCAGCCGTAAGTACTTCTGTGTTGGTTTTGCTTGGCCTGGTTTTCAGTAGCAGGGGGGCCACAGAGGTGGCTCCTGTGAGAAGCTGCTAGAAGCTTCCACTATGTCCAGCAGAGCCAGTCCCTGATGGCTCTGAAGATGGACATGCTGCTGGCCAAGGCTGGGCCAGTTAGAGAGGTTGGTTATGCCTCTGTGAAACATATTTAAGAAGAACTCAAAACAAAGGGGGCATGCAGTTGTTTCCAGCCAGAGAAGAGGAGGAGGTGAGAACATGTGAGGGAACATGGAGACACCGAGGTCAGGAAGAAGGAGGGGGAGGAGGTGCTCCAGGCACTGCAGCCAAAATTCCTCTGCCAGCTGTGGCGAGGACCATGGGGAAGCCGTGCCCCTGCAGCCCATGGAGTCCACGGGGGATGCAGAGATCCGCTCACAGCCCACAGGGAGGTGCCCACGCCAGAGTGAGTGGATGCTTGGAGGAGGCTGTGGTCCAGTGGGAGACCCATGGAGAAAGAGGGCCCTGCTTCCAGACTGGAGCAGCCTGTCCTTGGAGGACTGCACCCCATGGACGAGTGACCCACACCACAGCAGTCTTGGGAGGACTGCTGCTTGTGAGATTGGACCCACGTCGGAGAAGTTCACAGAGAACTGTCTCCTGTGGGAGGGACTCCATGGCACAGCAGAGGAAGGACTCCTCTGCCTGAGCGGTGGAAGAAGATCTCGGGTGACAAACTGACCAAAGCCCCCACACCCCGTCCCTCTGGGCTGTTGGTGGGAAGGAGGGAAGGTTTGGGGGAAAGAACGGTGTCTTAAGGGATTATTCTACTTCTCATTATGCTCCTCTGACTCTGTAAGTAATAAATTCACTTTGTAACTCCAAGTTGAGCCTGTTTTGCCCTTGGAGTGCTCTCCCGGTTCCTATCTTGTCCCATAATCCCTTTGTTTAATTTTTTTCCCTCTCTCCTCTGCCTGGCTGTGGCAGGAGAGAGTGAGAGAGCAGCTGTCATGGGTGCCTGGCATTTGGCCAGTGTCCAAACCACGACAACTTTATTCTGGGGCTTGGTGGAGAATTTGTGTGGAGTGCCAGCTGCAGCAGTCATCTCCTGGCTTTTACAGGGCAGGAGTTTCACCTGAAGTTAATATTTACAGTCTGGTTTTGGTATTATGCAGTTCTTCTATCTTCATTATCCAGTTTTTAAAGCCAAACCAGTGCACACAGAAAGATCATAAAGACTAATAGGACTCTTGCATTTTAAATTGGGCGTCAGTGATTGCGGGGGATTTCTAAGCTTTAGTACTAGCAATGGTAACATTGTGCTGCTAAGGTAACAGCAAGATATACAACATGCTTGCAATATAGAGATTCTTACATCCTAGGAATGATAAAGATTTTTGAAAAATGAATCAGGGCAATAACTTTTTGTATAGATAATGATATACATAAAATATGAACGACACATCCATGCTTTCCTAATTCTGAATAACATCATTACTACAGCAGAAGGACATGGAAGCACACAAATAACATATGTGAAACACAGAAGCAAATTTCTTATAATGCCCATTTTTTTATTTCCCATAACATAGCTATAATATTTCTGTAATATGAGAACTCCACAGTGGTAATTTTTGCTGGTTTGAAGGATGCACTTGATAGAAGTCAGTTCCAGAAGTTATAGCTATACATAAATTTACAGCTCTTAGCAATGAATATGTAACATATATACAACTTTTAGCCAACAGTTATATAGCATTGTAACTTATTTTATGGAGACATAAAGCTGCTATGATTCTTGAACTTTTTAGTTCTTCTGTATCAGATTCTATCTCCAGAAAAAGAACAGATGACTTATGCCTAAGTTTAAATGATTCTGAAGATATAAATTTAACAGATGTAGATAACACCAGTATTACTCCCCAGAGATGTTTTTCATGTCTCAAAATACCTTGAATGACTTAATTGTCTCAAGATAGTGGTGTAAAAAAATTCAGGATCATAGATTATACTTTTTCCAAGTAAGTTCGACTTCTATAGAAAGCATTTATTGCATTCACAAACCTTGAGATTTTTGGCAACAGTAGCATTTTGGAAAGTCCTGTAGGATTTATCTTCATAGTCTGTGCAAAAAGCAGGGATTTAGAAAATGAAACAAAAGGGGAAATAAATTGGTAAGTTCTAGAAGCTCTAGTGTACTAGAGCAATCTTACAAACCTCTTCTGATATTTGTCCTGCCAAAAATGTGGGCAATGAAAGAGCAGTGTTTTTGAAAATGAGTCTGTTAATCATATAAAAGTTGGGATACACATGCACAAGAGCAATGAAAAATCAGGTAGGTCAGGAGAAGGTTACACCTATTGCAGTAGAATAATAAGACCATCTTGCTCTTTTATTCAAAGCAGGATTTGGAATCTGTAGATTCCATTTTATAAGAATATTTCCTAAGCAGTCAGATGATCAGGATGTTGTAGTCAAATTTCTATTTATAATATTACAGGAAAGGAGCTGAATGTACATTTTCCTTGTCTGCACAGCATTCTGACTACTGGATACAGAATACAAAAAAGCCAGGATTATTTCTCTCTTATCCTTGCGAATGTCATCAATTGTGAAACTTGCCTTTTCCTTCTTTTGAAAGGTTCCTAAACCTGATGCAATTCTTACCTGCAGTTCCTATGGTGAGGATATGACAAGAGGTAGTGGCATTCCCTCATAGGGATGTGTACATCAGAGCTAAAATGCAACACAGTCCAGCTTGTGCTCCCTCTCTCTGCTACTCTCCCTCCTAAAGAGTTTCTGCATGGCTGTGCAAAGACTATAAGGGATACGTGGATGACTGTGTAAAGCTGACTTGCAGTCCAGCTATATAATTATCAAATACCCAATTTATTTCATTAACGTAAATAATGTTCCTTTATGGAGAGAAATAATCAAGTTACTGTCATTAAATTTTATAAAATTTAAGGAACTAATTTCAAGGTCAAGATACAAATGGCCTTCCTTTTAATTATTTTGCTATTAGAGACTTCCTTTACTTTTATTGCACTGTAATTGTTAACTGCAGACAATTTTAATTTAAAATGCAATCCTATTTCCCTAGACAAAAACTAGAAAAATCAGAATTAAGCACTATGCTTCATATTTGCCGGTAAGAGCTTGTAACATCTCCACCTTGTGGTCGTTCGTCTGAGTGATGAGCTTGCATCTCACACCATGGGTGTTTTGTCTCTGGGACTCCAGGTTCTCTGACCATACATTTTACACATTAAGGAATTCTAGCTAAGAGATTGTTGGATTAAAAAATACATAGATTTACATAATATAGATTAAAATCAGTCCTTGTTTCATACTTTTTATCAGACATTGTTAAAATTTCGTATTTTAGACAACACCAATAACTAAATTCAGGGATAAGCAGCTACAAAGAGAATAATCATATTGGATGACTGCAACTGTTCAACTTGAAGAGAAGTATTTCTTACATAAAAAATGCCATCAAATCAAATAAAATTACCCAAGGGCTGTGTCAAGAAGATGAATTATTTTACTCATCAAAATATTTGCAGATATCCTCATATTTGATGAAAAGAATGCATATTACACACAATGATTCTCACTAGGTGGAATGGGAGGATGTTATTGTCCCCATTTCACAAGGGGAAAATCAACTGAAAGAGGGAACATGCCCTTTTACAAGGTCACAGAGAGAGACAATGATGGAAGAGTAGTCCAAACTTTCTCTTTTACAGTTCATGGCATTTTACTGTTAGATCTACCATCTCTCATCCTGGTTTGCTTTATTAATAACATCAGGAAACTGCCTACTCAGCTCCAAGAAACCCCAGATCACAGGTATTAACTCAGCAGTAATTGTGGAAGTTGAGCTGCTGTATTTTTTTTACCTTTTACTTTTTTTACTTGCGAATGTAAGAAAAAGGTCCCTTGATATTTATGGTGTTTCCCCAGTCACAGTCAGCAGAAAAATTAAGACATAAGCTTTTCTGTGATATTTTATCACTTCCTGCACACTCCAGAATTTTAAAATGCAAATAAGGTAAGTAAGTGTAATTGTGTTATCCAGGCTTTCTAAAATGTCTGAAATACTTTGGCTTGATATTCTAATTGAAGGTGTCCCAACGTCTTACTTCCAAGTTTCAGCTCTAAATGTAAACGTGATTTTATTTTCTCTTTATTCATGACTACTTCACCTTTCTCCATAGAAATCTTCCCGGATTTTATTGTAGTCATTGTAACTTCTTCTATAGTGTATTTTTGTGAAAAGCTACTCAGCAACCTTTTGTAATGCATCATATGAGGGGAGTATGAGAAGTCGTTTGACACAATGGCCCAAAGATAAGCAGCATCATTCCTTATTTCTCCATTTTGACAGGTACCTTACAGCCAGAAAAGCTGTATTAGCTCTGGTCATTGGGATTCTATTTTTGTTTTGAGGGAGGAATAAGTTATATCCCTCACCCCAGTAAAAGCAGTACCTTTCTTTAAACAAAAAGTGCATCTTATAACTGCTGTGGTAGGGTCTGAGGCCCAGGATGCCCTGTCGCACTCTGCTGATATTTCTTTTCATCTCTGTGATTTCTGCTGAGATAGACAGTGGTACCCCAAGTGCCCTTTCTGTTCCTCATTCCTACCAGGTTGTGTAGGTAGGTCCCTGAACCGACAGGAACCATGAATGAAAATGAGTATTTGAGTCTAGTAGCAGATATGAGACTTATTTTATTTTACTTTTTTTTTCTGTCAGAGTTCATTTTTTCCTGTCCTATTTTATATTTAACCATAGAACATTCAACTTAAGAGGACTCAAAGGCTCATATACATGTCTTCTAGCTCCAGGCACCACAGGTAGCAACAAAACTGCCTCCAGTCATAAGACTAGAAATTAGATTTTTTACCTATCTGAATTTCCTTCCATAGACACCAAAACTCATACGGTGCAATTCTTGGTGGCAGCCTTGCAAAAGCATCAGTTTGGGTTCTGTGGTTCAGTACTCTGAGAGCTGGTAACAAAAAATAGACAGAAGTGAACTGTCCCAGTGAGCGTGTGAGTAAGATTTTGAATAGCTGAAAATGCTCAGGAATGACAGTCCAAACTTGTCCAAAGGATTGTATGAAATGGCACTCCATGGGGAAGAAACAGACAAAAGATTAAGTCTTGGAGAGCTTTTGTGAAATTCGGAGATCACCAGAGATATAAGTCTGGCAGAGGAGGAAAGGAAGATGCTTAGCAACAGCAGGGGTATAATGTGCATATGTACTCTGTGCTTCCTAAGCAGGCGGTGGAGTTTTGAACTGGGGAAAAAAGCTGGAAGGAGGAGCTGTGAGGGTGGTGGTTGATGAGGAAAAGTGGTGAATGTAGCCAAAATGGAGCAGAGTAATCTAGCTAAATATAATGTCATCACTATAGGTGTCAATATCTGAGCTGGCCATCCCAGCCTCCTCAATGGGGCATTCTCAATAGACTGCTCATAATGGACATATTCCTCACTCATAGCTTCACACTACTGCTTCCTATTTCTTTTTCTAGTCTATTCTAAAAGAAGAAGAAGTAAAAAAAGAATTTTCTTTTAGAAATATTCTATTTTTAAGAGAAAATGGTTTTTTTTGTCAGCATGTGAACTAACCATGTACTTTATAGACAATACAGAAGAAGAGGCACTCTGAGGGCATGGTTAATACCCTCATGAAGTAGTAATGTAAATCGTTTTCTCTATTAACTACAGAGTGAATGCATATTGATATCTCAGATACATATCTGAAGAGTCCTAATCTCCAGAGGATGCACACTGTGGTCTCTTTTCAGCAGTGAAGACCTAAAACTGTCTGGAGAGCTTCAGTACCATATCTGCAGTTGCACTCGCCCTGGCCACCCTTGCCCCCAAGTGCTGGCTGCGTAGCATGGTGTGAGCCCAACTCTGCTGTTCAGAACTGTCCAGACCATTTCACAGTTTTCTTAAAGATTAGGTACTGTTGATAGGAGACTGAGCACCATGATACAGTTGGATTTCAGAAACAAAATACGCCAAATAGAAAATGTGGTTCTGGTGTGTGTTCCTTCATGCTCAGTACAGTTTTGATCACCATGTGGTAACTAATCCATACTGCCCTGCTTTGCCAGCATGATTTCAGAATGCCACTGGATTAAATAACCACGGATCTTTGAAGAGTAGAGCTGCTGAGGGATAGGTGGGAAAACTTTAAAAACCTAAAGAAGTTTGTTCAAATAACACATTCAGGTCCTTATTGGGAAATAATTGGTCTGGAAATCAAACTTCAGTGCCTCCTTGTCTCAGACTTTTGCAATGCTGAAGGAAAACCACACCTTTTAAACATCTGATCTGCCGAAGTTCAGCGAGGCTCCAAAGAGTTTTTGAAATGGTAAACTATTCAGCATTTTTTCCAAGAGGGAAACTTTCACCCCATTCTGTTTGAAGAAGTCTGCCTGTGACTAATTAAAAGCAGCATGTGGCACGCGTTGCAGCAGCGCCGTTGTTGCCAAGCCCCCTTTGGTGGTCCTGAAGACCACAGGCATTTGCCTGCTGTGGGCACAGGCTGGCAAGGGCTGGTGGCTACAATCCCACGAACAAGGACACTCTGGCAGCCCTGACCCAGGCAACGCCATCACTTAAGCCAGCTGGAGCCATGCCTGAACACTTCCAAACAGGACAGATGCTTCAACCCAGGAAAAGCTCTGTGCAACAGGCTGTCACTCCCAGATCCACTTGATAGTGCTAGGATGAGGATACTGTGTTAATCTGCTTCCACAGGGCAGAATAAAGTTGATGTTAGTGCCAACCATACTTGCTTAGCCAAATCCTGCTCAAGTTTCACTCATCCTGTAGGCTGAGAAATGCTTAGAATGGTCAAAACCTGAAATGTTTATTTTTAATCAGTGAAAGCATCTTAATTAGGTTTTAGGGGCTGGTGGGCTGTGTGCACATACACACAAAATTCTATTACTCAGAGAATGAGTTAAGGAAATAAGAAAAGTCAACTCTGTGGTGTTCAGTCTGATCTGATGGAGAGCATAAAAGGATATAGCTTGCTCTCTGGCTCTCTTCAATCATCTGTAAAGTAGTAACAACTGCATTTCCTTTCCAAGCTGCTCTAAGCTGCTGGTCGCCTTCTATAGCACAGCTTGCAGTACTTATTAACTGGGGTAGGCCAATACAGTGACTAAAATTTGAAAGCAAGCTTTTTCTTTGGACTTGAAGGGAAGTTCCACTTAAAACAATTGCTAGCATGACATGCAACGGTGCTGATTATGGGGATTTAGATCTATTATCTCAGCTTTACAGAAAGCCACTTCCTGCAGCAAAGAAAACACAAATACTGTTTTTTGATGTTTATCTTAAATTCATACTACTTCTGCTAGAATACATATCTGGAATTATTTAAATGAACAGTTAGGGTTCAGAATTTGAAATTTAATGAAACAAGATTTTTATACTGATGATGCAAGGACTTTAGAAGAAAACAATGTTCCTTTTGTAATTAAGCAGAGCAGCTATTTATACTGTCGGCTGCATTCCAGTACAAAGTGCACTCATGGCATCAATTTAAAGGGCATATGTTGGAGGCAAACACACAAAAGCGGTTTGGAAAGAGGCATGGAGTAAAAGTGTCTGAAGTGCCTAAGTCTCTTCAAGGAGTGAAACTTCAAGGACACTCATTTGATTTTGAAAGTTTTACCCAGGCTTACCAGAAACAGAATGCAACTTAAAATTGGCCATGATCCTCCATAGCCGCAGAAAATTCCTTTTGGAATAGGTTTTATTCGAGTAACTCCAGATGTACTTGCCCTATTCCTGTGTTAGAAGGAGGTCCAATTTGGTTTATATAATTTACTTTGACTTCAACCTTAACAGGATTAAGTCCTTAGTCTTTTGTCAGTAGAAGACTCAGAAATTTCTTTACCTTTTTTAATATGAATATTTTTCCTTATTCGTGCAGCTTTTAGCTTCCATACTTATTTCTCTTTAGGTATGTAAGGTGCATTACTAAAAATGCCTATCTTGAGCAAAGCACGTTTTGTATAACATTTCCAGTTTCCACCAGCCTAAAGAGGAAAAAGCCTAAATGTGTACATTTTACTGCATAGCTGAAACCAAATTCTGCATGGAAACATTTTATCAAGTACCTTATTTTTCTACACATTCCTGGAGGACCTGCAAAGGAGGAACTTGTCAGCTAAATTGAAAACATACTAATAAAGTTAAAAAGTTAATGGGAGACATTTGCAATTTCCCAATAATTTTCCTAGTGACTTAAACTCGAAATAACTGTGTATACTTCTGCTACTGTTTTCCTTACATCTTTGTATCAAATGACATGCAGAAGAATTAGTGCCGGATATCTACCATTTGTCGCACACCTATCAAATTATAGTTTTCCTAGGCAAACATACAGTTCAGGTGGCCAGATCTGTTTGTCTGGGAGGCTATTTTCAATTACTTTTAAGTAATAATGTGTGTTTTATAACTCAAACCACTTGTATAAATAGAGCTTAAAACCTTGTGACTGAGGCAATAAAATAGAAGCAAAGGTTTAGCTGTTGTAACCTACTATGCAGTCCATTAAGGGCAATGGCTGAAATACAATTCCAGACTCTAGGCCACTTTTGTGCTAACTAGAAAATATAAAAATACTTCTGGTTTTTCTCTCTGATTAGGTTGATTATTATCTTAGTAAAGCAGTAATCACTGCTTTTTTCAGTGAGCCTTAGGTAGTTATTCTGAACCAAGACATTTCCATATGCCCTGCTAAAGGGTACAGGCTGACAATGTTACCTTCGCCTTGTATCTCCAGTCTTGCAAAAGAGAGCCATTTAATGATAAGATTTTCATTTAAGGGTACACAGAAGGATAAGTCTGTGGGGCTTAGTTAATTCTGTCCTACTCTTCCGTGTGTTCTTTCCACTTCTCCATTTACTATGAGTAGACTATCATATCTGAATATCACATGACCAGTCTTGTATTTATAACAACTAATGCTGCACGTCACTGGCATCCTGACTAAAAGGTCAAGAGAGAAATAGCTTTGATGGACTGATGAGCTATTTCAAGGGAAATATTTTGTTTTTCATTCCCTTCAGAATAAAATTTTCTGTTCAGGTACCTATTACACAAAATTCGTGGTTTTGACAGATCTTTTTGACCTCAGAAAAGAAAAATATAAAGTGATATCTTATTCCTTTATTTTATCTGCCATAAGCCTCCAAGAACATTCCACTACATTCTTGCCTCTACTGATAACATCTTTTCTAGCTGCTAAAGAGCTGACAGCATATTACAGGGGTTGTGCAGTGCTGAACCCTTCTCATTTAGATTTGGCCTGAATGCCAAAAATGTTGACCTTTTCTGTATTTAATATGGCTTAGAAGAGGCATCTTTCCAAGTCTTAATATAATCTACTGCTGAACCTTCTCATCCTCCTCCACTTCCCCTCCCCTTCAATTTTGTAGCACTCCTAATTCAATGTATGGGATATGGACACCCTACATTGCCTACCATATCCTTTTACACATATCCAGGGAATTTAGGAATTCTTTTGAATTGCTTGAGTGCTGCTATATTTGTCAGAGTCTTTTATCAGTTTCTGATATCAGTCTCTGTTTATCTTTGAAGATTTAATAGTCTGTTAGTGTGAGTGGCTCATTTCTTTCCCACACAATCATTTTTTACCTGTCAAGTTCTGCCCATCAGTTCTTTTGGAAGAATTTCTTTGACTGAGGACTTGACCTTCTCATAAATAATACAAATAGAAACATAAAATGTAATTTAAATTTTTTTACTTGTCTCTGTTATGAATGGGTACATCTAATAATATTCCAGGCCAGCTATCTTGGTTCTGCTATTTCTATTTAAATATTTTTAATACAAGAGTGATCAAAACAAGCAAAATTTTAATTAAGTTTTATTATCTGGACTGTGTCTGAAACATAGAGGTGATCCATGAGACGGCAAGCATTTTGAATAACTGCCTTTGGATTTGCTCATATTTTGCAGTGGTACTGGTGTTCACTGTAAATTCCTTCCAGCTGCGATGCTCCTATTCTATTCTATTCTATTCTATTCTATTCTATTCTATTCTATTCTATTCTATTCTATTCTATTCTATTCTATTCTATTCTATTCTATTCTATTCTATTCTATTCTATTCCATTCCATTCCATTCCATTCCATTCCAGATATGACCAGGTTAACATTTTGGGCAGTATACAAGGTGAATGACATGCTAGCTAACTTGTGAAGCCTTTTTTTCCAAGCTATGAAATCAAATTATGATAAAGTTATAGAACAGTTTTCAAAAGTGGCATGTAGTATAGAAAATTTTGTAGATAGTCTGTATCATTTCGCATGTGCGTTCAATTGTCTTCACGGTTACAGTATGTTCGTAATGATTTTGTTGCTCATTTGATTGCTAAATTTACACCTGTTTTGAAAACAGAATCTAATTTTTAGCTCAAAGAACAATTCCTATAATATTCCTTTCTAAAATTCTAGCTCACAGTGGACAAGGTGGTATAATTTTAACAGCTTTTATCCCACAGCACTCTGCCTGATGTGCCACCCATCCTGGGTACTGAGGAAAGGGGTTTTGTAAGCCAACAAAACAGAGCTCCATCCTGGGCCAGATTGCTTTCCCACAGCTGTATCCCATGAAAAAATAATGCCTCCTGATATACTTTTCCAAACATAAACATGCAGTGCTCAAAAGTCAGCCCCATTAAAATTTATTGGTTTGAGCCAAACTCAAACCATGGCATTGCTGGATGTATGCTTTTAGGCAACCAGCACCAAGCCTATTCTTACTCTCCACAGGGTTGTGGAAAACTCCCCAATAAGGGCAAAAATTTGCCCTGTGGGCAAATTATGCCAAACAGATGTGCAGATATAATTTCTGATGAGACGTCTTATGGTCCCCAGGGATCATTTCCTCATTCACTCGTCAGATTCAACCCTACTGAAGGAACAAGCAAATACAATGCAATGGAAGGGGTCTACCCTTCTGTTTGTACTCAGTGCAAGTTTGTCCTACGGAATCCTTAAGAAGAAGCTCCTTTTCAGGCACAAAGATATTCAAGGCAAAAGACATCCCTAATTCTAAATTACTGTATTATGTTTTAACTTAAAATTGCAGAGATTTGGGATATTTCAAACTAGTTGAAAGTGGGAAATGTAACACGGTGGAGCTTCATTCTTTCAAATTTTGTTACCTATCATACCTACCTCTCATTACCTTGACATAACTTTATCTCTTCCCTGTCCTCGTTTTCTTACTTCACCTGTTTCCTTTCTTGTAATGCTGATTAAAAAAATCTGGCTAAGATGGAGTGATACCCCATGCCAGCCTTCTGACAGTGTTGCATCAGTAAAGTTTACAACAGCAAGGGATGAAATTCCCAAAGAAAACTCCATTTTCAATCTGTAAGACTAGCGAAATTAATTTAGCAGATGGAGAATCCAGCCCTGTGTGTTCCACAGACACTGGCCTACTTTAAGGTCAGCAGTTCCCCTTAGAGTGACAGACAAGATATGTCTAAGTATGGGTGGATTCAGAATTCCCATAAGGCATTATCAACATATTTCAGGTGTGTTTCTTTATCAGCTGACATCAGAGTCCTTATAAACACAGAGAGCAGGAACTAGGAAGGGAAAGATCACTTCTGGTTGTTAAGTTTACCTTTCTAATCGCAGTAAACCGTGATTATTCTTTCACGCTGGGCAGACACATTTCTTTAAATTGTGCTCATCACATGATTAAAACCTGTGGAAGGCCTCTCGCAGTCCAAAGACCCTGAAAAAAAAAGACTATAGAAAATTTTCACCGTCTTTACACCAAAAAGCAAGGCCTTGTACTTGTTAAACTCTGATGCAACATTTGGATTTAATTACGGTAGGCCAAATTCTGCCCTCAGATACACCAGTCAACTTGGGTAAGACTTGGCATGCAGGGGACATTTTCAAATTTAATATAATGGTATTTTTATAATACCATGCCAAATAGGGCATAATATATTTTTAGAAACTTTCTCATTTATAATAATAAAATGCTCTTCAAGATGATTCATATTAAAAGAAACAATTATTTTGGCTTGCAGGACATATTTGTAGCTATGTGTAGACACTTACTTGGATGTAATTCAGCATCAAATAAATTTAAAACATGGATGTGTGCCAGAGACAGGGATGAAAAAAATCCCAACCAAGTGAGCTGTTACTCGGTAGCCTTTGCAGTTTCCTTTGCCTGCTAGCCCAGAGCTCCCCATAGCTTCATAGAGATGAAGAACTGGAAGGGACCTCTAGAGGTCATCTGGACTATACTTCTGCAGAAGGATGAATTCAAACTTACAAGGGCAGAGATCTGTCAGTGATAGTTCAATATCTATTGAAACATTTTAAAATGGGAAAATCCATGCCCTCCAATGCTCTCCAGTACATTTGCAGATAGACAAGCTTAGATATCTTTTTTTTTCCTTCCCACTGTGGTCACGAGAAACAGTTGAGCATGTTGTATTCCTCACTGGAAAGTTGTCAGTTTACAACCTTTCAATCTCCTCTTTAGAAGAGACATGGTAGGGAGCCTTCAGATTTTCAATCTCATTTATATGCACATTTATATGCACCCTCCCTGTATTGCTGTTCTTGGCTTCTGGGGTAAGCTCCCCTACAAACCACCCAAGATGGAAAGTTACTTCCTTCCATCTCTTTCGACTGGAGTGCCAAAAGCAGCAGCTCGGGTCTGAGCAGCAGTGAGGACAGTGCAATAATCACATCCCATATGTTGCATGTAACTTTTTTCAGTTTGCAGTAGACTCTCATTGCTGACTCACGTTTAATTCATAATCCACCATGAGCCTCACGTGCATCTACCTGTACCAATTGTTGCCTTCAGATTTTAGACTATTTCCTCAACTTGTCATGAGCCTTTGCATTCTAATTTAGTATTTCAAAAGGTTTTGTGATGCCTTTCAAGTTATAATACTGCAGTCCTTTACCCAAAGCAGAAGCTTTTGTAGAAAATTGGACTTGGGTAGATGCTGGTGCCTTTCTATATATTTAAGAGTGAATAATGGCTAATTGCTATTTAAAAGTAGGATTTCACTCATCTATTCACCTCCAATATGACAATTTCCCTACAATCTATTTTAATTTATTTAATACATAAGCAAAAGCTCTTCTAAGAACAGATTTATTCAGTGATTTGTTCATAGACAGCTAAAAATCAATTTATGTCTTTCTCTGGATAGATGCATCATTTGCAAGGCAAAATTTAAAAAGCTTTAAAGTTAAGGTTCATGCTCCTAAGAAATAACATTGTTAAATCAAAGCTATTACTGCATGCACTTTGTTAACTTAAATACAGGCAGCCTATTTATTAGCATGGATGAAAAATTATTACAGTTATTAACCTGCAAATCACTGGGGTAATATACTATGTTATTCCAGTTATTCTCTGGGAGGGAAGGCGAATGCAAATGGTATTTTGGAATTTATTTGTAATGCAACTTGCCATCTTTCTGTCAAAGTCAAGAAAAGTCTGTCAGGAGACCAGTTCTGATTTATCACTTTTCATCCCTTTTTCACCAACCTGCAAGCAGGGAGCACTCACTTCACTCTGGGCAGAAAAAGTAGTTCTGCCTCAGGCTGTGTTATCTCCCCTCTGCCCCTCTGCTTTCTCCAGTCATTCAGAACAAAAGAAGCATTTTTAAGCCATGTTTTAAGGAGAGCTGCTACAGGATTATCCTGTGGAGAACACGGTTTGATGTAGCCCAGAAGGTCACAGAGCTACCAAGTCAGCAAATGGTCTGTTTGATCCTACAAAACTTCTGTCTGAAGTTCACTGACTTCTCCTTAGCCCCTCCACTTCATGTATTCAGCTTAAAATATATTTGATGAGGTGAGGGTGAGGGTTTACGTTTGGATTTCTTATGACTATCTAGCAGACTAATCTGCTGACAGGAGTGGATAAGAAGCTCCTGAAGTTGTAAATGCAAGGAGACCCCCTTGTGTGATGGGTATGTCCCGTTTGCCAAGCATGCCCTGAGTTTTGGACATTAAATTAACTTTCCCAAACTTGTAGTCTTTGGGGACAGAAATCATCACTGTGACTCATTTGGAGAAATACTTAGCATGTTTTGATTGCTTCTGTAATATAAAAATAATCCCATGGGCAAATCACATTGTCTAGGGCAAGAAATTTTCACAGGAAAGATTCAGTAAATGTCTCAACATACAGAAGTGAACCAGGCAAACAGATAAAGATGAGAGAGAGACACAGTGCTTTTTATGCAAGTGGAATGCTGTTTAGAGTACAAAAGTATATCTATTGAGCACAACTGAATGGACTTCAGCAAGATTAATTTTTTATACCTTTCAGATTAGATAACAGTAAATTATTAAATAATAGCAATGGGGATATAACATTAATGGATGTCATTTTAGAATAAATTCCATCTTAGATTATTGCATGAAAAAGAGCTATACCCAGCAGGGGTTATTATCAAAAGTGTAATTCAAGATAGGGAAGAACCACAAAAAAAAACCCAAAGAACACCGACATGATGACATTTAATGAAAAAACATTTTAAATGGGCTAAAAGATAACTTTCTTCAAAATACTGTATGTTCTCTACATATTTTATTCCCTCTACACTATTTCAAGTATACCAGTGGTCTGGATAAAAGACAGTCATCTCATTGAATTTATGTTGCCTTTTCTGTTTGAACTCAGCAGGTTTTTGCCATAAAGTGAAAGTTCTAAAAACCTTTTCTGCTTCTTCTGAAGAGAAAGAAAAGAGAGCTTTATAGTTGGACCAAATCATACAATGTGGTTAGTATTCCCTGTCTCCCATGTGTTGTCATCTAGCCAACCAAAACAAACATCCCAGGTCACTCAGAGGACGTGGTATTTGTCACAATAAGTCTATGATCTCAAGCAAACTGAGGTGGTTTCCTAGAATTCCTGACTTGCAAAAAGCCTGGAACAAAACATGGAGTTTACAGTTTATATATTGGTATGTATAGCACTGTTATGTGGGTTTGCTGATACAGCTTTCCCTCAAAGATTTATAGAAAAGAGGAAGCACAGATGAAAGTACTGATAGTTACCTGTCTTGATGTACTGGGTTTTGAAATGAACAGTGGACGAATCCTAGTACAGATTTCCAGCATCCAGGTTTTCAAGGGATTCCTGGGCTTTGTCAAGCCCAGGGAAGCCACAGATTCACATTCCTGGGCTGCTTTTCTCCCTGCATCCCTGCCAGTGGTGCACACAGGCCAAGGAGGGTGGCTGCACAAGCACCTTGCAATGCTCTTCCCTACTACTTCTGCCCTGCCATCACCCTACACTAGTACATTCCCAAAGTCAGTTCCCAGTGGCCACAGGCTGAGGGGGGATGCACAGTCTTCCCCACCAGCTGCAGCATTCTCTTCACCTATCAGTCTCAGAGAGAGAAGGCCTCAATCCTGAAATCCAAAAGAAAGGATTTGTCTTGGAATATGGCTGTATTCACAACCACGATATAACCAGAGCCCTGGAGTCTTCCCCTGTGTTTGCACTTTTAAAGGTCCCACAGGATGTGTGCGGTGGTGAAATCCCAGCGAGGGCTTGCTGGAGCCACTGGCTGGCGTGACTTGGCACTCATTGCTCAGGATAATATGGAGAGGGCTCAGCACCCCAAGCTTAGAGCTTCTTAGTGGAAACGATGCATGCCTCAGTCTGCCAGTGTTTTACATATTCCTAACAAATTCCAGCATTACTGTGGAAAGCTACAGAACATTTAAAAATTTTCTGGAAACTTTACCACTTTATTTTATATTCAGCTTTGGTTCTGTGTAAATCATCTGGCAGTTCTTACACATGTTTGCATTACCTACTATTTTACCTTGAAATTTACCTTGAATTTTAAATTTAAATCAAGGAGTAATTAAATTCCTGGAAGCAACAATCAAATTACAGATTCTTTTTTCTTGCATGTTTGCATATGTATGGACAGAGATACTTTTATTGATAGCAAAAGGCCTAGCAATCTGGTTGGATAGAAAGCAATCCAATTATTACTTGTTTCTGGAGCTTCATGCCTCTCTGGAATGACATCTGGACTAAGCTTATTCTTGCTAATTGTTACACAGTACTTTTCATTGTACTGCTTTCATGGTGAGCAGGTCTCTCACCCATGAGCAGCACATAAAGATGAAGAGAAGTATCAAAGAAACTTCCCTTCTTACCATTCAGGGTGTGAGCTCAGTTCTGTCAACCCTGTAGGAATTAATATTGCAGGATTCCAGTAGCAATAGCAAAGCTGAACCATGAGACTTTGCAACTGGGAAGGAGGAATCTGACCTAAACCAAAACTGTTTTCACTCACTCGCACTCTGTCACCCACATACTCTCCAGATCCAAGTTGTGTGTGTTCACCTAATCCGGCCGGCATGCAGACACCCAGGCACACGTGGCCAGGTGGTCTGGCCGGGCTTCCTGGCAGTGACCCAGAGAGCAAGACACATCGGCTATGGGGTCTTCAGGAGATTTACTGGTCTTTAGATAGCAACCACGTCTACCAGCACGACCTTCTGTAGCAACAAGCTGCAGAGACTCTGTACATGCCATGCAGAGGCTGCGCTTACCACACACACACATTTGTAGTGACAGGCTGGGTGTTCCTGGGTGATTTCCAGCTCATCTGTGATTGGGAGACTGTTCTCAACCTGACTGCCAGTATAGCAGCTACAATAAGAATAAAAAATACTAGATGTAAGTCTCTAAATAGATATAAATCTATAAATCAAGATATAAATCTGGTGCGACTATACTGGTGAGTCTGCATGTTTATGCTGTTTTTCTAACCTCTCCCCTTAACGTTTTGATATAGCCCTGTGTTTTGCCTGACGAGACCAAGAGTGGATTTTGGTTTCTAGAAGATATGCCAAACATCAGTGAAAGGATCTCTTTGTCTTCTCTTTGGCATATTGGTCTTGAGAATCGATCTCATTTAATATTCTTATCAGAGTTTGAAGTTCTTCCGCTTCTGATTGATTTAGTGATTCTTCGGAGCTTTAAAAAACAATATTATGTAATGTGATCTTTGTTTCTGTCACTTCCCAGAGGGTGACCAAGAGAGTCAGACTTTTGCATTTTGTAGGTGTCTTTTTTTACTGTACTTTTGTTATTTGTTTGTTTGGGTTTTTTAGGAGGGTTTGGGGGTCTTTTGGTTGGTTTGTTTTGATTTTTCAAGAGGAGATTAGCTGGAAATAAAAAACCCCCACTGAAAACCACATAGAGCTTCACACTCATTAGTGTAAGCTAATGAAGGTCTCACAGGTCTTTCCGTGGCTCCTAGGGCAGATTCCTTAAAGCAAGGCGAATGTCTGTGGGCTGCTCCAGGGGTTAGCCCTGCCCGGGAGCGCTTTGGTTTCCATCCCCGGCGGATGCGCTACTGCCGGCTCTGCACCATTAGATGGCAACAGCTGCCCGGCTAAACCCGGCTGCGGCAGAGGGATGGAAAACCCAGTTTCCCTTCCCGGGCCCGCATCCTCTTTCTGGTTTGGGAGCAGGGAGCTGGCGAGCCCCTCTTCCGTGGGGCTGTGTCCCGGCGCCTGCCCCCTCCATTCTGCGGGATAGCCCACAGCAAAACACGGGGGGCAGCCAACAGCACCGCACCTCCCTCTGAAACAGGCTAAAACTGGGGTTTTGCTGCACTGGAAAACATATGAGTTTTGTTGTAATATGAAGAAGGTTTTCAGCACGTGGAAGCAACAAAAAGCAACAGCTTTGAGGTATCAATTATGAATATTTTGCTCATCAAGTATTGGAGGTAATAAAATGTTGCATTAGATGCTTTTTTTTTTTTTTAAACTTGCATGACTTCAAATTAAAACCACTAAGTAGCATAAAGAAAATCCAATTGGAGAGAACCAAATGCATCTTAGTTATTCTGCTCCCATTCTGATTGTCAGATCAGCTAGTCCAACATCAGTCTTAGGGGATGCTTCTCCAGCCTGGTCATAAAGGCACAAAGGTTCCATAACCTCCAGAGTGGATTGGGTCTTCCCAATGCCAGTGACTTAGGTAGTTCTTGAAAAAAAAAAATTATTTAAAAAAAGTCGTGATTTGCAAATTAAACACACAACCAAGTTTGAGTTTCCAATGTCAGCTGCTCTGGTTCCTCAAAATCACAAAGTCACAGAATATTCTGATTTGGAAGGGCCTTGTAAGGATCCTCAAAGTCCAGCTCCTGGCCTTGAACACACTGGCCCAAGAATGACACCATGTGCCTGAGAGCATTGTCCAAGCACTTCTTGAGCTCTGTCAGGTTTGGTGCTGTGACCACTGTCCTGGGCAGTCTGTTCCAGTGCCCAGCCACCCTCTGGGTGAAGAGTCTTTTCCTGATATCCAGCCTAAACCTCCCCTGACACAACTTCAGGCCACTCCCTTGGGTCCTGTCACTGGTCACCAGAGAGAAGAGATCACTGCCCACCCCTCCTCTTGCCCTCATGATACCTTGGTTTCCAGTAGAAAGATATGCAGATGTGTACAGTGAATAAGCATTTTAAGCCTATACTTTAACATTAACAGTTTTTTCCCATTGTGACTACTGCTTTCCCTGCTGACCTCTGTAAACAGTGAGCATAACACTGTCAGAAGTTCCACATTTTCAGTGCTTAGGAATTGTACTTGCTTTTGCTATGCTATATTTTTTCATCATCTTCACTTTCAGTGTTGCTGGGTCATTATCCTCTCCCTTTTCAGTGTATTCCTCCATTACCATACTCTTGTTTCAAGGCTGTACATGAACTTCATTCCCTTAATGCTCAGAGACATTTTACTGCTCCTGAGTAAACTGTGTTTGCAAGCATTATCTGCCATTTCTAAGGTTTTCTGAAGCATTTAGCTGTTTTTGAAATTATCCACAGCCCTTCCACTTGGAAAAGGGCAAATTATTCACCTGTTCTCACAAGATCTTTTAAATCATCAAACAAAAGTGCCAAATTGCATAATTAAGTGATTGCACAATATGTGTTTGCTTACTTCTGTTGACACAGAAATTCAGGATTTCCCGAGGAAGGAAATGCTTTCATGACAATATTTATTACATGGCAGCACACCTTCAGTCCTTCCTCTTCTAATTTTTTCTTAGACCCAAGGAGGCCAAGCAGAGAGCTGATGGTATGAATACCACTTTAATCATCAGGAACTGGCAATGTATTTCAGCTAATTTCATTGCTTGGGTTAGCTTTGATTCTTTGTGTATATTTGACTGCAACACCTGGATTTTGGATTTACCAGCTATCTTCTGTAGCACCAGCTGACCCACCCCAAAAGAGAAATATAACGACAGAAATAACAGACTGGGCGAAGAAGAGGCCCCAAATGTGATGTAAATATTTAGTTTCAGTAACAGCAAGGAGGGCAAGAGGAAAGCGCATTTGAGAATTTGTAAGTAATACTGCTTGCCTCTGAGCAATTTAATAACTTTATAAAAGTTAATCATTAGGTCAATTCTAATTAATAATAAACTTTCAGTTAAGCATTTTCTCCGCATTTAAAATGGCACATGCATTCCCTAGTAAATTAAAGCACTTCCTTGAATGTATTCCACAACATTTCAGCAGCCTTTCATAAAATTTGCCTAGCTGCCATACTGTGGCATGGTTATTTTGGATTGATTAACATATAGTTCCTCACACAATGAATTATTGAGTGGAGATTGCCATAAAAATGGAAATAAAACTGATCTTTTTATAACAGCAGTGGTTAACTCACCAAGAGAGTCATCATTACAAAAAAGAACAAAACCAAAAAACCAAAAAAAGAGGCACCACTCATGTATCTCAGGACTGAAGAGATGCTCACACAGCCGTGCTGAGCAGAGACAGCCCTTGACTGGGCCAGATAAAATGGCATCGTTCCAGACGATGCTGAAATTACAGGACTCAGCTAATTCTGAGCAAATCTCAGGATGAGGGAACAATTGTTCTCATATATTAGGTGGTGGCCCATTATTTACAGTGTTGGGTTTTTCTTTTGTGTGTATACTTATAGATAAGCCATAGAAACAATGAGTCTTGGAACATATCAGGATTTATTTTTCTAGACTAAAACTACTGTTGCAGCTGCTGGATTGACCTTGCCTTATTTTTGTTTTCACCATTTTTCGTAGGTTTTTTAAGTGTGCTTTCAATTTGCTTCTCACCAAATAAGCATAAAATCTTGTCAGCAAGTTTCCCTTCCTCTACCCTGAAATCTGATGTAAGGAGAAAGCAAAATTGTCCCATATTCCCTCCTGTCTTCTGCTTCAGAGATGGCATAAATCTGAGTGAACTAATAATTTCCAGTGATTTATTCAGCATTCTTCATCGCATGTCCATGGGGGAATTGTCCATAGAAAGCCTGTGGTTTTCTAGAATATATCTGTTTTTCAGTCCTCCCTCTGGCTGGCTGGCTGTGGTCCCCCTACTGCTGTGGCAGCGTGATATGTCGGCAATTTCTCCTTCTATGTGCCTGGCTGTCCCCAGCCTCTCCTCAGCTCCCTCACAAGAGTCTTTGCCACCACACCAAGCCTCACGGGGGGATGCAGCCTCAGGGAGGAAGAGGCTGAGGTGCAGCACCTCCTCTTCTGCTGTCTGTGCCACCAGTGTCTGCTCTTGGCAGAAAATGGAGCAGACAGCGGAGGAACATGGGTGGCAGAAGGAAAAGTGATAATGCCATAAAATACATAACCACTTACTACAGCAGATGTGAATCAGAGATTTCCGCTGGTTTAGTAGAGAGCACATTTTTCTGAATAGTCTGAATTCTCCAAAGAGTCATGGTATAATAAATCCATTACTTATAGCACTGGAACAAAGATACCACAGCCATACAGTGCAAATTGCTGATCCCGTGTAAACTCACTCGCTGTTTCAAATTTGTTCAGTAACTTTTGATGAGTTAACTTTGTCATAGTGGACTATATAGAAAAGATATCCCATGTCCTTGTACAGCCTGAATAAAAACATAAAGCTGACTTTATGCATAAACTTTCGCTCTTGCTACTTCAAGAAAAATATGATTGCTTGCCTGTTTCTGATGTCAGTCAGATCTGTTGTGCTGTGATCAAATAGTGCCCAATATCCAGCATCAGCAATTATGGAGTCCCAGACACAAAATGCTGGTGGGACCATCCTGAAGGCTGTGTTCAAAGTCTCTAGACAACACTTTCCATCTGCTCTTGCTTTTGAATTGTGATCATGCAAAGTCACTTTGTGGTTCTTACCCTTGTTGAGAGACTTCATATGCTTTGAAGCAGTCTAATTGCATAGTAAACTCTCTTCTGCAAGCCATGACTTCAGAATCTGTCTGCTCACGCCAGTTCATTGGAGGATGACCAAATCAGGCACATCTTCCTCCCGGATCCTGAAATCTCATCATTCCTGTGCATCCACTTGGAGCATTGCTACAATGGGGACTCAGTTGTTTGGGTTTTTTTTTTTTAATAATACCAAACATGGCATTTTAAATAATAGCATCATGCTTTATGTTGCTTTGTCAGAAATAATCATACATTTATTACTTATTAGCAGTTTTTTTCTATTTCCAACTAGCAAGAAGTAAGGACCAATAGAAGCAGATATGTAGAGGGAAATAACGAATGCCAAGAACTTGACATCCAAGAGATCCATGTTCCAAGCTACTTAATTTCACATTACTCCAGCCTGCTCCCATTGACTAGAAGACCAATCTTGGCTATAGTAAATTAGGCGCACTCCTACAGCACATCTTCAGAAAGAAACTCAAGAAATCCAGTTTGTGCATACAAAGACACATACCTATTCACACTAGGGTGTGAATAAAAGCTCAGTGACTGGGAACAACACTTCTTCTCAAAAGTAGTCCTGATTAGAAGTAAAATACTGATGTAGAGGTACCAGCTCCTGCCCATGATGTGGGTCTTTGAAAACATTTGTAACAGTCTGACCTGTTCTATCTGGGTAATTTGCTTAATATGCAATTAATTGTTGCTATGATTCAATTACATTAAATAATTTAAATTTTTCTCCAAGCTTTACCCGCACAGCTGCATGGTGCTTCTAGCTAAAGTGCAACTTTCTCTCCATATTTAAGTTAGGGAAGGTTGAACAGCTTATATCTCAGGAAAAAGTGATATTTAGCTTTTATCATTATGTAAGAGGTTTACAGATTTTTTAAATTGTTCTAGCACCTCTGCAAAAGGTAGTGGAAACTTGAAATTTGTCAGGTTTATCACTCCAGTGCTGGAAATTGTCTTAGTTCAGCCTGCAAGTTTACTGCACTACCCTTTTATCCAACACCTTTGCAATGTGGTTTTTACTGAAGGGATCATGAGGTAGTTTTCTCTTCCAGGAAAAGCACTGTCTCATTCACTTCATGGCAGTACCACATGTTCCAAATATACCAAATGTGCACAATGGCTAGAGTGGGGAGTCTGAGGAAATAGAAACATATGTCCAACACTGGATTAAAAATTGAAGTATCTGGGCTCAGTTTTCTTTTCAGACATCCTGCCTGGCCTTGGACAAGTCTGGCCAAGTCCACACATGGCTTGGACGTGGCTGGGTCTTGGTACCCCCTCTATCATGTAGCTAATGTGAGGATTGGGAGGGATGCTGTGGCTAGGTAAGGGGTGTCCTCATGGTATCAGCCTCTTCTTCAGCCAGAGCTGACTCCAGCTGCAGCCGTTGCTGTCTTCATAGCAATATCAGGTTCTGTGAAACTAAATTCATTCCAGTTTGCATGGTGTTCGGCCTGCAAGGACAGCCTTGAAAATTATTTTTATTCAAGCCAGACTCTGATTAGTGTGCATGGATCATGCTCTGAACAGTAAAAATAAAATAAGGAAATGTCCTTTAAAAAAATTCCTTAGTGCCATCATCAAAGCTGAGATTTGCAAAAGCACCTGGAGTGCTATCTGCACAAATATGTAGCATCACTTTATCTGTATTTTTAACACTGTAAAGTTGCATCACACACCTCTGTTATATGGACTATTTTTCTAGGACAATCCTATACTTCATGGAATAAGGGATTAAGCTATATTTTGAAAGTAGCAGGAATTTTCCCACTTCAATGGCTGCATCAGCATAGCTGCCTTGGGAAAACATTGATTTCCCTAAACAGCCCAATCATGTCAATATAAAGCAGAAAAAGATTCTTTCTAGGGATGTCCACATTACCAGATGATACTCAGAGGACGGTACTTCCTCTTTGGCATTACCTTTGCATCCTGTTTTCCCCTGAAGGAACCTGATATTAAAACTTCATTTCTAGAACAGGGCCAAGGAATTTTCCTGAATGTGCTCTCCAATGGTTGACTGTCTTATTTTTTGAGCCTTACAGTGCCAAGTGTATTTTTAACTGTATTTTTTCATAGGTGTACATCACCTTGATGCTGAAGTACATTGATGGATCTACAGGTTGTTTTTTGACAGTGCTGTGCCTATGCACTTGCTGCTTTCGCAAACTCTCTGGTCAAATCTTTCTGCTGCAGGTGGAAGCAAAGGACCAAGCAAAAAATCTTGACATTTATATCTTCATGCTGCAGTCTGCCCAGTAGTTACATTTTTGTTTAATAGAACAAAAGCCATGCTTGAAATCAGATCATAGAGTAGTGTAGGTGGGAAGGGACTTCTGGAAGTCTGTAATTCTCTCCTTCTGCATGAAGTTTAGGATGCTCAGCAATTTATCTCCCACTGAGTTTCATGTATTAATAAAGATGGAGGCCGCAGTTTCTCTCAACTTCTGTCCCAGTGTCCAATGATCCTAATGGTAAATTATCTTTTCTTTACATCTAAGGAGAAATTCTCATGTTCCAGCTTCAGTTCCGAATTCAGTTCTGTATTTAAAATTGATATAATTTTAGCCTTTATGAGGGCTAATTAAAATGAAATTGATGTCTTTAACAATCATCTTTAATAAATGCCACTGCTGGTGGAAAATTGAAGACCCTCTAGGAGATAGTCACGGAGACAGAAAGCAAGCTTTGTCCTGGAATATGTTTTATCACATGGAATGTATACTGTTGGGACAGATTGTAAAACTTGTGCAGAGGATGTGAAAGTTTAAGGACACCAGCCAAACCAGATTTTTAGAGGGCATTATTCAAATATAAACCCAGTTCTTAAAACTGAAGTAATTTTCTTTTTGAACCAGAGAAGGTTGGTGTATTCATGTGCCAACTAAACTGCCCCTTTTGAAGTTTGTAAAGTCCCTTAATGAATAGAATAAATTTCCTGTAACACCCATCTCCTTCCCATCTTGCTGCATCCATATTCCAGGTGGAGCTGACTTTTTTGAGTTAAATGCCACTGGAGAATCACAGCCAAAACTAGAGAGCACGATACTCACATTTGAAACAGGGAGGAACCAATTTTATATGGAGCAGGTGGAAACCAGATGTACTTGAAACTGGGGTGAAAAGAAGCAGAAGTGTTCTGACAATTGAAAATGATTGTTTCCATCAGGTTACACAGCTCTGTATTTCCTAGATCACATACCCAGCCTTAATTAGCACTTTCCAGAAAGAACATTGTTCTTTTTATTCCAAGTTTTTTTAAAAAACCCCAAACGTGGTCATAATATTTTATCAGAAAATGAAGTCTGATTTTTAATTTTTTTTCCAGAGAAATGACTAGAAAATTTATAGATTTACTAGGATTCTTGTTTAAAGCCTAGCTGGTGATTAGTGCCTTAGATCTATTAGTGATTAGATCTATGCCTTATGGGAGAGTAGAAGTTCTATTGTAGAGTAAAAAAACCCTTCTCTTTAAAACGCAGGTTTTTTGCTGAATGTGTTTTTGCAGCATATTTTGACATCTGGTGGCCTCGGAGATGTTCTTGATCCCAAGGTGACAGTCCCAGAGCAGCAGTCGCAAGGTAACTGTCCTGGCATGAAACCTCTTCCTAAGATTACTGCTTGCGTAGCTGTTCAGCAGTGCCTTGTGAGCCAAGCCACAGTACGACGGTACACCAGGAGGCCATGGGGCCATGGTGCCAAGCTCTGTGTCATGTGGGGCTGTCTGGCCATTTTGGTGAGCACCCCTGGGCAGTGCGGGGTCAGGGGGTGGGCTGGACAGTCAACATGGTTGGCTGTCTGAGGAGTGGAAAGGAAGCTGCACCCCACCCAAGCCATACCTCCCACTCCGCTGAAATGAAATGAGCCTTTCCAGGGCAGAGAGAGGGCAGGAGGCAGAGGAAATCGAAACTGGCCTTTACATTTCTTCTGAGTGTGCCAAAATCTGGTAAAGCCAAGTGCCTTAATGTGTTCTCAGCCTCTCTACTTCCTTCTGGCTTCTCTATATGGCAGACAACCTCATTTACTGCAAAAGTTACCTGATGTCCCCACTTGATTTATTGTCTCTGTTCTTTGTGGGGAAACTGATGAAAATGGAGATGGACAGGAGGAAAGGACTGACTGACCTTTGAGGGTCAGAAGAAGGTAAAGGTGACCACAGCAGCAAAGACATGTTTGAGGAATGCTTGAGGGTTTGGTAGATCTTTGCTGAAAATAAGTGCATAATCAGTCACTCTGCACATCTGCAACCATGCCCTTCAGATTTTGAGAGAACCAAGAGTCCTCTTGTGTTGCCTATTCCATAACAAAATAACATTCCAGTCTGTAGTCCACAAACAGGTGGTCTTGTAGCTTATTAGTTCAGGTTCTGCTCTCATTCTTAATGCTGAGTTTGTCATAGGCACTTGAAAAGAACCCCCCCACATTAATAAAGGCTTAATATTGGGAATGCTCCATGCAAAGAAATGTCCTTCCATCACATTTCTGGAATGATCAGCCCAGGCTGTGGTGTAATTGAAGCATCTGGAGAGAGCTTTAGTTCTCTGCTGTGTGAAAAGAGTCCCACTCTAGCCTGTGAATGTGGAAGAGAGGGGCAGGGGAGACAAGGGGAGGAAAAAGACAGATGCAGACGAAAGGCAGAGGTGATGCTAAAATGCCATAAGTGACCATTTGAAAGATTGTATTGCACTTACTCTCATGGAGTCAAACAGTTTAACTGTGACCCAAGGAGCCACCATCACTCCGGGTAAGAGTAGGAAGAAAAGAATTACCTTATGGACAAAGCACTGGGAAAACAGTGACAGATAAAAGCAGAGAGCATATTTGTAACTGTAAACATAAATTAATCAAAACTTGCTGTAGAGGATAAGGTCTGTATTTTTATTCACATGTACTCTTGCAATTTCTCTTTTCAACTTAAGGTGGTTGTTTTTATGATTCACCCAGAATTTATGGTTCCCCCAGAAAAGCAACATTAGCCTGTGGGAAACAGCAAGCAGCATTAACCAAAATACTGTACAACAGTACTTTATCTGGGCTGCACAGCAAAAGGTGCAAAAGCTGGGGATATTTTGGAGCTGGACCACCCATGGGGAGGGAGCAACAGATGTTCTGGGATTATCCATAATGAATAGTTGTATTCCTGGCACTCTTTATTCCTTGCAAAAACTTATACCTTTCTTTTCGTGCATGACTGGCTTTCTGCTAACTATGAAATGAGGACAATTTTTCTTATTCAGTTACCAAAAGGAGGTTGTCAGTCACATAACTGGGCAAAGCTGTGGCTTCTCAGTAATCATCCATGAAGCAAAAGTAATGAAGTTTTTGCAAAAATCATGTCAAAACACAGTTGGTAAATGTGTCCACATCTTCTGTAACTAATATGTTTTCTAATATATGTGAGACTGAAGCTGACATCTTCAGAGAAAACTGGAGTTCCTTGTTCTCCCAGTTACATCAAGAATTTCACCCAAAAAAAAAAAAAATTACCTTGTATTAGTAGATTAACCTAAACTCCTATTTTTAAAAAAATATATATCTAGCCTTTATAACCGATTGAAAATATTGAAAATACACCACTCTGGACTCTTTGATCAAAAAATATCAACTAAATGAAGAGGATTTAAAATCATGACCATTTTTTAAAATAAACTCATGTTTTTTGCTGAGTTCAATTGCCTTTTGAACTCCGGTTCAAAATAACAGTACTGAGAATTAACTGAAAACTTAAATAAGCTCTATCATGTAACACAGATGACTCACTTTTAATACTATTTTCATAATATGATGGATTGCTTCAATTGATGAAGTCTTGCTCTGTTCCCGAGCTCTCTTTCATTACTCTTCATAAATGTTATTTTGTCATGATATTGATGAGAACTGTTTATTCCACAAACTTGATGTCTTCTGTGTTTCCACGTTACTCACAGGACACTGGCACATGAATATCTGGTAGATTTTTTTAGTAATTTATGAACTGCATTCAGATAATCTATTTCCTACTCATTTTTTCTTACTTGTAAAATGTTCCTTAGTTTTTGCTTTGAGAATCTGTTGTTCATTACTTGTTTGGTTGTATTATTTCTGGTGAATGATTAAATGGACTTTCAGAAAGCCTTGAAAGTGATGACCTATTACTTTGGTTTCTGGAAGTAAACACTCCTATGTATGAATAATATGATTAATTTTCTCCTTGTATGGGAGCACTTCCAAATGATATACTGAATTCATATGAACTTTTGTAGGCTCTGAATAAATTTTACTTCCTGCTCAGACAAGATTAATGTACTTTCCCATTTAGAAGAATACATATAAAATCGAACACACAAACCATCTAATATTTGTCTTGCCTTAGCTGATAAAATATCAACTCCTGGGAATTCATCTTCTAATTATGACTGCATAGTTAAAGAAAGTTTACTAGAGGAAGAAACCAAAACAGTGCGGAATGAGAGAATTGCTATAACCGGAAATTTTCATCTTCTCAGTCATCTGAGAGGCTCCATATGTTCACAAGGGATATTTTTGGGGAGGTTACAAGGTATGGAGAGGAACAAAGCTGACCCATTGCTCTAGTCAATGTTATTTCTATCTGTGTTTGTGACTGTTGCAGATTTCCTGAGCTTGGTCTTACTCGTTGTTTGTGAGCAACCTCTGATTGTTTTATGAATTCCAAAGTAATTTCTGATTTCCTAGGGAAACTCTAAGAGGGAATATATGTTTTGTATTTCAGAGTTTCTCATATTCTGGCAAAAGTGCTTTACCTTTGGATATTATAAGACTAGAAAAGGAGAGTACTATGGGACACAGTTGCTGTCCATGCCACCTAAAGGGCAGATGACAGAAATGCCCTGCTCTTTCTCAGTAAGTGTCCTGATGACTGCAGTCATTAGATGCTACTTCTTGTCATTTGGTATCTGTCAGTCACTCAGAAATTCTGCAGCCTGCTGCCGTGGCTGCTCTCTAGACTCTGAATATGTTCCTTAAGTGAGTCTCAGGAGATGAGCCTTCATAAATTGTGGTGGTTCAGAGAAGGAAGAAAGAAAATCTAGGATTTTTTTTTTGTTTTTCTGGAACATCCTTTAAATCTCTGAGATTACCCCAGGGATTCTCACCTCTTGTGTAGCTGAATTAATCCCTCCTAACAAAATTGATTTTTCTTCAGCTCCTCTCCAACGTATGGCTGAGTATTTCAGCAGTTGTTCTCTTGTTAGTATACATTAAACCTCATGAATTTCATGATGGATCATCTCCCCGGCAGCATGGAGTCCACAGCTCCATATTTGTTGATACAGCCTGTTGAGATCTAAGCTCTTTAATTTGCAATTGTAATGTGTAATTTTCTAGAAATAAAATGCAATTCAGTCACAGGACATTCAGAATCACTCAATTCTAATCTATAATGTCAGCAAGCCTATTTCACTGACATTATTGTTTTGACACTGAGTGTAATAGAAATGATTAAGCCAGGAAGAGAGCAGCACTTACTTGACTGCTGTCAGCTACTGAACCACAATAGCCCAGCACACAGACTCTATTCAGCTGATGAAATGTGAAACTTGATATGCTGCTGCAAAATGTTAGTAACCACAAAGCTATATTTCAATCCCTACTTGATTTTATAAATGTTTAGTCTCACTCTGTTAGACCCAGCCTCATACAAAAGCAATTCCTGTTTCACAACTGGAAGGAATAGCAACCAAACTTCTTTCTTTTAAATTCACTGTGCCCAGGCATGTGTCAAGGCCTTTTTTATTATTTTTTCAAATGGAAGACTATATTCAGATGGGGGATGAAAATGGAAAGGATATGAACAATAGTAGTCCTTGTGACTTTAATGTGAAGATTGAGATTCATGATGGTAGGCATGTAATGATATATATATCATGGCCCTTCCACCCTTCCAGCAGAATGTATACTTTGTTCTGAAATAATTTGTTATTGCTAGGCTTGGAGATGCAGGCACTTGAACTGAGTGCTAAGTGGGTATTACCTCAAAATAGGTGTTTGCTTTCCTTTACATTTTGTATAATTTTATATCATTATGCTGTCAACTGTCCTGTGATACAAGTCTAACCAACTGAGCACAGACAAGGCTGTGCAATGTTGTAAGTAAATACCTCTGTCTCTCTTTTGTGTCTGAAGAGAAAACACCCTTTTCCTCTCACCTATGTGCACAGAAGACCCATAGTTTTGCTTTTAGATACTTCAAATTATACCTACAAGAAGGCTTAACACCTTTTTTTCCCCTGATTGTATAGTTTAAAGCATTTTAGTTTAGACTGCTCAGTTGTTCACAGAAGTGTTATCTGCATGTCACCCATGGCACTGCAGAATAAGTATTTTATTCACAGAACCCAGATTAGATTAAGGAATTGGACAGGACAGATGAGAATGAGATGCAGGACATCCTATGAGACAGAGCTGACTCAAAAGGTGCTGAGCATCCTCTGTCACAAGGGGAGGTTGGTGGCATCTTACAGTCTTCAGAGACCAGCTCTTGCCACTCTGACCCATGGTGCTCTTCTTCTGCTATTGCAGATAGGAAGGGTCTGTCTTTGTATGAGGAGAAACCAAAGGTTTGAAAATGAAAAGGCTGCATGCAAAACTTCCAGCAGAGTAGATGCCCTCAGGTTTCTTATAAAGTAATTATATGGTTACCTAAATGGTTTTATAAGTTTACCTCTTAAATAAAATATCACCTCAGGGAAGAGTTAGGTTTATTTTACTGCTTCATAAATAACAAATGTGTTTGTATTAGTTAGGTCACATGTATAGCAACAGCTATGATTGTTCTCTCCCCATGTACTATAATATGTTCAATATTAAAAATATCCAAATATTTTCTTCTTGATAATAATGTAAACATTTCCTACTGACATGCAATCTGTCATAAGATATTTTCATAACTTCAGTTCTTCTTAGCTTTGTTGTCTCCTCATTGCCAGCAGACAGCTGAAACACCAGCTCAGAAGAGAATGCAGAAAAGTTCACATCATTTCTGTTGTGGTGCATTTTTAACATTATTTGAGCAGTGCAGTCATAGGCTTAGCAGGTTTAGATATATATAAAACTCCGGATTAGATGGTAATACTATAGTAGTGTAAATAATTAATTTTTTACAAGTATTGGTAATAGAAAGAGAGTCATAAATTCAAGTGGACAGTGGTTTATATAATTTAGGATATATAATACTTGCCATGATTTAAATATTAAAGAAAGTGGAAAAGAACTGGCTGAAACAGGGAAGCAGTATGAGTAGGGTATGAATTCATGTTTTGGGACAGGGAAGTTTGGGTTTCATCACTGGCTGTTGCAATAATTTTTGGCATGTCAGAACTGAATAACTTAATTTTCCCTTCTGAGAAATTATCCTGCTCAATTTCCAGGGTTGTAATGAGACTAAAGGAGGTGATAGTTATAAAGTGATATAAATTCTTCACAGTGTAGCTCATAGAGGAAAGATCTTTCCTTCCATGACAAGTGGTTGTAGCAGACCATAAGGGAGTGGGGCTTTCACCAGAAGAGAAGTTTGTGTAAGGGGACTGTGGGTACCCATGCATGCCATGGCAATGGTCTGGTAAGCCTGCTGGGACACTCAACCTCTGTGTGGCTTTGCTACACGAATCCAGGCACAGAAGAGAGGTGTTCAGCACAGTTGGGAAGGCACTGACTAGAACGGGGTAGGAAACCCTTTCTTCTTCGTTTTCATCCTTCAGTAGTTTTTGATGTTTAAAATAATGGATCTTGTTCCACATACAACTCACTCTAAAAAAGACAAAATGCTGAGATGCACATTTATAAAAACAATCAGAAATGCTGAAATGTTTTCCTTTTATACTCACAGCATTTCAAGATTTAACTTGTTCAACTTCTAAAAACATTTTCTGCATTTTCTTACTGTAAACTAACTCACATATAATGACTTATCCTGAATGGAAACAAGGATCTTCTCCTGTGGCGGGAATAGCTACAAGATGGCAGCTACATTTTTCCTCAGCAGCTTGTGTGAATTTCCTAGCTGGGAACATACCAATATCTGTGTAAACACACACTTCCATGCATGCTCCATTTCCCAGCCATAATACATCGTTAGTAAAGGTTTGGGGTTTTGTGCTCTGGGCTGGCCCAGCCAGGAGTGAAGAAAGGAAGGCTTATGCTGTGGTTTCACAATTGGCTAAGCCCATCTGACTGTGGGCTGTCACCGAAGGCAGCGTTCCTGCTCTTCCCTGCTGTGGGAGCAGGTTGCTTTGCAGCCAGCTCCGCCAACACTCTGGGCTTTCATCTTGCAGTATCTGCATTTGTTGAGGCAATGGACTAACTCAGCGGCTCTCCGGTGGAGAAAAAGCACTTTTCAAGCAGAGAATAAGCAATATCAATATTGGCCATGGCTTTGTTGAATTCTGGAGGGGCGCAAACAGGCACCGAACCAATCAGAAAAATAGAGGACTGCTCCTTCTTATCCGGGGCAGATTGTTTTTTTCTGGTGGTATAGACCTGATGTCTCAGGACAGCTTTGTGTGCCTGTGTGTTACTAAGATCAGAGATTTTACACCGCAGAGGAGAATGTAAGCTTTGGTCAGAGTGGCTTAAAAGTGGGTATCAAGTTTATTTGAACCAGGTTATACACAGGAATTGTCAGTTCTAGTATATGAAAAGTGATTCTAAAAAGCATTGCATGACCATATAAGTGTGGTGGCTTTACGAGGTAATAATTGATGTCTGAATGATGATAGAATTAATGCTATTTTTTTGAAACGATGCCATAAAATAAAATAAAAGCTTCCAAAGAAAGAAAGTGACAACATAAACTGCAAACTCTCTTATAATATGTTTGTACATATGTGTTTGTTCCTTTTTCTCAAAAGAAAAACATGTAATTATTTCTAATGTAGCTTTTGAATTTACAGCCTAGTTTCCTTGGGCTTAGCTGTAGGATACTGTTTGTGTAGCTTCTATTTTCAGATTTTCTCTTTTATCTGTGCTTTGCAGCTTCATGTCAATATTTTATACAGTATTTTAACATGGGCTGACTTCCCATGATATTAAAATATCATGGTGTGTAACAGAGGATATGATTCTACTTCTTATTTTTATTTTTGCCTTGTGCTTTCCATATGTCTTCCTTTAATCTTGGCACGAGTAAAATGCAGGGGTGGGATTTTAATGGAAAATTGCAGAATTGCAGTCAGTACAACTGAGGCCATATTCAACAAGTCCGGCACTATAGAAAGTGAATGTCTCCTGTCTCACAAAAAGCTCTCAGCATCTTGCAGAATGTATTGTGTCTAATACTACACAGAAAAGCTACACTGAACTTATACAGTTTAGCAAAAGTGACCATCAATGTTTGCAAATCATCTGTGACAAAAGACTCCCATGCACAACTTGATAAAGCCAAAGATAAGGCAGATAGTTAGGAAGAAGACGGAGGATCTTGTTCTTTAGAGAGTGGATAACTACTTTGGTCCTTTGCCCTGCTAGTGAGGTGCTGGCAGTGGCGGGCAAATTGTGCACCAGCACTTTCACAGGTGGTCACTATGTTTCCCTCAGATCTGAGCACCCAGTTCAAAATACCTGAAGTCTGACTTTTAGAAATGCTGAGCTCTCAGAAGGGCAGCTGAGTCAATACAAGTTTCGCTGTAAAAATGCATAACTACAGCATGCTATAAAATGTTAAGTACTCCAAAAAGTCAGTTCCAAGTTGTCTGCTTTTAGGTACTTAGCCTCTCCTGGTTATTTCCATTTTTAAAACAGAAACAACATTTTGCCTTCTGTTAAATGCTGAAAGACAGATTCAATCATGCTCATGAAATATCCAGATTCTTTGACAATAATCATCTCATAGGGGAAATAATAATTCTTCGTTTTTCTCAGAGCCTGCCTAACACATGGTTAAAAGCAGGAAGAGTGCTCCCACACTGGGTATTTGTTTGCTGCACAAATGATCCCAGTGTCTAGGAAGGCACAGAGTAGATTCCTAACTGTGAGCAGAAAGGTTACTCCATTTCATACCAACAAGAAATGGATGCTTTTTAAAATGAGAATGTAAACATTTTTAACTGAGATTTTTATAGTCTATTGCTATTTACATAGTTGTAATTAAAACTGGTTGCGGATTAACAGGGGATGGCTTTATGTTACAGTTATTGTAAGAGGTATGAGTTCTTTTAACATGTTTTAAAGTATGTACATCCTATTAATTGCTTAATATCAAACTCTCTGCATAGTACAGAATATCCAGGAGTGGTGTAATAATACCACATGGCCAGCGATGACTCTCAGTGATGATACTGGCTTAAAACATTCCTTCCTCACCCTTGTTCCACCCTTGGCTGCTAGCAGCACCTTTGCACAGGGGAGCGGTGTCCCCACTCTGGGTTGCACCAGTGCTAATGTTAATGCAGGTTCTCTTTGAGGTAAATCTGATCTGGCCCAGCTGAAACTAAAACAGGAATGTTTTTAACTTGCTCATAGAAATTAAGCCCAAATTATTGAGAAAGGACATCTTTTAGACAGGGTCTGTCAAAGTATCCTATACTCAACTGTATTTGAATAAAGGCTTTTCTTAATACTGATAGAGATTCACATTTTCAAACCAGTTTCTGTGTTGTGGGTAATTTATTTTTCATCCTGTTATGGACAGTAGTTAGTGTCTGTATGCGGAGGTTATTCTTTTGTTACTATGAATACAGCTGTCTGAACAGATCAGATGGAATGCTGCCTGTTTGCTACATATCAAGGGCAAATTGATACACAATCAAAGCTCCAATGAACTTGGAGCAAGAACTTCCCTGAATTTTTGAAGGCCTTTGTAATAAGTAACTTATTTTCCTCCATTCCATTGACTCCCATGAAATCAAAAGCTATTTTGATGTCACAAAGTGTTGCTGCACACTTGAAACCCAATTGCCTTGTTTACTGATTAGCTGTTTGTTTTTCAAATATCACTTTTAGTTCGTTTTCCATTTTCTATCTCTGTGACCCTCTTAAATCATTCATAAAACCTAGCCAAAAAACATACTGTAGAATTTTCTAAGTATACAAGCTAAATACAAATGCCCTTCTCCAATTATTTTACATACTATGATATTTGCAGCTGTTTCCTTGCAATTGTGGTGAGACAGTGAACATGTTTTTCTTTCTTTCTTTCTTTCTTTCTTTCTTTCTTTCTTTCTTTCTTTCTTTCTTTCTTTCTTTCTTTCTTTCTTTCTTTCTTTCTTTCTTTCTTTCTTTCTTTTCTTTCTTTCTCTCTCTCTCTCTCTCTTTCTCTCTCTCTCTCTTTCTCTCTTTCTCTCTCTCTTTCTTTCCCTCTTTCTCTCTATTTCCCTTCCTTCCTTCCTTCCTTCCTTCCTTCCTTCCTTCCTTCCTTCCTTCCTTCCTTCCTTCCTTCCTTCCTTCCTTCCTTCCTTCCTTCCTTCCTTCCTTCCTTCCTTCCTTCCTTCCTTCCTTCCTTCCTATAAAGCTCAACTAACTATTTGAGTATATAGTTTTACATTTGAAGGGCATACTTAATGATATATTAATGTGTCTCATGCATTTGGACTAGTTTTCATAATCAGTTGACAATTTTTGTTCTCTTATCAAATGTATCTTTTGTTAAAACAATGGCAATCAAAAAAAATCATGAGTATGTTCAAATTACTACCTTCCTAAACCTTTTCCTCAATATTAGCACTTTAAGGCTTGCTAAGTTTTATTTTAACTAATAAATCAAACCACAGACTCCTCTTTTGCATCAAAAGGCTCAGTATTGTTTTTTAATTTAGTAAGAATTTATGTGGGACAGTGCTCACATCTGTGTCCCCATAAATAATTCAGACCTGAAATAGGTTGATAGAAATACAGATAAAGAGGAATTTGTTTGGGATGAACCTTAAATATTTGTAAGGATGTTCTTTTTTGAGAAGCCAAAGACAAACAAAGTGCCATTTTTCTCATTTAAGTTAAAGAAATACCTATACAAGCTATCATTGTGATTCATCTTGCTGAAAGTAAAACTGTTTTCACTTTAAAACAAATCTTTTAATTCAGCAATCAGAACAAAAACATCTTTTGAAGACTCAAAGGGCTTCAAGAATACTGTGTCAAGCATGTGCAGATTTTTTGTATTGTCATGACTTGGTAGTGACTGCTTATAGGGGGGAAAAGTTCTTGTAGATTCTTTAAATGTTTAAAGGAAACAGATAAAATACAGATGTTTCTTCACCATAAAATTAGTTACCATGCCTGGGTCATTAGTAGGGTCTTATTTTTTTAGATATACACTCATACACAAATTTCTGTTGCTTTAATGAACTGTATAAGTGGAAACAAATTTTGCAAGAATAAGCTGTTCTGCCTGAATGATTTAAATTTAGCAAATTCATAAATATTTAAAAACTGGTCCTTATAATGGGAGGTATGCAGGAACTGCAGCTCCTGTTGGATCGGCAAGCTCTGCCTGAGGAGCTGAGCTGATGGTAACCACTTGTGCTCAAACATGACTCCAGCTGTCATTCCCCGGAGCTGTGTGAATTCAGTGAAGGAATTTGGGTTCTCATTAAGGTATACAATCATAATGAGCAGATGTACCATATTTTTCTATCAATAACATAGTGGAGGGCAATTTTAGACCTAGTTTAACCAAATCTAAATTAACGCTAGACTCCTTTATCCCGTCTCTGAGTTGACTCAAACAGCTGGAAGCGTGGAGGGTTTCTCTATGAAATCTGCGCATTTAGGCTCCCGTCTTAGCAGCCGAGAGGCTAATTTCTGGCTTGATGCTGGCCAAAGTGTGGTTAACCTCACAGAGCTGTAACATTCCAGCAACAAGAATTCATTTTTACCCACTATTGCCACTAACCAAATGCTAACATTTTACTTTGGAGAGCACAATATTATTCAAGCTGTCTTGCAATACTTCAAATGTTTGTACCATTACAAACTGATGACAAACTGATTTGTTCATTACATCTTAAACGTAACTGCCAAATATTCTATCCCCAAGTTAAATCCTGTGTTTTGAGGATAAGCTAAGCCAGACTGTGTATATAGGTAGGCAGCCAGAAACAAGCACAAAAATCTGGCTTCATTCTGAAAAAAACCTGCTATTTGTTTTAAAGCTCAGTATGAAAGGAAAAATGCATTTCCTGAATGACTGCAGTCTTTCAAAGAGTCCAGAGATGCATCTCTGGTCAAGGCTCTCAGAGCTTATGTTGGAAAGGTGCACAATGGGCCATCCTGGGAAATACTCTGGAGGCACAAAAGTGACATGGATTATCTTCTCCTTCTCAGAGGTGGTCTGTGATTTCTTTCCTCCTAGACAACTTTGAAAATACTAAACCATACCTGGAGCTAACATGGGTAGACAAGGTAAGAGAACCTGAGCAGTAGAAATACCTGAGCAGAGCGGGGATCACAGGGGAAGGAAAAGCTCATGTTATATTTCCCATTTTCCTAGGTGTTGTTCTGTCTTCCCTGATAAAAAAAGCAACAACAACCCTAGCAAAGCAAAAGGGATACCTTATTTGCAGCCCCTGAGAAGCCTTCTTTACTACACACACTACCTATCTTATGTATCTCATTTATTTCCTACTCTTATAATAGGGAAATCAGGTTCTGTGGAATGGAATTTTATCTTTTAATGGGAATGTCTTTCTATATTAGCTGACCTTGCAAGGCATTTCAAACATTCCATCTTTTCACCCAGGAAAAACAACTTCATTCAGCAATTTTTAGACTCCTTTGAGCCTTGCACAGGAAATCACCTGGAAATATATGATAAAATGCACAGTTAAAGCAGTGGAAAAAGCAAAAAACACCACACAGCCTAATATAGTCTACTATCAACAAAATATTCTATCCATGGACATTATATGCTTTTTTCCTTCCTCAGGGAGTTAGACTCAGTTTAGGCCACCTGTGATTTCACCTTTTGCTGACAGACCTGCCATTTCCTTAACAATATGCATGTATTTATGTTTTTTCTGGATAAAGATGAGATCCAGCAGAGTTCATACTTAAAAAGATTGTGTTCACAGTTCCTGTTCAGGCACTCTGTGTTCTTTACTGCTGTTAACTTCTGGGATTACTTTCATCCTGCTGTCCCAGGTCGTCCTGCAGGCTGGAAAGTCATCCTGCTCAAGCCTTTTGGGAAGATTTTATGTTAGCAATGGTGTCAGGCTCAAATCTGCTCCACTGAAGCCAGCAGCCAAACACCCACTAGATTCAGTCTCTCTCTCATAAGGAACACAGTGACTGTCTTAAATGTTTTCACTGCAACACGTAAAAATTTTGCATCTTTTAGATTCTTCTTTTATTCTTTACCTGAGAAAAAGATAGAAGGTGTGGTCAGGTGTACTAGGGCTGGCTAAATACCAAGCAGACATGCGCAGCTTTTCCCACTTGGCCTTATGTGTTGGGGCCATGCTAAGAGACCAGCAACAAGATGCTGCTCAGACAAAATGTGCTGGAGCATCTGATGGCCAGCTATTGATAAACAGAGGCCACAGGATCATCCTCTAAGTTCTCCTAGCTCCCGGGTGCACACTGAGCCCAGACACCAGGCTGGGGCTGAGGGACTCCTGGACACCCATTGAGTGCTATTGCCACCTGTGAACCATTCCTATCCCCTCTGAGGTATGCAGTGTGTGTTTTGGAGCTTTCAGCTCTATGAGGGCTTGGTATGTAGTTTATAGACTCCCTTGAAGGTTGGAATTACTTGAGCTAAGATCTACTTTTATGCTGTTTCTATTTAGTATCTTCCTTCGGGATCATGCCAGGTTTATCCCCACATGCTTTTCCAGCTCTGTCACTTTATGTAAATAACACAGTAGAGGGGATGGGGTGTGGAGCAGCCCTGGCACCGAGTGCCAGCCTGGACAGCCCTCCATCCCTACAGCCCAGGATTTGGCGGCTGCTTTGCTGAATGCTGCTCCAAGCTGAAGCATCTGCTTTGGCTGCACCAGCAGTGAAAGTTTTCACAGCTGCCAGACTGGGCTCCATTTACTCTGATTTTGCACGCTTTTTAGGAGCTGGCCTAGCTTGCAACAGCACATAACTTTAACATTAGAATCTTTGATTCTTTGGAGTTCCATGTGCGTATTTTCTCCTCAGCAAGGAAGGAAGAGCTGAACAGGAAGCTCAGGCTGGTGGGCAGTATTACTGAGAAAGTAATACGTGTTTCACACATATTTCTGGCTGTTTCATAATGTTTCCAAGTGGAAGAAACAAATTATTGATATTCACAATAGAAAACTGAAGTAAAGGATGTGTGTCTCACATTAAAAAAATGGAGCTAAGCCATGCTTTCCCAAAGGCAGAGACTTCTGTACATTGTTTTGTTCTGCTCAGAATAAGCTACAATTGCTAAACAAAATATGAACATGGTATTTTAATTTCTGTAGGGTAGAACTATCATGATGAGTGCAGGAATATATTACTTGTAAGTAATTTCAGAACTGCCCAATTCTTGCTTCTAATGGTGCAATCCTTTTATTTTTTGTGATAGTTATGTTAAAGTGCACACCAAAGATTCCATGACTAATCATGTATTTAGCATCTGTTACCAATATCTCCATGTGAATTAATTAGCAAGGGCCTGAGAGCCCTCTGTTTGCAGTCTTCCATGAAAGTAATACTGATTGGCACTGACATAGTATTAGATTGCTTCCCCTTCTAATATGGCCCTTTTGACAAAAGATTAGGCCTGCCACCTGTCCCCTTGGCCGGTGACTGCTTTTCTCAAATATTCCTCTTCTGAGCTGAAACTTAATAAACTCAAGAATATTTTACCAGTGTCATTGTTTATTGATACCGAGAGCTTTCAGATGATCCTCACTGTTGTTGGTGTCTCACGCTGAGACTCCTGGTCTAAGGAGAACTGAAGTCAGAAAACACTTTCTGTAAGATGTTAATGTTCTTGCCAGCCGATTCTGAGTGCACTACACTGAAACTGCTTATTGTTTGATCTGTAGGGTAAGCAGCAAAACACTCAGTGCTGAAGTTGCTTTGAGCAAACACCTAAAAATCTCCTGGTTTGTGGCTAAACCTGATTGCTCTGAGTAGTTTCACATCTGAGTGCTTGTAGTGCCGAATCTGATGTTCTGCAAATATCCTGTGATACTTATTTACAGCTTACCAGCAAGTGTTGCTGCAATATATTTCCAGAAAATGAAAAAAGGTCACAACCACAAAAAGGCAGTTTTCTTATCTGTCACAACACCCTTTCCCCAAACTCTCCCTCAGCTGAAATATTTAGGTGACTTTCAGAAAATATTTTTGGAAATATTCCTTTACCTCTAATCAGATGGCAAAAGTGTTCATTTTATTTAATCATGGTTGTGAAACTGAGCCTTTAATTTTTTATCTTCCTTTTTTCCATAAGGACCTTTTTGATTTGCCTCCTCGCTTCATGACCACATGAAATTTGGCTTGTGATGAAAAGGCCAAATTGGCCCCACTGAAAAGTTTCAGAAGATGTTAGAGGAGCTGCTGAGTACTCAGCTTATATCCAGAAATCATGCTCATTTCAGTATGTGCTGTTACCTACTATGTGTAAAGAGCAATGTCAATAGCAGGAAGGGCAGTCACTATGGTCACACAACTGACAATATGGAGCTCAGGACCGTTTGTCTTTGAATGGACTGACTTCTGAGAACTACTTTCACAGAAGGAGAGGTCACAGTCCTGAATGAAGTCTGGGAGGGGAACAAGGTTGGAGAGAGCTGTTAACATGAAAAGTCTACCTCCTGAGTGCTCTCTGCAGGAGGCACCTGGTTTGGGGTCCCAGCTGAGCTGCTGCTTAATAGCTCGTCTGGGTGCCAAAAAGCTGTTTCATGACATTCTTGGCTTAAGCACTGCAAAAGCAGTGGAACATTTTTGCTAAACAGAGCCTTTAGTCTTTAAATCACTACTTTCTGGATGAAAACCCAAGAAAATTGAGAGTAATGTCAAAACGCTAAAACTTTAGTGTTCAGTCAGACACAGTTTGTCCCGAATCTCAATGGCTGGCTCCGAGGTTTCCTGACGTATACGCTAGCAAATAGTTGCCCTTTTGTATGGAGAGAAATCTGCCGTGTCCTCTGAGCATCATGGATGAGCTCGTGTTCCATCAAGCGCACCTCCAAAAACTACTTTAAGCTCAGCTAATGAATCTTGTGTTACTCCTAACATTAATACTTGGGAGATTTAAAAACATTCAAAAAATGGAACTTGCCCAATCTGCAGCTGGAAAAACCAGGACATATTATTCTTCTGGAAAAGTAATAAAAACTTGGACACTTTTCAGCTATATTTCTGTGCAACATGGATCAACTCTACTGAGCACAGTTAAGAATTCTAGAAATGCTCGTGAAGTCATTCCTGATAAGAGGAGCATAAGCTATTTATTTTGCTAAACAGCTATACTGCTTACAGGCCAGTTCAGTGTCCTGTGACTTATTGCATGTATGTGTCCAGGACACTTTCTAGTAGTAAACCTTTTTTCCATTTTCCTTTTTAATTTTTTTCTCATTCCCTCTGAATTCTTTGACTGTAAGATCCAGTGCAACTAATGATGAGGACAGGGCAGAAGGCATGCAGTGTTTTTTGGTCCTGTGGGGCAGCAGAATAAATGCGCATACAGCATTGGATCATTTCATAAGTTAACCAGACAGACAGAAATGGCTTCTCCAGGGTGATCCATAGCAGGAAGACACTGAACTAGCGTTTTCAGGCTAGATCTCTTCTTACCCACATTTTGTCTATTGTATTTGTGTCTTCTGTATTTTTTCACACTGAAGTTGTACTCTTAAAAGAGCAACTGCACAACAGTGTCTTAACAATCTCATATTGATTTGTGGGTTAAAAAGTTGTAATTAGTCAGACAAAATGTGTTATCAATTTAGCTTTATTTCCCAGCTGTGCTCTCCTGTCATTTTTAATTATTATTTTCAGAATTCTGATCATGATGTCATTCCCCTAAATTCCAGAAAGCTCCCCAGTGTTCATTCCAAATGATTAATGAAGGTATGAAAGCTTTGAATGCTTCCAAATCAAATATGTGTATAAAGGTAGGCAGTACACAGGAAATGATGATTAAAATAAAGAATTGTGTGTTTCCTTGAAATTCACCAGCCCATTGATATGCAGCAGTTCAGATCTCAGTGGAACTTTTGTGCAAGCCACTGAATACTTTTTCTATGGTGGAAAAATTGCTAGACAAAGTTGACTGTTAGTCCTATTTGAATTTTATTTTATGGCTGTGGGTTTCACATACTTGTGACATTAAAAGGACAAAAATAGTCTCTGTGCTAAAGTGATAGGTCTGGCAAACTCATATATCAGTTGTCCTGAAAAGTGTGAGTCTTGAGAATTATTTCATTCTGAATGTTGGTTTTTAATGAAGAAAATTTAATAATTTGATATTCTGGATTTTTGGCTTGCATTAGGAAGCTAAAAGGTTAGCTATTGCAATGCTATGTATTAATAAGCACTCAGGAGTCAGATTTGTCAGGAGAGAAAGTGCAGTGCTTTTTATTAACTGAATAAGCATTGTGTTTAGCGTGGCTTTGCCAAGGTCTCTGGAAATGTCTAACTCATGTGGAAGCAGGCTCAGATGCTTAGCTACTAAGTAACATAGTGGTTTCCACTCTAACACTGCATCATCTTAAAGCAGGCATTCCCACTCTAAATTTTGTGTCTATCTCCTCAGTGGATGAACCCCAAATGAAGCAAAATTGTTTAAGTCACAACAAGAATGGAAAATCT
Source organism: Acanthiza pusilla (assembly GCA_036630365.1). Lineage (NCBI taxonomy): Eukaryota > Metazoa > Chordata > Aves > Passeriformes > Acanthizidae > Acanthiza > Acanthiza pusilla. Next base: position 10,755,734 of record JAXCHO010000017.1, read on the forward strand.
GGAAAAAAATTATTCCTTTAGCAGGTTGCTAAAGAAACATCAGATTGCTCCAAAATTTCTAGCAAACACAGCATACAATTATTCTATATGAAATGTATACTTTTCACAGTAATATTTTAGATGCAATTTTATTCATATATCACAGTGTTCATCGACAAGGTCAGCAAAGGCAGCAGTCTGGGAAAAGCCTTAAGGGGTAAAAACATCATATTTTTAGAACTAGAGCATCTAAGTCCAAAACTATCACTTAAAAGGGCCGGCTCAGCTGTTATCTGTCAGTAAAGCATGTTTGGTTCTGTTTGTGTCTGGGGAGGGATCCATCAGAACATACTGATGCCTACATTGTGGATACCTACACTCAAGCCAGACTGCCTTCAGTCAGTGGAAAGAAACAAAATTTTTCGGGGCATGATTCATTTCCTAAAGTAGGTGTTAAAAGAGGTAAATGATACAATAAAAAACTCCCCTCTCACTTGCCCCTCGGGGCTTGCAGGACTGATTCTCACCAGTTTCCCTCAGCCCTGGCTGCTGTGCAGTGTTTTCCCCTTCCTGACTGCCCTCCCTTGAGTTTCTCACTTGGGGCTCTGGGCTCATCTGTGCCCGGCAGTGTGGCTGCTGGAGCCACTGGAGCTGTGTTTGGCATGCACAGCCCTTGGCTGCTTGTCAGACACTGCCCCTGTAACACCCCCAGTGCCTGGGCACCCACACCTGGTCCATCATGGAAGAGCCTTTTATATTTTAGACTTTTACCCATCCAGATGTGGTAGGATTGTCTTCTGCAAGTGGTTCCGTTCTGTTTTATGGAGACTTGTGCAAATAACACGTCTGACATTTTGTTTAAAATTTCTGTGGAAAAGACAATAGGGTTTCTGAAATGCACATCAAATGTAAAAGCTAGAGAGAGAGAAGAAGGTTCCCTTCATGTAATTATGAAGTGGTGCCACTGCCCTCACTGGAGCTTTTCTGTTACCAGAGCCAGAATTTTGTCCTGCTAAAATACATTATTGATGTTTTGCTCGATACAGCAGTTGAGTGTAAACCATGGCCCACTGGACCAAACAAGGCTGTGTTCCTCTTGCTCTCTTCAGTATCTTCTCTATTTTCTGCCAAAGAAATACATGATAAATAATTGGATAGCAAAAGGATTTGTCTCTGTGCTTTCATCAGCAAATATTAGGGTGGTAGACCCATCAACCCATCTCTACTTCTTCTACCAAACACTGCAGTGTCTATGTGCCTGCCTTCCTAATATAATCTAAATAATATATAAATATCTGCATCAACTGTGTAAGATAAGAAGCTATAAGCTACAGACATTTTTCATTCAAAGATTGTAGGAGAACTCTGGGAAAATAAAAAAGGATTTTAAGGATAAAAGAGATGCATCCTCACCATGCAATTGTCCCAGGGTGTGTGAGTTTTTGCAGACACACAGAAGGGCAGTGTTTCTTCCTGTTATATCAGGGTGAGAAAGCTAATGGAGGTACTAGGTAAATTATTTTGTAAAAAGTGAATCAACACACACGGGCAATAGATATGAAATCAGTCACTGAAACAGGTTTCAGTGGGCTTTGTGGTCATCCTCCTTTGAGTTTCGTGTTTGCTGAGGTGGAATAGTGTAGTAACTAGTTTCCTAGCAGGATCAGTCATGGAAGAAGAGAACTGCAGAAAGCACGTGTTGGCTCTGTAGCTGGGACTGTATGTTTCTAAGCTATGATAATTTCACAGAAAAAGAACAATCAAAAGTAATTGGAACTTAAATATTGGGTAGTACAGTTGACAAAGTGAAGATACAGGAGCTTGAAAGGTCTGGACCAGGCTTTGAGAAAAAGAAGAAGACAAGTTATAGGAAAAAATGCTGGGAGCTGTACTCCAGATATCTCAGCTGATTTTGTTTGTCTCGTAATTGGTGGGCAATAGCTTTGTCTGAAGAGTAAGGCTGGGACCTCTACTGCATTTCTTGCTCAACAGTAGCTACACAAGCACTTACCTGCAATGCCAGCCCATAGTCGATGAATACTTCAAAACAGAATTTGATGGAGGAAAACAGAATATAAAAAGAAGGTAGATTTGCTAAGTAGATTGTTCATTGTGAATTATTCACACATTTTTACTAAAAGCCATCTGGAAAAAGTTAACAAATGAAGGAGAATGACTGCAGTGAGTAATAAATATAAATCAATCCAAGAGACAAGAAGGGTTACTTGTTGGTTGTGGAGAAGGATGGGATTGATTGAGAGATGCAGAGAAAAAAAGCTGAAAAGTAGAGTAAGATAAAGAAGGAGTGGCACTTACAGCTGCAGTTGTGGCAGTTCATTCAGTAAAGTTTTGCTGATTGTTACTATTTTACACATGAAAGAATGGCCTCTGTTACTATGCTTTTCCTTGAGATTGACTGCTTTAATTTAGAAGTCAATAAACACCATGCATGCTCACAGCATCCTAACCCAGAGCTATTGGAAATTGGCACACTTGAACTTCCTCCCACTGGGAAACCGAGGCTTGGCTTTCAAAATTCATATTTTTATGTCCTTGCTATTTCTATTCTATTAGGACAAAATATGTGATTCCACCCCCCAATTGCTTGCTGAAAGCTGCTTTTGTTGAGAGAAAGCTAATATTAAAAGAAAAGTTGATTCCATTATGAAGGCAAGTGCAGCTTTGTGATAGGAGATTAAAACGTGTTAATTAAAATGTTGCCTTGAATGTCACATTAACCTTATCTCCAGCTCATGCAGGCTCTAGATGGTTTCATTTGGGCATCTGGCCATCTTTTGTTTTTCATTTTACTATTTCCACTTAAATATTTACAGCTTGAGCCCAAGCCCATGAAACTCCATGGCAACACTCCTGTGGAGTCTCCAAGACTTTCCAGCCTTGGAGCAGAGCCTTGCTCTAAAAGGAAAATAAAAAAGACAAAAATGAGCTTGTGAGTTTGTATGATCATTATCTTCCAGAGATCTACACACGATGTTATAAATAGAAGTCTCTTAGCTGCCAGTTTGATAAATGCATGTCACTGAGGTTACATGGCATTCTACCCCCTCAGTTGTCTTTAACAGCAATAAAGTGCCTGCAGGCCACAAAATGCCCTCTGACACCTGTGTAAGCTCTGCAGTCTAATGAACTGAAATCTAGTAAATAGTTCTTTCTAATTCTTTGAAAAAAAATTTTAATCCATCTTACTGATTCTGCAGGGCTGAGAGGAATTGGGAGCCACAAAGACATCTTGGTTACGACGATCTGCAAGTGCAACTCAAGAAGCATATAAATGAGTAAGTTTTCAGTTGTTTTCTCAACTCAATCACAGCAGATTCAGTGCAATATTTCTTCAAGGAAGATAGGCATCCAACTTAGCTGTTCAGCTACAAAACATGAGAACTATTCTTGCCTTTTAAACCTAAGTAGGTCAGAAATATTTGCAAAAAAAAAAAGGAAGAAAGTCCATGAATCATTCAGCCTAGCATTTATATCACCATTATAAGAGACTGACAATACTGTAAGCATACAAACATGTTTTATACTCAGAGGTGCATTTTATTTAGTTAGTTTTACTTCTCTGACTGTTGTGTAATGATGCAACGCATTATAGTGCTGATAAAAGACTGAAATCTATTTCCTCTCCTTACTCAGCAATCATGTCAAAAATCACAAAATTAGTTTTCCATGAAAAAACATCCTGCTCTGTGTCATCACTTGTAAATCAAACAAGAAACCAATATAGAAATTAAATTCTTAGGTGTGTCAAATTAACCATATCTGTGTTAACCTCTGCCCATCTCTAGTGGAAAGGCTCAGTAGCAAGATTTTTTCATGGTCTTGCATCACCTTCAAGTACCTCAAAATACTCCTAAGGGCCATGATTGATTGTAGGACGTTTTGGGAAGCTTCAGGCCACCAAAGCTATGCTGGAGGTCACTTAGGGAAAAATAGAAGGAGAAATATGGAAACATTTGTCCATGTCCAATTTAAATCAGATACAGTTTTTGGAGCAGAGACTATCTTTCTGTCTGGTATTTTACAAGTTCAGTGTTCTTGCAGTTACAGCTGTGGCTCTTTGATTAGTACCAGCATGCAAGTAATCAGTATAAAAATAATACAAATATTGGAAATACAGTATATAAGTGATGTTTAATCAGGTGTGATGACAGCAGACGGAAGGAATTTCATACAGTTACTCAGTAGATGAAAGCATGCACCCTGGTAAAAGAAATGTTTGATTGGAGGTAATTTTGCTTGAAAATCCCCAGGGTAGGTGAATTAATTGATTAGTCTTTTGTTGGCTGTTTTTAAGAGCCATGCTGGAGAAAACTGACTGAACACAAATAGGGGCAGGAGAATCTGGGATGGGTCTGCTCAAACCATCCAACAATAAGATGAGGAGGGATCAGAAGAACCGCTAAATTACTTTTCTCCTTTTCTGTCTGGCCCCTCTATTTGTGGCTGCCACCTTCTCGGATACTCTCTGGATAACAGTAATTGGAGCCAGGGGATTGTTTGGTTCAATGCCGAAAACAGGTTTTAGCAGCTATAAATACCGATCAGTAGCTGACCCGTTAAAAATCTAAGGGGCATGTTAGGTTCTTTTGTTTCTGTAAAAGCAATGTTTTCTTAAAAGAACTCCTTTTTATCTATATGCTTATGTTGAGTTTTTCATACATTTGTCTGTTTTGGGGAATGTAATTGGTTTTAAAGAATAAAGTTCTTCCAGCACAGCAAGCTAGCTTGTGAGATATTTGCCCCATTTGAACCTGGAAACTATATTCATATTCCAAGAGAAACTTGCCATGAGAAAAAGGTCAAACATACAGCACCAAGCCATAGACACTGGGTCCAAGGTGCTCTACTCTGCACACACTTCCTCTGGGGGGAGATGAAAAAATAAATTACACCTAAGGGATATGAAGTCATGTTATTTAATGAGTATTGGAAGGCACTCAAAGACTACAGTAACTGCCATGGTAGAAGGACCAATTCAATTAGTATGGGACAGGGTCAAAAACTGCTCCCTCAGCAGAGCTGAAGGGTGCCACAGACATTAAGAAGACATTTGTGCTATTTTAGTTATGAAAGCAAGACTTGGCCCCATTGAAAAGGATTAAATAATAAGCAAAAAGGGCCAAACCCAATTTAAGAGTGCTCTCTAAAGCCATGGCTAGGGATGAATAAACATGTCCTATTGCTGAGAGCTCGGGCAAGGTAATGTATTGGGATACACAGAGGCTTCAGACAGAGCTCCCCAGGCAGCTGCGTTGTGATCACACGGATATGCTCCGTCTGCAAGCAGGCAGATGAAATCAGTGACTCCAGTTGCTGCTCGTGGTAGCTCAGCACATTCCCTGCTGACCTGGCTGAAAGACTGTTTTTATGAAACACAACTGATTAAAGAAACAAATGATGTAAAATGAAATGTCATCATGGATACAGGGTTTAGGGCTATATAAACAACTGGGGACTGAAATCATTAGACTCTCTGCTCTGGAATGGTTCAATATTTTTAGAGGATTAAAATGCCTTTTCTACCCTTTGGTCTCCTCTACTTATTTGTATGTCAACATAAATATTTGTCAGTGTTTTTCATGTTTCCTAAGTTGGGAAATCTGTAAATTAATCATATAAAGGGACTGAGTCTTAATTCCTGGGCCTGCTAGTCCTGGATCAAAGGTTTTGATATATTATTCCTAACTTCTTTTATTTGGAAAAATGTAGCCAATACCTCTAGCAGACAGCATGGACCTGATCCAGAATCCACTGAAGTTATTTAAAATACTCTGATCAAGTTCCACGAGTTTTGCTTCAGGTCCTGTGGCTCCAATCCAGCACAGCACTTGAGATTGTATGTAGTTGCTCAGGAGCTTAACTTTACATCCAACTATCAATGCTTTACCAGACTGACACATTCCTATCAGCTGGTACAAGCAGACTGGCTCTGCATAACTGCTCAGATGGCAGTCACTGGATAATATACTCATTTGCAAAGTCTGAAATAGGATTTTTCATGTCTTGGGTTAGTAAGTAACCCTCTACCTTATAAATCCCAGCAAGTCTTTCCTACAATAAGCCATGTGACATTGTCACAACAACAGAAGGCATGCTCGTAAGGAATGCTTCCCGTTGAGGGCTGGGGCACAAGGAGAAGCCAGGAAAATAAACAGAAAGTAATATAGGAATGCAGAAAAATCGTTTGCAGTTAAGCTGTTAAATAGTAATGAAACTGTAAGAAGCGAGCACAGTTTTTATGGATGTCTTTGTAGGCAGTGGCAACATGATGTTTTGTCAATTAGGAATCCTGACTTTCTTCCCCCTTGTTTTCCTCATTATGCTTAGATCTTGGCTGGGAGTAAACTGTAAGGACAAGGGGCCTCTGTGGTACTTCCAATAAAAATGACAATGGCTGCCTCAATCCCTGTAACTATCCATTCTGTAGGGTGTAAGAAGAAGGGATTACAAACTCCTGTTGAGCATAGCTGATCATCAAATAGTAATCAGAGGTAATTACAGTCTACTGGCTGAATGGCTCGCAGTCACTACTAAACCTACTGCTTCCTTATGTTTTTCTGTAAGAGGTTGCAGTTGTGCACACGTCTCAGGAAGTCCTTCTACAGTGTAATGCCTGGATTGGACCCTGGGGATGAACTCGAAACTGCAGGACTGTGACTCATTTGCCACTGCAGGAGAGAATTTTCAAAACACAAATTACTGGGAAACATTAGACATCTGTTTCTCTTTAAATATACCTGAAGGTGTCATTTCTGTTCCCTGACCAGATAAGTTTAACACAGAGGGCCTGTTGAGACTGCAGCCACAGTGGATGCTCTGCTGACATGGGCAGGTGCTGATATCCAGGACACAGATACAGCTGTGGTTCTTAGAACAGAGAGATACCTCCAGCCATTTGCTAGATGCTGGTAAACAGAACTATCCTATTCCATACGGGATTGTAAAATATTTTGAGAATTTCAAATAGAGGTGTTTTAGAAATGCAAGTCAATACCAATTGGATGCAGAGAATATATTGATATTCCTGTTGTTTTCCTAGTTCTGAGTATAGTGGACTAACTGGGACCAATCTCAGTCTTCAGGAGACTTCATTGTTTTTAATGAGGTTACTTAAGAGGTGCATTTGATCTTCTGCTGACAATTTTTAGTCTTGAGAAAACTATTTATGCTTTGAGACAGAGGGCTTAAAAAGTAATAGCAACATTTAATAGCATAATTACTTCACATTATTTTGCATTCTCTGACTTTGCTCAAATGAAACACATTGCATGCTGAAATAATCTTGTAGGGAGGATTATTCAAACAAGATAAAGTCCCTGCTGAATGTAATGTCAGTTCTTTTTATGCATGCTGAGTAACCTACTGTGCTCTGGCAGCTTTAAGACTGAGCCATATCGTGCTCATATTGGAAGCATGCAAATGTCTGAGCTAGCAGTTTGAAATGTGGCCGAGCAGTTATTACTTCAGGAATGTTAATTATTACTTTTATGTGGATAAACTCTCTGGAGCTGCATCCATTTAAAATTCAACCACAGACACCACGCACAAGTTTGATTTGGTCTCAGTATTATAATTTTTCTTTGTTTATACCATTGGTAATGGTACCATGCTGGTGTCAACAGACTGAGACCTTATGAAGTGAATGTAGAAATAAATATTATTGTTAGAGAAAAGATGAATCATTTGCAGTCAAGCAAAACTGAAGGTTTGTCTAGCTGCAGAAAACCTTGACTTGAGGCACTGGAGTACATAGAAAGAATACAAAAGTGTTCAATAAAAATGAATTAATATTAATGCAAGTGTGCAAGTACAATATTGTTAAAGAAAGGAAAGCAAACAGAGAGCCACAGGACAAAGACTAAGCTGTAAAAGAACATGTGCCAATCCAGCAGATTTTCTTGGATAAGAGTTGGAGTTTCAGGTCTCCTGGGCTTTATCTGGACAGGTGCTTAGCACTTGCAGCTTGTGTGGAGTCCGAGAGATTTCCACAACAGAAAGGGCTAATCAATCACTGTGGCCAAGTTTTCAAACATGTGTTTTATCTGGCGGCTTTAATGATACAAGTGAGGAAAATGAAAAAAAAGAGGTAATTTTAAAAAATCTGGATTCAAACCTGGTATCTTATTTTTGTACATTGTGTACAGCGCCTGGATTTGCTTTCAGTATGAGATGTTGCTGCTTGTAGTTTCACCAGGTCTGGTGAAGTTTTGGAAGGTATTAGTGATGGTCCTACTGTAAGTAAGCAAACTGCATAGACAGGGAGAAAAAGAGAAAATGAGCAAAGGAGAAAGAGTCAGTTTGACATACCTTGGTGGGAGTCCATAGAAGAGTTTCTTCAAACTGTTTTATCAGTTTTAGATTTCCACATATAGACTCAACAGGAATTCCTTCTGAGTTTGAACTGACATTTAGCTGGAAACAAAACCAGGACACATATGCACAGACCACTGCTAAGGCAGCTGCATTGGAAAGGATTGTTCTGAACTTAGACAAGAAGTTAGATTCCAGAAGGAGCTGAGAACTTCAAACACAAAACATTTTTATGTCTATTTAAGTGGCACCTGAACTAAAGGTGATAGTAATATCCAAAATAATTGCCAATTAACTGATTAACCTCTAAAGCTTGTGGTAAGGTACAACAGCAATTCAAGTCCAAACTTTTTAACAGGCATTTCAGCAGCAAACTCCTTTCAGGAACACGGAAGCTGCGGTGTCTGACGCACGGCAAAAACACCTACGGTAAAATGATAATTCTTTGATGCTGTTTGAGGCACAAGATTCCTTGCAAGATGCAGTAACACTACACTCCTGTGACCAATTTCACTCCTAATTTAATTTGCACTTTCTGTACTAGACCCCAGTGAAGGGAAGCATCTCTTCTCAGGAAAGCCCTTATACATGTTTGAAGTTCTGTGAAAATTTAAAACACATGCCATTGTTGTCCAGAATATATCTGATTTAATAGCCTGAGCTCCGGCCTCTTTTTCCACATGGGCCGTGTTCAGAGTGCTTAAAGCAACTCTGTTATACCTATGAATATTTTTACAAATGCTGGTTGAGGGATCATGACCCTGTTGGAGCACAGAAGACAGAGGGCACAGGTAGGTCATTAAAAATACACGGAGAGTAAGACCTTACTTAATGTGGTAGGATCAGGCCTTAAGCATGAATTTGTGATAGTCACGTACTGAGGAATGTGTATATATATGAATCTATAGCTATAAATGCATACATCAGTACCTGCATACCTATGTGATATATAATAATAAATTAACAATTTATTTCAAAGTGGTAAGCAAATATTGAGGCACTGCTACTTTTGTCATAGAATTAAAGTAAAATAGCAGCCTTTTAGCTTTTATCCTTAAAACCTGAGCCAACCCCTGATAGTCTCTGAGCTCCTAATACTTTACTTTTTCTCAGAAATGCTGAAATATTCTGCTGAATCCTTTGTGGATTGGCTTGTCCTTGTTTGGACTTCAATACTTTCCTAGGTTTCTTTATTATCCTCAGAATGTCAGCTCCAATTTTGGCTTATTGAATTAAGGATCCAGCATGAATCTTAAATTAATTTCTCTTAAGGACGTCTGAATCCCAGAATTTAACTGGATCCATACCCAACTGATGTGCTGATGTTATTGCCAAATATATTAAGGTTATGCATGATACACCCATGAATGGACTGTCACAGTCCTCTCTATTTATTTCTGCTTATTTGAATTACACAGTCTTAGACAAAAGTAGCTATATGAAGGAGATATATGGAATAGAAGAAGAAAAGGAAGAGTTTTATCTCTTCTCTTGTAGCAACCTGTTTTCATAGCAACCTGTTATAGCTGTTTGCAAATGGGTTTTACAAAACAAATATTTTGTTTGCCTTTTTGACTTATTATGATAAAATATAAATTCCAGAAGGAGAATAGCATTGTTTCAGCAGAGTTAAAAAGAGCAGTGGGGGATTCTCAGACAGGCGGATGCACATTCTCAGGAATGCTCTTTCAGAGAGCAGCAAGCTGTGAATGTGCAGCTGCAGGCTTCAGCGTCCTGAATAATCTGCATTCAGAGACTGCAAAGTCATCAATATTTATGGGCTGGTGGGATCATTCCTGGCATGCAGCTACATCTGCCAGCTCTCTGTTTACTCCACATCCTTTTCTCTGTAAGTTTCAGGTTCTTATTTCCTGAGACCAGTAGGTTTGCCCTTTGAAGCAGAGCTCCTCCAGTGAAACAGAGAAGATGCTTCCTGAATCATACTGGGCCAGCACGTTAACTGTGCGTGTTGAGAAATCCCCACTGCAGCAGATGTTGTGTGAGAAACGGGAGCTGCCGCTGATCGCAGTTTCCCAGACTCAGTCCTGCCTTGCTGGATCCAGCATTCTTGCTCTGACTTACTTGCTTACAATTGCTTTACAGCAAAAGGCTCCCATACCCTTTTCCAGCAGAAACTGCCATTTTGGCTTCAGACAGAGTCTGCAAGGCACGAATGTCCATACAGATGCATTTTCTCTTAGAGGTAAAGTCTGTGCACCAACAGCAGGACTTAACTCACATCCACTGGGCCAATGCAGCCCACCTCACACTGAGACAATTAAATAATTCTTAATTTTATGTATAAAGAAAAATGAAAAGAAATTATTTTTTTAATTACAAAATCAGCATGGTTTAACACAGAACATTCATTCCTTATCTATTCAACTCAGGAGGTTTAAATAGCATTATTAATGATAATAATAATAATAATAATAATAATAATGTAAGATTTTCTTGTAGTTTATTTTAAAATAAAGGTCATCAAGAGCAGCAATCCATTATTGATGTTTGCAAAATACAAACATATAACACTTGTGTTCTTGCTTGCCAAAATTTGCATATCAATGCTGATATCCCTTGAATCACAGGCCATCCAAATAACACTGAAACAGAGGTGGAAAACTTGTGTTACTCCAGGCTTCTTAGATTCTGGACACATTGATTTCCCCCAATTTCAGTTTTCTCACACTGTCCCATGAATATTCAGGTGACAGAATTCTATTAGGACAGGTCCCACGTGTCAGGAGTCCTAATCTTACATACCAACTGTTCACAAAAAGTGCATTTTCAATTAATTTTATCAACATGCAGTGCTCTTTTACCTAAGGTTTCCAGATCAAAAGTATAACTTGCACTATTTGTCCAAACGATTCCCTAGCTACATATTCTGTGCTTCTGTTTTTTCTGTCTGAGAAATGTCACTATGCCTAATGCACAAAAAATAATTTCTTAAACAGAAATTACTTCATGCAAGTAATTCATGTGGCTTCTAAAAGTCATGACATTTCATTACTTGGGAACTATTAATGAATTTCAGAACAGTAAAGAAGCAGGAGAGAAATAATATCTCTTCATTCCCACATATTCGTGTATTGGTTTTGATGTGGTGGTTTTGGTTTGGTTTTGTTGTCTGCATGGTACCATGAAATAACTCTGAGTTTATTACTGAGAAGACAGAAAGCCTGGAGGAAAGGCAATTTCTTTGTCTACCCTGACAAAACCCTGAATTTGAATTTATATGATCCAGCGAAGGTACAGCATAGTGCAATTTAAAAATCCTTCTCTTCTGTTCAAGTATATGATGCCACTTTACATCTGTTTAAGTCCTGAGTTCATATGATAGTCAGGAGACTTTGCTTTTGCAAAAGTCAGGAGACTTTTGCACATCAAAATGTGCAACTATTATTTAAAATATTTTCCTTTCTTAGGGCACATTTCAATGCAGTGTGCAGGTGACACATCATTGAGCTCCAGTTTTGATAGATTAATATGCTTTATGGGAGCTGACATTGTGCTCTGGCATACAGAGCTGACCTGTTGGGCTCCAGAGCCCCTGCTGAGTGGCAGCTGATAGAGGATGACAACTGCCCCTTCTTCCAAAGCCTACCTGGCATCTGAGGCATTGCAGGAACAGGGGACCCATCTGGGTGACACCTTCAGATGTACTCATATGCTCTGCTCCCACTGATATGGGGCTGCCAAGACTCTCAAGTCCCAAAAATATTTAACTACAGTTCTGGAATATTTTGGATCATAGGTCATATTTCTGATGTATAGAAATTATTTGAGGGACGTTAATCTCACAAACAGTAATTTATGACATATTTTTCCTAAGATCTCTCTGAAATTATTGTTAAATATGGTTGCCTGAAAAAAATTTGGACGTGTATTCTTCTCAGAAGAATATTTGCAGTGTCCAGCTTTAGTGGTGGGCTGTTGATGTGCTGTGTGTGCCAGGTAAGAGGAGAGTGGAGAAAACTAAAGATAAATTCCAGGAGTGGGGTAATAAGGTATACAAAAACCAACACCCTGTATTGGGAAGCAGATATAGAAGTTCATGTGCTCAAGTGTTCACTTCCCAATGCCTGGATGTTATTATGAAATATACCCTGAATATAAATTTGTAACCTCTGCTCTTTTGTTGTCTTCCCCCAAGATTCATCCTTGGAATGTGGTGGGTGGGTACATATTGGCCTGATCAGCTTTCCTGTGAGACCAAAGGGAAGGGGGGGGTGGTGCTAGCACTCCAACTTTTCTGCCTCCATCCCAGCAGTAAATCCCTAAAGACAGAATGTGTTCATCAGCACCTCAGCAGGTTTACAATGCCTGAAGGAGGAAGGGCTTTGGAAGCACAGCCCAGCGTGCAGAGTGGGTGCCTTCATGAAGACGCATGGTACCTAGGGTTCTGTCTGGTGAATCTGGATAACATGGGGTCAAATTCTTTTTGACAGAAAAAGGAATTGGATTTTTCCACAGCCTGGGAATGTGTCCTTGCCTTACCTGAAACTTCAGTGAATCTCATTCCTGTCCCCGGCAAGTTTTGAATTTACTGAAGGTTCAGTTTAAAAAAAAAAAGAAAAAGTAAATATCAAAACTATAACTAAGTCAGTGGGCACTTTGTAAAACTGGAACAGAACTGAATGACTGCACAGGGGAGGAATTCTGATTTTAACTGAATCGTCCTGTATTAGCTGGATGTTTGTGGTACAAACAGTGTGGTTTGATGTCAAACCAATTTTCCTCTTCTGCAATCCTCTCAATATGCCAAGTTCTTGTAATTACCGTTTTAAGTTTTCTTTCCCTCTCTTAAGTCATGGCTTAGAAGTGACATAAGCATTCAGACAGAAATCTATTTAAATTCTCATTGCAATATCCTCATGTCATTCCTGTTGTCTGCTGTGCTGACTGACAGATGCCTACAGGTAGAAGAATGCACAGTACAGCACTACCGGAACATGACAGAAGAATTCAAGGCAGCTGCAATATAAAAGTCTTCCTTGCTTTGTTTCCTGTTTTTGTGGTGTTTTAAAGATCTTACTGTAATGCATAATTCTGTCATTAAAATTCACTTGCTTTATAAGGTACTACTAAGAAGTGCATTCAACCACAATTCACATGCTGTATGGGGAAGGGTAAGACAATATTTAAGTGCCTTTTTAATGGCATAAGCATTGGGATTTCTGGGATCGAAGTGTGTGGGAATGCAATTACATTGCCTACCTACATAGAAGAACCTATGATAACACAAGATTTACTGAAGGGTAAGTTACAATCTAAGAGTGAAACTTCTAATATTCCTTTCTGGAGTTAGTAGGAACTTCAACAAAAAAAGCTGAATACACATTGTTTGCATAGGAGCCCATTATAGATGCTGGCTAATTTCACACAAATTGTGACCTGTTCAGCCATTTTCATGGCACAAAATGCAGGCAAAGTGACAGCAATGTGCTTTCAAATACAGCCAGATCAATAGCGAAAAATTTTGTTCATTATCACCTCTGAGTCTTTTCAGTATCTTTCCTCCCAATTCTGTCTTGTGATTTGATGTCACAGTCAGAGGTTTCTCCACTAAATTTTAAATGCATTACAGAGTTTCCGCTTATGAAATCCAAGTCTGGAGCCATCAACTTCTTATTCTTTCTTCATGAGTCTTCAGCCCTTGGCTTTCATCAGTCCTTCCTGCTTCTCTTCTGTTTCATCCCCTTTCTACTCTAATCATGCGGTGCACACTTATTTTCATCAGTCTGCTCTGCACTTGAAGGCTTTTCATCAGTTTTGCTTCTTGGGTTTGATCCAGTAACCTTGTCTCTTTGTTTTTGTGGTGTCAACTGTCATGCTTTGATCTGCAGCTTTTTTCCATAAGTAAAGTGTGTGCTTTGAAAAGGTTATTACTCGAAGGGGAAAGATGCATGGAGAACCATACATCACAAGTGCTCCTCAAGTATAACTTTGACATGTGAGAAAGAAAGGAGGAGGAATTTTTACTATTGTTATCATTTTCTTTTTCATTCTCATCTAATTCCAGATATGACATCAGAATTCAACTGCTTTTCCATGTATAAATACTTCACTGAGACACAGATTGACTGTATAGCTTTAGATTTAAACCAATTTACAGTCAAGGAGAAAGAATCTTTTTCTGTCCGAGGATTTTCTGTTGCTTTTTCCTGTAGGATCTCCAGCCTAATTCTTGCCTTTTTGTATAGATTTTATACAACTGAGAAAGCTGGTTAAATTATATTTATAATTATTGTATGTTTTAAAAGCAAGTATGCCTAGTAATTTTTAGGAAAAGCATTAAGCAGTCAATGGCAATGCTCCTCCAATAGCTGCAGAGAGCTAACTGGACAATTTCCAAGAGAGTCCATGGAAAAATGCAGATCATATCAAGCAAGCATCAGCTGTGAGAGTATCCAAGGTTAGAGGGAGACTCATGCTTCATTTATCAGCCAGGATTAAAGGCAGAGGAGAATGTTCATTGCAACTGTGCAAACATAAAACATATTAAAGGGCCAAGACACAGAAAATGTCAACCACTGCTGTTCTGAGCCTATCCATCACAGTGAGCTGGGAGTCATCACTGTATCCTGCAGTGAGTCATGAGGGAAGCAAATGTTACATAAGCTTTTTTTACCCATGGGGATTTCAATTAACTTTCAAGATAGAGATGCATTGTGTTGAATGTCACGCTGATACTGAAGACCTCCACAATGTTGTCATGCTTGTAGACATTTTCAGATTATTTAATCAGCTTTGTCTGGAAGGAGCAAGGCAATGGGACTCTCAGATTTAAGCAGTTTTGCTAAAGCTGTAGCAAGCAGCCTCCGTATGCTGGACAGCCCACCACAGTTAGCCTGATAATAGCTGGTCATAATCCAGTACCTCATGGTGTGGAGAGTGAACCCACACAGCTTTGTGGTGATGATAGCTTAATTCCCTTCTGCAATCAGTGTGTCTCAGCCACAAGAATGGACCTTACTGGGGCTTTGTGTTATTAGCAACTTGAAATCTCACTCTATCACATTCCCCAAAAGGCTGTATCACTGCACACTGAGGGTTATGTGGGTGGGAAGGTGTTACTCATCTCCCCGTTATGTTCCCCTAAACTGTCAAGGGGAATAACTTGAGGACTTAAAGGACTTAAGAAGCAAGTTCTCAGCTGAAAATCATATAGTGGGCATAAACAAACAATAAACAAATTGTAAACAAACACTGGATGCAGTTTTGAAGGAGTTAACTGAAAAGGATGTTACCTATCTTCCTATAGGGGAGAAGCTTAAACCTTGACAAGAGCATCACTTGACAGACTGGAGAAACTTCACTGACTGATGGACACACTACTTTCCTATATGAAGCAAAAAAAAAAAAAAAGATTACACGTCTTGATGTAACAGGAAGTTCAAGCTCTACTTGGCTGAACACAATACCCTTCTGTAGTTTTGGGGGTAGTGTTGCTTGTACTGCATCAAACCATAAAGGATGTTTCTTAAAGGCATTCTCGGACAAAATTAATGATGTGACAGTACATTTTCCTTCCCAGAGCAGAAAATAAGACCTGTGCTCTGCAAGTTTTAAATATGTGGTGAGATTGATCCCCTTTGCATACCAACATGAAGGCACTGAAGCAAAGAAAAGAAGAGATAATTTTAACCATGTCAATCTCCATGTCAATCGCCTTTGCTGTCATTACTGATCCCTGAATTATGACCTTGTGCACTTCCCATGTGCTTCTTATCCTTTTTATTCAGCTGTTGTCCTTCTCATTTTCTTGGCTTGTCCTTCAGTCAGCTATCTCCTTTCTCCTCCTTTTCTGCCACAGGGTATGGCATGGAGGGAAAGGAGAGGCGAGATTCAGGGGCCAGAGCCATAAACTATCAGCTTTCTTGAATGTGTGCAGCAGAAGCATTAGAAAGTAACAAAGAAGAGAAGAAACAATGGAAACCTTTAAACTAACAGCCAAGGAGAGTAAAAAGGGGCTTTAAGGCAGTTATATTTGTGAGTAGAAATCTGTGCAGGGCACAAGTTGATTACCTGTAGGGGTATGTAAGGAAACATCTCCATGGGATGCAGATACTGTAAATGAGACATGGACTGAACTACTCACAATATTTCCTTATAAATTCCAGTTTTGAAAGAGTAGTTCTGCCTCTGAACTTTTAAAATCAGTTTTTGACAGCTGATTGTGCAAACAAGTTTTCTTTGTTTGTCCGCTTCTAAAAATACAGGCAATTGAAATGTCACACTAAATGGTTTTCTGAGTAAACAGGTAGTTTAGAATGTTCAGATCTATGGCAATCTGCTGTTGAGATTTTCTCTGTCCTCCGGTGTAAATTCCCCTGCCCTTTTGTGAGCTTGAGGATAGACAGAAAACACATCCCTTATGAGAAAATAAAAACTTACTTTTTTTATGTGTTCCACATCTTTTCATAATGAAGTGCTTTGCAAGCAGAATGTTGAAATCAAGACTGGAAACAACAATGGCTTGCAAGCACATTCTAGCACCATGCTGCAATTGAGTGTGATTTGAAAATGCCATTAAGCAGTGAAAATTCTTCTTAGGATTTGCAAGGCAGTAGAAATAAATATTACAGGCTTTCTCATTATCTGAGAAATAGCAGTGGACAAATTGCTGCTGCTTTTTCTATTTTAGGGTCTTCTGAATAACAGTATCATAATACACTTGAGACAGGGATTTTTTAGCATTTTTCCTCAGGTTTCCCTTCTTATTTTAATTCCAGTTGAATTTCATACGAAGTTCAAAATATCCTATCCTCCAGTACAAGCAAGGTATACAGAAAGTCTTGCAGATTTGAATTCACTGCTTTAGCTCGCTGATGAAAATGTCTACTGCAGGCAGGGTGGAAAGAAAATAATCTGTAGCTTCCTAAGGAATGCATTAAATAGGAACTGCTGAAGTCTCTACAATTGCAAAGAGATCTGATTTCCAGACTTCAAAATGGTGCCTTCCATACTGACTGGAACTCCACAAAGCACTCAAAGAGAACAATATATCAGAGAGCAAGTCAGCAAATTTAGAGAGGAATTCAGAGCATCAAGTTGGCCTTTCCCCACAATATTTGATCATTTCCCCACCATTAGAACAGGGCAGGACTGACTGTACAGATGAGGTTTGTCTGCATAGATGACCATGTAGATGCAAACACCTTTGAGACATACAGTGGGAATTCTATCACAATTTTTTCTTCTTCCAGATTCTTCTGTTATTTCTGAAGTCTTCCCTTACCTCATCAAAGGTTGTACGAGCCAGGTCAGAAAGTTTTTTAGCTGGAAATGAGGTTAAAACACACATGTACAATCTCTGGCAGATTGTAGCCCAGAAGAAGGTACAAACTTCTTAGTGTGTCCAGTACAGAAGGCCTAAAGGATGATGTTGTAAAATGTGATTACACTGCACTGTGACAGCAGTCAGCAGTTCTGGGGGTAAGAGTCAGAGTGGTTGCCCCAAGGGTCATTCAGCTGACCTGTCCTCCCACGGCCCCGCGTGCTCCCAGTGCCATTCAATGGGATGAATGCCATATGGATGTCAGTTTATGCCAGACTCTGCATGGATACTGCAGGGAAAGGAAGGAGAATCAGAGGATTATTCTTATCAGTACAAAGAGAGACAACATGCCTCGGAAAGCTAAAGAGATAAATGCACAAGCTGGAAGAGAAGCAGGGTAAAGCAGAACTGCCCTGTCAACAGTCCACTTTAAAAGCAGATATAAGGAACTCCCTTATTTTCTCTTTGAAATAAATGAAAATCATATAGAAAATTTGGCATAGGTGCACTGTGGATTTTATCTTCTGCCTTTGGCAAAATTCTGTGCTTTAACTCTGAGTGACATCAGATAAATCTGCCTGTTGACTATGATTTCTATTCAGTATATGAAAAAAGGCCTACTAGGACAAACAGTTTCAGGAGATCAAAAAGAAAAAAAAGTCTTCCATCATCTTCTTTCATGGTGTTAATATGGTTTTTTTCAGCAATCTTAAATATTAAAGTGTAGATCTCTTGCAAGTCATCTATGTGTTCAACTAAAATTCAGATGGGAAATTAAAAAAACTCAGAGCTATTGACCCTAAAATTCAGTTTTGAATTGTGTAGTTGGGCTACTCTACTTTTGCTTTATTTTCTAGTCTTTCTGTGTTTGACTTATATGACAAATACGGTACACATCAATGTACATAGCCTCACATCACTTTTCTCATAAGGAGAAAAGTAACATTAAACTGATGAGGATAGATACAGGGACCAAGAAACAAGGAGGAATTTAATCAGCATCCTGCAGATATGACCCATGAGTTAGAGCCCCTGCTCTTCATGACCTCAGCAAATGCCAGCACAGCGAGTTCAACAGTCACTGCAGCAGGAACACAGAACACTCTGTCACCCACCAGACACCAAAAAGCTGAGTCCTCCTCACTCCTTTAGCACCAGATCTTCTCTGGTCAGCAATTGACTGAAATAAAACACAGAGACGTGTCAGCCTGATGCACTGTTTGCAGTCAAGGGGGTTGTGTGTATGTGTTTTAGAATTTCAAATAACACCAGTGCTTAATACATTTCTTCTCAAAAAAAACCCCTCTCTTTCAAGGACCAAACAAGCTGACCTCTGCTGCAATGATCCCCAGACATCTGTATGTGCAACCCATCTGATGGTGTAAGTGTATTGAAATAGTGGCATGCTTTTCATGTCACTGAGACGCTACTTTTTAATTTTAATTCAAGTTTAAAGAAATTATTCTAATGATCAATTATTATGGTCAAGAGGGCTATGACTTATTATTGAGGTAAAGACTCAGGATTCTCCTGAGCCCTCCTCCAGTGGAGAAGGTCTGCTTTGGAAAATACTTTTCACCTGCAAGCTGCATCCATAACAGTAGTAGAAAAGAAGATCATTGTGTAAGAAACAAAGCCCCTTGGGGGGGATATTTACAATAGAACTTCATCCAGTCTCATTTATCTTTGTGCTACTTTTGTTTATTTCTGTTGAAACCACAGCTGTCAGTGGTTAGACTAATAGAAAACTGGATTTTGCAGTATGCAAAAAAGATGAACTGATTATCCCCAAGGGCAAGGAAATTGTACCACACACTTTATTTTGAAGACAAAACAGTGAGTTGGGCCTGTATTTGACAGTATCTGCAGTGTAGAACCACAATGTTTATGTGATTTCTGCTATAGCAGCTACCTACACTTGCTAGCTGTATAATCAAGAACAAATGACAAAATCAGGATGTGAAAATTAGAGCTATTGCAATGTAGACATTTTGGGCTGTTCCAGAAGTCCAACTTATCCTTGTGTGAAAAGTGACAGTCAGACACAGCCAGGAGACTCATGTGTGCCTCCCACTGCCATGGGCAGAACTCTGTTTTATGGGGGAAAAAGGTTTTTAAGGTACATAATTCCTTTAGAATATTTTATTGAAGTATCACTTTGAAGTATTAGATTGAATTGCTTAAAGAAAACAAAATCAAAAAACACTTCTATAAACAATAATATTTTCCAGAACAAAATGTGGTTAGTTGAGAGTTCTGACCTATCAAGGCCCTTGTTTAGTAGTTGCAAGGAAACTCTGTGGGCAAAGACTCATTAAAAAATACTGTATATTCAATGTCTGGTCTGTCTAGGTTTCCACTGCACACTCAGTTTCATGTTATCTCAGAACCTGCATGATATTTTTTTAAAAAATATATGAAAAACTCCAACTTTTTCTTTGTTTGTACAATCCTGAGACATTTTCATAAGGCAATCAGTTAAAAAATGTTCCTAATTTTGCTTTTTTTTTGTTTCAAATGTTCTAAGGAAGAAAGCTTTTTCTCCTGCAGTTGAACAGAAACCTGCACAAAGCACAGCCTGTTCACGATAGAAAGAGCCAAAATTCAACTCAGGTGAACTCCTCCCATCTGCACACTGGGTGACTTGTTTTGCTCTGCAATAGAGGAAAGCTATCATGTAGGGCAGAGAGAACTGCCTGGCTTCTTGTCTTTAAAGCCAGCTGTGAGGTCAGTCAGCTGCCCTTCTTGTACTGCTGTAACAGAGCTGGTTTGAACATATAGGAAATGTTAAATATTGAATGTATTTGTCCTCCGTGAGTAGAGGTAATAAAACCCACAGGCACAGAAGCTCTCCTGCAGTCCTTCTTCACAAGGGTGGCCCAAGTGGGGCTCAGGGTCACGTGGCTGTGGAAGAGGCATCAGGGACAGTTTCAGCAGGGGATGATATAGCAGCAATGCTGACAGCCTGACTCCACAGTGGGGACAGAGAGCAGGAAAGCAGCCTTCCTCAGAGCTGCCAAGTCTGCTTCTGAGATTAGTACAGCCATATAGGTGATTAGTATAGGACCTAGAGAGTCCTTCAACGAAAGCAAATAACCCCACTCCCCCAAAAAAACCCCACAGTAAAACTTTTAAATATCTGACCATGTCTTTGTCACCCGAAACGGCAGGCTCTGCAGCCCTAGCCTAGGCAGAAGGCTACATTGTCCTGGATCTTGCATGTTTACCATACCAAGCCTTGAAAGGCTTGGAAAGCTTGAAGCAGAAAAAAGCTTGAAAACTTGCAGGTCTTTCCTTTGGAAGGTTTTGACTAATGGTTTACAAAGAGCAGACAGCCTACTACACTCAAAGAACTGTTTCTTTTATCAATAGGAATGAAGCATTCACAGGGGAAAAAAAATTAGGTGAGTAGACTCCATAAAGTTGTATTATCTTTTGTCAATGATTTGTGCAACCTGGCTTCTCTTGACACCCCCAAGAGGCCTCTCTTGAGCTATTTTTTTCCCCTTCTAGATCCAACAGCCAAAGCAATACATTCAGGCAGTATACATCCCAATTACAACATTAGCAAACACTACTAAGAAATTATTACAGAGCACTTCTCTTTTCATTACACGCGTTACAACAATAAAGTCTGACATCCTGCAGCTTTGAAGAGCTTTATGTTAGTTGTCCAGCAAAATATATAAAACTCAAAACTAACCATGGAAAAGTCTCTAGTAGCTGATGTTTCGGTCTGACCTTTCTATATACATTAAAATCTGGTTTAGATCATTGTTAGAAGTTTTTATGCTTTCTTCTGACCTCGTATAGTTAGATTCAAGATATTTAGGGTTTTACAGAGAGAAACATAAACAAATAAAATTGGATTTCCCTTCCTCCTTTTCTTAAAATACTTCCAAGTAATTTTCCCACCGCTTAAATGAAAGATACTGAGTACATATCTCTGTGTTGTAAAGAAGATGCATGACTTGTTTGGAAGGGCCACCATCTCATTTTCTGCTCATTCAAACACTGTCTAATTTTACTGTAGGTTTTCATATAAGTGTCAGCCTCATTTATCCCATCAGAGCACTGTAAAATTCTCCTGTGTCTGCACATTCTATATATACATGCAAGTACACACACACTTTCACATGTATCTTGGTAGATGTGTGTATGCATTTGTTTATATACCTTTAGATAGATGCATGTAAAAACTCTACAGAGTACAAGACGACCATTTTGTCCAACTTTAGCTGGTCAAAAAAAATTTATAGAGATTGCAGGAAAAGGGCAGTCAAGTGCAGTGCAGCAAAATCTCCTTTATGATTTCTTTCCTCTGGCTCCCAAGCTTCATTTGTTTGTCACGTTCAAGCTTTGTTCTAGTTTTGCAGCCTCTGGCAGAGTGTGAGATGGGGGAGAAGTCAAGAGACTGCAGGACTTAGCACACTGTAGCAAACTGAAATGTCAGAGACGTGCATCACAGAGCCTGTGACAAAAGCAAAATTAAACCCTCGGGTGGACAATAGATTTTATACACATCCACAGTTAAAGCCTAAGTACACGAACCCCCAGAATGTCACCACTGATGTCCTCGTTTGCTCTCCAAAACCCAAATGCACTAATAAATGTAATATGATGTAAATTATGGGAGGGTCTAGAACATTATCCCTTCTGATATTGCTGCGCTTTGGGTTAAGAATTAACCTTAGTGAGACAGAAATGTATTGGCAGGAGAGGGCACACGGCTGTTCTGACACACAGTATGCTGTGAGAAGCACTTTGCAGGGAGGCGCACAAACAGTTCCCAGGTACAGCTTACCAGTATAAGGATGTGCACATACTACAAATGGCTTCCACCTAGTGAAATCTGACCATTCCAGGGGTAGGGAGAGATGCTGAGCTGGCTGCAGAAGGCTGCCCCAGCAACACCCAACCCTGCTGAGCCAGCCATCCGGCTGGATTGCATCACTGCCCTGACATGAAACTCTGGACATTAACTACCCATGTTGTAAAAGCAGAAAATCATACAAACTAAGGGATGGTGGGGTTATGCAAGATGTGTTGGGGTTATGAAAGATACATGAAATCTAAACCAGTGAATTAGGCAACTCACGCCAGTGGTTTTACTCCATTGCTGCACAGAGGGATTCAGTTCTACTGGTTTGGAAAGTTTGTTAATTAAAAATTGTTTGGTAGGATGATGAGAAAAGGTGGTGAGTGATGGCAGCAGAGTGCATGTAATGCACCTTCTGATAACTGGGGCCAGCAAGAAAGCTTTTATTTATCAAAGGGCTTATTCAGCACAGTTAAGCAATGGGTAAACACTACACCTACTGTATTTGTGAAGAGTGTGTTTCAATGGGACCCCCAGTGTGTCAGCAGGCTTATTCACAGAACTTAATGAGTGTAAATTGGTATTTGCTAGTGTAAAAATACTTTCCCATATGCAGAGAAAAAGAACTGATCTTTTAATTGATCTTTGAACTACGTTACAATTGACGGTCCTGAGATGCCAGTGTGCAAAGTTAATTAAGTTGTCAAAGATATTTTAAGAAGCTGATCCTGGTTTTGTTTGAATGTCTTTGTCATTTACAAATTTGAGAGAGGTGCTGCAAAGCCGTGGGTGATGTTGGTGTAAACAGAGAATGAAAGAGAAGCAGTGTTATCTCTGTCTTTGTTGTGGGTGAGGATCATCTTATTCTGGCTCTCACAGGACTTCTACGTGATGATAGGACTAAAAGCAGGCTTGAAGTCTATAACATGTAATAAAATTGATGGCTAATGGAGGTGAGCAAAGAAAGTAGACAGAGAAATTTTGTGCCATTTTCTAAATTTGGCATGTGTTTAACAGAGAAAAGGAGAAAATGAACTAATGGAATTAAAACAAAATAAATCAAAAATATTAAAATTGCACTTATACTGATACCTAGATTTTTGAAAGTGAGGCCCAAAATATGCTCCCCTTGAACATTTCCAACTTTCGCTTCCCTCTTCTGTGCTTATGCATTTAAAAAAATTAAATTTAATTGACTTTATTCAATTACTACAATTATATGAAAAATGCGTTCCAAAGCAGCCCTAATACTTCAAGACTGTATAATTTTATTTCTAAGTGTGTGTGGACAAGGGTGACTGAAGAGATGTGTCCCATGAGAACATCTTTCATGAGTAAGAATACTTGTCAGTTTGTGGTTGGATACAGCTATCTTCGAGGGAGAGTCTCTTCTCTCTGATGGGAACAATAACTGCTCTCTTTAATTTTATCATCCTGTCATAAAAATATAATTTTGGCTGGATCATTGGGAAAAATATTTTTTCTTGGAAAAACAGAATAGCAACAACAATGTGTCTGTCCTGCAAGTTCTTCATGTGCAGAAGACCTTCCAGCTCACAGGAGCTTAGTCAAGAGTAGGTTTACAAGGTATCTGGTGAGATAGAGCTGGTAAATCAGAAAGAATGGAACTAATGGAATTCCTTTAGAGAAGTTTTTGGAGAGAAAGTAAAATGCCAGAAAAATGTAAGGACTATTACAGAAAATATGGTTTTGCAAGTCAGAGACTGAAGTACAGTAAAAGGACAGTATTAAAATGCACAATGAATGTTCTGAGTAATTGTTTTAGAGGAGTGTCAATAAAGAATGATTTAATTTCCAGATTTCTCATCAAATGACCCACCTTTAGAATGGAAGCAATTTTTGGGAGGGGTATGATTGTTTCAATGACAAAAAAAGTGTTGTAAAGATGTTAATTTTGTGAATGCTTGCTTGTAAGCAAGGGGGCCTGAGGTAACTTTGCCTGTAGGAAAAGGAAAAAAGTTACAGGGAATTTGTTTTGTTTTCCTAGTTAACAAAGAGCCACCTCACCATGACAATGTGAGAGAAAAGGTCATGGTGTTCCTTCTCATGTACATTAACAGATCAATGCTGTTACATGTCTCAGTGAGTACAGCTTATGAAGGATGTTTGAAACACAATCTTTGGACAGCTTCACTTAGAAATGAATTTAACACCTTCAGATAATACAAGTCCCTTGAGCTCCGGGGGATCAATAAATTCGTGTAGGTGGAGGCTGCTGGTGATGCACAGCAGGAGCTGTTTCCCAGCTGTATCACTGATTAGCAGGAATCTCACCTTGCCAAGCCTTTAAAGCCTTGCAGAAAATGCACCAATTAAGTGTTCAAATCCTTCAGCCTTAAGCCATATGTCAAGGGAAAATAATTCACTGGCACAGGGCTTTGGGTCAAGCTTCTTAGCCCAGCAGTTGATGTGATAATGCTTTAGCATTGTGCTGCTTGCCCACCCAGGAGGAAGGAGAGGGAGACCTGGCTATTGTTTCTCTCTACAGCAGTGCTCTGAAGAATATGAATGTAAGTGTGACTCATTAATAATCTCAATTTTAAGGAAAGGTGATGGAGGAGGAGTGTTTAAAGCATTCTTGGCTCAGAGAGTATTCATTGAAAAAGCAGTGCTTTGCTCTGTCTCACAGCTCTGCCTGCAGCTCAGGGCTCTTGCTGCCACGACTTGCACCAAGCAAGCAACGGTTTTGTGGGTAGATTTTGTGGAATGGGAAAGGAAATCACAATTACCTATGGCAAGGAACAGTTGATTTTTGCAAGGATTGGGAGAGAGCATATAAATGTTCACTCAGGTTAGCTGCATGTTTAGCTGCAGACTAAATTAAGGCAGTCACTAAAAATCCATGGAAAGCTCAACTGCTGGAATTGCAGGACAAGGTTGACTACCCCTGCCCCAAGTGCACTGGCTGTAGAATAAGGTTGCTAACTGTTGAGGACAGGAAGGAAAAACCCAGGAAAGGTGGCTGAAAACTCACTCTCCGAGTGCAAGAAGGGGCCCCACTCTTCTGAAGTGTGGAATTCATTGCTTTTCGCAGTGCAGAAAAGGCAAGCACCTGTCCACACAGTCATTGCAGTGCTGCCATCAGAAGCCCCTCCTGCACATCTCAACATTCAGGTGGCCTTAGCCCTGCCCTGAAGTGCAATGCCACAGCCTCAGCTCCAAGGAGCAAGAGGAAACCCAAAGGCTTCATCAAAAAGAAGCTAAAGAAAGTAAAAAATATTTCAGACATCCTCTGACAGGATGTTAGTTGCTTCTGCATTGAGACAAATATTGGATGCTCAAATACCATGAGCCACCTTTTCCCTGAAGGAGCACAGGGAGCTGAAGGTGGGACATACCAACTTTTAGGCCTACAACCTAGCTGATAAAGCAACCTGTCCCAGAGCTCCTATTTGTCCAAGGAACAAATTGCCTCTAAAATATGCAGCAGCTCTATCTCTAAGCAGTGCTAAGTGTGAAATATCTATGTGTGAAAGGGAAAAAAGGAAGAAGAGTAATGTAAATTTTGTACAGACACAGAATGGAGAGATTAGATATTGTGAACAATGGACATGAGTTTGTTTTAAACTGAGTTTCTCCACCTGCCTATAGTTTTCTCATATATATATGACCAAAATACTAGGCATGGGTTTGCTTTTACAAGGTTTCTGCATAAATGTTTATGTGCTGTGAATTAAATCATGCACTTAAAGAGGGAAGAGGATGAAATGGAAAACTTGCTAACCTTAATGATGAATGGATTGCTCATTACTCATACTAACGAACAGCCAATGCAGGCAGGAAGTTTCCATCCAGTAAATGTATCTCTCTGAAAATTTGCCAGGTAGAGGTAAAGAAAAATGTTATTTTTGCCATTTTGAATTACTTCTTTAAGGGTTCTAGACTCTTGCTGCAGAAGGAATAAAGAAGAACCTACAATACTAAGAAATACTGTACAACTGGCATAACCTAAGTTCAATAAATCAAGCTTTTCTGTTTGTCTTTCTCTATAACCTGTTCTACCTCCAGGTATATCTGCTAGAATTCTTTTATAATGTGTATGTCTATCTTCATTAAAACTGACATTATCAATTTGGCACTAAGGAAAAAGAATTTGTCAACCTCTCATCTGAAAATGTGAGTAGTGCAAAATAGCCAGTTTTGCAGTCCTCTGTGTTAAATATTGTATTTATTTCAGTACTTTGGAAGATGAACAAGAATTGTATCTTCAGTCAGCCCCTTTGTTAAGGTATCCTCAGCTCTCCTAGGCAGCTGCTTTAAAATAATAATTCAGATCTTGGAAGTTAAAACAGTACTTTGTCTGTTGATATTAATCCTTTCAAACATATCACTTAGATTTTGGGGGTTTGTTTGTTTGGTTGTTGTTGTTGTTTTGTTGTTGGTTTTGTTGTTGTTTTTTGGTTTAGTTTTTGTTGGGTTTTCTTTTTCTTTGCAAAGCCATGCAAAGTGACCCCTAGCTACAAGTAATCTTTTGTTATATTTTTTTGAAGAAATCCATTACCCATAGCAATTTTCACCTCTGTATGTGTGTGTATTTATATGGTATCTTCACCTCAAGAATTCCCAGGTACAAATAAATATTCTCCTCTCATTCTTCTATGAGCCATCTTTTTGTTATATACATACAAGGGGATCCTGTTCTTGGAGTAGCTGTTAGGCGAGAAGGACTCGGTGGGACCAGGCCAGGTTTCACACATCATTAAACTCTTTTAATAAATTGATAAAACTCCACCCTACGAGAAGTTGAATTCTCTGCCCAGACTTCATCTACTGGAAGATTATGGAATAACTAGAGGTCCCATATGTCTGTTTTTCCACAGACATTTCCTGTTTTCCTACCTGATTTTTTTTCTAGGACAAATTGGCAGATTCCTTTTGATGTTTTTTCAGGATTTCTGGCTGTCTGGCAGTCTGAACAGAGTACTGCTCACTTCTACCCATTTTCAGGCATTACTGCAAAGCCCACGCTAGTCAGCTATAGAGAACTGGTACTATAAGTATTTTAACAAAGCTAAAAATAACCATCATCCTGAAACTCCATTCACCTGAAGACTCCAAATGCTCAGCTAACACAGGACCTCGAGCCACAATGCCTCAGGAGGGCTCTCAGGGAGGGGGACAAATAGCAATCACAGCCTGTGCTGCTCAGCCTGCCCTGGGGTTACCCCACACACTGTTACTGATGTATATAGGGCAAAACACTTGGGCAGTAGCAACAACAAGGATAGAGCTAAGCAGAAGTTAAATCATGATGAAAAAATAAAATATTGCAAAGTGTTAGTTCCACAAGCATTGCTGTTGAAACTGTACACACTGCTGTTATCTAGCAGTGAAATTTGGACCTAAATCAGAGCACAGGCTCACTTTTCTGTCAAATTTGGCAGAGCGCATGATATATAGTTTACTCTGGCTGTATGCTTTCCTGATAGTTTTATGCCTGGCAGTGTGGTGAAAGTTGGCATCTGATCAAGCTTGAAGCCTGTTGTTTAAAAGATAATCCATCAGAAGTTGCATTGGTCAAGTGAATTTACACCAGACTGGGGATTTTTGTCATCACTCTCCGGTGTCAGAAGTTTGAAATGCAAAGCCAAACTTGTACCATTGAGCCATGGCCTGAAGCTGGTGACTTCTGGCCTTCATCGTCTACCCTTTGTGTGAGTCTGCAGTTGTAACAAAAGAAATGCTGCATTTCTGCACTAACATTTCTACCTTATTTTTTTGGGGTCAGAAGTTGGTCTGAGCAGCTTTTTGAAAAGGCAAATGAGAGTTTGAAACTTGAAGCAATCAGTGCTTCTGATGCTAAGTGTTCTCCAGGAGGAAGATTTCCTTTGTTTTCTAAAGATAGTCAGATGTTGTATTCAGTTGATGAGCACAGAAAGGTTTTTACAACGTTGGATTGCCTTCAAAAAATTGTTTTGAACCTGGATCCCAAAGGCTTTGTTGTGAGCCTCAGTGGTTTGCAACTGCAGCAGGGCTTCATTCACCAAAGGCTGTAAACTGGCATCAGGAATTACCTGGAGCTGAAAAAAGGAGCTGAGCACTGGCCTGAAGTGATTACAGTGATCTAAGGCAGGCACAAGGCAGACAGCCTCCTCCTGCCACATCTGGAGCCGGCACGTTGTCTTACATTTGGCTTGGGAAGCAGGAGGCTGTTAATAGCACAGCCATCAGGTAACAAACGCAGAGGATATTGTGGCCTCAGCAGGAGGAAGGGATGAAACTCCCCATAAAGCTAAAGATGTGAGAAGGTATTTTTGGGAAGGTGCCCAGTTATCCAGACCCAGTAAGGAGTCAGATAAGACTCCAAGCCTTCATACAACCTTAACAAAAAAAAGCTTGCAAGCCTTTAATGGGAGACAGCCAGCTTCACTTCCACCAGCATCATTTCAGCCTTGCATAGGTTCAGGCTGAGCTCTATATTTGATTAAAACTGGCAGGCAGGAGGAGTTTCAAGTTTCATTTTTGTAGCCAAAATTTCTGCTGTACTGGTAGAAAATCATAGGTAGTGCTAATAGAAACAGTTTAGCAATTTTTTAATAAGTAATGGTTTTCATTCTAAGGCATTCATGGCCTGAGGCTTCCTGGGCCATTGAACTCCACTTTATCATGTGGAGCTTCAGTCTAATTTTCCTCCTCACAAATTCTTGTGCAGTCATTATGACTGTGTAGCCCAGTTGTAAAGGAGGAAGCCAGAGATGTGCTGAGTTCATTTAATTTCTGTATGAAAGAATTCTGGTCCAGCCTGATGACTACCTCATTTTTCTCGTATTCTTGAGGAATGTCCCATCCCATGAAAAAGTGCTGCATGTGAATTACGTATACTGACCTGAGAGCATCAATCAGGTCTGGTTTAGAAGGTATTAATCCTATAGTCCTATATGTTCCAAACTTTATTCCTGCTTTCTCTCTGCTGCTAACTCCTGGTACTCCCAAGTGAATTGTTTACAAACCTAACTGCAAAAAGCAGTCTTGGTATTAAATATGTATTAGGCTATATAAAGGGTACATATATGCCTATAGACATTTGATTTAAATGCAGTTCTATGCTTCCTAACAAATAGCAGTTGGGATGTTAATTTCAGTTGCTGAGGTATCAGATTTAGTACACTCTGTATTAAATAATTTAAGTTCTTCTATCCTTTTGGGGTAACAAAACCAGGGCTAGTCTATTGCCTTCTCTGCTTTATTTCTCGTGTCCTTCCGCTCAGGTTGCCTTCAAATCTCTCAGCACCTCCTGTTCCAGTTTTTCCTCTCTTCTTTCTGAGAAAAAAGCAAACCCACTGCACTTGATCAATTAAAAGCCATTTTCAGGTGTGAGAATATAGAACATTAAAGAATTTGAAAACAGGGCTGACCTGAATAACTTCAGCTGTAGTTGCATGGTCCAGGAAAACATCTGCAGTCCAGTCTTGGGAACCCTGGAGGTTTCTGCTGTCATTCAGGAAGGAGGTGATCTGCCTCTGAGCCTGGGATTGCAATCCTTCTGACTGGGAAGGGGCCTGAAGCCATAGTCCAGGGACAAGTTCAGTGCTCCAAAGTAAACTGGATCTTTAGATAATGTAGTTCAAAAAACAAAATCAGATTTCTGAAGTGGTCCATATTTCAGCTCCACTTTTCACTCTTGTAATTGCAAAAATTTACCAGAGCGACTTCTGTGTAAATATACTGCAAAATTAATGGTTTTTACTAAAACAGAAGATAGCAATTCTGAATAGCTCCTTGTTATAAAATTTAAAAAGAGGACTGAGCTAGAAGAATGTTCTTCTATAAAAGTACATTGTTTTGAGCAAGTATATTTCTGTTTAGAACTCAGAATTTCTACTTGTGAATGGAAAAAATAGCTTTTTGTATTCCCTCTCACTGCAGGCTCTGGGTTTTGTTTGTATCTCCTTCTTACTGAATAGGTAATTGTTCTGACAGATAATGAGACTACATTCCGGTAACATCAGCAAATTTTTGTGAAGTC
Source organism: Acanthiza pusilla (assembly GCA_036630365.1). Lineage (NCBI taxonomy): Eukaryota > Metazoa > Chordata > Aves > Passeriformes > Acanthizidae > Acanthiza > Acanthiza pusilla. The sequence goes on from JAXCHO010000017.1 coordinate 10,786,133, forward strand.
TAAAATCCTGATAATCAGTACAGTTATCTTATAGTGCATGTATTTTCCAAGTATCGAAAGTTTTCTTCGAAGACTGGGTGGTTTGTGGCTTTGAATCTGTAAATGAAGCTGTTTATGCAGACCTATGAGTAGGTTTTGGGAGCTGTAGGTGACACTAAATGAAGCAACAATTCTGTCCTTAAAATGTGACTCTAATAATCACTTTATCAGAGCCTGTATTTACTCTTTCCCACTGAATAATTACTGCATTTACTCACTTTTCAGCTGAAAACTTTCAGTTTTCAAAGCTAAAAACTCCCCAAGCCCTGCATGAGCTCTTTTTATTTCATGCATCATCTCTGACAATAAAAATAACATGAGCCAAATTATACTGGTAGCTCTATCTCTCTGCTCTATCAGCTGTGGTTAGAATATGCCTTCAGCAGCATGAAAAACCACATTGGTTTGCAGTGTGCTTGTTGGGCAAATGAGATAGTAAGGCTTGATGTGACTGCCAGATCTTTGTGGATTTGAAACTGAGAAACACCTCTGTTTGCCAACTGAGCAAATTGTATAGTGGAACAGATGAGACTTAATGAACCTGCATCCGTGAATTCTGTAGCCACCCAGGAAATTTTGGCAGCTAAGTAAACCCCATTCCAAGTTTGGCTTTCATAGCAGACGTGAAAAGCATGACATGCATTTGGGTCAGGGCTTTTTTAGTGTTGAAAGCAAATAGCTTGGAGATCTTTTGTAATGTTTAAAGGAATATAACAAAACCTCCTTAGAGAATACTTTCAACAGATTTATTCTCATGTCGTCTCTGTTATTCCACTTACAAGTTTTCTTGAAGTGTCACTGCATGTTGCTTTTTAAGTTTATTTTATGTGCCAGTCAATCAAGCGATAGTTCATTTGATTAATGAGAATTAACTCGAATACCAGGTCAGGTGATACTGGGCCAGTCAGCCAGAGTTCCACATTATGATCTCAGGGACACTAAGGGTGTTGGTTTTTTGTTTTGGTTGTTTTTTTGGGTTTTTTTGTTGGTGGTGGTGGTGGTGGGGGGTTTTTTTGGTTTGTTTTTTTTTTTTTTGGGGGGGGGGATTCGTTTGTTTGTTTTGGGGGTTTTTTGTTTGTTTGGGGGGGGTGTTATTTTTTGGGGGGGCTTTTTTTGTTGGTTTTTTTATATTGTTGTTGCTTTTGTTAGTTTGGTTTTGTTTGTTTGTTTGGGGTTTTTTTACAAGTTTCTGCTTCTTTAAAACACTTGGCAGCATGTTAAACCAAAGGTTTTCACTTTCAGTCCAATGAAGTATTTGGATGTTATTCCAGAGTTTCTTGTGTGCACCCCATGGCAAGAGATCAAGTCTGTTGATTGCATTCATTTAAACAGGTCATCTAAACGAGATCATGAAAATAAGTGTGTGGCATGTATTTGTACAGCAATCACTGCAGCCTAGTCAATACTTCTAGTTGACATGCACCACAGATTTTGCTGTACATTTAGGGGTGGGCTCACAAGAAATAGGGCTCATAATGTATTTCAGCATCCCAAAAATCTGTAAAGGAAGTACTAACCATGAAAAAAAAATATTTGAATGGATGCAAGGTTTTTGTTTGCCTTCAAAGGTGCAGTCCTTATCATTTACCCTGACATCTTGTGTGCAAAGGCTGGCAGGGTCAAGCTTAAACAATGGGAAAATTGGTTGTAAAGGCTGCCCATTGCCACGTCTTCCCTTAATGTGAAAAGTGAACAGCTACAAACGGGTGACTTGTAAGTTGCTTGTTAGGGCAATAACTCTTGCTGACAAACGAGCTCTGAGTTGGATGGGGAGGAAAGAAGGGGAAGTTCCCTGATCTCTTTTGTCTCAGTACAATGTGCTGGATTTAATAGAGGCTGGAAAGACTGGGCAGAACACTGCTGGTGTTTTGAAAAAAGTAATAGTTTATTTCTAGCAGGGTTGAGCCAAAATAAGATATAGTATTTCTCCTACTTTTTTTTTTCCCTGCCTCCAGAGGAACATTAAAACATCTCAGAGCTGATAGACACCAGTACATAGAGTTTATCATTTTCCACCTGCATGGATGCTTTCTCTTGTGCTGTCCCATTGGAATCCTACCTTTTGTCTGCCAAGTGGAACTAAGTTAAAATACTTTTCTGCTGATTTGGCAGGATTAAGAAATAAATTAAAGCACCCTGTCTGCCTAGAAGTCTTGTTTTACCAGCTGCTTGCAAAAATCTACTAATGATTACATTTTAAGTCCTTTTAGCACTTTGAGTTCAGCAGGTTAAGCCTACTGGACCTAGTGGCATGGGAGTCATGTGTCTCCTGTATCTGAGAGATCAATGTTTTATAGTAGGTTGGCTTAGCAATAAACAGTGAAAAAAGACCATCACTTTACACCTAGTTCTATTAAACATACAGTACTACCTTGTCGAGGTACCTAAAGGCTAAGTAGTCTCTCTGGCAGCCATGGTCACTTCTCGCCAAGCCAGAGCTGTCATGTGAGCTCATGTAAATCTGTTCCATTTGTGGAAAATGAAAAACTCAAGAACCAAAAGAACATAAAATGTACTTAGGAAGTCATTTCACCATCCATGAGGGGTTACTTCATTAAATTTAAACAGATCTGTTTTCTGATTTCACTTAAAATCAACTTAAGGATATGATGATTTAAAAAGGTAGTAAGGAAAGTAAAGGAAATATGCTGACCAGATATTCTTAAAAATATATTTCTGCATTATTTTGCCACCGACTCCATTTTTGCCAGGAATGGACTGTGGTATTTGACATAGTAAAAGCAGATGGTGTTTTGTTCAATGGAATAAAAATTAAAATAAAGACAGTTAATTTTATTGGAATTTGAAAAATTTGGCAGATAACATTGTTCTTTGAATCTAACCAAGTTTACATGAGCTTACTCAGTTGTAACAGTCTTTCTCCCAGCTCACAGTCTGTATTGGATCTCTCCATGCTCAAATTCTTATACTCTAATGTTTGATTAGAACTGAACAAATTAGACGTATTTTGTGCTGGAAAATCTGTTTTATTTCAAACCAGTTTTGTCAAAATCAATCAGCAACCGCATTACCTCTTTCTTATGAAGTTAACCTGACTCTGAAAAGGATATGCATTATTTCTTTGGATCTCTTAAATATCTGATTTTCAGAACCAGGACCAGTTTGAGAATATTCGAGAAACCTGAGTGACATTTGCCAAAAACATTTCCTGATGGCTTAGTCTTTCAGAATATGCTAAGCATCCCTTTAGGGTTTAAGATACCCCATGGCTTACTGAGGCCCACACTGATGATTATCAGTTGAATGGACCCTGTCAGGAGAGATTTTGACCCATGAAAACAAGGACTTCCTAGAGAATAGATAACAAAAACCCAAGCTTCATCCAGTCATCTCTGTTTCTGTAGCTTACAGTAAACAAAGGAGCAATGTGGGCTGGCTGCTTAATACCTCTTTTCTCTCATTTTTTTCCATTTGAATTACTTATGGAGGGTTGGGTTGGTAATCTGGTTGGCTTTAAGTAATTAGGCTGCTCTTCTCTAGATCAGAAGCGAGATGTTTTAATTTGCTGCCAGGATTACATGATGGTTGTTCTTGCTGGTAACTTTCTGCCAGTGCAGTGAATGACTGTTCTGAGTGATTTACTGACCTGGGACCTAGTGAAGCAAAGGATTACAGGATGAAAATATGCAGAGCATAAAACAGGTCACATGTCACCAATAAAAATACCAATAATCCAGGGGTTTTTCTTCACATTTTATATGGAACTACATCATTGATTTAAGAGCATTCCCTACAAACGACTGCACTAGCTGATTACCACTGCGGTTTTCTGTAACAACCTTCCATTGCTGCAGCCCCATTCTTCAGTAGTCCAGCACACTTCAGTAATGATGGTTGCCTGGTAATACTTTCTCAAAACCTCTTTATTAATAACAGCAAACTTGGGTTTCTTGCAGATGACTTGTAAGTAACCCAATAGGGATGATGTATTAAAAGAAACCCAAACCTTTCACTGTAGATCTTAGCTCAAAAGTTTGCATCTGCAAAAAGGGTTTTCTGAATCTGAACTTGGCCCACTATAAGAAGTAAAGATTATTAAACTACTCAGACCTGAATGTTGTCAGTGTGTGGTTATATACAAACATGGAGATTTAATTTTGGCCCAATACTAAGTTCTAGGGCTTTCTGGAATTGCCTTATCCAGTGTCAATAAGTTTCTGTATTAGAAAATGAAGTAGTACCCTCTGTAATCCAGTGGAAAATAAACTGATCCCTGTATTCAGTATGTTGTATGGTCTTTCTCCAAACGTGAAGGAAAGTCATAGTTTCATATCCTACTACATTTAATATTTAAACTTAAAAAAGCTTAAATCAATTTTGCATCTTCACATCATTTCCAAATGTGTTAATCCTGTGAGTTTTTCGCCTGTAAATAGGTGAAATGAACTCCTTAGGGTTATGCATAAGAGTACTGTTGGGATTTCGATAAGATTCTTTTAAAATACGATTTTAAAAAAATAAAATACAGTGGTGTTGAGAAAAATATTTCCTGTAGCAGCAGGATATGCTTTTTTTAAAAAAAAAATGCAAGTCCCAAGCTGGGATGGAGTCTGTGAAAATCAAAGACATTTTTTAAAAGATAGAAGACCATGTAGATTTGGCATACTGACAGAATCCCACTTATGGAATCCATTCAGTGTCTTAGCCACAAAAATTGCAGAAAGAACACCAAGAAGATTTTTAGTTTCCAGAATACTGTATTTCTTCCTCTCTTCTCCCTTCTCTGTACTCATTTCCTGAAAGCTGGCTCATTAAGGAAAGGAAATGATATCTTTTTAAAGAGCAAATAATTAGCTGTTCCTGAAATTCCATCCCATGCGTTATCCCACTGTCTTTGACATACCTACATTAAAATAATTTCATCTGAAGAACTGATTTCATGAGTTTAATTTTCATGCACAAAGCATATTTCCAAAAGAAAGCCATTGTTTTTGTTTTTTGTTTTTTTTTTTTTTTTTCATATAGCAGATGCATTTTTATCCTGTCATTTTAAAGGAAATATATTAGGTAATTCAATATTTTCTAAAAAGCTGGATCTTTAAAGTCAGCCTGGAATTACGCTAAATAATGAATAAACAACCAGAAAAAAAGCTTCCAAATACTTGCACATTGTTCCTTTTTTGAGAGGTTTTACTGAGTGGATAAAAATAACTGCAGAAGCATTTTAAGGGTAAGAAAATAAAAATAAAGACCTTATGATCCTTTATATTTAGTGTATTTTGCTCATTTACTGACTTACTCCTGTAGATTTTGAGTTTATAGCCAGGCAGCTTCAAACCAATTCAAACCACTTGCCTCTTCTATTTTCATCTGGAAGTATTGGGAACACTGTAAATATCATCAGGCTTCAGCTCCATGAGCTTTTGAAGGCGGAATAAAGTGGAATGACACCCTTCCCCTATCCTGTGAGGCTTCCTCCCTTCCCGTGCCAGGAGCTGGCATTTTGGCTTCTTTTCAGGGCAGCATCAGCCCTTGGTAGCTGCAGGGCTCCAGGGGAGAACACTGTGAGTCTCTCACCATTATTACTGCTCCTTTGTCCTAGGTGCTAAGCAAAAACATGCACGGACACAAACCTCCCACCATCCAATTTTGCTTGCAGTGCGGAAACCTGAGGGTGGGGGAAGGATAGCAGCAATCAGATCTCGGAAGCAGTTGCTCCAAATTGCGCAAGAAGCTTTGCTCAAACTTGGCAAGTGTCAGTCTTTTGCCACCGCCAGCTTATTCCCTTCCTGCTGCCTGGCGGACAACGCTAGATAGCTGACCAGACTAATAGAATACAAATGCTTCCAAAGAGGGTAACAAGAACTCATGTGGGATGCAATTGTGAAGTTGCTCGTTGATGGCAAAAGTTTCTTTGCATTTGCACAGCTTTTCATCCTTAGCACTCGCTTTCGGAAGCTGCACCGTGTGCAGCGGAACCAGGGGCAAAGGACGGTGCTGTCAAGAGACACTGTACAAAAGTGCTTGTGGTCCTCCTGTGTCCTTGGCTACAGAATGATACAGTCTTGGTTACTGTTGTTGAGGGTGTACGCAGAAAATCGAGCCTATAAATGAGTAGCTCAGAGAACACTGGGACCAAAGAGGCCTGATTTCCTGTAAATTCTCGTGTTAGGTTTTATAGATCTTTGTCCTTGGTTTTTCAGGTGGTTGGAGCATGTATTTGGGCTCTCTTCCATGCGGATTCTCTGGTGTCTAACAACATTTGAGCTCACATTACTCTCCATCTCTCGCTGGTGGCATTAATAGAATTTCTCTCCTCTGCCTGCCACATGCTTTCAAAAAAGTGGCTGGAATCTGAGACTCTGAAAGCTCCACAAGTGTGGTTGGAACTGTGCTTCCGAACACAAGGTTTGAATTTGTCCACGAACGTAGAGCTGTTTTAACTGGGCAAGGGAGCTATAATTCCACTGACTGCAGTGTGGTTGTTGAAAGGGCCAGGAGGCAAAATTGTACATACGCAAAAAATCCCAGGATTTTAGGAAATGTTCCTTCCAAATTGCAGTAATAAGCAAAAAACACTGAACCAGCTTCATGGAAGTGAAATTCTATGTTTTGTTACAAAACAAAAATATTTTTGAAAATAAAAATAAATAAAAGGTGCCTCTGAAGCTCTTAGTGGTAGGAATGGGATCAAATTGGGAATCCGGAGGCTCTGATAATCCTAGCTCTTACTCATCTGACCAGGTAACCTGACAGGAGTAAGGTATCTTACACGGGCTGCTCAAACCTCCGAAGAGTTTGAGTTTTTCAGCCAGGTCCAGCAGTTGCTCCTAATTCACACAGCATATTTATGAGTAATGTCAGAGCCCAGACAGTGCCAGACCCTGTTGGCATCTTTCATGATAACTTAGCAAACGGGGAAAAAACGATGATAACAGAATACTAATATTAACTTTGTAGGAGAGAAAAAAGATCTGTTGCACATTGATCTCATTAAGTAAATGATTTACTGGAATTTCCTCTTGCTTTGCAACTCGCCTGAGAACATATTCGATCTCAACTATCTAAGGCCTGGATAATTTCATCTGGTTCTCTTCCAGCTATGACACAGCCATTTAACTTTGTCACTTTTCTTGGCCACCTCCATTCAATGTTTGTTGTTGGCTTCTGTTTCTAAAGTAACAGGACAGTATTTTCCTAAGATACCAAGGACATGGCCAACAGGAAACTGGGAGGTCTCATCTGGCTCTGCTTAAAACTGGCTAATCATTGAAAATTGGGTCTGAGGTTGAAAAGGACAGAACTAGCTTTCTGTTCTTCTTATAAGATTTGGTTTTATATATCCCAGGGGCTAAAAAAAAGTATCAGGAGAAATAACAGAAACTACATAAATGTGGATAAATCAGACTTGATTAAGTTTGGTTATCTTAATTCCTGTCTTCAACCAGTTGGACACAAGATCTGTTACCAGTTTCCTTGCAATTTGGAGCTGCTAGAACAAAATGCAGGGCAAATGAATGATGAAAGAAATTTCTCAAGGAACAGATTTAGCATGAAAAATATTTAATGAAATAGCCTAATTATGACATTGAGACTGCTGTTTGATACTTCACATTCTCATGTTTCATTCCTATGAATATACAAATGTGCATTTAACATTTGTGAAGACATAATAGGGATTGCAGGTCTGTGGGGAGGGATATGCACATGCAGTGCATATGTGATCTCAGTATTGTGATTCCAGCCCAGCTCTTTAATTGCAGATTCTGACATCATTACATAATGCAGGCATAATCAAGATACATTAGAGTCACTTTGGATATCTGAACATGAAGCTGTGGGACGCCAAGAGTTTAACAAATTACCTGATATCTACTAATTTATCACTTGGGCATGTTATTGAATTACAAATAGAAACCGACCTGACTTCTGATTTGAGAATCAATAATGGTTTCTAAGGCAGCTGATAAAATTATTCTAGTACCTGCTGATAATAGAGAGAGCCTGACAATCCAGGGTTTGTGAAGATTGCTCTGTCTGCTTTGGCCAGTTAAAAAATAAGAGTATTACATGAAATGACATTTTTATCACCAAAAGGAGATTTTTATGACTTGTAAATATTGTATGTTGAACAGAGGGCACATCTCTACTGACAAATATATTTGAACAGTAAAAACACCTAATTAGGTTTTATAGTATCTGTATTTGTCTAGCAGGGAGAACTGATTACAGGAAGATCAATGAGCAGGACCATTCATTGCAGCAGCCTAAATGCAGTTAGGCCAATGGGAGTCTGGAATGAGCCGGGAACGTACCTTGAAGCCAACTCCCTCACTGCTGGAGATTGCCGTGCCACATCCAGCACTGATTCACTATCTATCTGTGTATTAACTATGACATTATTTCTTACAGACCGTCCGCTCAGAGGCAAACCTCTGAGGTTTGAAATGATCAGTGTGCAGGGCACAGTGGCTGAAGTGAGGCTGCCATAGTGGGGGCAAATGGAATGCCCCCATTAGTAGGGGAGATAAAGGAGCACATGGTCCCTGAGAGCTTAGACCTGCAGGGACCCAGGTGCTCTCTGGCCTCACTGGGGGCACCAGCCAGAAGATAGAGGTGGGAAGAGGAATTTGATAGAGGCTACACTGGCCTGCTGAGCAGCAGGGCCCTTTGAAAGGTTGCAGGGGACATCTCTTGACCCCTGCCCTCCCTGCGCTTTGGGCTCACTGTCATTGTCAACAGCACCACAGACCCCAGGTCTTTGTGCTGAAAGGGTGAGGTCTTTACCTCTGCCCTTGTTTAGCACCTCTATGCACCAGGCATAATTTCACCCCACATACATTGGTTCCAGAAATTAAAAGCTGTGGTATATATGCTTCAAAGTAAAAGTGTATTTTTTTTGCAGCCTTTAGTGCTGCTACATCAACTGGCTTAGCCTTGGGCTGTGTAGCCCCCAGATGCACAACTGCCTTCTTCTGTATCACTCCAGCCTGAAGCATTAAAGAGATCCACTTATAACTTCTTATCAGCACAGCATGAAGACAGGAAGAAAATCACTTTTAAGGAACAGCATGCCTTTTAAAATAATCAGCTCAAACTTCTGGTTCAGATTAAGCACAATAAAGCTTGGGTTGCACCCGTACTATATCCTTTGGGGAAGAAAACACCACAGAGGCGTTGTTCATAAGAATGGATTAGGCTTGCAAAGATCAGTAACTAGTATAATCTGGAACCTCAATTCGGATGCTTTGTTTTTTAAAAATAGGGTTCACTGGGGCAAATGTATGCCAGATGTAACAACCGTGGCCAGCAAAACTAATTATTTCTATTTAAAAATTCCATTGCTAACACAAATGCTGCCTGGAATGGTGTGGGTTCATATTATCAGCATATGAAAGGGCTCTGCAACTGCTGACATCTCTGGAAGCAGTTTGACCAGTAAAGCCAGGAGTCCTCTGTGGAAACAAAAGCCCTGCGGTTCTTATTATTAAGTGTATCATGTTTTCCTCAGTGCATGCTAGGTACAGTTAGGGGCCATGAATGTGGGAGGACACCCATTGGTGAATCCATCATCAACTCTTTCAGCTATGTAGAGCATATAAAAGGACATTCTCCCCATAAAAATGTTAATTACGGTGAAGATAAAGGATTCCCTCGGTCCACAAACTTTTTTCAAATACTCAAGTGTTGTGTTTGTCAGCACATGCACAAGCATGTGTGTGCTCACAGGACATGCATGCACAATTTTATGGGGGAGAAAGAACTGCAGAGTTTTATATTCTGTACAGGAACTCTTGCTTCTATTCCCATGCCACACAAGAGTATGGTGGGTCATAAAATCCCTTCTTCCCTGACTCCCCAGTTCATAGTAAGGCAATTCCTGAGTACAGAAGAAAACTTCTTCTTGATTTTGGCCATGCAGTGCCCAGGATTTCAATGCATAATAAAAAAAATTTGCACTTTCAGCTCAGGTATTACTATGAGCTTCCTAAAATTTGACTGAAATTGCATCTGGAGCCAGTATGCACTGTGTTTTAGTTACAGAGTGATTAAACTGGCCAAGCTCTACTGAAGGAAGTCTGGATCCATGAGCTGAAGTTAGTAGGATTGTAGATTTAGGCCCAGAGACCCATCCTAGCCCAACAATTCAGGCTTGTTTAAAGACACTTGAACTTGTTATGGTCGGTTGAGTGCCAGGTTTTCTTAAACTGTTTTCTCAGCTGTATTTTGCACTGAGGTAGGGCTCCAAAACCATCAGGAGTAGGAATTTGTGTGGTTTGCACTTATATAGTCATTATCAAGGGAGCATAAAAATTATGAAGAACATCAGAATTCAAGATACCGAGATTGTTTTTTAAAAAATCTTCAATAAAATCCATAGTTTTATAATACTATAGAACAGAAAAAGAGAGAATCAGAGAGCCGTGAGTGAGGAGCTGTGTGAACCATTTTCTGTAGTCTACCTCCCATATTGTTTTGTGAGTGAGGACTTCTGTTCAGCTCTGTTGACAGACATCTGCAACGGAAGAGATACTCTGTGCACGGCCAGAACACAAACAAGAAAAACTGATTCCAGTTCTATTGTCACTTCCCTCAAATGCATTTGGACAGTGATGAGAAAAATTCTTATCTGATTTACAAGATGTTTCCTCTCAAATAAACAAAATGATGTCACAATATTAAGAAATCCTTTGCTGATCTGCCAACAAAATTATTAATGCCCCATGAATTCTTACTTAGACCTTGAATGGAAGTTTTATTTCCATTTGCTGCCATTTAATTTCAAATCCTGCCAGACTTTTAAGTTAGTATATGCCTTGCAGTGCGTATTGCTGTTCCCACAGGGAGCAGTCTGTCACTGTCAACCTGTGAGCAACACCTCAGGTTGTGCTGATACAGCTTCACTGGCAGCAAATCATAAACTAAGTGAAGTGGTTGGACCACCAGAGAAATGATGAATAGTCCTCAGAATAACCTCGTTACCTCCCTTTAGAAAAGATGATGAGGGATCAAGACAAGGAGCATTTTGTTTGCATTCTTTTCTTGACCCACCATGACCCAACCAACAGAGCAACACAAATTTCAGAAAAAGGCTGTTGTTACCTGAGAGCAAGCAATACTGCTCAGAAATCTTATGAGAAAAACTTGACCAGGGGAGGATATTCTGAAATACAGAGTTCCAGATTTGAAAAACAGCCCCGCTCAGCCTCTGAAATGTTTTCCAAATGAAAGAATTAATTAAGATATCTAAATTGGCTGACTGTAAAAATTATGGTACGTTAAGATTACTGTTTTTTTTTTTTTCATGAGTTGGTCACTGCAAGAAGTGAGATTAACTCTCCTATCCACATCTGTAGTTGAATTCAGAATTGCCCCCAAACTCGAGAATATTGGAAGAAGAAATTTCAGCCCTTGTCCAGAAAAATCCCAGATCTGGATATCAATTTAAAAACCCAGCAGACATAGTATGCCTCAAATAATTCCTTTCTGCACAATTCCAGGTCTTGAAGCATGTAGAACATCCTATAGCTGTGTGATTTCTGTGAGATAGGGTGTCTTTGTGTATTGCATCTTAGCTTTCTAAGTTTTGTCAACCAGGGAGACAAATATTCTAGACACTGAAGAGAGTGTGGTCAAGAATGAATAGAGGACATCCTCTTGTAATGACTGTGTGACCTTCCTTCTTTGTTTACCTTTTCGTCCAGATGAAGCATCACTCAGAAACTCTCTGGGGACTTCTGAAAAAAAAAGGAGCTTCCATTCTTGTCTGGTGGGGAACAAGGGTATAAAAGCCATAGTGAGGTTACTGCAGATGATTTCTGGATTAACTACGTATTTTGCTAAATGCTCCAATAGCAAATGCTTTGCCTCAGCATGAATAGCTCAAATGAAGGATTTCAAGCCATGCGGAGATGATTTATTTGGAAAAAATTAGTAGTTATTTTAATCTAATCATATTTGAACAGCCACTGAATGAAAAGGAAATCTCTTTGCCTCCTCCTTCTTTTAATTTAAATCCTAATTTTACTCCTGATGATAAATTTATTCCTGAAGCATGCATAGCTTTCACAGGCTGACAGATTTCTTCTTCCGTGGCCTTTCAGGGCAAGTGCTAATAATTGCATAGAGACTACAGTCCAAAACTCTTCATAGCACTTCATATGCACAATAATGAGCTGCTTAATCTTTGTTGGAGTAACAAAAGAATATGATAAAACTAGTGAATGCACTAAGATAATCAAAACCGTTTTAAAAGCTGACTTTTAATAGACTCTCGTGTTTCAAAGAGTAAAGATTTATAGCAGCACCCAACAGCAAACACTTCTGTAGCACACTTTCAGATCACAAACATCCTGCACATTTTCCTGAAAAAAGAAAAAAAATAACCTAATTCTCTTCTCACTTCCACCATCTTTTGATGGTGGAACATGCTTTTTTTGCAGTATCATCTCCATTTAAATAAATGTTAATGACAGAAAAATCTTATCCACCATCTGTATGTGGATTTCTGTCTCTTACATAAAGGGAGGCAAATGCAAAGCTGAAATTTTGGGGAGACAGCCCTTTTTTTTTTCCTTCTCTTTTTTTTTTTTTTTTAACTCAGAGGTAGACTACAAAGTCTAAACCTGCTTAAATCTCCGTTTTACAGGAATGAAGTTATGGCCACTAACACTGTCAAACAAACTTTTCTCTTTCCCCTTCTCTCAAAGCACACCCCCCACTGGGAAGCTCCATTAAAACCTGAGAGAACATCCCTGCCAAACTTTGATTAAGCTCACTTGAGCTGCATAGTCCAAAGTATGGTCTGTCCTAAGAAATCCTTAGAAACTCTTCTGTAGTTGAAGTCTACTAAGAGTTTTCCAAGCCCTCGCTGCAAGTCTCCAGGCACTGAAGAGGAATCTAGACAAGCATGACTTGACAGAATTGATCTCCGAAGGCATCTATCATTACAGCTCGGGTGATCTAAAAGCTGTTTTTAATGTGACACTCAATTTAATGTGTGATAACTGTATAAATGTTACAGACTAGAAGTGCAAGCATTTATTAGTAAGAGCAGTTGTTCCTGAAAGAAACCAGAAGGTACCTCTCCTGTTAAACTTCTAATTGGCAGATTCAGAAGGTTTGTGTAAACTGGAGAAAGTGCATTACCTGTTTTTGTCATTAATAAATAACTCAGGGTCAGATCCAAAGTCTGTTAAAATTTATGGAAAAGTCTCCCAGTGATTTCAGTAAACTTTGGATAAGGGCCTATGCATCTATATTTCTTCCTCAAAGCATTTTCAGTTCAAGGGTATCATGTGTCATTGTCCTTATTATTTTAGTGCATCATAAAAGTATGTATCATCACAGAAATTTAAGCAGCTAAAGGTAAGCATGGAGAAAACCCTTCATGCAGTAGAGGGGCAGAAAAAAGAAAAATTATCCAACCAGACTCACTGTAAAGTTACAGTTTGCTCTCTCACTATAGGAATGACACTGTCAAGTTAAAATTATAATTGCTGATGGGATTTATGCCAGCAGTTGACCCAGATAGTGAGTAGATCATCAACTGAAATGGGGATGTAAGCCTTAATAAGAATTGAAAGAACAGAACTGTTACGAGGAATTCCCCACGGAGCCCTTGAACAGTAGACAGTGTTATCTTTGCAGCTGTGCGTAGGAAGAAAGCACAGACTTCAACAATTCTCCAGGCTTCAGAATGCACACAATGGTGTATTTCACATGAATGCATTTTCTGTTATGGCTACCACTAACATGGATCCGTGCTTACATCTGGTGCATCTGTCCCTTTCATTTTCTATAGCTGATGGGAAGCCTACTCAGTATCAAAGTTGTTATCTTTGAATTTTTTTTCTTTTTAAGTAGTATTACAGTTATGCCTTCATATACACACAAGCAGCAAGTGCTTAGTGTGTGGTTTTCTACTTAAATGTGTTATTTCAATGAATAATGATATCTAAAAGTCTTCCTCAGACTTAGATTGTTTGCTCTTTTCAAGTCTGTCTTCAGTACACTCACTGGTATATAAATACAATATACATTTGTAGTCTCCATCACTTCATAGAATTTTAAAGGCAGAAGCTTACTATAAATTAAAATTGTTAGATATCAGAATGTAAGTGACAAAGATTATGATCAAGGTGCATTATAGAGCACACAAAATGCCTTAGTAGGAGGCAATTGGATACCTTTGCTTAGTAAGAGACTGAGAACCAGATACAGCCTGGCTATTTTCCACCACTTCAGAAGCACAAAGAAGTCATAAACTGAGGTTAACCAACTATTTAAATTGGTTTGTAGCTGTTTTGTATCACTAGAACTCCACAAGGAAGCCAAGTTATATTAGTGAGTTGAACCCAAAATATTTAAAGAGTATTTGAGAACAATGTTTGAAGACTGATACCAATACATTCTCATTAATATGCAGCTTCGCTAACTTAACTATCAATTTTACATCATACATAAATTTGTTAGTACTGAATTTAAAGTCTGCCGAGTTAGAAGGCTGTAAACACTATTTGATTTTGGTGATATATGAAGGGTAGTTTCTGTACTAGTATTTTCTTTTTTAAAAAGTATGTGGATTATCTTATGGAAAAGTTAATGAATAGCTAAATAACTTGGGAGAAGAATGAGAAAGGTATCAGCCTGGTTGGTATCCCACAGCTAAAGTCTTTGGATATTGTGAACAATTCTTCAGGCAGAACTTGTCAAATCACCACTTTACTGTGGGTAAATATTCTGGATTTCCTGAACTGCATGCAGCACAAATCAGAGGCGCAGGAGGAACAGCCCAGCTATCTTTATATGCCCCCCACTCTGATTATGAGCGCTATCCAGTTATATCCTCAAGATAAATTAGAACAACTTCACCTCTACTTTATCTCAGAAAGCCCCTCAAGGGGCTGTTGTGCTCGTCAAAATTCACCAGAGCTCCAAATCCCACTTATCTCAGTGAAGACGAGGGTGGGCTGATAGGAAGGCAGCTACACCATCTTCCTGCTAACTGGAGATTTCCTCCGTCTGTTAGCGCGGGCAAGGAAGACTGAGTGGAGCTGTGATAAGCAGTATTCAAGGATATGAAAGGTTGCTACAAAGAGGAAAGGAACAAGCTAATTCCCACATGCAAGGCAGATAGGGGAAAAAAATTATGTGTTCAAGTCAGAGCATCAAATACTGTGGTAAGAAAGATTAGAGTAATGTTTTGGGACAGCATATTCACTGAGGAAAGTCAAATGCAGGGAAAGATTGCCTAAAGCAACTGTGGAGTCTCTGCACGGAGATCTTTAAAGACAGGTAAGCGAAACCTCTGTCTGGAGTGAGATGGGAATTCTTTATCCTGCCTCACGGTTCCTGACAGGTCTATTTTTGTTACAGTCCCTTATCACCAGAGGGGCTGCGTATAAGTCTAGCTGGAGATCAGTGACCCTGTCTGCTGGCAGTTCCATGGGTAAGTCACCAGAGTCAACTCAGCTAATCCTTGATTTGCAATTGCTTTGTGGCTGCAACTGTGAGGAGTTGCACAACTTTCTACGGACAGAGGAGCACACCCTGTCAACAAATTCAAACACTACTTGTCCTCCCTTTGACAGGACATCTACCACATCAACAATTTAAACTTTTCTCCATGAACATCCTCCCAACAATATCATGTTGGGAAAAATCACCATACAGCTGAATCTATCAGGAAAATAATTATATTTGTGAAAATATTTTCAGACAGAGGTTGAAAATTGCCATTAGAGTTGGCTCGGGTCTTGAGGCTTGGTTTTGAATGGAAAGGCTTAAGTTTGGAAGGTCTTCTCTTGTGGACCTTCCAGGCAGATTTGGAAAGCTTTCAGTACTTGATAAAACCAAAGTACAAGTATTAGGTGAATGGGATCGGGAGAACGCAGCACATGTTATTTTTCATTCATGAGCCTAAAAAGTAAAAAAAAATTAAAGGACCACCAAGAAACTTGGGGATTCAATGGATACCTCCTCAATGCTGGCAGAAACATCAGCTTGGATGGAAACCTGGAGGTCGTGTGCTTACAGGAAGGGGTTTGTTTGCTTTCCTAGTCAGTGCTACTTGGACTTTGTTTCTGCTTAGATAGCTGACATCTGGCCACATATTTTGTTAATATTCAAGTCCAAATGTGAATAACATCTGATAATTAAAACTTTTGAGATAAACATCAGTTTTTGGGTGTGTGTACATCTGATCCCAAATATGAAATTTATTTCTTAGTCATAAACTCCAAAATAAATAACGGAAATGCAAGTTTTAAAAAAAGTGAAATATATTCCTTTTCTCAATGCTCCTAGTTACAAAGCAAAAGTATCTGTTTTTAGGTAAGGATAACGAAAGTAGCCACAAAAAGCAATGTTGGACCCCAGGTCTCTAAGTGTACACATTTTGTAACTGATGAAGCAACTGCAGTGAGGAGGCAAGAAGTGGGAAATGCTCTTTCCTTTAGTTGGATGTTCAGGTTAATGAATCAGGACAAGTGAGTTGGGATTTCTTATAACCAAGGGCTCTGGCGGCTCCACCAACTTTTCCTCCCCCCCACCCACTGAGTCTTAGCTTTCCATGTCCTCCAGCTGCCAGCTACCACGGCGAAACTTCCCCAAAGCCATGTCCATCCCTTAGCCCATGGTTGCTGTCTGTCACTGGCTTTGGAGCAAGTGTTCCAAACCTTCTCCCAAATGTGGGTCTCCTGTGTGCTACGTAGCATCAGTTGTTGCTAGCCAGAACATTGGAGTGCCCTTTTTTGGCTGCACCAAAAAGGTGAATTCATTCTTCAGCTGCCCTCAGGAACCTTGATAATGATTCCCACAGGCTTTCTTGATGCTTAGCAGGAAAGCAGAACTGAACAAGTGCAGACCTCCCTGCTGCTGAGCTTGGACAATAGGACTGCTCATAATACCAGCAGATGTTTTTGCTTTTTAGGCCGTACAGGGCAAATTTATTTTCCTCTCAGGAGCAAGTGCAAGAATAGCCAAGACTAAGAAATTCAGAGCTAGTTTCTGGAAACACACTACTGACTTCTGCTGCAAAGCAGTACTTACACTGAAGGTCCATCAGTAATGATGGTCTTCTGGTTAGTACATGGAACTGCTGGCTCAGCACAAAGTGGTGTGCCTTAGGCATCAAAGATGGGCTGTGTTTTATACCCTGCTCTGCTTAAACATGGTGCACCAGGTAATTTCTCTACTTTGTGTATTGTGTTTGAAATGGCACTGTGTTCCCTTCACCTTAAGGCACTGAGCTGTGAAAGCCATGGCACCCCGAAGTCCTCATTAGCATCATAAGGATCCAACTAATCTGTATCAATTTTTTTACATTTATAAAAAACTCCAACACTTTATAAACTATTTTTGGTCTTTATTCTAGTTTGTGCTCATAAAAGCACTAAAAATAAAGCAGAAACAAAGGGGGAAACACATTAAACTATTTAAAGTTTTTAGTTCACAAAAACTTTTATCTGGATTTCTTGTTTGGATTCAAAGAGGCAAAACATAAGACTTTGATGTTCTTCATGTGCCTGTTAAAAGAGAGAGAAAGAGACCCACCAATAGGAAGAAGTTGGCATGAAGCCCTCTTTGACACAGCAAGCACAATGTAAAGGATTAAAGGTCTAATCTAGAAGATATATTGCACACTAAACAGCAGAACCATTTAGGAGAACATTAAATGGCACTTAAGCTAAACAGTTGTCCTTGGGAACTGCAGTTTATATGTGACTGTTCTAATATCCATTTTAAGCTTGCAGGGCTTTGAAAACAAGATGTCATTGTTTTATAAAAACACACACATTTAATCTTCACTTGTGAGGCTGTTCTTGAAATATCTGGCTGCTGGACTGGCTAAACATTTCAGAGGAAACAAACGGGGCTGGTGTCAAAACTAGTACTGTTGCACTTTATTTCTGAAGTTATTTGCATGTACTCAGCTGATTTTTTTTCATCCAAATAAGCAAACCACAAACTTTTTCAATGATAAAAGTCCCATTTAATTTTTTTAACAGTATTCCCACTGTTCTACAAGAAAATAATAATAATAATACAGCTTAAGTAATATGAGAACACCAAGAAAGTGGTCAGTTCTACATTCGCTTGTGCTCTGCGTTCTTCATAAATTAATATTTATGGAACTATTACGAGGCTTCAGCCAAAAATAAAGACCACCCAGAGTAAGGTTTCAATTTTAGTATTCTAGGCACAGGTCATTAAAAAAATATCTTACAAAAAAGCCTTCTTCTGTAACATGTACACTGCATGGATTTTCATGCACATCACTCAGTAGGTGTGTGGAGCATATTCCATTTCTAAAAAATTACAATGCATGCTTTTATAATTCATTTACTATTTCTCCTTAGGGAGAAATCATCCTCTCTACCATGCAGGCCATGAATAGAAAAGAAAAAAGGTGACAGGGAGGGGACTGTGTCTTAAAGAATTATGCAGTCCTGTTCAAAATCCTCCTGCCTTTCATTGATGATCTAGAAAATTAAATGGAAATAACAATTTTTAAAAAAAGTTCTAACCGTATATTTGATACCTTAAATACTTTGTCTTGGATCAAGAATTATTTTAATCCTTGGCACAGTGCCCAGTCAAGGATATCCCTTGGATCAAGTCATTATCCCTGAAAGCTGTCTGAACGGTAGAGTGCCACTGTGGTCCCCACGGCCAGCTCTGGTTAGATGAGCTAGTGGTCTTCAAGCAGCTCCCAGGAGACAGGCGATCCCAGCTGGGTTCCCAGCCTTGCTAACTGCTCCAGAAAGGAGCCCAAAGGTGACATGAGTGAGGACAGCAAGCCCCTCCTGCAGGGCCTGGGTGGCCCAAAGTCACAGGTGGCTCGGGGCTGAGGAGCACTCATGAGGCACTGCAGGACAGACTGCACAGTGTCACAGCCATGGAGCAAGCAAACAGAAAACCTCTGATCCCAAGAGGCGTTTGAAGGTGGTGGCAAGAGAAAAGTTAGCAGTTATCCCATAATAACCTCCTGCCAGGCTCCTCAGCCAGCAAACCATGATGCCTGGCATCCTTGTTAGCATGGGATTGACTGCTGGAGTATTTGTGAAACTGCTCTTCTCAGGTCGGGTAGGAATCCACTTAACTCTTCGTCAATTAAAAGTAACAGCTGGTACCTCATGGAAAGCATTCTCTGCCTCTGCTACCTGCTTGCCACAGTTCTCTGTCTCTGACATCATTAGGAAGATTTGGCCAAATGCAGCACTGAGGTGTACAAAGAACAGTGGTGCTGAGGGAAGCTGAGCACTAAGGCTCGGTTTGGCTAGGCCTCAACAAAATGCTGCCCAGGAATGACAAGAAGGCTTTACTGGAAAACAGTTTTGTGTGATTGTAATTTCAAGTGGTTCTGGTCTGAAATGTGTCTGGGGACAGGATGTTGTTGGTCCTGGAAGATAAAGTATTTTAGCCATTCTCCTATCTTTCCCTAGAAAAGTCTTCTCAAGGTGGTCTATTCTTTTCAGTCCTCCTAGATATCCATGCCAAATATCACCCCATTCCCAAGGCCATAAATTTCCTTTCAAGTAAGACCACTCAAACTGTGTCCCTAGCAATGGTAACTTTTCTGCTTAGAAAAATAGGAAATAACCAAGAGTAGAAATGTTTGATTAGAACAACTAATATCCTCAGAACAAATGCAAATTTGTGGGCACAAATAGCCTTTTTTCAGGTCTCAAACAGAAGCAAACAATTTCAAAATGAAGGCCAAGTATTTTTGATTCATTGTGGTATCTTAACTTGTGAGACACCTGAGAAAAAATTAGTCTTCCTGTCTAGAGCCATGTGACTGCTGTCTCTGCAGTCTTTCCTCTGCTTTGTAGTGTCTCACTGAAAAGTTAGAGTCTCAGCAAACACAGACAAGTTTTACATATTATCTGTGTGTAGGACAACTCACACTTTATTTTACCTTTTTGGCTTTTAACTTAAAAAAAAAAACAACTTATGGCTATAAATGCTAACTGGTATTTTTGTTGCTTTTTGTATGTTCTGCATACAAAACCATGTTCTGACCATGCATACAAAACCATACAAAACCATGTTCTGACCTCCATCCCTGATAAATGATAGAACCAAAAGTTCTGGAAAAGAGCTAAAGGCTCCACGGGATAAAAGGAAGGTTTGGGGATAGAGATTCTTTTGGAGGAAAAAACTGGCTTAAATTGGTGTAAAATTATGGCACCAAAACAGAGCTTATTTAGAGTTATTCATTGCAAATGACATAATTTTGTTGAACTTCAGAGAAGTTGAACAGTCTCAGAACTTTTCCAGATTCAGAACATGGTAAACATTGGAGATAAAATGTCTGTAGCGTACAAAACATTCTCCCAACTGCAGTTGGCTGCTCCCATGCTGGAACAATGCATACCCACAAATAGCAAGTTACCAAAACACTTTCTATTTCTTAATAGGCTGTCTGCTGTTAATTATTTTAGTTGCTTGCTGGGAACAATAGAGGTGGATTGGAAATGATGGTTCAGAAATTATGAGAAATAAATAAGTAACTATTCTCAATGTTTTGGACTTTACTAGCATATAGCGCCTCTCATTAGATGATCCCAAAACACTTAGGAAAGGGTAACTATCGGTACTGAACTCCATTTACAAGCTAGTAGAGAGGGGCTAGAAAGTTAGTAGGGTGTTTAACTTTGAACAGGGTGCAGGGATGGCTTTTGCTGCAGCTATTTATAGAGGATTTACACGACTGTAGTGTTTATTGTGTCTTTCAATAAAAAGCAGCTGCAGAAACACGCAGCTGGCAAACTTCAGTACCTGTGAGATACTGAAGACATTATCCAGAAAGATGATGCACAGGTACAAGGAGATTCACATGCACTCTGTGGCAATTTAAGTGTAGCTTTTCTAACAAAAGTCTGAACCAATTTTAAATGTTTATGTTGTTTATGTTCAAAATTCTCTTCCTCTGCCTGTTTAAAGCCAGATCCTCATCCTGATATAAATCATCCAACCACATTGTTCAAGTTCCTTGGATAGGTCTTTGCTGCACAGTTCTGCAGGCTCTGGCACAGGTATTGTTCCCAGTGAGTCTCCCATGTGTACACTGAAATATTTCTTCATGGTTAGCAGTGCTCCTTACCCAGATTTAGCTGCACATGTGGGCTAGGATCTGTGTACTGATTGCACTCTAGCTGACATGGGACCTACTTTCTCATGAGAAAATGGTGCAAGTAGTGACTCTCTGACCCCTTTTAATCCACTTACAGACCCATCTTCCTTTGAGTTCATGATGACCCTCACTTCTGCACATTAGCAATGTAGGCTCTATACTCTCTCTGTATACACATCATGCACAGAAGAAAGGATCAAAGATGTGGCCATAAGCTGAACATCTGCTTCTGCCCATGATCTCTTTTCCTTGACATTTTCTTATCTCACATGCCTTTCATAAACTCCAGAACTTTAAAACCAGTCCCTCCTGTTTTCCATTGCATTATCCTGGACTGTGCTAAAAGAAAAAATGCAGCTTATATGTACCTAAAGATTAAGACCCCATGGAGATCTTGCAAAGGAGATGTGACCACTGTTACAGTCAAATGGCTGGAACAACTCTCTTTAAATTGCTGCCTAAATAAGAAGATGTGGTAAGTTTTCTGTCTCTATTTAGACTTTTCTTTAAAATTCTGTAGATATATTTGGGCTTAGAATTTTATTCTTTAGGTGATTTTCTTGTGAGAGGCCACATAAAGGTCAGCAAAACTTGCCTTATTAAGAAAGAATTGCGGGGGGGGGAAGGTAAAAAGAGCCTGGAGAGGCTTTGATTGAAAAGAGCATGCTCAATTTCAAAATTATATAATGTCTTTTTATCTGGTAAGACAGTCACTTCTGTGCTCACTGACTCTATTTCAAATCCTAATCTTGAGATTTCATAATGGGGCTCATCCAAAAGCCATCAGAATCAGTTCCACAGTTTCTGTGAGATTTGTATTGGATTCTGTCCACATGTATCCAATTAAAGCGGTCACTCAGACTCTTGAGATCATCTCCTTTTCATCCTCTTGCAACAGAAGTTAGGGTTTCTTGGGACAATATGATATCCACTCTCCATCAGCAACACTAAGAGCAGTGGATGCATTAAAAAAACCCCAGCCAATACATCAGATTTTGCCATAACTTCACACTGTGTTCAATCCTATTGATGTCAGTTCTGTGCAGTGTTTGGCCCTGGATTTTCCCACAATGGGATCCCATTCTTCTTGCATGAGAATATGTCTTGGACAAATTGCCATGTCACATGCATTCAAAGGGCCATGATAAACCCTCCATCTTTGCACGGGGCTCCCAATTACATCAAAGGAATTTCTGCATACAAAACAAGGGTAAAATATGCCTCTAATTTAGGGTTAAATTATACCGTTAAGACATGGTCTGAAACGAGGGGCAGCAAGGAAGCTGAGCCACATTAGGGAGCACATCCAAAGCACTGTCTCAGAACAAAATGCAATCCTTTGTACTATGAGCATTTGGTTCAAATAGGGAAGAACTTGTGATGTGCCTTTTCAAGGACCAAGCTATCTCCTTCCTTCCAGACAGACCCAGTGGAATTCAGGCAAGGAAAAGAAATTAATGATTTAATATGTTCTTTACTTCTCTTTTCACACTGGTTCCAGGCAAAGATTGGGTCTGGTCCCTGGATCCCACATTTCAGCCATCCACAAAGACTGTGAAAAGACAAGAAATGGTCTTGCTTACTCTTCCCCCTTCCACTGTATATGCGCTTCTGTGATGAACAGTTTATCTTGTGGGGGAAAAAAATCCAAAGCTGATTCAGCAGTGAATATATTGATGTTGTATGGGATCATATGGAAGAAATGCCCCTATGTATGTATGTTCCTTGCATATATAAGCATGATTACAAAAGTAAAGATGAACTATTATCTGTAAGGATCTAAGATAATAATCAAAGTAGAGATTGACAACAGCACAGGCTTCCTAAACTAGAATAAAATTGTAAATGCAACTTTCATCTGAGAATATTAGGAAAATGCAACTAAGACGAGATCCTGCAGTGCCAGATTTTTGCCACCACTGTTTAAATATTTTGAGTAAAATGGAAGTAAAGTCAAAGGTGGCAGAATCAGCTCCCTGCTCAGTCTTTTATTCCTCTTTTCTTTCATTTTAAATATGTTGCCTAGATATCAGTGTCAGGTACCTCAAGAGTTCGCCTCACAAGTAGCACTGTGCTGGAAACTGCTACACTTCCATCAGGTTGCATTTTCTGGAGTAAGAAAAAGGATCAATACCTCCCTTGATATTTTGGAGCTATTCATTGTGACTCAGTTTTGCTCATTGCTTTCTACGCAGCTATCAAAGATACAGTGATCTGAAAGATTTGGTGTAGAAGACTTTAAATTGTGTTACAGGAGGATTTTACAGAGGATTCGGTGGATTTGAATAATTTATGATTGCATCTGACCTTAATTGAGGTATCCCAAGGTCATACATATAAAAAGCAATGCCCTTTTCCACAACTTTTGTTTTATTAAAAACTCCTTGTATAGTTCATGACAGTTTTAACTTTTCACAAGGCACTCACAGACTAGAATCATCTTCCTTGTGGGCCTGCTAATGGAAATCCCCTCATACAGTTATTAGTCACTGTCTTACAATAGCTTCTTGTCTCTAAGTACTTTGATGTTGTACATAAGAGCCGTGGATCAATTACATTCATTTTTCCCATTACCAGGCAAATATTTGGACATTTTCTGTTGAGTTGATTCAAGGCAGAACTAAACCAAAGGAGTTGCATACTGTGCAGACATTTCTAACCTTCAGAAGCTGAAGGTTTTGTGACCTGGGAGAATTAATAGATGTTTATTCTAGCAGGGTAAATGGAAAAAGACCATTTCTATTTTAGGGAGATAAATGAAAAGCAGGGAAGATGGGTTTTGTTATGACAAAATCGTTCACAAGTGGCATGCTGAAATGAGGAAAAGCAGTTATGTATTTATATTATAATCCTCACGGTATGTTTGTCAAGAGAGACTCAAGTGACAAAATGCATTAGTAATTGTTGTGTTTCCTCACTTGTCAAAACAAGTATTTCCAACAAAATTAGTCTGCTAAGGTTGTCTCCATTGCAAAGGTTCAAAACACACAGATCTTCTGCAGCAAAAATCCAGAACTTTTTTATTACAATGTGATTCCTTCCGACAAGGGGAACACATATAGCTATTTCTACGTGCCTGTTTCAAACAATAGCTGTAAGTCTTCCACCACTGTGTCAGAAACACATTTTGGAAATGTTTCA
Source organism: Acanthiza pusilla (assembly GCA_036630365.1). Lineage (NCBI taxonomy): Eukaryota > Metazoa > Chordata > Aves > Passeriformes > Acanthizidae > Acanthiza > Acanthiza pusilla. Next base: position 10,810,416 of record JAXCHO010000017.1, read on the forward strand.
CTCACCAGGATTCTTCTGCAGAACAGAAGAAGGAAGGCGAGCCAGCTGGCATGCTCAGCAGTGGCAATCTCAAGTGCTTACCATGCTCAGGAATGTTGCAAAGCACGAGCAAACGGGAGGCATTCTCCAAACATGGTGCTGCAGTTACCCCTCAGCTGGTGCTGCTCTTCTAAACTTACTCAAGTTGGCTACAAACACGCAGGGGAATTTTGACTCAAACAAGGGTTTCATTGAGAAGAGACTAGTGCTCGATTTGGTCATTGATTCTTCATTAAATCTTTTTTTCAGCAGACAGCACAGATTCCCTGAAACCACTTTTTCCATAATCCGTAAAGGAATTTCTGTGACTGTGGCACAGACAAACCGTCTGTTAATTCAGCTGTACTGCTGCTGTGGTAATGGGGATCAGAATATGTTGGCTGTACAGAAAGGCAGCTCGCGTGGGCTTCCTCCTCTTGCTTCAGAGATCAGGAGCTGCCAAATGACAGGGGTGGTGAACCCTTAGAAAGAACCCCATAAGAGGATTCCTCCCCAGGAAGACTTTCTTTTTGTCTGTGAAGCAAAAAGACATTTCTCTTTGTCTAAAGATTAAGAAAAATCAGATGATGGAATTATTGTCAATATTATCTTCTTAATAATTAGGTAATGGATTTAGAGCTATTCAAAGAATGAACACATGAATGGATAACATATTTGCTGTTCATTGCAAATTCAGGATTATGGTTTTTTTCTGATGAGGTTTTAATTTTTTTTAAGTCTTTCTGAAATAATATGAACTACTTATTGAGTATCTCCATTTACTGAAAAGGTAGGATTCTGACAAAAAACCTGTAAAAAATGGGAACATTTCTATCACTCTGTAATTAATTCTGTTAATGTTGTGTGGTTGGAATAGAAAATTAGACCAGTTTGAACCCTGAAAAATAAAAAATTACAAACTTAGACACGCAATTGTTTTCAAGGGCTTAAAATCCATTGGTAAGCCTTGATACAAAATTATCATATCTATAATTTCCAATTTCTTGTGTCACAAATGTCAAGGTGTTTCAACAGGAGAAGGTATAGTTCAGCACTGTTATCTGCTGTGACTGCCAGGAAGGACATAAATCATGGTTATCTGAAGGCCCGATGCTGTTCCATTTCTGTAAATCTACGTCAAGAGAAACACCACTTAATGAATGGTCTGTACAACTGCACAGATAGCAGGGTGAGGGTGCCCAAAGCCATTGTGTTTTGCACATTTTATCTTTCTTTACTCATTTTCCTGCCCTCACCTCATTTTTTTTTATTTATTTATTCCTTGAAATGAAAGATCGTAAAGAGCTGCAACTGGAAACAGTCTTATCACAGGGAACTGCCCTCAAATCAATGTGTCTTTTGTTAGGCATTGTCTTGAAACTCCCCACCATGACTTGAACTGAGGACAAGAGAAGTCGGTGTATTATTGCATTAGGCCTATTGTAATTTGTAGCTTAAAAAGCATTATTTAATTTTCATCTGAAACGCATTTGGAGCATATGCAATTTCAGAAAATAGGATGAAACTTACTGTCTCTTTCCATTTATGGCTCAAGCACTTTGTTGGAGGCATTGCCATTCATCACAATGTCATCTCATGGTTATTACTTTGCCTGCTGGGTAGAGGCATTTCAGCTAAAAGTGAAAGTACCAATTGTGCTAACTGCAGTTATATGTTTGCAGTATATTGAAGAAAATAGATGTGGTCTGGGACTCAAGTTAAAAGCACAAATTCTGTGAGGTGCTGAGAAGATCCTGCCAGATGCTGTGCAACCTCAGTTCCCATCCAGGGTGACAGAAAGCTGATGTGTCTTGTCTTTTTCAGGGTCAGACCGCTGGTGATTAAACAATTCTAGCAAACATGATCTCATTCTTATTTGTCTAGAAAATTATGAAATACAACATGAAGGAAGTTCAGATGTGGTAGCAGAATACAAAGCACTAACACACCCAGCATGGTGCTTGAAATGTGTGCCTTTATAATCCTATATTTCCCAGACAAACACTTGTAAACATTGAAGTAAAACAAAACATATTTCCTTTTTATGAAAAAAATGCCTTAAAAACCACAGGATTAACAACACCAGGGAAGGGCAATCCCCTGAAGGGCCTAAATCTTGTTTCCAAAACTTGGGCTGAGTTAACTGTGTTCAAGCTGAATTTCTTCACAATAGCACATGGAAAACATCTTTTTAAAAAATATGTATCACGGTCAAACATAACCTGAATAGATTCTGAAGTGATACCTCATGATTTGAACACTTACTGATTACATTCCAGTGATGAGGGTGGGAAATGGAACTCACACATACTGGATCTGGTTTTTGGCTTGGCTGCAGGTTTTCCTGCATACACAGGGGCAAATCAATTAATCTGTCCTGTGTTGTGGTCTCCTAGCTAAAGAAAATAAATCATATTCTGATTTGTTCAAGTCAGAAGCAACACAAGTGGGAGAATTTATCTGCCATCCCTGTCCCCAAAAGCAAAGACTGCTAAATATATGCTGAGGTGATAAGAAGTGATAGCATTATTTATTTTACATGGTAAAACAAAAAACATTGCAGAAAAAGCTTACTGTGGTCAGTTGTTTTGTTTGCTGAATCGCATTATTTTTGAAAGTAGACAGAAGATGATGGCATTATTTAACAGGTTTTTATTTAAAGGTTGTAAAGGGCTCCTCCTTTACATATCTTTCTCATGTTTCTCCTGCCCAGTCTGTGTCCAGTCATCCAGTCAGAAGAGAAAAATTATCACACAAGTGAACATCCCTGAAAATGAGGAGAATTATATAGAAAAAATGCCTAGTTCATGGGGTGAAAGCATACGAAATACAAGACAGGCCCAGGCCAATGTCTCTTTGATGGTGTTTTATCTTTGGCAGCAGATTCAATTAAGGCAAGATCCATCCTATATCCTTCTGAGAGTGTGCCCTTCAGCTGTGGCCTACTTCCCATCTTCCAGCGTTTAGCACATAAGAACTTTCTGAGCTTGTTGTAGCATGTAAATCACCTGTATTAATACCCAACAAAGCATCTTATATTCATGAATTTGCCTAATCCAATAATTTCATGGGGAAAAAAATCACCTTTTTGTCCTTCACAGCATCCATCCTACAGCAAGGATGATTTAACTGTGTGCTGAACAAAAAAAATCTCTTCCTTTACCTGTATTTTCCTGCTGCTAATAAGATGACCCTTAGCTCCTGTACTATTGCAAAAGTTCCATATCTTCTTAATTTCAGATATTTTCACCAATCTAACCTTTCAATCACCACTTTTGCAAATGGAAGGGCATTGGTTTTTTTTAGACTCCTTTAGAGAAAACTCCTCTGATAATTCTTGTTCCACTTATTTATATTTTTCATGTTTTCCTAATACTGGTGCTGCTTTCATCAATCACAACCACAGCTGATTGCCTGACAATTCCATATTTGAACCCTTCCAAATCTCCTGTGTGAATACCACCAGTTGTTACTGATCTGTTGTGCTACTGATTTGCTCTAAAATCTCTGACACTCCAATATGGGAGTTTGCACAGACTCATTCTGTGTAAAGAATGACCCCAGTGTGAAAGCCTCCCACCTCATTTACAGCAGGGACCAGTGCAAATAATTCATTTGGCTGTTCCATAATGTCTTTATCTTCCCTTGCTGCTTCTTCTCATCCTGCTAAGTGTCCAGCCGTCCTGCTTCTGATGTGTATACAAAAGGCTTTACTGTTAGCTCCCATTACTTCTGCAAGTTGCTCTCACTAATATTTTAGCTAGCTTTGCTGTGGTTTAACATTTATTTTGCTGGGGATTATCTTCTTCCCCTGTTTTCTTCTTTGGACATCACATCCATATTTTGGAAGATGTCTTTTTATTTTGAGTGGTGTCTATTACACTGCTGTTTAACTCTGCCAGCTGCTTCTGGATGTGGCTCATTCAGATATCGTTTTTATTGATGCCATTGTTGACTAGCATACATTTACTCTTTTAAAAGCACGCATGCTACTTACAAATGTTTAATTTTTTTAACTGCTGTTTCCACACCTCCCTTAAGGAGTTTCCTCATTTTAAAATAATTTCCCAACTGTTAATCTGAAGTATTTTGGTGATGACTTATATATTACCAACAAACCCAAAAGTCTCTGAATTGCTTTTTAAGTGTTTACTAAGGATAGAATTCAGAGAACAAAGCAAATTAATGAAAGGTGAGATGTCATGAAAAACTTTCTCCATTTGATTCACATATTAACTCAGAGGTTAATGTTCCATCAGTGTTTGTTTCATAAATTTGCACATATCTACATTAACAACATCCATAGCATCATGGGGCTGAAGGGGGGGAAGAGAGGTGGGGAGGCAAATTTATCCTTAAGGTACAGTACTGAATTCTTTTTCCTCTACAAAAGGCTTTAAAATTATCTTTGCCAAAACTTCGAGGTGCAGTTAGATCCTAATGCATGGCTAAATGGAAACATCAGTTTGGTTGCATATATTTTACCTTCTGTGCAAGATGCAGTGTGGTAAACATTCTTTGGCAAATCTAGATGTGAAGAATACAAATTAGGCCACAACAGGTCCTAGCTACAGCTTCAGAACTCTGGGCAGAGTCTTAGGAAAACCTTGCAGAGTTTTTGGGCTCTCTTAGCAAGGTAAACTTGGATCTCCTCAAAGTAATAAATGGAAAGGGAGCCACATTTGCATAAAACTTGGGACTTGCTATGTGGTTAAGTATCTCATTATACTTTTCATAGGAATATGAGCATGTTTGTGCCATACTAAATTTCTCTAATATCTGTAAATTTCAATAAGTATTTATTAAACTATACATTCTCTCTATATTTTGATCCACTTTAAATAACAAGTGAATATATATCTCTTTTTAGAAGTCTTTAGAAGTCTTGTTATATGTCTTTCACAAACAGGAGAATTTATGCAGATAACATACTATATACATACTATATGCATAAGTTTATGAAAGTATATAAATATACACTTTTAGACTTGCTTATGTTCTGCATGCCTAATGGTGCAAAGACATGCTTTTTTTCATTTTCAAGAGCATAGAATCCCTGCCAATGGGAAAGAAGAGCTGAATTTATTTTTTATTTTCCACATTGAGATTTTGAATCCTGTAAGAAAGCCAGTAATTTTTAAAAAATAGAATAAATAAGCCAGGAAGACTGGAAGACTGGAAAAACAGATGTCATTGCAAATGACAAATAAGAATACAATCCTGTTTTTAAAAAATATGTTCAGAAATTTTCCAATCTGAAGTGGTTGGTTTTGGGTGTTTTTGTATGGAAGCTTGAGTAGAGTGTAAGAATAACTCAGAAGTAAATCTCACAACTCAAAGACTGTATTAGGAACTAAGTCAGTTTATTTTCAATTAAATTTGAATGTAATTTTTTTTTTTTTTTTTATTAAAACAGTAGAAAAGACATGCATAAAGGAGAACTTTTACCAGGCCTTTTGTAATAGGCATGTTCAGGGTTGTGAACTCTGGGAAGCAAAGTGCATAGCCCACAGCAGTTGACCTAGAAATCCCTGCTCTGAAACAATCCAGGGAGAGCTGACACTATTGGTCAGTGATAGTAGCATTTGGGGTGCTCAAAAATGGCTTTAAACCATTTGGTCTATTTCTGTTTTTGTTTCTCACAATAATATTGAACCAACTTGCCGTTACTACAGAATGAGTGAAAAGCAATGAGACAGCAAAGGCAGACAGACCTGTCTGCTTAGCCAGAGCCTTGCTTTGTCATTTTATCATACAAATCATGTCAGCTGGCGGCAGCATGAGTAATCTAAGCTTCAAACAATATCATTCTGCAGATAAATCAATGAACACAGACAGAAACAAGCTAAGTCTATTTTAGACAGCCTAATGATCAGCAGTTTTTTCTAATAGCTTGTCAGACTTCAACTTGTCAACCCTGAAGATTTAGGGACACTGATTCACTGGAGATTTCTTGATTGCATTCCTGCTGGGCTATCTATGAATCACAATAGGAGACTCCTAGGAAAAGGGGAGAAAATGGATCGCCTTCAGGCCTTTATGAGGCACAGGTTATTGTCATGCCTCAACTAAATCCTAATTACTCTGATTAACAATGCAAGCCTGTCACTGCTCATGCATAATAGTGAAAAAGTTTGCAGTAATGACTATGAAATTCTGCCACTTCTGCTCAGGCCCCCACACGTGCCTTACTGGGGCTTTGTCGGCCCTGCGTGCCTTTCACCCAGCTGCTGTTTCCAAAATAACAGAGTTGCCAGGGTGAGCTCCATTTGCAATGCAGACCAGACCTGAGCATACTTGGTGAGATCAACTGACTCACAGGATGGGCTGCAGGATTTAAAGCGTTTTGAGAAGTTACTGGCTCTGCAGATCAGATTTACTGCTGCTTCATATTAATTTTCCTCTTAAAATCAAAGGTCTATGCTAGGTTACTATTCAAATTTAATGTCATATTTTCATAAACATACATTAGTATCCTATCTGTCTCAGAGCTTTGTCACTGCTTAACTGCTTAAGTGTCTCTGAGGTATAATGGAAATAATATTTAGGCAGGTGTCTGCAACAGCATATACACATCTATTTGGAAGGAAATGTCCAACAGTTTAGTGAGAAGTATAGCACTGCTTTTATTTGAAGGAGAAGAAAAGAAAAAGCTTTTAGAAAAGAGGAGAGACTTTAAAAAGTGAGATGCACACTCTAGATTGCAGTCATCTATAGAGCTTTGCCAGTCCCAGAACATTTGCCCTCTCCGCTTCTATTAGCACTGCAATCTGATCCTGCCCTCATCAAAACTGGCTGCAGCTCACAGAATGAGCCCATGCTGACTCCATGCTGACACACAGCATTTCTTACCCCTCACCTCCACACCCAGACACATTAAACAGTTGCAAAGTGCTGGAGTGTTCAGCGATGAAGCCTATAAAATTAAATCCTCAGTTATGCTCCAGTAGGAAAAAAAGGGAATAATTAAAACCCTTTATTTCTTGTTTCCCTATTTTAAAGGACTTAACCTGGGAACTGCCATGTGCTGCTTTGCCACATCCCCCAGCTGAGAGTCCACAACTCTGAAAGAGATTTTTGTGTTGGAGGAGCAGAAAATACTGCTACTTCTTTTGTGGATGTATACAGAGTCTTCTGCTTCACAGCCAGCACATTTCTTGGGCCTCTCAGATTTGGACTTTACCAGGTGATCAACTGAAAAGGAAAGGACATTTGATTCTCCTTGTTTACAGTGTAATTTCAAATTAAAGCATAAGAAAAAACCCCATGGTAACGATCTGCTTTGAAATCACAGAGCTGTTTCTCTGTCAGAAGCAGCATGCTGATTTCATTAAACTTTCTCTGGAAGCTTCCAGGGCAGCCTGGCCAGCTGGCAGCCCTGTGCCCCTGGCCTGGATAGCGATGCCCTTGGCACTGTGTGCCCAGGCTCCACCCAGCACTGCCCGGCTGGCTGGCAGCTCCAGGGACCCACACAGACTGTCTCCTTGTGACAGGTATTCGGAAATGTTGATGTTTCATTCCAGGGCAAACAAAATGAAATGTTGACAACCTGGAATTTCCCAGAAAACAGATGTTTCCTTTCCTGGCCAGCTCAACCTACACACACACACACTTGCAGAATTATTAACTGCTATGTAATTACACCAGACTATATGCCCACTTCCACTGTGTGGTGTGGAGGGAATCCAGCCTTCTAATTCCCGTGTTAGAGTAGCCACAGAGCCCGGGAAGCAGTTAGGTGCCATAACTCCTTCTTCATGGAGCAACACGCAGCTTGGTGCCATGGCACAGCACGGAGCATCTGCTGTGAAGGCAGGACAGCACTGATGTGTCTGAGCAGCCCACAGAGAGCCACAGCCCGTGGCTCACAGAACAAAGTACAGGAAAGGCATCACTGTTTGGATCAGCAGTGGCTCCATCCCCTGGGAGCCCTCTTTTTTGCTTTTTTTCACGGCAGCAGTTGCAAAGTGCCAAAAGCTATCGGGAAGCCTGCATTACATCAGGCAAGCTGAGTGTGCTGACCTTCTGAGCCAGCCCACAGGGAAGAACAACAGGAGGGAGATTGCAGGGGGAGATAGGACTACTTAAGTAGCAATTCATTGTGAACCACTTTTCTAAGCTGTTGATAGAAGCATCAAGTGTGAGAGAGGAAGGGGACTTATCTTCTTGCCCAAGCAGAACCCTAATGACTCCGTAATGACTGCTAAATAATGTTACCAATAATCTCCATTTAATTATACAGCTCTAGTAAGTCCTAAAAAGGAAAGAAAACACAAAAGGCGTCTGCAGTCCTAACAGACCCAGCAGTCCCTTAGCCTAGTTCTGTAAAATGCATGTGGATTTGTAGAATGAGTTATCTCCTGGAAGAGAATTCCCTCCCCATCCTTCATCCCATCTGAAAAATTCACTCATGAGAAATAAATTTGCTCAGCTCTTGACACAGCCATCAATAAACTCTGTGTCTGTTGTGGCTCATGAGCATCCAGGTAGGATCTCAAGACAGAAATATATGTGATTTCACAAATCTCCTTTGGAAGGCTCTTCAGAAGCTTTTTATCTTCGACCAGAGGGCACTACAAAAGCAGGGTGTTTAATGAACACAGAACCACTTCATGTGAAAATTTGAGGAATATTTTGCAGACAGATGCCTATTGTAAGAGCCTCTGACTTACACAATGGGCTTTTTAAAAGCCTGAAAATATGAATTCCCTCTTTATCATTATAAATTTTTTTACAGATGCTGAAAGTCTGAAAATAGGCCGCTCTTGGAAATAACAGCTTAATAGTATACTATGTGTACAACAGGCTGAGGAGAATATTTAAGCACAAAATTCTATTTTTGGCTTAATATTCTGAAGCTTTCCTAATGCTCATTTCACTGAAATATTTCTTCAGGCACAGCCCAGGTTCTGGCCAATACAAACACTGTTTTCATCTGGAATATTCAGTAAGATAATTGGTAAAAAACACGGTATAATAGGTGAAAGATCTGTCATTTTGACTTCCACCACCAGCTCAGGAGACTTATTGTTATTATAAATAATACAAATTAAGAAAACACAAAGAACCAGATCTTTACTTACGGTGTAGAAAGAGTGCCAAATTCTGGATTTGGGGATTCAATTACATTGTGTAAGCCAGCAAAGCAGGAATGAAGAGCGCCTCCAGAACTGTATTTTTGTGAAAACATAGTGTGATTTCATCCATCAACTAGTGCACACTTAATTTTAGCCATGTGTGTTAAATGAACTTCCTTTAAAGTTCCAGCTGTTGAACTTTGTTGGTTGTTCATTTTGGTGAATTTGCAGACCATCACCTGTCCTACCTCTCGTTTATCTGTATGGAGTAGAAGAAGTGTAGATGGGAAAATTCACAACCCAAATTTGGTATTACATTAGATGAGAATAATATCATTAAGGGAAGGAGAGGTTATGCTAAGTAGCAGTCAAAAAACTACCCTATCTTGGCATCACAAGATGATGGTAAGCACTCATTCCAAAAGGGGGAGAGATGTGGTGCAGGGAGCAGACCTTGCCTGTGCTTCCATGGCCACGGCTAATCACCATTCCTTTGGAAAGGTACAAACACAGTGCCAGACACTGCACCTGATTGTAATACACACCCGAGCGTTACACAAGCTGTGCAGTAAAAGAGGCACAGCCCCATCCACTCATCTCACTGCAAACAGCACAGAAATCTGAGCAGCTCACAGCTGATGGTGAGCTCACACCGCGTGGAGCCAGCCTCCCCGGACCCCTGAGTGAGGTCCCCTGGAAAGCGCAGGCAGCAGGCTCCTTCCCAGCACCCAGGGGCTTCTTTTCCCTGGGCAACAGAGACAGGGAAGAGAAAGGAAAGCAAGCAGAAGAAGATGCCAAGGAAAGAAGCTGAGTTCAGAGCAGAATACAAGTCCCAAAAGGCGATGGGAAATGAGGAAAGGCTCTGTATTCCTCCAGTGGAAAATATTAGAGCATGAACACAGTCTGAAGTGTCCTTATTAGACAAGCAGCAGCCATTCCTCTTCTTCTAAGCTCATTTTTTTCCATTAAAAAATAAAATAAAATTGGGCAGTTGATGTGATTCAGCTCCTGAACTGGCTTTTCTAGAGGTAACGCTTCCTGTCTGAGGTACTGTTTCTGGCTCACTGGATTTCCTGGCTGAAACTTTGAAAGTCACCTAGGGAACCTGTGTGTTCACACATGTACCATGAATTTAAGCAGGAAATGTCATCTGAACCCCATGAGCAGATGTGAAACATTATGGGATGTTGGGGGGTTTTTTTAATCCCTCTCTTTTCACATACTCTATATATGCTGCATCTTTTATCAGTCTTTTTGTTGCTTTGTTCTTTCTTCTCGTAGTTTCTCTTTCCACTAAGGCTCCTCACGTTTCACTCCCTACTGATTCATATTTCTCTCTTTTTAGTCTATAGCTACTACCTTCTTCTGTGTTTTTGACTTTCTTTTGTTTCCAGATGCTCTCCCTTCATCTTCACTCCTTTGTGTCATCAGTCTGCCCTATCTGGCCAGTAGCCCCATATATAAAACCTGAACCATCTCTCCTGATCCCAATATGACTTATAAAATGGGAATTCATTTCAGTGCTTCCTCCACAGCATTGAGACTATATAGATCATCCCAGCTCCATGCAAGAATATCAGCATAACTGCAGAAACACCCTCTTCAATATTCTGTGGTATGGGGGAGCAGGGAAGGAAAGAGGCAGGGAGAAGAGAAATTGACCTACGTCTGCTTTTCTTGGTCTTAACTCACTACCTATAAAATGTTCAAATGGCTTTGAACACTGATACTTGCACCAGGCTGTTCCACAATGACACAGATTTTCCACTGGCATCTCTGGTGTGCTGCAAAAGGAAATTCATGCCTTGGCAGGTTCAGACATCTGCCTGTCCATGAATTCCCAGGCGTGCCCTGTATTTGTCCACATATATGCAAATGCTGGTGTTTGCACCCACCCTGTACCACTGATTTAGAGGTTCCTCTCCTGTATCCAGATTATTTCTGTGGTAAAATAGGAAGGTAGAAACTGTCACTGTTCCAAATGCCTTCAAGTATTCTCCAGAACACTGCTGTGTCTTTAATACTGCTCCTAGTCTGGAACACAAGCATACTGAAAATAATGAAAATCAAGTAGCTGAATACACTTTTGCTTCATTACTCAGAAGAAAATATGCTCTGATGTTGAACTGTGCAACATGTGGTTATGCATTTGGCTCCATCGGCAAAATACCCCATCACTAAATTTAAAAAGTCTTTAAAAAATTACAATCCTAGATTAATTTTTAATGGGGAAAAGGAAAATAATGTATCTTAGTATATATCTGAGAAATTAAATTTTTAAGTCTACATTTTAGCCTAACACCCAAACAACTGCACAACTTCTTACTTTAAAATATTTAGGTCCTTTGAGGTCAGGCTTCTCTTTGCAGAACTTACTTACAAAAAGCTATTAGAGTCTGCCAATTCTGCAGTGCAAAATTTATAGCAACAGGTCAAAAGACAGTTCCTAGAGGAATTCAGCAGCCCTTTGTAGTAAATCAGCAGTCATGTCTTTGATAAATGTCTCCTGAGTCCAGCAGTAACTGCTCCTCTGTGCTGAAAGATAAAACAGTGGACTCGTGGAGTTTAGGGAAAGTCACACAGCAACAAGGAACTGGCAAATGACTTCTGAGGAAGTAAAGGTTAACCCAACGCTCATGAACACTGAACTTAGCAGCTCTGGAAAACAAGATGGAAGCCTACCTGGGCATGTGAATTCAGGTGTGCTGCTCAAGTATGAAATGTGCAGCACCATGGAGGATAATAAGGCAATTGCTGTAACCCAAACGAGAGATATAAAACTTTTTCAGACGAATTAAACCCTCTCCAAACGTACCTATTTTCATGGTGTCATGAACTTCTTGTTCAGACTGTTAGTTGATAATTCTGTTGGAATGCAGGGCCTACAAGCAAAGAGCAGAGGTTCCTCTAGGCTCCATTTCAATGCTCCAGGGGCCAATCCTGCAGCTGCAAATGACACGAGCAACCTCTGCTTATAGGACCACTGCTCACACAAAGCTCTTTTTTGCCTTTCATGGCCACATCTGCTCCCCTGATCAGCTGCACTCAAGCCAAGGAGGATATTTTTCACAACTGTAAGCTGGTCCATGCAGAGATGTCACAGGCTGAAGAGGCACCAAAGAGCTGCTGGCTGGCTTGGAAGGATGAGGATGAGGTTTATGGGACAGTTTTCACCCAGCAGAAGTAGTGGCCCCCAGGAGGTGTCACAGCAGCCCAGAATTTCAACACCACAAGAGGGTAGAAAACATCAGAAGCCACAGCAGCCTGTTTGCAGCCTGTCAGTGCCTCATCATTTTAACCTCAGGGCGGGTGAGAGCTGATTAAGCCACACACTGCAGGGGTAGCTGGGGCTCTGGTACCCTCAGACCTTGGGCAGAGTAAGATTTGGAATGACCGCAGTACTTTGTCGCTGCAGTGGTTCACAAATTTCTGCCTCTGGAATAGGATAGCAGAGGATGCTGGGGACTGGCTCAGAAGGAAAATGAATAGCTCACATAATTCTTCTGGCCGAGATTTATGGGCCCATCTCATCAAGATTAAATTGGTGGCGTAGTCTCAAATAAAAACTAGGTGTGAGACGCAGCTTAATTTGACAGCATGAAAATTTGTCCCCTGCTGGCAAAGAAATCTCTTTACTTTTTCTCTTAGAAAACCTCCAGTCTAGTAAAAAAAATCTGGACTAATTCCCATCCAAGCTATCAAAAAAGTCAGTCCAGTCAAAAAAACTGGATTAACTTCTATCCAAGCCATCAGATCACAATCCAGGTACTGGAACCATGCTAGGAAAAATATTATTTCATATTCTTTTCTTTCCAACTCAGTATCTGGCCACTTTCCACCAGGAGAAGGAAGGCCTCCCTCTGAGAGGAATGGCACCAAGCCCTCAGCAATTTTTTTGCACTTTTTGGGGCATTGCTTGTTATGATTCCCTTTCTGATGGCATTTCATCTCTATTATCTCAGTGGTAAATGCCTGTCTAGACTGGTTCATTAAGGATTTTCTGAAAATGTCCTGAAATTTTTTGTAATAGTCTTCTGTACCTACTAATGAAGATGTGTCTTTACAATTGGAAACAGTGCTTATCACTATTTCTGAAACTATTTCATTAACAGTGCCCTTACAGCTGAGGCAAAATTGCTTACCTACAAGCACTAAATTCTGGATGAAAAAGAATGTATTCAGGACTAGGCATTTACCCAGGGAAGTTCCTTCAGAGTAATAAATTCTATTAGAAGGGAGATAGAGGAATCATTATTTCTGGAGCAGCAACATTTAAAAGTTCTCTCTGTGGATTCACACTTAATACACTTGATACAGGAGGAAGCTATTTTGTGGTCTGGAGAAGGAGAAGTTTTAAAACACGATAAAGTGCAGGACTAATGAACCACTGAGATCTGCAGTGTCTCTTGCCTCTTTACATCTCCCATATTACTAAATACAATACAGTAAAATTTCATGCACAGGGACCAATGAATAAAGACATAAAATGCATCATTATGCCATACTCTAAGGACATTTTAAAGTTCTTTTTGTCGATGTAAAATAATATAGGCTACCAAGGACTATAACTAGACTCTATGGATAAACCTAATACAGAGAAATCTAAGCTTTATAGGGAAGAGATCTCATGGTCTCTACTTTGCTGATGCTTGTGAGAAAGAGACCAAGTTATTATCATGATTCTGGTTCTCTCTATGAGGAGGACACTCTCAAATCTGCTGTTCTAGTGCACTCTAGACTACTAATTCTTTTTCCCTTCCAAATTCCTATAAAAGCCTAGGAGCTCTGGCTCTCTTGAGATCCCAGATGAACTGCCAGAGCCCAGCATTTCTGCTCTCTCTCTTCTCTAACAGCCTCATCATGGTCTTTACCATCCTATTTTGCCCCAAGAGGTCCTGCTCACTCAGACAGCTATTCTCAATGGTGTGGAGGAATCAGAGTGGGCTCCTTCAAAAAATGGTTGCCTATTATCTGACTGAAGCTTCCTTGAATACAGAAGTCCTTTCTATCCTCCCCACACATCTGCACAAGGATATTGGACAATTAAAGACCAAATAGGAAAGACAAATGTGAATAAAAAAATATTTCAATGTCTACAAAGTGCAAACCAGTCAGGACTCAGGGCTGCTGGTTTATGGTGCTACCATTCCATCTCAGACCAATGCAGCCCACTTGCATGAACATTCATAGCAGTCAAGTGTTCCTAAATCTGCTCTGTCAAGCCATTGCTATTACTTGCCAGGCTCCTAACACACCCCCAAACTAATACCTAGGTCCCCATCAAAACCAAACATGCTTTATAAACCTGAACTAAACCCTCAGCAAGTACATCTTTGTGCTGCTCTTTTCTTCCAAACCCAGCTGAAAAAAGATGCATCAGACAGTGTTCCAACTAAAAAATGCTTGGCTGTGGATGTGTTTCCAGAGAGCAAATTAATCCAGAGTTCAAGCACCTCGAGAGCTTTTTTGGTTAATATACTATCAGGGAAAAAAAAAAAAAGACCCCAGAGAACAAATATGCACAAGGTACACCACTATATAAGCAGGAAGCTAAGAACAAAAGACCCTTAGGAACCTTCCTGTGTCTACCTGATTAACCTCTGTAGCACTCTGACGTTATTGTTCTTGGGGATACTAAAAAAAGGAGCTCTCAGGTAGACTGGGTGTGTGGTTCAGTATCAGCTGGGGCATGGGGAATGGCAAGACCTATGCCATAGCCCACGTTTATGCCCTTAATATCTTGTTTATGCCTGTGGCTCTGTACAGAAGGAGCTGTGTTACCAGCTTCTTCTGCAGTAGGGAAGTGTCTATAAACTCACCATGTTTTAACTTTTGTATTTGAAATTCAAACTGTTTTGTAGTGAAATTTCCACCATCTGAGCCTTAAAACCCACAGGGAGGCAGCTGTAAATAGCAATCCCAAAGGGAGCCCTGTTCTCCACCTCCTTCCCTGCGGTGCTCCCTTGGCTGGCTGGAGCAGCACAAACCTTGCCTCAGCTCTGAGCTGTAGCTTTTGTAAATTAATTTATTTCTGACTTCCATAAAGCTGATCCCAGACTGCATGAAAGAACAGATGGCAAAGGAGGGATATAAGGTCAATGGGTGCTTGAAATCCACAGTTTCAGCAGATTTTTTCAGGTGCTCCTCTTCCTCCCTTCTTGCCCCTCAGTCCCTCACTTTCCATTTTCCTTTGCAGCCACATTTCTCCCCCTTTTAACATATCTTTTCTTCCCCTGCTGCTGCACAAAGGACTCCCACAAACCTCAAGATAAACCAATTTAGAGCCAGGTTTCCTGGAGTGTTGAGTTCCCATCGAGGCTCCCAAATACCTGCCAGATTTTCCATAGTTTGACGTTGCTGGGTATTGAATGTATTTGCTAAATCTAACATATATTTAACTGGGATACGAGGTCTTCCAATATCCTAGCTGTATGCTGGGGTCCTACGTTCTCTTGACTCGAACTCATGACACACAAAAATTGGGAAGAGCAGCTACTTGCAAGTTGCTAACAAAGCAGTAGCCTAACTTGTGCAGACAGAAATTGGGTTTTTTCTCTTCTGGAGTCTCTTACATTCATAGTCTATTTTTATGTAATTTACATCAGAAACAGGCCAGAATGAACGAGAGAAATGTTAAAGTGCATCAGGCAGAGAAGAGAGTCTTAGCTCTACCCTACTCACAGCTCTACCTTTTTTAAAGAACTGCACTTGGGTATAATAGTTCTGCTGCAATTGTCTATCTCCACCACTCTAAGGGGCTCACTAGAATATTTTCCTCATGTAGAATGCTAAGCAAGGAGCATATAGCTTTCTGTAGCCCTGCCTTTTGAATTGATGTGTGTCATGACTGCCACTCCAAATCTCATGCTGAGAAACATCTCAGGTCTCTCAAAATCATGAACTTTTAAAAACATATAGTCACATTTGACTTCTTACTATTTGTCTCCTGCATTTGAAATCCATTTGAGGTCACATTATCAAGTGCTTGTCCACTTGCAAGTCTAGAAATGCAGCCTTTAAAAAAAAAAAAAAAAAAAAAAAAAAAAGGAGAGAGAGAAATCTGGGCTTCACAGATAGTCATTTGAGTACAGGAAATAAGGATTTACTTGTGAGGCTCACAATAAAATCCTGAGATCTGGCAACTTTACAGTGTGATCATTACTGCAATTAATGGGAGTTTCAGGAACCCTCACAGGAGATAATTCCTCTGTGTGCAAAATATCTTTCCCCATAAAATTGCTATAAGGCTTAGCTTTGTATGTAGCTGCCAACACGAATTAGTCAAGAACAATTCATATCAAACAGTCCTTATTTCCTACTCTAGTAAGGCAGAGATTTTGTGAGCAGAAAATCAGCATAAAATGCTATATTTCTACTTCATAAAATCATTGAATCATGGAATGGTTTGGGTTGGAATTTAAAGATCATTTCTTTCCAAGCCCCCTGCCTTGTGCAGGGACACTGCCCACGAGACCAGGTTGCTAAAAGGCTCATCCAGCCTGGCCTTGAACACTTCCAGGGATGGAACATCCACAGCTTCTCTGGGCAACCTGTGCCGGGGCCTCATCACCCTCACAATACAGAATTTCTGCCAAACATCTAATCCAAATCTACTCTCATTTTAAAGCCATCACCCCTTGTCTTTTCACTGCTTGAGAAAGTTTTTTTATATCCTGCCAGATGACATTGCCGTTAGCAAATTAGTGAAACAAAATAACAATTGATCCAAGACAGATGCCTATATGATTCAAAGCTATAGAATCTGCTGAAAAAAAGGTACCTAAAAAGAAATGAGCAATGGCTCATTGTCAGGCTACAGGGCTGTATAATGTGGTATTTCCCAGGCATCCGTGCTGGGCCAGTTTAATATTTTCATTATTAAAATTGCTTCTTACATTTTCAAACAATGGGGAAGCTTTCGGGGCCTGGAGGCACATCGAAGATGATGACTAGTCTTCAGAAAATGCAGAGGAAGTGGTCAAATGGTCTTGAAAGTACAGTAGTAGGATGTAATTTACTATGCACAGGGCTCTAAACAGGAATAACTACGTGCACAAATTCAGCACAGGTAGTGATCACTCCTGCAGAAAAGGTTTTGGAGATAAAAGTAGTTTATAAACTAGATATGATGTCATGCAGTTGGAATTTTTTTTAAAAATAGAGGAGAAAAATAAGAAAATAGGAAAAAATCATGCTGCATTGTATAAACACTTCTAGCAGAAACAAGCAATAATCCTTTCATTTTGACTCATGATGCCAAAACTGTAAGTGAAGTGCCATTCCCAGTTTTAGGCACTGGATTTCTAAGAAAAGGTAAACTCATATAATGACATAATTGAAGAGAAATTATAATAATCTTTAAATATATACATAGTAGCAGGGAAGAAACAGTCTCACAATCACTAGGACAGAAGAAAAGAATAAATCTAAGTAACACCAGTGCAGATTTAGATTAGTCTTTAGCTTCTGGACAATTTCCAATGAATATAACCAACTTTTATAAGAAAAAACTTTTATACTTAGACAATCTAATGAAAGAAATTCTGTAAATAACTATAAAATAAAATAATCTGATTTAGCAGTGTACCATTCCTGCTGAATGTCAAATGCATAAGTTCGTGCCACATCAAATGCAATCTACACCAGGAAGTGACTTGCACTGCAGTTAAACAAAGTTTGCAATTAAGAAGTCATGCAGAGTACTTTAGTATTTGTTAATAATGTGCAAAAAAAGCTAAAAGTACTCAGATCATTCTGTTTCCAACTATTTGTTTTCAGTTATTGTTTCAGGCTTTCTCTATTATGCAGTGACTGAAATTATCTGAGTGGTAATTTGTGGAACTGGAATCAGAGACATAAGTAAACTGGTGTAGGCTAGTTCATGGGGAGAATTTAATTTTTGCTGTCCTGTTGGATAATTGGATGCTGCTTGGTTTTTTCTGCATCTTTTCAATATAAATATCAAAAAAATTGTCCTACTCATTTGGATCTGGAAAACTGAGAAGAAATTCAACTGAAACCAAATAAGTTTTCCTGGAGAATACTCACAGATCAAGCTGGATGTTGTTCATTTTTTCTTAGATAACCAATAAAGAAAAAAATATTGAATAAATTAATAAATCAAGTTTATAGAAGTAAAAAGTCCTTTTCATATATCACCATTAGGTGTATGGTGGCTACAGTTTCAACTAAACACATTGAGGAGCTGAATGCATTGCAAAAGGGTGGACTCTCACTGAACTTCTTATTAGCATGCCCCTCTTTTTGAGAAATCTAAAATTTGGCAAGGAAATTAAGAAGATAATTGAATCTGCTTATTGTAAAAATAGCCAAGGGCAAAGAAGATGTACTGATGTTAAATGATAACGTTTAATTTCTTTCCTGTCCTGAAAGGTGATATGTGTTAGAACTAATGCCCCTTGGCACAAGAGTTTGCTGGAATGTACTGGTTTAGCATGGATCAGTGATCTTAAAGCTTTCCAAAGTGGGTGCAAATGTCAGTCCACCGAGTAATGAGCACCAGGGAGGATTGTTCCCTACAGGATCTGTCTAAATAAATACGAAACTACTAGCTGTCAGTCTGGAAAAAGGGTCAAAGGCTATTTTTTTTTTCAGCTGACTGCTTGTTTGTCAGGCATACAAAACAATACATTAAAAACAAGGAAATGAGGAAACACCAACCAGTATATGTTAGAGCTTTATGAGACTGATCAGGTGTAGAACTGGACTGGATACTCATGTGAAAATCAGGAAAACTTCTTTTTTTGGTTTTTTTTCTTTGTTTCTAAGAAAACATTTTGTTACTCATTGTGGATATGCATTCGCACCAGTATTTGGGCTAAGAGTATTTTCAAAGAAATATTTGGGAAAGATTCAAGAAGCAAAGTCCGTGTAACTGAGTGAGGATTCATTTCTCATAAATAGTGGATTACTCTAGCACAACAGGGTTTTTTTAATGTCTTGTGATCTGTAGAGCCATGGAAGTCTATAAACTACCTGCTCTGTGAGTCTGTGAGAGGTAACAAAGCAAGCAAGAAAAAGGTGTCCACAGGCTTGAATGCAGAGTGCTGTACCTTAACTAGATGAATGCTAGAGGACAAGTAGAAAATATTTAAAACTACTGAACTCAACAGTAATCAAATAGTTTATTAAAAAAATAGGGGTTGAGATATACTCACTGAGGAGCCAGCCCATCTCCTACTGCTTTTAGTGAGAGCTTGAATGACTGCCTGGTTCAAAGCCCATTGGAGTCAGTGTGAGTCATTGACAGACTTCAATGGACCTAGCTGTACTTGAAAATCAGTCATTGTATAAAACATAAATTTGTTTGCAAATTGTTCATTTATAGATAGGAACTAAGTTAATCAGATAAATATTTTGTTGTAAATTATTTGCCCTAAACCCAGTGCTTACCTAGTTTCCCTCAAAACTTCTGTATAATATCTGCAAACCTACACTGTAAACTAAATGGAGTAATGCTGAATTCCAACATTCCGTGGAGTTCCTTTTGAAGGTTTTATATGCTGCATATACACTATATTCATATTTAAAACAGCTGTTTAACATATGAGGATTTTACTACTTAGTTTACTTCTACCATTTTTCCATTAATAAATTCACCATATATGCAGGCTTATGAACTGACTAAACCAGACCCAAATGTTCTAAATATACAGTCAGTTCATTAATAAATGATAATATAGAAAAAGAAAAATACAATTTTTCTATTCATACTAGCTGAAAAGACACAAGAGAAACAGACTGATCATCCATCCAATTTCACAGACCAGAGAATAAAAACATGTACGCTTTCACCTAGAAAAATAAAATTAAAAAAAAAAAAAGAAAAGAAAATTAAAAATAAAAGAAAGAAAAAAAAGAAAGGAAAAAAAAAACCCCACCTATTTTGAAACAGCTTAAGGAAAATTCCAGAAGAAAATAATTAGAGGCACATCTCTTTCTGGTTCTGGTCTTGCTCTATTCTCAGTGTCAGGTAATGCAGGTGTACTTTCTAAAACAAAAGCACATCCTAAGATTTTCAAATGTACCTGGGGATCTCCTTGGCTCTACAGAAACCAGCTGCGTCGTGTCTCCACTCAAACACATAAAACCAAAGGCACCAAAAGCCTCTCCTCTTCTAAGAAACTCTGGGTCATAAAAATGGCTGCTCTCAGATTCACTGTCAATATTGAGCCTAACAACTAAAACTTTATACAGTTCAGAGAGCCTGTGAGCTCTCGCTGCCAGCACAGACACACTCACCCTTTCTACTCAGACTCAACGGCAAACTGTGCTGCAGGTCTGCTCTGGGTGGAGATGACAAACAGATGAGTTCCCACACTTGTATGCACTTGGGTTCTTTTGGGCAATTTTAGATGAATTCAGAGGTCACTGGAAAGTGAACCCTGACAGGACGGAATGCTTAAATTACAAGACAAAAAGCAAACAAACTTGACCCCCACTCTTCATGATGGCTCTGACAATTGTGAAATGATTAAAAAAAAAGAGGAAATCACTGAAGGTTTGTTAGGAAAAAGCATCTTGTTGTGCAATATAGTATTATATCCTTCTGTGAAATGGGGAGTTTAAAATCTGCTGTATCGTTCTGTTTTTCTAATTCTCTTCTCCCCCTAAAAATTCATGGACTCGGGACAAGCGTGGCACGCACTAAGCATTCCAATTGCTTTTGAAAGGAGCGTTTTGCTAGTGGAAAATGTGCTGTCTCTTTGATTGCAAATGTAGTTGATTGTGAGGAGAATGAAAGGGTGACCTATGACATGACCTGCTAGCACAGTAAGGTCATTTTTTTTCCCCCTCCTCACACAAAAGATAAGAGGCTGACTGCTTACAAAGTGTTCTGGCAAATGGACAAATTAGGACTGCCTGGACTCCCGCTCTGGTCAGGCAAGTTATTCTAAGTGAAGATAAGTGAAAGTTTGAAATGTTTTGAGGAGGAGGCAGACTGTGAGCTTTCATTTCTTCCCCAAATGGATGGATTGTGAAGGAAGGGAGCTGTGCAAAAATGGCTGGCCCAGGAGTTTCAGGTTTCAGACTTCACATTTCCACATCTGAGCAGCAGAGAGGAGGAGGAGAACAGGATGGCTGCATGGATGTAATGTTGGACGGCAGCAGCTCAGGACAGCAAACCTCTGTTTGACTCCCAACCTGACCATTTGTTTTCTCTGAGGCACCACAAAATAATAGGCAGGCAAAAAAACTCCTCCTTTGAGGTGCTGAGGCACAAGCCAGATCTTGGGCAAAACTCCTGCAGCTATGTTACCCTAGCCTTTTGTTTGAATAATGCCTGTCCATTCAGGACAACTCCAGCATCATGAAAATTCAACTTTATGGCTTTTAAATCCAAACTGCATTGGCTGGTCAGGTCAGTGCATGGGCCAGTTTCTGTCCCTGTGTTTCCACATGCATAAACTGACTCTTGATCTACTGTCAGAACAACATTTCAAGCTCTGTGTGAGTCAGGGAAAATGTTTTCATACCTTGGTGGTGTGTTATGAGATAAAATTATCTGTGAGTGAGAAGTGTTCAAATAGGCTTGTGCTGTTCATTTATACACCTAGCCAGAAAACTGAGCTGCTTTTTAGCAAAACTAGGGTCAGGTTTCAATTGAGCCCTCAGCGAGGCTCTAGTTTGGGTGAAAGTCCCCTGGTTCCAACAAATAAACAGCCTAAAGCTCAATCATTTTAGCACAGAATTGCTTTGAGATTTGGGGTTTGAACCCTAACCCTCAGTGCAGAATTCCTGAGTATGAACTCATTCAAACCAAAGCCAAAACAAAGGTTTTCATGAAACCCAGGAAATCTGAAACACCAACTTTCCTAGCAGTGCTACAAAGCAAGCCCCAGAAAACCACTGAAAAGACCAAACACCACCAAAAAAATATTAAACAGATGGGAAATGTCATCTTCTTGAAATGCTTATTTCTTCCTACAAAACTGGCAGGTTCTCTAATTTATGTTTGATCTGCTTCAGAAATATACAGTAATCAGTAAAGTTCCACTTGAATTGTATCTGACACATACCTGGTATCAGCTGCAAATCAAGGAGCTCTCCAAAAGCAGAATCTGAATCACCCACCATGGGGTGACAGGACAGATATATGTTTGCAACACATTCATGGAAAGTTATCAAATGTGGTGCTGTGTGATTTCACTTCACAAACATTTTAATTTTTTTTTTTTAATATAGAAATGCAATATTATTGGGAAGTTCTGGAAAATATGCAAAATGAGATACATCCCAGCGTCACCCTGATGAACCAGATTTACACCAACAGAATGTCAATGTCAATTCATTTGGGCTTTGGTCCAGAGCACTCTTTAAGCAAGTATTGTCTCCAAGCATGGCAGCAATCTCCTGCAATGGTTCATGTGTTTTATATGAAGAACTTTCTCTAGCACTTCACAGGGTCTGGAGCTATGTTAAGAGGGAAGTGAGAGGCAAAGCTGAATTCTTGCATAAAGTATAAGCACAAACCTTTTCTTTTTAGTATTTTTTTTTTTTAGTGATAAAAATGAGTGAATAAATTACGTTCTTAGCCCCATCAAAACCAAATCTCTGACATAAAATAATCAACAAGAGTGATTCTGTCCCCCACCCCCACTGCGCACAGTTCCCATTCCCTTCTGGTGGAAACTGTGGGAAAATTCAGTCCTGTGTGTCTGTCAAGCCAAGTCTTCATCTTTGACCAGAACAATGAAGACAGAGAATCTGGAGATCATTTCCCTCAACACTGTCTTGGACATGCTGATATTATCATGGTGCCGTAGAGCATCCATACCTCCTTTGTCATGATTATATCTCTAAAAAATGTGGGCATATCTGCACAGTGATTCACCATTAGGTTAAAATGAGCAAATTCAAATAGAAACTTTTATTGCCCCTTGTTTTAGAATATAAAACAAAATGCTTGACATCTGGTCTCTTTTAATGGCATCTGGAGTTGTGTCTAAAGAGATACTGTAAATTCAGTTTCTTCAATTGCATTTGAATCTCACTATGACTTATTTTAGCAGAACACAAACTTCTCAGTTTAGAGCCAGTTAAAATGACAGGGCAAGAGAAAGACTTTAAAATCAGTTAAAATCAGGGTCTCTACATTGTACACCCTTTGATCTCTGGACAACGAAGAGCAACCTCAGCTTAGAGGCAGGATGAGAAGGAGAAGCTGAGGAAATAAAACACTGAAAGGCACCATCATCTGTCATTCAGCCTCAGGGTGAGACACTGCCTGTTCCCTTTTCAGATCACTTTTCGATTTCCAGCTTGTTTTCTATTTTCTTTCGGGGGGTAAAAAATTTACCAGTAGCTTCTGACATGTTTCACAGGAGGCATTTCAGCATTCTACAGCCTCCATGCAGCATTATCTTCTATCTCCCAGCAGTCATTTGGAGAGCCTCCCACTGCCGGTGTGGAGCTCCTCCTGATGGATACAGCGTCTCATGTGTTAAGATTTGCTGACAAAAGGTTCAGTAGAACTCATGGCTAGGGCATGGACATGGACTTCTACTCTGAAATATCTCTCTCTTCAGTGTAAATAAATATTTACATGAATTATGTGAGTAAAACCTCACAGAATCATGAGGAATATGCAAGGCTTTGGGAGCTAATTCCAGCTCTGCAAGGAACTGAGTCACAGCTCAGCACTTTGTTTGGATGCAGTATCAAATTCATAAAGCCACTATGTTTTGGTCACTAGAAGGAACAGAGATATCTATTGTGTTGCCACTGATCAGCTGCAGTGTAGCATTGATGCTTCACAACTGGTGGAGTTGGAGGCAGAAAAACCAAAACTGAAACTCTCCAACTTTTAATCTACATTACATCAGTTTAAAACTGGGACAGACTTAAGGCAGATATGGCCAGTAACCAACAGTTCCTGCAGTTCTGCTGCCAGGCAGTAATTTATTAAGTTGCTATAACTCAGCTGTCTGTCTGAACCCCAGCACATTCAGTTAATGAACACTCAGTAATTTTTTTTAACCATGCTGAGATTTCTATTAAAAGCATTCGATTTGGGTTTTTGAACATGGCTGCTGGGCTTTAGAAGGAGGAGGAAATTATTTAACTTCTTCTCATGCACAGAGAAAAATCAGGGTTTAGAGTTTCTTCTTGTTTCCCTGATTGCTATCAAATGGCTCCCACGCTCGCTTCCCAAATGGCATTTATCCTCAGCTCATTACAGACACTGGTACTATTTAGCAAGGAAAACAGCAGGTTCCAGGAGCACCTTGACTCCGTATTCCAGGCTCCCAAATATTGCTAAGCTAACAAGTGCAAAATAAGGGCTTTAGAACATTTAACATGTGGCGACAGAACTGAATATTTGCAAGTATATTGGTGCACTGCAAGAACATCAACAGCAATAGGATAAGCTGTATCTCTACTCATTGGGCCAAATTCTGCTGCTGTTTTCAATGCAGTTACCCCAGTGAAATCAGCTGAGTGACTCCAGATTTATATTCATGTAATGGAAAGCAGAATCTGACTCACCATATGGAATCAATTTGGAAAGAAGTCTAGTTGCAAGTTTTATCCGCAGCTTATTGAATTGTTCATTTTTCTTATTTTCTTATTTCTATTTTTCTTGGTTTCCTTGCAGGTTGATAAGCAATCTGAATGCCTGCTGAGGACTAAAGTTATTATTAAATATCTGAAAGTAAAGGCACCTAGAGAAAGGAGTAGGCTATCATATTTTCCAACCACTGAGTTTTTCTGTTGTTACCACACAGAACTCTGACCCAAATCATCACCAGCCCAAAGCAAAAGTGTATAAATAAGTCATGAAAGAGTATTTGCCTCTTGAATAACCTGCCCAGAGCCTGCTGCATGTTTATACAATCCCAGCTCTTGCAGAATGGGAGGAATTCTCCGGCTTGGGCTGAATACTCCACAGGCCTCAAACAAGGGGCTCAGTGACTCCCAGGTGCTGCAGCCCCTGTTCCCAGGGGTTCCACACATCTGGATTTCTTCCACAGCCGCAGTGCTGGGTCCGTGCAGAGGCCATGCCCATCACACAAGTTACAATAGGCACGGCAAGCTGACAGGCCCATAGGGCTCCACCTTACCCAGGATGCCCTCAAGCATCCAAAGAGAAATCTTGTGACACTAAACATCAGCTGGACTGCCACATCAGGAGTGTCTTTACTGGGTTGCTCTGTTCTGACAGCTTTGGAACAGAAAACAAAGCAGAGATCTACGAATTTCTGGCCAAATCAATGGGCATGAGATTTGTGTTGCCTATTCAGTGAAAGGCCTGGGACGAAGCTCATGGCAGCATTTGAGAATTATCAGTGGGTCTTTTTTCCAGAGAGAGTATGTATGTCTGGAAAATCATTTTGAAGCCATGAACTATGATACAATTAAACACTTAATTAATTCCATCTTAGATCCACAGATGTAATATATTAATTTGAAAGGTGCTATTGATCCTAAAAGATATGGGGGTTTGAGATAATAATCTGTAATGGGGGGAGGGTTATGAAATAAAGGAACAGATAAATTCAGTAAAACAAACTGTTGGCCTATAACTACATTTCAATAATGTTATATTTAGAGAGTGCTGTCTTAGTGTTTGTTACAACAGCTGTCATTCAATGACAGCAAAATAATCCTCCTTACACAAGTAAACGAGGAACGTGATAAATAGGAGTTACAATAATTGAATTTTTTTACCATTTTTTACCAATCTCCTACAAGATTAAAAAGAGAAAGGGTAAGTGAATTCTCTTCAGCAAAACAATAGATTTTCATGAAATAGTGAAACTTTCCAGAAATTACTTGGAGATGGGCAAAGCCACTCTTATGCAAATATTTAAACAATGTGAAAGAGGCACAGCAGAAATGGGTCTGAATAATTGGCATTGTACTTTACAGACAAAGAAGCAAAGGAATATTATTTCATTAATGTCAGCTAGTTAAAGGAAAAATCAGAGTCTAAGATCCTCTTCTAAAGAGGTAAGAAGCAACAAATTTGGCTGATTAAATTAATAGTGTACTTTCTGCAAGATTTATGAAAAACGTTTTAAGTTAATACTATTAATGGCATTTTGAATAAGAAATTAGCACTCTGATAAATTTCTTCAGTCTTATGAAGTAGCCTGAAGCTGGACAACTGAATAGGTCTGCAAAGAGAAATGAGAAAAGGAAAATCCATTCTAACTCTACAGAACTGAAATAAACTCGAGCAGATATGTCCCTGCCTGCTTCCTTCCTGAGACAGCTGGAGATGACACAGAAAGGCAATCCTCAGGACAGCAGGTCACGGATGCAGAGTCACCTGGGCTGCTGTGTGAAAAAGGCACGGCTATAAATCTGAGCTCCAGCACGGCCAAGTGCAGGACACCCAGCTATGCAAAGCGAATGCTGCCAAGACAGCAGACTACATCTGGCAAGCTGCAGCTCTGGAAATACTTGGGGTCTGGAGGTGTCCCTGATGCTGTGCTACAGCTGAAAGACTTCATTTATTTCAGGGTTAGATGAAGAAATGTGATACTAATAAACAGGACAAGAAAAGGCACCAAACATTTAGTTTGGGAACTGGTGCCCGACTCAGTACTGAGGAGCCATGAAGAGTGCAGAAAATACTTGGAAAATGAAACAAAGGATTGAAATTTTTGCCTTACACTGAAACACTCAGGAACTCAAACAGATTCCTGTGTCAAGGAGAATATAAAAGGGCGATTTGCTTGGCAACACAAATGTTGTAATTCTTCAGAGTTGCAAAAGATCAAATTATAAGAAGCTTAACTGCCTGAGCACTGGCGCTAGACAAATTCTGTGCAGTGACTAGGACAGCTTAATAAGGTTACAGTAAATTCCCATCATAGGCCATTTTAAACCAGAACGGGAATGTTTTCTAAATCAGATGTTTTTTGGAATGAGAAATAGCTTACAAAAGTCCTGTGTCTAAGTTATGCTGGAGGTCAGAGTAAATGATGATACTCTCTCCATCTGGTTTTGTAGTCTCCAAGTAGGAGCCTCAGAATAAGCTTCCAAAGGGAAGGAGCTGGCTCCTAACATATCTAGCTAGCATTAATTTTAAGTGTTTGATTCTGATTGACAAAATGAATTCTTCAATAGTAGTCTACAGCAAAGTTATGATTTTCTAATCTTACTACTAAATTTTGACAACTCGTCCTCATTAGTTTAGATTGTCTTCAGCAGAAATACTTGTTAGGAAGAAGCTGTCCTCTGAACAGCTGGCAAATTAGACAAATTCCTTATAAAAGAAACTTAGAACTGTGAGAAAGAGACTTTGTGCAAGATTAGATTAACATAACTATTTACTTCAAAAAGGAAAGACCTAAAGGACAATGCCATAACATGTGTATCAAGTCACTTGTCTCAGTTCCAGAACTAATTACTATTACAAATATTGACTCTGCGCATCCTGCCAGCAATCCAACAAGATGTCTCTTACTACATTTTCTGTTGAATCACTCCCAGCCCCAGAACTATATGAGACTGTTCTCCTGATGTTTATACAGACCCCAGGCCAGAGCAAGTGATTAGCTCCGGCTGCTGTGGCTGCTCCAGCAATGCAGGATGTCTGGAGCTGGACCTGCCTTTACTGAGTTTATTGTTTGTCTCATCCGTGAATTCACTGTAGGTGAAGACAGACAGAGGCCTTTGTTTTTCCTGCTCTCAGAAAGTTCATATTTCTCTTAGCACAAGTGAAGGGTGGAAATGGTGGATAATGAAGTGATGACTTTCCTTCTAGCACGTTTTTAGCAATGTAAGTCCTTGCTAAAAGGTTTAGTAAATAAAAATGAAGCTGTGTTAGAAGATAATTCTGTTGGGTAATGTAAAACTTCTTCTTCACCCATTCTGACCTAGGCTCCACTGAAGAAATCAGAAAATTTATTTCTTTGGGGGAACCTTTGGGAAGCTCTCTCCTTTATTCTCATTTGGTACCAGTACCAGTACATTTTTTTGCTTCTGTTGATATATTGAGTTTTTCCATCTCTCGATAACACTGGATAAAAACAAAATTATATTACGTAAATGCACATAAAAACACAGGCTAAAAATTCAGGCTAAGAAACAAAAAATCTTGATCACCTTTGGCAATGGCTCAGCCCAAAAAAACCCCCAAAAACCCCCAAAATTCTCCACAAAAGTCAAAACAATTAATCAGAACATTTCTAAAATCACATGCTTTGGCTTTTCTTCTACTCCTTTTTCTTTTTTTTCTTTTTTTTTTTATGTTTTAATTAATTTAAACTGACCTAAATCTTTTAAGTAGAGTAAAAAAAGGGGGTTAAGTAACACAGACAGGGCTTCTACATGTTAAAATTGTTGGATGTCTGAAATTTCCTCCATTCCTTTTTCCTCTCATTTCTTTTTCTTCATAATGCAGTTACGGAATGGAAAAGTCCATTATTCACATGTAAGGCTAGAATTCTTCCACTGAACAAGTCATATTATTTTTCCTAGAATAGTTTTAATACAGATTTGAATTCCACACAATTGAATGAATCCTATTCTTGCCTTCAGTTAATTGCACATTCCTAAAGATGTCGGTGAAAATTTTGGTGAAATGTAGGGTGTGCTACATGGTGAAAAAGCACCAGGGACATCCTTCAGACACAAATGCTTACTGATGTTTAAGCTCACTTCATTTGCTTTATTTCTGCCTTTGTAAGCAATTTTGTGAGAGAAGTCTTCTGTTTTCTTTCCATAGAGCATAGGATCATCTTAGGATCATTTTATGAACAAAATTTCAATAAAAGAATGTTTAATCATCAACCACCTAGAATAATTACCAATTACTTTAGTGATAGAAACTCATTAACTGGGCTCATATGGGCATTTATATTTTAGGTTGACTTCATACTCTGTGGAAAAATAACTTTTTTGAAAATCTGGTACTAACCAAATTTTTAAGACCTCACTTAAACAAAAATAGCAATGCCTGTGTAAGAGGCTTCTGTAACAGTTTTCGTTAAGATCTCTAGAGGAGGATGAGTCCAGAACTATCTTCCCAGTGGGAAAATAAGATGAAAAGGAAGCAAGAAATGTCCTAGATACCAAACCTGAAGATAAACATGTTGGGTGTCTTGCTTTAGACATGAATTAGGCAGAGGAAAAACATCAGCGTCAGCAGCGCAGTCAGAGACACAGTAGGGAAGGTATGGTGTGGCACTCCTTGGAGAGGGCTGGAAATGACTCTTTTCCAATCAGTCCTAGTGGGAACAGACACCATTTTTCATTGTGTCTGAGAGGTAGCAATAAGACTGAAGGATTTGCCAGTAAAAGGCAGTTAATTTTCTTTGTATTGGCAATATAGAATTTGAACTTGACTCATCTTTTCATCAAATTAGTAGTGGAGCAGACAGTAGACCATTTATCTTGTAGACCATCTTACATCTGACACCTGAAATTCACTCAGTCCAAATTTAGCACTTTATTTTGGCAAGCGCTTCTGTGTTCAGATTTTAGGTCTTCTTGGATGATTCAGAGCACAGTAATTCAGGAAGTAATATTTTAAATCATCCAGTACAAGAAATGAGGCCATTTTCTCATATGCTATTGCAACCATCCAAAGCTATTCATTTCATGGCCTAAAAGAAAAGAGAAGCATTAAAAAATGTTTGGAGGGAACTGCCAATAAAGGCAATTTATCTTGTATTTCACTTTTCAGACTTTTTTTAGTGTTCAACTGTCCCAAGTTCTGAAACAGTTCATTTAATAAGATGTTAATAATTTTGGAAACAACATCAGAACTAACCTTCTTGCCAAGTAGACAGGCCTGTTTTGATATCTTAGTACTGAATAGCACCTTCACCCCTGACTATTACTGACTCTTTCAATGCTAAGTTGGCATCATTATGAAGTTCATGGGTCTTTTCTTTCCAGACCAAAAGAATGAAAGGTTTTATCAAGATATGAAGTACATTCCAGCAATATGGACAATTTCTTTATTGCTGAAAGTGTAGCTTTAAAAATCTATAGATCCTACTTACGAACAAAAAAATTCCTTATACAGCTGTATTGTGTTGTTTCCACATTTGTTTAAACACAGGAGTCTGGCTAAGGAATATACAAACGATTCATAAAAACATGCCTATGTTACACATGTGTGAACCACATGGAAAGTACCATGTGGATTTCAAACTCAGGGCATGGGTTTCCCTTTTTATAACTATTCGAAGAAAAAATATTCTTAGTAGGGACGTTTTTTCAATAACACTTCTTGAAACCTTAACTTCAGAGGGTATCAAAAATGCCTCTCATGAGATATGGGGCCACACATATTGCAGACAGCTGCTTGGAAAAGTTAAGACCCACCTGAAAAAGCAAAAGGGATGAAGTTTCCACAGCTCATTCCTTTCAGCAAGAGAGAACCGTACCTGGAAGACCGACCAGAGATACCCTCCATTTACCTCCACATCTATTAACTGCACTGTGAATTCCTGATCCAAATGTAAAAGATGGCTTGCTCTGCCGGCAACACATTGTAAGAAGTCAACCAGGAGATAGAAGTCATAGTTCATATGGTCACGGGCAGCAATGAGGCTCTGCATTTTCAGAGTCCTTATTTTCGGAGATGTCATCCAGAGGGACTTGGACAGTCCTGCTAAGTGTGCCCTGGGAAAGCTCATGACATTCAACAAAGCCAAGTGCCAGGTGCTGCACCTGGGTGGAGGCAACCCCCGGGATCAGCACAGGCTGGGCATGAACAGATCAACCACGGGGAGGTCACAGGTAGGTTCTGGTGGAGCTTTCCTCGAGCCTTTGACTCTCAGCTCAGCATCCTCAGTCCTGCCACAACCTCCACAGAGAAGGCTCCCCACGGAAACCTGGATGGCCATATTCCGGCACACTCCTGCCAAAGTAATTTCTTTCGCAAGGGATTTCAAGTCCCCTTTGCACCACTGCATTTTGATATGGCTTTTGGAGAGGAAAAATTAAGATATTCCCAGAGTACTCCCAATTTCTTAACTTTCTTTCACAAGAATCCACCCAATGAACACTTAAAGGCTGTTCATTGTGCTGCAACATTTTCTTCAGTGTTTTGTTATAAAGCATTATAGCTAAGAGCAAAGAATCATTATTTTTTCAGTCCAGGCTCTCTTATAGAATGTCTCTTGGCTTTGCACTCCGCTGTCTTTGCACTTCTGAAACTGCTTTACCACAATGTAAAACCCAAAAAGCTCCTCCTGGAGCTGGTACAAACTTAAATTCAGAGAGCATTAACAGTAAATTTGACTCAATTATTTTGAAGACAGAAAAAGCAAGCTATCACAAGTTCAGATATGGTGTTAATGAGCACAGCAAAGAGCCTGCAGTGACAAAAGAAAAAGAGGGTGGGAAAGAAGGCAGCAAAGGTAGAAGGACAAAGAGCAAAAACAGGATTTGGTAAACAAGAAAAAATAAAATCTCCACTGTTTTCAGGTAGTGTAAATGAAGACAGAATCATTCCCAGTGATCTCAATGTTTTTGTTATAAACAAAGAAAATGAGGTAGGATTATTTAAAGTATTAGCAATACAGTCTCTACATCCATCTTTACAAACTGTTGATGGAAGGACTGGCAGAGGGATATTGATGGACATAATGTGGGGGCCATCACCTAAAAATGAAGATTAAAATAAAGTCTAATATTTCCTTGCAGGAAACCCACAGCATGGTGCAAATGAAGTAAAGCAACAGTCTAGCAAATGGAATAGTGACAAATGATGACCCTGGGGGTTTCTGCAGTGGGTCATATTTCAGGACTGAGAACTGTGGTGACTATTAATGAAACAAAACACAACAAAACAAAAAACAAAACAAAACAAAAATTTATCTGGTGTCAAATAGGTTCAGCTCTGGAAAACAATCATCCTAAGAGTGCACCTTAAACCACCTGGCACTCTGAGGCCAGGATAGCTGAAGTGGTGGCTGATCCCATGTGCCAGAGCTGCCCTGCCCTGCGTCAGCAGACAGGAGACTGAGCATGCTCCAGCAGAGACATCGGAAGTGCAAGCCGCATATGTAACTGTTATCATGGAAATATATTCCCATTGGCTCCACCGTCAGATACTCTGAAGCCATGGAAAATGCCACAAAAGATAAGCCATACACTTCTTTGTTCATTCCACTCGTTTGAATTGTTCTCTACTCTGCGAGCTCTTTATCAGCACCATTTGTACAAAGGCATCAGTCTGCTTCCGATAAGTATTGCTGATATCATCGCTGTTGAAAGATTGCTGGGGCATGTATTTCTGAACAATGAACAATGGGCCATGGGCAATGTGTAATCAAGGTTTATCCACTTATCTACTAAGATACTTAGTTAAATTTTGGGGTCCCATTGCCTGATTGCATTTGAATCACATCTCCATTTGGCCATAACAACACAAGAGTTTGGGGAGGTGGAGTATTCTTTATCCCACTGCCTCAGAGGACTCAGTTTAGCAAGCTGGGAAAAGTCTAGTTTACGCTTTCAGGCTTGGCACCACTTGCAGTGGAGGACTAAGCAGAAGGAATCCTGGGATCACTATTCATTTTAACAATATTTGATTTATCTAGCACAAAATGCTGATTCAGGGGAACGTCAGTGCATGCCTGATAGCAGAAATACTGGATTTTTTACTCAAAAGGTAGAATAGTGAACAGAAATAGTTTCCTTGGCCTCAGAGGGGAGAAGAGGAAGTAAATCAGGTCTTGTGTTTGTCTAGGCAGAATTAAAGAGGAAAGTATCTCTGCCCGGCTCTTTGTGATGGATGTGACTTTATCTCAAATACACCAAAGTCAAAGGCACACTGTGAGATCATAGAAGTCAGATTATCTGCTATCTATCTAATTGTTTTTGAAAACTGTAACCACAGTGTCATCAAAGAAAAACCATTTTTTGTCTGTTCTTTACTAACTGGTATAATTTTGGAGAAAACAAAATTGTCCTGGAAATTCCCCCTGAGCCAAATCTAATTTTTAGGTGATGTGACACTTGGTCTCCTAGAGTTATATTAGAAACATCTGGTGGAAAAGGTTACTTCTTGGTCTGTATTTTTAAAAAATTTCCTCTCCAACACTCTTAATTAATCTTCAGAGACATTAGCAATAGTTCATTTAATATATTTCAAAAATAAAGGTTGAAGTATGATTGGTGGGCACTGATTTTGTTGGTACTTGCACAGTGTCAGTAATAGCTCTGCAGCTAAAGCTGTTGTAACAAACCTGGTCTTTAGCTCTTCTTAATTATCCAGGGTGACACAGTTCACTAAGCATGTCACTTGGCACAGCTCCGTGCAAAGCAGAATTTTCCTGAACAGCTTGTTTCTAAAGGAGGCAAGGAGCAAACGGGGGGCTGAGAGTGAAGGATGCAGAGCTGGCCAGCACAATTGGCCATCACCAGGGTCCTGTCACACCGAGCAGCCGCGGCACCTCGGGCCGAAGCCAGCCAGAGGAGAGCCAGGACACTCCGCCTGGCTTCGTGCTGAGACACAGCGCTGCCCTGAGCTGGGCAGCCAAAAGGGACAGGTGCAATCTGGAACTACATTTTTGTTGGATTCATTGAGTTTTGAGTCCCATCCATTAAATAGGATGGAAATTAATCTGCTGCTGCCCGTGACAGCCAGGTTTAAATAAACCCCACTCTTTCACTTGTTGATTATTGTCATTGCTGTACTTATTAGCTGAGGTGGAAAGATGAGCCACATTCAATGCATGAACAGGTGTAAGAGCAAATAACACCTTTAAACTTTGCCTTTGTTATCAAGAGGCCATCTAGCACAGCCTGAGAGATGCGTAATTAAAAATAAATGTGTCAGTGGTTAACAGAGCTCTCCAATCTTTTTGTCCCCAGAGCTGTCTGCATAAGATCATTTAAATGCACCCTACCTCTGAAAGGTTTCTAATTTCATTTTTTTAATGTTAAATTTTTCTTTGACTGCAGCTGTATGGTACAACAGAGGTTTATAAATGTCATGAATTTGGATAGTAAAAAATATTCAGGAACAAAAAAAAAAATCGATTCTGTTGTAAAAACATTCCTGAATTTCACCCTTAATTTTCATATTTTCATAATTAAACGACTTCAACTCCTCTACCCAGGTGAATTTTGTATGTGAAATTTTACTGTTGTTGTAACATTTTTAAAATACAGTGAGTTTATTGAGTTTGCTATTTATTTATTACTTATAAACATTAAATGAGTCCTACTGACAGGGAAATGAAGTGAAATTTAAGTAATTTCTACCCAGAATCAAAGATGTGCATCTGATTCTTACTTTTTAAAAGTCTAAGCAGTTTGAAGTATTATGGAGTTAGCAATGAAACTACAGCTATTTCTAATTATTACTGTGTCTGACAGGATGCATGTGTTTATGGAATAATCTATGCATAACATGAAAAAGCTCTTTTTACTGTTTTTGAAACAATGTTTACATCAAAGTAAAACATATGTGCGATAAAAGAACAAAGCAGAAATCCCTAGTTGCTAGTCCTAGTTGAGAACTATATATAGGATATTTACAACATTTTTTGGTATGGCAGAGCTCTGTGTCAGAATGATTAATTAACAGACATGAAAAATTAAAGGACCGTGAAGGGCTGAGGCAGATATAGCATCATCTAAACTACCAGGATAGGTAGAAAGGAACACTTGGGTTTGTCGGGGACTTGCTGCAAAGTTTTATTATTACTCAAAAGGCACCTGGGCCCAAAGCATCAAGTGGAAACAATTTTACAAATCAAAGGAGATAAACTATGTGAAAAAAATTATGAGGAACTAGTTTACTCAAAGGACTTGTAACAGGATCTGGAGCTTTCATCCTCACCCAATTAACAGTGACCAAGACTAAGTCTCATCAGGAATAAAAAGGACAGATGTTCCCATCACAAAATCACCACTACAGCTGACACCAATTGACTTTCTTATTGGTCATGTCAACAAAGGGCCGATGATTACATGACTATGAAATATTGTCCTTCCAGAAAAGCCCTAGGACGGCTGAGGAATGATGTCTAGACTGTGTCTAAACTGGGAACAGACATTGCTTAGGCTCCCGTTCGAGGAACTGTAATTGCCCTGATTCTTTTATTGGACGCAGATATTGTAAATCAGGATTGCTGATTTACAGCAGCTTCAGTGAGATCCACAGAAAGAGTTCAACATTAAATTTGTGGGTGGAAGGATGGGGTTGGGTCACAGGGTTAGAAGGAACTCTTCACCATTTTTCTCACCCAGTAATTTGCCTCAGTGTGACCTGAGGAAGAAGACACTTCCCTGTAGTGTGTCCCTCTTATTAAGAGCTCAGCTGGTAGAGACGTTGAGCAATGAAAGAAGAGTCTGAACAAAACCATTTTATTGGCAAATGGAAAAGTTTTTGCTATTGTTCCTTCCAGCTCCTCAGTGGGGTAAGACATGCTATGATGAGTGTGCCCCCTTTTGCTCTTTGATGACTGGTTTTTAGCCATTCAGTTATAATAAGGTATAATTTGAATTATCCTTATTTTCCTTTAATGCTTACTTTATGTTTTCCATACTTTCCATTAGTTCTATAAATAGGATAATATTCAGTTAGCCAAAATGACATGGTTTAAGTGTGACTACTGTGTCTGGAGATAATGTGAGCAAACGTCAGCATAAAATTTATAGGTACAGAAACATAAATAATTCTTTAATAAGTCCTCTCAATCTTAACATAACCAGTGGGAAGCTGGTTCCCCCACCAACCATGAAAGTACAAACTCACAGCAGGATTGGTTGATCAATGGAAAACTTCATTTGGGATAAGAGCCATTTTTAAGCCAAAAGCTGTTTATTTAGGCCAGGAAGTTTGGCTGTAGCGAGTAGGCATCAGAATTGTTTATTATTGGAACCCAGAAGCACATTAATTACGTGATTTGAGTGACTGGGTGGCATCAGCCCCACAGGTTTTGGACGTCAAATGCCCTCATCTCACATGGCGTAAACTGACCCCTGAAGTGTGGGTCTGTGCACCAGAGGTTAAAGGAGGACCCTCCTCCATCCCCACCCAGGCTGTGCCAGAGTGGCTGTGCCGCAAATTTATGTTTTGGGGGGATCAGAGCACTTTGATATACTGCACAGGGCAGCAGCATAGCTTCAATTTCACTTACATGTTGTGATTTCCTATGAAAGATCATCTGTCATTGGGGGCTCTCGTAACACATTTGCAAATAAGGTCAAACAATTTGTTCAGAGGTGAACACGGTAAGTATAAACACATTGTAAATATTTGAGTATGAGTTTAATGGTGTTTGAGAGGCTCACACAAAAAACCTCACAAATAAAATCGCTGTATTTAAAAACAAATTAGAAACTTGCACATTATTTTAGCCCTTTGGTGGGCATTCATCATCATTATGGATACTTGTGTTTATTTGGGTTAGCGTTGGAGGAAAAGGAACGTTTAGAAAGGCCCAGCGAGGGCAGGCGGGGCGGGGCGGGGGTGCCCTGCAATCACCAGCTGCCATCGCAGGACCGTGCTGCCCGGGGGACCAGCTGTGCCCTCCCCCTCAGAAACCCATTAGGCCTGCCCAAAAAGCATTTTTGGAGAGAAATTATGGTGTACAGGAGCACCAGATTTGGTCTAGTGGCACCATTGGAGAGGACTGGGCCAGTGCTGGTCAGTGAAGGGATGGGTGGCCTCTGTGTGGCACACGGTGTGTCTTGGCTCTCTGGGTGGGGAGCCAAGGGGGTTTGGGTGTGAAAAATGGCACATGGTTGTTGGCGCTGCATTTTGTGCAGTCGCATTTTCTTCTCTGAGGAAGATAAATTGAAGATGATTGCCGCCAAAATTACCTTAGGGCTGGAGAAACCCTGGTTTTGCCCCAGGCATATTGATCAAAGCAATAATGGGAATTTCTTGTAAAACCATGCTCTGTCCTGCCACAACCTCCACAGAGAAGGTTCCCCACAGAAATATGGATGGCCGTATTCCAGCACACTTCTGCCAAAGTTGTTTCTTTCAAAAGGGGTTTCAGGTCCCCTTCACACCACTGCATTTTGATATGGCTTTTGGAGAGGAAATATTTAGATATTCCCTGAGTAGCCCACCCCCCAAATTACATCCCTGAGTAAGCTCCAAGCAAAGTTAGATTTGAAGAGTATTAAACCTATTGATTCCTGATTCCAAAATGGTAACAAAAATAGCCTTGAAGTAAGTCTGAGAGTCATGATTTTCAGGAGTGCAGTAGCCATGCTCCAGCTGTTTGTACAGGGCCCAACCCTGCAAACACTTCTGCACATAAAGTGAGGAAAGCCATACCTGAGTGCAGACATTTCCAAGCTTAAGTTTCCAGCTACTAAACTCTTTAAAACAGAGAACTATGTGTAAGTGGAACTGCAGCTAAAACATTTGGCATGTTTGGGGGGCACTGTAATTAATCATATTAATAATTGTGTATAAATAAAATTGTGTAAAAATATACAAAATATGTTAAAAACAGTGGATTAAAATATATAGGTTGGACTCCTAGCATGAAAAGGGACCTTTCTGTCCAGGGGAATCCTATAAATGGTATACGTAAAGAATTCTAGTTCATTAATCTTACTTTTGATCTTTTTGAGTGAAATTCACACCAGGGTTTCATTCGGTCTCTCATGAAGCCATCCTATAAATCACACGGCATATAGTGCACAAAGACAATTATTTTGCAAAGGTTTAAGCTGAGTATTCCACTGCTGTGCTGTCACTTTTAAGGGTTTTTTCCCTTTCTGTGGCATTATAAATTGTGATGCGCAGATACACTTCATACCTTCTACAGGAAGGGCACTGCTAAAATGGATTCTAGGTGCCAAAATAGCAAGGAGCACTGGCAGCTGCTTTGGGAGCTGTGAGTTAGTGAGCCTGTGTGTGAGCAGCCCCTTCCTTCGGCTGTGGCTGGGGGAGTGAGCCCTGCACAGCTTTTCACAGCTCCTTGGGGAAGGGTGAGCCGTTGGGCATGGGCTGACCTTCCTGTCCACCCCTGGGACACCAAGAACCAAACCTGGGAAGGACTGCACTGAAACTGTTTCTTCTCTGCCAAGATCACACCCTTCTGGAGATTGCTTTGTCCCAGCACAGAAGTGTGAGCTGCTGCAGTAATTCTGCCATGAATGAGAGCCTTTCTTTTGAGTCATATACTTTTGTTTCCAGCCTACGGTGTCTTGGCTTACTACTGTGCTGGGGATTATCCCTCCAAAAAGCAGAGCCTGGAAAAATGGGGCATTTTGAGCGGCTATGAAACTAGGTTTTAAAAAGTGTTTCACTCTTTATATACATTTATATATGAATTGGTTTCACTACAGTGAAACTATGTAAATTATTGTAATAATAAAAAATATAATAACATATTTTAGTACTATAATGTAATAGGAAAATGTACTACCAATAATATTATCATTGCTATTATCATTATTACTAGCAGAATAGTACTCTCACAGTTAAAATTTTCTAAGTGCCAGTCTAACATAATTAACTGGACCCTCTCTTTTTTTCCAAGCAGCAAAAGCCTCAGTCTTACAGGAAACTCCATGCAGGCAAATCTCAGATGAGTGCAGAGGGGTCCTTGGCAGCTCAGGAGAATGACCCAGCAATGGTTGCATTGGGACTGTGATCCAAGTAGGGGAACTGATGAGGAATAAGAGATGGGAACTATTACACAAGGAGACATTTATATCAACAGTCTGAATTCAGTTCACTCCTACCCACAAAATCCTATCAAAACTGCTGCAGGCAGCAGCTGAGCCATAGGGGTAAAATTTATGGCAGAATTTGGCACAGACAGTGTGTTTCTCCATTCTACAGGTCTGGGGTCCCTCAAAAGTCTGATCAACAAATTCATAACTGCCTTGTGTTGTTATATCATCCTGTATTAATGTAAGTGAGATAATACATTGTTATAACTTCATAAGATCAAATACAAAGTTTATGAAAAAAATTTTTCATTCTTTGGCACTGCAGAAGCTGTGAAACTCTACATACTTAAAAGAGAATATTGCAATGCAGAGCAGCTCTGAACACTTTAGTTTGTTTTTTCTAATTCCTTCAGTCCTGGAGGGTGTCTGGAATTTCTTCCATACTAGAGCACTCTACAACATTGCATGTCACTCACCAGATAATGGGCTGAAATCTTGTCCTTTGCTCATCCCGTTAATGCCTTCTTTTTGAGTCTCTTGTAGTTGTACTTTTTTCATCAGGCCCCACAAAAGAGGATTGTCAATGGCACAAACAGATCTACCTGTGACTACATCAAATGTTATATTTCAGCATTTCTTCATCAGAATCTGATGCTTCAGGTTCTACATTAACGCTTGAAATGCTGTGCCCTGGCTTGCAGATATTAGGCCCCCCTCCTCCCTGTGCATCTTCTAGTAGCATCCTAAAGCACATGTCAGTCTTGGGGCTCTGTTAATACTCATTTCACTCACAATTGGCTACAGAAATCCTTAAAAATACCCATTCTGCAGGATTATGAAATCTATGAAGATGTATCAGACCGAGTGGGGCAATAGGGTTAAAGTGTGCTGGCAGAGACAGCAGAGTCCATGTCCATGATGAATTTATTTCTTTCCCAGTTTTTTTTTCAAGGATATGAATACCTACAGGGTTGGCCCAGAAGACATGAGTCAGTAGGAAATCTTTATGGAAAAGCCAAATGGAAATAAAAATTAAAGAAGAACAGAGAAAGACCACAGGGCAAGGGCGAGTGAGGCTGCAGGAGAGACATGAGGAGGACCTGAGGTTGGAAAGAAAATGGAAGCAGGAAGAATGCCCACACTGTGGAAGGTACAGGGCAGTCAAATTAAAGTTCTGAAGCTAATGCTGCCCCAACTGTTTGCCGTGAAATGAGTGCCAGCTTAAAAATGCGTCCTGAGAAACTGCAGCAGGTTAGCAGCTGAGTCACAAACTGACCCTCCTTGCTTCAGCACAACCACAGAGCCACAGAATATTCTGTATTGGAAGGGACCCACAAGGATCATTGAGTCCAACTCCTGGTCCTGCACAGGACACCCCAAAAGTCACACCATGTGCCTGAGAGCACTGTCCAAACACTCCTTGAGCTCTGCCAGAGTTGGCACTATGACACATCCCTGGGGAGCCTGTTCAGTGCCCAGCTGCCCTCGGGGTGAAAAACCTTTTCCTGACGATATATCACACAAAGGTGGAGTGAGCGGTATATTCTCATCCATCCAAATCCAACTTGATGCTGTAAATCTGCCCAGAGATCTAAAGGCTGCACTAAGGGAGGATAGAAGACATTTTGTCTTTTGCAGGAGGAAAACCAAATCAGCAGAATTAGCTATCTCATGTGCAGAGAAGCCCTGTTTGCCAGAGTCACATTATTTAATGCTTTTGATTGACCTGAGAGACTTCCTACTCTTTCTTTCCCCTGACTCCCACTCCCTATACTATTAGAGGGGTGGGGTTTTTTTTTTATTTTTAGCTGTATCATGACAATAAATTTAAAACTCTTGGATCTCTCAGCTCACTCTTCCTAGCTGGCGCCTCATTTGAGTAATGGGTCATGAAGTTGACATTCCTCCAGTGACTTATTGCTTGCAGGAGTGGCACTGACCACAAAAGGCAGGTCAAATAGTTTTTTAATTTAATCTTTTACAGCTAGAGATGCAAACACTATAAAAAATGCAAAAGAGGATATCCATGCGATACTCTCACTGGGGAGAGTATCCATGGGGGAGAGAGAGAGAGACAGCATCAGGAGCCATGGAGAGCTATATCTCAGCAAACATGGCTTATTTTGGGGACGAGCCAAAGACAGAATAACAAGTGAGAGGGAAATGACAGAGAGTTTCTGGGGAATTTTTCACTCGCTGATTACCTTCTGTTTAAAGGCTCCAACATCTTTTTAGGTGGCTTCATCCAGAATACCCTTCACAGCAGAAGAAAAGTGTTACTCCTGGAAAGTTAAAGCTGAGTCCATTAAACTTGATTTTCTGTCTGTGATTTTGATTAATTGTGTTTCTTAAAGTACATGTTGTTTCTCTTAGGCCATTACTTCTGATGGCACAGTCCTGAAGTTTCTTAGATTGCTGCAATTTATTACACAGTTTCTTAAAATTTAGTGTGTCCTCTTAATTTCATAAGGAATAGGAGCACACACAGGAATAAAAAAACAGTGAATTGGTTAACAAGCAGCTACCACTTTGCATAGGATTATGAGGGTATGTTAACAACTTAAACAAAGAATTTGACTTTTTCTTTTTCTGTTTTCTCTCCACTTGATGGAGTAAAATTTGTCTGATGCAATTCTATTTGTTGTATAATTTGATTAGACCTTCTCCAAAACTCAAAGAAGAGGAAGCACTCCTTTCAAAGTCATGATTCCCTTTTCCCATCAGTGCTTTGCCATTTTATTATTCCCCGGGTTGCACGCAAGGTATGTCCTTGTTTTTTAGATCCTTCGAATTTTTCAGTCTTTTTCTCTCCTTCACTGAAACACAAAGTTTTGTAAAACCACCATCAGGAAAGCCATACACCAAAGCTTGTCTTGAATGAGCAGAGACATGTGCTTGTACTTCCTAAGGACACTGACACAGTTTTAGCAATCTGATTCCAGGCAGGAGATTAATAGTTCTGACAACTGTCATAGATGAAGGGCTGTATTTCTGCTCAGTCCATAAATGTACTTTTTGTTGTTGTTTCAGCCCCACATATTGTTTATGCTGAGCCATCTCTTTATGAAGAAAACCAAATGTCTGTATTTCATTTTTGCTGAAGTCACCCCATGGCATTTTAAAGTTGAGGAAGAAATTCTGACACTCTTATTCATTCATCACTGACACTGGAAAATTATGAGATATTATGAGAATGTCTCAAGAAAGAAAAATGTTTATATTTGACTTCTCATATCTTGACCCTCTGAGGTTATTTGCTTCATATTTTCAACTTAGATCCACAGCCTGGAAGCCTAAGTTGCCATTAAAATTCCCTAGTTTTAATGGAAACCTAGATTCTCACAAACTTCCACTGTCCCAGCAGCTAGGTCACAGAAAAAAACATATATCTCAAGACTTTGTGATAAAATTGAAAAACTTGGCAGCACTTTTTCCTCCTGCTGATTAGCTCTTTAATCTGTGAGCAATCTGATATAAAACCGATGCAGTAAGCCACCAATAGATAGCATTCACTGTGAGTCAAGCTGGCAGAAATATGTACTGTTTAAAACAAAACATGCTGAAGAAAGTTCCCAACCTGATAGTCTTTGTTAAAGGATATACATCACATAAAATGTATGCACATATATACACACACATATATCAACAGGCACACGGATACCCACGCTGTGAAAAGCCCTGCACCAGCTTCCAAACTAAACAGAACTGCTTGGGTGATGGTTCCAGCATGACCTCACCTTGTTAAATAAAACACCAAGTTATTATTTCGCTGTTAATTTTAAATCAAGTGAACTGCAACTGTATGAAAAGAGAGAAATTTGTTTATGGCTTGCCTCTTCAGTGCCAAGCTGCCACAGAAATAGCACAACTCTGTGATCACAAGACGATATGTGACAGGAGGTGACACACACATGCCAGGCAGGCTAGGGAAAGCATTGCTTGCATCTGACAATTACAAAACCCTGGGGTTTTTGAGCATTTAGATTTCTTGGTTGCATACATCCCTTGATGTATAATAAATATATGTGACAGCCTCTCCTCTGGACAAGACACTTGAAAAGCCTCTTTCTCCCTCTTCTACTTGATCACTGATTTTGACGCTACTTATAATAACTTAATTGCCTTTTAAATATCACCTGCCTCTGTCAAATTTTCTTAAAATCAGCTAATGTTTTAAAAAATATTGTTGTGCGGACACACTGTGTGACTGCAAAAATAAGAAAAAAAGGCATGTATTCAGCTAATGGAAGTAATTCTGGCTTATTCCTGTATTCTATCACAAATCCCTCGAGAAGCACTGGCTGGCATTTGTAAATGGCAGCTGCTGCCTATGAGCCAGGGCAATCAATCTTCATGCTGCTGCAGTTATCCACATAAGAATAGTCAGTGACTGTGAGTCAACAGCTTGAAGCATGTACCATTTATTCCTATCCACTTGGAAGTATCAAAATAACAGCTTGTCAAGGCAGAAAAGAAGGCAGTAGCTTCTTATTTTCATGCCATATTTAATACAAATACAGTAGTTTAATACAGAGCATTCACAAAGCCTTACCTTAGACATTCATCTCATTTTATTGGTTTGGTATATTCTGAGAAAAATGAAACCACCCCAACAGAATATATTGCATTAATGTCTTAGTCATTGTGGACTTTGATATCAGTGACATTCTGCAAAAATGGTAACTTATAAACAGATATTTTATTCCAAACATATGGTTTTATATAACAGGAAAGATTGGAGTATGAATTCCCCAGAGCATTTATATTGCTGACCAAAGAACAAAGTTCTGCTAAATAATATTATGGAATTACGATCCCTGGTAAAATATTTAAGGACATGATTTTTACATGTATATAGATTTAGAGAAGATTCCTTTTTATTTGGG
The DNA here is from genome assembly GCA_036630365.1 of Acanthiza pusilla. Classification (NCBI taxonomy): domain Eukaryota; kingdom Metazoa; phylum Chordata; class Aves; order Passeriformes; family Acanthizidae; genus Acanthiza; species Acanthiza pusilla. Next base: position 10,853,986 of record JAXCHO010000017.1, read on the forward strand.
GGAAAAAAAAAAAAAGAAAAAAAAAAAGAAAAAAAAAAGAAAAAGGTTGAATCCTTACCAAACTGAGAAACTGTCCTAAAACTGAAAACTTCCTATGTAGATTTAAAAAACTGAATCGAAACATTCTTCTATACAAGAGCCACAGAAGACACATATCAATGAATCAGAAATTTGCTATATTAAAATGAGATAAAGTAGTATTTCCTTTACCTTAGATGTCCTGAATGTATTGAATCTGAGTTCAATCAGTTGCCTTGAAGTGTTTATACAGTGGGGCAAAGAAGAAAGAAATGAATGGCTACTCTTCTCATTGCAGATTCATTATTTTGTGTTGAAATCACATTTTTGTCTCACTTAAGCAAACCATTTTCAGCTCATGGGCTGTGGATAAAGAGATACATGGACTACTTTGTAAGAAGTCTGCAAAAGGTAACTGCAAAGAGCAGCATCACTGGCTCTCATGCTGAAAAAGACTGACCCTGCATCTGGTAACCCACAATTCTGAATGTGGGCACACCAAAGCTAAAATTTAAGAAAGTGTATTTTGCCTGGTATTTTGCCAACCTCGTCCTTATATGTCTAATGCCCATAGCTGGAGCAATCATTCTCAACTCAAGCAAATCTTCACATAACTTTGACTGGGTTTGTCATTCTTCTCCAAAGGCTTTCTCTGCATAGCATCTTTGTTTCCATTGAGGCATCACAAACAATGGTGGTGCAACTGGGAATGTATCATTTGTAGTTTTCTATTAAATCATCATTACAGTGAGATATTACTTTTGTCAAGTATTTCTCTAATCCTTCTCTTTGTTAGTTTATTTTGGAAAGGCACATTCATTAAGCTGTAATATTCTCAATGATTCATATCTGCTTCCTCAGGGAACCATGTTAGATCAAAGTCCATTATGATAACGAGAAGTTTATTATATTTTCTAACACATAGTACTTTTCACTACAGCTGCCAGAATGCTGAAAGATGGATGGAAGAATGAATGCTTTGGGCAAATACAAGTATTTTTGGGAGTGTCTAATGGTCTTTTTTAGTCATTACTGATCCAGAATAATTTGTTAACAAATTGCATTAAATTTTTTTTTTTTCAAAGTAATTCAAATAACAAATAGAAATCCAATATGTTTTCTCATTACACTTTTAATTAAAAATTGGCTATTTGCTATGAATTCCAAGCATCCTATAGGTTGGCAACATAGCTTGCTATTTATTTTATCTCAAAACTTCTCACAAAGGGTCCTGTCAGAAATCGCTTGAAATTCCACATAAATTATGTTCGAGAGATACATTTCATCTCTTACTTCATGCACTTTTTCCCTGGAATTCTTGCAAGATAGAGCAGCACAATTTGCCCTTACAGAAGCTGTGTCAGTTGGTCCTTATCGTATTATGCTTATCTTAATGTGTAATCTAGTCTTGAAGTAGATTCCATTTGAGGCCTTATCTTTCCCAACTAGAGCAGATTAAAGAGGAAAGTCTTTGTTCATTGAAGTGCTGTGACTTACTTGCTCTCAAATCCTCGGAATTCAGAGGCAGACCTTGCTGTCTAGCGAAAGGTTTTGTGCACTTGCTTAACGCTGAGCACAAACAATGTCACTGCAGCCAGCAGCTCTCCCTTGCTTCAAACCACACGTGTGACCAAATACCTCCCAAGCTGTGTTGAGCAAGTAAAAAACCTGCACCTCAGGTGAAGAAAAGCAGTGGAATGCAACTATCTCAGGCAATTAGCACTTTTTTGCCCCTTTTATTACAGTTTTCGTAAATCACATGCAATGTTTGGATCATTCAGAAGCTTTCTCTGTTAAATACTTGGTTTCATTAGTTCTAACTTCCTCAGACACATTTTCTGTCATACCTAAGGAACTGCCAAATGTTTCCAAAAGAAGCACATGATGAGAGCATTTCTTGATGAGAAAAATGAAATGAAAACATGTGCCTGACTTTTCCAAAGCCTGTTAGGAGTTCTTGCCTAAATTTCTGTTTTCCTCCCAAGTACAGCTTTCAAAAGAACCTTACACTTAACACCAAATAGACAGAACTAGCCTTTTCCACATTTTTCCAGTGACTAGGGGAAATATGCCCCCTCCACCCCACCTTCTGCTCTATCTCTTACTGTGAGGTTGTTTAGTTTCACCGTGTTAGCATCCAATGCAAGTCATTTTTGCTGCGTGTAACTGGCACTTTTAACTGTTGTAAAGCCTTTGAAGTTTCCTCTTTCTGCAAAGAGGTCAACGCGGTCTTTCTTTTGCCCTTTCAAAAGGACCTTTCATTCATTCCTGTGTTTGGTCAAGTTGTTGTGGGTTCTGCTCCGGCCTGGCACCACGAGTACCCCTACACAAGCAATTGCTGCTTTCGTGGCTACTGCTGTTTGTACTCCTTATTGCTTCTTTCATTTATCTTCGCTGACACACCAAAGGAAAGAGGGGGCCGAAAGGGGAGAATTTGGCTGTAAGCTAAATTGATTGCATGTTATATTTCATGGGAGTCTGGCAGGAAGAGTTGAGTGATCTCAAGAGTTTCGGGAATATTTTCTTTCCTATTGTGTAAATCAATCAAAGCGCGCTCGGCCCTGGCCGCCCACCCCCCTGGCAGCCCGGAGCAGAGCTCGCTGCGTTGTCAACAAAGGTTTGAATAGAACAAAAGTCTCCCAAGTGGACACCGCATTCACTTGATGGGGTCACATATTACCCAACATTTAATAAAACTCACATGAATTTGAAAAGGGTTCCCAGATAGATCAATGACCGGAAAAGTAGTAAATTTAGCGGGTAGAAGGGATGTCCTAAAATCAAGGTGATGGTATTATATGTGGCAGTTACTCTTCTGTTTGGATTTTAAGCATCATGGGTGTCTTGGGACTATTAGAATGAATTCTTGCCAAATAAATATGCCTACCACTTCCCTGGGATGTTCCACCCACCCCACATCTGTCAGGGAAGAATTTGTTTAAAGTGGGTTCTTTTTTCCCAAGCCTTCATCCACAACCCCAGCTGACCAGGCTGATTTGGATCCAGCTTTATGCATCTCTCTGTGGCACCAGCATAAACTCAGCAGAGCCAGCAGAAATGGGGAGGCTCAAGCAACACCTAAGCAATTGCCCCCCCTAAGTGCTTGGGCAGGGATGTCTCCAGGAGATCCCTTTGTGCCAGAGCAATGTCTTAACCTTCTCTAAAAAACAGAACCACAGTCCTGTCGCTCTCATCCTGCCTTCTCCTTTTAAATCCAGGAGATCCCCAGGCTATGGCCACTCTGCTAACCTAGTCTTCCACCAGGTGCTGAAAAAAGGTGATCTTGGTGCTCCTGATTCCTGCCACAGTAACAAACCCTTAACTGCTGGCACAACATGGGAGTTTTTAATTTCATGCTTGAAAACAGTGAGAAATAATGACTCTGCATTCTTCCTCAGTGAAGGCACAGCCTTAGGCTATCTAAGGAACACAGGGCCGTATGATGTGTCACTGTTCAAAAATTCAAAAGGAATCCAAAGGAGTACTTGGTACTTGTTCCTCCGACCTTATCTGGCTCCCCACTGGCTTTGGCAATCCCTGTCACAAGTGAGAGCTGAGGGAATGCTGAGTCTGGAGTCATCACTCAGCCAACAAGTCAGTGCTTCTGCAAGATACACGGGACTTGCTGACTGCTGGCACCTTATTTTGGACACAAGTCAGACTAGAAAGAGAGAATGGGTGCAAGAGCTTGCAAAAACATGTGGTTCTGGGCAGGCCTTCATCCTGCAAAAAACTTCAGGGCACCCAGTTTGGATTTTGTAATCCTATTTGCCAGAAAGTCTTGCATTTGGGGGCCATATTAATCACCCCTCTCTACAGCAAGCCACAAAAGAGACCATTCATTTGGAGTGTTTGTTCTTTGGTAACTCAGTACAAATATATGTCCAATTAACATATTTATGAGAGGAGGAATATGCAAGTGCCATTTTAAATCAATATAAATATGGAATATAAAGAATGTAAAAATCAGAAGAAAATCCTTGAAAAGGGGCATAGAGGGACATACTTCCAACATAAGAATTATTTTCGTACTGTTTCATTTTATGTCTTTAAAGAACAACAATTTATTTTTAGAAAAACATACAAGATTAAATTTTCCAGCTGGCTGCCCAAATTCTTTGCGCCAATGCCATGCTTCTGCAGCCAGAAGAGCAATAGTGCACAAAATGTACATAGGCTTGCCCTTTATACATTGTCATGCACCATTACTCTGTAGAATAATTTCAGCTGGATGGTTCAGAAACCCAAATTTCAACTTTATTGGAAAGGCTGAGATTTTCAGAAGAGTTTAGGGATTGACTTTTGCTAAATATAGGTGACAGTTATTGTCTGGCAATGATCTCTTCAAAAAATTATGGCCCCAAAATTCCATGTGATAACTATCAGTTCAAGAATCTAGCAGAAAAATTGTACTCTTGCTGGAACTTTGCAGAGGCAGCCAGAAAACCACAGTTAAGGAACATTTAAAAACAGAACAAAACTTTGCTGTTGATGAAAGTGAGTACTGTGATGTCCAGCCAGTTTCTTTCATAAACTTTTCAAACATAAAGCTCACACACCACCACAGAGTAACAGTTTGAAGCCACCATGAGCATGAAGCCATGAGCATTAACACTGCACAGGAAAAGATTGAAATCTGGCACAATTCTACATTCCAGTAAGGATGCTAACTGTTGAATCCATTGATGCTAAGCTAAACTTTGTTACTAATCAAAAGTAAATAGGATGCTTTAAGCCCACAGCTGTTTTCAAGCTCTCAGATTTATAGATAGCATAGTTATGTGGGATATACTCTTATGAGTAACCTCAGAGCTAATTGTTCAGTTTTCTACCTGCACCATCAGTTATCAAACCAACTTTGTTGACTAGTCCTGGATGAGCTGTTATGTACCAGAGCTCAAAAGAGAGGTTTGCTGATAAGAGAAAATGCGTCCTTAAGACTCATCTGCTGTTGAAAACCCTCAGAGCAGGAGGTGAATCCCTTCCCTCACCCTTCTGCCCACGCTGCATTTGGTGCAGCCCAGAGCACAGGTGACTTTCTGTGTACATTGCTGGGTCACGATGAGCTTCTTATCAACCAGCACATGTCCTTCTCCGCAGGGCTGCTCTCAATCCATTCTCTGCCCAGCCTGCATCTGCGCTTGGGATTGTCGCCCTCCCAGGGGCAGGACCTTGCACTGGGCCTTGCTGCACTCAGGAAATTCACATGGGCCCCTCTCTCAAACCTGTCCAGGTCTTTCTCAATGGCATCGCTTTCCTCCAGCATGTTGACCACACCACACAGTTTGGTGCTGTGGGAAAACTTGCTGAGGGCACACTCAATCCCACTCTCCATGCTCCAGACAAAGATGTTAAATAATGTAAATTAAAATGAAAAACTTCCTATTTCCACCAAATGCTATTCTGATTCGGATTGGTTTGTTCCTTGGTTGGCTTGGTAAAGGAGGTTGGTGGATAGCTTTAAATCTGTTCTCACCACACGCTGGCACACCTCACCAAGGGCAGTAGCAGCGTAAGGGAGCACAGGAAACCTCACTCAGGATTGCAGCGAGCCCGTAAGGCTTCAATGAAATGTGCCTCTTTTCTCAATACGTGCATGTCAATCACGACTCAGTTCACTCTCTCAGATATACTCTTAATTTTTGACTGGACTTGTCACTGACAAGTGCATTTGGGTTGTGCTACATGGAGACTGGTGAAAAGGCCTTGGGTTGATTTGGCTCTGCTTCAGCACTGAATCTGTGAACCAGTGCATCCAGAAGGTATCATTTAAAGTGTAAGTTGAAATCTGTTTCCTCAAGTTTTCCAGTAATCCACTCTCTGCAAATATTTCAGATGGCAAAGTCTGATCATACAAACATTATGGAAAGCAAACACCAAACAGCTGTGAGCCAAATAAATCAATTTCAAATCCAGGGAGGACACTTGCAGAATTCAATAGGAGCAATTAACCTTGGCTCCCAAGAAAAAGAGATCTCAGTTCCTCTTGCTGAATGTGTGCAATTAACTAAGAAGCTGATGGATCAAGGATTTGAGGCCCAAATCTGGGATATACGGTAAGGGGTGAGTAGTAAGGAATATTTCTCTCTGCTTAAGCTTGGGCTTAGCCTGCTGTGCAGTGCAGTCACACAGAGCATTTGCTGTGTCGATGCTGTGCTGGATCTAGAACTTTTATACAATTATAAAATAATCATACACTCATTTAAATGCAGGGCATTTAAACTAGAACTCCTGCGTTGGGTACTTCCAACATTGTTCCCCTCCTTTTTTTGTCTTTTTAACTTTATCAATTTATTTATTTTCTATATGGCTTCTGGAATTAATCAGCTGGAAAACCAGGCATGGAGAAAACAGCATTGTGGGGCTTCCAGCCAGGTCCAGCAGTGCCCCAGGAAACACGAGGGCACCGTGACTTTGCCTGGTATCAGGAGGCACTCAGCACCTCCAGGGCTGGCCAGTGTAAATGAATGCTGGCAGGAGACCCATGCTCCGGGAGTAAAGGTGACACATAATTAGTCCCTACGACTTTTGTTGATAATAATTGCAGGTAACCGGCTGCATTCTGCTAAGCCAAATGACTGTCACCATGTGCTGGGGGCACATGTTATCTGCAGAGGTTTCATATTTCATTTCGAGCAAGGAGTTATCCATTAGTAAAAACAGAAGGCGATTACACGAATGCGCTCTCTGCCAAGACTGTCTAGCAGAGCACATGCAGAGCTTTTTTGGCAGTGCCTCCCCACCGAGCAGCACTGCCCCTGAGCCTCCCTCTGCAGCACGGCCAGGCACGGGAGGGGCTCCCTGGGAGTGGGAGAAACGCCTGAGTAATTCACTGTGGGGAAATGCAACAAGTAAATACTTGAACTGTGTTGTCCGGTGAAAAGGAAACAAGACCATCTTGCGGTGGGAGAAGGGGCATGAAAAGATGTTAATCGCATGAGCAGTAATCTCTTTGGCTGCTCAGTGTGCCACACTTGGGCTTTGTTTGCCTTGACTTATCTGGCTTACTTACCCCAATCCATGTGATCGTGGAGGTGCTGCAGGGCCTCTTTAAGTGTGCACGAGATCAGCTACTGGAGAAGGGCAATGAAACGTTAAGGAGGAAAGGTGGTACCATTAAAAAAGCAACCTTCAAGGCCACCTATCTCGACAAAAGGGCTCAGACAGGCAATAAATGCAGAAAATCATTGAGACAGCAATGAATTATGAAGGCTATTAAAACCCACAACTGAATTTACAGAATCAGCTTCCCCTGATGTATTATAAAAATGCTTTTCCCCAGGAACTGGAGATATCCAAATTTGTATTGTAGATTAATTACAGCTTTATTTAGCAGAACGGCAGAGGGGGAGTTCAGCTCAGTCAAAATAGCAATGGATATTAATAGTGTTAAACTTTCTGAATCTCATATTCTGCCAGGAAATCATTAACATTACATTTAACAATTTCAGGTACTTCTGGTTTTGAACTCCAATTTTATTATTTATGGAATTTTGATTGCAGAAAAAACATACCCGGCACTTGTATTTAGATTCTGTTTACAAAGGAGCTCTGTCTTCTCCCTGGAACTTGCATAAGAACAGAAAAGTAGATTATGTGGTTTCTTAATAGTTCTTCACAAAGAGTCTTCTGTTTCTGACAAATGGTTTATGCAAATGTATTCTCTAAACTGCTTTAAGCAGTGCTCATGGAAAAATGACATTTTGCAACAGGGAACAATGAATATTCAATGCATCATTTCTTAGGTGAGCTAATGGACAGTTTGTATTCCACAGCCACTGCCATTCTCTAATTTTGAAATTTTGACAGAGGGCAGAGAAGTATCAACAGGCGGTGGGAACTGAAAAGCACTGGCTCTCAGACCTTCCATCAGCATTCCGATAAAGGCAATTCAGGATGTTAAATTATAGGCTGGAAGCAAATTTTCAGTTTCCCCGAGCTCAACTAAAGGGCTGGTTTACAAAGGGCAGTACGGAGAAAAAAATCTATCTGCATCCTTGAAATCATAGCTACTGCTGGGCTGTGGAAGGGCAAGAGGGTGAAGGCTTCACAAAAGCCTCCCATAGATATTAATCCCTGGTGTGAATGGCACAAAAAAAGAGGCAATTTGGAATGTACAGGCTGTATCTTACAGGCCTTATTCATAGGAGCAGGCACGCTGAAGTCAATAGCTTTGTTTGTATTGGGCTAGGACTCGCCTGAGAGGAAAGGCTGCATGAGGAGCCCTCATTTTGCAGTCCAGTTCAGACAGGATGGGCTGGAAGTAGGAATGTGACCTTTCCATAACAAAACCAATTTAACTCATCAGTTCACATAAAACTCCAATTTAAGTCAACAATTCACATACAGCTGCCATATAAAAATGATAGTGTTAATTTGATAGAGAGTAAGAAACCAAAAGGAGTAAGAAAGGCAAGTTAAAGAAGCTGGAATGTAAATGTCTTAAGCCTCCTCTGCCTCTCATGCACCTCACATGACAGAGTTGAGTTCATGAGTTGAGCTTTTTGAGTTGAGTTCCAGGAGTGAACACAACAGTTCAGGGAAAGTAGGCAGGCTTTGCTCTCTCCTCCTCATCTCTTTTCTGCAGTCCTGCAGTTTTTCACAGGTATTTTTCTGGTTTGGAGCTAGGATGCAAGTTGATCTCAAGGGTTGCTTTCAAGAGTAAGGGTATCTCACCTTGACAATTCATTTGTATTTAGTTCTTAGTGGTCTTCTACATTTACCAGAAAGCTGGAAAGCTATATCTGTTAAACTTAGACATTTGGAGATAAAGAATTGCTCAGAAAATCTTCCCCCAGATTGAAGAGCGGATCAGATCTCTTATGTTCATTCACAGCTAACGTATTCAGCGTATGAAGCAGAGTAACTAATATCTTTGATTGCTGAGCTTCTCAAGTTTATCACATTAAATGCAATTAGAGATTGGAAAACAATTTCATGCATATAAATGTCTTCTAGTATGTACATTTAAATAACAAGTGACCTCAAGAGAGACATTTTCGTACGTGCTTTAAAACTTGCCCTCCAAACATGGAATTTAACAGCATTATGTAAAAAAATATACACAATAGATATCTCATTTCCACACAGTCATCTGAAGTTAATAACCCAAATGCAGTATTCAGTTACCTCACCATAATTCCTGAATTAGTCCAACCTATAAGCCATTCGTTCAACAAGGAAATTGTGGACAAGGGCTCAAAAACTGAGATTGGAGATCCTGGACTACAGGATCAGATCACACTGAATCTGCCTCAGTTGTTTTTACAAATTATGCCCAGAAAAATCAGAAACTCATTGCTTAGTCCAGGTCTTTATAGTAGTAATTTATGCCAAAAAGATTGCAGTATTGCACCCTTTTTCAGATCCATTAGCAGAGGTGCTTTCAGAAAATTTCCAAACTAACTGTTGTAAGGAGAAGTTCCAATCTGCATGAAGAAATATCCACCGCTAGACATTTAAATTAATCTTCCAGGATGGTAAAAAACTCTACCTTCTTCAGGGGGGAGGGTGAGGTTTTGCTAAACAAATGTTTTAAATGGCCTTCTGTGGACAGTACGTGCTAGTATCAACATTCTAAGCTGAACATTGTTTCCTACTTCCCTTGGACAGCACTTCTGGCTGACAAATTTTGAAAATAATTCACAGAGGAAAAAAAATTGCTGAAAACACAAAAGACATGCTCTATTTGTAGATTTAATTAAGATACCATGCCAATAGAGAAGCACTTAGTCGCAGAACAACAATTTTCTACTGCTGTGCATGCAGCAAGACTAAGCTAAAGAGCTTCTTTTCAAAGTGGGAGATACTGGTCCTGCCACAGCTGCCAAGACAAGTGATATGACACTCTTATAGACAATGCCTGGAGATGGTTTAATAAATTAACACTGTGGGTCACAACTAGGAAAGGGACAGAAATTAGAGAGAACAGAGTAGGTGGAGCACTGTGACAGCTCCCCAGGGAACCATTGTCCTCTGAGACCTGCATGGAGCCTAAACAGGTAAGAAAAGCAAGTGAAAGGCCATCTATTCAGCAAATAAAAATGAAACATTATTTTGATTTGCAATTTCCAGGGACTATTCATTCTGATAAATAAATAAACAGGTACGTATGCATCTAAAACACAGTAAATTAACAGCCTCAGTTTGCCCAAATAATTGGATGTCAAGTTGCAGCTAAAATATTTCTTGTCTTCCATCAGGTTGTTTTGTTTGCTGCAAATAAATCCTTGATGCACAAAAGCCAGAAAACATCACATCCCAGTAACTTTGCCCAGACAGGCACAAATAGGTGTTATTATGTTTGCAAATCACATTTCTGACACTGTGCCAAATGTGAAGAGAAAATGGCTTAAAACTTGATCAGAATCAACACTGAGACTGCAACAGAAGTTGGAGTGTAAACTCAGGCTCCTATTCTTGTAACCTCAAAGTCTCTCTCAAGTTCCTTCTTGGAAGTTATGCTTGCACTACTTAGAAAGATACTAAAATACTGCTTATATAACTGCTCAGGAAAAGCTGTACGTGGGGAATAAACTACTGAGCTGGCATTAATTTAATTTTACTCTAGTGTTCTGCAATATGGCATATTTCACATCAGCTCCACTGCGTAAAGGTTCTTCTATCTATCAACTTGAAGAGACAAGTTTGACACTAAATTTATTTCTTGGATAAATTACTGGATGCTTCTGAAGTCTACACTGAAGCATGAAGTGATAGTGTCTGCTGAAGCCATCAGTTCTTATTGACAAGTCTGGTTAAATTATCAGGTTGTATGTAATTTTATTTGAGTGTAGGAAAATGAAGGTTATAGCCAAGAACTTGGTGGGGTTTTCTTTCCTGAGATGATGATTTATTCATTTTGGCTTCAATAGATACGGTGTCAGGCGTATTTTATATTTTTCCAGCTTTGACACTTCAAACATTTGATTTCCCTTTGCAACTTCCAACCTAAAACATGTTTCCCATTATATATATTCGAGTGACTGCCTTGCACACACTGACTCACGAGGCTGGTTTTTATTTTCACAAAATATATAACCCTATTTGAATAAAATACAGATGGTGTCCCATACATTAAACACAGCAAATTTGCCATTCCCTTCTCCATCCCCTCTGCATTCCCTTCCCCAGATTTTCTGTGGCTGTATGAAATCTTATCAGCCCCAACAGCTTTGAGAGGACATGGCAATAGAAATCTGATGCCATTCATATATGGCTTGCTGCAATAAACAACGTGCATTTTTTTAATTATTAGCATTTTTCTGTAGGATTCTGCATTTGGAGCTCTGCTTTAAAGTGAGCTTTGTGCCCCTTGGAAGGTACTGAACAGGCAGCTTCACACTGCCCTGTGGTAGAGTTTGAATTAAGGGCAACCAACACAGCATATGGCACCAAGGTCCTGGGTGACAGCTGGAGCAGATTCAGCTGCCTCTTTCATCACCAAGCAATTTAGAAGAGGGGGAAAAAAAGGGCCATATATCAGTATACAGTAAACTACCTGAGTAAATTACTAAAAACTTATGAAATTAATTGAAGAAAAACTGTTCTGTGTTTGTTCTGAAAGCATAACTATATTCATAGTATATACACAGGTAACATTTACTACCTGGAATGCACAAGATCTGGGGTTTTGAATAAGATTCTATCAACATCACTAGATGGCATTGGAGGGTGCTTTATTTCATCATAAGGTCCACCATCTCTGAGCAAGAATGGGAGGACTGAAATCTGGAGAGAAATTAATTGCAAAGGGAATGAAGAAGCTGTGAACTGGTATTACACAGGCTGGTGACTTCAGAGAGGTAAGAGTTAATCTCTCCCTGAGATGTCAGGTGGACATTTTTGGACTTCATATTTGTTTTCTCCCCACAGCAAATTATACAATTATTATACAAATGGTATTTCTGTTTTTCCTACACCTTTTTTTATGACATATTTCTCATGTCCTTTTCCTACTGCTTTTAGAATGAAATATGTTTGTGATCCAGTGATATTTTTGGTTAGCATCAACATCCACTTTGGAATTACTGCTAACTTCAGCTGCCAACTCTTGTCCATTCTGTGCAGAATCACGTGCACTGCAGCTACACTAGTTTCTGAATTGCAAGAGTATTATTACACTCATAGAGCTCTCTTACTCCTTAGTAGTTGGTAAAAAGAGGCAAAGAGGAGTTTGCACACCTATGAGCACACGATTTTAGGAGCTTGGCCTTTAAGAAATGGACTGTGTATCAGAATAATTATAGGCCATGGAACATTCATTGCAATATAAGGCAGCAGAATCTGCCACCTTGACCCATAATCCAAGTCATTAAACTTTTCAATTCTCCAGGTAGACAGTGCAGAGTCTGTTCGCAAATTCACCGCCTGTATGACAAAATGTGCACTATTTTTTGCCTCTGTAATATTCTTTCTGCTTAAGAGCTATCATTGACCAAAATTCTATAACGAATCACAAATCAGAGCTGTGCACAGATGAAAACCTGACATTTAACTGAAGTGCCTCCATTCTTTAAACAGGCCTTATATTTGTAACTCTTGGGGGTTAAAGGACAGGATGGGAAAACTTGCAGAAATAGCAGCACACATGCTGATCAACAGCTTGTGCCCAAGAATGAGGCAATATCTGCCAGTAAGTCATATGAGGCTTTTCATAGGTCACGAACTTGCACAAAACCAAGGTCTTGTACAGAACATGAAATACACTCACTTCTAAAAGTGCCACTGTGCCCCTGGTCATCTATTTGTCTGACTGACTGCTCTGCATTCCTTCTAGTGTATTTATAGAAAGCTGTAATTCATAAATACCAATTTGTACCATTATCTTCATACATGCCAGGTACTTATAGTATTGAAAACTGGAAATTGTTCTTAGGGCATACTTGAAGTTGGCAGAAGGATGATAAATAGGAATGGCACTACACCTATTAAACAGTGAGTGTAAATGTGTAGAATTCATATTCCCTTCCTGGCATTATTCATTAAATAATACGTCATTAATTTTCTGCATCTTGCTAAAGCTTCTACCCAAAAGAAAGACAAGTCTTCATGCTGTCATTATTTAAATTTGACAGGAACCTACACGTGGTCAGACAGACATGCATATATGGGAAAATCAGTGTATTTTCCTCCACTTATACAGCTCAAACATTTAGGTCCAAGAGGTAGGTTTTACCGAGTTCCTCCTCCATAGATACTTGAAAACTAACAGTGTGATTCTGTTTTACGTGAACATAAATCAAGGATTAACTGATTTACACTGGTAAAATCAAGCTAAGTAAGATCAGATTCTGGTTTTATCATTTCAAGTAGCCACTGGATAGTTTAGTCTTCCTTCTCAGCCTCACAGCCATTTGCTGAAAAACTGTGGTTAGCAGGGATTTTTTATTTAAAAGCCACAATTTCCAATAAATGTGTTGTTTTCCCTCTGGCTTGACATCAAAGACAGTTTCATAATGAGGGTGGCTCCTACTGAATTATATTTCCCATCAGTTTGCAGAGAAGTCAGGCACCTATTACACAAAGGCGATTGTTGGCTGTACACAACTACAAAGGGAAGAGACACAACGCCTTGTTTCCCTCACACTTTTCAGATGTGCCTCTCAAAAGCATCCATTCCAACTCAAAAAAACCCACTTGTACTTACTTGCAAGAACTTACTTATTAGAGTTCAAATGCCAAGGCCCATGTCTGTATTGAAGGAAGGACAGGGATTCTGCATGTCCTGGGAGCTCTCACTGTCAGCTCGAGTCAACCCAACATGTCTCACTCCTGCTTAAAATGCAGAAAGAGAAAAAAAAATGTTTTCTTGACCAAAAAACAGGATTCAATGATCACATCTCAAAAAACATTAAGCAGAGCATGATTGTGAAGTCTTTATATACTGCCTGCTTCCCACAAAAGTTCCTCTTCTTTTAGTGCCATTTTTTTTCTGCAGTCAATTGATGAAAACTTCAGATGAGTCTTTTCAAACCAAATCTGTTTGACTTCTTTCAACACCATTTCACATTTTGACCAAAAGGTTAGGGATATGTTTTCCTGGGAAAAACTTGTGAACAGCCTTGCCACTCCTTCTTCCTTTCTTTTTCCTGCTGATAGTAGGATGTAGTTAAGCCTTCACAGAATTTACTGCTAAAGAATACAAGTCTGTCCCTACTAAATTTGAACATCACTGTTCATATCATCACTGTTCATATTATCACCTCCTGACAGGCAACATAACATAATCTCTGGATGTTCACTATCACCTTCCATATGCTTTGAATTACAAATCCTCTTGGTGCAAGTAGATAAGGTGAATTTCAGAGGCAGGGACAAGGTCTTCACTGTGCACCTACCATGGTCAGGTCGTGCTCCAGGACAGTGTCCCCTGCAGTTGCCACACCATGGACAGAAACTGGCAACAGGGAGAGCTGCCTTCATGCCAAGTTGCTCTCCTCCCTGCACCCCACTCAGCCATTCTCACAAATCTCACAAATCTTGTGGGAAACCTGGTGATCGCGGCTGGCAGAAGGACTAAGCAAAATGCCTCAGTGAAGCAGTGAGAGGCAGGGCAAAGCCTAAATAGTTGTGCTACACTTAATCTCATGTTGAGAGAGTATCTCTCCGAGATTCTTTGCCAGCGTCTCACTGCCCATCCAACCCCCTTTGCTCTTTATACAAACTTACCTGAGCTTCTCAGCTGCACACAGAGCCCACTTGTTTTCAGGCTTTGTCTTGTGGCAATGAATGCTCAAGGCAATATCACTAATTTCACCACAGATTTCTCCCAGATGTGATGTGAGTTGTGACCACCTGTTTCTGAAGCTGAGTACAGGAGACCTCAGCTTTCTAGCTAAAAAGACACACTGAAGTTGGGGAAAAAGCTTTGAAAAAGGAGCAGAGATAAAGCAGAAGGCTCAGACAAGACGGAGAAAAACAGAACACATTTTTATTTTGGTCTAAGCAAAGACAAAAGCTTTCAGCAAAAGCTCCCTGCAACCCTCAGGATGTCAGGAGGCCATAGGTGATGCTGCTCAGTGCTTGCTTCATTGCCCAGAGCTTGCTCCCAGTGGTGGGGTTGGATCAGCTCCTCACCAAACCATGGAGACAGTGGGCAGCTCTTGGAGGCACTCTGAGCCTCAGATCAGCCAGGGCAATGCGGCACTGCACGGGGCCAAGCACTCAGCACAGCCCCGGCAGAGCTGCAGCACCCATCGCCCCACGCAGCTCTCACTTCTCCAGATGAACTCAACATCCTGTTTAGCACTTCATTTTGTGCACAGGCAATTGGTTTTTCACGGAGGAAATAAGCTCTCCCTGCTCAGCGCGACACGTACATAAATACGTATACACATACACACACGTGCATGTGCACACGGACAGCAGTCGCCTAAAGCCCTGTGGGTGTCTTCTTTCATATTTCTGCCTTGTGGCTAGAGGAAGCCAGGAAATGTAAAAAGCAGCCAAAAATTTAGGGGGAAAACCAGATAGAAATGCCTTTTCTGCAAAGAACATGAAGCAGGTCCCAGGCTGACTGGCCCAGACCTGCCAACTCACTTTGTGCCTTGTGTCCTCCTCTTCCTCCTCCTCTGTGGCCCTTCAAGGGTTTCCATGCCTCGAGTGCCAGTCAGGAACTTTGCTGAATCAGACCCACTGCTGCAAAAATCACTTTCTCCACATAAATTCAGAATTTAACCAGTGCTTATTACAGTTGTTAAATTCCCTTATTGTAGTATCACACCTCCCTTACTAAGATTTTAATCAGCATTTCCACTGGAAAGCCTTACTCCCAGAGTTATAAAACCTGCCTGTATAAAGTTGATTACCACTGAAATTTAGAATCCAGCTTCTTGGCTCACAGTTATGTTTCTTTCTTGCTTACTTGATCTCTGTTTGCAAAAGCTGATGTAAATTGGTTTGGTAACTTTGTTTAATTCTAGGGATAAACAATTCCTGACTTGAGAGGCATTTTTTCCAGTGTGCAGAAAGTGATGGAATGAAATTACTGAAGTTACCTACTACAACATTAAAGTATTACCCTGGATGCTTTTCTTTTCCCTTTTATATATTGGCATTTTTTACCTAGGAATGCAACTAGAGGATTTAAATTTAAAGAATGTTTTTAAATGCAGAGTATTTTTGGAAAAGTGCAGTGCTTAATGGGAAGGAAATCACAGGAGGTTAAAGACTTTCAAAATACATACCAGCACCTCAGTGCCAACAACCCATATCACTTCAATGAACTGTGCAGTACGTGTTGCCATGATTTATGTAGCAATTTTAAAAGAATCCGTAGTGTTTGTTTATTACCACAGTATGATTGATGGGTTCCTAAGTGCACGGCAACACAATCAGCTGAGCTCTTAGGGCTGGGAGTTTGATAATTTGTGAGTTACAGCCATTACAGGGCATCCCTTCAGCCAATTGCCAGAGCCATTAGGGCACCGGTGACCTCGGAGAAACCGCGGGGAAACGAGACCGAGTGCCAGTGGTGTCACTGCTGGATCTCCTCCCCTTCATGGCCACACTCCTGCCCGGCCTCCCTGACTCTCCTGCTCTCCTTCCCTGCCCCTCCCCGGGAGGGAAAATGCACCTTTTGGCCCAAGGAGCAATTTCAGCAGGTCCTGCCCTAACCCTTGCCCCTTCCAAGGAGGCTGATGGCAGCGTAACGCAAAGCACAGAGCAGCAAAGGCTGCTCGGCCACTGTCTGCTAACCAGGACTCACTCTGGGGCAGGCAGCCACACAGACAAAGCCACCGAGTACTCCAGGCACCAACAGACCCTTCACTGGGAGCCACTGGAACAACCTCAGTCCTTTCTGGAAAAAATATTCCAAGTCTAAATTTACATACAATACACTGGATTTAGGCATTGATTTGAAACACACACATACAAATATCAAGAATAAAAGAAATTTTATTTCTCTTTTTTTTTTTAATACAAAAATAAACACTTTGAGAAACAAAAGCACATTTTTTCCTGACTGTACAAACTACAAAACAGTATGACATTGGTCACTTAGCATTTACTTCGTTGCTTTCACTGAAAGCAAATTCTCTAGACACACCCTGCCTTTAAGATGCATTTTACATAGAATTAAGGCTAGTATTCATTTGACATCATTAAGGTAATTTACTTCATTCACTCTAAGAATTAGCAAGCGATGCCTTAGAAAACCAAGGATCTGATGATAAAAGGTACGAATAACTGCAAGATAGTCTTTAAATTAGTACTGTTCAACCAGCTGGACTGCTTTGCCAGTCTGTCAAAGATGTGGCTTCCTGAACAATTCAAACTGATTCAACAAAAGTCTTAAGCATGGGCTTAATTGTAAGCATATGCTTAGGCCTATCCAGCAAAGCACTCAGGACTTGGGTAAGTCCCTGCCCTTTCAGTGGGACTATTCATATGCTTATGTGATTTGCAGGATCTACAAAATGGCTCTTTCAAATTAAAAATGAAACTTTATGATAACATTGGAAGCAAAAATGAAAATGAGTTGCAGTCCTGCAATTCTAAACATAAGCAATTCCTTCCGTTTGACAAATATGCCGGCATTGCATATTCCATAGCTTTAACACAAATGCTGATTGTCCTCAGCAACGTTTGCTATTCAGCAGACAAACTGATACGCTTCAGTTCCTCTGGTGTGATTGTACGTGCCCAAATAAATATCAGCGCAGAGGATTCAGACTTCCCAGAGAAATGATCAGCTTTCATCCCTGGACACACATGTATAGGTCAGAAATGTTATGCTAACCTTGGTTAGAAAGGCCAGAGCTGCCAGCTGATTTATAACCAAAATTATACTCTAACAGTGTATCATCTCTCATACTTTGCTTTGGATTTTTTTGTTTTGTTTTGTTTTTAAATCACATTTTCAAAATCTTGTTTTATTGCACATTCATCCTGGTCATGCAGGTTATTTCTTTAAAGTTTCCTTTAGCACTCTATAGATTAGAATGAGTAATAGTGCAATTATTTCCCCAGCCACAGCCGTCTTCTACCTAACAGCTGCCTACATTTATACACAAACAGCTCTTATCACTCATGCGTCAGACTGAGCCACTTCGGGTGTCAGTCTGTCACCTTCACATATGTTATCTTGCCAGGATCAGGCACAATATGATTTGAGGCCATCTTGAAGAAGACAAGCTGCCGACCTGCATTGAATAGGAAAGGGGGGGGGGGAAGGGAAAAATATTTAGAGGTGATGAGCAAAAGGTTGCCTACCTTAAAATATTGACATTTCAAATTCTACTTCAACCTATGCATTCTTCAGGCCACACAAGAGTGAACTCTCTCTTAGCTTCAGCTGGTATAAACTTGAAATGTTTTTGTCTAAAATTACACCAAATTTCCCTTGGTTTCAGTATCTTTACTCTTACCTAACTATGGTCAAGACACAGCAGTGCACAGCTAACATTAAATGAAGGAAAGGTCTGAAGGTTTTAATACAAATTCCATGTGACCTTTAAAAAAGTATTTTGGGACTCCCACTGATAAAATTCATTTGATTGCACAGGAGCAGAATCATATTCGCACGCTTGAATCTTCACAAAACTGATCAGCACAACCTGTATCAAACATGACTTTCTCTGAAATAGCTCTCGCTGAATGCTTTGTAGCTCTGGGCTTTAAGTGAGCTGGAACAAGGCTTCTAGTCCCCAGACAAGATGCAGCAGCGAGCGACAACAGCCTGGGTAGCCTAAGGCACCTGGCACACATGTATCCAAGGCCAGTGGGGGCTGAATTCAGCAAGGTTTCTTGGTTTGATATTTGTGGGAGCCACAGCACAGCTCTTCTATCACCCCCTCTCACTGACATGCATCTTATTCACATCCCTGCCCCGCAAGGAGCTCCTGCTGCCCCACAGACCTGCAAAATCACTGCCTTTCCTTGCAGCAAAACCCAGAGATATACTCCATATCTGTTCTGCTTCTGCCTTCCCTCTTCAAACTTCAGAAAATCAAATGCTATTTGCTCCCAGCCTGCCGCTCTAGGGGGCTCCTATAACACTATTTTCTTTGAAACATGGCAAACAGGATGCCTCAACCACTGAGCAAATTTCCGAGCTGCAAGTTTCAGGGACTCAAGTGCTCCTGCATCAGGAATGATATGGCGAAGTGAATGACAAGACTAGAAATATTGCTACTGAGTTCTATTTGCTTTTAATATTGTAACCTGAAACAGGAGCTGCTCTAAACTTCCTATGAATTTCTCTGTGCCAGAATAAATACTTTTCTGGTATACTCATTAACTTCAATATTCCAACTACAGATAGTCTGACATGATAACTAGTAGCCACTGGTTAGCCATAGGCAAGGTTAACAGAAATTAGTTTCCTTTTGGTTCTACAGAAGTGTCTGTTCACACCTCCCAGAAGCACAAAAATGCAAAACAAAACAACATTTCAGATCCTGTGGTCTGCTAACCTGGGGTCCACGTGCTCAGCCCTCTAGTGCCAGCCCCTGTGAGCCTCTCTGTAGGTTTCTGCTCCCCTGACAGCTGACAAGGGGAATCCTCACCGAAAATCAAGCTGCCTCAGCTGAACCTTCAGAAACAGCCTCGCTTCTAGATGCTGCTGGCAGCTCCCACAGCCCAGCACAACACACTCCTCAAGCTGTATTAAAACACTTCAAGCAGCCAGAATAGGTGACTCAGCTGCTGCTTCTGCTCCACAGCATCCAGGACCTACCTGTCCAAGTCGTCTGGTTGGTTAGGACAAAAGCTTTGCACTGGGAGTAGCTGTCACAGATCTCAATGGCCTCGTTGACGTCAAACACGGAGAGGAGGCAGCCCTTGTGATGGTAAGATGGCCAGCATCTGTAGTTCTCATCAGGAATAAAAGCTTCAGGCACCCGTCTGTACTCTGCAAATCAGAGCAAAGACATCATTTGAAAGCTCTAGCAAGCTGGTTGTTTTTAACAGGCAAGGTTTATTAGAACAGCTTAGGAGCAGGATATATGACGGAAAAGCTGACGGGTTCGAGTGTACCGGCCCTGGTTTACTCCCAAACGTGTTTATAGCTCTGCACCTTACTTTCCTTTTCCTTTCCCCCTTTCTTCTTCTCACCTTTTTCTCCTGCAAGCGTCTGTAAATAAACAGTCTGTGCACAAAACCCCTTCCCCACTGCGGAGGCGAGGCTTTGGTTTTATTAGGAGTTTTACAGGAAGAATGTCCCATTGAATAAACAGCATCCACTTGAATGAACTGACTCACTGTCCTACTTCTCAACAGCGAGCGGGATTGTCGGGGTGAGACCTGACCAGGCGTTCCCAGCCCTCCCTCTCCCTCAGAAGAGCATGCTATTTTTCTCCGGCTGCTTTAGAGAAGGAAGAAAAGACAGGCTTTTAATTAAGCAAACTTTTTTTGCTTGCTCAGATTAGGACAAAAGAGGAGTCGCTTGATGGGCCTCTGAGGAGAAGGGGGGGAAGAAAGTAGCGGGAGCATGTCAGCGCGGTCCTCGCCCAGCGCCTCCGCGCTGCCCCGCCGCCTGCTCCTCTCCCTTGGCTGCCGTTCAGTCTCACTTGCCTTTATGAGCTGCCTCTTGTTCTCTGTTCACAGCTCCTCTCACTTTCCCAGCCACTAACGGGGGTTTCTCTAATGAATGCATCAGCAAATCCAACTGATCATTTATAAACATTTCTATTTAGCCTCCAGACGCACAAATTAATGGCTCCCTCCTGTCTCTCCTCCCCACGTCCTATTCAAAAAACTAAATACGTTCTGTATTTCTTCTAATTGTATCTATTATGGAAACCAGAGCTGCCTGCCCTGACTCACAGCCTATTCTTAAGTCACTTTGGTTCAGGCATTTTCTGCCTGGCTCTGCTGATTCAGCCTGCTAATATTTCATACAGCACATTGTACGAACACCATCGAGTCAAAGGCGAGAGTGTCTGCTACTCCAAACTGTCAGTATTTCAACTGGGAAAAAAAGTGCACATTCACAAGTGCTCGTTCTCACCACACAGTCTGAAATAGTGGGAAACAAATGTAGTAAATGCATTCTATTTTAAGCCTTAGCTCATTAAAAGTATCATAAGAAACATTCCCAAACAAGAAGCAAAATCAGAGCTGATCACTCCCCACTTAAATCAAAAGCAAAAAAGTCTTCTTAATTCAGAAAATGCAGATTCACGCATAAGAAGAAAAAAAAAATGTAGTACCACATTGCTAATGGTCATTTCTCCATCTAAAATATTTATGCATTTCTTCTGAAGAGAAGTCAGAGCATAAATCAAACTGCTACTGGCTGCACAGGTAAAGTCCCTTTTTTTCCCAAGCTCTGTATCAACTGTAGAGTAACAATAATTGAATGTAACAAAATATTCTCTTATCTCCATATGGCAACTGCTGAGTATTGATTTGTACCTCACACCCTAAGTCATTAAAACGATGTGCACAAACTGAAAGCAAAACAAAAATCAATTCCCTGTTGTTATCGCCATATGTAACCATTTGTATCAGCACACATGCCATGATGACTGGAAATAAAATGTGCCTCCCCACAGCTCCTCTTTGCACACCATGGAATTGCCACATCACATCATGCATTTTACTTCATGCAAGGGAGGAGCCCACCTTGAAGACCCTTATTTTGAATTATCAACCAATATTTGAACTCCTCTGAGCACAGGTATGCTTCTTCATGGGCCTGTAGCACTTCTCCTCAGCACTGCTCCCAGCACAGCTCTCAGGGGTTGGGCTCTCGACTGACAAACACACACTCCAAAGGAGCAGCAGTGATTTACGTGACCTGAGGCTCTGTCAGAGGCAGGAGATAAAGTTCTCCCTTTCCATTGACTTGCTCAAGGTGACCAAGCCTGGTAAATCATTTGGGCAGCTCAGACACATTAATCAACAGAGCTGGGTCAGCAATAGCTGCGATGGCAAGGTCCTGGTCTGCGTGTGCACGCGAGGATGGAAACAGCCATGCCAGGCTGATCCCACCATGCAGCAGAGCCCTGGGGCTGTCCCTTCTCTCCCTGCTGCTCCCTGCCACTTCCTGCATGAGGGAAAGCCACAGCCATCTCTGGTGACCCACAGGAACATGTAACAGGAACAGTGTGACCCACATGCCAAGACCCACATCTTCCTTTGGCTGAGAGACCACCAAGCAGCACACGGGTGAAAATACAGCCCCTGCAGCCTGACTGAGAGTTCACAGGCTCCACAAGGGCAGCTCTGGCAGCGCGTCCAAATTCCCTGATGCCTGCAGCGTGGGGATCTGAGCCTTTGCTGAGTGGGATACGGTGAGGGGGAAAGGCAGGAAGGCAGCCCCTCTGCCCCCTTGCAGGGCAAGCAGCAGCGATGGCTGCCTGGGAGTGCCTTCCCTTCGGAGCATCCTGATAGGAAGGCAGCCACAGGGAGCAGAGAGTGGGACACACGATGGCCCTGCACCCTGGTTCCTGCTTCCAAACCAGCCAGGCACTCCTGCTTACCCTGGGAAGCCAACAGGGAATCTCTGCTCCTCTTAAACTCTTACAGTCAGAACGGATCAGAAACTTGCGGCAACACCAACCGAGTGGTGGCCTAAGCAAACTGCATTTCTCTTCAAAACTCATTCCACCTCCAGCAGAGCAAGGCCTTGGCCATTTGCATGGCAAAGGCAAGTATCCCTGGAATCTCTTGCTTGCACAGCACCGGTTTAGGGCGCTGACCCTTTAGCCCTTTTAGCATGAGTTGTGAGGAAATGCACTCCTGTCACATGAGCTAGAAGGACCCTCCTGAAGGATGTTCCTCCACTGAGATGTGTCCCAGCAGTGACATTAGGTCCACTCCTCAGGAGAGCTGGGCTTCCCCTACACCTTTAAATTATCATCTTGGACATCACAGTGCAGTTACTCAATTAAGCAGTACCCCAATGGCTTAAAGACAGATCCAGCTCAAGTTTTTGTCCTGCCAAGACCTGAAACTTGCTTAAATGGAGTCCTTGGAATTTGAAGGCTCAGCAGTAAATCACATCATAAAAAGGTCAAAGTTCTGGTCGATTTCCAGACTAATGGTGTTTAAAACCAATAAATGCTTGCCTAATACTATAAATGCAGCCATAAATTTACACTTTTACGTACATACGCATAGCTTGACAGAGAGTACATAAAGTCTATCAAGGTAATGGCAAGGAATAGATCAGAGAAATGCAAGGCATTCCTACTGGTATCAACGGGAAAAGAATCCTTTCCTACATCAACTAATTTTGTGAGAATTGAAGCAAAAAAATGCAATGCAGTAAGCCTGATCTTGATGTCACTGACAATGCATTTACTCCAGTTTAACACACAGGAGGTAATACAGGAGTTCACAATTACACAAATAAATCCTACTACAAAACATTTTTCTGACCTTTTTCTGTATTTGGGAGCTTCAAAGTACCTTGCTATACTGAATCCAGGCAATCCTAGAAAGTTTCATGATAGTTTTTATAGTTTTAAAATATTTTTACAAGTTTGTTCTGATCAATCAAAACACACTGCTTTGATCAGGCCACAATCTTCTTGCAAGTTTCTTAACATGCTAACCACACCCCCATGATGTCCACAGTGATCCTCAAAACAAGCTCACTTACTTCTTGTGACAAGTAAGAGAGCCATCTTCAAAAGCAATCTGCAGCATCACTGACCAGTGCAACAGCTATAAAAGAAAGCCAATGCTTTAAATTCTTATTCTAATTTTTTTTCCATCAAAAACCACCTGCATTGTTCCGAAGCTGACTACAATCTATAAACACACTCATTTTCACTGTACTAGACTGAATCATATAAAGAGCTCCACAAGTATATAATAAACTATGTGAAACCGCCTGTGGTTTCACCCTTTTAGCCTGTCTGAATCACCCTAAATCTGACTTTAATCAGTCCTAATGACCGTTTATTTCAGCCACAGCAGCCAGACTGCATTTTTACTACCAACTACAGCTACTTGTTGGAGATTTGCCCAGTTCTCTTATCACCTGCCAATACACTGTGGGTCAATGACAGAGACGTGGCCACGTTCATCCTCGAGAGAAAAATCATATTGCTCCTTTTTCCTCCCTCCTTTTTTCCTCCAGTCTCAAGAGGAACACTGACAGTAGACTCTGGAGTTGCTTTTAATTGCTTTGCTTACAAATAAGCAGAAAGAGCCTGATCTTGCCAATATCAGCAAAAAGTGGTATTGAGCAGTGTTTTGCTCTACAAACAGTCCCCTCCGATTCCCAGGGAGCTTACGGAGAGCGGCACTGGACCCAAAACAGACAATAATACATTTATGTTTGTAGTACGCTTTGTTTTATGCTGAACTTCTCCTCATGTTTCAATACCTCACATTTAAACACACTTCTGACCGTGGGCCCTGCAGAGCACCCTGCACAGTTTGCAGCAGAAAGCGACTTTTTGGTGTGGCTGAGGGAACGAGAGCACAGGCCTATCCCTACCTCTGCTTTCAATCATTCCAGACGCATCCCAAGTGCCTGGAAAGAGGCTGGCCTGGCAGGACAGGGTTTGCCATCAGACCAGGAGATAGCCCCGCTCCTTTGGGAGTATTTCCATCCTCTGTCCATTTCCTGCGCGCAGGCTGCGGCCGAGGCGAGCCTTGTCTCTCGTTCTGCACTTCCATTGTGCTCGCAGCAGAGCCATATTTAAATCGGTATGTAGGCTGTCACCGAAACACAAAGAAATAACCAGAGGAACGACATGTTCCCTTACATTTTATTCCTGTTAACATGACACAGCTGGAGCATTTTTCCTGCCTCATGCCCCACATCCAGGGACACTCCCTAGGCTGTGGAGCTGCTCCATACCCACAGCCACCTCTGTGGCACACACCAATTTACTGAAGGCAACGAGCCCAAAACAGCCCTACAGATGCTTAAACATTGCACGTGGTCCACTGGGTCACAAAAACGAGGATGCTGATCAAGGACAAGCCTAGGGTCACATGCTGGGGCATTTAAGCTCGAAGACAGATGCCTACAGGATTTGTAAAAGACACTTGGTGACTTCTTTAGCACTCCGGAAGGGAACTGAGGCCCTCAGCAGAGAGTATTTTGCCATGCCCTGCCAAGTTGGACAGGGAGAAGTTTAGCAACAGCAGAACACGTTGCTCAGGGAACAGGGCAAAGGGTTTGCAGGGTGGTGGAGACACAAGTGAGCAATGACCAGCTGGCTGTGGTCACTGCACAGCTGCACACGGAATGAGCCACGGAATGAGCCACAGAACTGCCAGAGCCACACGGGCACAAACAAACCTGCTCCTGTGTTCCTCTGCATGCTGGCACTGCCTGCCTCCTGCTGTGAGAGCTCTCTGAGCAAGGCAGGCTGTAAAGAGAGAATTTCTGCCCTGTGCACCTTTCCCCCTCAGACCTGAGGGCTCTGGGAAAGGGATACTAAGGCACATGTATAAAAATAACTTTAAAAAAAATAAGATTAATAAGATTTATTATAATATATTAAGATAGAATAAGAATCTGGGCTGCAGTTTGTTCCTGACTTCCATAATTCTTGGGTGGATTTACAATTTCCTAAGCAGGTTGCTATAGTGACCCTGCAGAATATTTTTTTCAAAACACTGTTGTACTGTAAATATTTACATACAGCATAATCCTGCCAAATTGTCTTGAGACAAAGGAAAACACAACGTGTCTTTGCTTTATGTCCAGCCTTCCAGCCTTTTGAGCTTTGAGAATGTGCTTTCAGCTAACAACAGCAGATAAATACAGCTTTCTGTGGGCTTGCACACCCCCAGACCTAATAATGGGTCATCTATTAGCTTTAATGAATAACAAAGCTATCTGATTTATGAGTGTTAGCTGATTTCACGCATTTCTGACTAAATTCTGAGTTAACTGAAGGGCTGGGGCTTAGCTCAAGGGCCAGATACTCAGTTGGTACAAATCACTGTCACTTGATTGAAGTAATAAAAACATTGATAGTGGGGCATGACTTTACTGATGAACATCGCTAGTTTTTTTATAGTCTCCTTAATCTGGATAATTAATGGAATGATTTAATCATTTTCAGATAACACATAGAAGAAATGCATGGTTCCTGTTTTAATTCAAATTCTTCTGGATTCCAGCAAGAGAGGCTGACGGCCAATAGAATATAAAAGTATTTGTTCCTGGTGTTGTTTTAAACACTGCAATGTTCCCATATCACCATGAGCAGCAGTGTGATTTATGACTGCGGAACACATACACAGCTATCGAATGTCTCCCACGCCTCTACTCTAGGATACTAAACCAAAGTCCAGAGCATAATATAATTTACAGCACTATAAAATCTTTACAACTGAAGCACAATGAAAGCTTAATATCCAAGACCTTCTGTAATATGACTATGTCATCTTGTTAAACTTTATTTATGGGCCTGACAAGAACTTTCTTCGTGTCACTTCCCTACTGCTTATCAATATCACCTTTCTCACTTTGTGGTGTTCATAGGAGGAGGTCTTCCTTTCAAAAACACAAGTTCACAGAGATAAAACACTGTTTCCTCAACGTTAATGTTTTAGTTATGGCCTTACATGACTTGCCCAAGATCATGATCTTGTCTTCCCTGGTATGAGTTTACAATGCTCTATCCAAGATAGTGCATAATTCCAAGTATTTAAGACCTAAGACAAATTCTGAAGCACCATTACCTGAACCTTCTGTAGTTTCTTCTCAAAAACAAAACAAAACCTTACAATTCTTGGATCTGAATTCTCCTCCAGTTGTGCTTTTAGGATTTCAAAACAGATCATGCACCAGAAAGGCCTTATTTTGTCACAAACCTTTAGATGCCAGGAGACTGGCATCACAAATTCTTGTCATTTCTACTATTTGTGAGAGCGAAAATCCCGGGAGTGAGTCGCCTTGTGAAATTTCTGCCATCTGGAGCAAAATGGATGCAAACATGTGCCTCCCCCATCTTGGCACTCATTGGTGTATGAATGCAAAGCTGATTAACTCCGATCTGGCCTGAGAAACAAATTATCATCTCTAATTTTACCTTAACTTAGCACTGGGCTGAAAAACAAGTTTCTTGAACTTTCTCTATGGTGCAGAGCAACACAGAAAACATTTTATAAAATCCCACAATCTTAAAAATTTCTTTTTTTGCCCAAACAGGTCCAAAGCAGGACCTCAGCTGACAACTTGGGAAAATATCACAGTTGTTCCTTTTCATCCCTGTCTACCCCTCTACTACCCACCAAGATTTATACAAAATATTCCATCTGCTCAGCTGTCCAGCTTTGGTTTTGGTGGTCAGGATGTCATCTCAGCTGGGAACGTCCTGCCAGTGGAAGAGGCTGATTCCCTGAACACCACTCCCTTCCAGGACACCTGTCACCCTCTCCTGCAAATCCACTGTACCACAGGAGAATTCCTCATTCCATTATCTCTGAATAAATTCTAATTTATAATTTCTATTTCCATAATCTCTGGATTGAAAATACTAAAAATTAATTCCATCATGGTATTAATATCAGATATCAGTAAAATATCAGCTGAGGAAAGATTATGTTTGGAATAAAAATTATACAAGTGTGTATGTAGGCACATTTTAACTCTCATTATATGGCTTCTTCATACTTTTCTGGCAAGGAAAAGGAACCTTAAAATAGAAATAAATTACAACACCTTTTCTGTTTGGTTAAAGTAGCCTTAGAACAAACAAGAAATAGGCCTGCACATCTTAAAGACATGGCAGCTAAGCCTGAGAACACAGCTCATCTAAGTATAATTTCCAGTAAGATACCAAATTCCTCAGGCTTGCCCCTGGTTGAGAACATTTTCCTATCAAGGAATTCAATATTACACTCACGGTATTTAATGCGCATTATCCAATCCATTACACAAAGCACCTACAGATTTCCAACATCTTTAGTCACACTGTAAAGTGCCTAAATCAATTAGCAGTGTCCTACAAATAAACAGGGCTCCTTGAAGAGCAGGGCATTACTAACCATGAACACAGGCAGTGGATCCTGTGTTGTATTACCCAGGACTCTACAGAATTCAACGAACACAAAAATGTGTAATTGTTTCAGTAGCTAAATGTACACAGAGCAAAAATCCTATCAGTGAAAACCTGCGCTGTTACATTTACTGCTGCTGTCCAAAGCTTCTCTCCTTGAGAGTCTTTATAAACATGACAGACCTCTAAAATTCAGAAACTTCATCTCGTCCTGATACAGCAGTGAGATCTGGAATCAACCAGCATCACAGAACAACTTCAGCTCTCCTGGCACTTCTTCAACAAAGGACATGTTTGTACTATTGATTGTACTGCTGAAAATAATTTTGCTGTGTTGACAGGTATCACTCAGCACAGATTGTGATGAAAAGCTGAAAATTAGAAAGTTAAATGAACACCTGCAACAATTTTCCTGCCAATTTTACAACAAAATAAATATTGAATTATTCTGATAAGTGGGTCAAATTCATCCCTGGTATCATGGCCCTTTGAGGTTAACAGAGCTACAACCAGAATGAATTTGGCTCCTGTGTCTCTTTCACTGAGCAAATGCTTCAGTGAACTTTTCAAACCCCCTGTGCCAACATTCATCTTCATTTAGAACCCATCTTTCCCTCTTTACTGAGCTTTTGCAGCAAAGCCATAATTTTCCTATCAACTTGCACTCAGTTATGTTGACAGTTTGACATGAACATTGTACGTACACAAAAATAATTTGTGAAACAGCTTTTACAATTGTTGGACTTAACAGTCATTTCCAGCACACATAATCTTCTTTGACATGTACAATTCCACAGCTATCCTTCTAGGAAGGATATGCATCACTTCGTACCACAGCTTGAACAGCATACAGAGGTATTATGGAAAAGATACTATTATTCATCTTTGTTTTCATCCTGTCCTTTTTTTCTGTTCTTTTTATTCCATTGCTGGCAAAAGTTGAGGGACACACTATTTTTTCCCTTGCAAAGGAAGTAAAAATTTTATTCTTCCAATCTACAAGTGCTAATGTCACAAGAAATTCCTTTAAGTTCCAGGAAATCCATGGAGGGTTATGGCCTCATGATTGGATTCTCCACAATGTATGTTCAGGCAGGTTCCGATTCTACAACAGCAGTGTGTGGATGTGATGAGACACATTTTCCATAAATCTGTCATGGAGAGCGATGCTCCCTTTGGATTTCCTTATTCCCACTACAGCCTGCTCACACTGACAGATGTCCAGCTACGTCACTTAATGAGGAAGGTTACAGGAGGCTCCCAGGAAGCAAAAAGCAGATAAAATACTATCACATGAATGATTTCAAGGACCACTGAGTCTTGTTTTCTCCACATTTGCCCTTGCAAACCTCAAAACAATGCCAAAGTCTCCGATTTTAAGTTTCAAGAAAGAGCACTTTACCAGCCTTTGGCATCCGGGTTGTGTTCTGCAGGTACTCCCCACTCTTATACAGATCCAAAACTCTCTCCAGCTGGGCAGCTGTCTCATCTATTCCCCAGTGAAGTTCTCCTTTAAAAGGACAGAAAAATAATTACTTAGATGAGGAGCATCCTGCGCAGGACAAAAGGAGGTTTCTCTTGAATGAAGCCCTAAGCATGAGAGCCCCGCGGTGCCCTGCTCCATGGCAGGGCTGTGACATGGGCAAGAAATCCCTGAATTACCACAAATTGGGGTTTCACACCTGACACGAGCCAGGCATTCCAGAGCCTGGCCTGTCCAGCTGGTAGCCCCAGGCAGAAAACACTGAGGAGAACTCCCCACAAGAAATCGATGTCAGCGAATCCAGGGAAGCCCACAGCTTTGCTTGGTCATTAGCTATAGCCCAGCATTGTGCATTTCTCCCTCCCTTGCACACTGGAGCAAGGCACTGGAAAACCCTCAAATCACTTTTACAGGCATCTACTCTCATCCCAAAGGCACTACCTTGGTAATCAGTAAAGATCTACAGTAATCTCATTTGTACCTCTGCCTTCTAAGGTATAAAACACCACTGGTATCATTGACAGTGAGAAAGTATCCTGGGTTTTATCATTCAAATTTCCCTTTTTAGGGACAAAGTTCTTCCAGACCCCAAAAGGAATTGTGTTCTGATGCAGTTCACCTCAGTGCTGAGGCGTCAGGATGAAACAAATACCTCTAGGAAGCCTAGATAAAATCTAAAAATGGGATTTCTCTGGTGTATGGGCCCATTCTTGCCTTCTTGGTATAGGATCAATTTCATCCTGGATAGAAAAACAATCTGGTTCTATTGCAGTGAGCACAAAAGCAGCACCCTGCCCTCCCAAACATGATAGTTACACCAAAAAAGCAAATATTTTAAAAGCATTATCATGTTTATTGTGATTACCTGTTGCATTGACTATCTTATCCAGCAATGGTCTCAGTGAGGGTGGAGCACTGTGTGGAAGAAGATAGGTGAAAAAAAACCTGCAACAGAAAAGTGATTGATATTGAATTTTTTTTTTTGTTACAAGAGTTTACAAACGTCTGGTAACTCCTGAACATTATAAGGAATGAAATTCCTATTGCTTATATGCCACTGACCTATTCAGGAAATATAATGGTATTCTATACTCCAATAAGTACATAGCTGAGATTATTCACACAGCTGCCTGGCATACCTAGACCACGCTGCTATACACAAGGCTGCCTTGTACCTACATGTAAATGTTCCATTAATACAGCAATTTGCTGTGAAGCCCCACGGATTGTGACTATTTGCAAAGCTGTCTGTACTGTAACAAACTAAAAGGATGCCATCCACCCCATAAGTCTCGGGCTTGGTTTTTTCAAACTTTGAAAGTGCCTAAATAAAATTCCTGTTCATTTCTAATAAATGAAATCACTATTTCCTTTACTACAGTTTTCTTAGACTTTCAAATTAATTGCCAGGAGAAAGCCACCTTCTATTGTTTTAATGCTGCTGGAAGGCAGAATGTCCTCTCCGTTCCTATAATTTATCTACATTCAAGATGCATCCATGTAGGTATCCAATGATGGATGCAGAATCACAGAATCACAGAATGGGTGAGGATGGAAAGCACCACTGAAGTCAGCTAGTCCAGCCTCCCTGCTCAAGCACGGCTCTTCCCTGGAACGCATTACTTAGGATTGCATCCTCATGGCTTTTGAATATCTACAGAGAAGGAGATTCCACAACTCCACTGTAGTAGTTTTAATTACAAAATTAAAAAACAAAAATACCATTACCGTCACTTGAAGTACATTTAATTTTCATATTCTTCCTTTAAAGTTCTATTACTTTGCCAATACTACTACCTATTGCAACAAAGTCAATGTTGCAGAAACCTAAGATGGAGATGGACAGTTCAGGATCTGACAATATAAATAGAACTATTTGACATAAATATTAGCTAATTAAAAGAACAGGAACACAATTGGAAAATTGTCCTGCTTCACATCTAACATGCAAAGTAAATGATTTTTTGTATACAGAGACTACATTGTCAAATGGAAACCCCCAGGGACCTGTGCTCAGGAGGGAGACCAACAGATGCTTTACATAAGCACAAATTAAAAAATTTAGTTACTGATACCAAAAATTGATCATAGATGCAGGAATTATTGAGCCGATACTCTGCTTACACAATGAATACTTCTTTGAGAATGCAACTTCCTTTTTCAACCCTAACAAAAATAGCATTTATGGTTTTCTCAAGTGGGATCATCCACTGTAGGTTTTCTCAAAGATGAGTATGAAACAGACAATGTAAATACATACAGAAATCTGAAGAGCAGCATAACATTGTAACAAATAATCTGTCTGGTAAATTTTGCCTCACTGTTTTTGCTTAGAGATTATCCCTAAAGCAGAGTCTGACTGATTGTGAATTGTTTTTTTTTGCAAAAAATCAGTGGCTGTCAATAAGTTTCCTCAATGCTGGCTGGAAGCAAGTCACGGAGGTTATTGTTTTTCTGTAGCTACAGGGCTGCAGAAACATACAATATTCTTCTGCAAACACCCACATGTGAAATCCTGACATGGACAGACACTGGAGTCTGCACAACTTAATTGCAGGAACATTTGTTATTCATCGATTCCAGGGCCAGTGGCATCCCCTGTGATCTGCATAACACAGACTGTCAGATCCCTTTACATTTATTCCTACAAATTGTTTCTTTTTGAGAACTATCTGATCCTAATTTAAGAATTCTTAGTGATGGAGAATTCGTCTCAGCCATTGGTTAATAGTTCAAAATATTAATTATGTTTACTTTCAAAACTGTCCAGTGCTTTGAAAACTGCTCCCCCAAACATTTGGAGGAAAAGACAGAGAGACACATTTGTGACAGGAGGTAACCATCTGAAAGTCAAGATGGGCCAGTTCTTGGAGAGGTTTCTTCCAAATGTTTTCTCTCCTTTAATTATTTACCTCATAAAAAATCAGCTAGATAGACTTAAGTATGCTTTCAAGGCTAGGGCGTGCTGTGTTTTAAAATTACAGGGGTTTTATGCATTGTTTGACATTTTGCTGCATTTGACTTCTACCTAACAGCATCAGAGGGCAGCCTCTGAGCCTACAGCAACAGAGTGCACCTATGAAAATAAGAAATTCAGCAGCCTAATGAAGTGAGGAGTTCACCTTCCAAGACAAGTGCAAAGGGTTTGCTGTAACAACTTAGCACGGGTGGTCATAGCCTCC
This sequence comes from Acanthiza pusilla, assembly GCA_036630365.1. Taxonomy (NCBI): domain Eukaryota; kingdom Metazoa; phylum Chordata; class Aves; order Passeriformes; family Acanthizidae; genus Acanthiza; species Acanthiza pusilla. The sequence goes on from JAXCHO010000017.1 coordinate 10,886,595, forward strand.
CACACCACAAACCCACCGCTCAACAACACCCCACTGTCTCCACGGAATTAAGGCAAAGCAGGGGCTGAGAACACTGGGGCACTGTGCATGGGATACACATGTGAGAGCAGTTCAAAGGCAACACTAGAAACTGCATTAGGAAAAGACCACTTCCTTCTGCGTGACCAGCAACCTGCCACAAGCCCACAAGCCCACCACAGCACAGCCGCATCCCCACTCACGACCGAGACGGATGGGCGCCTCTCAAAAGTTTCCTAGCCAGAAACAGTAAAACAGCCTTAACCAAAAGCTAGCAAGCTAAGCAAGATCTTCAAGCCAAGCAAGTGGAAACGGAAAATCTTGCAGGACACACTAAATAGTGCGCTGCACAACTGCAGATGGCTGTCATGTGGCGCAGCCCATTTCAGTGTGGTCAGCTAATGCGACACACATGCTGCTGAGCGCCCTGCAACCAAAGCACAAGGCTCTCTGTGGAGCAGCCTCTCCTCGCTGTGGTCTGGAAGGCAGGGAATGGCATGGAACTTGAAAGGGAAGCCTAAGAAATGAGCACACCATTATGGCACTGCTATGAGATCTATCTGGATCAGCCAGGGCAGCCGCCTGTCCCAGCAGCGCCCATCACATGGAGCGGCAATGGCAGAACAAGTGTGGCACTTGCACATCTGCTAGTGGCTCCTTGGAAAGCAGTGATGTGCCTCCCCCAGCATTCCACACAGCCCTCTGGGGGGAGTGGTGGCTGCTGGGGGAGATCTGAGGCCACAAACACAAAGCCATCGCCCGGGAGGAGCCAGCTGTAAGTCTGGAGACACCTTTAGAATCACATTTGGAAGATGGATGCAGTAGCTGAACACGTCCTTCAGCATGGGCAGCTGGTCCAGCATCCCTGTCACCCACATGTCCCCCCCCGGGGAGTGAGACCCCCAGCACCTGCTCACACAGACCAGGGGCTGGGAGGGGAGTGTGAAAAGATCACCCCTTGCTTTAAAAGATTTGGGCTTAGACCCCAGATTGTCAGAACTGAGGATGGTCCTGGCAGCTCCTGGAATGCACTGGGGCCGTTATTGCCCTACCACGGCAGGCTCCAGAGTGGTAGAGAACACTGAGCCAGAGGGCAGGATGCAAATGAGCTCTAACTCTGCCTCTGGAGCCAGCCCTTTGCTCAGCTTGTGATGCAAAATGCGTGATGACCCCTCTTGACTCACACCAAAGAGCTGCTGGAATCATCTCACCACAGAGTTATGGCCCCCAGCTCCACAAGTGCTTCTGCTTCTCCTGTGAAAATCCCTACTTGTGTGAAGAATTCAGTGGGTTTTGACCAACACAGAATTAGACTGAGTGGTGAATCACACTCAGAGTATGCAAAACATTTCAGAAGTTATAAACGCCATGTATTTTCACAAATGAAACAATTGTTCATGGTTTCGCTTACTCCTGGGTGTTGGTTCTGAGATAGTATGTGCTCATTGATGTGAATAACTATCAAGGATGCTGGAGCTTTGGGCCCACTCTTAATTCTCCACTATTTTATCTGCTCACAGACCTGTAGGCGTTGTAGAGATTCCTCTTTTCGTTCATGCTCTGACACCGTCCCTCAACCGAGCAAGGCAGGGTGAAGTTTCTCGCAGGGAATTCCATGAAACAGTCACTGTTACTGGTGCAGGAGCTCTCCTCAATGCTGGCATCATCCAGATCTGTCACCTTAAGCTCCCCATCCACGATCACAAACTGCCGGGGGCGAAAATCCAGTAATGTCACTGAGCCAAGAGGAGAGTGAGCCAAATAATGCAGAAGCCGAACTAAGCTGAGACAGATCTGAAACACAAAAATGGGTACCTCCCTTTATTTTCTCAGTGCAAAGTATACAACAAAACCACTTTAGCTGAAGATATGTTCATAAATTTATGACTTAATATAAGCATTTTAACTTACCGTCAAAACTGAGTGTTGCAACCAAGGTATTTTTCACAGGATTAACATAGCTGATTGTAAAACCCTGAGAGACTTGAAACAAAAATAAGCTTCTTTACAAGTGCTTTCCCACACTATTCTTGAAGCAGGGCTCATTGTTGCTATTCTTACTTTTAACAGAAATAAAAGCATTAACTTTTAATAACACATTACACACAGGCGTTGACAGTCTGATCCTGTTCTTTTACAAACTCCAGGTCTGGAAATTTTGGCTGGACTGCCCTGCACCCATGCCTGGAGCTCCAACTGCAGACAGTGTCTGTATTGCCTCTGTACTGATCCTGCCTCTTGATTGTTTTTAAAATTTTTTTCCACCATGTCCTCTGATGTTTTCCTTTTTCCAGGGGAGAAGGAAGCAAATTCCCAGGAAGAGGAGCTCCACAGCTCCACTGCTCCTCTTCAGCATGCTTCAGGGTGAGTCCATACATCTGTCTGCCTTGGTGGGTCTGCCTTGGAGGACCCTCATGCACTACTTCGAGGCTGAGGTGGGAGCTCTGTGCTGATGTTTCACTTTTCCACTGCAGGTTAGAAATTCGATTAACTCTTACTAGACAGTAACCCTGATGAACACTGAATTCAGCCCCCTTACCAAAGTCCTGTTTTCAATTCATGCATTCCTTTAGGGTCCACTATGTAACCTATTAATCCAAATGCAGCAGTAATATGAACACAGTTAAATACTGGAATTTTTATTTTAGGTATTAAATAAATAACAGGTCTTGCTCAGTTTAGCAGGCTTTTTACTGCTTATATGCAAACTTTGTTTTCTATTAAAATATAATGTTAAGGACATGTGCATTGAAGTAATCAAATCCAAATTCAGTCTTGGGGCATAAAAAATATACTCGGGGAGCACCTCGATGCATCCTTGATAAGAAAGCTGAGCATATGTGAAGTTATCCCTCCCACACCCTTCACTTGTGGGACATCAGAACCATCTCATGCTTCTACATAATCCTTCTCCTGGCTGAGCAGACAAGTCCATTCTTCTCCTACTTACAGGAGGCCATAGTTCACACAGGGATGTTTGTAGGTGTAGATAGGCCTGGTTATGGGATGCTAAATTTGACCACACTTTCCTCCCTTTGGAAGGACACAGAACTCAGGTATGTCATCCTGCAGTTCACTGTAGAGAAAAAGCACAGCCAGCCCAAGCTAACCTAAAATATATGTACCTTCAAATGCCAACAAACCCAGAATTTAGCTTGAACAAAACCATAGGTTGTGATCCAAAATAACTGCCTTTTCTCAAATGCCAAAAAGCCCCTGTTCCTGCAGCAGCAACCTCTGTGACCAACCCAAACAGGCTCTGCTGTGCAACCTGCCACAGGCTGGCACTGCAAATGCCCCCTTACAGCAAGGCTTAAACACACAGATGAAGGCTCGGCTCTTCACAGATGTGTCACACACCTCTGGCTTACTCAGCTTACTGCTGGGTCTCTCCACACAAGGAAATTATCATTTGCAGGAATAACATCATGGATTTATGCAGTCACTTTTAGGGCTGGACCACAAACAAGTCTCACAAATCAAGAAGACACAGTTTTATTTCCTTCCTTTTTGTGTTAGTTGCATCCTAGACAAACTAATGGGCATGACATTATTTAAGACTTCATTACAGTGGTCACAGGAATGTTTCACCTGTAATTCTACCTCTGTGAATCATCTCAGCATCTTCATCTAATTCTCCTTTATCTCCCTTTGCAACTGCTCATTCAGAAATATCCACACTGGATGAAAATGTCTCTGTTTATTACCCATAATCTAACATATCTCTTGGTCATTTATTTTGAACATAATTGCTGTCACAGTCCATTATTTACATTCCCTGGATTGAGATGAGCTAAATGCAGGTGGGTCCCTGGTGAGTACCTCTACTGCTTATCAAGGCTGCACTTCTTACAGGAAAAGGGAGCTGAACTCGGTGCAGGGAACGCACTTGCTGCAGCTGTAAGAGTAAAATAAACCCTGCCAGGGAACATTCCTGGGCGCAGAAACTGAATCCCACCTGCACACTGGCCAGCATGGTCTCTGGCTGGGTCTGACCAGCACTGAGACTGTTCTCCTGCACTGTCCCAGACATGATCCCGAAGGCAGCGTGGCCCAGGGACCATTTCCAAGAGGAATCCTGCTCACAGCCTTCAGAGAGTGCAAGAATGCAACAGCACAGACGTGGGCTGCACCTTGCTCTTTCCACTCTGACATCAGTCAGGAGCACTTTTCATTTTCTGGCACAGACGTAGCCAAGCAATCCAAAGTGTTTCAGATGGAGGCTGCTGCTGCCTTTCAGCGTCCTAGGGAGTTAACCTCAGACAGGACACATCCCCATATGCACCAAGCGAGACAGCGCTGTCTTGATCAAAGCATTGCTGCAGTCTGGCTTCATTTTGGACAAATTAAGTGTGACCTTCGTGCTCCTGGTAAATTGCCAGCGCGGTGGACAAACTGGGTTTGAGATTTGTGTACATTTATTTCACTCTTTCCCCAGGAAAAGATGAACAGAGCAGGAAGCAGTAGAAAACAATTATAAAACAAACCTGTGATAAGGATCAGGAGAGAAATGTAACATCCTTCTATTGTTTAAGTCCCAGTTGCTGAGCACAATGCCAAAAAGCCTGGGCCTCAAGCTTTAACAAGTAAGAAATGTTTCAAGATATAATGTAAAAACCATATAACTGGTTACAATTAGATAACATCAACAGACAAAATAACACAGTATCTTAAACACTGCAGAAGGGGAGTGTTAAATACTCCTTCTAAACCAAGATGCAATCATATGCAAAACAAACATTTAACAAATGTGAATTGAGCTGAAGAGTACACAACCCCTGTTTCATAATATTCTTTTTTATTTTTTTCTCTCCAAAAAATCCTTATAAAACAGTTGTTACTCACCCGAAATCTGTCTTCCCAGGAAGTTTGTAAAAGCTGAATCATCTCTAAAGGCGAGCCCAGTTCGGTGATGGTCGTCAGTGTGTCTGGGATGTCATTGCTGTCTTGGTAGCAATAGCCATAGAGCTGAAAGCAATCACAACCAGGCAACATCAGTGTAATGCACCTTGGCACATGGACTCCCAAAGGAGGCTGTGAGCAGCTTTTCTGGCAGTGTTTGTGACCCTGCAGGCAGCGCACACTGGGATCTGATCCTGAAGGACTACATCCAGTGGAAGCAACCCACACTGGAACAGCTCATGGAGAACTGCAGCTCACAGGAAGGACTCAGCACTAGAGAGGTTCACGAGGAACTGTCTCCCGTGGGAGGGACCCCATGCTGGAGCAGGGGAAGGCAATCAGGAGTCCTCCCCTGAGGAGCAGGGACACAGGAACAACACAAGATGAACTGACCACAACCCTCATTCCCATTCCCCCACACTGCTCAGGAAAGGAGGCAGGGAAATGGGCAGTGAAGTGAAGCCTGGGAAGAATGAAGGAGTGGGGGGAAGGTGTTTTTAAGATTTGGTCTTATCTTGCATTACCCCACTATGATTTGATAAGCTAAATTAATTTTTCCCCAAGTCGAATGCTTTACCCATGACAGTAAATGCTGAGTGATCTCTCCTGCTACTTAACCCATGAGCCTCTTTTTATATTTTCTCTCCCCTCTCCAGCTGAGGAGGGGAGTGAGAGAACAGCTTTGGTGGGTACCTTGCACCCAGACAGGGTCAACCCATGACTAATGTATAAGACAAAAAATAGCAATAATAATAGTAATTTAAAGTATCTATGAATGCAGAAACAGAAAACTATCTGAGGAAAGGTTAACCATAGGCCCCATTTAGCCTATGCAATACCTGACCAAATAATACTGATTTCATGCTTAAAAAAATGTTGTAAAATAGTTTTGACATTTTCCATAGGACTCCTGTGTGTTCATTGAGTGGCAATGTGTAGTTCAATGACAAAGAACCTTGAAAAGCAATTGAAAAGCCAACGTTTATCTTTTTCCAGACAGAAATTGCCTCTCACTATATCTGATGAATTTCTGTGTACAGTATCATTAAAGCAGGGCAAATACTCCAAAATACTATTTGCCAGTAGCTTCTACAATCTAAAAGCATTTAAATAGCAATTTCAGCCATACTCCAGCTTCTTCTTTTATTTGCTTTCCAAGGATATTTGAATGATTTCCACTTGCACAAATAATTACACAAGAAGAATATTTAAAGACTGTGGAGGAGAGATTGCCTTGCTTTATATGGAGTGGGACAATGTCTGACAGTCTGGGGGACAGACTTTTATGAACTCCCTGCCAAGCCCTGGCAGAGAGGATGTGAAATGAGCCTGATAAGGATCTGATCACAACTTTCCAGCCAGAAGAGCATGCACATGAAATAAAATTAAATGTAATCTCTGCCCCCAGTCAAATAAAGCATACAGTAAAAGGGTCGGTGTGAAAATTCAGCATTAAAAAAGCGCCCTGTCGCTCTTCCTCTACTGCCTTGGCCTGAGCAATTTGATTTTTCAAACCTCTTTTAGTTTAAAAAGCTCAGGGAAGATGATGGGGGTTCCTCCGCAGTGAGGGCGCTCAGATATGGCCCTGCAGAGGACGCCAGGCTCAGGCAGAGCAGAGCAGGGATGGATCCCAAACCATGAGGAAAGCAGTGCCATGAGCGGAGGGAGAGGGCTGAGGCTGCAGCAGATTCCAGCACCCAGCACATTCTTACGGCTTGTGACCTCCCCAGGCAGAAAAGCAAAGTCCAGGCTAAAGTCAGCAAACACGGGATTTGTTATGAGCCATGCTGCTAGTTTTGACTGTAGCTGTCTACATTTAAAGGAAAAAAGGGTGCCAAAAAATGTAAAAGAAGTAAACAATTTTTCTTTTTGGTGTAAAAATGGCACTGTATTTCAAAACAGCTGCTTAAGCACGGACATTAACCTAAACAAAAAAAAAGAGCTAGAAGATTTTATTTTAAAACATGCCAAAAAGAGAATTTGTGATAGATGCCGATATGAACATTTGAAGTAGGAAAATGGACCTTTGTCTTGACTGCCACAACCATGACAAAGATAGCAACAGCAATAATTTCTTAATCTAGAGCCATTCAGACCAGACTTGGGTTTGTTCCTTATCATCTGTGACACCATTTTTGTACAGTTTATTGCCAGGAGTTAAATATTCATCTGCTACCAGCTATCTTAGAGAATCACATCAGCACAACTGTTTAATCCACCTATGCTAACCGAGAGCTAAATCAAATTAAAATATTTAATACCGTATGTATTATTTTCTCAGGGAAGGTTGGATTCTGCAGTCCTTAATAGCTACTTCACACCTCTTGTGCGTGTGGGCACACTGAGGAGACAGGATGAAGCTCAGTAGATTTGAAAACCCTCATTTCTGAGTGTCAAAATCTAGCCTCTGTTTCTGTATCATCTGCAGAATTCAGCTCTTGTCTTTAGCACAGTAATAGCATCCACTGGGAAAAAAGCCATCAGGGAAATTAGCAAGCAATCCAGAGTGGGAAATGGCAGTATTGCAGTAACTGTTGGCTCACAGTAACACTGAATACAAAAAAGGTATCAGTCTCCATCAGACATTGTCAACATTTCTGAAAACAAGTCCAGGAATAGAAACACAGAAGACAAACAATAATTATCCATTCCTTTTGATTATACAAACATAATACATATATATATTTACACCAAAAATATTGAAAAATTAGCCTATTTATGTGCATATGAACACATAAGTAGAAATTAATTACTCTACCTATTTGTGTCTATTGTATCTCAATCCACAAATGTCAATAGTTACACTAATGACTTAGGTTTGCTCTCAGAGAGCTGGAACATTGTAATTCTTTCCTTTTGGTATCCAGTTTGTACCTTGGCAAAAGTCTTCACTGCCCAAGTACCTGACTATATCTATAATCTAACCTGAGCTCTTTCTTGATTTTATTTGAGTGCAGCCTCTCCAGATACAGTGTTACTACATAATTACATAGAGTGATAAAAGCACAGAACTCTGAGATACAAAAGGTTTATTGGACCATATTCATACTTTTCTAGATGAACTCCTGAAACTAAATACAAAAAAGCACATGTAATTACATGGCCATATTTGTACGTGCAATTACCATGATTACAAACTGAGCAAGTCCCAACAGCCAGTTAAGCATCTGAAATGGTTACATTCATCCCATCCTGATGAACCACCTCCCAGCATACAGATTTTACAAAATACAGAACATATATAGATGCAAAATATTCCCAGACAGGAACACTGAGGCCTTTCCTTTAAAAAGCTGCCTTATACAACACAAGAAACAAATACAAGGGTACTACCCAAAACACATTTTTTTAACTTCCTTTTGTTTCTGTCCAATCCATTTTAAGGTCAGAAATGAGACAGAATGGTTTGTATTCCCAGACAGTGAAGTAAGAAACAGATAGCTGGTGCATACAATAACAAGAAAAATAACCACACGGGGAAACTGAATATAGCTGGGAGCAAAAGATGAGCCAAAATATCTCCTCTATCTGAAATTCTATTAGGTTGGACATCATTCTCAGCATCACAAAGCTACACTTCAGACATATTGAAGAGTGATGGTTTTCATACGCTTCTTCAGTATGGTTCCAATTAAATGAATGGAAAGAAATACAATCCCACATCTTTTTGCTATCTCAAGTCACTGCATTTAAATGCCACCCCAATATATTTTCATGTAGAATCTAATAGCAAACAGTCATGATACTGGATGCCTGTCTGTTTAGAAAAATGTATGCCAGATATGAAATGTTGACCTGTTCTCACATCATGTGCCATAATTCATTTCTTTCGAGTAGTCCTGTTTACCAAATTATTCCCTCGCCATTTGGATTCTCTTGCTCGTAAAGGCTCAGTCCTGCATTAGTCTTTCTGCACCCAAAATTCCCACTGACTCCCAGCAGTTTTTAGGCACACTGGGCATATAGGGTCAGTCCCTGTGAAAGTTATATTGCATTGTAGGAGCCTGTGTCCCTACAGCCGGTCAGTTCACCTCCCTTTACAACTCCCTTTTACTACAAATTATGGGGACAGAGGTGTCCCTTTCAGAGGAGCTGGGGCAGCAGGGGAGGGCAAAAGCAGAGGTCAGCCTCTACACAAAAGCCAACAAGCTTACTGAATAAAAACACAAAATAAAGAAGCTTATTAAGCTGTCATCAGCAGGGTAAGTCTGTGCGAACGATGAGCGCTCCTGCATTGGTGCAGACACCCTGGCTGGACTTTCAGAAAAATAAATGTCAAACCAGAACCGCTGCCAAAGCGTTACATTTCCTTTATGGAGGTTGCTCAGTCACAAACAGAAGGACCCACCTTTTCCAGATGAGTCTCCAGCCACTTACCCCAGCTGGGGCTCAGCTCAGCTCTGCTGCCAGGCTGTGGCAGGATTGCTGGAGGGCAAAATGCCCCTGGACAGATCATACCACTTCCCTAAAAATTACACCACTTAGTGAATATTTTTCTTTCTCTACAATCCCAAAACCTGGAAATTTCTACCTTTTTCCTTTAATGAACATGAGATTTCTGTGAGTCCAGGAACGTGAACTTTGAGTACACTGTGACCAGCTGTGATATAAGTGACAGGCTCAACTGCATTGCACTAGAAGTAATTTTCAGAAACCTAACTCCCTTCTTTTTTAATTTGGACTACTATTCTCTTTTAATTTTGACTACAGTAGGGTCCAACTGCTGCCCACAATAGAAAAGTGCAATTAAATACAATCTCACACATATGAAGAGTGACAGCAGCCAACACTTGACACAGCCTTTCTTTTCAAAAATGCATGGACACAGAGTTACTTAATCAAAACTGGTTGTATCGAGATTGTATTTTGTAGTGTTTTGGTGCCCGGGGGAAATAAAAAGCTCTCACTAGCCTTTTGATGAGCCATTTGCTTGAGCTGCTATGCTTCAAAACCAGAGCAGTGTATTTTAGAAGCTCTTGCTACTTTATTGCCAAGTAAATGTAATATTTTTAGGCAAGCAGTCCTTGGATTCACCTTTCATCCTTGAAGCACTCAGACAGTCCATCCCTGCAAGAGCAGAAATCCCCAGCACTGCCTGATACAGCTATGATTTACCAATACATGATTTGAGACATTTGTGTCACTCTAAGACATAATAATCATTATTATTAATTATTAATTTGTAAAATTTCCCTTCATTGCTGATGGTATATATGTATGTAAATATACATAATACACATAGAAGCACCTATATACACATATATTTGTGTGTATATGACATATATGTAGATGTCTGTTTTATTATTTAATGTATACACAAAATTTGCATTAACATTTCAAAATGTTTTCTACATTTGTAAAATAATATTAAAATATTTTTATATATTGCCAATCAGCCCAAAAGCACATGCAAACCTGTAATATGCAGGGAACCTGGAAAATGCAGGGAACTCAATGCTTAAACTTACTAAAGATCAATCCAATGCCAACTTTCCTGCTATAGAACATACTGAGATGGTGTGAGAAGTAAATTGATATTCTTCCATTGAAATTTAGCAATCAAACCATGCAAAGTGCTGAGTTTCACTGGAAAAAAAATTATACAGAGCATTCCCGGCACCATGCAGAACCTTTTGAGAGTGGGACCCAAACTGTGCACTGGCAGCTCTGAGGCAGGATTTTGTCTGCTGCTGCATATTGGAACCAAGAGCAAGCAATGGGTAACTCAAATATTAAACTCTAAATTCACACTTCTGCCTAGGTTTTATTTGTAAATGTATTATTATGATTAGCACTTAAGTCCAGAAGAAGTAAAAGGTACAAGAATCTCATTCCTGGCACCGTTACTAAACAGTTTTATTAATAGAAAAATTGGAATGTAGCACTCAGAAACAGACACTGTGTGTATCCACCCATGTCTGTCAGTATACCCATGAAGGTCCACAGGTATCTCCATATATTTTAGATGTGTATGTGTGTATACATATCCATGCACACCTGCTGCTCTGACACATATTATGTAGGCTATAATCTTATGATTTAGTAACATTATCTCCCTTTTACTCTCCCTGCTTTCCTTATACGCTGAAGTGGAAAATTCTTCTACTAAAAACATTTACAGCACTTTGAATTTGCATTGCACTGCACAAGCTCAAGGCCCAACCCTGCAAATATTTAGTCACACAAGCAGCCTACTCTTGTAAAGCCTTGCAGTGAAGACAAATAGATCACTCATACAACCATGATTTCAATGGAAACAGGCTGATATGACTGGAGGCATAGTTCATTATCTTGTAAATAGCCAGATCAGAAGCTCCCCTGACCTCCATCCTCAGCCAAGGCATTCAGTTCCACTGCACCACAAGCTTAACCCTTTGTCATGACACGAGTTTGCATTACAAAACTGTCAAATAACCTCTGTACATCACAGGTTCAGAAAAGCTTGTTTTGGATTCATTATAATAAATCCATCTGTATAACTCTTCTTTCTTAGGTATGAGTCATATTATTTTGAACTTTATCACGGCAACCTTTAAAATAAGCTTGGAGTCCATCTGCAGCTACACAGTCCAAGAAAAAGGCAAGCCTTTCCAAACTAAGTTGTTCCAAATTTGACCTAAAACAATACAAAATACCCATGTTTGGTGTCTATTACCTAAACTGAGCAGTTCAGCTGAGTGTGATGAAAAATAACAACTCCTTTAAAATTAGTCTAGAGTCAATATTAGTATTAGCACAGTGCCTGTGAGAACTACTTCTTGTCAAGTTTTTCAAGGCCATCACTCAAATGAAAAATGGCAACAGAAGTTAGATGCCATGGGGCATCTACCTGAACCATCAGATGACTGTGTTGATGCAAAAACCCCTAAACACACTTTAAAAAGCCCAACTTGCACATTTGACACAGACAACTCCACAAACCTGGGCTGCAACATTTCCAAGCATGGCCCAAGCTGATGCCTGAATCCACCAGCGCCGTGTCCATGCAGAGAGCAGAGAGGCAGAGGAGCAGAGCTATGCACCCTCCCAGGGCTCATCTCCTCCTCCCTGGCCAACCACCACATCCCTGCCTGCCCTTCCCAAATATGGCTGCAACTAGAAGACAGGGCATGTGCAAAGGGGCCACAAGGATCTGATTCAAGGAGAGGATTGGATGGGATATTTCATTTGGTCAGCTGGAAGGGACATGAAATGACCATCTAGTCCAACTTCCTGACCATTTCAGGGCTGACCAAAAGTTAAAGGATGCTACTGAGGGCACTGTTCAAATGCCTCCTGAACACTGATGGGGGCTTGGGGCATTAACCACCTCTCGAGGAAGCCTGTTCCAGAGCTGGACCACTCTTCCTAATGTCAAGTCTCAACCTTTCCTAGTGCAGCTTTGAACAATTCCCAGGTGTCTCACCCCTGTATAGCAGGGAGAGGAGATTTACCCAGCTACCCCACACTGGGGGCCAGGGGGAATGAAAGGATAAGTTATAAAAACCATGTGCTTTTCCTTGCAATTCTGTGCTGGTCATAACTAATTCCAGGCCAGGATATTGATGGCCTGGAATGGCCTTGTTCGTTCATTGCTCCTCCCATGAAAAAAGGCAAGCAGCAAGGGAGAACTTGATCATACCCACAGCATCCTGTGGTGACCACTGACCTCTCCAAGCCACTGTACAGAAGAAGCAGTGCTGGGTTATCCTCAAAGAAACTGGATGAGGTTGCAAGTCATCAACTCCCATAAAGGAGGCAGAAATTCAAACCAGTCTTCCAGAATGATTTATGTGGCACATAAAACTGAGAAGCAACCATAGAAATAATTCAGCAAATGATTGGGATTAGTTTTATGAATGCTACTTTCAAAAGGAGGGACAATGTAGCCCTTTTAACTTACGTGATGACATGTGCCTTATGGAAAGCCATTCCTGACAGCAGCTTTGCAAGTTGAACACCCTCTGCCATCCCAAGGAATTCAATGAGAGAAAAAAATACTATTTGGTGACTTCAGCATCAAGATGTGGAGCTTGCCTTCCAGGGACAGGAACAGTTAAGAGCTAGTTTGCAATTGTATCAGCCCTATGCTTCCAGCAGCTCTGGAGTTCTTGTTAACAGATCCTTTCTTCACTCTTAAAAGTGCAGGATAACATCTGGGCCTTTTGGGAAGCAGTCTCACAATAAAGAAGCACTTTGTGAAATTCTTCTTTCCTCGCCAAACCGCATCTGTCTGCTCTCCCTGCCCTTCTCCACTCCAGCCCGAGCTCCTTGGGGCTGTGGGGACACGTGTTAGCAGCAGCAGGCTGTCTCCGCCGAGCCATCAGTAGGTGGCACTGCCCGCTTTTTTCTCTCACCCACACCAATGTCCAGCCCCAACACCTTCTGTCGACCACCACTGACCATCTGGGAGGGTGCCCAAGAGACTTAAGATGCCTCACCTCCTTCAAGGTGCACCTGTGGTAATGCCAAGCAATGGATTGACTGGGACAAAGAAGCAGCTCCATCACTGCTCACCACGCAGCGGTGGCAGCAGCAATTTCCAGAGGGAGGAGGTGGCCAGCAAGAGGTGCCAGCCTCTCCTGCCACTGACAAGATATGGCAGGCTCATCTGTCTCGGAGCTGAGGTTCCTCTGATCCCAGCTAAACAGCCAGTATCAGCCTAGCCTTGCACCATGTGGTGGCCTCATTCATCTTTAACAAACCTGTCCCACGAGCAGCTCAACTGAGGTAATAAAGCAAAACATTAGAAAACATTCCCAGTCTAAAATGACCTTCTTAAATGCAGCAATCCTGTATGTGGGGTGCATGGTCAGAGCCCATCTAGCTCCAGCCCCAAAGGTTCATTCTCATTAGGCACTTGGTTTTGAAAGGTTTGATCCCCAAGAGCTGGGAACCTCTGTTGTCCCATCCAAAAATTAAGAATTACAGATTCTCTGTATAGACGCCCACCAGCAATTGCAGCACTTTCCTCAGGCCAGTAGTTCCCAAAGGTCTGATGGCCAAACTCCAGACAGACATGGATCAATACTTGTTGTTGGGAATACTGCACCACTGCCACCACAAAAGGGGTTCAATGCCCACCTGCTGGCAACAGGGAAGAGGTCCTTGAGTAGCTGTTTCCACTATAGCACAATCTCCCCTTCCCCCTGCCTTCTGTAAAAACAACAGTGGATTCCTGCAAAAAGGATGGTGAACGACCAGACCTTCAAGAGTCCATGCATTCCCCATGCAAATGAGTTTGCACTGGAAATTAATTGTATATTGACTTTCTTCAGACTTAGAAAGATTGCCTACTTCCACCTGGAATAAGCAAACTATATACAATGCTTTATTATTCTAATTGTCACATTAAAATTAAAACTGCCCTATCCTGTTGGGTATGCATATGTATAGGGAAACCATCAGGGTAAAAAAGACTCTAAATTATCACATGTAAAGAAAAGAAAATCCTGTTTAAAAACAGGTATTTAGGAATATTGTGATCAGCTAGCACATCTTAAGTCTACTTGTCAGCAGCAAGTGATGTATATTTGTAGTCTATTTTCATCAATTAATTTTGCAAGAGCCAAATATTCTCACTGTAATCGTGACCATCTTAAAAAAAAATCAGTTGCAAATACAATAGAGCTAACAAAACCAATTCAAACTGCTTTGATATTTGGATGGTGACATTTTTGGGGGGAAGCCATCTCAGTATTTCATCTACACATTTTAACTTTACACTAAAGCTAAATAAGCCAGGTGAACTGGCCTTGTCTGGGCAGCCATTGGTGCTGTTAGCAGCTAGTGTCTTCCATCAGCTTCAGACAAAGCCAACACTTTCCCCTGAGCTTTTGTGTGTGTTTTTAAGAAAGCCGTAGCTCCTGCTCAAATGAATCATTGTGAACTCACATTGGAAGTGCTGATAAATAGCTGTCACAAAAATAAGCTTGCACTTTTCCAAACGTCTGCAGTTTCAGGCCTTCCCTCCTTTCTCTTCAGCAATGCAAACGAAGAAAGAATGGCAACACCCTTAATTCTGATACTCCAGAGCTATAATTACATTATTACAGTAAATCAAACATTGCCTTTGTGTCACTACAATTGTGCTCGTTGTTTGAAATTAACTGCAAATGGTTTGATTTTCTTTTCTTCCTCAAATATGGGCAGGGAGGAATTAAAGCATGCTAAATCATCTTCCCCAATAAAATGCACAGAAAGCCAGGATTCAGACAGCAGCATTTGAACTCTGCAAAAAAAGAAATCGCAGCACGGACTGAAAGGAAGAGATCGGGCACCGAATTTGACACAGAGCGACTGCAAAGCAATTA
This sequence comes from Acanthiza pusilla, assembly GCA_036630365.1. Taxonomy (NCBI): domain Eukaryota; kingdom Metazoa; phylum Chordata; class Aves; order Passeriformes; family Acanthizidae; genus Acanthiza; species Acanthiza pusilla. The sequence goes on from JAXCHO010000017.1 coordinate 10,901,807, forward strand.
GCGGGCCGCTAAATCCTCTGTTACAATAAACCAGTGACCCAGTTCCCCCTCTTCCCCGGTGCCCTTCATTATAAAATCAACTTTAATGAACTACCCCTCTCTTCCCCACTCCAAAGCAAATGTATTTCCACTGCAGCCTGCACCTGCCCTTCGCAGCGGCTGCCGCCCCAGGGAGCCTCGGGCAGCCCCAGACGGCGGGGGCAAGGGGGGGCGACGGCCCAGTCAGTGCTGGCCCTTCGTGCAAGTGACGGGCAGAGCATGGAAATAAAAACAGGAAGGCAAGCTGCCTTCGCCTCCGCATTGCCTAATGTGAAACCACTCTCCCTCTTGCTGGCTTTCCGTGTTTCTTTTGCTAGACTTGATTCACCACATCTGCCAGAGCCAACACATCTGGCTCCTTCCCCAGGCGGAGGGCACGGTGGATATGTCAGCATGTTGTCTGAAGGCACTGGTACTTTCTGGAAAGAGCTTTTTCCCCTCTATCATATATTGTACAACAATCAAGTCTTTTAAAAAGGATGGCTAAAAAAAAAAAAAAAAAAAAAAAAAAAAAAAAAGCTGATTTTGACAAGAGACAGGCCAGAATGAGAACTGCTGAGACAGTAAAGAACAAGCCTGTTATCTTACAAACTACACTTCAGGCTGTCAGCTGCCAGAGATTTACAGGAAAACCCCCTTTCCTAGGACTGAGCCGACACGAAACTTTATTTTCAGCAAAAGAAACGCACGGACGCACTCACCGCCGCTAGTCCCTGCCCGGGGCCGGGGATGCTCGGGAGGGTTCCCGCTGAGGCAGGGCGGCTGCCGGCCGCCGGCGTGGATGCGTCCCCGGGGTCGCTCCCTCCCACGCCCGCGGCGTGGGGAGGCGGAGGAAGAGCTCCCGCCCGCCTCAAGCGGCCCCGGCTCGCCTCCAGCCCCGGGCGGTCGCCGGAGGGGCGAAAGGGTGGGTGCAGCCACCCTGCCCCATCCTTCCCGGTTCCCCGCCTGCCCCAGCCGGGGCTGCCCGCCAGCCCGGCACGGCAGGGTGACAAGAGGGTGGCATGTCCTTCCCGCTATTTATAGCAGCCGGCTCGTATTTGGGTATGCCGGGAGCCGCCGGGGAGCGGGGGAAAGGACAAAACTGAGGTAAGAAGCAAAGGCAGGAAAGCTCCCGGCCCTCGCTGGCCCAGCAGATGTGGTGTCGTGCCTTTGGCATCTGTAGCCAGTGCGGTCCTCCTGCTCCAATGGGAGCTGAAGCGCCTGTCAAAAGCCAGAGAAGGGAGGAGACGCTGGCTTTGAACTGATTCCTCTGCCTCGGCAGCAAACCCTGGACAGTGAATTCTAAGCCCTGGGCCGGCTTCTGCTGAAAATAAGTTAAAAATCATGAAGGTGGCCCATCCTGTCCTGTCTGTGATTTTAATAGAGACATAATCAATATATTTCATGTCGTTCGCCGCTGCCCATTGCCTGCATCGGTGGTACGACTCCCGCATGACACCAGAGACTTACTCCTGGCCCACGGCGCTGTCCCGACCGTGTCCAGAGAGCGCCTGTCAGGTCGATATTCACTGTTTCCTCCCAAGATAATGCCTTATCCCACGTTTGGCCCTCCCTCAGGCCGCAGCAGCCCGGCCCTGTGCGCCCCTACACCGCGGGGTGTTAAACTACAAACGGGGGTGACCTCCGGGGGTTCGGGGGTCTCCTGCTCCCGGCCTGGCAGCACCGACGGGGCCGATGCAGCAGGAGGCAGGCAAAAGAAAACACATTGACAAAACCGGAGCGAAACTGAAAACATGTTTCTGATTTAAGCGTAATCTATTTTTAAATGGGGTGGCATGTAAATACGAAGCCCTAATTAACAGACGGGATTTTTGCCCATGAGAGCATTTTCCCAGCACGGAGGCTGGGCGTGTTTCTCCTGGCGCTGGTGGAAGTGCCTGCTCATCCTCCAGCTGCTCCTGCCCCGGCCCCCCCGCCGTGGGACACCCTGAATCCCGCCTGCGGTTCCCCCTTCGGAGTCCACCTGACATCCCGGACCCGAGAAGTGAATTACTGCGGCTCCTCCACAGCATCCCGGACTGGAGAAATTAATTGCTTGGCTCCTCCAAGGTTTGCTCTGGGGGTGGAGCGGGACGCCGGGCAACTTCGGGAGCGGTGCCGAAGACAGTGCACCCTCCTTCCTTTTTGTGAGGGGGACGGCTCCAAATTGGTGCCAAATTAATCCTTCCAGAGAAGAAAACTACACACGAATAACACGGGAAACAAACACTAGTGCCTACCAAAATGACTCAACTTTAGAAAACACACGCTTCAAGTTCAACCCGGCCAACTCGCTTACACTGAGGGGGAAAAAAACCAAACCAAAAACAATCTGGGAGGGGGGGAAACAAAGTCCTCTCAGAGCTTTCCTGCTGTCAATGCAAGCAGTAACGGCTTCTGCACACAAGCACGGCTTTTCCAAAAAGAATTCATCACAGCATAAGAGGAGCAACTAACATCCTTCCGAAGAGAACAGGTTTTTGTGGTTTGCAAGATGTGCTCCCTTCTGCATTACAGTTGAAGGAAGGAAGGAAGGAAGGAAGGAAGGAAGGAAGGAAGGAAGGAAGGAAGGAAGGAAGGAAGGAAGGAAGGAAGGAAGGAAGGAAGGAAGGAAGGAAGGAAGGAAGGAAGGAAGGAAGGAAGGAAGGAAGGAAGGAAGGAAGGAAGGAAGGAAGGAAGGATAATATCTATTTTCTCGTCGTGGATAAATCATGACAAGCCTTTCTTTGAACAGTATATGAAACTCGAGAGCTTTGATCGCTGGGATCTTAAGTTCTCGTGGGGGAGCTGGTACTCCTGCCGCAGCTGCTGAAGAAGAAACACAAAACTCCTTTACCCGGTTCAGTTCAAAAAGCACCTACTGTGAGACCGTCTGGTCTAACGTTCATTTTTTATTCTACTGCAACGCTCATGCTATGCGAAACGCAATAGGAATTTCCATACCAGCATTTACATCCAAATGGACCCGCTGAGATTCATGCTGATGTGTAACAGTCCTACAATGCAGCCCCTTCTGGCAAGTGCCGCGGTGCCGGCGCACCGGCCAGCAGGATTCCCACCCGGCCTGTCCTGGGTGAGCCCCCCTGGGCTAACCCGTGTGCCGGGGCTGCGCGGATTCAGCTGAGCCCACCGGGAGCCCCGGCAGAGGCTGCCAGGGGTGACCCCGCCGCCGCCTTCTCCCCGGGGGTACCGGAGCCAGCGGCTCTTGCATTCAAGCCAGCCTTTATTTCCCGCATTCGCGGAGTGCTTTTGGATTTCCGAGCCTTCCTCAGCCTCTCCCTCGCTCCCTTCCTCACCTCGTTTGCTCACGAGGAAGCGGGACCAGAGCGCGAGCCGCGGGACCGGGCGCCGCGGGGGGATGCCGGGCGGCAGGGGGAACGCGCCGCATCCCGCACCGCTCCCGGCCTTGTCCCCGGGCCCGGCGCGCCCCGCCGGGGCGATTCACTTGTCGCCGGGGCTGAGCACCGCCACCGCCAGCAGAAAGAGCCCATCGATGCGCCTTGCCGCGGACACGCGATGGGGAGCGGAGGTACGGAGGCGCCGTGCCAGGGACATCTGCCTCGGCGACCGCGACGCCCACGGCGCCTGCCGAAGGGGGTGCGGCTCCCCACGGAACAGGGGACGGGGAGTGTGTGCGAACTCTCGAGAGCTCCGCGGCATGGTCCCGGCCCGCTCCCCGGGCACGCCGGGACTGGCGGCGGCAGCTCCGACAGGTTGCCCGCACGGGACTGAGGAAGCCGGGAAAAGCAGCGCGACCCACTCGCCCCGGCGGGGCTCCGCGGCCGGACCCGCGTACCTGCAGCACGTTGGCGTGGCGCAGCCGCTGCAGCAGGATCATCTCTTTGACGATCTTGTAGGCGGCCAGGCGGTAGCAGTCCCCCAGGGCGGAGAACTGCCGCACGCAGTGGGCGATGTCGTGCCCGCCGAAATCCACCGCCTTCAGGGCCACGGCCAGGGTGCGGTTGAGGACCGCCTTGTAGACCGCCTTGGTGTACCCCGAGCCCAGGTACTGCACGCCGCTGACATCGCGGATGTCGCGGCAGCCCAGCAGCGGCGGCTCCAGCGAGAGTTCGGCCGAGGCTCCGGCCCACGGCCCCGCCGCCGCTCGGCCCCGCGGCCCCGGCGGCCGCGGCTGCTCCGCCGAGGTGCGCGGCGGCGCCAGGTCCATCAGGCGCCGCTCCCGCGGCCGCAGCGGCCGCCGCCCCGCCGCCGCCCGGTGCTGCCGGTAGCGCAGCACCTCCTCGTAGCGCTCGCGGATCTGCCGCTCCAGGGCGGCCTGGCCGCCGCCGATCTCCTCCTCCGGCGGGTAGAGGGGGGCGCCGGGCGGGGAGGGGGGCAGCTCCTCTCGGGGCGGCGGCGGGTGCTCGGAGCCGGGGATGAAGAGGAGGTTGAGCAGGGTGCCCAGGAGGAAGGCGAGGCAGCAGCCGGCGGCCACCACCGTCTTCCTGCGCCTCATCGCCACTTCGCTGACGGCTTGTCCAGCCTTTCGGGCTTCTCTCCTCTCGCCCCTTCCCCGGGAACCAGCTCCGAGGCGCTTTTTTTCTCCTTTTTTTCTCCCCCTTTTTTTTCCCCCTCCCGGCTATGCCGGCGGCAGAACGGCCCCGGGCGTTCAGCCGGAGCTCAGCCCCTTACGACGCGCCCGCATGACACTTGCCTCCCTGCTTTTAAGGCTCTGAAGCACTTATTATTAGCGGGACACGGGGCGGGCGGGGGGATCCCCGTCCCGCTGCCCCCGCCGACGCGCGCTGATTGACAGCCCGGCCCTTCCCGCGGCCCGGCCGAGCAGCAGGGGGGCCTGGGAAACGTAGTCCCCCGCAGAAGCCCCGCCGGCCGCCGGCGAGCCCGGGAGCCGGGACTACATCTCCCAGGCTCGGCCGAGCCCCCCGGCGGAGAAGGCGCGGAGAGGGGCGGGACGGGCGGGCGGCCCCCCCCGGCGGGCGCTACCGGGCAGGGCGGGCCCTGGGCGCTGCCGCCGGGCGGGGCGGGAGCTGCGTGGCTGTGGCTCTCTCCACGCGTGGCCGCGCAGCCCGGCGAAAGTCGCGCCGGCAGCGGTTTGCACGGGATGCCCTCGTCCCCCTCCCTGGCAGCCACGGGCTTTGTGGGGGTGTGTTGTACGAGCACCCGCGTACCCACAGAGCCACACAAAGGAGAGGGGTTGGATGTCTTTTCGCCTCCGAAATAAAGCGAAAGGAGGCGGCTGCGGCCAGGAGCTGTGGGTTCGTCATTCGGAGTGAAAATTGCAGCGGTCGCGCCCCCTCCAGCCGCGGCACAGCGCGGGCGCGGAGGAGAGCAGAGCGGGGATGGGAGTGCGTGTCACCCACTGGAAAGAACAGCCACAAATCACGGGCTCGGCAGGGGGTAGCCCCTGCCCTGTTGGAAATGTGAATTGCAGGGGTGAGCGCTAATGACATGGTTATCCATCAAGCCCACATTACGATGCTGTTAGCAACTAATTAACAAATACAATCAGCCCGCGAAACTTCCACAAAGGAGAGACCATCAACAAGAGAAAAGCTGTAAAGAGTCAGGCGAGGCAAAGTTCACCACAATAGAAGTGGGAAATCATTTCCAATAAGGGAAAGGGACGAGACATTTCGGTAATACACATCGGACAGACCATAGAGGGAAAAACAGAAAAAACAAACTAAAAAAACCCCAGCAGCCGCGGTTCCCGGGAACCGGAGATCAGTCATCGTCAGCGTTTTCTCCCGTACTGACAGAAAACGGAGCTCGGGGAAACTCACCCCCCAGACCTCGCCCGCCCGCTGCCGGCGCCCCGACCCGCGGGGAAGCGCCCGGGGACCGGAGGCAGCGGCGAGACCGGGAGGAGGCAGCCTCGGCAGGGGATGTGGAGACCGACCGTCTCTCGCAGCAGCCCCGGAGTCTTTCTGTCGAGAGCCCTCCGCAGGCACCGGGAGCACGGCCCACCCGCGGGGTGCTGCCGGACCGGGCGCCCCATCCCCGCGGGACTCCCGAGCCTGGCACCAGCCACCGCAGAAAAGTGGCGGGAGGGAGCATATCACCAATTAAAATAAAAATAACAACTGTAGGAAGGGGCAGTTATCTGCCTCCGAAGGACAGCAGGCTCCCGGGCGCCAGCAGCCTCCGCGGGCGCGCCGCTCCCGCACCCCGCTGCGCACCGCTGCGCGGTACTCGCTCCGCCCGCCGGGGCGGTGCCACCTGTCCTCCCCGCCGCTGCGGGGACCACCGCTCGGGGAAAGCTTTTTTGGATAGGGTGGGCTTTTGGGTTGATTGGGTGTTCGGGTCTTCTTTTGTTTCTCTTTTGGGGTTGGGGTTTTTTTTTCTTTTCTTAATCGTTTCTGTTATCTATCGGGAGCAGCGTTTTACCTTCCAGTGGCAGCCCATTCTCGCTGCGATAAGTGGGATTTTCACGGGTGTAGAAGATGGCTTGCAGGCCAGGATTTTTTTTCCCCCAAAGTAAAGGGAAAGTAAAGGGGTTCATAATGGTAGGAAATGCATTTCCAAAGATGCTGTGACTCCTGCAGCCCTCCCTGTTTTGAGTGGGATCCCCCAAGCCCCGCAGGCGACGGGAGGCTCGCGTTGCCTTCCCGCGGTAGGTGTGGGAGATCCGAACGCACGGACCTCCCTCGCTCCGGAGCCCTTCCCCCGCCGGCCCCTGGCAGGGCAGAGGGCTCTTGGAGAGACACGGTGCAAAATGTCCCAGCCGCTCATCCCAAGCCGTGGGCGGCAGGCCAAGCCAGCGCGGAGGGGGCAGCGGTGCGCTCCTCCCGCTGCCCGCCGTCCTGCGCGTCCTCCGCGGAAATCACGGCCATTTGCCCGTGCCTTCGAAGCGTGCACGCTCGGCTGGATTTACGGCTTGGTTGATACGAGCCAACACTTTTTATTATGGCACAGATAAGAGTCAGAGTATAACCGCGCTCAATCGGAGCGGCTGTGCGAGCCCACAGAGGGGGCGGCCCTGGAATCGTTACCAGAGAGCGGTGTGAGCTCAGTGGAATATTGTTTACAGGCCAAGCCGGGGGTGACCCGAGGCCAACGGGCTCATGGAGCGGGGACATGGCTTTTCCGAGTGTGGCCCTGGGGATGCAGCAGCCCCGTGGGAGCGGCTGAGGGCTCCTGCAGGGCCAGCGCGGAGAGAAGAGAGATCTTGCTGTGCAGGTATCCCGCGTGGTACCCGCACCCCTGGGTGTTTGGAGAAGGAGCGCATCTCCCCGAGGCAGGGGTAGTGCCTGTTTTTCTTGCAGGACGGGAAGAAAAGGGTCAGCATCGACATGGGGCTGTCCCGAGGGCATCCCCCAGCGCCCCGGAGTTGCGCGTCCGCGGAAGTTGCGCACCCACCGTGTTTGCGCAGTTTACAGGAGCACAACCGGACTGCAAAACAGATGCTCCGCAACAGCGGGCCACCTGTTTTTCACATCATGCTCCGTCTCAAAGCCAGTTTTCTTCGTTATATCCTTCCCGACAGATACCATGAAATACATCACTCATTTAGATATGGGAGCCGGCCTCTGGAGGACGACTTGCGCGGAGCACTTTGATGTTGAGAGACAGATTTCAAAAGATAGAAAGCCCCTTCAATGTTTCTAATTACCCCGCGCCCGGGGCCTGCCACTGATTAGAGCGGCGGTGCCGGGGTGATGCCGAGGCGGGCGGCCCGCGGGGGCACAGCCCGGCCCGGCCCGGCCCGGCCCGGCTGGGCGGGGAGGGGCGATCCGCCTCCTCCAGCCGTCCTGCCAGGGAGAACGACACGCGTGATTCAGCAGAGCCGCGGCGAGCAGCCCGGGCTGGCGTGAGAAGGGGCAGCAGCCTTCGCTGCATCCCCAGCGCCTCCCCGCCGCGGGAGGAGGTTTGGGAGCAGGCGGGATCAGTTCCCGCAGCCAAGGCCCTTTTGCAAGAGGCTGCGCTGAAAGCATTACAGCCCTTGCTAACACTTCTGCTCGCATGCGAGCCTTTTATCTCGGCAGCGCAGTTGGAAAAGCTGAATCACCGCGGAGAAAGTGAGGACTGAGGGGTATTTTTTCATATGCAACAAGCTGCTCTTTATTTAATCCTCACAGCGCCTATTTCTATCAATATTCCTAAAGCTGGGGGATCAAACACGGAAAAATTAAAACCATGCTACCACGCTAAATAAGATTAAGATCGTGGCAATGCATTGACTGCTCCTTGGGGAAATAATTTTGTTGCTGCGGGAGCCATGGCTATCCTGGAGGCAAAGGCTGTGTTTCGGGAATGGGTGATGAGAAAGACATTTGGGAGTCGGCCTCCAAACCCAGCCAGGAGCCACCTCAAATGCCAGTGCTCGTGTGCCCTGCTCCCAGCCCAGCTGCATGGGCATCACTAGTCTATGCAGTCGATGAAATGTGCTAAGCTGTGCTCCATTATCCCTGTTTTGCCCTCACAGGCAGGCATCTTCAAGCGAGTCCCTCTCTTGGTCTCAAGGGATTTTGACTCCAGGCCCCAAAGAAGTTGTCCCTCATTTTCAAGCATCGGTAGCTTCAAGACCTCACTTAAAAACCACAAATGGAAACTTGCAGCTGGAATAATCCAGAGTTTCTGCTGAGGCAGTTTGTTCTTCCAGAACTGTCCTGTACTCACATGACTCCCCTTTGACACCTAAGGAGTTAATTTTTTTTTCTTAGGATTACTTCATAACCTTTTGAATTCCTGGCCACCTGTTCTGGCTGCTTATGTGGAAGGAGAGCTTTCTTGGAAAGTCCATCCTCAGACATGAGGCCAGAAGTCTCTTGAAAACAGAGAGACTGCATGCCTTTTCACTGAGGGGTCTTCCATGTCCAACCTCTCTGTCATTCCCTGCTTTGCCAAGGACTTGTCATCTTTCAGGGCAGGGTGGAAAGCCTCTCCTCCTCAGGGGTGTGAGGCCAGCAGTGGACCTTTGAACATACACATTTTGTAGCTTTTTATAAGTTTTCTTGCATGGCAAAATCTCTATAGTGCTTTGTGCTTTAAACAGGATTTCTTCTTCTGATCTTTCCTTCTTTTCTCTGAGGAAACCCACTCCCTTGTATATTTGAAGCAAGCTGAGATGCAGCCAATTGTATTAGTTCTGGCTGGAGCAAAAATGCATAATGAAACACTGGATGTGTGGTATGAGTCCAAAATAAATGGTCACTAGCAGAGCCAGCAAAAACCTACAAGCTCAGATAGCCTGCAAAAAAAAAAAAGAAAAGCTTGGATTTTACCTGCAGTGCTCTGCATTTTTCCACAGGGAAAAATGAACTTCGGGGTTTAGAGACCTTGGGAAGAGACACTGGGTCACTGAGCCTTTTTCATTCCATTTGTGAATTGTGATGATTCTTGCATTTTTTGTGAATACAGCATTTGTAAGTGGGAGAAAGTGTTTTATCTCCTAACCTGTTATTCTCAAAGCACAGCAGTTCGGGTTTTATGTGCCAGATGTCAGTGTGTCCTGATTCTTCAGGCAGTGGGGATTAAAGCTTCCCTGTATCAGAGAGGTGTTATAATGATAACTCAGTTAATGTATGTGGAAATCTGGTACTGCAGCGATAAAGACCCTGTAAATATTTACACAGACAGACGAGCCCATGGAATTTTACATTAATAGCTTAACTTCATTACAAGGAAGTAGTTGAGAAAGTCAGCAGTATATTACATTCGCTTTTTTTTTAATTAAACATTGACAACACATCTGGTGCTGCTTCAAGCCACTAGATTCAGAGAGTCACTCTTTTAAATATTTTACAATCTGCAGGGAAATATCAAGTCTCAGGCAAAAGAAAAAAAAGAAACATAGCTGCTATAAGAATAAATCTTGCCAGTCAGACCTTTTACACTTTTAAGAGTTAATAAAATAGTGAGTAAAGAACAACCAGAGAAAATAATTTATTTGGACATTCAAAAGCCTTTTGATAAACACCCATACAAGAAACTGTTAAGGAAACTTGGTAACCACAAAGTGAGAGGTAAAGTCCTGTCATGGATTAAAATCTGGTTATAAATGGGTGTGGAATAAATGGCCAATTCTAGTAGGGAAAGAGATTAATAATGAGGTGCCCTAGAGAGCGAGACTCAGACCAATATTGTTTAATGCTTTATTAATAACCTGGGGGTGAATAGTGAAGTGGCAAAAGTTGATGTCAATAGAAAAGTACTTAGCTTAGGTCAGGAGCAACTCCAGAAGAATTTAATAAAATGGCAGGACCATATGTAGAAGTATGAGGGCAGTTTGGGAAGTGCCTTCAAAACCTACAGCAGCACTCCCGCTCCTTCTGGCACAAGGGCGTGTCTCTGCAAAGGTGGGGGTAGGTGATCAGAGGACAGGCAGGTATTCCCAAGCATCTCAAGTCATTTTCACTCCTCTCAGTTGTTACGCCAGGTGGAAAGAGAGAGCTCCCACATGGCCCCTCTACCTGCCTCTGAGTTGTATCTCCACAAGTTCCTTCAGCAGTGGTTTAAAAATTGAGTTCCCTTGGCTGATCATTCCCTGAGGACATGCCAAAAGCTCTAGAGGTCACCTCTCACAGGCATTTCAAAAATTACATGTTTGGCCTGATGAGCATGACATGGTAACAAACCTGAAGTCCACTTAGTCTGAGAATGTAAGCTCCTGAGTGGTGCCTGGCATCTGGAAAACCAAAACCTGCCAGCACAGCTGGGGTGCAAATACCTATATGAACATAGCAGTCACATTGTCTAGTGCATAACTGGGTAAAAGCATCTACCTGAACAGCGGGGTGAGTTGTTTGGGTGAGTTGTTTACTCTGTGGCTTTTTTTTCCCACTGATGTCACTTTTGTGAAGTGGATGTAAGTTAACTGAGTTGTGCTGGTGTGAACTGTAGCAGCAAGAGCTGGCACACCCTGAACTCACATTGCAGGCTCTGTGTTTGAGCCTGGTGCACAGACAAATATTCTTCCCAGCACTCTGGATGCCATTCGATGGTACCTCCTGTAATCTCAGTGCTGCCAGACCTCAGTTCCAACTGTTCTGCCTTCTCCAAGGTGCCACCCAAACACAGTGCAGGCTTTTCAAGGTGATGACATTAATGGAAATTCAAATGGCTGGTTTTCACAGGGATTTATTATTGTTCTGTTTTTACCCAGTGGGTCATTTCCAAGGATACTACTCTGGAAAATAAAGCAACTCATAAAGAAAGATTTTTAAAAATCCTCTTGATATGACTTGTAAAGTATTTTGAAGTACCAGCAACAAAAGAAATGGTTTTTAAATCCCCTCTTTCATCTGATGATTTACATTACATTAGAAATCCCAGCACTGGAACCCCAGAGGAGTCGGTGGGGCCCTGTACCCAAGGGGAGCTGGAAGGCATCACACCCCAGGTGGGACGTGGGAAGTCCCCATGCACATGGGAAGTGATTTACCTCTGATCCTGCAGCACCCAGGAGACAACCCAAGACAACCCAGGACAACCTCCCCTCTCAGTGAATCACACTGCCTTGCTTTGTCCCCATGTTTGTGGTTCAATCCAAGCTCTCCATGGCTTGTAGGCACTCTTGGGATTCTTACCTTCTTTTTTTTTCACAGTCTGAAGTGCAAAACCACACACACATGCACATAATATCTAGTCAGCCTAATAAACAATAACCCAACACTTTAATGCAGAGCGTGGGCTCCCAGTGTGAATAGGCTCCATTTGTGGAGCTTTATGAATTGACGTCAAGTGAGGACCTGCTCAGAAGTGAAGAAACAGCTTCAGCAGCTCTGGTCTAATCCCTCAGCATGTGGAACCAAGGGTACTGCTGAGGATCAGGCTGGGGAGGAGCAATTTTACAGGCCAGGCATGGGTGCTGTCTGTGCTGCTGAGCCTCAGGTGCAATTCTCTCTGGCCATGGCTCACATGGCTGTTTCGGGAGACAAAATGTTCAGGCAACATCATGGTAATATTTGCAGTAACTGTGATACTACACGAGCATAGTGTGCAGTCATGCAAACATGAAGGTCACTAAATGTCTTGGGATTAATGGCTTGAAATTGGTAAATTTCACCATTAGCACCATCACTTTTCTCCATGCAAAGATAAGCTTTGGGAGCTTGTTCTGGGAATCAGGATAGGCCGGAGTCAAGGGCAACCCATAGCCCCAGGCAGCTGTGGAATTAAAGCAAGAAAGACTAAAACTCAAGTATGTAACTTCCAGAAGAATAAGGAAAGGCTGGCATTTTGTTAATCCAGGCATAATTAATCACCACCAATGTTTTTATTTTAATTCATCTGTTTACATAGTATTGAAGAGGTTTAGGAGATGTGAGTTTTTATGCATGATTGTAGAAGATATGGATGCAGATATTTTGCCAGGCTATAAAATCCTTTGCAGCAGTAGTAGTTTTTCAGGGGGCTCAAACAATTTTGGATTAGAATCAGCACAGAAACAGAAGGGTCAGACTGGAGACGTACAGAAGGAGGTTGTCTGAATCTTAGTTGTTCCAGCAGCACAGGGCAATGGAAAGGAGCAGGAACAGAATATTTTGTACTCAGAAGATGATTTCTTGCTATCTACCAGTTCAGAAAGATATGGCAAAGAGGAAGACCTAAATCTGTAATTTATTTCCGTGCCTTTGGTATTTACCTCCAAGTATGCTGGCAGGCAAGATAATTGCAGTAGTGGTTCTTAGAGATGGGAATGCGGTACTTTCTGTGAGAGAGAAGGAAAGATGTCAGGTCCCTGTACAGCCTTTCCTTTGAATAGACAAGATGTTTGAATTGTTTCTCAGAGTCACTAAAAAAAAAGGCATGTGAAAATGTCAGGGAATTTCCTCTTTCCCTTTCCCACCCAAATACAAAATCAAATAAAAGCAAACACATGGGACACAAATACAAGAGCAGCCCCCTCTGCACATATTTGCTGTGATACACAGGCTGTTTCCAGATGTATGGATTAGATTTCATCCAACTACTGCTTAAACTCAGTCTTAGAGTATGCATTGACCAAGCTGGAAACTTCTGGGGAAACTAAAGCACTCGGTGGTCAGGCTCCTGCCTTTAGATATGATATTGGTCACCGCATCTACTCCGTAACCCTTTTGCCATCTCTTCATTCCAATTAGACAAGCTTCCAATTTTCAAGCTTGCTGAAGCATAAATTTAAAGTTCCTGGTGTGTAATTAAAAATGAAAAATAAATTATGTGGGGGGTTTTTTGTCTTTTGCCTGAATATTTTTAAATCAAGTGTTGGCAGAGCTTAGGGAACCCATAGCCCTGTTAGCATGAGCAATGATGTACACTCACATGAACACCGCAACACGTATGAAAACCAACTGCATCATGTTAAACAACCTCACAAAGAGTTTAGGATTTTCATACATCGCGTGGAGAATATCCCACGTAGCTACTTTTGCTAATTGAATATTTGTGTGTTCCTGGATGGGAATTTCTCAGACATAAGTACGCTTTCAGTAATAATGAGTATATGGGTAAACCTTGTGTAGACCTCAAACCCAAGTCTGTAGCTATTGCTGGCTAACTCAGTGCTTAGTATTTTTAGTCCTGATTCCAATCCTGGTGGTTAGGATTGTCTTGCAATCCAGGAGACCTACATACCTGAATCCCAGAGGGACCAGAGTTTGTCCCTTGTCCCTCATCTCTTACTGGAGGACTCTGGCTGGAGACTACATGATGGGCTTCTCTCCACCATGAGTACTCATAATGGGCTGAGTATTAAAAAGTATTACAGAAATTATTCTGTACTGCAGGGGTTTTTATCAGCTGCTGCATAGAAGCATTGAGTCAGACCCCGATTGAAATAGGAGCAAAAGAAACCAACTCACAGCACAACATTTCCACAACAACGCAGAAGATGAGTTTCAAGCCCGTTTTGCTGATGTCGGCTTTAGGACAGTTAATGCACTGACTCACAGATGGGGGAAATGCGCAGTGGATTTCTGCCAGACTGGCCAAACCCTGAATTGGCTGCAGGGTGAGGATGCTCACACCTGCATGTCTCAGCACATGGCGACAGGAACAGGAAAACCCTGATGGAGACTGACCTGCCGACAGGAATTGGGCACCCGTGGGTCAAGGGTTAAAGGGATTTCTGAGGATTCTTCAAGTTATATGCAGTTATTCAGGGGAAAAATAAAACAACAACCCCACCTCCACTCCCCCCCCCCAAGAAAAAATTGTTTTAATCCTCAAATCTAGGTTAATTCTGGAGCCACCTCTGAATCTAGCAAAATCACATTGATCTCAACTGCTTTGACAGAAATGCTGAGAGTTTTATATTCTTTGAGCACCCCAATGGGTTGAAAATATTCCTGAGAGATTATTAGGCTCTCAGCTACTGCTCCAATTCACAGAAATTAAACCTTCCATCATCTGGTTTTTATATTTGGAAAATGTCAGCTATACTTCCTATCACGTATATTGTTGCTTCAATGCACTGAGCCTTCTGTGAATTTCAAAACACATAACTCAGCTCTCAAGCATTTCTTTTGTAAATATTGATAATGGTTTCAAGTTCTTTATTAAATAACTTTTTAATGAGTTTGAGGACAAAGAACTATTTTTTCACAGTCTCACGAAGATAAGAATCATAACATATCTTTCTGTACCATGGAACACATGGTTCTCAATACCTCATTGTGCGGCATAGGCTTTCCTCACTTTAAAAAAGTTTACTTAAACAAAAAAATGCCCCACAATTATGAGAAATAAAACCTAAGCATGCCATACTAAAATGTCCAAAATTGCATGCAAATGCTATGTGACAGCTTTGCAGGAAAGTGTGTGCTGACATTGGAGCAGCCTTAGAAAGCTCCATTTAGCCCAATGGCAAGAAGAGCTACAAAATGCCACCATCACTGCTTATTAAGGTTCAGTGTATAGACCTCTCCTCGCTCAGCATTATATATTGCCTGTGTTTTTACCAGAAGGGATCCCTGTGTATGTGCTTAAGATCGAAGACAATAAAATATTATGATGAGGTTCACCAGGGGAAGTTTCCAGGGAGAAGTTTTTTATCAGTTTACAGGCATGGTCAAAGTCCTGCAGGAGAGCTCCTCTTTGGAGCAGGCTGTAAACAATTTACATGGGAAGGTAATAGGAAGTCTTTAGGGTGCCTTGGAAAATATTAAGTTATAGAAGTTCTGACCTCTGTTTTCTAGACCTGGCCCAGAGGACTGATGTTTACTAGCAAGTATGCAGCTCTCTAGGAAACTGCACACTGTCAGTGAAAGAAGGGTTATTTTTTTAATACATTTCAATTAAAAGTTGGACTGGGTAGCAGTATACTAAATCAAGTATGCTATACAACTAATTTTCTCTATAAAAAGCCAAATGTTTACCTTTGAACTTAAAAATGTTGCCTTCAGGCAAATCGTGTTCCAGCCAGCTGTAGTTTAAATGCCTGGTACAGGTTCTGTAGCTTGCTTCTTCATTCAACACTCAAAATCATTCATGTTTGCTAAGTGGAATTAAAAGCCAGCTAGGAACAGATTACTAGTCCCCTGATATTAGCCTTTCTTCTCACACATTCCCTTGAAGATTTTCGGGTCTAATAATAACATTTGCCTGTGCTGGTCCTATTGACAGTTTGAAACCTTAATGATGATCCACTTCAAATATAAATACCTGGTTTTACTTGCGTGTTTATTCAAGGGAATTTGTATTGAATCACTTGGCTCTGACTGAAAACAGAGGTCAAGAGACAAACAAGAAAGTTTAGGTTATTTTAGATGGTGTTTTAGGCCCAGGCCATGGGCCTAAGCCCATCCACATTTTCAAAGTTGTGTTTTTCCAACAGGCTAACAGAAACACCTCGGGCTCTCCAGTCTGCAATTGTTCTTGTTAAAATTAGATACAAAGACATGCACTGGCACTGATGGTTGGCCTTTTTGGGTTTATTTCTTTTTTTTTCCTGCAGTCCGGATGACAACAAAACCACAGGATGTCTGTATTAAACATGAAACCAAACTATAAGGACTGGGAAAGGAGCTGTTGTTGATTACCAGCTAGCAGGTTCTTATTTGCATCTATTATTTTAATGATGTTGAGATATGCCTGAAGTGTTTAGGATGTGTTAGGGCACCAAGAACATTCCAAGGGTATCTTTTCAGCCGTTTCCAGTTAAGAAGTCTGTATTACTGAGTTGTGAATCAGAAGAACCATTCAATCTTCCAACTTTGTCATTGTGCCAACACACAGGAAATGACCTCTTCCTAAAAGCTGAGCACCTGCAACTCTCATTAAGATCGGTCTAATGTCACCCATTGCTTTTCAGACTCCAAAAAGGGCCTCTTACAATCTACCTGCTTCAAATTCCCTGAGGATTTATTGGCTCAGAACACAGATTACTTGTCTTGGTATCAGGGATTTCCTTTCTTTTGAACAGGAACATAAAAACACAAAGAAAGCCTAAACTCAAGTAATGTGAAAATATTGTGTTTGATTCCAACCCATATATTCAAAGTTACAGATGAATGTCTGACTTTAACTTGAAATGTGATGCCTTGGGTCTGCACATGATCTTGTGGCATATAAAGTGTTTGGAAGCCTTTGAAAAAACGGAAATATTCTTGGCTTTGGTTGCACTCTTATGATTATGCTTTCTTTAATGCATTTATGGTTGGCTCAATAGATCTTTACATATATCAAGCTTGAGTAGAAAGTTTCAGGGCTCATGGAATCTGTGCTGTTCCTGGTTGTAGTGGCAGCACACAGTTGAGTCTTTTGTTCACTTTACACACTTTGTGTCTTTAGGTGAGAAGGTCCTCACAGATCAGTGGTACAGTCCAAAAGATTGATCCAAATCTTCCTGAAACATAGAGCACGAGAGTTTATTTCACTGATGTGCAGGACTAAAAGTTTGAAACACTGAGCTCTGCTTTCTTAAGAGTTGAGCAGTAAATTACAGGCACCTGCAACTTTACACTGACCTGAAATTGCCCTACTTTTGCCCTTTTAAATTCAGACAAAGCAATAAAATTTAATGTATACATGCACTTACTGCATTAAAGTTAATGGTTTCATTTCCAGACTGATTACTGACCATGAGCTTAAATGAAATTAGTTCTCCTAAAAGATTACTAAGTACCCTTTGCAGTGAATACTGTTTTTTAGACATAGTTAAAATGCACCATAGAGGGCAATGAAAATTTCATGCTCAACATTCTCAAATGCCTTAGTGATCTCAGGGTTTTTTGATAGGTTCTGACAAGAAATAATCTCTGAGCTCCATTCAACAGCTCACTCAAGTCAGAGTTAAAAGGGAAAATATATCAGTCATCTTGAAAGGTTTAAATGTAATCCCTTCTAATGAATATTTTTTTCCATTGCTGTATGTTCATTTAATCCTATCAGAAGTCTTCTGTAAAAACACCTAAGTGACTTCATACATGGCTTCTTTTAAAGAAGAGATTGTACATTCATCAGGCATGTTCAGCAATGTTCTCCCAGGGGTGACTTTTGTATTATGAGAGTAAACCTTTAATCACATAATTAATTAGCAGTCAGAGCTAGCTGGATGTGAATGGACATGAAGAGCTTGCAATCAGAACAAATTAACAGTCACGTAGTTTGTTACAGCTCCATTCAGCCAGGTGACTCCAGGAGGGATACAGTCCCTATCCCACAAGTATTGGAAGGAAAGTCTTTGCCATTCTGTGAAATGATCTTCGAAGTTAAACAATCCAAAAGCTGATGTTATTACCCATACAAATGCTGATCAGTGGTTCTCTCTTCCATCAGCTGACTTGAAAGGCATGGAATTGCTCCAAAGCTGGAGTATGAATCAAGAGGAATGAAAGTGTTCTCAGATAAGGCTTTATAGATGGAAATGGTATCTGAACTAGGAGAGGACTGGAAAACATGGTGTTAAATAACCTTGGACTGTGGTTTCACTGGGACCTCACAAGCTCTGAAGCCAAGGTTAGTTCCACTGCATGGTGTGTGCACTCACAATCCTATCCAAAAGTTGGCAAAGTATTATCTCCTCAGGTGGTCACGGTGGGCAGCTGAAGGATGATGGCAATGTTTTTGTGTGGGGGCTGTTACGCTCACAGCACTGTCTCAGACAGTAATCTCTGCTCAGCGCTGCAGTCATTACACATGCTCTGAACAGATGAGGGAAGTTGTGAAGTGTGAGTCGTGTATCCAACTTCTCAGGTGTATCAGGAATACAGGGGCTCTCCCTGAGCATCTTCTGCCTAATATTCTGACAGACATACATGCAGGCTACATATTTGGCAATCAACATCTAGCAGCTTTCACAAGTTTAGCAATCAGCACCTGGAAAGTTGGCAGAACCAAGCCTGGGATTTGGATTACGGTTTTTTTCACAAGGTGTGCAATTGTCCTGGCAAATAAAGCCCTTAAGCCCCATAAGGAGCTTTAGAGTATGCAATTACTTTAAAGAATGACCATTTAACGGACACTGAGAGCCTCACAAAGTTTTACAGCTTTTGTGGCAAGACCTTCTGATTCTTAATTGCCAAACTCAATCCAATGATAACCATTTGTCTTGTAAGGGGAAAAATGCCCTGGTGGGTGTTTCTAATCCTACACACAGTTCAGCAGCTAGGGATCTCTAGAGGGAATAGTACAGGTATTTCTTTAATTCCTTCTATTGGTTACCTGTCAGGAAAAAAAAAACAAGTTGTTTAGGTAACCCAACATTCCCCTTCTTTTCTCCCTGAATTTGAGCTCTGCAGTGCTGCCAGGGAACAGAAGCATCTTTATGTTACATTGCAACAATGGACCAAAGGACATACACCTGAATCTAATCACCATACGTGAGAAAGGCAGCCTTGTAGCTAGGACCCAGAGGGAAGAAGCCCTTTCATAAGAAGTTGTCTCATGAAAAAGAATTTAAAAAATGCTGTTGAGCAGCTCGTGTCATATTTACTTTCCTGTTTTTGTTTTAACACAGACTGGCTTACGTAAAAGGAGACTCCAACACACTCACCCAGCCCTTCTCGCCTGAGGCAATGAAGGTAGCAATTTCATCTATCGCTTACACCAAACCACAGCACACTTTTCTAAGCTTAGCTTGTTATTGTCTCTCAGTCTGCAGAATAACTCAGGGCAATGGAACAGTTACTGGCACTATAAATGTTTTCAGACACTGAAGCTAGTAATATGCAACCTTATTTTAATTAAATTACCTCTTTAAGAGAGTCTGAAACCGGATGACTTCATATAATTCATTATGTTTAAGAAGGCAGTTTAGTGTGGCAACTTAAAACCCATTAAATTGCTCTGTAGTTTTCTTGGCTGTGGTTGTTTTTCTTAAGTGAAAGTAATTAAACATAAATATTTGCTAATATCCCAGGCTGTGAAACTCTATAGCAAGAGGAACAAGGAGAACCAACCCAGTGCTGGCTTCCTGCATTAATACCCCACGCTGGCTGAAACATGCTTGCTGGCTTTCCACAAACAGGCCTGGCTGATGTGCAGCTCTGATGGGGAAATTGGAAGCTGAGCAGTTGAATTCATTTAAACAAGAGGAGGAAACCATTGCTCAGATGTGGTCTTTTTTTTTTATATGCAGGATTCATGCAATGGGCAGTAAGACATCCCAAGCCTTAGCCTTGAAATAGCACTTTCTACTGTCTCTTTATACCCCATCTGAAACTAGAGGGCCTCTTGCAACTTTTTAGGGCTCCAGCACAATTAAGCAGACCTAAATTACTTCCATTACTTATTGAAAGTTGATCTATGGACAGATTTTTGCTCTTTCTACACAGACTGGGTCCACTTCATGCTTATGTTATGACCTCTCTTCACCAGCATCTGATAAAAGAATTGTCATAAAACACCCAAGTCCTCCTACACTGTCAGAAAAGCACAAACCTGCTTAGCTTGAAGAAGATATCAATTGCTGACCCAGGGACACTACTTCCAAAGTGCAGTACTACGCACTGGGAAAAAGAGCAACAAAACCCTAAAGCAGATGGTGATTAGGGTCAGCCCTAAGCCCCATCCTCCACCTTCTCAGTCCGCACTGCTTTGTGTCCCATGCGCGTTGTGAGAGGTGAGGGCAGCCCAGGATCACAGCATCAGGCAGGGGCAGCACAGCCTTTGCAGGGCAGGGCTGCAGGAGGGCTTCCCAGCCCCGAGGGTGGGTGCTGAACCCTCTGGCCCCAACACAGCACTGCCATCCTGTGATGTGTGCTGAGGCACCCTGGGACAACAGCGGCGCCCAGTCAAGCAACATTATTAAAAATATCATGAAGCCTTAAACCCAAGCAGCTCAGCTGGAACAGGTGTCAGGCAGAAGAAAGCTTGAATTACATGGCTGGGAAGGTTTATTGGAGCACTCTTAGGTTGAGCATTTACCCAGAGATCTTGCTGCTGCACGTTTAATACTGCTGATGTGGCTGTGCCTTTTAAGGTGAGTGAGGAGCACTGAGTGCTTGCCTTCCACATCCACCCAGAAGGGACTGTGGAAGGTTTGCTTGGCAGCATGTTCAGCATGCAGGCAGAGAAGAGGATTAGAGCAAGAATAATTAATTTGTGGAGTGGCGTTTTTTGTGTCCAGTGAAGTAACAGCCCTGTAAACTCTCTGCCCTGCCCAGCAAGCAGATGTCCCACGAGGAGTGATGCAGCACTCTTTCACTCCTCCCTGCTGACCCCTCAGCAGACACACTGCGAGGGTTCAGGTCACCCCTGAACCAGTGTTTCTTTACATCCCCTGCCAAGCAGGGTGGCAGTTCACACAAAGCATGCTCTTAAGGCACATGATGTATTTCAGCCCTGGTTAAGTCCAAAACCTTCTGCCAAGAACAAGCTTGTTAAAAGCTGCTTTAGTCAAAAAGATGAAATGCTAAGCTGCCTGCCTTTACAAGACAATCGCTCATAGGAGCTGAAATTCAGACATTTTCCTTTGGAATAAGCTGGCTGGATCATTTCAGTCTTTTGGGGGTATAAAGCGCAAAGAAACTGCCAAAACAATTTTTAAAAATGAGTTCTATACGTGGCTGGGAAGCAATCTGTATGTTCTGCTGGAAGGGGCTACCCCACACGTGCTGGGCGCCTGCAGATCCAAGCCTTCCTCCTCCTCCTTGCGCTGCAGTGCTGTGCCCTTGGCTCCTGATGGGCAGAGCATCATTTACCACGGGGCTCCTGAGCTCCTTGGCAGCCCCACAGCCATGGGCTGCTTTTTCTGCCAATGAGGGCCAATGGTAAAAAGGGAATATCTGACATGTGCTAAGGCTGTTGGGTATATAGGAAGAAAAGCAGTCTAAACTGTATTTAGTGAACAAACAAGCCCTTGTCTAATTTATAAATCAGTCAGCCAGAGCATCCTCCAGCCATATTACCCCAGGCTGAATTTTTGTCAAGTTTCCATCACTGATTCAGTAGCAAAATCAAATTGATGCACGCAAGTCAAACTGCAAAAATAATTCAGGTCAAAAAGTGATAATTCAGTAGATGGCATATTTCTATTCAAGTAAATGCAACTAAATAAATATCAAGAACAGGCTGAGTGTTTTTATTTGAAATCTGGAAGGCAGCTTTCAATAGTCTGAGAACACAGTCATCTCCGAACAGTCTTTGGCACACAAAGGACTCCTGGAGTCAGAGATGCTTCAAGGAACCACGGAAGTGTTAAGGTTGGAAAAGACCTCTGAGATCTACTCCAACCATTAATCCAGCACTTGTAAGTCCACCACAAAACCATGTCACTACGAGCAGCATCTACATGTCTTTTACATCCCTCCAGGGACAGTGACTCCACCACTTCCCTGAGCAGCCTGTTCCAATCACGTAAACCTCTTTGGTGAAGAAAATGTCCCTAATACCCAGCTTAAACCTCCCTGGCACAACTCGAGGCCGTTTCCCCTTGTTTTATCACTTGTTACCTGGGAGAGGAGACTGACCCCCACCTCACTGCAGCAAAGTGTGGGATTGCTGAGCCAGTCCTGGCCGGCTGCATGCTGGTGGCCCTGAGAGCATTACCATGGCACTGCTGGACAAAACAGAGATAAAATCTCTGCTCGGTCTGGGAAAATATTCATGCTTTTATGTCCCAGGCAAATCTGGTTCCCAGTGCAGCCTAACAGAGAACGAACTGCTTTTTTTGCTCATTTTTTTATCCAGAGGGTCTAACAAACCCTCAGTAGATGTTGCAGCAAATCTGACGCCAGCAATTGTGATAATTTCTGTACCTTCAGGGATTCTTCTACAAATTTATCCTTTTATTCTAATTGCTGTGGGTATTTTAGTCCACAGTGCAATTCAACTGAGTAAATCAAGGAGAAAGCTGAAAAGGATAAAAGTTTCTTTCCATTGCATTTAATTGGGAGTTTCCCCACAACCTGTGTGGCAGTAATAGGCTTAGAGTCTTATTTGTACAGTAGTGCTTGATTTACTTGTTTCTCCCCTTCTTCCTTTCTCTTCCCATGGTGGCACATTATTGTTTCAAACCACTGATCTTTGCTGTGGTCTCTTGTTTCCCACAACTTGCATTGCTGGGATGTTTACTTCCTGGATTTAATTCTAATTTAGCTACTACACTAATCCTTAAATAAATCTTTTTCAGTTCAACTCTTTCCCTTAGCCCTATACACCAATGTTTACACTAATTTAAATAGGCAGGATATTAGATTAAAGTTAATTGAGGGAGTCAACACACTAATCCAGTTTCTACAGGTTTGCACCCCTGAAGAAAATATTAAGAGCAGCCATATAAATTTCCCTTTCTCATAGTCAGTGTGAGGAAGAATACATTTGGAGGGTACCCCACTATTAGGTTTTAGAAACCCAAGTTATTTGTATCATAATTTTCTTAAATAGTCAGACATAATGTAAGACAACACAGGCAGTTAAGCTGAATTCTCTTGCTTTCCCATTCCAAGACTCGGGAAAGCTGTCTGAACATAGTTGGAGAAACTACAGGTTTCCATGAGAGCAAAACACAACATCTTATCCAAGTGTAACAATCCATACAGTATTTCCAAACAGTACAACTAAAAAAATAAAAAAAATCCTAACAACTTGAATTAAAATCTTGAATGTTATGTCTTTTTAAAGAGACAAGACTGATTTTTTTAAACAGCTAATCTAGTAGTTCAATTTCCAGTTCCCAAGTTATTTAGACCAAAATCTGTTGGTGTAAACTTTCACCCACGGTTATGCACAAGTATAATCTAAATTACAAGCATTTTTCCAGAAGCTAATACAGTGATATCTAAACAATAAAAACATCATCAGATTAATATAGAAAAAACCCAAAACAACAACAAACACCACCACCCAAACATTTGAAAAACTTCTGTTCCACAGACTTATTTTTTTTCCCCTGAAGATTATCTGTGCTCTATGTGGGCTGCAAGTTCTCGCTATTTTCTTGCATTCTGAGAGCACAGAAGGCTATGATAGGGACATGAATGCTGGTGGGAATATTTTTATGATGTAACACTGGCACTGAGATAGCAGCTTCCAGTAATAATTTTATTATGCTCTGTATTGCACTGGTGCATGAGAATAACTGCAGCTGTGTATTTAATTTCTGTTTTTAAGAGTTACGAAAATACCGAGCAATGGAGAGGGTACAGAGCTATACACAAAATACAAATCAATACCTGTGAAATGTCTCCTTTTGAAATATAAAAATCCTCTTCGGCTATGACAGCCTGGAGTTCCCAGAGCTGAAAGCCACATGGAGTCACATCCCTCTCCTTTTAAACTTTTCTTTCATGTCTTCCTGTAATGAGTTAGATGCTGACTCACATCAATTAATAACATGATCCAGGGTGAAAGCCAGCAGTCAATGTCAGGAAATCAAATTCTGAGCTATCAATTGCTTGCCCATAGCCCAGGCACATATTTATGTAATAAATTCACTCACTGTACTATGTCGAATCCTGTTAAACCCCGAATGCTCTGGGGCAGGAGTTGTAGCTTTTCCCTGCCAGGTAGGTGTTTACGAGCCTGGTAGCACCAGAAGCGTTTCTGGAGCCCACAAACATAATTTAGCTGCAGTAATGTGAAGTTACTGAGCCTGTCTCGTGCCGACATGTGTTACACGCAATTGTAAAAAGGAAAAAAAGTTTAACAGCTTAGCCACAAAGGAATGTTTATATCTGATTACACTAACTGCTAATTTAATGGTAGTTAATCAGTGGCATGTAATACAAGCCAAGCAGCCCAATGGATTTATTGATGAATGGCATTTAAAGTTGTTGCTGGAAAAGCAGTGCAGCACTTACATTACACGAGCAGGCACAGAGCCCTGTCGAGCAGCAGTGCCTTTGCTAAAGGCAGTTCTGCTTCAGCCTCTGCCGCTTCAAATCCTGAGTTACTCCAAACTTCCCTGAGCAATGGGGCAGCAAGGGAGCTCAGGCCCATTCCTGGGGTCACTACTGTGCCACACTGCTGAGATGAGCTCTGAATTTCAGGGAAAAGCAGGGACCTACCTGCAGCCTGTGTGCTGCTCCTGCCTGCCTTCCACCTCTGAAACAAACATGACCACCATGACAAGAAGTCACCAGGGCTGCAACTTGAAGCTTAAATATGGGAGCGGGATTTTTGTTTTTCCTTTTTCAGGTGTGCCTGTGCTGCTGCACACAGCCGTAAGTCTATAGGATGCCAGGAGCACATCTCTTCCCCCACGAAGTCAGCAAGGGCTGAGAGATTGCTGCAGCCCCAGTGCAAATGCAGCACTAGCAGCTGCACAACAGCATCACCTCCCAGTGTGGGAGCCTGCCTCTTCCTGGGCTGAGGGTTCACTTAGGGGCAAGGGAAAGAAGGGTGCAGTTGCCTTATCCCCTCTGTCAAGTATTGATTTCCCTGAATGCACACTCTTCAGCCCTCCAAACCTGACCCATGTGCCATGGAGCTAGTTTTCCTTAGCATGAAATATGAGCAAAGGGAGCCTGTGAAGCAGTGCTGGAAGCAGATTCTCATGGAGTGCATCTATGCCCAAGGTTTAAAAGCAGAAAAAACTTTTAAAGATGATCAGACTGAACTGTTTTCCTCACAGAGGCTTCTTGGAGAGGCTGCTGCTCCCTGCTCTCCCCAGAGTGCTGCAGCATCCAGATATCCATCCTCAGCCTCCTGACCCTTTGGCCAGCTGAAATCATTGTGAATTTTTACTCCTGACTTGGTTGGGACGAGGCCAGCTGCCAAGTAAAAAGCATCTGTAAAGGAGTAAAAAGTTGGAATTATGTCAGTTATTATTTATTAATGGGAGGCAGTTTACTGAATGCTGCCAAAATTTAAGAGCTTCTGTTTCTCTGTGAGCTTCAGTTCCTTCTTGTGCAACTGTTAGGAATGTGTCCAATGTTGCCTCTTTCATGAGCAACCTCCTTTTGTCATTTAACTGGAAGATTTCAAAGACACAAGATGGTGAGTTTTTGGACTATTAGCAATGGCCACAAGAACAGTAGGTAAAGAAAAACTATTTTACTTGGAGAGGTCTGCCAAATAAGGTGCCTTTTGACCCAGGACTGTAGTGGTGGGGCATTGGAGAAAGGCACACTTGAAACATAAAAGCTCATCACAACCTTGATACTGTATTAAACTCATCCTGATGACATTTGTGCAGGAAAAGCATAAAAAATAGCATGGCAATAATTTCTTGTTGAGAATTTAGTGAAAGCCTACCCTGAGAGGAGGCAGTCAAATAAATCACCTCTCAGCTCAAGGGGAGGCATGGGGAGCCCCAACAAGCTTCCAGTTCCTGATGGAAATAGTGATGCTAAACCAGTAGCATCTTCCTGGAGCTATTTATTTATCTATTTATTTATAAAATCTGTCATTAACGTTATATCTCATGGAAATTCTGCATGCATCCTCACAAAACTCAGTTACTACTATGCTCCTGGGTAGCCCTGGTGAGGTTGGTGCGCATAGGGACATGTGCACTTGCAAAGGATTGGGAGAGGTGGGATGAAAATCCTCTTCCTTCCCCTTAGCTACCGAGAATCCAGACACCTAATCCATCCCTACATCTAGGCTTCCTCTGTAATCAATAGTCCATGGTGAGGTGGGATGAGACCCTGGTCATGTGCTTTTTGCTCATTTCTGGATCTTGTTGGAAGAATCCCCCACAGGAGATTCTCTTCTCTTCACCAGCTGTGAAGGGCACAGAGCTGACCAGCAGGAGGTGAAACATTCCCTTTTGGGTGGGTGTCACTCAACCTTGTGCCCTTTCTCACTGCGTTCTTCCTGAGGGCCACAGCTGGGAAAGCACACAGCAGCCACAAAGGAAGCTGCCAATCCAAATCCAAAGGAAGTCAAAATGCATTTGGAGTTAAATATCAAATGAGAAAAAAACTGCTCAGGTGCGCAAAAAAAATGGACAGCAAGCTTGCATTTTCCAGAAATTAAGAGGTGTTTCTGATCTTCCAGGATCCACACACACTCAGCTCAGGATTAAGGTCCCCAGCACCATCTGGACAGTCAGCACCTCTCTTAACATGTTCACTGGGACCAGCAAGATAGGTAAGTTGGGATGGGCTTTCCCCCTTGTCTTCCCTCCAGCTGGCAGCACCCTTCGTGGGAAAGTGCAGAAACAGAGGCATGTCATGGTGGTCTATGGGGAGCTGGGGCTCAAGAAAGAGAAACACTGAATTATTTAAATTCGGAAAGGCCTTTAAGATCATCAAGTTCAACATCCTTCATTTTAGGGGGAGTCCCTCAGGGATGGACTCTGGCAACTCAAATCAGCAGAGCACTGCCGAAAGCAGCAGGACAGAAACCTGCCTTGTCCCACAGCCTGACAGGACCCCACTGATCTGTAGCCAAGAAGCTTTTTAGTAGCACTGCAAATGTTTATCAATTGCATGAAGGGTACAAACAACATTGTTCACCCAGGACAGGACAAATTAACTCCATGCATAGCTCTGTCAGAGCAACCCATGAAGTCGTTCAGAAGAGAAACATTCAAATTTTACACAGGAGGCTTTGCATTTGTGGAGCTGGAGCCAGCTACACTGCAAGCTAAGTGCACTGCAGACCTGCGTGTGCCACTGCACCAAGTGCTTACAAATGTGGCTTCTGTGACCCTGCAGATGGAGACAAACATCAACTGGGACCTTTCACTTTCTTCTTGGCTCTTCCCCTTCATTTGCCATTCTTGTGCTGGTCTAATTACCCCTGCCATACATTTTTGAACAGAATATTAAAAAGTGATGGTGCTGGCCACTTCTGAGGCAAGAAGGAACATTCCAGACATAGGAGGGTTTGTTGCTTGCTGATTTCCAGAGCCGTATTTTTTATTTCCTTCAAGCCCTGCACTTATGAAAAAGCAGCAGTGCTAGCCACAGACTGTGCTGTGGAATTTGTTGCTGGTCCGGTATAAACAGCCCGTGCTGTGTATTGACCTAATGTAAACAGCCAGTAGCCTGTATAAACAACCAGCAGTAGAGCTCAGGCTAAATGAAACTCCAAAGTATGTTTGAGCAGCAAGAAATCAAATGTCAATACACGTATTTCCAACTTGCAAGCTGTTGTTCTCTGCTTGCCAGAAAGAATTCTCTTTTTTGAAGATTTCTTGGAAGTTTGTTCCTCCAGAAAACACAGTTCCTGGGGACACTTCTGTCCTTTGCCCTTGGCTGAGCATCTCCCAAAATTGGGCAGCCAAGGGATCAAGGAACACAGCAGCACGAGACAAAGTACCCTATGAGGGAGCAGATTCAACCCCAACATCCTAAAGGAAACTCTGCAAGTTTCAAAACTTCCCCTTGGAAGAAATTAAGACAAAATTTTTTGTTAGACCACACTCGTGTATATGATTATCCATATAGACATCTTGTAGAACAAGACTGTCCTGAGAAGTTGTCTTATTTCTGACA
This sequence comes from Acanthiza pusilla, assembly GCA_036630365.1. Taxonomy (NCBI): domain Eukaryota; kingdom Metazoa; phylum Chordata; class Aves; order Passeriformes; family Acanthizidae; genus Acanthiza; species Acanthiza pusilla. Next base: position 10,929,538 of record JAXCHO010000017.1, read on the forward strand.
AAACTCCTCTTTCTTTATGGTAGAAGTCTATCAGAAAGCAGTATCCATTCCAGAATTATGCCCCCACTTTTTTTTCCCTCATTTGAGAGTCAGGTCTCTTTGAAAATCCCAACCATTCTTACAGAATTAAATACTCTTTCAAATTCAGTTTGGAGATAAACTTTAACATTTACTGTAGATTTGCCCACATGATTATTTTTCTGGTTTTCTCAGAGGGAAGTATTGGATTGAGCTAAAATTAAATGGAAATGGTGAAAGAGAAGGGCGGGGGTGAAAAGGGCAAACAGATAGAGAGGAAAGGGAGACCCTCATATAGATATACTTAGTAACAGCAGGGAAAAAATATAAATAGATGCAGTTATTCCGTGTGGCTGAGAGAAACTACAGAAAGAAAACAAGCCTTTTATCTTGAAATAATCCATCTGACTTCAGCCCACCTTGGCAGATAGCTGTTTGCTCTCCAAGGAGAAAGGAACCAGATGGTTCTCATATTTCTAATGCTGCGTGTCTGCGTGACAAACACCATCTCGGAGGTTAGCAGTAAGTGCTGGAAGCTTCATCACTGTGTGTGAGGGGAGCAGATGATTAAGAGAACATCAACACTTTCTTGTCTTTTTTTTTTTCCATTCTGTGTTTTTTAGTGGTTTTTTGTTTTACCTCCTACCCGAAGCTAGTCCAGAATGGGAAACACCATCCCAGCAAGGGCTGCACATCAGACGCCCAGGCTGCATCTGCACCTTCATGGAGTGGATGGTGGAGTCTTGTTTGATGACATTTAGCACTTTTCACCAAATAGATTCATTGCAAAGGTACAGAGATGGTCCAAAGATCATCTGTCTGCTGCAGCCATGTCTCTTGCAAGACTGTTGATTTTTTGCATCCATATCAAGAGTAAAAAATCGAACAGAACTCAGCCTGAGGTGAACCCTGCTGGGCCATAATGCATTAGGTTTCTGTACTGCTGAACCATGTAATGAATCCCAGGGTTGGTGCTAATGCAAAACTAGTGGCGATGTGCTAAATGGTTTAACTGCTCATAAAATGGTGACTAGCCACCTGTCCAGCTTTTATTGGGCAGGGGAAGTTTAGCACTGGTAATAAAACCATACCTATTAAGTTACAGTGGCTAGCTCTAAACAAAAGCAGAAAATAAAATTAAAAATTAATTAAAACAATTATGTTACAAATAAGGTGTCAGAGTGGAAATCAGGCTGATGACTTCCCCTTACTGTCCTGAAGGACACAGGTTCTCATTTAGAAGGTTTCACAGAAAATATGATACTACACTACTTTAAAGCTACCTTGAGCTCTGTTTAACTATTTATGAGAATTGATTGGAGTGAACATTAAGGATCCACTTACCCCAAAGCCCATCAGGGTAGGTGCCCCATTGAACCTTGCTTGGCATAATAACTGTATTTTCATTGCAATAACAAGATTTTTGTCTCAAATCATTGTGATGCGTGAAATAAATGCTCTTTGTGGCTTTTGGGAGTGGAAGCTTATGTCCATCCAACTTTATTTACATTTTCACAAAGTAAAAAAAAAAGTACACTTAAACTAAGTTGAATATTAACAAGAGGAAATAAAATAAAAAGCATTTACAAGTATGAAGCATCATGGGTATAATGGTTACTGCCCAAACAAGACTTAGAAATTAACTAAATTCAAATCTTACACTAAATAACCAGGGCATAACCACTTATCTTTAACCAGTAGTAAATCCCAGCTCCTTAAAGAGTCTGCAGAGGGAGTGTATAAATTCATATCTGTTAATTACAGCTACTTCCTAATGCCTCTGCAGCACTGAAGACAGCAAGCTAATGCCAGCAGTAATGATGAGGTTCACATGAGAAGAGATGTGTTCCTAGTAGGTACTACCTAGTAGGTAGTAGAAGAAAATTTAGAAAAGCTCATCAGGGGCATCACTCTGAAGAGAATCTGAGTATCTTCATGATTTTCCAATAATAATATCATTATTATTGGGGGATGTGTGTACGTATATATATGTGTGTGTATACATATATATATATATATATGTACACATACTTAGACTGTTCTTTGTCTTTACACAATTTGTCCACATTAGCTAACATTGCAAGCAGCACAGAGCTACTTAAAGCTGATTTTATCATATTCTTCACTTTATAGCAAGGGATTTTTCTAAACCAGATTTTCCACAGAGAGTTTCCAGCAGCATCTTCAATTTGAAATAAATGGACACAGAAGTGATATAACTATTTTAAAAGAGAATATTGGTGTTCAAATTATAATTTGTTTAAAGGATGAAGGTACTACTAAAGAACATTTCCATTATAGGAACACAGATTTCAGCCATGAGCAAGTCTTCAAGGTTATTGTGGATGCATTAAATGTCTTAGATGAGCAGGGCTACAAATAAATATATGTTGTATCAAGCTCAATTCAGCAACTGAAAATTTTTGAGTAATAAGCCTGGAATTATCTCCTTTTACTCCTCATGTTTTATAGAAAGTCAGCATCACACTGTTTCCAAGTTTCAAACCAGCAGTAGCCTTTGGGGACTATTTCAACCTGTAGTGAAGCTTCCTAACACACAGACGTCTTCCCACAGAGCCCAAGAGCTCTGAGGTGCTTGGTCCCAAGATGTAGGAACAGGAGTTTGACCCCAAACCTCTTTCCAGCAGAGGTGTGGCCCCCACCCAGGACAATAAATTTCTACAAATGAGAAATTACAGTGGATAAAGATAATCCCGCCAGCAGCTTCTTGGGTTTGTACTTGGGTTACTAAATCTCAGTGCTCACCTCAGGAGGATCAGTATTTTGTCTGACCAGAGACACTAGGGCAGAAGCAATCACAGAAGCAATCTGTCCAAGCTCACTGTGAGCTTGGTAGGGATCTCAAAACACAAGCGCACCCTAGTCATACTCATTGTTTCAATAATATAAAATTTAAAAATATTGCAATGATTAGGGAACGAATTCCACTAGAAACGCAAGGGGGAAGATTTTCATCTCCATCTTTGGAATCAGCTTTGTGGGTTTTTTGTGTTTGTCATTCCAACAGCTTTAGTGTGATGGATGTGCAGCAGAATGTAATGTAAAAGGAGAAGCTAAGTAATGTGAAAAAAGGAATAACTGAAATTAAAGCTTGCTAGAAAAGCAAAACTTTCATAATTAAGCTCATTTCAGTATGATGGATGTTTTTGATTTGCACAGACAGCTCTGTGAGCATACATCTGGGTAATACCAAACTACTGTCCAGAAAACATGTCAAATGCTTTAGATTAGGGATTATATTTTTAGTCTTTCCTTAGTTCCCTTGTTATACGTATCATTTCAAGGCAATTGGTTTGCCAGTTGCCATAAACCCTGTTTAAATATTCTCCATGTCTAACAATATTACCAAAGGGAAGCTGAGTACTGGAAACCACCCTGGCCCAGTGTGACCTTTTTTCCCCTGGAGCGCCTGTAAAAAGCTGCTCTCACAGCAGCAGCACCTGGCTCTGTAGTGGCCTTTGCCAGAACAGTTGGATTTTTAACAATCCAAACAGTTCAGATCTGGTCATGTATGTATTGTTTCAGAGGTTTCAATGAGGGATCCAAATCTTGAAACTCTATACTGAACATGATGCTTATCATATGGCAAAGGAGTAGAGACTTGTTTATTATTAATAGCAGCCCATATAAACACAAGCCAAGTCCAGTTAGAGATGCTGCTCCCCACCCAGCCTTGCTGTGGATTACATTTGCCTGCTGCTTTTTTCATTATCATTATTCATAGTCCTGCATTTCTCTTCGCTGTGAATGATGGACAGCGACGGACAATGCACAAGGGTTTGAAGTGTGGATTTTAAAACATGTGGGAAGAATAGAAATGATATATCTGTGGATACTCCCTCAGAGGTCTCAGCTCTAACACCACAAAGAGACGCTCCAAACAGTGTCCTTGCTGTCAAGGAGGCTGAGGGAGGCAGAGAGAGAGCACCAGGCTCACACTCTTGGAGTCTCGGCAGCTTTTCCCTTGGCAGGCACTCAGGGCATTAATACAAGTCTGGCCAACGTTACCTGCCTGGATGTGTCTTCAGTGCATGCAAATAAAGATATATTTTGCTCTAAAGATACACATGCATATCTGTTTATACATACATGTACATATGATAAATCCATGGTTTTCCTTCTGCATAAAATACTGGTTTTCAAGCCTAGGCTGGACCCTTTTTACTAGGCCTTCTCCTTCCTCCTCTGAAAGCCCAACAACTCCTCTGACAGATTTTTCTTCAAAGGACAGCGTCTGAACATGTACATATTTATGTGTCTCAATATGTATATATAAGTCTCTCTGTGTCCCTATCCATATAAATACATTTAAATGGTCTGAAGTGCTCACTGTCAGCTCTTTGGCTGATGTGCACCACCAACAGAGACAGTGGAAATAAATTCGTAATATCTCATAAGGATCAGATCATTATGTATGTAGCTACAAATTCATCTTACTGAATTTTATTTTATAGGCCACCTATCACCTAATGATGATATATCTGAATAGACATAAAGCTTTGAGATAATAAGGTTAAGCTGCCACACTGAGGAATGCAGTATAAATCCAGATGGGTAGAAAAAACAGAATCAGATTAGTGATGTTTTACAGCTTGTGGAAGACAGAAAAATATACAACAGTAACTTCAAAAAAAGCTGTACAAAGTTCCAGGTTCAAAACCTGTAGCACTCTTGCTTAATTGCCTGTCTTCTTTGAGCCTTTCAATTTATAAATGTTATTGTTGTGTTTATCTTCATACTTTTGAGGATATCCTTTAAGAGGTCAGTTTGTTCATAAGAAATGAACACTGTGTGTTTAAAAATGTTTTATATTCTGCTATCCATCGGAATAAGTTGTTCTGATGGGTAATCATTTTAACCAAAGCAGGTAAATTAGAATTTGCAGAGCTGGAAAGATGCATCAAAAAATTGGATGTTTTAGGAGACAGGCTCAGTGAAGATTTTGTACCTTAAAATTCTTTTTATTTATAGCCTGTGATTTGATTACCCAGTTGGATACCAATTATACCAAAGGTTAATGAGCTGTGTAACATCCCATAAAACAATAATCTCATGCAAAATATGTTAGTAAAGGAAACTGTAATTGGTGGGGAAAGTTTTTTTTTCCCCTTTTCCCTAAAATAAGTAAAAGGAAATTATTTCAAAGCACTTTTTAAAAAATAATGCATAGTTAATAATTGACTATGCAAAGCTGCTCAGCATGAGGTAGATTCTCTAAGGCATGGTAGAGTGAGGACGAAAAAATCCTCAAAGTTCAACAGTGAATTACATGCAGCAGAAGTCGTGGCTGGGGCTCCAAGGACTCTCCCAGGAAGAGTGGGAAGCTGTGTAGAAATGCTTTCCCCTTTCTCCCATGACCTTTTAGGCAGCAGGTCTCTAACAGCTGCAGTTCCTTCCTTCCTCTGAGGAGGAGCTACCATCTTCCCTACGTGAGAGATTGAGACTGGAGTCCATCTGGCTGCTGCAGACAAGTTTTTGTTGTGCCCAAGCTGAAATGAAGTGCATCTGGGATTTTGTTCCCCCAGAATTCCTCCTGCCTTGGGTGGCTCTGCTGCCTGGCACTAGGGAGTCCATCCCATGAGCAGCACCCTAGCCCAGCAGCAGTGGAAACAGGCTGCTCAACATTTGTTCAGAACACCTTACTCTGTATCTGGACCTTTTTAAGGGAGCAAATTCTCTCCATCATTGCTGCAGAGAAAAACCACCAGCTTTCTTCTCCGGATAACTTATGGGAAGAAACTTGAGCTGAAGATGCTCAGATGAACAGAATGCCTAGGCTAGAGAAAAGATAGTTGTTTCCATTCAAACAGCACAGACCCAAATATTCTCTCAAGCACCTAATTATTCTTATTAAGGTAACATTCTGATTTGAAACATCTGCAGGTTCTTGAGGCCTGACTGAACCTGACATTCTCAACCTTTGGCAACTGTGTTACGCCTGGCATGCATTTGTGCAGACGTGTGCCTTGGGGGAGAGGGAAGGAAGGGCTGAGTGCACTCTGGTGGAGTGGCATCCCTCTCCAGACTCCTGCTGGATATAGGGGACCAGCAGCGTCCCAGTCCCTTTGGTTGTGACAGTCCTGGTGTCCCCACAGAGCAGGACTCGGTTCACAAGTTTGAAGAGCCCATGTTACACCTCCAAAAGGATTTCCACAGAGGCAATTTCTGCCCTTTTACCTGAAAGAGGCTGCTGTCTCCTTTTACCTCTGCTAGCTGACAGACCCAGGCTGAAACCCATCTATCTGCTGCAAAACCAGATTCCTGCATTTCCTTCCAGAACAAAGCAGGAATTTTATCTACCAGCATTCTCCTTTTCCAAGATCATGACAATTTCAATTACAATCAACAAAACCCAAAAAAAACCCAACCCCAAAACAATTAAACAACCCCCCCCCCAAAAAAAAAATCCTATCAGTTAAGAGCAAAAACAAGAAAAAAATTCTAACACAACAATAATTTAAAGCCCTACAAAATAAAGGCATTTCTGAACAACTAACTAGATTCCTCTCTGGTTAGACTATGGGCAGACCTATGGCTAGGTCTTTGTATAGAAATCCTTGAGGAGGAAAATATATATTCTCAACAAAATAAAATGTTGTCAGCTCTTTAAGCTTTAGCAGGAACTGAAAATGTCAAGCTTATACCTGTTAGGCATTATTTAAATTGAAATATGGACCTTCTTCAGTCTTCAAAGTACTGCACTTCAGGTGATAATGATGGATTAATGTTGAGAGAAAACGATCTAGCAGCCTGTTAGTTACTTTTTTCAATTGAGTGGGAGCGCACCAAATTTTTCATCGATCTGCCAATTGGAGACAGCTGAGAAATGACGACTGTGCTCTACTACAGGGTTCGTACATAAATATTCACTGATGAGCACATTAAAATACGGGAAAGCAGAGGAATACTTTGTTTGAATTCTTCTGCATTTAGACTTGTGTTCAACCAGCTATATATTTCTAAACAGTGAGGGTTTACAAGTTCAAAGAGCTGCCCCCTTCACAGTCAAGTTTCTTATAAGTTTCTTGTAACATCACACAAATGCATTTTACAAGGCAACTCTGTTACTCCAAGATTAATTCAGTGCCCTTTAAACTGTGGGAGTTGTATTCAAATGTGGTTTAGATTAAAGTGATTTAGCATTATTCCAACATCCAGCAACATGGATGTATGTTTTCAATGGATGAATCTGAAATCAGCTGTTCTGCATTGTTAAGCCTCTTACAACAAGCTGTTTGGATTGCTGGCTGCTCAGCACCCCAAAGGGACAGATTAATCTCTGAACTCTGTGGCTGACTCGTATTTAGAGTTCTCAAGCGTCTGCTGCTCATCTGGGCAGCCCTCAGACAAATCAGACAATTTACGGGAATCAATAACAAGCAATTCCAGGCACTGGTGAGCTGGCGATAACTCTCGCCCTAGGCAGATGCAGAGACCATAGCTGCACCTTTCACTTCCCAAAACCCACCCTTGAGGCTGTGGGGGTAATCCTCCCTGAGCACGGAGTATCTGCAGTACTAAGGACACATTCTCAGTGAAGCACTGAGGATTTTGCCCAAAACATGGCATGTGCCATGCAGTCCAACATGATGCCAGGAAGAGCCCATGAATGCACACTGTGAGACACCAGCAGTAGCAGCAAGAACAGAGGGACGACAGCAAGCCCTTCACAACGTCGTTAGTCATAAGTAATAACGTAGGAACAAAAGTCCCCTTTCATTCTGAAGGGAATAGTTAGCTTTTCCACTTCAGAGACCAGAGAGAGATGACTTTTGTTACCTGGAGCACTGAAATGTGCAGGAAATGGGGCTCTGTGGATCACTCAAGCATTAAGCCTGTGAACCTGAGATCTTTTCCAGAGAGACAAGTAAAAAGCATGAGAAAATAAATGTAATTCAATAATTCTCCAGAAGAGAAAAGCTTTGCCTCTGCTTGTCAGTGAAACCTAACAGTAATAGCAGGTGCATGAAAAGCAAATTCACCACATGAATAAATGAGAAGCAGGGATACCTTACTGACATATTTGGGTCAAAATGTAAGAGGGAGCCCTTTAGATAGTCCAGTGTCCAATGCAAGGAATCCTTTCTGTAGTCCTAGTTTGGCCTTGTAATGATACAGTTCATAATTAATGGCAAACAATTTCTAGTGAATAATACAAAATCAGTAGAAAATAAACAGAGCAATGAATGGGATTTATCAGACAGAGGGGGAATGAGGATGGATGAGACCAGAGGCTCAGTTTCAGTCTCCCCTTTGGCAGGATATGCTTGGAGGAGACACATGTGACTCCATCGGTGATCCAATCCACACTGCACACTCTTTCAGGACTAGTGGCAACACCTTAATCACTCCAAGGATCAAAAAGGAGACTAAATTAGTCCATTTAAAGGGTGGTGGAAGGATGGGGAGAGGGAGAAGAAGCAATCCCAGGGCTACACTAACAACTCTGAGTGTGAATGAAAGGCACCAGCCTCCCTCAGTGCTAAAGACAGCCCAGATAACACAGGGCAGGGCTGAAAGGCTGGCTGAGCTCCTCAGAGGACAGCAAGAAACACAAGCCATCATTCTGCCCCCACCATATCTGTCCCCTCGGTTTGTTAGGCTAAATTGCCCATGGATGTCAGCACACTGCCACAGGACCTATCTGTGACCCTCCCAAAGGTCAAGCAAAGAAAGAAGTCAAGCCCCAGCTGTGACTGAAACATTCGTTTCTCTAAGAACAGCAATGTGAATCAAGAAGGGAATTCTTTTCTCCTATCAAAAACTTTCCTCAGATTTGATACAGTAACCTAACTCTGCTCCCATACTTCCACTCCCACCGAAGTCACCAGGAGAGACCTTCTAGGGCTGATCAAATGTTGAACTCTCAGAGAAGATCTCACACAACAGTGCAGGATGGTCATTTTGATATGCTGGAAAAGGGTCACCGTCTCAATCAGTGATAAACTTCCCTCTGTGGCTGGGCCTGTGTACGCATTTTTGTTCTGATTTCTTACCCCTCCTGCCTCCAGGTCACTCCTCCAGCAGTTGCAACAGTAGGAGCACTTTTGTAGACCACCAAACTGCTCACAGCTGGTGCCTTATCACATGGACGCTTTCCCCACTTTTCCCATTGCTGTATTTAATGCAGCTTAAATATAGAATTGGATATCTGCAATATACTCAGCTCTGACAAGTTTTGTAGCTCCCATGTTTGTAACTGTCTGTTTTCTTTACGACATTACCACTTTAAAAAACCTTTGAATTCAAAATAAATGTGAAATATGGCTGGCATAAATACTACCCTGGAACAATAAATAAAATCTGTGCAGTAGAGACAGTCTTGTTCCTCCCAGCTGTGTGGATATTCCTGTGGGACTTGAGCAGCATAAGTTAGAATAGCCTTAAGGCAGCTCTAATATGCACCTAGGACATTGATGGGTCGCATGGCTGGCAGAGGAATAGAAGAATTTCAGGATTACCATAGTTACTGTTTACTCACCATCCCTGGCCCTACACAAAGCACAAATCATGTGGAACTATGGGTGAAAGCCAGAAACTTTAATACAGAATTAAATTATAGCTAGCAAGAAACAAGAATCAGAAGTTTGGCAATTAGTTCATCTTACATAATCTCCTCAAAGTCCAGCTGCTTAGCAGAATTATCCAAAGTAAACTACCGTCGGTATTCCTTCTTTTTCTTAATAAAAAAAATCTTTTTGAAAATAACCAAAAATAATCTCTGTGTACAGACTTTGTTCCTAATTGGACTTGCCTGTTTATTTTCACCCAAACAAAACTCTATTCAGTGAGAGTTTGTCTTGGACACAGTTGTGAATTATGTACTTTTCTGTCATGCATTTTAATTTATAACACTATGTCATTCATTAAAAAATAGGCATTTGTCCTGCGCCTAAGACGTAAGCCCTTGATGTAATAACAAAATCAATATACTCTATTGCATAGAGGACATGCAAATAGGAAGGAAAAAGATTCTAAGTAAATTAATTTTTTTTTTTGAGGCAAGTGTGGACAAAAGCAATGATAAAAGTCTGAACCATATTATTTCCACATACTGCCCTAAATTGGCTTACATTTCTATGACTCTGAGTCTTAGGCTGACAAGAGGCTGGTGAACCTTGGAAGACCCAGGGCTTCTTTCAGCTTTGAATTTCAATTTGGAAGTGAAACCTGATATGGAGCAAGTTTCACCTGGTTTTGGGTTTCACTGGAAATGGGGGGACGCGGCTGAGGAAACGCAGGTAACTGTCAGGAGGCGATTCCAGCAAGAGAGGCAAGACTGTGAGCAGCTTCCCTTTGGAAAGAGCACAGCACTGACAGGTGAGGAGCATCCACAGCGCTGAGCAGCAGTGCCGCTGTGTCTGAAGGGATCACGCAGCAGCCGCGCTCAGCAAAGGGGGCTCGGTGCTCTTTAGCCAAGTGTGTCTGTCTGTGACCTTTCTAAATGGCAGGGAGGCAAACCACTTCCTCCTGTGTCAGAAGGCACAGCCAGACTCCGCAGATTTTCCCACAAATATTGCCTGCCCTGAAGCTGTGTTCCGAACAAAAGTTACAGTATTATAAAGTATTTGTCCACTAGTAAGATAAATGCACAACAGCTGGAATGCGAGACCTGGCACCAGAGGGCTTTTGCCAGCAGGCCAAGGAAAAGTGTGCAAAGCAAGTAGGAATAAAATAACATGCCTTGTCTGTCCACACTGTGTAAGAGTGCAGGGCCAACTAACTGGAGTGACAGATCAGCAATTTGTCATTGTAAGGGAAGCAGTTTACAAAGGACATCAAAATCCTTGAAAGATGTGTAACACATTGATTGAATTCCCTGAATAATATTTTACCAGTAAAAAAGAAAACAAAAACAAGTGAGATTTAATTATCTACACCCTTCCTCCAAAAAATCATTAAGCACTACATCTGCTTCATTCCACCCTTCCCAATTACTGATTGGTATCAGCAGATTAAAATGCTTCCAGCTGAAAGGCTAATTAACTGATTTCATGTTTTCTGCATGTCCTGATCACAGGGAAAGTCTAGAGTCGAGGAAAGCACAGCTATAAGCAACGGGAAGGATTCCTGCCTGCGCTGTGTGATTCCCAATGGAAGAGAATGCCCTGGTCTTCAGCTCTGTTCCACTCTTATCCATGCACTCAAAAGCTGCAGTGTCTGTCCTCAAGCTGATAGTGGTCCTTTGTCACCAGCTCTGCCTCCCCCCTGTTAAACACCTCCTCTCTTCTCTCCATGCACAGATCTTGTTCTTAGAAAAATTCAATTTTAAACATGGAAAAGGCTGGGAGCAAGACCTGCTTTTGCAGGAAGCACATGGCAGTTTATGCTGCAGCTTTTCAGGGAACACACTTGTGTTTATTACTGTAGCACCTAAGCACTGCAGGCAGAGAATCACATCCCAGAGTCTCTGCACAATTAGCTACTATTAGTTTGATTTTATATTTTCCATATTTGACCATGTGAATCTTAATCACTGAATGCAGAAATAAAACAGAAAAGTTTTTCCTACACTCTTCGGTACCCACAGCAAACTATCTACATATTTATAAAAGTTATCTAAAACTGTCTAATTGGATAAGAGTTCACAAATTCACACAGTAACAAAACTCCTTTCTGGCAGACATAGCACTGTGTATGTTTTGGACTAACATCTAGTTGTTTGCATGCTTTGTATGTGTGTATATGTACACACACACATATCAGTCCAAAACATCCACAGCCTGCATAAGAATATCATCCTGGTTTTGATTTTAAGGAATATGTTGTTTTATTTTCACTCTGGTTTCCTCTCTTTTTTCCTCCTTTTTTTTTCCCCTTTGTTTTTAAAACTGTTGCATTTATAACAGAACATCATCCCTTATGAAAAATGGGAAAGCTCCACAAAGGAACACTCTGGAATAAGCAAAATAAGCATTTGATTTGAATGAAGGTCTGGTGCTGTTTACACTTTATTTCATATGGCAGAAGGTCTCCTGAATGTGTGAAGTCAACCATATACTTTGGTAGTTTAATATCAAAAGAGACAGATTCTTCATCTATATTGCATAGCTTTCATTGAAACAAGACCAATATTGCACCAATTCAGAATAGGGTCTAAATAAATCATATATAGCCTGTCCAAACATATATATATATGTTTGTATAGATAAAAACATACGTGTATATGAAAATATATATACATGCATTCTAATGCATGCATAAAAGAGATGCTGGAATAATATTGATGTGATTATTTGACACATCTGTCATTTCTGAGCTTTTCAAACTACACTGTTCAAAGCAGAGCCCAAACTCATCATTTGGATAAAACCCACACCCTCTTACTTAAGGTATTTGTGACACATGCTCAGTCCAAGTACACATGCCTCCCAAAAATCCCCTGTTGTGCTTCAGTGCTTATCATGGGGCAGTGAGCATCCCATACAGCCACCCTGCTACGGGTCAGACCCTGGCTTATTTCCACCAGTGTTGAAGTAGCGAGATCCAGGGCTCCCAACAGCCCCAGCCCAGACATTATCAGTGCGAGGACTGGGAGGGCTGCAATGCTCTCCACAAAAAGCCCTGACATACCCTGAGCACAGCTGAGGCACAGCAGTCTCACTGCCCTGCCACCAGTATTGTATAAACCAGGAAAATATTACTCCTGACACAGGTTCAATATAATCTAAAAAAAACCCCTTATAAAAAGAAACAGCTCCAAAAAAACCCCAACAAACAAACAAAACAAAAAAACCCCAAACATTTAAAAGCCACTAGGTCTATATTTTGCCTGAAAAATAAATGTTATTTTCACTCCACTACAAGATGTCATCATGACTGTGGCACAGTGCATAATGACAGAGTAACTCCAAGCTGTCATCAGAGATGATCCAAAATAAGCAGCACACTGTAAATCCACAAATAGAAAAATTAGGGCTTTCACTTAGGGTTTTTTTTCCTACCTGGACCTAGGCTAAAGTTAGGCTGAAATTACCTTTGAATAGCTTTGAAACCCTGACTTAAACAGGTCAAGGGGAGGGAGGGGAAAGAGCAAGCATCTCTTCCCATCCTTCACTGCCATCGCTCTGGGAAGCCAGCTATTTTCAGCATATGAGTGAAAACCATGGAAAAGTTGAACACCTTGAAACACCACATCTAGGTCCTAATATCCCATGGTAGAGAGGCCACACAAGAGTTTCAAAGTTGGATTACAAGCCACGTGCTCGCTCATTGTCAGCCTTGGACCCATCAGACCGAAGAGGGGTTTCATGGCCACGCCAACCTTCACCCCCCTCCACCACTGCCAGGGGTCCCTGATGCCTCACAGGCACCAGATACATCCAAGCCACTTCTGGAAGTGTGATGGGAGAATTTCTGAACTCAAAATAACGTTTTCACTTTTAGATCTATCTATGCCCAGTGTTTCAGGCAAAAGTTTTGCGCTGAAATGAGCATTTACAAGGACCTGAATCCAGAATGTCGAGGGACAATTTTTACAGTTTGGTACAAGGTTGGAAGCTCATGGTAAAATATGGTCCCTACCCTCAACTATCACACACTTCATAAGGAATTGAGTAACACATGCTGGAAAAAGTGGCAGTGTATTCTAATTAGACCCTAATGGGAGTTAGTTTCTGGAAACAGCATTTCAATTCACCATAAATTAAGTTGTTGATAATACAAGGTTTTTTCTTTTGTACATAGTAAAAGAGTGAAAGGTTACAAATTTGCTGGTTTCCAGCCAGGCAGCTCTTTTATACCTTTTCAGCTTTAAGGCTCCAGCCCTGCAAAGGCAAAGCATATTTTTGGCTTTATTGCATTGACTCCAATGTGGCTACTTACCATATCTAAAACTTAATCAATTAAATGAGGCACTGCCTGGTTGAGATTAATTCCCATATATGTGTTGTCTGGGGCACACAGTATAGTTTATTTTATGGGAAACAATTGCTATCTTAATTTGATGATTTAATTTTTAAAAATATTGACAGCTGTGCTATTCAGCAAATGCAGAAATGCATCACAAGAATTTATTCTTCAGTGTCAGCTCTTGTGGCACGCATGAGGAGAACCACTGGGAAACACAGGTTCCAAAGGCAAGAATCATAGACTATTAAGGGGTTGGAATGGACCTTAAAAATCATCCAGTCCCAACCCCACCTTCCCCCTACCATAGGCAGGGACACCTCCCACTCGGCCAGATTGCTCAAGAGCGTGTCCAACCTGGCCTTGAGCACTGCCAGGGCTGGGGAATCCACAGCTTCCCTGGGAAACCTCTAAAGCAAAGCAGGCTACAGTTGTCCTTGAGAATAGCAAGAAGAAATATTTCATGGCCTGCGCCTGCTGGGGTTTAGAGGAGCCTCCTAAAGCTCTGGACTTCTTCTAGCATCTGAAATCTAAAAGAAGATTCCCAGAAGGGCACATAATGGGGCTATGGTGTCCCGTGTCATCCCCTGCCAGCCCAATGTGGGCATGAAATCCCCCTCCAGGGCATGGCCTCTTACCAGAGTCCACCACCAAACCACGTTCTCTTGGGGGAACAAAACCCCCAGGAATTCCAGGCCAACAGCAGTTGGGCTTGGTGCTGGTACCGTAACATCTGACATTCACAGGGAAGGGTGTTTCCTTGTCCAAAACTGCAGAATCAAACTCCTAACAGCCAAAGTGCATAAGTTTATATACCTGGACTTTCAAAACGCAATATAGGCAGGAACTCCTAGAAATAATAGATTCCCACTGAGAATGTTAATATTTGTAAACAATAACAAAGGCTTATGAAGCAGTCCTGGAAAAAAAGAGATGCTTCCAGGAGACAGGAGGATGTTAAGAGTTGACAAGCAGAGAGAAAACAGCTCCTGAAATCTTTCAGCAGAAACTAAATAAGGAAACAATATGCTTTTATTTTTCTGGGATTTAGTAAAAAAATTATTTATTTGGGTTTTTGTTTGGGCACAAAAAAAATATGCCAAATAACCTCACAACATTTTCAGCTTTCACTTTTTTATTTCATGGAAACCTTTTAAAAATTATATGCATGCATTTCTTATAAGAAAGAATTCAAGGGAGAACTTTGTCCATCTCTAGGGAGCATCTAGTAGATGTTTCATGTCCTTATTGCATAATGAAAAAGAATAAGTGCCAAATGTAATAAGTAAGCCCTGATTTTTGCAGGAAAAAACTTTTCTTGCCAAGTTTCACACTGGAACCAACTGCAGCTCTCTCGTATATTTTATTCTTGGGAATTTTTGCAAATTAGAAGAATAGAGTTTTCTTGCAAGTACCACCTGCTGATTTTGTGGAAAACAGGAAAAACTCAAGTTTGACATATGACCTCCAAAAATTTTTGGTTTTATGAATAAAACAGAAAACATTTCCCCAGCATCATCACATCCCAAGCCAATATAATTCTGAAAAAATTAGAGCATTTTTTCTTTTAACTGAAAACACTCTTGGGCTGATTCCACAGAAGCCACATGCAAGTGTTTGACAACTTTTGTCTTATACTTTCAGACAGAAGTCAAGAAAGTAGTAGTACTTTTTCTTAATTATTTTAATGTGATATTGGAATTAACATTTAAAAAATCCAGTGTAATTATTTTTTTAAATGCTTGTGCAACTAACCAATTGTAATAGTTAAGTTTTTTTAAAATTAAGTTTAATAGACTGCTTAGGGGTTTTTTCTTCATTAAAATATATTTGGTTGAAGTTTGGTTTAAACCAAATGCCTTCATTTCTGGCACTCTAAAGTAGCTGCCAGAGCTCAGAGCTCCCTGTAAATTTTCCTGTGTGTGGACACTGGCATTTGAAAGAAGAGCCGCAGTGTTTCTGCATAACATATTAATCACCTCTACTAGTAGTAATTTATCTTTTCCAATGTCTACATAAAACAAATTAGTTGTAATGGCAACAAAAGTAGCTATCAAGTGTACGGCACTGTCCCACCCTGTGTTATTAAAGACTCATTTTAACAACAGGAGTGCAGATCCTGTTGGTCTCACCTGCTCAGCTATTAGTTTCAATTTGTCTCCCAACGCTTGCCAACATGCTGGGGTGTGTGAGCAGTCCCAGAAGACCTCTTTGGAAAATCTCACTCCATTCCCACACCTGACAATATTTCACTATACCTCAGGGTAATGTTAAACAATCTTTGCATTGTCCTATGCCATCTGTTCAGCATTTTTAAGCATAACTGCTCTGCACTGGCGTCTCACGCGCTGTAACCAGTCTCCGTTATACCATACCATTCGTTTTTGTCATACTCTTTCCTTCCAGCTCATTTCTTTTTCATTGCTAGCCAGCCCTGAGTATCACCAAATGCGCTGCATGACGCAGCCAGGCAGCTGAAGCGGCAGAGGGAGCGTTGCCTTGCTCTTTATCACTGCCAGAAGCATAATATTCCCAGCTCCCTACGCCAGACAGACAGCCGGCATCACTTCCAGAAGAGCCAGCGGGCATGGTGTGCCAAATCTCACAACTAACGATGGGATGGCATGCCCGTGCCAGGGGGACACTGCACGGGCACTGCCTCACACAGAGGCACTGCTGCTGCCGGCTCAGCACGGACTGTCCCAGCCTGGCTGTGCATCGTGTCGCAGGGAGGGAGCACATCCAGCTGGGTGCACTTCCATCCAGCAGTCACCAGGCTAAAGCCATGTTGGGATTTAAAGCTGCCCCAGGCACCCCACTACTGCCTAGGCTTGGCCCTGACTGGGAGCACGGAGGGCACTGCTCCCTCTCAGCTGCCTCAGGATCTTTAGCCCTGCGCTTAAGCACCAATAAATTAGGTCAGCCTTCCTTGTTTGTAAAATGAGGATGCACATACTTATTTGGGAAATAGTTTGGAGCTGGCAGTGAGGCTTTTATGTAAGTGCTAAAACCATTGCTGTTGCACTTTCGTTGCTTGAACTAGTCTCACAACTTAAATTCAAAATGTGTTTAATTTGAAACCTCCAAGCATTCAGACTTCTGTAAATAAAAGCAGTGACTACTTTCCTTAATAATTCATATCTTCAAGTGCTCAGTTGGTGTCCTAAATGAATGAATTTTCAGTACCTGATCAATAACAAGAAGTTTTCATGCTAAGTTCAGATCAAAAGGCTTCTGGAGGAGGTGGGAGTCCATTTGTAGTCATATTTGAATTCAAGAAAGCCTTAATGTTAATTTTAAAAGCCTAGAGTAACTCTAAATATTTATGTATTGTTTATTCAGATCTAGAACAAATAATTTATTAACGGAAAGGCCTGTTGAATTTTCCTGCTCAACAACCTGAATTGAGATTTTTGGAACCCTGGCCATGTCCCAAACAAATAAGTTACTTTCTTTTAGGGTTTGTTTTGTTTTGTTTTAATTTCTTTTCCTTCCCATACTGCTGTTCACTAACCTAAAGCCTGACCATCGCTATTTTTCCAAATGAGCACATGTGGTGACATCCATCTCCCGTAACCATTGACCTCAGGAAGTTAAGAAAACAAACGGTTTCAAAACCACACTGTGAAATATGGCTGCTAAGATGGCCAGCACATTCCTCTCATTTTTCATCAGCCTCTCTTGTAGCTGTCGCAGGACAAATCATCCAGCAGGAAATGGCACCCAGCTCTCCATACAGCAAAGTCTGGTTAAGCTTAAATCAATGCATAGACTTTTTCCATAAAACCTCACGGAAGGAATATAAGATAGCATATTTGGCTTGGGCACATCCTAATCCTGGCATTCCGAGGAAAGTGAGTGGATTTGGGGCAAAGGCTTCTGAAGGGTGTATCACCATCATCCCCCTGGGGTTCCAGAGCTACACGCAGCATGAGGCTGACACCCTGCACTGCTCCATGCCCACCCGGGAGCCCAGGACCAGGTGGCCAGAACCACCTTCAGCTCCTTACACTTGTGTCATGTCCCTTGATCACCCCTAAGCAAAGTTTGGTTTGACTCTTTTTTTGCTGTCTCCCAATTCCTTGCTCTGCACATGGATGTGCATTACCATAGCATCAGGTGCCACCTGTAAGACCTTTTCTTCCTCCCCAGTGGTACTGGGCTCTAAAGCATACAAATTCTTTCACTTGCTGTGATGTTTTCAAACTCTCTCCATCTGAGCAGGCCACTAAAGGCTGAAGCAAAGGCAGCCCTCAGTTTGCAGAGGGAGAAGTGAGATGCACCACCACCCTGGAGTTATTTAAAAACATGTAGACATGGTGCTTAGAGACATGGCTTAGTGATGGAATTGGCACTGGTTGGATCCCAAGGGTCTTTCCCAACCTAAATTATTCTCTAATGCATTGAGAGGGAAGGAGCAATTTCCTGGTATTTCCCCAGGAGCACGAGCTGCAGCCAGCAAGGTGCACCAGCACCTCATGCCCTGCACAGGGGCCCAGGCAGGCAGCCAGGCACCACTGGGGGACAGATTTGGAGCTAAATTATTTTGCAGGGAGAAGGAGCACTCTGATTGCCTGCAACAGGAAGGACTGCCTGTCCCGCACTGTTGGTGAAATGCAAAGCAACCCCAATACACGTGGATCATTTCAGCCAAAGGGGTGCATGGGAGCTACCTTGCCTTGCTCCAAATAACACAGATAGCTCTGGTCCAGTGTGGCTCTGGGTCCTTGTTAATTGGAGGCTTAGCTGCGGCCTTAAGGTAAAAGCCCTGCATTTAGATTTTTTATGTGGGGAGAAATATCCATAAGGAATCTAGTGAGGCTTATTTTTTAATTTTTTAAAAAATCTGAACAAAGAGTGGCATTGTTGTTAGGAAAGTCCCAGAGGGAATATCAAGACAGCAAGGATGGATGAATCAGAGCCAGGCACTGTGGAAAATAACATACTTGATACCTAATGCTTGTGAAGTTCAGAGGCAGAATAGTTCCTGAAGCTGTACTTCTAATCCAATCCGTGAGCTCAGTGTGAGCGGTGGAAGGCAGGCAGATGTTCAGGTCCATTTGGGGCCATCGGTTTATCCACAGTCAGAGCTGCCCTATGCCTTGCTCAGAGTCAGGGACTAATATTGCTCTATTTGCCTGTGCTAGCAGAGGTGAGAGTCCCAGATCATTAGAGCTGCCAGACAGCCATACCTGTTCACAAGCAAAAGAGCTGAGCACACCACCCTCAATATTTTAAAGCATCTAACCTGAATAATGCTACTTCTATGACAAAATCCCATTTCCAGAAACTACTGCTACCTGTCGGTTTGAATTGTAGAATTCAACTGACTGACATTGTTCTGCTCAGGACAATCAGGTGTCTGCCGCTGTTATTCATATCCAGGCTTATGCGACGCGAAATGCATAAATGTGAATAATTCTGTGCAAACCCCCGGGAATAAAACACATGTATTAGCCAACAGCATGTTTTAATAATTAGAGGACAGCAGCCAAGGAATGGCATAGTGGTATTTAGAATGTATCACAACCACTCTGTCATTCCTTTTTTCCTAAATCTCTGCCTCTCTCATTTCTGTTGCTGTCATGCTGCCTTTCATGACAGAAGGGAAGCATTTCTAAGCCTCTAACATTTGGTGCCGGAGGAAAGCTCATCTCCAGTTTCCAAACTGTGCTCCACTCTCCCCAGGTGGGAATGAGGATTGCTATAAAATGCAACAGAAGAAAATCAGAGACAAAACATAACAGGCCCAGTTCTGTGGGTTTTTGGGACTCATCTTCCAGAGGCTTCTCAGAACCAGGGTAGAGAAAAGCCAAAGGATTCAAAAAATGTTGAATCAGTCTTAAAAAATTCAGGACGTTGGCTTAACTACCCCAATGTCTCTAAGAAACAAAGCAAAGCAACAACCCCTTCTACTTCTTTTATTTGCCTTCTGGTTTTTGAGCAATTTGTATTCACAAAGCACATTTAAGCTTTCCTCCTTAAGGTCTAGATGGATTTAAAAACAAAAACAAGAACGAAAAAATAAATCCTAAGAGAGGTTCTCATGTAATTATACATATCCAGGAACTACAATTTTAAAAAACAGAATAACATATGGATAGCCTAATAAAATTGTGAGCTGGCAGTAACCAGCATATAATTGTGTGAAAAGAGAACATAAGCATCATGTACTTTTTATGTGGACTAATGGACAGAATATTGGCATGTCAACAGGAGAAATCAAAGTTCTTCTTTCCCTTCTGTTGCAAAGCCAGAAGAAAATCATATAACCCCTGCATGACTTATTATGCCCTTCCATTTTTTTATTTATTTGCTTGTATTGCAAGCTTCCCTAGGGTATGGGCTACCTCACTGTCTGCCTTTACTATGTCAGCACACCAGGAAATCATTTGGGGTCAGATTTATGGACAGTGTTTCATATTGCAATACAAGTACTCAGAATTTTAAAAAATAACAAAACAAACAAACAAAAATCAAGCCACACACAGACAAAAAAGCAACAAAAAAATCATAACCAAAACCGGGTCCTCAACTACAAACACTCCTTTTCCTCAGATTCCTGGCTGGGAGAAGCTCAGCGATAAGGATGCCTGCACTGCAAACTGCAAGTTCAAACAGCAAGAGCCTGATGCAAAGCCATATTTACTGCAACTCTAATCTACTTCTAATCCACCTTGCTCTGAAGACCACTGTACAACATAACACAGCCTTCAGATAGCAAACAGTTACAAAAATCTATTGATTTTTCAGAGCAACATAAGCTGCCAAAAATGCATTCAGCCCCTGTGGAAAAGACCTTCACCTCTGGATAGAGCCCATCGGTGCACACCCTGTTAGCAATTGCCAGCTCTCAGAAAATGACTTTCATCTGGCTGCAGAAAACACAGATGTAGAAGTAAGCCTGGCAGCCCTTCTCAGAGTTTTATTCACTGCAGCTTAAATGAGATAACCATCCGTCATTCCACAGCACACACCGGTCCCACACCTCGATCACACACAGCATCTGCCATACATGAGAGGCGCTTTGAGTAGCCTATCCTTACTACTACCTTTTTATTAACTTTCAGACAAATACTCATGCCTGGCATTTATTTACTCCTTGCCACAGTCTCCCTGATAACTGAGAGGTTTTGTTTTTTTAATAGAATGAATGGTCCTCAAAGTGTTCAGTTGCTGCTCAGCTAATTTCCTAGCTCACCTGGAATGGTGTGGTAAGATCAAATCACACAGAGGAAAAGATCAGGATAGCAGCAAGGAATCCCTGAGTTCTGAGAAACTATTCACACCAGGGTCTTGAGTATTGCCAGAGAAATTACTGAAACTTGTTTAAAAGAGAACATGTTGAATAAACACACAAACAAATTCCCTTGCATTTGTCAGCATTTATGCTCTTCCTCACTATCGTAATGCAGACAGAGAAGTTATTAACTCATGACAGACACCAGAAGATATTTGGTCCAGCAAACACCTATCTTGTCAATATGAGTAGCTGTTTCGAAGCATGCTCTGATACCCTTTGTTTTCCCCTTGGAACATCAAGGGATTGTCCATGCTGCTGTACCCCAAATTGCAGGGGGGCCACCCTGAAAGAATGGAAGGTCTTTTCCATTTGTCTTAACAATTTGTATGTTACCAATAAATGCAGAGAACAAACTAATTCATAAGCTGCAAATACTTATATTTTTGCTTCAACATTTGTAGAAGCAGATGAGCAGACATGAAAAGAATACTATGGATGACTAAGAAGTATTTGAGTTTGTTTGTGTGTGTGTGTGTGTGTGTGTGTGTGTGTGTGTGTGTGTGTGTGTGTGGACGTCTATATATCTATATATCTATGTATGCCCTATCTTTGTAAGCTGAAATTAACAGACATTTTGCATTTTGCTGTCAAGGGAGCTGGTTTTTGAGCAGCTTGGGAAAGTTATCTGTCTTAAGTAACCCCTTATTCATGAACAATTATTAAGACTTAGACAAACATTCTTCATAATACTTGTCCTGGCCCTGAAGAATATTCATATTCATATCTTCCTTCACACCATCCCATCCAAAGATTTCTTCACTGAATTCTGTCAGGAAAGATATTTTTACCTTCCATGGAGTAATTCATTGGCTGCTATGTTCATTTGCTGTAACTAAGTCCAATTTTCACCTGTCCAGAGAATAAATGGTGTCAAGGAATGAGCATTTGACCGAGCCATTTGGTCAGTCCATGGAGGAGCAGCCTGTGGTGGGTAATATACCAATCCTGGAATGAGGATTCTCTTCATGTTATGGACCTTTCCCCCCACTGCCATTTTCTACCTTCTTAATTATACTTTAATCTTGCAATCAGCCACAATGATAACTGATCCCTCTGGAGTGATAACAGATTTACAACTCACTCTGAAAGATACCATGACAGAAAAGAGCTAGGGACTCATCTGGAACATCCCATCCTGCATTAACAGGGAGAATGGTGAAGCAGGGGCAGGTAGAAACATTTCCGGTATTTGTTCCTGTTGCTTTCACCACGTAACAGCAATCATTACAAAGAAGATAGTACCCACTGAAGGTACATGAGAATTAAGCTCATCGTGGCCTGGGACTGAAGGGGTCAGATCCAAATTTAAATTAATGCAGCTTTTCAAGGCACTGCTATAGGTAAGGAACACAGGTGAGATGGGATCAATACACTTTAATACTGGCATGCAGGATGAGCCAAGGTTTTGCTTGACTGCAGGATTTATGCATTACACAGCTTAATCCTTCACTGCAGACCCACATGGAAAGGGTCATGGACTTGCTTCCTATCTTTAGCATGTTGCTGTAGTCAATGGATCAGTACACTAAAAAGAAGACGGGGGAAAAAGGACCTTTCCTGGCAATGCTCAGATCCTTAAAAAACATCTTTCCAAATTTCTCTTTGATCATAATTTTGTTTGCTTGATATGCTTTTGAAGGCTCTCTGATGTTACAAACCTCTATTCTGTGCTTGCATCCAGCGACAGTTTTGCAATGAAAAGCTTTGTTCTGCTCCAATATTGGAAGATTTGTGATTGCTGGTCCAATCCATTATTCATCTCTGAATGAAGTTATCAGACCTTATTCTTTCCTGGCTTCCACTGATATGCATCAGGAATATTTCCAAAGATACAACACTCTAATATTGAACTAAGCAAAAGAAGTCCTAGACCTTGCATGTTTCCTTGAAGCTACTTCAAGATGAGGAAACTTTGTTCTTTCTCCTTTTTTGATCATCCTTCTGCAATGAATCTAAAACAAAAAATTGTTTTCCCAGGCAATTTTAGCTGGCATTCAGTTACTACTCTACAGGGAGCTATGGACTGGGTAGGGAAGGTATTGTGTCACCGCTGCAGATAAAACAGGAATAACATAGTAATATTTTTTATATTGTTGGCTCTAAGATTTTACCGGTCCTAAAGTACCAGTGATTCAAAATGTCTTACATGCTGGCATTGCTCACTGTAATGCTCTCTAACTCATTCCTGTTGGACCATACAAAGCAGATGACTGGAAGTGATTAAAGTCTTCATCTGCCCTCCAGCCCCAGTGGTGTCGTTCAGGCAAGAGGTTCTGAGCCCTTTCAAGCCCACCACACATTCTCCAAATTGGAGATTTTTAAGGAATAAACTCTCATTTTTAGCACAAAGCCACTGGATGCCAAGAACTGCCATTGTGCAAATGACATGCTCCAAGACTCATTTCACTATTCAGATCCCAAATCCCCCATTTCCTGTTGACTCTCATTGCTTAAGCTAATATCATTCAGCCTACTCTTTCAACTGGTTAGAAGGGCTTAGTCGAAACCCTGTGCAGTCAGAGGAACACAGTGCACATGTGTAACAGTAGAAATTGTTGGCTCAGAGCATATTCATTTGTTGTGTGTAACGCAGTAATAAAAAACAAATGCAGAGACTTCATTTTATATATAAAAAAAATACTGCAATATTTTATGTGTCTCATTTTAGCAGCCTGTTTTTAAATAACAACCTTATTTTTTTCCAATTGCAAATCCTCAAACAGAGGAGCAAAACATAAAAGTATTTTTAGTTTATGGGCTAAACGTCCAGCCCAGCAGTTTGCTAGTAATATATGTATACTGATAATAACCACAACTAGCAGGGGATGCAATGCAGCCTCAGTTATTTCTCTCTGCTCTGCAAGAACATACTCCTCTCATTAAGAATTTAGATGTCAGCCAGGATTGCTAACTGCATTGGTTCACACTTCCCTGAAGAGAAGCAAAATGGTAGATTGTTCCTTGAAATACCACAAAGCCTTTCTGAACACCACAGCTCAACTCTTCAGGGAGCAGAGGCAACAGCGCTGAAAGAAAAGAGTTTTTTCTCTGAAGAAAAGAAATTCATCAAGTAGCAGGTCACTGTTGGAAATGTGTCATTTTGAAAAAGGTACATTTCTGAGCACATAGGACAGTTGGTCTTTATCCAGAGAATGGCTGCAATACCAAGGGACCTCCTGAGCTTGAGGAGACAGCTGAGAGGGGACCTCATCAGTGTCTGCCAGTATCCGAAGGGAGGTGTCAGAGGATGGTCCAGACTCTGCTCAGTGGTGCCAAGCAATAGGACAAGAGGCAGTGGGCAGAACCTGATGCATAGAAGTTCCCCCTGAACATGAGGAAGAGCTTATTTGCTGTGCGGTGACTGAGCACTGGAACAGATTGTTCAGAGAGGCTGTGGAGTCTCTCTCACTGGAGATACTCAAGAACCTTCTGGGCACAGTCCTGTGCCATGTGCTCTGGGATGGCCCTGCTTGAGCAGGGAGGTTGGACCAGATGAGTCACTGTGGTCCTTTCCAGCCTGGCCCCTTCTGTGATTCTGTGAAAATACGACATTTTCACATCTATCATATGACACTCCATAGAGTATAAGAATGTGTCAGTGGAAATCAATTTTCACATAAACATATCCCACCTTTCCAGGGCATTTGTTTTCATCTCCCTGGAGTCCACTTGTCCCTGCAGAGCCCAGTGTGGGTCTGACCCACAGCTGGCTGATGCCAGCAGGCATCTCTCCCAGACTGCCAATATACAGAGTTCCCTGGGTCATGGACAGGGACATCCAGCACCACAGAGAGGCAGATAAAAGTTCTCTTTGGCTTTAGGTAAAATATTGAGGGTGCTGTGAAATGAATGTACCATGAGTGAAGTGCCACTGAGATGTCAGCCCTGAGATGCCAAAAAATTAAGAAAATTGAGTGCTATGGTGTGTCGCAGCAGCATTTTTATACCATCAAACTTAGTTTTCAATTTTCACACACAGAAAGTCCAAATAATCTTGGTATCATTCTGGTAAAATCTGTAGTGAAATACAATATCTTTCCTGGAAGCAGATGGGCTTAACACCTCCAAAAATGAATTTTTCAGCAGGGCCAGACCCCAGCTTTCCCTAGCTTACTCCTGAATCACATAACCTGTGTTGGCATTACAATACCTTTATTCCTCACCCCTGCCCCCATCTAGTTGCTGTATTTCAGTTAAGATGCATTTTCGGATACCGTAACAATTGGAAAGGAATAATTATCATCCTCTAAAACATGTACAGCAGTTCCTAGAGAGGCTGAATTGGGAGAATTGGCACTGGGCAGCCCTTTTGGTTTTCCCCAGAGGGTCTGGAGTGAGCAGGATGTATTGTTTCCCTCTGGTCTTTAGAGGTGAAGACAAATTAGCCTTTGCTTCTGACAAATTGACTTCTTGTTTTCAATAACAAAGTCTCCTAATTGAAAACGTAAGCCCCAATTTGAAAATCCCTTGTTTTTTCACACTTTGCTTCTATCTTATTTGTGCATCTTCATCATCTTTGAAAAGCATTTATGGAAAGTGAGACAGCCTCAATGTCTCCCACTAAAATAATGATAATCACCACTGAGAGGCTTGACTTTACAGGTGGTGACAGACAAATGTATTCAGAATAGCAGACAGAAAACAGTTTTTACCACCAGCCTGACTCTTTCCCCTATTGTGTACTTTTGGTAGCAATTAAGTTGTCCTGTTTACACAGAGGGGAGTGTCCTGGAATAAAGTACTGGCTGGGCAAAGTGGGAAAACATTGGTGAATCTCACACTAGGAAAAGCACCATACCATTCTTATTTTCCCCCACTTAGGTGTCAAAACCAACAGAGCCACGCACTACACAGTGAGGCACAGTTGGGGAAAAAAAGTACTGCTGGGCTCAGCAGTCGCAGGGCGCACTGCCTTTTACTTCCCAGGACAATGCCAGCCCCGAGCCAGCTCCTGGCTTCTGATTGTTGCTTCAAGAAAAGGGTCTGAGAAGGCTCTGCTGAATTTTGATTTGTCAATAACTGTCAGAAAAACACTCTGTGATCCAAGGCTTAAGCAAATTTCTGCTAGTCAGTACTAACCAACTTGCTCCTCTTGCAAAAACAAGGAGCAAGAGAAGTGTGTGCTGTCCCTGCAGTGATTTGCTTGGTGTGGGCAGGTAGAGTGCTCCGAGAGAGGAACTGTGTCACATCTTCCCTCCTGTTTTCTTTGGGCCCCGGAGAGCTCTCACTAATTAGGCAGTTGCCCTGCCCCTGAGAAACAATGAACAAACAAGCCAATTAGCCCCAATTCATTGCAAAGCTTGAAGTCAACCCACAGCAGCGCTTTTCAGAGCAAATTTCCTTGCTGGTGACTTTATTCTGTTACCATTTTTACTGCCATCTAATTGAAGCCACTGATGGCCAATTGCTTCATTTATCATCAAGTTTACAGGCCACACACTGCAGTACTAATTAGAAACCAGACACTGTGCTTCAGCCTCCCTTTGAAATACTACTGCCATTTACATGTAATTCTAATTCATTATGTTTCAAAGAAACTGAGAGAGTGGGAATGAGATTATTTCTCAAAAGCAATACTGAGATTAGGCAGGCCCAGATTGCACTCTAACACAGCTATTTTAAGTTTATTGGGAAAGGGGGTGGAGGATAATTAGCAGTTTCCCCTCCTCCCCGCAATTTCTGACACTACCAAGTGCAAACCCAAAACCCACATAATCAATCTTGTATAAACGCCAGTAGTGAGCTCTGCTCGGTGTGCAGTTCTCACCCAGGCCGATTTTCACAGGGAAGTGGTGAATTTTGCACTTGAGGTGAGAAATACTGCCCTAAGGATTTAAATCTGACAAGTGCCAAGGCCTTGTGAAGGTTCCTCTGTTTGGCGTGGAAAGAGAGGAAGGCAAACCTCAGCTTTCTCCATGCCTTGGTTCAACAATAAATCACCAGAAGCCTGCAGACATTTGGCAGAACTGCAAAGAATTGTTATTTTAACTGAAATCTGATAGATTTTCTACTTCCAAGGCATTTTCAGATAAATACCTCAAATTTGGAGCCAGCTTCACTCATCTTGCATAGGTTTCTCTACCAGCTTCACTGGGGCTGCCCTGGACTGAATTATGCAGGACCAGCTCTGGGCAAGGAAAAAGCTGATTCTCCTTGTTGTTTGATATTCTCATGTTGCAACTATTCCCTTCCTTCCCCTTTTTAGGTCCCCTACATCCTGACGGGCTCATTTCTCCCTAAATAAACTTGAAGCACAGAAGCAAAATGCATTTGTTGCCTGGGAAACACACAATTCAGTGTATGAGGTGGCCATCCTAAGAGAGCCATAGACCTCCAAGGAAGTTTTTATATCAATAACTATAACCAAGCAGAAGTACCAGGTTAGTATAACATTCCCTGCTACTTGGTTGTTACTTTTTGAAATGTTTGACGAGTTCCTCATTATGGCCCATGATTTATTTTTGTTTCATGCTTAGTCTTGGTCTTCGTTTCAGAAATGTTTTACTCTAACAGTGAGAGAATTTGACAGAATTTCAGAAGCGAGCAGAAAGCACTGCCTGAGGATTACTGGTAAACTCCTCATTGTATCATCACTCTGTCTCATTAGCTCCATGTTCTCACTTTGATTCACCAACTGTTTTCTGTAACACACTGCTCCTTTGAATCACTTATCTCCTCAGGCCTTCTAAATGCCAGTAAATATATTGCAAAAGCATATGATATTCTGGCACTGACAGTACACTATCATCAAAAAATCCCCTTTCTCTCAGGAAAATATTCACACTTCTGTTTTCCTAGAAGAGCTGCAAGGAGGGGTGTGCTTCCTTGGGGAGACTGATTGAGCATGCTCCAAGAAACACTCCAACACTTCACATATGGGGTTATTTTCCACTTAATTTATGATGACTCCTAAAGATCCCAGCAATGATCATTTCTCTTCTTGGCAAACAAGGAAACTATTATTAGCAGGGCAATAACATTATATATTTTCTCAGATATAGATCTAGGGACATACAATAAATTCAGTCATATATCAGTCCACTGCAGCACAAACTCTGCAAGTGCCCTGTATGATGCATCGTGGAAGACAACTGTGTATCAATACATGATTATTACATTTATCAAGGATTTCTTCAAGCTGGTTCACAGTGATTGCTAACAAAAACAAAGCCAAAAAGGGACTACGTAAGAGGCAGTCACAATCCCTCAGACAACAGCACCTAAAACAAAAGAAAATGCTGAGAGCCCTGTGCTTGTTGTAGAGAACCCTGAAATAGTCAAAGTCAGAAGCTAGGGTAATTGTACCAAGAACCTAGTCCCAAAATAAAGGTTACAATGGGTTTTAAAGCTGGGCTTGGTCTGTGAATGAAGGAGGATATGTAAGGACTCATCCTGGTTGAATGGAGAGTTTTCTGAGCTGGGAACAGGAGATCCTGAAGAGGTTTACAGGGCTGCCTCCAGCTGTCTTTATCAGTGAGCAGCCTTTCCTCTATCTTTTCAAGGAAGAGCCAACTCCAATATTTTTTGGATATTTTTGTGTCTGTGTGTTAGCGTTATTGCCACAAGGCCTCAGAGAGGATCTATTTCAGCTGAAAGCAAGGCTGAGGTGGCATCTGCATATGGATTCTAGCACAGCCAGAAAAAACTTTTTAATGCTGTGCAGCACTCACAGATATACTGGCCAGCACAGGCAACAGCACCTTTAAAACCCACAGCACTAGGCATCACCTTGCGATAGAAAAGCACTTTTCCCAAAAATCAATTATCCCTTGATTTTTGGGATAGTTTCCCAAACTATGTTTTCAGCAAGATTTATAAGGAAGTTTTGAAAGAAACAATATATGGCCTTTATCAACAGAGCAGAGACCTAGCCTTCCCCACTTCCTCGAGCCTGAACGAGGTTACTGCTTTAACATTCTTCTCCAGCATCCAAGCTCCATGCTGTAATTCGATCCCTCCAGTGACAATAAGAAAAGCAGCCCATGTTGCTGCAGAAGAAAAATAAACCAGAAAAATAAACCAGCAATTAGCAAGTTCCTATATGTTTCCTGTTTATATAATACAACTCTTTTGCAGGGCAAAAGCCCGGAAGAAACTGATATGCCTGGAAAAGATTTATAATAAAGGTTACTTGAAATACCGACCCATGCAACTAGACTTGTTGTATCCTCCATTTAGAGTGTAAAAGGATGGATTTAAATGTGGAATTAAATATTCCGGTCTGTCTAGAGACAGCAGTAGGGAGGGCTTTCTATAGGTGTCATCTGTGGGAAAGCTGTTCTGCACTGCTCGTAGAGAGTAGCAACATTTCATATCACAACTTCTTTATTTGAAAAATAGTATGTGCAAAGTATATGAACTTCATTATGCATAGGAAATTACCATTATTGTACATGATAGTAGAAAAGGAAACAAAACAAAAAAAAAAGGCTGCTACTCATTTTTTAAGGACCCTCAAGGTGATACACTCCCCTGCCTGTCTCGCTACATCTCCAAGATAAGGAATTGTACTTTATCTTCAGTGAACACTGCCATACATATTGCCATTTGCCCTCTGTGCTCGAGTACCTCACCAAACAAACTAAAGTGTGTTCTTTCACAGAACATTATGCTCCAAGGCCTTCAATGATACCCATTTTCAATTACAGGGCTCAGAGTTTGGGGTTTTCCCCCTGCCCCCTCTTATTTATGGAGTCTTAGACAAACTGCTAACCCATTGAGACAAATCTTAGCATCACCAGTCTTTTATGGAAAACACTCCAAGAGGAAAAGTCCCGTAGAAGATTCAGGCATGATCTTTTTGTTACACTTGTATTAGCAGGGAATATTAAAAGACCCTACTCCTGGAAACTTATTTAGTGCTGTTATTCCTGGCTTGTCTTAGTTTGAGTTCAGATAGTTGTAGTAATGGACAAAGTTTCTCCTTATTCCACAAAATTTAACTACATATCAGAAGAGCTGAAATGTTGTTTTGTGTTTTCCAATTTTTTTTCTGAACTGTTAAGAACCAGAAAGTCATAGAACCAGCCAAAGTTTGAAAATACTACAAAATTTCATTCTGACCCTTGTTTTAAGATCAACTGAGCCATACCACAAAAAAAAAAAAAAAAAAAAAAAAAAAAAAAAAAAAAAAAAGATTTTGAGCTAGTCAACTTGTTTTTAAAACTTGTAAACCAAATTGCTGGGACAAAATTTGAGGTGCATATATTAAACAGGAGAATAGTGCAAGTTCTGGTCATAAAGACCAAAGCCCATGATTGAAAATGTTCTTTAAATATACTTCCCTGGATCTGGCCAGATAGAGAGAAATTTAAGCTGAACTGAGAGTCCGTTTCCCCCTGATTTCAGTAGGGTTTGGGATTAGACGCCCTACATACCTGAGGTTCCAACTCACCATAGCCTGAGCTGTGAGGACCCCCAGAGTAAGGCTTGGCCTCAGGTGTGTCTGCTCCAGCACCATAGCTTCATCCATCCACGTTAAATTCCCCTTTTCACCCATTTAATCTTTAAGTTCAGTTTTTCATTAAATTGTTAAGCTTTACTTTGCGGATATGCCTTCATGGACTGCCAGATCTACACAAAGAAGCTGCAAGCCTGAGGACAGTTCTAAATTCATGATCCAAGCTTTTCTGAAGAGGTAACTCCATGGGATTGCACAATAGTAAGCACTGACTTTAGTATTGTTCCTTATCTTTCCCAAGATCTTTTATTCCACTAGCTGTTTATTATATTTACTATACATTAAGCCAGCAGTTTCTCCTCTTGCAGTTTGCTTGGGACTATTATTAGCAAATGTTTAACATATACAATATTTTCTCAGATGTCCAAGCCAAGTTTGCAGACTGTGCATTAAGAAGTTTTCAAGTAAACTACTGGCAAGAAAAGACTGGATAAATTAAGAATGGGAAGAAATATTGACTTCCCATATTCTAGTTCAAAAAATGGTGGAAGAGGTTTCATTCACATTTCCCAGGACACTACTGAAGTCCTGGTTTCATGATTGCTTAACCTTAACTGTATATTTAAGACATGAATGAACTATAATCATCAGATTAAAGGGGTAAAATTTAGGAAGAGTGTGGGTTGAACGATCCTAAGATATATAGTCAGTCCTGTGATGTGAAGTGGGATATGGAAAAAGAATAACATAATAACATACATTTTTAGTGTCGTTCATCCACAAGAATTTCAAAATGCTTCCCAGACTAAACATGAAAGTCCAGATTCTGATTTCTGCTCCCCTGGTGTAAATCCAAGGTGATTTGGCTGAAGTTATTAGAGTCAACTCCTCATTTTCAAAATTGAATTTGAGATCAGAGGTTTGGCCCTATTGTAGACACACGAATGGCATTCGTTTGTGCGCTGGTCCCATTCAAACAGTTATAATTTGAAGCAAATTCATTTTCCAGCATTGGGAAAACTACAACTGATGAATCTGGCACCAAAATACATACAACGAGAAAGAAGAAAAAAGCAGTAATGCACATTTTTAATGTTGATCCAGAGATGTAAATCAGGCAAGTATTCCAGTGGGTATAAAATATTATTCCTTTAATTCAGATCAGGAAAAACTTGTCCAAGAAGACACTGAAGTAGAAGAGAAGGAGGAGGCAGAAAGAAGAATTGTATAGCAGCACATCAAGTTAAACTACATAGATGCTCTCTGTCCAGTCCACTCAAGAGCTCTTTATTTACAGCAAAATAAGCTTTATTTTAGTGCAGTATCCCTCGTTTTCAGCCACATCCAGATCCTTTCTGAAATGCATGAAGATCTATTTTCCTAAGCTCTATGATCACTGACTATATCTTTACTGTGAGAATATATATATATATACATATTTATAAAACTATATTTTGCTGTGAGAATTAGAAGCAAGAGACAATCATGATTATCAATATTTTCCAAGCTGACTTGGGAAGAGAGTGCAGCTGATCTGCAAGTTGTTGGGCTTTTTCATTGGGTTGTTTTATGTTTGAGGGTTTTTTGTTTGGTTTTTGTGGGGTGTTTTTAAAAGCCTAAGCCCTACCCTAAATTTTTGCTCTCTGGACTTACCTGATACTTGCTGAATCTCACTCGGTTTCTCTGGTAACTCCTGTGAAGCTTAGACTGGGATCTTCTCTGACCATAGAACTGGAGTAGATTGGTTTAGGCTTCTTCACAAGAAAAGAGCTGCTCAACCATTTCAACACATCCTGCAGAAATGCTCCCTCAATCTTTTTTCCAGGGCAAAGAACAAGGGTCAATCATCGTCCAGGGAAAGAAACATCTCTACTTTTTTCTGCTTTTTCACAAAATTGCACCCTTCCTAATCCAACCGAATGTCAGCAAAAAACTTAAAACTTCCCAGGAGAGTATTTATCTGATCTCAGGTCAGTAAAAGTGGCTTTAGAACTTAAACTGCTGGTATGTAAAGAGCAACAAACCCTGCTGTTTATTTGAGCAGTAGGGTCAGAAAGCAAGCCCAAACCTAGAGGAAAAAGTTATAAAAAGTTCCCTTTGAATGATAAGCATTCAGATATCTGCTGTTATTTAAATAAACAGGGTTTGCACACAGCATTGATCAAGATTGGAAAAATCCTCTTGTATTTCTGGGCTTCTGATTTCAGACAAGCAAGGGTCACCACCAACTCAAGGCACCACTTAGTGAGTTTGTCAATCCTCGGCCTTCTGCAATTCATTTAAAGAAAAAAAGTGATACTGCAAATTAATGATACTACCAGTATAAAGTTCAGGAGCCTAAGATTTAAATTAGTTAGGGTAAAAAGTGAGGGATAATTGTCACAAGTCCTTTAAAATATTTTCACATTAACAAAAAAAATCTTCATCTAATCGATATCCAGGGAGCAGTTCTCCAATTGCATTACTACGCAACTAAGCCCTGAAAAAAAGACTGTGAATTTAAGGAAAATACTGTGATTTATATACAGACTGTCATTGGGACTGCTAAAATTGAGCAAAATTTGTCCTTTGTGGTGATTTTGTAATGATTAATATTAATTAAGATACAGTTCCTTTGCATTGGTTTAGGGAGGCCCATTATATCCTGTCTATTAAATACATGCTTGCCAACTAAAACCACACAGAAATACAGAGAAATGAGATTCTTAAGAAAGCCCTTCTCTGTCTGGCCCCTGTGTTCTTTCCTGTCTGGCCCAAATACAGAGTCTAAGGGTGTATTCTATTTGAAGAAATAAAATTCTTTACTAGGCTGTTGGGCAGTAATCTTGCCTCATCTCTCAGCACAGCAATTATTTGCTCGAGCAGGGACCAGTGCCTGAACACCTCTGAGGAAAGGACAGGGGACTGATTTTAACCTCTGCCACTCTCTCACCAGGACTGTGCCTACCTGGACTCTGTCACTGGTCTCTCCCAGCCCCCAGGACACAGTGGGCACTGAGCAGCCCCAGGGAAGGAGCAGGGGGAGGCACAGCCAAGCTGTGACTCTCCTAGCCAGCCACAACCCTCTGGCTCACAGCTTGATCCCAGCCCTTCAGCCCCGAACAGGGCTAAAAGAAAGGTACCCTGCAAAAGCATGAATGAAAATGAAAAACATGAAAAATATTTAAAAAATTAAAACATTGTTGAGAAAAAGAGAAAAACAAACCCATCCACTTACGCTTGCTGCATGTGGAGACGCAGGACTTCCCATATACTGTCCGTAAAAATACAGGATTGCAACGAGGAGGAAAGTTTAAATTATACTGTTCATGGTTTTTTACTTTTTTAATGAGACAATCCTGACAAGGCCTAAATATTTCTCAAATCAAGGGAGTTAACACTAGAGACAGGTAGATTCTGATTTGTAAAACGAACATCTTGAGTTCTCACTAACTTCAATTCCAGCTTCAATTATCCATCCCTCTCTCAAGTCAAACTTTTCTGATGTAGAGCTGGGAACTGCCCTGAGCAATCCAGAGGATCTTTAGAATGTATAAAAAAACCCTTCACTGCTCACCTGATGGCTTCTGCAACAAATACACAAGCTGTGTTTTTAGTTAAACCATGTTTAAACAGAGCAAAGGTGCCAGGACCTGAGTGTGAATGGCAATGTTACACTGACAGAATGGGATTTTTCTCCTTTGCTTAAAAGGTGCCTGCTTTCAGCACACCCAAAGGGAAACACACACCCCATGCATTTGTTTCTTTCCTTGGCTCAGGTCGTCATCTCAAGTAACAAAAGCAAACAAGAGATTCTAGCACCTACCTAATGTTCTCCACTTGTCTTTGGTGCATGCAATGTGGAAAGGAAAACATTCCCCAGCAGCCCTGTGGTAACAGTGTTGAATGACACCAATGCACTCTCATCAAAATTCTTCTATGCATTTCTCAAGTACAAAACGAGGAAAAAAAATTAGTTGTTATGCCCCCTACTTTTAACTGGGTATAGGAGTAACCTATGGATAAAAGATGTGTTTGATGCAAGCGGTTATCACCTTGAAGCAGGATTTTAGCTTAAAGATGAAAAATGTATAACAGTGAATTTGAGAGTGGCTGATAAATCCCATTTTAAGGGATATATGTGTACACTAACCCAGCTCAGACTCACTCTTTGGAAGATTCCTTCTACCAAGGTGCATGTAAACATTCATTTCAGCAGAAATACTTATTTAAGGTACCAGGCAGCACAGCTGCCACTTGCAAGCTCCAAATGAATAGACAGTAAAACTGTTTTTTTAGATCATTAATAAATAATCAAAATGTAGAGTACATCAGTTTCCACTTCTGATACTGTCAACACTGGCTTTCCTCTGCAGCTCCAAAAGGCTTCACCTTTCAGAACTACTCACCCTTGGATGCAGGAAGTATTGAGGAGAAGAGAAGGGAAAGAAGTGGATAAATATGGATATCTACATAGCTTGTAAAAGTCTATAGAAAGTTAATTAATTAATTAGGCACTGAAGTCCCAAGGCACTGCTCTGAAGTGACCCAGAGAAGATCCCATACACTTGAAAAATCTGGAGGTTTGAACCCACCTACAATCTGTTGCTGTTACTATTGTCTCCTTCGAACAGCTGTAGACTCTCAGGACTGTAACCCAAATATGGTTTTCAAAACAGATTGTTTGTAGATTACTATGGACAAAGAGGGGTTCTGTAGTTTTCTCACCAGAGTAGAGAAGCTGGACTACCCTTTTTTGCATTTACAGCCCCATATTTCAGGGACTTCGGGGAAATGAGTGAAGCTGCCTGTCTCATTTGCCCTTCATGACAGTACCACCTGCCTGTTGCAAGTCCTAATTCACATTTGAGAAGGATTTGAGGCAGCCAGATGATGGAAGTACTAGGACTAGAAAAATAACTTAGTCAGTAGGGTATCAAACCAAACACAGAGCAGTCTTTGGCGTAAAAAGCAGTGAGACATTTTCCAGGCAATATGCTAAAGAGCTGAAGCTGAAATCTAGTGAATCAAGTCAGGAAAATGGTCTAAAAATGAGATGATAGCTGTACTAAGCACATGTTTTTACAACTGCATGTATGGAAAAGCTGAGTTGTGTCCTATCAGTATGGAGATTTGCATTGTTGATTTATAAATATATTCCCTTACTCATGCTACAGTCTCATTCAATGGGGAATTTCCATTGGTTTTATAGTGCTTGAGTCTTACTAATTTAATTTTAAATTAGGGACGGTTCTGTCTTGTGAGTCGATCTTCAAGAACCAAACACAATTTTTGTGAGGAGAATGAAAGGAATTTATTTGCCCAGAGCTTTGTCACAGTCTTTCCTCTCCTGCCAGATTTGGTATTAATGTTTTCTTTGTTTTGGAAATGCCACGGCGATAGAAGAGTGCCACACCACATTGGCAAAGGAGCCATCAGTGATTTCTTCCTCAACATAAATCTTGCGCTGTGCGAGCCTCCTGCTCCCCCTCACCTTCTCTGTCCTCTGGTTTTCTGCTGATGAAACTAGGGACATGACAGTCCTTAAATAAATCCGCCCCCGGTTGTGTTTTATGATGTCACGGTGAGCGCAGTCCTGACCCTCAGTAATCAGCATCTCGGCACTCCGGGAAGCTTCCTGCCCTAACCACCGCAGCAGCCAAGCAAACTTGCCTACGCTGCAGAAATTATGGGAATTACCTCACCTCTGTGTATCGTAATAACCCTTACCACACATTATGCCAAATGTTCAGCACTGAGCTGCGAGGAGCCAGAATGCAGACAAACCCCCAATAATATCTAAAACAGAGTTCAAGCGAAGCTGGGTCCATGCCAGGCTGCGGAGATCGTTCTTCATGTCAGCCTCAGATCTGACTCTTGTGCATATGAACTAACGAAAGGGGCAGGGAATAAAACAGCATTTGAGTTATTCTCACAGAGCAGGTACTTAATAATATCCACATTTCAAGCATTTGCTTTTATTAAGCAAAAAACGACTCCCACCAAATATCCCTCAGTTGCAGTAAAGGCTGTGAGCATGATTTTATTTCAGCCTGTGAACAAAGCCATATGGATTTCATCTGAGGGATTTGGGGGTTTTGATTCTTATAAAAGTCATGATGTCAAACAAAACTTCAGATCAGTCCCGAAACATATGCAGTGTGACAGCCGACAATGGAAACTACACAATGACATTCTTCGGCCCAACAACATCTTCAGGCTCAGCAAGGAATCGAGCACAAATGTGGATGGGCTTCAGCTTTATAAATCCAAAGGGAAGTCTGACACTTGAGTTATGCCATCCCGCAGCTGGGGATGCATTTTGACAAACACGTTTCTCATGGCCACAAGCCATTCTCAAACTTCTTAGAAGATTCAGTGTTTTGAAGAAACTGCAGTCCCATGCCCCTTGCCACACAGCCTTCCATACTTTTGAATAAACTTCCATTCATCCCCTCAACCTGCAACATACATTTAATAATGCCCATAGTTTTCACATGCTGCACAGGTCCAATCTTAGCAGGGATAGTCCTTGGAGGGTTTGGGCTTGTACTCAGCATCTCTAGAACTTTCCAGTTACTTCCTTGACATTAATCCAGGAGGAAAAGAGGCTTATTCCAAAAATACATGTCCGAATCTTCACAAAACAGGCCTCAAGGAGGCCTCAATTTCTCTTTAGCTGTGGCTAGAGCCAGTCGGAGGGGGTCTGGTGAAGCAAAATACAACATCAAAAGAACTTTTAATCATAGCAAAATAACTACCTATTTTTGTATCTTGAGAGGTTTCTTAGAAGCATAGCAACACATTTAGGGTTATTATGCATTCAAAACAAAATTCAGGATTTGAAACAAGATCTAGGTTTATTGGCTATGTGCTCTCCTATTTAGCCCAGCCAAAAAGACAAAAAAAGTCCTGTTTACTTTTAGTGCCAAAAAAATTACTAAACCATTTATAACAGCTGGTCATACTACTGAACAAACCACTCAATTAATCAGCTAACTACCGTATGTTTGAAAGAGACAACGCAAGTTTCCATTCCTAATAAAGTGCAAAATATTGATTAGTTCCGGGACAACACATGAATAAATTACTCATGCTCAATAATTAGGCTTTGCAGTTTCCAAAAATTTTAGGTACTTTTCACACATCATTTATCAGTATTCTTTCTTTCATTTCTCTTTGCTTTTAGCCTAGATTTTTTAGAGTGATGGCCAAAATAAACAAAATATTTCCTTATAGTTCCCTCTCTCACTTCCTGCTTATGAAAGAATTTTCACTCATGGCCTCTCGCACTTCTTGGGATCAAATTTCTTCCAGAAATCTGCAGCTAGAATGCAGTATTTAATTATGAGTATTATTACAATCTCCCTTTCACTCCCCCATCCCACATTCCTCCTTCTCTGTCTTAATGGCTGGTCCGTCCCAAGCCAGCTGTTAGAGGCAAACCTACCAATTACTGCTTGCTTCCTTACTGTAATGTCCTTTTAACACTGCCTTATGAGTGCTGGTCTCTCAAAAAAAAAAAAAAAAAAAATTTAAAGCCTCTGAAATTTGTGACACAGCTCTTCCAAGTGGTCTATTTTTAGGTGCACTTTACAGGTTGTGAAAGGCTTCGTCTATGCCCACGTACTGAAGTGCCGCAACTTGTGGAGTGGCTTCTCCCAGCAGAACAAACAAATAGGAGGGCTTGGGATCTCTGTGGATTCAGCCAGGCTGCACCTTGGGATGCTGCAGCCACCAGCAAAGGCCCAGGGGTGACAAGATATACGTCATTTTGTCACCCCCAGGTGTCATTTTGTCCCCCCCAGGTTAACTTCAGGCATGAATTGTGTCACTAATGCCAATAGTAAAAAGGTAATTCTACAACTGATTCCCAGAACTGCTAATAGTGGTTGAAGGAGATTTTGTGGTCAAATGTGAGCTTCCCAAAAGATGAAAAAGTTTCAAGGTTTAGGGAGGGGGAATTCCATATGAGGACAACAGAGCACTGTTTCCAGAGGCATTGCAAACTAAGCTGCTGAAACCATCTGAGAACTGTTTCAGATTGAACTTCTTGCCAAGGAAGGACTCAGATAACACTGTCTATATGAGAAAACATTCCAGGCAATATCCCATCACATTTTAAGTTTAAACCATAGATTTTATTTTTTCATAGTGCTGACAACAGATGTATTTTAGCTAACAGAACCATCCAGGATGGAACTGAAGGAGACTACAGGCATAACATTTACGCTAATTTCTAGTAGTGTATAGGAAAAAGTCTATCTCTTGTGATTATTTAATTGTCTGGGCTTTTCTCCCATGGCATGAGAGTGCATGTGAGCTGATATGTACATTTATGTACATACACATATAACCATAAATATATATTTATACATATCCCCTTGGAGGAGACCATTCCAAAACAAATCTGTGAATGACAGTAACATAGTACTCACTTTCAGCTGCACTCCAGGGAAAACTCATAACAGTTGAATGCAGAAATTTTTTTTTATCTGGTACTTTGTAAGTAAGACACATGAATTCAGTTCCTTAGGAAGACTCTACAGACCTGGAACAAAAAAGCTGAATATATTCAGTCATGCAAAGGTTTTCCTTAACCTGACACACCTAATTTGGATTTCGTTTCCTATTTATCATATTCCTTATAAGAATGTCATAAGTTCTCATAACTTAAGAGCTTGAGATTAGATTGAGGAAAGGTGATAAAAATATTGGGCACCTTGCACAAGCTAATTACATGAAATTTGCAGCACATATGTAAAAGCAAAGTGATTTCTGAT
Organism: Acanthiza pusilla; assembly: GCA_036630365.1. NCBI lineage: Eukaryota > Metazoa > Chordata > Aves > Passeriformes > Acanthizidae > Acanthiza > Acanthiza pusilla. The sequence continues at coordinate 10,968,890 of JAXCHO010000017.1, forward strand.
AGTGCAGAGATTAATATAGGTATATGACTCTCAGAGTAAAGTCTTGACCAAACCTCTTCAGTGTGCTTTGCTTCAGCAGTTAGAATGTGCCACTTCACATGCATTTTACAAACTAATAATCCTAGCACGTAGTATTATTTTAAGAATATTATAGTACTGCGTTAATTTGACAGACAGGAGAGAAACTGAAGAAGGAAAAGTAAATATATATTTTACTTTTGAATTCAGGTGTTTGAATTTTCCAGTGTCTAAACACTGGGGGGCGGGGGGGGGGGGGGGCGGCAGGAGGAGGGCAGAGAAAAAGTATTACATCAGCTTTGGGGGAATTCTAGTTGCAGTTCATTTTCTGCATGCTCTCAAAGAAAATTCTTCCCTGTAAATATCTGTAGAGCATGTATCTTGGGCCAGTAGCAGAAGCTGACTTAATAAATAAATTGAGTTGAATGTATAGGAAGCAGAGAAGCAGATACACTTTATAAACACATAAATCAACCAGTTAACAAGTAAAATGGAGTTATGATCAATCAAAAACCTTGGATAAGCAAATTCAGAGTAGCAAGTACAAGCTCTGTATGTGCTTTTCCCAGATCAAATATGTTTGCAAACTTCACAGGCTCAAGAATTACGAATGTCAAAAGTAGGATTATAATGAAACTGTTCAAGAGCCAAGAAAAAGGGCTTATTGAATAAACAGTTTGCAGTGATTATTACGACCAGATTTAGCCCAAGAGATGTTGTATGATGTTGATTGTCCTTTCAAGAGTGAGTAAGGTTGCTAGAAGATTTTGTTATTTGCCTTGTATTGAACAAATGGGCACAATTTTGAGCGCAAAATCCCTTCTTCGAGTTTAATAAAGAAAGAAGAAAATAATTGCTCCAAGCTTCACCTACTTACATTGTTCATTTGAAGAAGGGCTGTACACTCAGAAGATTTTGCTTTTTCCCACCTACACAGCCACTGTTTTTCCCTGCTGAGGGTGACCAGTCCTGTGTGTGTGCTCAGCCCATGACAGAGCTACAGCAACAGCCTACCATGGCTTTAAGGGCAGAGATGGCAACAGACCAGCTCAGTGTTTTAATTCTAGAAAGATTTTCCATGAGCAACTGCCCTTAAATGTTTCAATTTGAGTAATGTTGTTCCCTGGAAGTGTCCAAGTCTGGGCTGAATGGAGCTTTGAGCAACCTGGTCCAGTGGAAGCTGTCCTAGCCCACGACAGGGAGGCTGGAACTAGATGGTCTTCATAATCCCTTCCAACCCAAACCATCCTATGATTCTACAATGAATCAGCTTCAGCACAGAGAGCCAAAGCACTGTTCAGCCTGGCCAAGTAAATCTGTGTCACCTAAGAAAATCTTGAAGCAATCTTGACCAAAGACCATAGCATTCCTAAGTAAAACTGAAGAAAAAAAATATGAGAAGAGATGAGATGAGATTAGTATCTCTGTTGGTGTAAAGTAATGGAATTGGCCCTACCTGACTGCTATGTAGAATCATAGAATCACAAAATATTTTGAGTTGGAAGGGACCCACAAGGACCACTGAGTCCAATCCCAAAAATCACACCATGTGCCTGAGAGTGTAGTCCAAACACTTTTTGAACTCTGTCAGCCTTGGAGCTGTGACCACTTCCCTGGGGCACCTGTTCCAGTGCCCAACCACCCTCTTCACCCCAAAGGTGAGGAACTTTTCCTAGTATCCAACCCAAACCTCCTCTGACAAAACTTCAGGCCACTCTTCCGAGTCCTGTCACTGTCACCACAGAGCAGAGATCAGTGCCGGTCCCTCCTCTTCCCCTCACAAGGAGGTTGTAACCACAATGAGATCTCCCCTCAGTCTCCTCCAGACCGAACAGACTGAGTGACCTCAGACACTCCTCACACAGCTTCACCTCAGGGCCCTTCACCATCCTCCTGGCCTCCTTTGGACACTGTCTAACAGCTCAATGTCTTTCTTATACTGTGGCACCCCAAACTGCCCTCACTGGAGGTGAGGCTGCCCCAGAGCAGAGCAGAGCAGGGCAGGACAATCCCCTCCCTTGCCCGGCTGGCGATGCTGTGCCTGGTGCCCCTCAGGACAGGGTTGGCCCTCCTGGCTGCCAGGGCATACCGCAATTTCCATCTCAAACAAAGTCTCACCTGGACTGGAGACTCCCTAGCAGAAGATCACAACACCCTAGCTTGATTAGATTAACTTTCTCCTGTAGTAATTTCTCCAACACTATTTTAGCAAGGCTGATAAAATCAATACCCATTTCTTCACCATATGTAAATACAGTGCTGAATTAAAAGAGACAATTTTTTAAAGGTGGTGGCCCTAGGTATTCTCATTACATTTCATAATTTTACGTGACCTTATATTCCCATCCCTCATCTCTTAATTTTGGGGGTTTTTAGTTAGTTTTTCACAGTGTTACAGCCGTCTATTGTTCACTGCTTTCTCTTCCTAATGGTTGATCTTGCAAATACTTCTCAAAGGAGGAATTCCTTCGGCTTCAAATGGAGTACTCTTATAAGTCAGGTTTTTTACTATTGGGCCCTAAGCTGCACGTTTTTTGAAGCAGGAAATCCTCTTTATCTGTTTTGTAAAATATGATAAATAATAGACTCAAGGGAGACAACACTTGCAAGAAGTAGATGGCTTAACAAAACCTGCATCTGGCATATATATACAAATAAATTTTTTTAGACCTCACTATTTTTCCCCAGTTTTTCCAGGGAAGGCAGGAAGAATGAAGCTTCAGGGGTGGGAAAGTTTTAAATGAAAGATACTTCTTAAAGAAGAATTTTTTCCCTCCAGATTTCTTTCCCTCATCAGTAGGAGGCTGTTTTTAAGACACATTTCTTTAACAATATGACCATACTGAGCCATTCCCTGTTGGGTTTTTTTTTTTTATGGTATAACATAAATAGCCTCAATGTAGAGAGCCTGAGGACAAGCTCTACAAATGATTTCTTGACTTCCTGCAGCAGCCCCCGCCGGCATGAGAGAGGTCTTCCGAGGGCGCCTCCCGCTCCACCAGCACTGCCAGCCCGCACGAGCCAAAAGCCTGAGGTCTCCTCATGCTGCCAGCGCTGAAAATGTACAAACACATGGTTAATGATCTTAGCAGAGACTCCATTCCGGGGCCTTGCATGTCAGCTGTTTTCACATTTACCTTCTTCTTTGCAAAGACAAGGGTTATAAACTTTAAGGGCAAAGGCTGAAGTTTTGGGTTTGGGTTTTTTGGGTGGGGGTGGTTTGTTTTGTTTTTTTCTTTTGAGTTGCTGAACTGGGGCTCTTGGGAGAGGCTGTAAGGCTCAAGCAAATTCACATTTCTCTAAATTATGCTGCAGTGGGGTAACACAGTATACCCCTTACACCATTCTACGATGTTTTACCATCCTGGGGTTCTGTCACCCCAGTGCAGCTCTGCTGCGAGCCTCAGAAAAAGAGGGAGGCAGCAACATGAGCCTTTTCCCGGTGCTCTTGTGGTGTGTGCAGCATCGCCAAACCAGGAACTGCTCCAATGAAGGGGTAATTTGTCTTGTTTTATTCAATTAAGCTTATTTGCATATCTGAGGTTAATCTTTTTTCCTGTTATTCTAGCAGCAAATGCACACCAAGATATAAGCTGATACACTGAGTGGAAAATTACATGTTTGTGTATGCCCATCACTGAAGTCAATCACAATAAAAGATATGACAAATTATGTGATTCCTTCTCAAAATTGAATCCTGTGATGTTTATGCAGAGCATAAGGATACTTATGCCTTTAATGCAGCAAGCCTGCTTTTTATTTACGTAGATGAGTGAAACATTGCCCTGGCATTACACAGAGTAAAGTGTGCAAATTCTAAACCCTTCCATAGTCCCTGGATATAAGAGTGCATTCATATGTTTGTGTTTAACATGAACAAATTTATGATCTGATGTGGATTCCTCTGAGTACAGATGTATTCCAACTATTTGCTGAATCCTAATTTTGAAAGAACAAATGTGAGTGCTTTGGAAAGGGAAAAAAAGGTTATTTTCTATTTATTTTAAGGGTTTCAATGCAGTGCAGGCTCTTTTTTTACAAGAAGAGGTGGGTTGAGGGTTGTCTGTGACAGTTTAAAGGATACAGGTAGTGAGAATCAGCATATTAGTAGAATGTCAAGACTCAGAAAGTAAATCAAACACCTCCAGATCTATTTGTGCATTTTTTCAACTGCAGATAGTCCGGGTTTTATGAACACTGCAAAGCGAAACATATACAAATCCTGTTTACACTGCCAAGAGCGGCATAAAGTAATCTGCATAAATATGCAGCATTATCCTCAAAATCATTTCAGACAAAAATGGCATGTTTTGTGATTAGGGCTTCCGTAGGAAGGCAGAGGGGGAGAAACAAAACTTGAATGCATCCCCTGCATGTAGCCAGGAGTCCTTCTGGTGGAGTTTCCCTATCCACAAAGGAATCCCTAGGATATTAATTCAGCTCTTGTTCTGCAGTGCATATAGAAGCCTGCTGCCCAAGGGCTGCACTCACAGCCCCTTTTAGCCAGACTGTTTCCCTTGATGTTACATGCAGGGAGACAAAGGGCACTGCTGCTTTCCCAGTGCCTTGAGTCAATCTTAAAGCCTTTCTGTGCTGATAGTGTGGCTTAGAGGGCTCACTGCAGATCCCAGAGCACACATTCCACTCTGCCGGTTGTGGTTCAGGTTAGAGATAACTGCATTAGAATAGAAAATATTTTAGGCTCAGGATCAAAGTTTACATCTGAGGCCAAATCAAGGGAAAAGTCTGACGTTTCAGTAATCATGAGAAAAGTCCTAATCATACTGATATGCTCTCAGTTTCCATAGGGCCGGTAATCTCTCAGACCAATCTGATTTGCCTGAAACTTTTGCCATCTTGAAAAGTGGGAAATGGAGAAGGACAGCTATTTGCATAGTTTTAAAACTGTTCTGGAACAAGACCCAGTGGAGTAGAATTGGAAAAAAATTTTTACTCCAAACATTTCTCTAAATCTAATGGGGCTTGTATTCCTGGGTTTATTTTGTCCTATTTCACATGCATACAAATACATATTTTTCAATAATCAGTCATCTGCATCAAACTTACATGTCCCAGTGCTGTTTCCTTTGATGTAGTTGGCCAAATTCCCGTTGATTTCAGTTGGAGGAGAGTCAGGACTAATGTGTGTTTCCAAAAACATGCAAACCCATATTCCGTCTGGCAATTATTTAAAGAGCTATGGAGCTTTTAGCAATTCAAAACATATAAAGTGTCTTTGATATGACTTAATTTGCTTGCATGTCAGAAAGAAAATATAAGTGATATTGTGTGCCTTCCTGAAAAACTCTTTTGATGGAAATGTTCTTTCCTTGGGCGACCTTCCTCTGTGTGCAAGCCAGCCCCTTCGCCCTAAAGTTTTCTCTTGGAAGAAAACACCTCAAGTCAACTAACAGAACCAAACCTAACTGAATGTTTTGCTGTCCCTGATTGTTGTCCTGACTGAAACTAGAGGGGACCCTGGTTTCAGGGAGCCAGACTATGACCAGCAGTCGTAGACTTTAACACCGAAGAAAGAAAGGTAAATGCTGCCCTCAACAAAGCCGAGGTGGTGTTCTGTGCAGGTGGAGCAATAAGAGGGCTAAGATCACCTGGTGAAGCAGTGAGGGACCTTGCCACCAGGCCTTTGAAACACAGAAAAGGCCACTTTGCAAGAGAAGCCCCACACTGTTGCTGAGGGACAGCACAATAGCAGCAGGTACACAGAGCAGATACAGCTCAGCCAAACACGCAGCACAGCAAACAGCACTAAAGATGTCCAAACCACTGACTCCTTCAGTCAGTTAAAAATATAATAAAACTGCTGGACATGAACAAGAGGAAGGACAACTAGGACACTGGTGTGGCAGTGAAAGATGGCTGAGACTGATGACGGCCCTGTAGAGAATTTTAAATTAACTGACAGTTAAACATAAGGTGAATGCTGGCTAGGAAAGTCCAGAAAAGCAGCTACCTGGAGGCAATGGTGAGTTTTGCTAGAGATTTTTAGTCTGTGTGCCTAATTCCCATGGAGAATAATGAGAGATAGTAACCAAAGAATAGGTGTGCATTTATTTTTTACAAAGAAAAGAGTTTGATCCCAGCTTAAAGGTGAAGCTCACATCATCTGGAAGACAGTGCTCTTATTTTTGGAGGTAATATACTTTATGTTTCTGGCAGCAGATCCAAAGTAGGAATTTTTCAAGCTCCTTTGTGTTTCAGCTTTTTAAGTTCAATTCACTTTGCTAGTCTCCGAACACAGCATTTATGCTTACCACAAAATCTCAAATTACCTACAGCTTTGATACATATGTTACCAGATAAATCACTGCAAATACATATATATGTATTTGTGTATTACTCTTCCCTAAGGAAATGAGCCTGTGCAATCACACGCTTTATCTCTTTCTAACTTTGGAAATCTTTCCCAAATGTCAACCACATTTGACAAAGGATTACAGGTCAGAGAGATAACCAAGTTCCTAGAAATGCAGTGATAATCAGTAGCTAGGTCAGTGCAATAGCTGAGATAGGAGGGCAGGCAGAGTTCTGCTATTAAACCCTCCATTTGGCAGCAGACATTTGGCCAAAGAGTCTGCACAAACTGGACAGAGTAGCTCCTAACAGTTGTATCTTCCTAGCTAAATGTCAGGAGCTCTTACATCACAAGAAATTTAATGGACAGAAGGAAATAAATCTGAAGGCAGCTGTGCCTCACTTGACCTGCTCTTTGCAGAGCAACTTGTTCAGGAAATGTTAATTGTTTCACACTGGAGCATGTCAGTGCATGGGAGAATTGACTTTAATTATGCATCTTCCTTTGTCACAGTTCTGCCTGTGCCACATCACATGCCAGAGAAAGCAATTTGATACATGCTGAAAATTTGCATGCAGTTTCATAAATGACAGACCTTTTCCTGGAACAGAAAGCCATTTAATGCCTGGTTTGAAGGAAGGATGAAATTCTAAGGTATCATGTTCTCCATAAAATACCCTGTCTGTAATTGCATTTAAAAAAAAACAAACAACCTGAATTCAGAAAATAATTAAAATAAGTGATCATCTTTCCTTATCCTTCAGGTTTATGTCAAAGGTCAGCAGTGTGGACCTATAATGGGTTTGACCCTAATTAATTAGCCCAGGCAAATCACTTGTGTACCAGCATAAATTACATACATACTTTGAAAAGACCAGTAGGAAATCCTCATGAAGGTACTTTACCCTTTATTTCCCATCGAAAGATTCCAAAATGCCCATTTTTGGTTACTATAACAAAATGGTAGTGCTAGACTTTGTCCTAAAATGTACAGCAGCAACATTTATTAACCAAATATATTTTTCTGTTACTGAAAGATGAATTAGAAGAAATCTTTTCCTTTGTGAGTTTTTTTTCTGAGATGCAAGAAGGTGGATTTAAGAGTGTCTCTACATTTCATTACACTACACTCATGACAAATAGCACTGAGGGATTATTACCAGGTCCTCAAGTTTTCCTAAAGAACTGGGAAAAGTAAATGCAAAGAAATTGCTGTACTTGTCCACAAAATAATATTATGTAAGTTTTTCAGTAAGAATGTGGAAAAGGGGCGTTTCTAAGGTCAGGAATAACATTAAGGAAGTAAGACATTCTGTTGGGAAATGTGTGGAAAGCTTCATCTTAACTTCACCTGGAGCCAGTTTTGGCAAAAGGAAAATTTATAAGGCACCATTAAAATTCCCCTTTTCAACCTCCAGCATGTTCTCTTCCTAGAAAAATAATTCTTTCAAACATAGATGTAGTAAGGAATAAACCTAAATATATTAATAAATGCTTCACTGGGGTTCCACAACACACTTTTGTGTAAATTACAGAATTTTACTCAAGAATTTGCAGACTTAACAAATCTTTCCTCAAATTATCCTTGAGAAACCTTAGCCAGAATACAGGTTATAGCCCTTAAGCTTTGAGATACTGTCCACCTTTCCTAGAGTAAAAATCTTTCCTATCTGCATCACAGTCACATAGTGGGTTCTGCAAGCAGGAGACATTTCCTGGTAATTTCAGATGGATTCTGGTGTTTTAACTCTTAAATTAGAAGAAATGCTTTGTACATTTGTAGGAAGAAATGCAAATCTTTTTGCACAGTGAAATCCAGAACAGAATGAGAAAGTACAGACAACATTAACCCGATGTTTTCCTGGAGTGGGACTTTAGTTTTCAACACAAAGAAAATAAATTCATTTTCAATCTCCCTGAAGAATATTCCAAAAGTCATTGTAGTTACTGTAACTCTTTTCAGTGACTCTGCTGTTCTTGGACTTGCCTTTATCCTTGTGATTATAAAAAAAGAATGCCCTCCTTTCTTTCACTTTCTCAAGGAGTAAAAGTTAGCTTATTTATGCTACCTAAATAGTCTAATGTGATTGCTACATATATTTTGTTGCTTATGGGTGTTCTGTAGTTGCATAATTTACCCAGTGTAATAAGTAAAAGAAGAACAGTGTATCTTATTTTGAAAGGGAGGGTTTGTTGTTTTTGTTGGACAAAAAAGTCTCGCTTATCTCGTAAGGGGGAAATGTCAAATCTGCTTGATCCTGTGCATTATGCAAATTCAGTAAAGCTTTGAAGCTTTCAGGCAGTTCACCCAGTTTTTCCTAACATTCCTGTATGAGGATTCAACATCCTAGGTCTCTGAAACCACTTCTACAAGGCAGTGGGTATTAAACTTTTTAAAGATCATTTGTGGAAAAATGGCTTCTTTGTCATTCAAGATGTGTTTTTAGGCCTATAATTTCCTTCAAGTGAGCACAATTCCGCTAACAGCAGTATATTATTTTGACAGTAAGTCAGTTGGCATAAGACTTCATTGTGTATGCCTTTTGTTTATATAATCCTTCCTAACAGTAACAAGGTGTTTACTGTTCAGCAAACACATTTTATTTTAACTGCCAACAGTAAAACTGTCTGATAAAGTTTGATTTAGCTAAAGAAAGCAAGTTCTCATTTAGCCCAAATAAATCCATGGTGCTATAGACAGCTGTTTGGAGTACGTAATCCCCCGAGCTCTTCCAGCGAGGCAGCCCTTGCTGTTGAATGAGCGAGAGAGAGCAGGCTCAGCTGTTCAGGATGTGCTCCATTACCGCCGTAATCTATAGCATCGTCCTGCCATATTGTGAAAGCATTACTCACATTCAGCGGCGCTGCGGCAAATGCTCCTCTGACAGATGCTCTGCAGACTGACAGCTGACACCCTAAGCTGAGCCTATAGATTTTGCACTAAACACATCCTGCAGCCCGGATCGATGTGGTCTGCCTGTCTGCTCCGCTACAAAGAGATCAACATCTAATACCATTTCTGCAAGATTCTCAGGGAGTTAGCTGTCTCCAAGTGGAAAAAGTTCAGATTTCAGAGAAACAATGAACACAGACACTTCTCAAAATAACAGCATTTTGCTGCCTGAGAGAAAGAAGAATTCATAAGCCCAAAGGCATTTTTCTTCCGTTTTATGGCTGACTTTAACACGGAGAAATTTGCCAAAGAAATGTGATTTTTAAGGTAGATATTATAAAAACTTTTGAGAACAGCAGGGGAGAAATAGCTGATCTGTCACATGGAGTCCAAAAAAGCTGTCTATGGCAAATGCAAAGCAAAATAGACTCCAGTATTTGCTTCCTGCCAAAATTAGAATATGTAGCAAGAGTATGCACACAGGCAGAGATCAGGATGTGCATAATAAGCCAATGCTGCACTTACATTTAAAACAAAAAGCTATAGAACAAATAATTTTCCTGTAACAACTATAGGAAACTTCTAGCCTTAACCTCAAAGCCCTGGTAAAGTAGTTTGCTTTTCCCCCTGCTTTTTTCTTTTATATGACTACTTCATTAACACTTCTCCTGCTCCCACCAAAGTCACCAGCAGAACTCCTGTGATTCACTGAGAACAGGAGCTGGCCCATAAACCAGTTGTGGTTTGGAAAGTACTTTCCGGAATGATAATTAGTTCAAAGCCTAAAAGCAATCGATTACCTGCATTGAACATAAGGAACAAGCACAGAAAATAATACAAGTTGGTCATAAAGTGTATCAAGGGAGGTTTAACTATAATTTCTGTACTGGAATTTAGGGACATTTGGGTTGTGTTTTATTCTCTGCTGTTATTTGTGCCACCTCAAACAATCTATATCCCAATATCTTACATCAGATCTGGGAGTTTCTGGAAGGGCATTAGCTCTGCTTCTGATTTTCATCCTGCCACAGCACATGTTGCATGGAAAGACAAACAGATGTCTGTGCCTGCTTGCAGAAAGATTACTGGAGTAGGGTTAATTGCAAAGAACTGAATTTCCTCCTTCTGACTGAGCAGTTTCATGTTCTGAAAGCACATCTTGTGGCCACTTTTTGACTTTCAGTGTGTTGTCCCACTCCTTGTTGTGTTGGGCTTTGTCTTTAAAGTCACAGTGCCTTAGGGTTTTGCAATTGTGTGTGTAAAAGGAAAATCGTTATGTGATTATAGGATAACCAAATGAAGCCTACGCATTAAATTGTGGTGTTTTGACACTGGCTGGGCACCAGGTGCCTGCCAAGCTGCTCTGTCACTCCTGCTAAGCCCTAACTTTTGAGCACACCATGGAGGGAAGGATAGCAGACTGTCTGTGTCTTTGCACCATCACATCAGAAATTTGAGTTATGTCTACCATAACAACCCCGGTAACAATGAAAATTCCATTAAAATCACTTGCCTCCAGAAATATTTGTTAAAAAAATGGAAGTAGGTTTTCTACTCTTACAGCAGCTTTGCTGATGTAAGTGAATTTGTATTGACCATCTCTGTGGACAGTGAGTTACCTCAATACCTGTTTGGACATTTTTGTCAGAACTGGGCCAGCAATGTCCTCAGTGTATGACAGCTTAACTGCTGCCATGCTTGAACACACTGTGCATTTAACTTATAAATGAGGCAGATTTCATGCAGGAAGTCTGCTATAACATAAGTACATGCCATTATTTAATAAATAAAACCATACATTAAACACTGCACACTCAGAAGAGAAAGTATTTGTAGATAATTACCAAATCATTGCACTCATCAAAGAATCAATAAACATTAGTTCAGCATATTCAATGGATTAGAAAGATCTTTGTCAGAAAGGCATGCCCTTGCTTCAAATAAACTAATACAGCTCTAGTTAGGCAAAACCATTAAATTGTGCTGCCTTATACAAGGAATTATTTAAATCTCATCTGTGTAGATAGTTGTAAACAAAAGATGATGCAACCCCAAAGAAAAAACTGGCAAAAAGCAAGTTTTACCTTCAAGGAGATATGAGAGGCAGATGGCCCATAATCAGATTGCCCAAGCCATGTATCTCATCACAAAACCATCCCGACAGTTCAGAGACAGTTCCTCATTTCATCTCATCCTTCCAGAATCAGAAGAAGAAGGTTTTATGGGGTCCTGCTTCCCCTTTAAAGCCTTTTATCACTATTACTGGAGAGCAATTACATATTTGACAGTTAGCATCACCTCCAGTGATCATTCTCCTGCTGACACTGGTGTTAGCACACAAACAGAAAATTCTGTCCATAAATGGTTTAATTCTTGCAGCTAGGCTGATAACAGGCTGTTCCAAATAGGGAAGATGGAACTGTCTGAGGTAAATCTAGGAGCCTCTAAAATGAGTTTTGCCTTGAGAAACACCGTGCCCATGAATCTGTCTAGATACAGGCTCGTGCGGGCTGCTTCCTAGTCATAAACACATATGAGAAAAGTTCAAGGCAATTTTTTTTCTAGTTCCACAGCAACCTAAAAGTAACAACATTCCAATTTTTAAAGCAGCTTCTAGATAAGAATTTCAAGGAGTTTCCCAATGGCAATGCCATTATACAGAGGGTGAAGTAATGAGATTAAGTAGCTAAATGCTTGGAGTCAGCTTTGCCCAGCCCTTGACCTTAACGCAACTGAAGAGAGGGTTCATGTTGATTTTGGGCAGAAGGGAGTACTTTGGGAATACTCGAATCAGACTGACCTTGGCCAGATGGGCCAGGCTTTGTATGTTCCTGTCTTTCTGCAGATCTTGCATAAAACATTCATGCCTGCATGGAGCATGTCTGCAGCAAGAGCAAGAAAATCCTCAGCTCGCTGATATTTTCAAGCATACAGAATAAACCAGGCTGAAATTGAACTTTATGTCTGAAGGACTGGCTCCAACCTTTAGGAAAGCTTAGATTCTACTTCAATTCTACTTTAGGGTGGCTGAAATATCTTGAAAATTTTGACTGATGATGTGTTGGAAGGTGATTTTTATTCTACTGTAGTGAAATACACAATCATTACCACCTGAGAATAGAAAAGCATGTCTCTGAATAGCTCATTTGAGGATTATTTTCTCTTAGACTTTGAAAATCCCCAAGAAAGAGGGACTTCCTTCTTACTTAGAAATTTCTTAGAAGAATCTTTATAGCCTTCTTTGTAACCATCCATCGCTACCATTATATTAAAGCAAATAATGTTGAAAGCTGTTAAGAACAACTTACATAACTAAATAAAGCCTATAGAAATTGTGGGAAAGAAATAACAGAAAAGATAACATGCATAACTATAAAATAATTTAATTCTTTTAGAGAGGAATCTGGGCATATCTGCTTTATGTGTGCACTGCAAACACTATATTAACTGTGGCAGTAGAAGTACATCAAACAAGAAACAGATACATCACAGAATTCTTTACCGTTCAGATTTTATATTAAATCTTGCAACGGGCTTTACATTATTGTTGTTTTGAAATCTCAGTGAGTTTTCTGGTCCTTGTCTTCGACTGTGCACATGTGATTAACAGCCCTGCATACTCAGGGAGCATGGAGATAAAACTTAGTTCTGCAATACTTTCAGGTCTGCCCATCAGCTCCCAGTTCCAGAGAGTATATCTTTTATACATACTTTAATACATAATTATTATTATGAGATGCAGCATGTATTGATTCTTTGAAAAAATTTAGAAGTGGGAGAACAGCCATGCCAAACACCAAGATATTCAGCATTTCACAGTCACATACCTTTAAACATTTTGACATTGTGGGGTGGTTTCTTCAGTTTCTTCAGAAAATTATTTCATCACCCAGAAGAGCAAAGCATGGGTGGATCTGCACCTGAAACATAGGTTTTCCTCATCGAAATTGAACTGTTTCATCTGCATGGAGTTGCCAGTCAACAGCTTCTCTTTCATGCAATTGAGGACTGCAGCAGAGAAGACTGGAGAAATGACAGCCAAGTGTGTTCTGCTTATTCTGTTGCCAGGGCTTCAGCTGCATAGCTTTCACTGTGAACTTCTCACGGAGTCTCTCAGGGACCTGTAGCTGGTACAAGAAAATGTTATTTCACATCAAAAGCTCCTGCACTTGTATTTTATATCTCTTGCATATACACACACATGAAGAGTCATAAACCCAATTAGACCGAAGAGGGCATATGCACATCCTTAGAGAGGGAAAGCTCAGTCCTGACAGTGTTATATGTTTTGACTTCCACTGTGTATATATTTATACAGGCCATGTGCATGTGTGTTCTGTCATCATATGGCATCGCTGCATTCAGGACAGCTGAAGCTATGAGCTTATCCTTCCTGCATATTTATGTGACAGAAATGTGGAAGCTCTCCTCTGATTAAACAGAAGTTTCACAATAATCTTCATTTCTCTCCCACCCAGAGAGAAATGTTTTTTCTGCATTTCATAATCAGCGCTTCAACATTAACAACTGCATCATCTCTGCCTCTTTCTAGACCGGGATTTTTGAGCCCCTATTTGGAGTATAGTGCATGCATCCATTTCTCCTGTACATGCCCAGAAAGGATGAGCCACAATCTTTCCTGAGCTTGTATGCACTCCAGCGAGAGCAGAAAGTCCTTGCAGTTTTCTAGGTTTTTTTTTTACCCCTTTATGCAGAAGCTGTTGATCCAAACCTTCTCTTCACATAGAGTCTGCTCTGTAACACATGCTAACAAATGTTCAGACACACAAGCCTGTTTCCAGGAGAATGAATTTTCAGACTAAATCACCTCAGAAGCCAAGGGAAGTCTTGTGACTCTCTATCTGGGACCACTTTGTGCCTGAGACAAATTGTCCATCTTCACATTGTCACAAAGCAGGAGAGCTCAGTATGCTTAGTATGTTTGTTTGGTTTGGATTTTTTTTTCTAAATAAATGAAAACACAACTAGAATGCAACTGGGCCAAATTCTCTGCAGTGGAAGAAAGAGGTCAACTGTGTAGTTGTGACTTCAGGGTGCAGATTTGCATCTGCAATGGTAAAAAATGTGGCTGAATGTTTTCTTGATCTCATTTTTTAAATGTGTTTATTTGATTTTATTTTACCAGCAAATTTATGCAAGTATGATTTATATGTAATAATCCCCATATTTTTTTAATTACCTTGCCATAAAACCTGAATAACTCTCCCTACTTTGATCTCCAACACATTCTGGAGAATACTGCACCAGGCATGCCTAAATCAGTTAAGCCATGCACAGAGCTGTTCCTGCAGGGAAGCTTTCCCACATCAGAAGATTGTGTAATAAAACTTAACACAGCTCATTAATTTTCTCTCTTAACCAATGCATCTGACAAGAAGTGACTTTGAAAACCTAAAGGAATGACACAACTCTTATGCTTTGCGTGAAACATCTGTTTCCAGCTCCTTTGCTATTAAATTGACATCTTTTTATTTGAAAAGTTCCTTTTATTTCCCAACTTCCTGCAATTGGTAATGTATATATCCCAAAGAGCTTAAATTCACAGCTTTTAAAACTTGATTAACTAAATGCTGGGTTAGTCCTTTCCCAGAGGAAAAATGCCTCTTGCGCAGACAGATTAAGTGGTACAGCTATGCTTTTTAATCATTTATTAAGAATTTGTTTATTCAAGCAATGTCAGACTTCATAAAGCATCAAAACAGACTTCAAATCCCAAAATAATGTAAACACCAGTGTGATTGCATATGAAAAATATTAACATTCTTGGATCTGGAAAATCGATAGAAGGTGAGCATGTCATACTCACTCTCTCATCCATGAAGGCCACAGACAATATCAGGTTTCCAGCTACGAAGACCCGCAAAGCTACTTGCAAAAGCATAAGTAGCAGAAGCCTTACATAAGGAGTTAAGGTGATTTTCAGCAAAAGCAAAACCTTAATAACCACGACTTTTCCTTTAAATTCCCATCACTTAACACCATATTCTTAAAAAATTGCCCTCTTATATTTGCTCCCTTAGTTTCTGGTAAATTGAGGACAAGACAAAAATAAATATCATGGCAAACTTTTTCCAGATCATTTAATATTATGTGCAGATATCAAGCACAGCTAAATTCTGGAAGCTGATTAGATGCTAGTCTGATGAACAAGATGAATGCATTTAATTGCACCTTGTGTTTGCATGAAAGTTAAGTATTGTTTGGTAACTCTGGTAAACCAGCTACACCCAACTAACAAATGCAATTTGTTAGACCTTTGAATTTGTTCATACACCTCTCCATCTTCAAAAAGTTTTAATCTTCAGTGTAGTTTAGCAAGGAAGACTTTGCAGCAAAAAACTGTAATAAAATGCATGAGAATCTTAAATTTTAGAAAATTTGAGGAAAAACAGGTCCAATTTTTCATGTTATGAGTTCCTCCCAATGCCTTGACTGCTCTGAAAAGATGCATTTTTTCCTAAATGATCCAAAGACTGTCACTAAAGACCCAGTCCTGGAAGTCACCTAACTTCAGACATAATTTTACATTCGTTTAATTGGGCAGCACCCTGAAGTCACACCTGGCTTGGTGGAACTATACTGTACTGGAACTATATAAGTGTATAAATTGCACACAGGAGCCTTTGCTGGATGGGGATCTAAAACTGAATCAACTGGCCTTGTTTACCAAGAGGGAGCTTTGCCTCCTCTTCCTTTTTCCTAGGCTGTGTCATCCATCAGCTTTGCATGGAGTTTGAACCCAAGCCTGATGCTCGGCTGCTGCCTGTGAGCCTGGAGCTTGCTCACTCTCTCAGTTCAGCTTCTAGGGAAGAATAAGTTTTGCCAGATCTATTCTTAACCCCTGTCAGCCCCAAGTGTGGGATTTTTTCTGACTCACACTGCACAGATGCACTGCACTCGGAGGAGCAGGTTTGCATGACTTTTTCTACATTTACACAACGGTGGAAGTAGTGTCCACCATCAAATAAAGCATGAAGCTTGTGCCAGACCGGCAATTAATGCTGTCATTTTACGTCCCAGTTAAATAAAATGCACAGCCAGAAAAACAAAAAGAAGGAAGGGGAGGAAAAATATGTCCCTTCTAACATTGCCAAGCTATGCAATAAGTGGGAAAATGAGGCAGTAGGAGTCCAAGATGAACACAGTAAGCATAATTTATAGGATCAGAGGAACTGAGCAAACAGAGCGAGCCAGAGATCTTTGACACGTGTGGGGAAGACTGCACTCTTTAACCCATGCAGTTTATTTATTCTGGAGAGCAAGAAGATGGCTGAACGGTACATTACAATATGAATCAATCCTAATATTTGCCCTTTGGTACCAGCTTGGTACATCACTGGCACATTTTAAAGCACGGTTTAAACAGACACGCAGGTATAAACTTGCGTCTGGCTGGAGGGAGTGGAACACCTGCTCTCTCCCAGCCTGCTTTGCTCTGATAATTCTCCTCACCAGAGCTCAGCGTATTTTCCTTTTATTTTCACATAGGAGTGATAGCCAAATTTGCTAATCCCATGGGTTTCATACCAAAACCTTAACAGGGTGGAACACAAGGGTGACTCACCTGAGGACCTGTTGAGGAGCAGGTCTGGGCTGCCTTGCAGCCACATCCCAGCACATCTGGGTGCTGTGAGCATTAGCAACACTTGTTCTGTCCCCCAGAGAAGCTTCAGGTTGCCCAGAAGGCTCCATGCTAGCCAAACACAGTACAGAGACATATTTTACATACTTTGGGAGTCCCATCTTAACTGCTTAAACAGTTCAAGAATGCTAAGATCAGCCATCTTCACCCTGCGAAGGAGGTGATTAACGTGGCTGTATTATGAGTGCAGAAATAAATAACATACCCATGTTCACATAGGAAGACTATGGCCAAACTGGTAATAAGACCCAGATTTTCTGCCTCCCACTCTGCTGCACCACAGAAATGTGACATATTTCCACAAGCTGTGCTCTAGAAGGCAGGGAAAAGAGACAGGGAGAAGTCATAAAAGAAAGAAAATCACCAAGTAGTGTATGGCAATACAAATCTCTCTTCTGCTGTGGTGGTTTAGTGTTTGCAAGTATTAAGGGAAACAAAGGAACTGTCCAAACTTTCCAGGAACAATTTCCATTTAGGAGGTCTGAGGAAAGAGGTTCATAATCCAGATGAAATCCTTAATTATTTTCCTTTTTTTTTCCTACAGTATAAAAAAAGATAGAAGTTGCAATTCTGAGAGCTAGAGGGGAGAGGGAAGTAAAGACAAGCTGAAGCATGTTCAATAAAAAGGTTTATAGCCATTCCTAGCAGGATTCTATCCAGCTGGCACATCACATTCCTATCAGAAGCTGCACTCAGTGAATTAGAGGGTGTGTTATTGCTCCAGCAATATCACCTGCAGACCTATTTAACCTCGCTGTAGGAACCCCATTTTCCCTAGTAAATCTAGGCCACCAGAAAGTATTGTGTAAGGATTAAACTTAGTTTCCCATGTCCTGCTTCTGCCTGATATTCCAACCTGGACTGAACCCAGCCTGGTCATTCATAACAGAAGAAAGTAGAATAATCACAATAAATACTGGCTGACATGACTGATGGTGAGGAGAATAAAAAATAGAAAAGAACACCGGAGAAATTGGCACCATGCAAAAACGCAGCCTAAAATTTATGCCCAGCTTTTTCTTTTTTCTTCACTAACACACCAAACATAACTCTGTAGCATGTAGAACAGGGTGCAAGTCCTGTGCAAGAGCTGATGCCCAAGTCTCCTTCATACCATGTCTTCATTTTTCTCTCACCACTAGCCATTTTCTTTCTCTCCTGTTTCACCATTTTTCTCCTCCACTAGAGCAGAACTTCAGAACATGAAATACAGCATCCTCTTAGTGTATTTTAAAGCCCCATGGTAGAAAACTTTCAGCAGTATTCATAAAGCCTCACTTATTGAACCTTTGGATTTCATTCATATCCGGGGTATTAAAAAAAAACACAGACAAATATTCTGACACAAAGAAACTACAGATGATAAAATACATAACTTACATAACTTAAGAAAAGCCACATTACTGTAAGGTGTGACTACACAGAATATACAGAACAAGATCAATTGACAGGTCAGGAATCACAACACAAAGCCAGCATATGCAAATCGGGAGTCACTCCTCAGGGGATGTCAGGAAGCGTAATTAGTTCCAGCACAAAGTTGTCCAACAGGTCTGAGCTTATTGGAGAAATAACTTTATTACAGGGCAACATGCATGACTTGGGCAAATTACTGCATTTACAAATGAAGCGAGACTGGCTTTGAGATCCACACAAATGGAGAGGTTTGAAAAATTGCCAATAATGTGTACAGCCGGTGCCAAGTTACTCTAGAATCCATATATCTGCCAAATCAGTTGCATATACAGCGAATTAACCCGGTGAGACAGGAAGAGAGGCAGGAAAGCTGTGCCTAAGATGTGGGTGCCATTGGAATTTTGCAGCTGCACTTGAGCTATGTAATTGGAACCAGTGGCCATCACTCACCCATCACAGGCCAATCACGCACCCATCCCATGCACATCCTGCACCCATCCCACGCACATCCTGCACCCATCCCATGCACATCCCATGCACATCCCACGCCCCTCCCACTCTTATCACTCCCCAATCACACGCCCATCACACATCCACAACATCACAAATCACCCTCTAATCAGGCACCTATCACACAGCTTTGGAAGGCCCCACGGAGGTGTGAGGTCCCTTAGGCTCAGGGTCTGAGGATGAACACCACCAGAATATGAAATTCCAGTTAATGATCCAGCAGAAAAAAATCTAACTGCATTCCACTGTATCATAACTGGTTTATTTCCCACGTGCTTATGCAAAGTTGACTTCTCTCGCCAGCACAGTGCTCTTAGATCTGTGTGTTCCTGTCTAGGCTCACACTGTAAGTACAGCACGACCAACAACTCTTAATAAACATATAAAGTTGCTCCAACCAAACAGCTCTTGATTCTTTTATAGAGCTATATTATATAAATTAACAGGAAGATGCAAGAAGCAATGGCCATTAAACATTTTTAATGTGTTTGTTTTGCACTAAAACACAACAGCTTGTAAAATCGTGTTTACAATTTTTGTGGTAATACCAGTCAGGAAGAATTTTAGTGCAGCCAGCTCTCTCAGAGTGGTTAGAAAAGCACCATCATTTGAACTCTTTCAGTGACCCTTTCTGTCAAGAGAAGTAGCAGTAGATCTATGTCCTCCTAGGAAAAGAATGCTTGGGACAGCCATTAAAGTATCCATGGTCAGCTAAATTTTGGGTTCCATCTGGTGTTTCCATTTGCACCCATGAAAAGCGAACACACAGTAAATGCTGGCATTTTGACTGGATGTTTTTGACAGCCAATAAGTGCAGAAGTGTAGGACTCGCAGGCATCAAGGAGCTAAAGTGACCCTACATACATTAGAGCTATCGCTTCTCCTTGGCACTGTTGTCACACTTGAGCTCTCTTCCACACGTCTCTGAAATTTTAGGCAAATCACATAATCAGCTCTTCATTTCCCCTTTTTTAAACTAGGGATAGTATTTGCCAGTTTTGAATGTCACAAACTGGTATTTTCTGGAAGAAAGTCTCATTTGTTTCAGCTTTCAAATTTCTACTTAATGAATTAAATTCTACAGCTTATTAGAGGTATTTGTACAATTACTTCCTTCTGGCAACAATCTGCGCATTTGCTTACAAACTCAGAACATTCCCATCAGCATAATTTTTACACTGGAACATCCTTTTTCTTTTTCTTTTCTTTTTCTTTTTTTTTTTTTTTTTTTTTTTTTTTTTGTCTGGGGATTTTCTGTTTTGGTTTTTGGTATATTTTAGAATATTCACCTTAACATTAACAGACCCATTTTGAATTCATTTTCTTCTACATCCATGCATCTAGTTGTTGATATAGCTGAATGTGAAAGTCAAAAATGGGGGGGATTTGAGGAAATAATGAAGCAAAGGGACAATGAGCTAAAGCTGGGAGTAGGACTAGAAACCATGGAGAATAAATTACTTAATTATAAATATTACCTTTAACTAGAACTCAAGTGTGGTGTTCTGAAATTTGACAGGAGCAGAAGACTTAGCTTTTTGCCTCATGTCACTAAACCTCCTTGCTAGGTATAATCCATTCACGAAGGAATATCCTCTACCCACAGAGACCTGCAGGTCAGGTTGGGTTAAAACCCCCCAGGCATTTCACACCAACTCCTCTCTGCTCTGTCTTCTAAGGTCCATGGCTGGAAAGATTCCTTACTCCAAGCACACAAAAAAATCTTTCCCTGTAAAGAACAAAGTGAGGAAGTTTCTACAGAATGCAAAATTTAATAAAGATGTACAATAATGGAGGTACTGTCAATGCTAAAAATAAATAAGGCTTCAAGCATGATCAGAGCTAATACCCACAGGCCAATGCCTAACAGCTTCCAGCTTGTGGCAGAGCTGATGTGGTGACAGACGTGGCTATTGTAGGACTTCTTCTGTCCTTTTCAGATGCAGAAACCCTGGTGAATCCAGAGGGGGTTGAAAATATTCCTTCTTCCAACTGTATTTTGCCGAGCGGGCCCTGGAGTTCTGGCCCTTGCACTCAAACTTTCCATGTTGGGACACAGGAAAATCCCACCCTACCCAGGAGCTTTCCATAGCTGTGCCCTGAGGTGTCACCTACACAAGCTCTCATTTGTCATCCTTGTGTCCTATCTCCTTTTGCTCTCTCTAGGCAGCAACACTGTACTCATGGTTTTCAGGGCTGCCAAAGGTTTCCTCCTCAGTTTGCTTCTCTCTGGATTGGGGTTTGCTAGGAAACAGGAACATTTCTTACCCAGGATGATGTTAACAATTGCAGACATTGTTTCACTTCATTATTTTTACAGAAAACAGTGACAGCGGTAAATTTGGTGTGACAGCTGAAATGATGAGAATTACCATCCTGAAAGAGAGCTCTGTAAGGTTTATAAAGCTCACAATTTTTAAAGAAAAATTGGTTTTTACTCAGGCATCTTAGGATCACAGGGTAAATTACTTTGAGTAATAAAAGAGCATGAGACAAGCTGAATCTCTGAACTTGAGCTCTCCAGCTGACTTTTACTTGAAAGGGATGTTCAAAAATGGGGAATAGCTCAGAAAAAGGTTACAGGAATAGGTCTGTGGCTGGAAAACCTGTCTTTTCCTGAAAGGCTCTATACATTCAAAGTTATCCAAGGTAATTTGAATGCTCTTCATGATCATAGTTTATAAGCTCATCCCTGCCAAAAATATATCTCATCTTATAAATCATCAAGTCTGCTTTAAGCTTGGAGACAGGGATATGGAAAAGTCCAATGGCTAGAGCAGAAAAAATCAGACTGAAAATAATGTGCATTCTTACCATGCAGGGAAATTAGCACTACGATAGCCTACTTGATATAATATATTCCCTGACACTTGAAAACTTAATAGCAAAACCAAATGTCTTCCTAAAAAGATACAGTTTGGTCGAATTCAGGTCTATAAGCTTGATGTGAGAATGGCTCGCAGGAATGGCTGAGTCACTGTTAGGATCTGTCCTCTCTCTTGAAATCCAGGAAGAGCTGCAGTCTTTTGTGGATATTTTTACACCTTTAATAGTAATTGTCCACTCAGGCACAACTACAAATTGTTTACTTGTCAAAATCAGAAAAGTGTCTTGTTACATGAGACCAAAAAAAGTGGTACCTCTCAATAATTTCTAACTGCAGACTCCTCTCCTTGCAAAGTCCACAAAGTTCTCAGTAACTTCGTAGGTTGCTCAGCTTGATTAGAGACTTAAAATGTAAGGAATCTTGTCTGGCAAAGAAGACTTTGCTAATCAATAATTTTCTCTCCCTGGCTTACACCTCTTAAGACTAATCAGGAAAAGAAGTCAGGAACCTAGTGCAAGAGCCCAGTAAAAGCCAGGGTTGTTCAATTTCTGGCTTTTTAGAGGAAAAAAAATGCCCAGAATATCTCCCACTGACCACCCACGAATCACAGCATTCTAAAATCAAATACTTTCTGAAAATTGCTGTTTAATAAGAAAAGCAAAAACCAGGCTACTGCTTTATGATATATGCTTTGCTCATATATTTCTACAAGTAGAGTTTGTTTCTCATGCTTAATACTTTCTAAGGTATTGGGAAATGCACAGAGTACATTTTCTAAAGCATAAATAATTACCTGAGAAGTCACTACTGAACCCTGCTCTAAAGCCTTTAAGAAATTGAAAATGCCGCCATGGTTGGGAACCAAATTAGAGTATCACACACAATTCCCAAACATCTCATGCACAAGTCTTTCACTTGACTTTGGTGAAAATAAAATTGATGGACACTCTGTTGAGTCAAGATTATGGCTACCTGATGAATGATTGTTCCTGTGGGTGACTCTGCCCCAGAAAGGTGTATTTTTTTCCTCCAGCTCAGCCAAAATCAATTAGCTGGACTTTTCAGGGTACTTTGTAGTGACATTTTAGAGGTCCTTTATTATGACATTTATAACTAGTTATTTGAACACCAGAATGACATTTAAATGTGTGTCCATCTATACTGTATATAAATGGAATAAATAGTATATAATTTGCTTCAAAAACATTGCCATCTTGAAGATAATATAATGGGATTAAAATTTATCCCCTTCTGGCTCTCTTCCCATTGAAGAATTACAGTTTTCCCTGGTAACTCTAACCTGCAAGAACTTGAAAATATTGTGGGTTTGCCAAGTAGAACAGGACTAAAATGACACTGCTAAAACATTAATAACTCATATTTGTAGTTCAGTCTTTGGAGATTTTTAAGACCATCCAAGACAGGCACCATTGAGGTTGTTGATTTTA
This sequence comes from Acanthiza pusilla, assembly GCA_036630365.1. NCBI lineage: Eukaryota > Metazoa > Chordata > Aves > Passeriformes > Acanthizidae > Acanthiza > Acanthiza pusilla. Next base: position 10,991,978 of record JAXCHO010000017.1, read on the forward strand.
GACCATGATTTGAATATATGAAAATACATTAAATATTTCAGCTGTACAAATCTCTAGAGCAATTAAAATATAAAAGTTCTGAAACTGCACTATTAAAATTTTAACTAGACAATAAATCTCAGGCTGTGAGGGACCATCAAAAGATTTTTATTGCTCTGTTCTTGCTTTTAACTTAAGGATGATTACAAATTCACTTATTTAATTAATATTACGGTTACATGTGAAACATGTGAAAACAACACTGAATTTCATGATCTGTAGGTGACTGTTCTGTTTTCTCCAAGACATTGCTTAGAAAAAAAAGCCTCTTTTTTACTGAGCTTTCATACTTTACAAGCAAAACCAAGTGTTTTTTAAACAATAGTTACAATTTCCTAGACATATACATTTTCCTAATGGGAAAATAACACTTGATATAACAGTCAGAGCCTACTACTTGTTTAATATCTCCTTTTAGGCTTCTCATAGCTAGATAGAAAAGTCACAAGAAAAATGCAGCTTTCATTAAACAAACTGCAAAATA